>JABFTP020000144.1:121903599-124303599 GCA_013387265.2 Cryptolaemus montrouzieri | reverse complement strand
TGTACTTGGAGAACCGCAAAATGTTAAAATGTTGAATATTTTATATTCTTTATGAATAGGGTATACTTCATTTATTGCTTTCAGATACAGTTTTTACGAATGATTAGATCTATCATATCCGGATTATATGAATTATTAATGGCTATCTGTTTGATGATGTTTAACTATTTATTATAATCTTCTACTGATAAAGGTAAATTGAGTAGCCGATGTACCATGCTGTTTAAAGCTGCAACTTTGTGTTGAATTGGATGAATGTAATGAGTAGTTATGTATTATTGTATCAGTATGTGTTGGTTTACGAAAGACCGAAAAACATGACTATTATTTTGTTTAGTGATTTTAAGTCCAAAAATTAATGGAATCGTTCTGTTCAATTTCTATCGTGAATTTAATGTTCAAATGGATGGAATTGATGAAATTAAGAATTTTGAATGAACAGGTAGATGTGAATTATTCACCCCTACTTAACTTGTTTAATTAGTTTTCATTACCTTTCATACTAACTGTACAATGGCTCGGTGTGGATTTTCCTGCTATTCATCCAACTTGTTCTACGATTTGTTTATAATACCATACTCTTCATTCTGTTTTTCATTCTTGATAAAGCTGCTGTGTCAGCGAAACGTCGTCGAATTTTTTCAAATAAAGTGTAGATTAAAGTTAAACCTTGTGTTTTTTATCTCATTTATATCATGGATCTACATCAAGTAACGGCCTCCACAATTCAAAAAAAACTATACACAATAGATCAAAATGCTTCTTCATTTTCACTGATTCTCTAAGTGTGTTGGAAAGTCAAACCAAATCGTGCATGGAAAACAAACTAAATGACAGCTCGCGTTCAAATTTCGTGTCAGTATAGAAAACAGTTGTGCCAACTTTGTAACAACAAAACTTTTGACAATAGTCCTAAGCAGATTTTTTGAATTATCAATTCCCAGTAATTTTGGATGCATACATATACATATATTTCATGCATTCAAACGGATTGAAATGTGTAGGTGGCAGTCAGGCTTGTTGTTGTGAATGGCTGTGCTTAACTGACGAGGTTAACCGAGACTGAACTTGCAGTCTCTTGCTCCTATTCATGACATCGGACTAGATTGTACCACTACTAAGTGGCCCTGGTTGACGATAATTATGAAAATTATGGAACGACTAGCCATCTTCTTGAAGGAAGAATATTTAACATTTTGAACAGTTTGAAGGATTATAGACGTTTCTGACCCCAAATAGGACGTAAGTTCTCATTCTAGCCACATGTATCCTCATTTATCTTTCAGAAATGTTATGCTCTTATCTGATATTCTAAGGAAAAAGTGAAAAATTGAAAGATATATTTTGAAAATATAGAGTCCGCACCGCATAGTGGCATGTATTCGATATCTAATGCAATCATCTATCATGAAAGGTGTGCTATTTGATATTTTATAGGTTCATCTGTAAAATCGAAGAAGGTAGAATTCTGAATCTCCCATATTAGCTAGGAAATAATAAAAATTATGGATATTCTTTCCTCATTCTGATGTCTTACAAATGAGATTACTTTTGAACAATTGTATTTGATTAACCATGGTTTCTAAGACTGATACGGTCTCATTTAAGAACACTTTTCTACTTATATTACAAGATAAAGTCAATCAAAAAAACATCATAAAAACTATTAGGCCGAAAGCAAACATACACCAGAAGATCATCATTGACTTAGCTGATATTGTACCTGTTTCGCTTCAGACGTTATATACGAAAATAGATGGTACATTTCATTTCTGGAAGAATATTTTTGTCAGCTGTATTGTGTCATATGTTCAAAACTTGCAGTTATTTATCGAGGCGTAGCAAGTGCATCTGGCCTTAATGTCTTGAGAAAAAAAATTACGTATAAGTTCATTTTCCTCCTCAATCGGAATATACAAAATGGCGTATTCTACGTAAACAAGAAATGAACAACTTGCTGCCAAATAATGAGAAAAACGAAGCAATTATAGTAATGTTAAACAATCTCAACTCTCCTATATAAGAGATATAATCAACTTCGAATATATGAAAATTTAGGATTCCCAGATGATGGACACTTAATCCCTAGAAGGAAGCAAACAATTAGTTTGAGTATCAATGGAGAAAAGGTCTTACAATATTTTAAATCGAAGAAGTAAAGAACCTACCAATTCAAGATTAAACATGTTATATGCAGTCAACACAGATTGGCTTTTAATTTTTGCGCCCCTAGCAGCTTTACTGTTGGCACCCCTCCGACAAATGCGTCGGATCTCTTTTTGATTTCAGATCCGTGCTAATTGGTATGAGCTGCGTGAATTCTATTCGTGCTTCCTATTCTGTGATGTTTACCCTTCCGATCCTGACATCAATGTGTGCACTGAATCTATTACAGAAATTATTCATTCAGGAATGGATCTCTTCATCCCTGAATCCATGAAAAGAACAACAGTATAAAAGCCAGTGCTCAACAAAGACTGCGAAAGAGCCTCTGCAGCCCAGAGCAGAGCTTACAAGTCATAGAAGATAAATCCAACAGAGAAAACAAGAACAACCTTCGTATGAATACGGAACTAATACACTCCTTAAACAGACCAGTGGGACTAGACAATTCTGGTCTATGGCGAAGACTGTCTGTTCCAATTTTTGCAAATCTGCATTTCGGCCTCTTGTCAGAGAAGGCGGAAGTAAAGCATCATCTCAGAAAGAGAAAACCGAACTTTTGCTCTCTTGTTCTCAATGAATTCTGTGCTAGATTCATCTAACGCAATACCACTGAACATGCCTCCTACAAATTCTTCAATGGCAGAAATCAAGTTCAGAGTCCGTACTGTGAGACGGGCTCTCGAACAGCTGAACTGGAAGAAGGCAGTTGGTCTAGACGAAATACCGCCAATCCCCTGAGAAATTGTGCTCCCGAACTGGTACCCATTCTCAACCATCTGCTTCAGATTTCTTATGAAAGCCAGACTTTTCCGAGCAGCTGCAAAATAGCGAAAATTCAATCGATCCCAAAGAAAGGAAAGAAGTCCTTACCCCAAAACTACCGCCTTGATGCACTTCTTCCCATCATGTCCATGTAAATGATGAACTCATCAAATATCTTGAATTGCAGGGAATTATTAACGACTTTCAGTATGGTTTTCACAGGCAAAGATACACAGGAGATCTGCTCGCCTACGTAACTCATGTTTATACATCGACGATGGAAAAGCATGGGGAATCTAGAGCAATAGCCTTTGACATCTCTGAAGCCTGCGATTGGGTTTGGCATGCAGCCTTGAATAAACTTGCTGCATATGGGCTTCCGGAAAATCTTGGTGCATATGGGGAAAATTGCGAGGTTAGATGAGTAGCTTTCTTTCAAATAGATCAATACAAGTTGTGGTCGACGGTATAACATCTGATTGTTTCCAGTTGCAAGCAGGAGTACCTCAGGGATCAATTCTTTTGCCAACCTTGTTTCTGTTGCAGATGTACGATCTTCTGTCACCTACAGAGAACAAGATCTTCGGTTCTGCAGACGATTTTACCCTTGTTTCGTCATTCAGTAGTCTGCGGCCGATTACAGTTGCGGAATCTCAGCTTCAGAGATGTCAACAAATTAATAACTTGAACTTTGACTCACAGAAGATATCTGAGTGTGGTCAGTTGAACCTGGTGAGCTTCAACGCGAGCAAGACGCAAGCATCTACATTTTCTAGAAAGGTCCCTGCTGGAGAACCTCCTCTAACGATGCAAGGCCAACAAATTGCATCCAAAGATTCGATGCATCTTCTCGGAATAAAGGTCAACTCCGGGTTTTGCTGGCATGAACATGTATCAGCAATAGCTAAGTCGGCTTCAGCTGAACTTAGTTTTCTTTTCAGAACCAAGCGATACTTCACGTCATCTCAGCTGTTGCTTCTATATAAAGCGCAGATTCAACCTGCTTCAGAATATTGTTCCCATGTATGGGGATGTGCGCTGAAACATTCGTTGCGGATGTTGAATAGTGTGCAAAAACGGGCTGTGCGCCTCATCGACCACCCGGAGATCACCCGCGATCTCCAACCCCTGGCTCTCAGAAGACAAGTTGCTGACCTTTCTCTGTTTTACAAAAATTTCCATGGAAGATGCTCCAAGGAGCTGAAATACCTTGTTCCTGGAAAACTCATATTTTGCCGCAACACTAGGCTGGCAACGAGTTCTCATTATATGGCGGTACATTTAACGACCCCTCCATAGCATTAGAGCAATTTAGAACGGCCAATTCTGAATGATATACAACCATGTGTTTGCCGCAAGTGTTCGATGAGTTGATGATAAAATTATTCTGCATCTTGAGAATTCAAGCTCAAACACATCGGCGCATACGATGAAGTATTTTAACACCCAATACATTCAACTAATAGGCCATCCACCTTATAGTCCCGATTGCGTGGGCAACGATTTTCGACGGCAGAACAGGCAGTGGAAGCCTTCGAAAACCATGTTTTGGATATATCTCTTTCGGGGTGGCAAAAGTGATTCGAAAATTGCTTTAAGCGCATGCAAAAGTGTATCGATCCGACCTCCAAGCTGCTAAAAGAGAATTTTTTGTACTCATAAATTCATTAAATTTATCCAATAGTTGCTAAAATATACAGAGAGATATTTTTCAGGTTAGTACTACCTCTGACACCATTAAAATCAAAGTTAGTGCTCCACTGGTCAATTTGATAATATATATTTTATTAATTTGATATATATATATATATATATATATATATATATATATATATATATATATATATATATATATATATATATATATATATATATATATATATATATATATATATATATATATATGGAAAAGATTTTACAATTTAAATTTTTTTTAATCTTAAATTTTTTTCTTAAATCGCGTTTTCGAAAAAAATGACAAGGAATTCACATGACAAGACACATTTTCCTCGAATCAATTGAAATGAGAGTCGGAAATTCATGATTCAGATCTAGGAGCGGAACTATTTTCATAATTCATCATTAATTTCATACGGTTAAAAATAGTATTTTGAAAGGGTTTTAACCTCATTTTGAGCTTGAACATACAGATTGTTCTTTTTACTTAGTAGAAATTAAAACACTCTAAGGGAAATAAAGTAGCGCATTCTAACTTCTGACTATGAAGAAATCGAAGACAGCAATGGATGATAGTCGGTATGAACCGATAAACCTTCTTTTGTAAACTATTGAACTAAGGTGATTACTCGAAATTACTACAATTCATTTCTAAACATAGTGTGTCCTGGTGGCACTAGTAGTTGCTTCTGTGTCATTTCGTAGGAGGTGTCAATTGTATATATATACTTGTACAAGACGCACTTCAACGGATTGAAATGAGTTGGTGGCAGTCTGGCTTGGCGTACTGGATGGAAGTGCAACACTGATGTGGTCTAACAAGACCGTAACTGCAGTCTGTTGCTTCCATTCATGATATCTGACTATATTGTATCACTACTTTGAGGCCCTTGTTGACAATAATTATGAAAAGTGATTCGGAAAACTAGTTCCTTCAAGAAAGAATATTTAATTAATTCTACGAAAGGTCGAATATTGTTCCCTGAATGAAAGATTTCAATGTTTTGGTCATGATTTTTGATGTAACTAAATAGAATGTAAGTTCTCAGTCTAACCGAATGTATCATCATTTATCTTTCAATAATACTGTGCTTTTATCTAATCTTCTAAGGAAAAAGTGAAAAATTGAATTGTATAGTGACATATATTCGAAATAATTATCTTTTCGGATGAATCCTAGTCCACACGCGATGAAATAAATAATTCTAGGAATTCACACATTTGGACGGACGAAAATCCACGAGCGCTAGTGCAAAAATCACCGAATTTTTTTGGGGGTAGACTAACCGGAGGCGTGTACCTCAATTTCCTTCAAAATTTCTTACCGAATTTGCTTGTTGAAGCCCGAATCAGTACGAGGGGAATTCGATTCCAAAATGATGGTTCAACCTCATATTTTTGTCACCTAGATATTAAATATCCAAATCACTGGTCAACTGGCCGGTTAGATTCCCGGATTTAAATCCACTGGAATTTTTCTTATGGGATATTATGAAAAACCGAGTGTATGAAGAGGAAATAAATTCGAGGAAACAATTAACGCAGAAAATAAAGAACGTAACGTATTCTATCAGAGCTAATCCTGAAATGTGAAAATCCAATAATCATGTAATTCAACGGGTAACTAAATGCCTAGAGTTAGGAGGTGAACATTTTGAAAATTAACTCCATAACTGATCTTAAGATCCCATATGATTATTTTTGAATAACTGCTTTTTGTAAACACTGTCAAGGTCTTAGAGTTATTATCTGTTTATAATAATCGTTTTTCTTTCCAGGATTTTTGACATTAAATGTTGTTACTGATTATTTAATGGAAAATAAAATTATATCACCGATGCAGTCTGAATTCCGTAGGGAGCACAGCACGGCAGCCTTGCTTCTGGATGTGGTTGATGATATAGTTAGGTCCGTTGATTGTGGAATGATCGCGGCACTTGTTCTATTAGATTTTGCGAAAGCTTTCGACAGAGGTGATCACCGATTTCCATGTGTGAAGTATTTTGGTTTCGATGTGACAGAGTTACAGTTTTTTGAGTCATATTTGGACAAGCGTTCCCAGGTGATAGTTATCGACAATGACCGTTCTGACGCCATTCCTGTGACGTTTGGGGTGCTGCAGGGATCTGTGCTGGGGCCCGTACCTTTTCTTCTTTACACTTCAGATATTTTTCAAGAAACTGATTCGTGTAAGGCTCCTGCTTTCGCGAATGACACTCAGCTTTTTTACAGCTTTTGACGCTCTGCGTGCTCCAACTGCTGCGGAAATTATCAACGCTGATTTGTCTAGAATTTTGAGTACGCCGAGGCACATGCTCTTAAATTAAATACTGTTAGACTGATGTTATTATGTTTGGTACGGAATCTACTAGAAAGCTTATTGACTCGGACTTCGTTGTTGAGATCTCGGGGGAATCAATAGCTTTGAAGAGCTCTGTGAAGTACCTCGATGTTAATTTTGACTGTGGCCATCGTTTTCAGACTTATATTTCCCGGGTGATCAGAAAATGTTTTGCAGCTCTAAAAGCATTATACATGGATGCTAGAGTTTTTAATTTCAACTTCAGAAAAAAAACTAGTTGAGACATTAGTGCTACCTATTCTGAATTATGCTTTGGTTGTCGTATTTTCTTGCTTGGACAAGCTAACGCAAAATAGATTGCAGCATGTCCAGAATGCATGCTGCCGATTCGTCTGCCGTTTGCAGAAATATGATCATGTTTCTGCCAAAATTCAAGAATCGAAATGGCTGAAGATTCATCACTTATTTCAATTTAACCTTACTACATTAGTACAACGAATTTTATATTCGGGGGAACCTTCGTACCGCCGTGAGAAATTAATATATAGAAGTGATATGCACACTTCTAAGCTGAGAAATTTTCTTACACTTTCTCTGCCTAGATTCCATTAGGATTTTTTCGGGAGATCGTTCATATATAACTCTATGAATATTTATAATCAGGTTTCAAATAGTTCAAAAAATCATTCAACAATATCAATGCGTACTCGCCTGAAACAAAACCTAATCTTTTTGCAACAGATTGGGCTTGATTAGTTTGGTAAATGTATCTCTTCTTCTTTCTTTACAATTAATGTTGCTCGTTTTTGTTCTTGCTGTCCTGGGATGGTCTTCGTTTTCATTTTGTTTATTTTTTTATCTTTTCTCGCGGTTAACTTGTATGGCTTTTGCGTTTTTCTTGTAATCAATGGTATTTCATTTTTGTTGTTTTTATTTTAATCTATAATTATATTATATATTAAGGTTAAGTAGAAATAGCTCTGCTAGACTTTGCCTTAAGTGTTAATCTTTCAGCAAGATAAATTGCTCACAAATTCTATATAGGTATTCTTATGTAATTCTTATTTCTTAAGACTATCATGCAAAGTTTAGGGTATTAACCCAGTCGAGGATACGATGACAGGAACAATATCTATTTTGTCCAGGTGCCACATCTGCTTGATGTCAATAGAACGGTCTGTATATTTGAACTTTTACTCCTGGAACTTATTCAGCACGTTGTTATAATTCGGTAAGGCGACATCCACCAGCATTGCTGTTCTGGCTTTCTTATCATACACCACTATGTCCGGCCTGGTATTCGTCACCATTCTGTCAGTGATAACAGGCCTATCGTAGTATAATCTCATAGAATCATTTTCCAATACGGGCGCCGGTTGATACTTGTAATATGACTAGAAGGTATTCAGAAGTCCGTACTTGCTGTATAGTCTCCGATCTTATATGACATTTTCTGCACTTATCTGTTTGTAATGTTCCGTCCTCAATAGTGAATTTTTTGCAGTTGTTTGTAGCGATCCCTTGGTCTTGAATAGCCATAAGGAACCCTTTTGTTTCCGCGAATAATTCTTCTTTCATCGACCATTCGCTGGAGGCTTCTTTGTCGATGTGTGGTCGATTAATCTCATGGTGATGTCGTCCATACAAGTCCTTTCTTGACCATTGCTCTCGTTTTTCATTATCTGATAGGAACGGTAGATTCAGCAGGTTATTTCTGGTAGCAAGATTTAGAGGTGTATATCCCTTATCAGCCAACGATACCACTCTATGGAGGTCAGAAGTGAAAGCTTTTACAGAGAAGAATTCTCTGAAAGTTTTTATCTTTTCGGTGTGTAAATTGACAACATCCAATAATCCGCTCCTCCTTCTTTCCACTTCAAAGATGTTCTTATAACAGACGATTTTGGATGGTGATTGTTGTACTTTGTCAGCATCGTTCGGGTCTGCCTTTGAATATCATCCAGTTCTGTCTTAGTTCATCTGATTATTTCAAATGAGTACAGCAATACTGGAATGGCGTAGGTGTTAATTGCGTTGACTAGATTCTCTGAATTCAACATTTACTTCGGCACAGTCTTCTTCTTATTAATATTATTTCTCCAGAAAATAGCGCCTCATTTTAGATAACCATTATAATTATAATGGTTATCGCAATTATAATATCTAATTATATATTTTTATGTGTAAACGATTGAATGTTGTAGTCTGGTTCTGTGGAAAACTATGGAAATCGGTTTCCGACGACTTAAGGATTAAACTCGATACTGGTTAATTTTTTTCTTCGAGTAATTGAATTTGGAAGCGGCTAAGGATATTGAGTTTTCCTGCATAAAAACTTTCAGGAATCAACGTGATTTGGTTAACTGGGACTCGAAATTTTATTGAAGGATATTAAAATTTAGAATATCGATACACAGGGTTAACTTACGACTAGATGTTAAACTCAATTGTTTCATTGTTTCTAGTACGCTCCAGATTTTTCTTCGATAAGTCAAATTTTCAATGATGTGGACCAATCTAATAATCCTACCAAATTATAACGAGATCGGATCGATAGTTCAGGATATATGGATCGTTGAAAATTCATCCAACTCTCACAACGCAGCCTGTATATCGTAAATGAAGAGAGAAATACAGAAATAATAGCGCGTTTCGTGTTCACCACTCAATACTCTATCACTACCTAGAAAGGTTTCGTTTCCTTACGAAACACCCTGTATTATAATAAATTTTCATAATATAATTTGTATACATTGTTAAACAAAAATATCTACGAGAATAGTTATTTTCTGTTATTTAAGTTCATTATGATTTTTCAGTTTGGAATGGCCCTACAACAAGCCGTGCACGGAAATGATATTATTTCCGGTACACTAGAAATAGTCTGGAGACCTAATCCGGTAACAGTGAGTATAAATTTTATGCATATAATATGGGAGACATTTCAAGAGTGAATTGACATTACAAGGTTATTCCAATTTCCACAAAAAGTTATAGATATCGAATTACTGAAATGTCAATAATAAAAGGATATTATGAAAATTTTCATAACGTAAACGTCCAACAAACACAATAAAGCTTAAATTTTTTTATGATGTTGCACGTTTTTCATCCATATATTAACTCATATGTCTGCATTTTTTTCAGACATCTGTTTTTATTGCAGGCTTAGCGCAGAGTCAGTTGTCTGTCTTATAAACTTTTCCAGGTTTTTTGACAGGGTACCCTATAGACGGCTGCTCCACAAGCTGGAACACTTTGGAATAGATGAACATTTTTCTCCCGAGTTATTTGCTTCCAGTGGTGTTCCCCAGGGTTCAGTACTTTTTTTTGTACATACAGCTGATATTTCTTCTGTTCTTGAATCCACAGTCTCGATGTACGCAGATGACACCAAGTTGTACAACAATGCTGTCTCCAACCATAATACGCTCCAAAATAACTCAGCCTCTATCCTTAACTGGTGTAAAATGCGTCGTACTACATATGGGTAAAAATAATACCCGCCGAACGTACCATATAGGAACTTTCCAACTCCAGGAAGTCAAGAGTAGTTGGCTCTTGACTCTTGGGGTGGTGATATCACATGATCTGTCTTGGTCAGAACATATTACACGAACAACCAATAGAGCAAGAAGGATCCTGGGGATGATGGAAAATTCAATTCGTCAATGTAGTCTTGAAACCTCTAAAATATTATATAAGAGCTTTATTCGACCTATCTGGGAATTCGCTGATCCTGTTTGGTGCCCCGTCCTACAAAGAGACATCCTTCTTCAGGAAAATATACAAAGGAGGGCAACTAGAATGAGTTATGGTAGAGCTTGCCCCAATTATGAGCAACGTCTCGTTTGCCAGAAAATAACAACTTTCAAAACCAGAAGACTCAGAGGCGGTTTGATTATCCTCTTCAGAGCAGTTCACGGGCTTGTTGATTTAGATTCAAATTTTCTTTTCGAACTTTCCAAGAACACTCAACTGAGGAGCCACTTATTCAAGCTGAATAGAGAGAAATTCGCTACGCCTCAAAGACAGTATTTTCTTCAAAATCGAACATTTCACGTGGAACCAATTACCCTTTAATCCTTTAAAAATACGCTTGATGAGTGGTTCATCGAGAGGGACGTCTTGTAATTCACTATTGTCATTCTTCTTTTTTTATATAGGGTTTTTTTCTCCTTCTTCTATGAGCACATTGTGCTTTTTTACATTGGATTATGATCTTAGAGTTTATGTTACAATGATATATTCTTCAATGAGTTTATAAGTTACCCAATTTCATTTTCTAATAATAAATAATTTGCTATTCGTTTCAGGCTCCGTCTCTTGTGATTCCAACAACAGTGAGTAAAAAAAGAATTTTCTACTTTTTAAGTGACTATTGTACAAAAAGAAGGTTATAACTTTTCAATTTTTTTTTAAATCTATCCCTTTACCTCCAGAAATAGTGAGTAGTCACGTTGAAATTTTGTGTATTTTTGATTGATTGACAACACAACTAATACACACTAGCTTACGTCTTCTATGATTGAACATTTTACATGAAGAGCTTGTGTGAAGAACGAGCGCATTGTTTTGCTTGCATTTTATTGATTTTAATACAAATTAAAAATTGTAATTTGGCTATTCATTTCAGGCTTTGCCACATGTTCTACCAACAAAAGTGAGTAAAAATGGAATGTCCATCATTTTGATTGACTACTATATACAGGGTGTTTCCGAATAAGATGTCATAAATGAAGGATGCGAATCCCTGAATGATTTGAGCAAGAAAGTTCGAAGAACCAATGGTCAAGAAATGCTTCGTTGCAGAGATACAGGGTGTTGAAGTTGAGAAAATTTTTCGATTTTCTCTCCATAAAACCTAGACTTCTCAAGATTTCGGGCTCAAATTTTCCACATAAGCTATCAAACACAGTCTGAATCACCAGGTGAGGCCAAATTTTGAAACAGTATACAGGGTGATACTTTTTCATGGGCCATGTTCCATTTTTACCCTCGGAACTTTCTTTTGGTACGCCACTAGCACTAACAAAAAATAAAATCGAATAGATCATTCAATTTGAAATTTTTTTTGACACCTGCATTTTGATCGTAACTATCACCGTTTCTGAGATATTAATTATTGAAAATAATCCAATAGTTTTCCCATATCGAAGCCATGGAGATATTATCTTAATAACTGATGCAATTTTTCAGGAATTGAGCTAAAATTTACATCAGATATCTCCTTATTGTATGTTTATAACAAAATGAGGCAGAAATTCCTGACAGTATACAGGGTGTTATTTTTTCACGTGCATTTTCCTCTTTTTGCCCCCTGAACTTTTTTGTGGTGCGCTACTGGTATATTCTGAAAACAGAATCAAACAGATTATTCAAAGTGAAAACTTTTCTGTTTCCTTGTACATCTTCTTTGATTTGTTCTGTTTGTTCAATTTTTGTTTTCATCATTATGAGTTTTTGTTATTGAAATCATTCGCGATTATTTATGTTGTTTATTCATTTACTTCCGATTTATACACTCAATAAAACACATTTTTGAATTCGAATTCAATGATCAGGGAAATGATATTACCCTTTATACTTTCTCATAAATCCTACCAATCTAGTGGTGCAGATCTTAAAATGTGAACTTCGTTTGAAATTCCAGCTCAAGGTCTTCACAAATTGCCGAAATAACATGAAAAATATCTTCAAGCTTTCAATACGGAAGGCACTATACGATTACTTTTCTTGATTATTATCTCGAAAATGGTGGCAGATACGGAAAAATACAAGGAACAGAAAAGTTTTCACTTTGAATAATCTGTTTGATTCTGTTTTCAGAATATACCAGTAGCGCACCACAAAAAGTTCAGGGGCAAAAGAGGAAAATGCACGTGAAAAAATAGCACCCTGTATACTGTCAGGAATTTCTGCCTCATTTTGTTATAAACATACAATAAGGAGATATCTGATGTAAATTTTAGCTCAATTCCTGAAAAATTGCATCAGTTATTAAGATAATATCTCCATGGCTTCGATATGGGAAAACTATTGGATTATTTTCAATAATTAATATCTCAGAAACGGTGATAGTTAAAATCAATATGCAGGAGTCAAAAAAAATTTCAAATTGAATGATCTATTCGATTTTATTTTTGTTAGTGCCAGTGGCGTACCAAAAAAAAGTTCCGAGGGTAAAAATGGAACATGGCCCATGAAAAAGTATCACCCTGTATACTGATTCAAAAAATCTAACCTCACCTGGTGATTCAGACTGTGTTTAATAGCTTATGTGGAAAGTTTGAGCCCGAAATCTTGAGAAGTCTAGGTTTTATGGAGAGAAAATCGAAAAATTTTCTCAACTTCAACACCCTGTATCTCTGCAACGAAGCATTTTTTGACCATTGGTTCTTCGAACTTTCTTGCTCAAATCATTCTGGGATTCGCATCCTTCATTTATGACATCTTATTCGGAAACACCCTGTATAAATTATGTATTAATATTACTATATTTTTTCTAGAATTCAATCTCAATACTTCCAAAAACTGTGAGTAAAAATAAAACAGCACTAGCGAGCAAATCATTGAAGTCACTATGAAAATTTTTGTTTTTAAATTTTTATGAGAACCTCTACTTTTCCCATTTTCAATGCAATATATTCATACAGAGTGCTTCAACGAAAACTAAATAGAGGCTATATCTACCAATATATTCATTTCTGATCAAAACGCAAAAACATGTCAATTTTTGTTTCAAGGGGGACATCTTTTGGGGTACAAAACTTGCCTGAAATATCAACCCCCTAAGCGAGGGTTGCAATCCTTGAACATTTTGAATAGGGAAGATGGATCGAGTGATGACTCAAAAGATAGGTGGTATCTTTGTCTACACTGCATTGGCCAGATTTACATTTTTAATTGAAAACTGTAAAAGATACAGGTTGAGCAACTGAAAGATAGGGAAGACTATTTCCCTGAGACTATTCAAGTTTCAGGAGGTAAAATGAAACAGATCCATGCTGATCAATGGCAGTCATCATCAAGTACCATCCTCATCTCGAATTTCAACCCCTGCAGCAGGGTGACAACCCTTGAAAATTTGGAAGAGGGTAGATGGGTCGAGTTATTACTCGAAAGAAAGGTATTATCTTTGTCTGCATTCCCGTGAAAGAATTTGCATTTTTAATTGAAAACTGTAGAAGATACAGAGTGAGGCACTGAAAAATAGAGAAGACTATCGCCCCAAGACTATTCGACTATTAGTACGAAAAACTGGAATAGATTCCTTTTATATCAAAAGCTGTCATCTTCCGAAATCAGGCTCATCTCGAATTTCAACCCCTAGAGCAGGGGAAATATTTCGATCCAGTGATACCTTTCAAGTAAAGGATTTCGATTGCCTTCATGACTGCTCGCAATAATTCTATTCTCATTGAGTTCCATAGGAGTTAGAGGATGCAAAACGGAAGAGTGACTGAAGATGCAGTGCATGGTATACCATCTATCTTCGACCAGTATCAAACAGGGGTTGATTTTTCACTGAATAAACACCTTTTGAAAGACAGTTGCTCGTTTGAGACATCCGGTTTCAAATGTAATAGATAAAAAAATTAATACAATGGCTGAAATTAAAGAGGGGAATAAACGAAAGGAGAAAATTAACGAGTAGAAGTTGTACTTTCTTACCAGATAAAATGAACGGAACTGAAGTCACTAAAACTCAACGTAAATTGTTGGCCACCAACCTCCATGCACATAAACAAATTTTCGTTGAAACGTTCACGGACATTCTGTAAAATTTCAGGTGTGATTTGGTTACACTCATTGACGATGCGCTGTATCAGGTCGTTCAAATCAGCAGGTTCAGTTTTATAGATTATACTTTTGAGGTGGCCCCATAGGAAAAAATCTAATGGACTGAGATCCGGAGATCATGGGGGCCATTCTGTTTGCCTCTCCTTCCAATCCAACGACCAGGAAAATGATCCATCCAAAAATACTCGAACTTGTTGTGCAAAATGCGGGGGCGCCCCATCCTGCTGAAATACAACCTCGTTCTCCAAATAGCCGGGGTCATTCTCAATGATGATGATCAATGATAATACAACTCTCCGGTAAGATTTCCAGGAATGAAAATGGTCCAATGAGGTGATCGCCATAAGTACCAACCCAAATATTTTGTTTTTGAGGCTGCTGAGTGTGAATTTCGTGGAATATTTGCGGCTTAGAATCTGCCCAATAAGGGCAATTATGGTGGTTTACGGTTCCATTCAGAAAAAATGTACATTCGTCCGAAAAACACAAGTGAAATATATAATGAGGATTGTTCATGACTCTCTCACTTATGTTCTCGCAGAATTAAAGTCTTCGATCGAAATCGTCTTCGTTCAGTTCTTGAACTAATTTGATTTTATATGGATGAAACTTAGGCCTCTTCAGAATGCGGAAAATACTCATTTGATTTACACCACTTACATCCGCCAATTTCCGCAGGCTTAGGGTAGGATCAACCACCGCTTGACCAAGCACCGCCATTTCCACAGCTTCATTTCTTACTGGCCGCTCAATTACGAGCTTCTTATTTTGCACCGATCCAGTTTCACGAAATTTGGCAACTAATTCTAGTACATACTTCGAAGTCACTTTATCACCTTCGTGGCGTTGTTTGAAGATATTGGCTGTTCTGTTCATTCTTTTCAACCCCCTCAGCTATCGAGTAAACCATGAAGATTTTATGAAAACTAAATTTCGAATAGAAGAGAAACTATTGTAATGAATGCAACAGAATTTTCACAACTAATGTGGAATAAAATTGGGACAATGAAATTGAATACCTGAAGTACGAAAACATTTAGAATCAATTTTTTTGTTGAAGAAATCTGATCATTGTAACATCTGCGTTCCTGATTCGTAGTGTTGATTCGTATCGTCAAATAAGAGTCATTTCACATGAGGACGATGATCATACAGTATCACCTGTGAAAACAAAAAGTTTCCATTCAGTCAACTGATAAAAACGGATGTACATGTGAACCCAACTGTAGATGCATTGCTCGCATATCATACAACAAATGTTCGAAGATCAATGGAGTTACTATGACTGGTAGTTTTATCGTTTTCTTTCAAGATTCATAATCCTTCATAATCATTCCAATATTTCAGCTGCTCAACCAGTAATTTTGATGGAGACCGAAAACTCGCACACCATTGTGGAGACAAACAAAAATCCTTTCTCAGCAGTTTATAACTGGACCTATTTTCTTCTTTAAAAATAACACAGGCTGGTCACCCCTGCTCCACGAGTTGAAATTTGTGATGTGAATGGTGTTTCGGAAGATGACAGCCTTTGATTTGGAAATAATCTGTTCCATTTTTTTGCACTTATACTTGAATAGCTCAGGGCGATAGATAGTCTCCTCTATTTTTCAGTAGCTCACCCTGTATCTTCTACAGTTTTCAATCAAAAATAAAAATTCGTTCACGGGGATGCAGAAAAAGATAATACCTTTCTTTCGTGGCACCACTCGACCCATCTACCCTCTTCCAAATTTTCAAGGGTGGTCACCCCTGCTCTAGGGGTTGAAATTCGAGATGAGGATGGTACTTGATGATGACTGCCATTGATCAGCATGGATCTGCTCCATTTTACTTCACTGAAACTTGAATAGTCTCAGGGAAATAGTCTTCCCTATCTTTCAGTTGCTCACCCTGTATCTTTTACAGTTTTCAATTAAAAATGGAAATTCGTTCAAAGCAATATATACAAAGATACCACCGTTCTTTTGAGTCATTACTTGACCCATCTTCCCTATTCAAAATGTTCAAGGATTGCAACCCCGCTGAGGGGGTTGATATTTCAGGCAAGTTTTGTACCCCAAAAGATGTTCCCCTTGAAACAAAAATTGATATGTTTTTGCGTTTTGATCAGAAATGAATATCTCGGTAGATATAGCCCCTGTTTAGTTCTCGTTGAAGCACCCTGTATATATATTCTTTTGAAAAAGAGGGGATTTACAGAAATTCGAATAATTGTATTTATTATCGTATATCTATAATTTTGGTGTGTCAGAAAAACACAAGTGTGAGCTCAGGAAATGTAATAGAGGAACCATACTATCTTGCGTATGATTCGATAAACGAGTTGAAAAACCTGAGGAAAAAACTCGTTTCCCTGTCGCTATTGCTCTAGCAATAGCTTGTCTGTTTATGTTGTGTTAGTGTTGTGTGTACATAAAGAGTACCAAAGATTTTTCTGCATAGCAGCTCCTATTCTCATCTTGCACTCCATGATTTCCAGACGAAGACAAGGGTGAAGGAAGGGGGTTTGGGACAGGAATCTATAACAATAAGAAAACCAGCAGAAAAATATTTCAACAATCATACCTGACTCTTATATGTCTAAACTCACTTGAATCCAAAAAAAATGATCAAGATTCCACATAGCAAGCAAGGTCATAAAAAGGGGATAATCAGAAAGTACAGCACCTGCGATATTTCCTCTTTCGCGGAGATGTTATTCCGTCGCAGTGTAAGTCTCTTGAAACATAATCACTTCCTTGTTCTTGCTTGCATATTTTGAAGTATAATCACAAAATCCCTTCAATATTCAAACTTAACAAAACAATTCCCTCTCTGTTTGACCGAGAGAGCCTCGATGGCCAGGTGCCGATTATGATCTATAGATGTTCTAGGATCATTATGAACCCAATAATTTTGTTGACATCTCCCATATATTATTTCTTCTTGAATCGTGTTTAATTTACAGAAAAATTTGCGAAAAAATTTTGAAAATGGTAGAAATCTACAACAAAAATAGTAGTAATATACTGGTATGTACTCAAATTCTTTTTGTTGGATGAATTTCGAATTACAATATAAACTTGTGTTTTTTTTTAAAAACATAGCCGAACTTGAATAAAATAAGAAGAGTAATTTTATTCATTTCCAAATATACATAACAAGACTGATAATTTTTTTCAAAATATTGCTTGAAAGCTGATCAATTACTGAAGTATTGTTTCAAATATTTTATGTCATAATAGGTTTATCTATATAATAAACTTTTGTAGTAGCCTCACAGAAAAAATCTAACGGTGTTAAATCTGTTGTACGAGGTGGCCATCTCATTGATCCTCCTCTCGCTGCCATCCAATACACATCCGTGATATCATTAGTATACTTTCTGAAGTGCACAAACACCCTACCTAAGAAATTTCACTGTTTCACATCGTTCGTGGCCGCCTTGTAATAACGCCACATTTCTTACTATAACGAACGCGTACAAAAAAATTTCAACACATAATGTACACCAACGAGGTTCACTTATTGTATTCTCAAAAAGAAAATCATCACAAACTGAAAAGAAATCAAACGACCTGCTTATTTCAAGACACGTAATTTAATGTTAACTTGTCTAAATTTTGGGAGCTACAAACCATGCAGATAACATAACAAAATCTATCAAGCGTCTCTTATGCTTGAATATTTAACAAGAAGTGCATGTGTGAAAAACCTCGAAAATTTTAAATATTCCTAAATGACCTCAATTTTTTGCTTGCCTTTTATCGATTTCAATACAAATTGAAAGAGAATTTATATTTTGCCATTTTTTTCAGACTTCACCTCATGTGCTTCCCGTAACAGTAAGTGAAAATAGAATATTCATAAAGAAAGTATTAACATTTTCATATTATTTTTAGAATTCTATTCCAATACCTTCAGAAACAGTGAGCAAAAAAAATAATTGAGGTCACTTGGTAAATTTCTTGTTTTGAATGACAGACAACTAATGTCAAAATACAACTAGCTTAAGTCTTTTATGATGAAACATTTCGCAAGGAGAGCTTGTGTGAAGAATGACCTCAATATTTGTTGCCTTTTATTAATTTTAATACGAATTGAGGGAGAATTTTAATTTTGATCTCCATTTCAGGCCACGACCGATGTGCCGCCAACAACAGTGAGTGAAAACAGAATTTCAATTTTATTGATTGACTGTTATACATGAATGTATTAACATCACTCTATTTTTTTTCAGAATTCCATCCCAAGACCTCCAGAAACAGTGAGTAAAAGTAAAATAACACTACCCAGCGAAACATTTTTTAAGTCTCTGTTAAAATTTTGTTTGAAGTTTCCTCGAGAATTTTCGCTTTACTTATTTGCAATACGACAATTAACAAAAATATAAATTTTCATTAGTTTGAACGATTCATACGGTGGAATATTTCACAAGAACTTGTCGAAGGAATCGAGAGCCTCAATTTTTTGCTCTCCAGAATATATACATCATTTCATTGATTTTTATACAAATTGAGTGTGTATATATTTTAATATACTGGGTGGGGCAACTAAAACGAAAAAGACTCAATAACTTCCAATTTATTCGTTTCCGAACAAAAAGCAGAAACAGATCAATTTTTGTCTGAAGGGGGACACCTTTTAACACACGGTGATTTCATTTTACATCAACCCCCTAAGCAGGAGTGCACAAAACTCAGTATTTTGAATAGGGAAGATAGGTCGAGTGATAACTCATTGGAAAGCACTTTAGATTCCCAACACAAATGTGTTATAATTTTCGAGTTTTGACATATTCAACATATTCGTCGAAAGACGAGTTATTTTCAGTGATTGCAAAATCTGTCCATTCCGAATGAACATTCACCAAAAACTGTTGTATTTTGGGAAAAATATCTTCAATCAGTGGAACTTAAACTGCACCCCCTCAGACGAGGGTCTCAACCCCTCAAATCTTCGAATTGATCAGTTAGTTTGAGTAATAACTCATTAAAAAGGTTATGTTAGATTTTCTAGAATATTGTAGACAAAATTTTAGCTTCATCTGCATTGTGATGAAGATACAGGGTGAATTGATGGAGAGCGTTTGCGAGGTCTGCTGATTTTGGATGGTGATTCAGAACACGTTTGTTTCGTTTCCAAATAATAGAACTTATTCACAGAATTACCTACATGTTGGTGGGTTGGGAAAAATTAAAAAAGCAATTGAATTTATTATACTGATACATTTTATGGGTCAACTCGGTATCAATCGAACCCAAGAAATATTACATATTTGTGTTGAGAATCAAAAGAGCTTTCCAATTAAGTATCGCTCGACCTATCTACCCTATTGAAAAAATTGAGTTTTGTGCACCCCTGCTTAGGGGGTTGATGTTAAATAAAATCACCGTACGTTGAAAGATGCCCCCTTCAGGCAAAAATTGACCTGTTTCTGCTTTTTGTCCAGAAACGAATTGTCTAGCAGTTATTGAGTCTTTTTCGTTTTGGTTGCCCCACCTGGTGTATAACTAACGTCATAATACGAACTAGCAATGCTTTTCTGTGGTTGGATATCTTGCAAGAAGAACATGGGAAAAAATCGCGAATAACTATCAAAATATTCAAAATAACCGCAAAGATCTGTTCGCATTTCATTCATTTCTGTACAAACTGAAACTGTATTTATGTTTTTCTATTTATTTCAGGCTACATCTCAAGTGCTACCAAAAAAAGTAAGTAAATATCAAACTCGAGTAAAATGGAACAATACAGTATTTGTTCAAATACACACACCACTAAAAATTGTCTCATCACCTGGTATTCTGAATTCCACAATCGATTAAGCTGCTTGATGGCAGTTTCTTTGTCAACTTATGTTTTTGGACATATGAGGGGAAAATAATCTTATCTATGTAGTAATATTTGTTTCCATATAATCTCAAACACGCCTGAAACAGGAATGAGTTTATTTCAGTATTCATTCAATTTCCCTTCAGTTTCCACGCTAAATTAATGCAAGTTTTCTGTGTTTCTTGTTGATTTTCGAATATTTGAATTTATTGTAATGGCTACTGAACGTCCTGGACGATTTTTGAGTGATTATGATGTGGTAAGAATTGTAATACTTCTAGAGGAGGAGCGAAGCCAACGTTACGTGACTAACTTGTTGAATGTTAACCAAAGCACTATTTCAAGAGCAATTTATCGGTACCACGAAACAGGGGAATATGGAAGAAGGGCCGGACAGGGAAGAAATCGGATAATAATACCAGTTGATGATCGTTGGCTTCGTTTAACTGCACTAAGAGTTCGGCACTGTACGGCCAGAATGCTACAAAATGAACTTGCACTTTCCAGAAATGTGCATATTACAATGCAAACTGTAAGACACAGGTTCAGAGAAGATGATATCAGACCAAGGGTGGCTTCTACCGGCCCGCGTCTCACCAGAGAGCATCGAGTTGCATGACTTCAGTTTGCGAGGGAACATGCGATTTGGGGTATTCCAGAATGGTCGAATGTTATCTTTTCCGACGAGTCCAGGTTCTGTCTAGTATCAAATGATAGATGCATGCCTGTATACAGACGTTCTGGGGAACGGTATCAGCAATGCAATATCCGGTAAACCAACAACTTCGGAGGGAGCTCAGTAATGGTGTTGGGAGGCATTTCTTTCCATGATCGAACTGAGTTAGTCCTAGTGAATAATGGAAGAATGACAGTACCAGATATATCGCAGATATCCTTGAATCCCATGTAGTACCCTTTAGCCTATTAACATTTGAATTTGGGAGGCTTTTACTTGGTAAAATTCCATTATCAATAATAAAAAACAAGTACTGTGTTTTAAGGAATTTTACTTAATAATTGCGATTCGTAACGCGTTTCACTACACCGTAGCTTCTTCAGACGAATGATTATGCAGACAAATGTAAATGAGAATATAACTATAAATGTTCTTGAGTAATTAAAAGCTTATTGGTCGCCTCCGCCTAAGTGGTTATTTATGACAGGTATATCCAATAAAATTAAGGAATAGATTGCTCCCCGAAAAGATTCAATAGAGGTGAAGGGCTTAAATCGACTTGTTCATTGATGAGTCTACCTGAGTGTTTGTATTTATTTATTTCTAAAGTTTCCCAAAGATCTACCTTCCAATATTTATTATCTGTATGCAAAATTTTTCAAATTGTGGGTCGTAAGAATGATTATTTTCTAAGAGATGATTCGCGTAATTTGAATCTGATTTTTATTTGAAAACTGCGTTTATGTTCCGATATTCTAATATTAAAATTTCTATGTGTTCTACCAATGTAGAAATTATCACAGTCATTGCAATTCAATCTATAAACACCTGATTTATTGTTTTTACCTGGTTTGGTTTTATTATTTTTATATATTCGCCTAAATTATTATTAGTTTGGAAAGCTATGTTGAAATTATTGCTACTTAAGAACGATTTCAGTTTCTCACTTGTAATGCCAACCTTTAGCCTATTGATTGGCGAAAACTTCATTTATATGTATGATAATGCTCGGCCTCATGTAGCTAGAGCAAAAATGCCGAAATTGATATTTTAAGATGGCCAGCCAGAGGTCCCGACTTGAATCCCATAGAACATGTTTGGAACATCATGGGGTGGCGAATTCAGCAACAAAGGATGCCTTGTAGAACACTCCAACAACTAAAAAATCTGCTTCCTGAAATTTGGAACTCAGTGACTCAAAAGTACATCCAAAATTTGTTCGAGGGGCTTCCGAGACGTACACTGGCAGTAATTAGGGCCCGGGGACCCAACACTCGATGTTGGAAATGATTAGTAACAATTTGATGCTAGTTGATTGGTCTCTTCGCGAATGCTTGAAGATGGTGGAATTTTTTAATTTTTCATGACCTCGAAAATTATTGATATTTTCGATCATAAACTCATCTCTTGAATGATATCTTCTTATTTTACAATTCAGAAAATTCCCAAGCGACTCTTGAATGACCAACCTAAAAGTTTATATAGTATTGTCGTAAAAGTAGGGTGATGCGACAATTTTTGTGGGGAGTGTATTATGAGCCATTTTATTGATATTATGAAAATTGGGAGTGTTTTTATATACCTATATCTTTCTAAGGCTTTGAATGGAATATTATCAACAGTGAGAAAAAATAATTTTACATTATTTGAATATAAACTATACTCCATATTATGGACCTTCAAATAAATTTGAAACTCAACTATATTTCCGTGAACAATTTTGGTTCTATCTGCACTACCGACATAAGTGAATAAAAAAAGACAAGATAAGATTTGCGTTTTTGACTAGTATCCGAAAATAATTATAGAGTTTTCTCATATTTAAATTCAATTCACAATTATTTTCAAATCTGTCCAATAACAGTGAATAAAAAGGAAACTGCACGTTAGTTGCTCATACATTCTATCAAAAGTACAAAATTTTTGTGGCAGCTACTTTGGTACAACTGTTATCTATACTCACGCGGAATTTGAAAGTGATCTGTCAGTTAGTTTGTTTACAGTGCTCGATTTTCTCAGTTCTCACTAGTATGTTTTGTTATTTTTATAATGGATATATGGAACAAAGAATTTGTCTCAAGAGTTAACGGTGAATCGACTTTATTGAAAACACGTGCACATGAGTGGTACAATGCATTCAACAAGTCCGAGATGTGGTGAAAGATTTGCCTCTTTCTGGTCGGCTATTAACATCTTCAACTGAAGTTAACATTGATAAACTGAAGAAAATGGTGCTTAAAAATCGTCATTTGAGTTTGAGAGAGATAGGCAATGAGCTTTCTGAGTCTCACGAATCAATTTATACCTTTTAAAACGATTATTTGGGCATGAAACGCGTTTCCGCTCGACTAGTTCTAAAAGACCTGAATTTTCTTCAAAATTTGTCACTGAGGACATACTAGAACGAGCCAATACCGGCTCCACATTCAAACAACACATTGCATCTGATGATGAGACATGAATTTATGAGTTTGAGGTGTAAACCAGACAACAAGCTTCGGAAAACGCCTTCCAGCTGAAACGAAACCGAAAAAACACGTTAAAGTCGATCAAAAGACAAGGTAATGTGGATTGTTTTCTTAGATTATCGCGGCACTCTAAATTCTTGACAGATGGCTGTGAAAGTCCGTACCCTGTATTTGTTTTTCTTTGTCTCTCCTTCAAAATCAAAGTATTAATAATGTTTATCTATTTCAGGCAAGATCTCGAATAGCACAATCAAATGTGAGTAACAATAAAACTACTCAATATTTATACTGATATTATATTTCATGTAGTATCAAACAGATTTGAAATAGAGATCTATTTTCATTTTCTTTTCAGGTTTTGTCTGCAATTCCAAATTCGGTGAGTAGAAAATAACATAATCATATACTCATAATTTTATATGAATTGACAAAACTTAATAATATGACTTCAATGCTGGTTTCCTCAAAATTCATTGCTTTTTCGGTTTTTCTTCTATTATACTTTTGTTAACAAAGATTAATTGAGATAATTTTCATACTTTACAAAATTTTATTTTTACAAACAAGACCGGTTTCGATCGTCAGGTCATAATCAAGTGGTCAACTACAGGATTCATTTTCTTTCCTTGTCGCAACTATGAATAATTATCATATTATCTAAAGTTATTGAATGTTTTGTAGTTTTTATATGTTCAAATATTGGAGAGTTATTGTCAGAGGATAAATGATCTTTATATCTGGTTTCGAAATTCCTACCTGTCACCCAACCGCACTCTTATTGCAAAAAGTTTTGAAATCTCCTGATTTTGATTTTGACTTTACTGTTTTTCGCTAAGCATTGAATAATACTTTGCTCAAATTTAGACCATTTTAAAGGTGGTTATTTAAAATTCAGAGAAATAGTTCAAGCCATTAGAGAGAGGACCAGCAAGGTTGAAACTAGGGTATTTTTTCAAGGAAGTATTTTCTATTGAAAAGTATGTTTTGCCCCATCATAGAACTAAAAAACACAAAATAGTTTCAACCATATACAATCAAAATGTATAATTACCAGAGTATCTCAAGTTATTACCTGCAGAGAAATTCAAAAATTAAATCAAAAACACTTACCTCTAAAGTTTTTATTCTGTCGAAGAGTTTCTGAATTCAGAATATTCGTGAAATGTATCGTCTGTAAATAAATCGTACGGTGTCTTGCTGTCCTGTTGGTGATTATGTTTTAAATATGTAAAAAATTAATTTTAAAAAATTTGTCAATGTGCATATCAATTTTATTTTATATTTATGCACATTCACTTACTTACTTTTATCATGACAATTTCATTCCTTGTAAATGTTGAAGGATTTTTATAAATAATATTAATAATTTTTAAAAATAATATTAATAATCGGTCGCCTCACAGAATTCCTGAGAAACAGAAAACCCTCAAGGCGCTTGAAATCACATATACGCAAAATTTATCGGAAAATTGGTACTAACACAAAACACCCTGATCACAAACAACACATCGACGTGTATATGGACACTTTGAAACAGAAACTCCAAGCAAAAGCAAAGAGGCTATCAAGATACGTCTAGTGTACTGAAAGGAAACGCCAAAACCAAAGGTTTGTCCAAAATGCGGCCAATTTTCATAAGGGAAATAACAAAACTGCGACCAACAATAACAGAGAAGTACCTGACGCACAGTGCTTGACCGACTATTGGTCATCACTATGGTCGCACCACCCCAAAGAACACAATAGAGATGCGGAATGGATCACGAATGAAAAAGAACCATCAGACATATGGACTTCGGTGGAATAACGGAGGAAGAAATCTCAATAGTAGTTCGAGCGACCAAGAATTGGAAGGCCACAGGTATAGATAATATCCACAATTACTGGTACAAGAAGTTTGATAAGCTCCATGGAGCCCTAGCGAAACAGCTCACGTATGTTCTTCAACATCCCAAGAAAACACCCACTTTCCTAACGCAAGGCTTAACATATATGCTACCTAAGAGCGATAAAACACAGGATCCGTCCCAATATAGGCCAATCACTTGCCTGCCAACACTCTACAAAATACTCACCTCATGCATATCTAATCGAATATACCAACACCTTGACAACAATATATTAGTAGAGGAGCAGAAAGGATGCAGAAAGAAACACCACGGGTGCAAGGAACAACTCATCATCGATTCTGTGATAATGAAACAGGCACACGTAGGGCATCGGAATGTTCATTCGGCTTTTCTCGATTATCTGAAAGCATTCGATAGTACCGCCCATTCTTGGCTTGTTGAGGTATTGCAGATATACCAAATTCACCCAGCCCTGGTAGAGTTCTTGGAGACAACAATGACACACTGGCGCACGTCTCTGCAGGTCAACATGAACAATACATCAATTAAAACCGACGAGATACCCATACGTCGTGGAACTTTTCAAGGAGACTCTTTGAGTCCACTATGGTTCTGTTTAGCTATGAACCCATTGTCCTCAATGCTCAATAGAACAGGATACGGATTTAGGATAAAAGCAGAAAGGACTTACCATACAATCTCCCACCTGCTGTATATGGATGACATCAAATTATATGCTTCGAACAAGAAGCAATTAGATGATTTGTTGAAAATTTTCAGTGAGTTCTTGGCAGATGTTCATATGAAATTCGGGATTGAAAAATGTAAGACCCTGAACATTCAAAGAGGGAAAGTCATAGATGGTGAAACACAACTTCCAAACGGTGATATAATACAGTACATGAGAGATGGCGAAACGTACAAATATCTAGGATACCAAAAAGCCAGATTGCTAGACCAAAAACAATCAAAGGAGAAGATTCGTTCAGAATACAGTCAGCGTCTGAAGTCTGTGCTGAAATCGATGTTGAACTCGGGGAATCAAGTCAAGGCAATTAACACCTACACCTTTCCAGTATTGCTTTACTCATTTGGAATAATCAGATGGACTAAGAAAGAACTGGATGATATTCAAAGGCAGACCCGAACGATGCTGACAAAGTACAACAACCATCATCCAAAATCGTCTGTGATACGAACAACTTTGAAGCGGAAAGAAGGAGGACGCGGATTAATAGATATTGTCAATTTACACACCGAACAGATGAACAATCTCAGAGAATTCTTCTCAGCAAAAGCTCTCACTTTTGACCTCCATAGAGTGGTATCGTTGGCTGATAAAGGACATACACCTCTAAATCTTGCTACCAGAGATGACCTTCTGAATCTACCATTCCTATCAGAAACTGAAAAACAAGAGCAATGGTCAAGAAAGGAATTGCATGGACGACATCACCATGAGATTAATCAACCACACATCGACAAAGAAGCCTCCAACAAATGGTTGATGAAAGGAGAATTATTCGCAGAAACAGAAGGATTCCTTATGGCCATCTAAGACCAAGTGATCGCTACAAACAATTACAAAAAATTTATTATGAAGGACGGAACATTACAAACAGATAGGTGCAGAAAATGCCATATAAGATCGGAGACGATACAGCATATTACGTCCGGATGCGAACAACTGGCCAATACAGACTATCTTCACAGGCATAATCAAGTGTGCAACATTATCCATCAGAAAATTGCACACAAGTACGGACTTCTGAATACATTCCAGCCATATTACAAGTATCAACCGGCGCCCGTATTGGAAAATGACTCTATCAGATTATACTACGATAGGCCTATTATCACTGACAGAATGGTGACGAATAATAGGCCGGACATAGTGGTGTATGATAAGAGAGCCAAGACAGCAATGCTGGTGGATGTCGCCATACCAAATAATAACAACGTGCTGAATAAGTTCCAGGAGAAAAAGTCCAAATACACAGACCTTGCTATTGAGATCAAGCAGATGTGGCACCTATTGAAAATAGATATTGTTCCTGTCATCGTATCCTCGACTGGGTTAATACCCAAGACTTTGCATGATAGCCTTAAGAAATTAGAATTGCATAAGAATACCTATATAGAAATGCAAAAGGCTGTAACTCTTAATACATGTAGGATAGTTAGGAAATTTATGTCAAGTATATTGTAATCGAGCCTATTCCCTTTGATTGATAAATCTGGGAAAGGTAAATTATATCCAGCTACTAGCTGAGATAGTGCATAAGTCCACGATAATAAATAATAATGAAAGTTGTCTACTTGTTTTCGAATAACATCTTCCGATGTGAAATCATCTCCTTCCGCTAATGCACCTATAACCTGATTATGAATAGTTTGAAAATTTTTGTAAATATTTCAACTGCGATATAAGCAGTATCGGTTTTGCATTGCACCGCTAAAGTATAAGTTTCAGTTATTCTATTAATGTGAATTTTCCTCTTTTCGGTATACTTATTTTTACTCGACATCTTGCTTCAAGAATGAAACCAATCAAAGTATGAGAATGAACGGATATTATAATGCAAGTTCGGGAGACTATGTTGCTTCAAACGACTAAAACGAGAACTATATTTCTGAAATTGCAAACGATTTACCAAGAGAATACAATTCTTACAGCCGGCTGGGTGGCGTATGGGATATGATGCTCGTCTCCTGCGCAGAGTTACCTGCGTTCAATCCCCACAAAGTCGGTGCGATTTTTCGGATTCTGGAAATCGCTTGAGTATCCATCTTTCGGAGGAGATGTCTGTCCTGTCTAACAGAGATGTGTTGGACATTAGAGATCCTTTTCCTCGACACGAGAGGGGTTCGGCAAAATTCCCGGGTTAGTAAGGTGACAGAAGAAAGGCAGAAATAGAGCACGTTAAAGTAAAAACAAACAACAAACAAACAATTCTTACTGATGATGAATGAAATCAAAATAATCCTTAGAATGAAATGGAATGAACTAAATCGAATACGAAAAAGTGCGAAAGAAAATAATAATTTGTTATGTAGGTCCCTCAACAGCTGCCTGAATGAAACACCCGATGCACTATCTGATTGTGATAACGAGTTGAACACAACATGTTTTTCAGTTTTGGCTAAATTTGATTATTTGAATGAAACTGAGAAAAAGGCAAACTGAAAGAATCGATTATTTTTTAATGAATTATTTTAAACAAAGCTGTTATCCGAACCGAAGGACCAAAAAATGTCTATGCAAGTACGAAAAAAAGTGCATAAAAACAGAAGGAGCGGACTGTATGAAAAACGATATAGCTGTGTCAAAAAATCACACACACAAAAATCTTAATGGACACCTACCTTGTGGATGTACACCTCGATGTATCGAAGGCCCTCTCTCAGCACAGGTTGAACTCAAGGATTGTTGTAGATTCATATTATGAACGAACTGTTTTTTTAATGATTTTCAATCGATATCGGAAACACCACTATTCATGCGATCAGTCGGTTGGAAACTGACCTCGCTTTCCGCACATGTCCTTTTCACCGGTGGCAGGCGGGAAATTTGAATTAAACTTAAATCTACTTGCTTAAACTTTATACTCTGACAAAAATTCTCCTCCAATATATATAACATATAAAAACATCAAAACATTCAATAACATTGTATAATAACAAAATTATTTTAATAGCGACAGAACAAAGAAAATGAATTTGTTGGAATGTTTAGAAATCAATAAACTTTGTGAAAACCTAAGTGAAATCACCTTTTATAGCCTGCTCGACATTAATACCTCTCCACTACTCTCATATCAAATTAGGTTAGTATCTATATAAGCAAGCTCATTTCCTGTAGTTGACCACTTGAAAATGACCTGACAGTCGAAATCTGTTTGTTTATAAAAATAGAATCTTGGAACGTATAAAATAAATTTTACTTCTTTCTCGTTGAAAGAAATAAATCATCAATATTACTAATTATTATTATGTTAGTTTACAAATCTTCCACATTTTAGTTAAGGAATCACCATCTGAAATAAGGTCGCTTACATAAGAAACACCCCGTATATATCTCACTTTTACTCCAGCTTTATAATTTATAATGAAGAAATTCATTAATACTCATCTACCTTGTGGATGTACCCATCGATGTATTGAGGGTCTCCACTCAGCTCAGGTTGAACTCAAGGATTGTTGTAGATCTATAATATGAAAGAACTGTTTTTTTAATGATTTTCAATCGATATCGGAAACACCACTGTTCATGTGATCAGTCGGTTGGAAACTGACCTCGCTTTCCGCACATGCCCTTTTCACCGGTGGCAGGCGGGAAATTTGAATTAAACTTAAATCTACTTGCTTGAACTTTATACTCTGACAAAAATTCTCCTCCAATATATATAACATATAAAAACATCAAAACATTCAATAACATTGTATAATAACAAAATTTCTTATAATAGTGACAGAGGAAAGAAAATGAATTTGTTGGAATGTTTAGAAATCAATAAACTTTGTGAAAACCTAAGTGAAATCACCTTTTATAGCCTGCTCGACATTAATACCTCTCCACTACTCTCATATCAAATCAGGTTAGTATCTATATAAGCAAGCCCATTTCCTCTAGTTGACCACTTGAAAATGACCTGAAAGTCGAAATCGGTTTGTTTATAAATATGAAATCGTGGAAAGTATAAAATAAGTTTTACTTCTTTCTCGTTGAAATGAATAAATCATCAATATTACTCATTATTATTTTGTTACTTTACAAATCTTCCACATTTTAGTTAACAAATCACCATCTGAAATAAGGTCGCTTACTTAAGAAACACCCTGTATATATCTCACTTATACTCCAGCTTTTTAATTTATAATGAAAAATTCATTAATACTCATCTACCTTGTGGATGTACCCGTCGATGTATCGAGGGTCTTCTCTCAGCACAGGTTGAACTCAAGGATTGTTGTAGATCTATAATATGAAAGAACTGTTCTTTTAATGATTTTCAATCGATATCGGAAACACCACTATTCATGTGATCAGTCGGTTGGAAACTGACCTCGCTTTCCGCACATGTCCTTTTCACCGGTGGCAGGCGGGAAATTTGAATTTAACTTAAATCTACTTGCTTGAACTTTATACTCTGACAAAAATTCTCCTCCAATATATATAACATATAAAAACATCAAAACATTCAATAACCTTGTATAATAACAAAATTTCTTATAATAGTGACAGAGGAAAGAAAATGAATTTGTTGGAATGTTTAGAAATCAATAAACTTTGTGAAAACCTAAGTGAAATCACCTTTTATAGCCTGCTCGACATTAATACCTCTCCGCAACTTTCATATCAAATTAGGTTAGTATCTATATAAGCAAGCCCATTTCCTGTAGTTGACCACTTGAAAATGACCTGACAGTCGAAATCTGTTTGTTTATAAAAATAAAATCGTGGAAACTATAAAATAAATTTCACTTCTTTCTCGTTGAAATAAATGAATCATCAATATTACTCATTATTATTTTGTTAGTTCACAAATCTTCCACATTTTAGTTAAGGAATCACCATCTGAAATAAGGTCGCTTACTTAAGAAACACCCTGTATATATCTCACTTTTACTCCAGCTTTATAATTTATAATGAAGAAATTCATTAATACTCATCTACCTTGTGGATGTACCCATCGATGTATCGAGGGTCTCCACTCAGCTCAGGTTGAACTCAAGGATTGTTGTAGATCTATAATATGAAAGAACTGTTTTTTAATGATTTTCAATCGATATCGGAAACACCACTGTTCATGTGATCAGTCGGTTGAAACTGACCTCGCTTTCCGCACATGCCCTTTTCACCGGTGGCAGGCGGAAATTTGAATTAAACTTAAATCTACTTGCTTGAACTTTATACTCTGACAAAATTCTCCTCCAATATATATAACATATAAAAACATCAAAACATTCAATAACATTGTATAAGAACAAAATTTCTTATAATAGTGACAGAGGAAAGAAAATGAATTTGTTGGAATGTTTAGAAATCAATAAACTTTGTGAAAACCTAAGTGAAATCACCTTTTATAGCCTGCTCGACATTAATACCTCTCCACTACTCTCATATCAAATAAGGTTAGTATCTATATAAGCAAGCCCATTTCCTGTAGTTGACCACTTGAAAATGACCTGACAGTCGATATCGGTTTGTTTATAAAAATGAAATCGTGGAAAGTATAAAATAAGTTTTACTTCTTTCTCGTTGAAATGAATAAATCATCAATATTACTCATTATTATTTTGTTACTTTACAAATCTTCCACATTTTAGTTAACAAATCACCATCTGAAATAAGGTCGCTTACTTAAGAAACACCCTGTATATATCTCACTGATACTCCAGCTTTTTAATTTATAATGAAAAATTCATTAATACTCATCTACCTTGTGGATGTACCCGTCGATGTATCGAGGGTCTTCTCTCAGCACAGTTTGAACTCAAGGATTGTTGTAGATCTATAATATGAAAGAACTGTTCTTTTAATGATTTTCAATCGATATCGGAAACACCACTATTCATGTGATCAGTCGGTTGAAACTGACCTCGCTTTCCGCACATGTCCTTTTCACCGGTGGCAGGCGGAAATTTGAATTAAACTTAAATCTACTTGCTTGAACTTTATACTCTGACAAAATTCTCCTCCAATATATATAACATATAAAAACATCAAAACATTCAATAACATTGTATAATAACAAAATTTCTTATAATAGTGACAGAGGAAAGAAAATGAATTTGTTGGAATGTTTAGAAATCAATAAACTTTGTGAAAACCTAAGTGAAATCACCTTTTATAGCCTGCTCGACATTAATACCTCTCCACTACTTTCATATCAAATTAGGTTAGTATCTATATAAGCAAGCCCATTTCCTGTAGTTGACCACTTGAAAATGACCTGACAGTCGAAATCTGTTTGTTTATAAAAGTAAAATCGTGGAAACTATAAAATAAATTTTACTTCTTTCTCGTTGAAATAAATGAATCATCAATATTACTCATTATTATTTTGTTAGTTCACAAATCTTCCACATTTTAGTTAAGGAATCACCATCTGAAATAAGGTCGCTTACTTAAGAAACACCCTGTATATATCTCACTTTTACTCCAGCTTTATAATTTATAATGAAGAAATTCATTAATACCTCTACCTTGTAGATGTACCCATCGATGTATCGATGGCCTTTTCTCAACACAGGTTGAACTCAAGGATTGTTGTAGATCTGTATTATGAACAAACTGTTTTTGAATGATTTTCAATCGATATCAGAAACACCACTATTCATGCGATCAGTCAGTTGGAAACTGACCTCCCTTTCCGCACATGTACTATTCACCGGTGGCAGGCGGAAATTTGAATTAAACTTAAATCTACTTGCTTAAACTTTATACTCTGACAAAATTCTCCTCCAATATATATAACATATAAAAACATCAAAACATTCAATAACATTGTATAATAACAAAATTTCTTATAATAGTGACAGAGGAAAGAAAATGAATTTGTTGGAATGTTTAGAAATCAATAAACTTTGTGAAAACCTAAGTGACATCACCTTTTATAGCCTGCTCGACATTAATACCTCTCCACTACTCTCATATCAAATTAGGTTAGTATCTATATAAGCAAGCCCATTTCCTGTAGTTGACCACTTGAAAATGACCTGACAGTCGAAATCGGTTTGTTTATAAAAATAAAATCGTGGAAAGTATAAAATAAGTTTTACTTCTTTCTCGTTGAAATGAATAAATCATCAATATTACTCATTATTATTTTGTTAGTTTACAAATCTTCCACATTTTAGTTAAGAAATCACCATCTGAAATAAGGTCGCTTACTTAAGAAACACCCTGTATATATCTCACTTATACTCCAGCTTTTTAATTTATAATGAAAAATTCATTATTACTCATCTACCTTGTGGATGTACCCGTCGATGTATCGAGGGTCTTCTCTCAGCTCAGGTTGAACTCAAGGATTGTTGTAGATCTATAATATGAAAGAACTGTTCTTTTAATGATTTTCAATCGATATCGGAAACACCACTATTCATGTGATTAGTCGGTTGGAAACTGACCTCGCTTTCCGCACATGTCCTTTTCACCGGTGGCAGGCGGGAAATTTGAATTAAACTTAAATCTACTTGCTTGAACTTTATACTCTGACAAAAATTCTCCTCCAATATATATAACATATAGAAACATCAAAACATTCAATAACATTGTATAATAACAAAATTTCTTATAATAGTGACAGAGGAAAGAAAATGAATTTGTTGGAATGTTTAGAAATCAATAAACTTTGTGAAAACCTAAGTGAAATCACCTTTTATAGCCTGCTCGACATTAATACCTCTCCACTACTTTCATATCAAATTAGGTTAGTATCTATATAAGCAAGCCCATTTCCTGTAGTTGACCACTTGAAAATGTCCTGACAGTCGAAATCTGTTTGTTTATAAAAATAAAATCGTGGAAACTAGAAAATAAATTTTACTTCTTTCTCGTTGAAATAAATGAATCATCAATATTACTCATTATTATTTTGTTAGTTCACAAATCTTCCACATTTTAGTTAAGGAATCACCATCTGAAATAAGGTCGCTTACTTAAGAAACACCCTGTATATATCTCACTTTTACTCCAGCTTTATAATTTATAATGAAGAAATTCATTAATACCTCTACCTTGTAGATGTACCCGTCGATGTATCGATGGCCTTTTCTCAGCACAGGTTGAACTCAAGGATTGTTGTAGATCTGTATTATGAACAAACTGTTTTTGAATGATTTTCAATCGATATCAGAAACACCACTATTCATGCGATCAGTCAGTTGGAAACTGACCTCCCTTTCCGCACATGTACTATTCACCGGTGGCAGGCGGGAAATTTGAATTAAACTTAAATCTACTTGCTTAAACTTTATACTCTGACAAAATTTCTCCTCCAATATATATATAACATATATAAACATCAAAACATTCAATAACATTGTATAGTAACAAAATTTCTTATAATAGTGACAGAGGAAAGAAAATGAATTTGTTGGAATGTTTAGAAATCAATAAACTTTGTGAAAACCTAAGTGAAATCACCTTTTATAGCCTGCTCGACATTAATACCTCTCGACTACTCCCATATCAAATTAGGTTAGTATCTATATAAGCAAGCCCATTTCCTGTAGTTGACCACTTGAAAATGACCTGACAGTCGAAATCGGTTTGTTTATAAAAATAAAATAGAGGAAAGTATAAAATAAATATTACTTCTTTCTCGTTGTAATAAATGAATCATCATTATTACTCATTATTATTTTGTTAGTTTACAAATCTTCCACATTTTAGTTAAGGAAACACCATTTAAAATAAGGTCGCTTACATAAGAAACACTCCGTATATATCTCACTTTTACTCCAGCTTTATAATTTATAATGAAGAAATTCATTAAAACATCTACCTTGTAGATGTACCCGTCGATGTATCGAGGGCCTTTTCTCAGCACAGGTTGAACTCAAGGATTGTTGTAGATCTATATTATGAACGAACTGTTTTTTTAATGATTTTCAATCGATATCGGAAACACCACTATTCATGCGATCAGTCGGTTGGATACTGACCTCGCTTTCCGCACATGTGCTTTTCACCGGTGGCAGGCGGAAATTTGAATTAAACTTAAATCTACTTGCTTAGACTTTATACTCTGACAAAAATTCTCCTCCAATATATATAACATATAAAAACATCAAAACATTCAATAACATTCTATAATAACAAAATTACTTTAATAGCGACAGAGGAAAGAAAATTAATTTGTTGGAATGTTTTGAAATCAATAAACTTTGTGAAAACCTAAGTGAAATCACCATTTATAGCCTGCTCGATATTAATACCTCTCCACTACTCTCATATCAATTTAGGTTAGTATCTATATAAGCAAGCCCATTTCCTCTAGTTGACCACTTGAAAATGACCTGACAGTCGAAATCTGTCTGTATAAAAATAAAATCTTGGAAAGTATAAAATAAATTCTACTTCTTTCTCGTTGAAATAAATGAATCATCATTATTACTCATTATTTTGTTAGTTTACAAATCTTCCACATTTTAGTTAAGAAAACACCATGTGAAATAAGATCGCTTACCTAAGAAACATCCCGTATATATCTCACTTATACTCCAGCTTTATAATTTATAATGAAGAAATTCATTAATACTCATCTATTGACTTCAAAATGTCAAAATCGTTTTGGGGAATGGAAAAGATATTTAATGAAATATTTAATCATTCTATAGCCAATATACAGAATCAAATTTTTCCTCGTTATTGAAGCAAATTACCGAATTTCTGCGGAGATTTTACTTTCAATTTATGGGCAAAAAAGAAATGAAAATGCTTGCTTCCTAGTCTGGAGGTTCGGAAGGGAACGCTAGCAATTAAGGTTTACTACATAAGCAATGCTTAGCAGCGATGTTATTACTTATGTTCGTCCCATTTTCGTATAATATTTACGTCATCTCAGTGTCAACTTCACGTTTAACGTTTCTTCGTCAAAATGCATTGAGTGACAATGATTTTAATTGCAGCCCAGAAATTTCAGATAACCAAATAACGTAAAAAATAATCTCGTCGAAATATAGATTTTCTGAATTTTATTGAGAGTGGTACGAGAAAATTGTGAAGAATTTTAGGATTATACAGGTTATTTCGTTATATAAAGGACATCGTGAAACCAGAGGTATTAAAGACCGAAGGTTATCTCATACCACTAATACTTTTCCACATCACCTGTTTCTCTGACTTATCTGACCCATTTCGCGGGGTAAAATTACGGAAAAAATAATGATATCAGTCTTTTATGGTGATAATATCTGAATCATGTCCGGTGGTTCTCGAGGTCATTTTTCATATGAAGTTTCGATAGCTCACTGTTGTTCCTATCTTAAATTCTGAAAAATCGAAGGCCAGATCTGCCATTTCATCGATCTGTTTTTAGCTACAGGCCGTCAAACATATCTGAAGTTTCCCCTTTCTTATACAGACTTTCTAATATGTTGCGCAGTAGAGAGCGCTTTTCAATGATTAATTCATCAAAGCTGTCGCGGAGTGAACATCGTGAAATACACTTTGTGCAACAATTATTTGGTATTAGCTATTCGAAAATGGAATTCAAAATGAAAGTGCTGAATAAAGCGTTGTCGGGCCAATCTAGGGAAGTGATTGTGTGTTGTAGAAGAAGGGTCGTCCTCATTCTCCACACTGAAAAAGAAGCGTAGCCGGTACATCATCTCTTTCATCAATTACCATAAACTTCGTCTTTTTGACATTTATTTAAATACCATACTTTCTGCTGGCAACATTTACTCGGCCTAGTAGCTGTTTTAGGCATTCTGCCGACGAGCTAATGAGAACTGTGTCATCTGCGTACCTGATATTGTTGACAAGTATTCCATTCACTGAAACTCCTTTAGTCGCCCCTTCAAAACTTCAGCCATTATTCTTTCCGAATAGAGGTTGAAAGTGTAGGCGAAAGCACGCATCCCTGCCTCACTTCTCTTGTCTGATCAGAGTCCACGATAACTGACGCCACTTGATTCCAATACAAATTTGCAATAGTATAAACATTTCTATCGTTCACACCAACATCCTTCAGAGTGGAGTGTGTCTGACCTTGTCAAAGCCTTTTTCGTAGTTGATAAATGAGGCAAATACGTTGATGTTCATATGATGGCTTCTCTACACGAGAAGCTACAAGCCAAACAGCACATCTCGTGCCCCAAATACGTTCCTGAAATTATATAACGGAAAAGAAAATTCCAATTCCAAGACGTATTCATAAGAAAGGTGTTGATGACAATGGGTATTCTGGATCATATGAATCTCGAAGGAAAGTGATGAGACAAGATTTCGCTTGAAAAAAAACCAAAATAATAGTATATTACTTATGGAAAAACCAGAAATCCAAATGCTCAGAAGAAACTTATTTAGGGATATGAAAAAGTTCAAACTAGAAAATCGACCTATCATTTATATGAACGAAATATTTTTATGTTTTGAATTTGGGAGGCTTTTACTTGGTAAAATTCCATTATCAATAATAAAAAACAAGTAATGTGTTTTCAGGAATTTTACTAAATAATTATGATTCTGGAAATATTTCCAGAGCTTATACCTGGGAGATAATTATAACGGTAATAAAGAGGAACGAGAAAAGGAACAACAAAACACACTCTACGAAGAAACAGAAAATGACATTATCAGCCTAGAAGAAGTACAACAAGTAATCCATAAATTAAAAATAGAAAATCACCCGGTCCGGACAACATAAATAACGAACTAATTAAATATGGGGGAGCAGAAATAACAAAAGAAATAATAAAACTATTCCAAAAAATTGAAAACAACAAGGAGATACCAGAAGAATGAAGACAGAGCATAACAATACCCATATACAAAAAAGGCGTGAAGACAAACCCAGCAAATTATAGAGGCATCACACTCCTTAACTCTGCATCGAAACTACTCACTAAAATTCTATCGCAAAAGATATATGACAAAGTAGGTGTGTCTGAAGAACAACAGGATTCCGACCAAATAGATCAACAACCGATGCAATTTTTATATTGCGGCAACTGGTGGAGAAGTCCATAGAGTTTGACAAACCGATGTTTATATGTTTTATAGATTTGGCAAAGGCATTCGACAGAATTCGAATGAACGATGTGATCACTATCCTTAGAAATAAAAACTTAAGCAATAAATACATAAACATAATCAAAGAACTAAATAACTCTAATAAGACGAAAGTAAAAACTACACAGGGACTTACAAGCGAGATCAAAATTAACGCAGGCATTAGACAAGCTGACAGCGTCAGCCCATGTCTATTTAATTTATTCATGAATGAAATAATAGCAGGTGTTAACCAAATGAACCAAGGCTATAGGATGGGTAACAAAACTATGAGAATACTGTGCTACGCAGATGATGCTTTACTAATAGCCGAGAATGAGGACGACCTACAACGCCTATTACAAAAGTTCAAAGTAACAGCAGAAAAATATAACATGGTAATATCAACACAGAAAACCCAATCGATGGTAATAGCGAAAGATCCAATTAGATGCAAACTAGTAGTGAACGACCATATAATAGAGCAAGTTTCACACTTTAAATACCTAGGGTAGAAGTAACGAGCGATAGGCAACTATTACAAGAAGCAAAACAGCAGACAATGAAAGCATCGAGAATATCTGGCTTCCTGAGAGATGTAATCCGGCGGAATAAGTACATACGCACAGAAAGCAAAGTCTGAATATATAAAACCTGTGTGAGACCCGTGATGACATATGCGATTGAGACAAGAGCTGAGACAACAAAAACAAAACAACTAATGAGGACAACAGAGATGAGAACACTAAGAGCTATAAGAGGTATTACACGCAGAGATAGAATAAGGAATGAGGATACGCTAAGGGAGCTAGGTGTCCAGGATGTGGTGAGGTGGACAAGAGTACGTCGTCGCCTATGGAGAGATCACGTAGACAGAATGGGCCCTGAACGTATGGCGAAGTGGGCGAAAACACAAAAACCCAACACTAGAAGAAGGAAAAAGCGATGGCATGAGTGCTGGAGCTCCGGTTCGCAGCAGGGGCTGTAACAGAAAAACAGGACATCGTCCTATTTAGAGAAGAAGAAGAAGAAGAAGAAGAACAAGAATTGTGATTCGTAACGCGTTTCACTACACCGTAGCTTCTTTAGACGAATGAATGTACAGAAAATAAGAATAAGAATATGAATACAAATGTTCTTACGTAATTGAAAGCTTATTGGGTTGCTCCTTCTTAAGTGGTTATTCAAGATAGGTATATCCAATAAAATTGAGGAATAGATTGCTCCCTGAAGAGATTCAATAGAGGTGAACGGCTTAAATCGACTTGTTCATTGATGAGTCTACCTGAGTGTTTTAAATTGTTGATTTCTCAACTACGACAAATCCACTGATATGACAGACACTGCCCAGCTGTGTATTTTTATTCGGATGGTATTTTTGACATGTTGGCTAAGGAAGAATTTTTGACAATCATTCCTCTGAAGAGGTAGACCTGGGGCGAAGATATTTATGACGTTTTCTTCAATTTTGTAAAAAACTACAAGCTACCAATATATAAATTAATGTGAATTACAACCGATGGAGCACCAGCAATCACTGGAAACAATATTGGTTTTCATTTTTTTCATTCCATTGCAATATACATCAACAAGTTTTGTGTTCAAACGTTTTAAACACTGTAAGTTGCAGTTCGAAGATAGGAGTCAGCTGAACACACTGATTTAGTTCATCACACGGACGTCGCGGAAAATTCCTAGGAAGGTTCCAAGAATTATTGCCCGAAATAATAGCTTCTCTAGACGAAGGAGGTAATGACACTCAGATGTTGAAAAACGAAAAATGGCTGACTGATTTGGCATTTTCGACTGACATCACAATGCACTTAAACACCATTAACTTGGAGCTTCAAGGTAAAGGAAAAACTATTATTGAGATGATTAGCAAAGTAAACGCATTCAAATGTAAATTGCTACTTATGATAGATCATCTGAAAAGAAAGGATCTGAAACCTTTTCCGTCATTGAAAGCAAGGATTCCTCAGTTGAACTATGATACGTATGAGTTATGCTTTTCATGTAAAAACATTAAGGAATTAGCTATTCAAACAGGAATTCAGTTTAATATGAACTCATGTTCGGTTGAAAATGAGTTGGTGGAGATTATATCAGATATACATCTCAAAGCTACAGCATCTGATACAAATTTCTGGTGTTTTATATCTGAAGATAAATATCCGAATCTAAGGCAAATTGCCTTCCACTGACGACAATGTTTGGGTCAACTTACTGGTGCAAGTCTGCATTTTCCGAAATGAAGATAATTAAGTTAAAACATGTAAATCGACTAACTGACGATCATATGTCGTCATGCTTACGTTTAGCACTCGCTGGTTACGTAGCATGTTATGAAAAGTATGCTGAGGACATGCAATGCAACGCTTCAACATCCAAAGTCACTCCTTAGATAAGTTCAACACCATATGTAACTCTTTTGTTTTGTAACAACCAATAAAGAGAGAGAAGAACCTAACTAAACCTAACCCAAACCAGAAATGTATATTGTGCGGAAAGCTTATATCTATATATAGGGTGTATCGTGAACGTACAACAATCCTGTATCACATACTTACAGTCTCTCAGAGTCGATCGTAAGTAGTCTGAAAATATTAAGGTAGATCGCCAGCAGCTCAAGTTTGAGCACCCCTGTTCTACATAATAAAATGTTCGAAATTTTCGATAACTTTTTCTCTTTTTCAGATCATTCATAACGCTGCTTTGGAACCTCTAGGTAAGAATCATTTCATATATCTTTCTATATTAATGGTGTTTGAAATTTACCATCCATGTTTTCTGTCCTTGTTCCGAGGCTGCATCTCCGGTGCTTTGAGCAATGAATTGTTTTACTCTAGGCAGGTTGCTAACCTTTCCTAGGAACCCTCCTCCTCGATCCGGGCTTGGGACCGGCATTAGCACTTGCTGGACCACTCAATCCATCCAGCTTGTACCAAAGGCAGAGTTCAACTGAGTCCAACTGAAGGATGTAATCAAGATACTGGAAAACAAAGAGGTACTCAAAAAATATATAAGACTCATAAAAGATCTGAACACTAATACAACAACGCAAATACGAACAAACCACACCCTAATGCAGCATTTCGGAACAACGTCGGGCATCCACCAAGGTGATAGTCTTAGCCCTCTACTATTTAATGCTGTTATGGACCAACTTGTAGAGACCGTTAAAAACTTGGGACTAGGATACCGCATGGGAACCTACAAAATTAACATCTTATGCTATGCCGATGACGCCGTACTCATTGCAGAATCAGAAGACGACCTACAAAGAATGTTATACGCCTTTAGCAAACGCGCAAAAAATTTCAATATGGAAATCTCAACAAGTAAACAAAATGCATGACCATAGCTAAGGAACCTCTGCGCTGCAAGTTAACAATAGACAACGCCACTATAGACCAAGTCATGTCATTCGAATACTTAGGGTGCAAAATAGCAAGCACAGGATACCTTGAAGATGAAGTGAGGAGACAAGTGAACAAAGCAGCTGCAGTATCGGGACATCTTAAACAACCAATTTGGAGAAATGAACACCTCAGTATACCATGCAAATCCAGAATCTACAAAACATGTGTGCGACCAATTATGACATACGGGGCAGAAACAAGAGCGGAAACGTCGGTAACAAAGAGGATACTAAGAACAACAGAAATAAAAACGCTAAGAACTATAACCGGTTACACATTGAATGACAGACAAAGAAATACCGACATAAGGGAAAAATGTGAAACAGACGATATTGTAAGATAGGTAAGAAAAAGAAGAAGAGAATGGAACCAGCATGTAAACAGAATGACCACAGATAGAATAGCCAAAATCGTATATAACAACATACCACACGGAAGAAGACCCGTTGGACGACCACCAAAACGATGGCGGGACAGTTGGCAATCAACTTCACAAGAATTGCTGCAGGGAAACCGGAACTGAACAGGCGCTACGCCTTCTACACGGTGAAGAAGAAAGAAGAAATTTACCATCACGGATATTCTTATAGAAAGAAACTAGGAAAAAATCCTCAAACTTCAAAACGACTAGTAGAGTTAAGATGAAAGAATGAACTTAATAATTAGATAGCCTTTAAATTTTATGGAACACGATTGAACGGGTCAATTCTATTTTTTAATTTTTTCATATTCTGACAAAATTTGTTTGCTCTTTTGATGATGTCACCTGTGGAAAATAAGTCGTCTTCAACTATTCCCCAAATGGAAAGGTAACGAATGTAATACATCATTAAAAGTCTTTTTTTCTACTCGACTATCCTCAATTAATGCATTTCTTAGTCGAGCCATTTCAAAATGGTGACTGTTCTCTAATATGTGTTTCCTGTAAAGAAGTAATTCTCTACACACCATATCCATTCGATTCGAAGAACCGGAAGATACAATTATATAACTAATAAAACCCTTTTTCAAGAGAAATATGTTAAAATTACGTAGCACATGTTTGTAGGAATTTTCTCAAATTTTTCTATGAGAGTAAATAAAAATTTTGCACATCTGATGAATTCCTATTTCGTTCCAACGAAAAATTACAGCGGATTCTGACTGTTGGATTCACGAATAGTTAATTAATTTCACCGTTACTACGTGATAGTTAATCATGATGATGATAAGAAATTAAAATTATGTATTATACTATCACAAGAGATTTTCAAAATTTGAAATACATTCATACATAAATCGGTAGGTACAAAATTAATAAGGGCGCAAACAAAAGGCTATAAAATAATTATGATAAAAGCAGGTATCATTTAAAGATTTCAAATAAAGAGAAATAAACCAGGCCATACTGGTTGTTCAGAAGATTATCTGATTATATTAACTTTCGTCCTTTATTTATTTAATTTTTTTTAATTTGAAGGAAGATCGAGGCAGGCACGGAAGTTATCTGCGCATATCCATCCCGATCCTCCGGGTTTGGACTGTCGTTAGACATAAGTCCAGAAGGATAATTGTTTATACGATACATTTAATGGTGAAACTTTGACTGATAAGTTTTTAAATACACACACAGCCTCCTCTCGACCTGGGCATCTGAGAGCTCAGACCGAACAACCAGCCGACCCGTGCTTGTTCATAAGTTAATATGAGATTTCTTTAAAAATGTGTATATTTCCCAGTAGATTTTGGGGTTGTTGAGTGCGAGAATCTGTTCAGCCTGCTATGGTTGATGGAGTTTGGTGATTTTACTCAAGGTTGAGCATAGCAATTGAATATTTCGAACATTGTTATTACATTGAAGCAGAAGGTGGTTTAAAGTTCCTATTACCCCACATGAGCAAAGAGGGTTATCTTTCAATTTCATTCTGTGAAGATATTTCGGAAAGAGAGCGTGACCACTTCTCATTCTAGAGATAGTACGAATAAAATCTCGTTTAAAATTCCTAATGGGATCAGATTTGTCTACTTCATCAGAGATGTTATTGAACCTGTAGAAATGTGGCGGGGAGGGTTGAATTGGTTTATAGAACTGTCCGCTTAGGTTGGATTTGAAGGTTTCTTTCCATCTTGAAGTTGTGAGGTGTTTAAAGAGGGGGAAAAAATCGTTGTACATGGCGGAAGGAAGGTGGATGGGGTCGAGAAATGCCGCTTCCTTGGCCAAGGAATCAACATTTTCATTGCCCACTATTCCTGAATGGGCCTTAGCCCAGAGAAACTCGATTGTACAGCCTGATGCAGATAGCCGGGACAAAGCTTCTAAAATATCTTTATGAGTCAGACTGAAGTTTGTGTTATATTTCAATTTCTTCAAGCTCCTCAGGCTGCTCAGGCTATCTGATATTATCAGGAATTTTTTTGAGGAAAATGTATCGATGTACGATAGAATGTAATCTAATGCTCTACAAAGAGCTAGAAGTTCTGCCGAGAAAATCGAGAAGTTATTGCTGAGTCGAAACAGTGAATGAGAGGTGTGTAAGGGATCGAAAATATCACAACCGACATTATTATCTTGTTTGGAGGCGTCCGTGTACAGGTGATGAAAATTTCTGAAGCGTGAGTCTATCAGTCGGTGAAAATCGACATTTGCCGTCATTTCTCCTTAGATGGGAACATGAATATTTTCTACATCTCGTAATTTGAAGAAATCCATTTTGTACATGACTAGTTTGTCCACTGTGGTAATCCTTTCCTTATATTCCATGAATTGGTCGTAATTCGCTATCAAGAGTGGATCTTTTTTGATAGTCCAATATTTGATGTTAGTGTTAGAATATATAAGCTGTGAATCTTGACCATAAGTGGAGAAGAAGAGGCGTGTTTTTTCGAGAGAAATTTAAGAGTCAGCAAATCTCTGCGTTGTTTGAGAGGCATTTCGTTTGATTCTGCGAGTACAATATTATAAGGTGTGCTTCTGAGATAGCCGAAACAGATCTTCAGCGCCTTGTGTTGTAGAGTATCCAGCTTTTGAAGCCAAGTGTCTGCTGCTGATCCGTAGAAGATACAACCATAGTCAATAACTGATCTTACGAATGATCGATAAAAATTAAGGGCGATGAGTTGGTCGGCTCCCCATTTGTTATGACAGATGAATCTCAGTAATTGAATGTTCTTTTCTGCACGGTTGAGAGTGTTCAAAATGTGATCTTTCCAACTTAACTTGCGATCCAACGTTATTCCCAATAATTTCACGGAAGTTTTATGAGGAAGTGACAATTCTCCAAAATTCAAGTTATCTGATAGTTGGGTGCGTTTCCCAGTGAATGTACAAACTGCTGACTTAGAAGGTGACATCTCGTGACCATTTGTGTTCAGGAATTGGTTGAATTCTCTGATCGCAGTATCTAGGATCTGTTGAACTGCAGTCAGGCCTTTGTTTGAGCAGTCTATGCAAATATCATCTGCAAATTGCAGAACTTTCACTGCTGGGTTAGAGAAGGTAGTCTCCAACTTGTGGTACAATATTATATATAAAAGAGGTGACAAAATACTGCCTTGGGGTAATCCCATGTTAGTTAATCTTGGACCAATCAATTCATGACCAATTCTCAGAAATATTCTTCTATTGGAATATAAATTATGAATGAACGTAGTGAAATTTCGAGGCAAACCAATCTCAATCATAACCATGTGTAGAACGGACAATAAGACTTTATCATATGCTCCAATTATATCGGCGAATAAGGCCATAAGTGATTCATCTTTTGAAAAGGCGATTTGGATATCTGTGATCAGGTGTGCGATACTATCATATGTTGAATGGCCTTTACGGAAACCAAATTGGTAATTCGGGAACTTGTTGTTATGTTCAAGCCACCAGTCCAAGCGGAACTTATTCATTCTTTCGAAAGTTTTCAATACACAGGAACTCAGGCCTATATGCGTCTGCATTTGAGGGATTCTTGTTAGGTTTGAGTATGGGAATGACAATATAGTTCTTCCAATCATCTGGTATAGAACCAGAATTTCTTATTTCATTGAAAATATTCAGTAAGATCGATTTCGAATTATTAGGCATATTCGCCAGCATTACATATTGTATTTTGTCAAGACCTGGGGACGTATTAGAGTTTGATTTTAGTGCTCTGTCTAATTCGTGAGATTCAAAAGGCAGATCCATTATATTACCGTAGTCCTTTAGGTATTTTGTGAATAATTTTAAGTTGATCTATGTGCGGAAAAGAATGGCCATTTTCGATACAATCTGAAAAAAAAGTAGATTTGTCTGTTCTCTGGGTATTGTAATCTGCTGCTCCTTATATCTCGTTTGAATGAACGACCAGTTCGACCTATATAGACGACTTCACACTCCATACACGACAACTTATAAACTCCAGTATTGTCAAATTTATCAGTTTTATCTTTACTATAAAAATTCCTGGGAAAATTTCATGTGGATCTTGAAAGCTACTTTTTTATTCTGTTTTGAAATGACATTTGCAATATTTTCGCTGATAGGACCAAAGTATGTAAATGAAATATATTTATCTGTATAGTGCAGGCGCTGTAGTTATCTGAGTTTGCAAGATATGAGGAGCAAGATCTGTTGACTAATTCTTATACATGTTGCCACGCTCAGTAATGCCTCTACTGTTTCCCCTACCCGCTCCATTCGCACCTGTTACGGACGATTACGACACGTCCAAGCCAGCCAGTACTGAATATCTCGCTATAGTGGAGTGAGTTTTCTGTTATTGATATAAGTTTTGTATTTTTACTAATATTTTAATTTCTGATGTACTTTTCTTTGCTATAAAAAGTGAAAAATGGCATTACAAATTTAAAATTTAAAGAGAAAACGGCCGAATGAGTTATTGTGTTTTTTTGTGGTTTATCCGGATATTTAGTGAGAAATCCTTAAGTGCAATCATTTTTTTACGATAAAAACGCTGCACAGAGACGAAAAGATGAATTATTAGAAAAGTTTGTGAAAGTGTATTATCTGGATTCTACGACACAATGTTTTTCGTGGCATAGAACATGTATGGCCAGCTACGTCAGTGAAGAAAAAATAAGGCGTCGAGAAATAGAATTAACAAAGTTTATAGATCAATCTGTTTCTTCTTCAGAATTTGACATTTCAGGCAGTGATAATACTCGTCATTCTAGAAGGATGACACAAAACAGACACAAACTGGAGTACCATTGAGATGTTGATTCTGTAATAATATAACTTACTAAAGCAGCAAAGAACTTAATTTATGCTCTAAATTACACTCGGAGGCAAAATTAGCGGAACACTCGAAAATTTAACCTAATTCGAAGTCCGATATTTTTCCTAATTCTCAACCGATTTAGATGATTTGTTTGGCAAGTTATAAATCAACTCTTCTGCTTTGTAGAAATTATAAGAGAAAACAAAAACAAATTGAAAAAAATTTTATACGGGGGCAAAACTAAAAGTGTTTTTTTTGTCAAAAATTCGTAACACACTGTGGAATTTCGTGGTCCGAGTTGAAACGTACAATATCATGGTCTGTCAAGACAAATCTTCCTACAGTAACGCCCTTTTTGTTTTATGCATTTATCCCTATTTTTACAAGAGATATCCAATTTGAAGCGAAAAGTCACAAATTTCAAGAATTTATTTTAATCTTGCGTAGGTGCATAACTTCGAAGCCAAAAATAAAATCAAAATTAGAGAAGCGGAAATCTAACGAAATGAAAATTTTTGAAATTCACTGGCCAATTTCACGCTCCGGGAGAACTCGAAGTACACTGGAAAAATCGTTGATTTTGCACATTTATTTTTGAATTTTTTTGTGTGACACTCTATAATAATTATCATTCCTGTCCAAAATTGAGAGCAGGTGTGTATCCTGGCGATACACTCGTGAAATGAAATGAACATGTTGAGAAAAATGTTCATGATGACCCACAAAAAAAAACATTTGATTTTAGTAGCGAGTATGACCCCCCCGAGCTCTTATTACAGCGTGCATACGATTTCGCATGCTCCCGATGATGTTGTCTATCATCTGTTGAGGTATGTTGTCCCACTCTTCCACCAAAGCCAATGTCAGCTCTTCAACGTTGCCTGGATTCCGTTGTCGAACCCTTCTTCCAAGAATGTCCCAAACGTGTTCGATCGGGTTTAAATTCGGTGACCGCGACGGCCAGTCCATTGGTGTGATCTCAACTTCATTGAGATATTCTATCACTATGCGCGCAGTATGAGGGCGCGCGTTATCGTGCATAAAAAGGAAATTTTCCCCTATGTAAGGAGCAAAAGGCACAACATGGGGCCCCAAGATTTCTGTTATATACCGATGGGCATTAAGTGATCCATTGACAATAATCTCCAGTTCTGTTCGTACTTCCAAGCATATGCCACCCCATATCATAACTGACCCTCCACCGTATTGCTCAGTTCCTGCGAAGTTCGCTTGATTGTACCGTTCCCCTCGATGCCTCCATATTCTATCTCTACCATCCACGAAATTCACACAATATCGGCTCTCATCACTAAATAAAACTCGTCTCCACTGATTGATTGTCCATGCTACATGCTCCCTAGCAAACGCCAATCTTGATACCCGATGGGCTCTATCGAGTCTTGGTGCTCTGTCCTCACACTGACGTTAATGTTATCCACTGCTTGTGAAAGGTTACGTGCATGAACAGCAGTAAGACGAGGATTTCTTAGGGCTTGATTGACGATGAAACGGTCATGTAAAGCACGGGTTGCCCGATTTCTTCCTTGTCCTCGCCTCCTCACGCACAATCCAGTTTCCCTGTAACGTCGGTAGATTCGATGGATAACCGACGTCGAGACACCCAACATGGTACCGACTGAGCGGTAGGTGCGCCCTTCCTCGATCAATGTAACTGCCCTTGCTACTGAGGTTGGTGGTAAATCTCTCATTCTGAATGAAAATACCGTTTCAAATCGTAAACAGTAAAGAATCACAAGACACCGCAACCGATCGAATTTGTATCAAATCAAAGAATAGAAAACTCTCATTCTTTAAACAAGTGCAAATGTGGTCATATACATAAAACGTGTGTTGTATTTCATATTTGATAAAAAATCTCCTATGTGTGCACATGTGTAATTTCGACACGCCTGAGTGATAATAAGAAAATTCCAAATTGATAGACGAATTTTAATGACAATTTCTTGATTCAATGGAATTTCTCCAAAATGGTGATTTTCCACTTGAAATTAAATATATTTTGCAAAAATAGAGATAAACGTATAAAACAAGAAGGGCGTTACTGTAGGAAGATGTGTCTTGACAGACCATGATATTGTACGTTTCAACTCGGACCACGAAATTCCACAGGGTGTTACGAATTTTTGACAAAAAAAGCTCTTTTAGTTTTGCCCCCGTATGAAATTTTTTTCAATTTTTTTTGTTTTCTCTTATAATTTCTACAAAGCAGAAGAGTTGATTTATAACTTGCCGAACAAATCATCTAAATCGGTTGAGAATTAGGAAAAATATCGAACTTCGAATTTGGTTAAATTTTCGAGTGTTCCGCTAATTTTGCCTCCGAGTGTATCTGCGATGGAAAAAATTTTCAACACTGCACGTCAAAAACAAGATAAAGTGTTTACAAAAATAAGTATCAGTGAAAAACCTGAAGTCCTATTTGCTCGAGAACTTGGATACCACTTGGATTGCTTTCATATACAAGATTACCAAGAACCTCTCCTAACAAAGCAGGTCGACCTTACAGTAAAAAACCTGAAGAAATTTTACTTGAAAAGTTATTGAGAGAAATTCAAGATCAACTTTTTCAATGTTCATTTGAATTCACTCACTTGGTAACACGATTAGCCGAACCTATGGAAATTGAAGATATTCAAAACATAATCGAGTATAAAAGATTGTAATCCATTCAAAATGAACGAGGAGTGCGGCTTGCACAATATTTTCACCGGAACTCTTGCAGAGGACGCTATTACAACGAAATGCTTGCTCAGTCACATTACGAAAGTGAAAGATTTGAATTAAAAAAAAAAACTATTTTCGAACCTGTTAAAAAAGTTACATTTCATAACTTTGATTCTTGTTTAAATGCTGCAACTTTGTGCTATTAAGGATGTGCCGATCTATAATGAATTTGAATTGTGGAGGCCGTTACTTGATGTAGACCCATGGTATAAATGAGATAAAAAACACAAGGTTTAACTTTAATCTACACTTTATCTGAAAAAATTCGACAACGTTTCGCTGACACAGCAGCTTTATCAAGAATGACAAACAGAATGAAGAGTATGGTATTATAAACAAATCGTAGAACAAGTTGGATGAAAAACAGGAAAATCCACACCGAGCCATTGTACAGTTTGAGTTTATAGATTCCTGATTTACTTGATTTTTCAACACGAGATTTCTTATTTCTAATATGTTTACCTAAGTTATTAGAAGTTTTGAAAGTTATATTAAGATTTTGTTCGACGAGAAAGGATTTAATATTGGTACTTGCAGAACCGCAGAATGTTAAACTGTTGAATATTTTATAGTCTTTATAAATAGGATATACTTCATTTATTGCTTTCTGATACATTCGGACAAGCTTTTGAATGAGCAGGTAGATGTGAATTATTCACCCCTACTTAACTTGTTTAATTAGTTTTTATTACCTTTCATACTAACTGTACAATGGCTCGGTGTGGATTTTCCTGTTATTCATCCAACTTGTTCTACGATTTGTTTATAATACCATACTCTTCAATCTGTTTGTCATTCTTGATAAAGCTGCTGTGTCAGCGAAACGTCGTCGAATGTTTTCAAATAAAGTGTAGATTAAAGTTAAACCTTGTGTTTTTTATCTCATTTATATAATGAATTGTGATATCTGTATGAGAAGATTTATGATAAATTAATAATAAACAGATGTTTATTACTTGATCTTGTTACTATTGAGTCTAGGAAATTGTTCGAGTTGTTCTGTTCTATTTCCGAAGTGACTTTTATATTTGTGTGCAGGTTGTTAATGAAATTTTATTTATATTAATACAGTAAACTGTAAAATATAATATTACAGCAAACTGTCTGTTTGTTCCTGTGAAACACCCAATAATGTCATCCACATATTGATACCAATATAGGAAATGTTTACTGAACGGGTGTTTATGAATAGTTTCTTCTATATTATCCATGAAGATTTCTGCTAAAAGAGGGCTTAAGGGGTTTCCCATTAGGTCCCTCATCATTTTCATAGAGTCGTTAAATAAAAAATAATTTTGAGATATGCAAACATCTAATAAAGCAATAAGGTCTTATTTAATTAGTGGGTTCCTATTTTGTGTTAACAAATTTTTGATTACATCATGAGGATCCTTCGATGAAATACTTGGAAACAAATATTTGGCATCGGAAGACACTAACTTAGCATTACTTGGTATGACAACATTTTCTATTTTTCTTATCAAATCATTTGAGTTACGAATTGAAAAAGACGGTTTGAAATTACAAAATTTTTCCAGAATATGTATTAAAAATTTGGAAACCTTGAATGCTGGGGCATGCGTAAATGATACCACTGGTATTATTGCATAACCATCTTTGTGAAAAGTTCTTTTGTAAATAAGTAAAAGTGTAAAGTATTTTAAACTTTAGTTCAATACTTCGGTCGAGACCGAAATAGCAATCCCGATTTTCAATTAAATCTCTTGTGATAGTATAATACATAGTTTTAATTTCTTATCATCATTGGATTTTCGTATTCATAAGAATTTCTTTCATGAAAGGCCAGGGTAGAAAATTGTAGCAGTGTTCTGAACTTCTACTCTGCTATATAAAAATTCCATTAAAGTAGATTGACCATTGTATAAACCTGCTAGGACCTATAAATAGTCCATGTGGGCTTTTACAGTAAGTTCAATACGCAACATCCAAAAATATAGCCCAACATAGTCACATCCAAACATCCAACTTTGATGCCCTCCTTTCAAAAGTTAGTTATACGATTATATGAACAATTGCCTCGTGGTTATAACAAAGCAGAAACAACAACATATAAAAATTTGGGAAAATCCTACTGAAATTCTTTTCAATGAATTGATTTCTCGTTTAACAATTCTTTTCATGTGATTCACAGAAAAAGCTCCTTCAAAAGCAATGACATCCAATCGCAAACGTAGAATCTGAAGAAAACCATGAAGATAAAGCTTTCAGGTAAGACTAGAATACGATAGTATATATGACGAATGGCTATTAAATAATGAGACCTAGAGGGCGCCCTAGAGTAGTGGGGAGAAAATCGAATAATGCGTTGGGTATCAAGATATCTTGTCTATGCACATACCAAAACACGTTTTCGTTACTATTATAGTATTTGAGCAGTGGCGGTTTGAAACGAACGTGTTTTTTTCTCGTGTATCAATTTCAAATTTCTCGTTAAATTGAATAAACTTTCGTCGGGGACCTACGGAGTTAAATCTCTATCTCGTGCACGTATTTTTGAGAGGTATAAGCGCTTAAGTGAGGGCCGAGAGCACTGAAGATGACTAGCGCCCAGGTCGCCCTGTCACTGTTTCAACTCCAGAAACTGTGACCAAAGTCAATCAAATTGTGCGTGCAGATCGTAGAATGAGTATCCGGATGATAGCCTAGGCTGTAAAAATCGATAAAGAAACGGTTAGAAAAAATTTACACGAGGAATTACACATGACAAAAGTCTGTGCGAAGTTGGTGCCAAAAAACCGGCACTCCAGTCCTCGAACACGCACCGTACTCGCCAGATTTAGCACTGTGCGACTTTTTTTGTTTCCGAAGACAAAATCTGCTTCAAAAGGTACCCGATTCGAGTCGATGGAAGCAGTTTAGCAAAAAACGGCAGAGCTCCTAAAGGCCCTGAACAAAGAAGACTTCCAGCACTGCTACGATCAATGAAAAAACGTATGGAAAGGTGTGTGGCGAGGTAAGGGGAGTATATTGAAGGCAGCATTCGAATGTAGAATTATTTTTATTTTAAAACCGTTTTTTCGTAACCAGTCTCGTTATTTAATAGCCAGACCTCGTACACCTGACACTCATTAGTTAAAAAATTCGTAAAATTGAAAAAACGATCTACCTACTAAACTTCGTTTCGTGCCCAAACAATCGTTTAAAATGGTACAAAGACACAGAAATTTCATTGCCTATCTCGCTCAGACTTAAATAAAGACCTTTAATTACACAGCTCTACAAAAAATTTTTTTTTTATTGTTGCCCTGGATATCATCGCAAATTTTTATGTTTTCAAGTGCCCAGATTACGAATATATTCATGAAAGTTCTCAATGTGCTCGTATTTTCATGATTTTTGCATTTCTTATATTTTGAACAATTATAAGCTTGTTAGAAATAAAATTGAATTTTCCAGTCATGGTTAGGCTTCTGCGCAACTTTTTCGCGCATACAAACATCACCTGATCCCCACTCTCAGACCCCTTGCTCCACAGAACAGCTGAGATCTTAGTTATTTGACAATATTGAAGTACATATACACGTAAATCTGGATAAAGTGTCATGGATTAATATTTTGTTTCAATTACTGAATGTCCATTCTTATATATTTGTCTTCTAGTCTAAAATATGAGTTCGTCACGAAGAAAGTGTAAATATTGTAGTGATTTATTTTGTTGTATTTGCGGTGTTTATATACCAAAAAACAAAAAGAAATATCACAGACAAGGAGACTTATGTTGAATATTTTGGTTTCAAAATGGACAAATTAGGTAAACCATGGGTTCCTAATAAAGTTTGTAAGTCCTGTGTTGAGTCTTTACGGTTGTGGAAAAAGGTGAACGTTCTGGATTAGACTTTGGTATTCCTATGATCTGGATGGAGCCTACGAATCATTTAGATGATTGTTACTTTTGCGTAGTAGATGTTAAAGGTTTTAATCGAAATCAAACGTGGAGATACCCAGACTTACAGTCTACGAAATGTCCGGTTCTACACAGTGAAAATCTCCTCGGCCCATATACATTTCAAAAGTAATTCGCATGCCCTCAGAAACAATGATGTTATCAAATTCACAGAAATCGGGACCATCTACTAGTGGAAGTGAATGGGAAGGTGAAACATCTACGCCAAAGTTATTTTCTCAAAATGAACTCAGTGATTTAATACGTGATCTCAATTTATCAGAACAAGGATCAGAACTGTTAGCCTCAAGATTGAAGAAAAAATTTATTGGCACCAACAGTAACAATTACAACATACAGAACGCGAGGAAATTATAGTGAGGAACAGGGAGAGCGGTTTCATCAAGATCTAAAAGTGATGGAAGAAAGGTATCAAGGTCGATGGGATTGTCACATGATGGCAGATTACTGCTGGTCTTTGAAAAGAGATTGTCCCTGAAAAATTATAGAAGAAAAGCTCATAAAAGGGTTTTATGGAAATATGAAATATAGTTTCGACATTTCCTCTTTATTTACTTCGATGTATCCGAATATCTCAAAACATAACTGACATTATAAATATATCTGTTATTTTGTTTCTTGTTTTACGATTTTTGTTATGTAAAATGAAAATAAAGATTTAAAAAGAAATCAGAGCAAATCCTACAAAATCATTGATAGTTTCACGAATTGTGTGCATAAATAGACCCAAAATCATTTTCATATCTAGGGCAACAAAACCATTGTAGACCAGTGTTACCATTTCCTTCACTATATTAATGTTAACTTCTATTGAAAATGTTGATAGCTGACCAGAGCGAAGCAACTCCTCCATCGCATCTCGCCGCTATTGAATTCACTATACTACTCATATATATGTGTTTTCCATAAAAATTCTGTAATATTTTCTGCGATTCGGCTCACGAAATTTCATTTACAATACAAATTTTGAGACGAATTCTTTGATCGATATTTATATGCATTGTAAAAATTGCATTTAAAATCTGTGTCAGTATAGAGAACAGTTGTGCCATCTTAGCAACAATAAAAATTCTGCTAATCGTCTTAAGCGGATTTTTTTTCTAATAATCAATTCCTAATACTCTTTGACAGAATGTATAAGGTATTGAAAAATGTATCGATTCATTTTATATCCATTCTTTTCGAGATTTCTCAGAAGAAACGTCGAATTTTCGTTTTCACCGTATTTCTTGAAAATTTACGTTTTGAAACTTGCTAGTTCCTGTGAGTCTAACCCAGGGCTAACCAAAAGAATACGATTTTTGAAATTGAAGATGAAGTAAAATGTAGTTTATACTGTTCACAATTTCATTCTCACAAACACGAGCGGCAAGTCATTTTCAAGTGGTCAACTACATGTAACGAAATTACTTACATTACTAGCCTAATTACAAATTGAGTAGTGGAGAGATATTAATGTCTAGCTGACAATCCTTTCCAACAGGTTTTTTTGAATACCTATTTGGCCTCTTTTCCCGAGGCTGGGGGTTCTGGCAGGCGGAGTGACCATAGAGTCAACTGGTATACGCGTGAGCTTGAGGAAATGCGATCTCATCTTCAATTATTAGACTTTCTTTATTCGTGACAGGAAGGCGACCGGTTGAAGAAGAGAAATGCCTTTAGGATCAGGTGCAGAATGGCAATCAGGCAGGCTAAAATAAAACCAAACGACAATCACATTTTGAGTTCATGTAATTTCGCTTATTCAAGCTGAAAATTGGTTAATAATTTCAGAAATAACAGTGATAGTTTTCAAAATTCCGAACAAATGCAGATGCATTCCTCAATTATTTCGATTCTGTGCCTGAGGCCATTGCAGCATCAATCTCTAATGAAATAATGGTAGACCCCATAAATCTTGTGGAACAGTTGACCGAAGTAAAGCCGTACTTTTCATTCAGAGTTCAATTATTGTGAGGGATGTGATAGGGTCCTTGAAAAACAGTAGGTCGAAAGATGTTTACAGTATACCCGTCATATTGTTGAAGAAAAATGTCAACACAATTATTAAGCCCTGGACAACTATAACCAACCGCTGTTTGACCGAAAATATACTTCCCGACTGTCTAAAAACTGACAAAGTTATAAAAATGTTTCTTCGAATTTCAGACCCATTTCACTGCTTTCTCCAAAGTCTTGAAAAAGGTTATGAGTCAACAAATTTTAGTTTTTTTCGAGGACAACAATCTATTTGACTGTCGACCATATGGTTTCCGGCGTAAAAAGAGTACGATTGATGCGGTAACGCACTTTATCAGGCATACACATTCATGTTTTGGGGATGGGTCGCTCCCCATATCAGTTTTTCTAGATCTCACAAAAGTATTCGATTGTGTTGGGCATTCGTTGCTGCTGGAGAAGCTGGAAAGGTACCATTTCGATAGTGACAGTGCAATACTCATCAAATCATACTTGTCAAATCGTTATCAGATGATCTTTTTTGAAGGAGAGGTTTCCCAAAAGAGTTTAATCAAATATGGAGTACCTCAGGGGTCTATTTTGAAGCCGGTTCTTTTTCTGATATTCATAAATGATTGCCCTAGTTTCTTGAATTCCGTGGAATCAATTCTATTTGCTGATGATAACACTGTCACTGATCTGGTTGCTTTGCCGAATCACCGGCACGATTGTCTGCAATGCGATGGTTCTCGTCAAATAAATTTTGCATGAATGATGAAAATACTCGATCAGTGCTCTTCTCTCTTAGGGGAGACAGTGGAATGGGCTTCGCCGAATCAAGTTCTTGGGTCTCTATCTGGATCCCAAGCTTCGATGGGGTGTTCATGTGGACCAGCTGCCTCAAAAATTGAGCAGGAACATATTCATGTTTTGGGGATGGGTCGCTCCCCATATCAGTTTTCCTAGATCTCACAAAAGTATTCGATTGTGTTGTGCATTCGTTGCTGCTGGAGAAGCTGGGAAGGTACCATTTCGATAGTGACAGTGCAAAACTCATCAAATCATACTTGTCAAATCGTTATCAGATGATCTTTTTTAAAGGAGAGGTTTCCCAAAAGAGTTTAATCAAATATGGAGTACCTCAGAGGTCTATTTTGAAGCCGGTTCTTTTTCTGATATTCATAAATGATTGCCCTAGTTTCTTGAATTCCGTGGAATCAATTCTATTTGCTGATGATAACACTGTCACTGATCTGGTTGCTTTGCCGAACCACCGGCACGTTTGTCTGCAATGCGATGGTTCTCGTCAAATAAATTTTGCATGAATGATGAAAATACTCGATCAGTGCTCTTCTCCCGTAGGGGAGACAGTGGAATGGGCTTCGCCGCATCAAGTTCTTGGGTCTCTATCTGGATCCCAAGCTTCGATGGGGTGTTCATGTGGACCAGCTGCCTCAAAAATTGAGCAGGAACATATTTTTATAACGATGCATTTCAAATAACCTCTCTGCTAGAGTGTTGATCTCTGTTTATCACTCTCTTTTTCACAGTTACCTTAAATATGGTATTATTTTGTGTGGTAACAGTGCGGTGCGCTAAACTGAAAGGATATTTCGATTGCAAAGAAAGGCAATTAGAATTATCACTGGTTCATTATATAGAGCAGATTGTAGGGATTTGTTCTGGGAACTCAACATTCTTACTTTTCCAAATGCCTATATCTTTGAATGTTTATTATATGCACACAAAGAACAACTGTAACGAGTTTTAGGCTCAGGTAGCTTAGCGAAGGAAACACAGAGTTCATAAACATTTAATTCATTATCACTATCAACCATAAATTCTGAGTATTCATAAATACACTATTTACAATAATATGTCGTCCTGGGGATCGACTGCTACTTCACCTCCCAATCTAGCTGCGATGGCAACTGTACTCAATATGTAAAGGGTATGTGGCCACTCTATTCGTGGTCACCGGTTAGGGCATTGTACAACCACTCAAGGATGGGAATAGCTGAACTCAGTACGTACAGTTAAGTATGTGGCCACTCACTACGTGGTCACCGACTAGGATTGAACTCACTACGTACAATTACTCAAGGAAAGGAAAAGCTGAACTCAGTATGTACAGCTAGGAGTAAGACTCAAGTTCTCTCAGTTCTAGACCTCGAATGCCTATCCCTGTTTCAAGCGGTACGCTATATACCGTTTCTCCTGCACTGTCAATCTGCGTCGTAGCATCGTGTGCTATGCACTACTCGTCGTGGAGTACAACGGTGTTGCCTGATCTTGTGTTATGTGGTGTAACTTAGTGATGGTAACAGCGTTGCCATTACACAACATAACTGCCCTTCAGGCGAGGATTTTCACATGTATAATACAAGGTGTAGAAAAGACATCCGTCCTGACTTTTGTAGATTATCGAAGACCGTCAATAGTCCTTTGAATATGGCATTTCAATTTTTCAATGAACTACCTCTAGATTGTCGTGCTTTGACACACAAATCTCTCAAAACACAGGTCTTTCAGTTTCTGGTGGAGAAATCATTTTACTCTATAACGGATTTTTTGTCTACTAATATTAGTTTGTGATATTTGTCAAATTGTTTGGTAATGTGTACTGTTGATTCATGGCGTTTGATTCTCTTTGCGTTCATAATTTGGTTGACGGATGCAAAATACCTTGGTTCAAGCATGAATTAATAAATAAATAAATGAATAATAAATAATTCTAATTCCAAGGGTGATTTCACTCGGGTTTTTACGTTTTTATTGATTTCCAACAGATTCATTTTTTTTCCTTTGTCAAAATTATGAAAAATTGTGATATTATCCAATGTTATTGAATGTTTTGTGGTCTTATGTTGGGCAGACTGGTAGGAATTTCGAAACCAGATTGAAAGAATACTTATTCTCTGACAAAAATTCTTCAATATGTGAACATATAAAAACCACAAAACATTTAATAACATTAGATAATATCAAAATTCTTCGTAACTGTGACAAAGGAAATAAATGAATCTGTTGAAATGTTCAGAAATCAATGAACTTTGCAAAAACCAGAGTAAAATCACCCCCAATAGCCTGCTAGACATTAATACCTCTCCACTACTCAATAGGCTAATAATATAAGTAAGCTTCTTTTCTGCATTTGACCACTTGAAAATGAGTTGAGGGGCGAAATCGGTCGTACTTGAGACTTGTGAGGAAGCCATAAAATATATTTATTTCATCTTCGTTGAGAATGAATTTCCAGGAAATGAATAAAACATCAATATTATTCAAATTTAAGCTTATTTTCTGCTGGAAACATTGATGTATTACGGTAAAAAAAAACTGTTAAAATTTTGTGATTTTTGATTGTCCAAAAATTAGTTTCAACTACTTAAGTTTCAATGAGATAAAAAACACAAGGTTTAACTTTAATCTACACTTTATTTGAAAAAATTCGACGACGTTTCGCTGACACAGCAGCTTTATCAAGAATGACAAACAGAATGAAGAGTATGGTATTATAAACAAATCGTAGAACAAGTTGGATGAATAACAGGAAAAACACACACCGAGCCATTGTACAGTTAGTATGAAAGGTAATTAAAAACTAATTAAATAAGTGAAGTAGGGTGAATAATCCACATCTACCTGCTCATTCAAAAGCTTGTCCGAATGTTTGTATCTATTTATTTCTAATGCTTCTAGAAGATCTAATTTGAAACTTTTTGATTTTATATGTAATATGTCAAAGTTTTTATTGAGTGAATGGTTTTCTTTTATTAAGTGGTTTGAATAATTTGAATCAGATTTATTTTTATCGAAGCTACGTTTATGTTCAGATGTTCTTATGCCAAAACTCCTATAGGTCCTACCGATATAAATTTTATCACAAGAACCGCAATTGAGTTTATAGATTCCTGATTTACTTGATTTTTCAACACGAGATTTATTATTTTCAATATGTTCACCTAAGTTATTAGAAGTTTTGAAAGTTATATTAAGATTTTGTTTGACGAGAAAGGATTTAATATTTGTACTTGCAGAACCGCAGAATGTTAAACTGTTGAATATTTTATAGTCTTTATGAATAGGATATACTTCATTGATTGCTTTCTGATACAGTTTTTACGAATGATTAGATCTATTATATCCGGATTACATTAATTATTAATGGCTGTCTGTTTGATGATGTTTAACTCTTTATTATAATCTTCTACTGATAAAGGTAAATTGAGTAACCGATGTACCATACTGTTTGAAGCTGCAACTTTGTGTTGAATTGGAAAATTGGAAATACATAAGTTTCTTTCGATTTAGTTTTTCCAAGAATGTTGTGCCCAACGTTCATTTTTTGATAGTGACTGCTATAGACATCAGTTCTGTTAATCTTACAGGAAATTGAGATGAATTATTTCGAGCGTTTGGAGACGTAGAAATATATACTTTTTCAACTTTGAGCAGAAATTTCAGAGATTGATTCTCGAAACAGCCATTCTCAACAAATGAAAATTGAAAGAAATACTCAAGGAAAATGTGAACGGAGAAAACTTTTTGACAGTCATTTTCAGTTACCTTAAATGCATGAAATTTTTATAATTTTTCGTTACTGTATGAATAAAACTTCCCAATTTCCAATAAAGCAACGAGTATAAAATTCTTTACTAATAACAAGTGAAAAATCGTTAATTGGAAAGAAATATGGCAAATTGAAAAGCCACAAATCTCTCAAAGTAATGTACCGATCTTTACAAGAAAAATAAATTAATAAATGTTATTTAAGAGAACCAAACAAACCAAATTTTTCAATTTACAAATTTCTTATGTTATGAAAGATCTGAGATATCAACTGGAAAAACCGCTATCTAATAATTTTCGTGATTGGTTTCTCACTTGACAAAGGTTTCAAAAATATTTATTTGAATCACAAATACAAGTAAACGATTTCGTCTCCATTCTGATTTGTCATTTTAGAATTTTAAATTGACATACAGGGTGTCCCAACCGAGGGTAAAATTGAATTCCTGCAAATCCCAAATACTAAATGAAATCGATTTATTTTGGCATAATGCAAGCGCAGGTTTATGCTCGGTCTAGAAAAACGACCTACACTTGTGAATTTGGAGTTGGTGCAATCAACCCCTATTTCCAGCATCCCCAACTCAAAAATCATTCGATCGAAAATAGGTCAAGTGGCACCTCGTTGGAAAGGTATTTCAATTTTCCCTTCGAATTTGGTATTTTCGTAATTCATAATCAGCATACAGGGTGTCCCGGAGCAGGAACACTGAAAACCCAAATAACTTTTTGAAACTGGTTCATTTCGGTATAATACGAGAACATGTTTATGTTTGATTCGAGAATAAGACTCTCTTGCGTGAATATGGAATTTTTGCAATCAATCTCTTCCATTCAGCATCCCCAACTCAAAAAATCATACAAGTGATTACAGGTTGAGTGGCAAAGTTCCAGAAAGATTTTTCTATTTTCTGAATCACTGAGGCATTGGTTTCAGTTTGGCAATCGAGGTTTTCTGGCGTGAGGATAAGGATGAGGATGATGGAGAAACTGATTGGATGCTCATCTAAACAGGAAAACGAGATTTATTGAACTTGTATTCAATTGAAAACAAAAACTAACTTGATTATTACAACAATTCTTCAAAATGACCTCCGCCCACCTCCATACAGTTATACAGACGATTTTCGAACTCTCTTCTCACATTAGCGAAAACTTCAGGAGTCAAAAGTCGGCATTCTGTGATAATCCTCATCCGCAGCTCCTCCAGGTTTTCTGGTCTTGTGGCATAAGCTTTAGATTTTAGATGGCCCCACAAAAAAAAATCTAGGATTTAAATCTGGTGACCTGGCTGGCAACTCAACAGGTCCTCTTCTACCAATCCACCTTCCTGGGAAATTTTCGTCTAAATATTGGCGCACCCGAGCATCATAATGCGGAGGAGCACCGTCTTGTTGAAAACGCATTTCGTCCTCAGAAAGAGTTGATCGTTCTGTAAAATTTCTGTCAATCTAGGATGTATGTGTTCCTCTAACAACTGTAGGTAGCCATTTCCATTCAGATTACCCTCAATAAAGAAAGGCCCAACTAGATGATTGCCAAAATTCCTGCCCAAACGTTCAACTTCTGAGGCCTTTGCGTGTGGGCCTCTCTAAACCAATGAGGATTCTGTGTGTCCCAATATCGACAATTATGTCTATTCACTTCACCACTGAGCATAAAGGTGCTTTCATCAGAAAAACAGATGTTATTCAGAAAATTTGGATTAGCGTTTAGGTTTTCACTTAGATTTTCACAAAACTGTAAACGACGATCTGGATCATCTTCGTTTATTTCATGCACTAAATTTACCTTGTAGGGGTGAAATTTGTGATGTTTCACGATTCTATGGACGGTTGTAGCTGATACACCAGTCAGACGAGATAGTTTTCTGATCGAAGTAGTATTCTCCATTTGTATACACAGTATCTTTGTCAAGAGCGAATTAATACTCATTGTTAATTCGTCTTTATTATTAGCCAACAATAAACCCAAATTCTTTTTATTAATGCTGATGGTGCTAATATTATTTCTTTGTAATTTGTTACATATGTTGTTGCTAATAATAGGAATATAGTTAATTGGAAATTTTCTGTTAGATTCCTCAGTATGTAACGGATAAATACTCTGCAGTAAAAGTTCATGTCGTTTTTCTCTTATTATCTGTTATTTATCCATTGCATAATGAGAAATCAAACAGAAAATTCTTCGCGGTCGAAATGAATCAACTTCATAATTCAATCATTAGACAGAATCTTTCCCATCATTTTGAGGGGTCGAACTAGAATATTGATTCAGAATTGTGCCAGTTGTCGTCAATAATGTTTCTCTTTTCCACCATCATAGCAACCTCTGAACATAGACTGCTAGCATTAACTCTATGATAAACAGAAAATAATGAAATGTCATCCAGCTTTAGACGACGTCTGGTTTGGACTCAAATTTTGTCTTGTTTTTAACTTCTGAAATTGTTAACCATAGTTTTAATAAATGAGAATAAGCGTTCATTGAATGTTTATTTGAGCGTGGCTATACTACTAGACAAATATTGCGCCAATTTCCAGCCCCTAATTACAAAAGAAGTACAATCTATGATTGTACTTCTAGAACTTCTAGAACTGTTAAAACACAGGTACTCGCCTTTTTCATAATCTGTTTCAAGCATCTACTCTACACATTTTGTATTACAAACTCAATTGACAATTTCAGGATAACATTCAGCGAATTTCTGCATTAACAGTGAGATTTGAATTTGGGAGGCTTTTACTTGGTAAAATTCCATTATCAATAATAAAAACAAGTACTGTGTTTGAAGGAATTTTACTTAATAATTGCGATTCGTAACGCGTTTCACTACACCGTAGCTTCTTCAGACGAATGATTATCATTCGTCTGAAGAAGCTACGTGTAGTGAAACGAGTTACGAATCGCAATTATTAAGTAAAATTCCTTCAAACACAGTACTTGTTTTTTATTATTAACAGTGAGCCCTATCAGAACTCTAGGAACCAGCTTGACTATTTCCCAAATGTCTCAGAGATGCCAAATCTCAAAAACCTCTGTGAGAATAATAAGACGCGATTTGGGTCTTAAGTATTTTCGGAGGCGCTATAATTTCCAATTGACTCAAGCTGTTAAAGAGCGGAGCAGAAATTTATTAAATAGATTTAGAACACGTAGACAAATTGAAAATATCTGATTCACAGACGAAAAAATTTTCATTGTTGCCCCACCAAAAAAAACAGCCAGAATGAGAGAATTTGTGTTCCGACGAATGAAATCAAGGGGAATGTGCCTTTAATTCGTTTGCAGATGGAAGGACAAAAATTTTCCACGCATGTAATGGTCCTTGCCATTAGGCAGGGTATTTCAAGGAACTTTGAATCAAATATCATTTTTATAGAACAAGGCATAAGATTAGATTCGGAAAATTATTGTCACATAATTCTCAATCATATGTTTCCAACAATTGATAATAATAATAATAAATAACTTTATTTTGACTTAGTTTTACAAATGAATACAATGGTGGGTAAGTGTCATACACCATTATTCTAAGTAAATAAATCATCAATACAAAATAAAGTGAGGAAATGAACTGAACTTAAATGAACTATTCAAGAATAACAATAATAACATTATATTATTTGAATTGTGGAGGCCGTTACTTGATGTAGATCCATGATATAAATGAGATAAAAAACACAAGGTTTAACTTTAATCTACACTTTATTTGACAAAATTCGACGACGTTTCGCTGACACAGCAGCTTCATCAAGAATGAAAAACAGAATGAAGAGTATGGTATTATAAACAAATCGTAGAACAAGTTGGATGAATAACAGGAAAATCCACACCTAGCCATTGTACAGTTAGTAATAAAAACTAATTAAACAAGTAAAGTAGGGTGAGTAATTCACATCTACCTGTTCATTCAAAAGCTTGTCCGAATGTTTGTATCTATTTATTTCTAATGCTTCTAGGAGATCTAATTTTGAACTTTTGATTTTATATGTAATATGTCAAAGTTTTTATTGAATGAATGGTTTTTTTTATTGAGTGGTTTGAATAATTTGAATCAGATTTATTTTTATCGAAGCTACGTTTATGTTCAGATGTTCTTATGCCAAAACTCCTATAGGTCCTACCGATATAAATTTTATCACAAGAACCGCAATTGAGTTTATAGATTCCTGATTTACTTGATTTTTCAACACGAGATTTATTATTTTTAATATGTTTACCTAAGTTATTAGAAGTTTTGAAAGTTATATTAATGATGTAATGAGTAGTTAACCTAACTACTCATTACATCAATTCAACACAAAGTTGCAGCTTTAAACAGCATGGTACATCGGTTACTCAATTTACCTTTATCAGTAGAAGATTATAATAAAGAGTTAAACATCATCAAACAGATAGCCATTAATAATTCATATAATCCGGATATGATAGATCTAATCATTCGTAAAAACTGTATCAGAAAGCAATAAATAAAGTATATCCTATTCATAAAGACTATAAAATATTCAACAGTTTAACATTCTGCGGTTCTGCAAGTACAAATATTAAATCCTTTCTCGTCAAACAAAATCTTAATATAGCTTTCAAAACTTCTAATAACTTAGGTAAACATATTAAAGATGATAAATCTCGTGTTGAAAAATCAAGTAAATCAGGAATCTATGAACTCAATTGCGGTACTTGTGATAAAATTTATATCGGTAGGACCTATAGGAGTTTTGGCATGAGAACATCTGAACATAAACGTAGCTTCGATAAAAATAAATTTGATTCAAATTATTCAAACCACCTAATAAAAGAAAACCATTCATTCAATGAAAACTTTGACATATTACATATAAAATCAAAAAGTTCAAAATTAGATCTCCTAGAAGCATTAGAAATAAATAGATACAAACATTTGGACAAGCTTTTGAATGAACAGGTAGATGTGAATTACTCCCTACTTAACTTGTTTAATTAGATTTTATTACCTTTCATACTAACTGTACAATGGCTCGGTGTGGATTTTCCTGTTATTCATCCAACTCGTTCTACGATTTGTTTATAATACCATACTCTTCATTCTGTTTTTCATTCTTGATAAAGCTGCTGTGTCAGCGAAACGTCGTCGAATTTTTTCAAATAAAGTATAGATTAAAGTTAAACCTTGTGTTTTTTATCTCATTTAACATTATATTAGCTAACATGTTCACATTTCAAGTCCATAGAAGCATTAATCCTCATACATGAAAAAGGTTTTACAAAGGACATTTTCAAAGCTTTAATTATTGATAATTAACCAACAAAATAAATAATTGAGGCGTAACTCCTCAGTTCACTTTCCTGCAGGTGAATCATTGCTGTTTTTTGTACGACAGAAATATGTACAGTTGCCACCAGCTGAAAATGAACGGTTGAGAAATTGGGTGGCTTTTTGGATGATTTTCATTGGTTCAAATCTTCTTTGAAATTCTACAGTTTTTTCCATATTCTTCTGACAGCGTTTCTCAAAGAAATGAACAACCAGTGCTATATCACGAAACAACGTAAACTAACCCTACTGGCCGTCAATGTATAGGACGTCCCAAATAAGATGTATCTAAATGAAATCTATTTCAATTGATTTTGGGATGGAGCCAGATGTCATACCAGTCACAATATTATGGATTGACTAAGACAACGCGTATACGATAACATCGAACCAGAACAATGCCCCCAAATAGTGCCGATCTCAATCCGTGCGACTATTTTCTGTGGGGTCATTTGGAGGAAATGGTGTATGAAAATGGTATTATTTTGAATAATTGTGAGGTGCTGAGGCAAAGTTAAAGAATGTTTGAACAATCTTGATCAAGAAGTAATTTCGAGATCTATAGAGTGCTGAAGGAGACGTGTGCAGATGGCTCTGGATGCCAGTGGGGGTCATATTCCATTCAGAGTACTTGATTTTTTTTGTTGAATGTTTTTACTCATATAATTTGTTGAACAAAATCATGTCGTATTATTATTCTCGCAGATGTTTTAAACAGTTGTCATCTCTGAGGTATTTGGGAAACAGTCATCCTGATCTTCTTCCTAATGACCCTGTTGTCCGAAATTTTTCCTCAAGATCATAAATTGTACTTCTTTTGTAACAAGGACCTGGAAATAAACATTTAACGAAACGCTTATCCTCATTTGTTAAAACCATAATTAACAATTTCAAACATCAAAAACAAGCAACATCAAGATTGAATTCGAGTTCAAACCAGATGTGGTCTGAAACTCGATGACATTTCATTATTTCTTGTTTATCATAGAGTTAATGCATGCTATCTATGTTCAGAGGTTTCACAACAGGAGGTGCTTATGATGGTGAAGAAGAGAAACATTAGTGATGACAATTCGCACAATTCTGAATCAATATTCGAGTTCGACCCCTCAAAATGATGGGAAAGGTTCAATATAGCGATTGAATTACGCAGTTTATTTATACCACCGTGAAAAAATTTTTAATGCTCGGGGAAAATTGTTAATATTCGAGGAAGTCGGCCATTTTGAATTCGAACGGAAATCAAATTTTAGGTTGGGTTTAGTAAAAAATGGTTCCTTGTCTTCTTAGAACAACCATGAAAAACACAACAACTTCAGCAGTGCCAACGCCATGAGGTGAAAAAAATATTTCGATTTCAGCTGAAAATCGAAATGGAAAAAATTCTTCACGCTACTTTTCCACCCATTCTTGAAATATTTTCAAGGTCATTATGTCGAATTGTTCAGAGAAGACTGAATTCTTGGCTGAATGTCCCATTCGAATTTTTTAGTGAGAAGAAAACGTTCCAGCGATCTTTTAATAGTGCTCATTTTCGAATGAGTCAGCCATATTAGATTTCACCGAAAATGAAGTTTCGATACAATTTCTGAAAAAGCTAGTCCTTCGGCTTTCGAGAGAAGCAAGAACGAATGATCTAGGTCTAAAATTGCGAAAGTTTTAACGGAAAAAAATTGTCTGGTTTTCTTTGACGCACCCTATGTATACCTACTATTAGCAACAAGATATGTAACTAATTACACAGAAATAATATCAACATCAGAGTATTTTAATAAATATTTGTGAAACTTTTGCCAAGTGAGGAACCAATCATTTATTCATTGTTTCACTAAGTGTTAAGCCAGGCTTTCATACATATTAATAATTTTCATTCTATACTACCGTATGCAGGATGCTAAAATGTCGACGTGCATTGCTACTGGGCACAATCGATATAAAAGGGTTGAAATAACAGGGATAAAATCTCTATATCTCCGATAATAACCAGGATAAGCTTATATGATTTTAATATTATCCGTAGGCATGTTATTATCAAAACCTTTTGTTTGAAACCCTTACCATCCAAATCGGGACGGAAGGGTTGAAACTTTTTAAGTTGCAATATCACCGGTAACAACCACGATATATCTATGGAAGTCTCAAATTATCTTTAGGCTCATTATCAAAGACTATTCTATAAGTCTTTTGATTCGACCCCAACTCCCGAAAAGGACTAGAGGGGGTTGAAAATTTCAAATCACCATATCTCCGTTAATAACCAAGATAAACCGCTTCCACATTATCCTTTGCCAAGTCATTGTCAAAATCTTTTATTTCAAAATAATTTGATAGGTCCCTCGAAAATTTTCAAATGGCCATAGAGTCTCCAACATTCTCTATTTGGGTAGGGTGAATTTATCGACCCCGTGCCTGCGTCCATGAGTCATTACTCTTTGATCTCCTCGAAATTTTATCCAATTTTAAGCAAAATATTTAATTTGCTGGTGACTTTAACTTAAGTGACCTCAAGTGGCCTCTTACTTCTTGTCCCTCAATTGTATCGCCTTCCACTGAATTTTTGAACAAGCTGAATAACTGCAACCTTCAACCAATTAATAGATAAACGTACTCGATATCGACTCAACCAAATCCCAATAACTTTGTATGTTATCCTTGTCAATGATAGAAACTTGTTTTCTTCACTAGAATATCAGCCACTAGTTGGAAAATCGGATCATGTAGTTCTCAACATGGAGAGTTTTATGAAACCCCTAACTTCTCAAAAAATGTGAAGAAGATAGAAATTACTAATTATCAGAGAGTCAGTGAGGCTTTGCAGTTGGTGAATTGGAATGCTCTGTGGAATCCAGACGATGTCAACGACATGTGGGCACATTTAGTGCTACTGTCAAATTTCATGTTGCCCAAAACAAATCTTCAAAATTTATGCGTCCGAGTCCTACCAAACCCTGGATTGATGATGGCATCATCCGAATGATTCTCTATAAAAAGTCTCTGTAGCAAAGATATATCAGAAATAGACGCGATACTGATTTCCAAGATCATTGACAATTTTCCCACCGTCTGTCAGTATGTATATCCCTTGCTAAGAAAAATTTTGAGAAAGAGACCTCTTCCAGTAAGGATAAAAAGAAATTTCTCAAGTACATTCGTAGCACTCTCAACACCAAAGTATCTTTTCCTTCAGTTCGAGACAACGTTGGGAATTTATCCACTGATAATAAGACATCTGCCAGTATTTTAGTTGATATTTTCTCCAAGTCTTTCTCTAGAGAACCTGCAGGCCCTCTGCCAAAGATCTGCACCAGAAGAAACCAAAATACTATAAGTGATGTAACCATATCTCCTGAACTCGTGGAAGCGGCCTTCAAGGGATTGAAATCAAATTCGTCTCCTGGACTAGATGAAATATCCGTCAAATTATATAAATCTTGTAGCAGTTCGCTGATAGGTTCACTGTCCCAGATAATGTCAACATCGCTTAAAACGCATTCACTTCCAAGCTGTTGGACGAAGGCATCTGTGACTCCTGTGTTTGAAAAAGGCGACAAATGCTCCTCAGAAAATCATACCAATTTCAATAACACAATAACATCTGTTGCTGTTGAAATTATGGAAAGGATAGTTGTCAACACTCTGCTGCCGTTTCTCATGAGTAATAATATCATCCCCACGGAGCAGCATGGCTTCATTCCAGGAAGGTCCGTCATGACGTGTCTCCTTCAGTGTATTGACCTGTGGACAAGGTCTCTCGATATGGGTGATCCAGTGGATATAATCTACTTGGACTTCTCTAGAGCCTCTGATCGTGTTCCTCTAAAAAAAACTTCTCCACAAACTTCAGCATGTTGGTATTCGAGGAGATTTGCTACTGTGGATCAAAGAATTTCTTTCAGGAAGAGAGTTTTCAGTTAAGGTTGGTGTTGAAAGATCTGTATTCGCTTCTATAGAAAGTGGGGTCCCCGAGGGCTCAATGCTGGGCCCACTACTGTTTCTGGTCTAAATCACTGATTGATTTGCCTTCTTCTTTGGAATCTGCCTGCTTCTCATATGATGATGATACAAAACTTTTCAATTTTCCCATCTTGTATCACATCACCCTACAGAATGACTTGAACATTATTACTCGTTGGTGCAAAGACAGGCTCCTGCCGCTAAATACCGAAAAGTGTAAGGTTCTCTACTTGGGGAAAAATAATCCTCATTTGGTGTACTATAAGTGATGTAATCATATCTCCTGAACTCGTGGAAGCGGCCTTCAAGGGACTGAAATCAAATTCGTCTCCTGGACTAGATGGAATATCCGTCAAATTATATAAATCTTGTAGCAGTTCGCTGATAGGTTCACTGTCCCAGATAATGTCAACATCGCTTAAAACGCATTCACTTCAAAGCTGTTGGACGAAAGCATCTGTGACTCCTGTGTTTAAAAATGGCTACAAATACTCCTCAGAAAATCATACCAATTTCAATAATATCTGTTGATGTTGAAATTATGGAAAGAATAGTTGTCAACACTCTGCTGCCGTTTCTCATGAGTAATAATATCATCCCCACGAAGCAGCATGGCTTCATTCCAGGAAGGGCCGTCATGACGTGTCTGCTTCAGTGTATTGGCCTGTGGACAAGGTCTCTCGATATAGGTGATCCAGTGGATATAATCTACTTGGACTTCTCTAGAGCCTCTGATCGTGTTCCTCAAAAAAAAACTTCCCCACAAACTTCAGCATGTTGGTATTCGAGCAGATTTGCTACTGTGGATCAAAGGATTTCTTTCAGGAAGCGAGTTTTCAGTTGAGGTTGGTGTTGAAAGATCTGTATTCGCTTCTATAGAAAATGGGGTCCCCCAAGGCTCAATGCTGGGCCCACTACTGTTTCTGGTCTATATTTCTGATTGATTTGCCTTCTTCTTTGAAATCTGCCTGCATCTCATATGCTGATGATACAAAACTTTTCAATTGTCCCATCTTGCATCACATCACCCTACAGAATGACTTGAACATTATTACTCGTTGGTGCGAAGACAGGCTCCTGCCACTAAATACCGAAAAGTGTAAGGTTCTCTACTTGGGGAAAAATAATCCTCATTTGGTGTATTTCGTTAATGGTCACCAAATAGAAAGTGTAGAAATGCACAACGACCTTGGAGTAATTGTATCGGCAGATTTATACTGGAGCCATCATGTTATGCACTGTTCTAATAGGGCCAAAAGTACATCTTTTCATGGATGTGATCCCTCTGCTGCTGCAAAACTATACAAGACCTACGTCCGCCCAATTTTGGAGTTCTCTGGTTCAGTATGGCATCCTTGGCTAACTAAAGACGTGAAGCTTTTAGAATCCATTCAGAGAAGGGCTCCTAGGATGTCGTATGGTGTCGTATGCCCAAGCTATGAGGAGAGCTTGTCGATTATGAAGATTCCCACTTTCGTTCATAGGCGACTAAAAGGAGATCTGATAGTCGTCTACAAAATTATGCATGGCCTATTCAACAGTGACTTGAGTGACCTTTTCGAACTTAATTTAAATTACTTACGTGGACATTCATTTCGAATAGGACCTTCAGTGTTTGAAACCGTCTAACGAATAATGTAGTTAGTTCTGCATCAGTGAATGCCTTTAAGAATTCTTTGGACAATTGGCTTATTAATAATAGAGTTGCTTGGTTCATTTCAAATAGGCCAATAATTATTTCAGATTATTTTCCTCGGCTTTTAGTTTTAGTTATCTTTAAGTATTGATTTGCATTTTGTCATTTCACTTTTATTTTTGTAACTGAATATTTAGTGTACTATTTGAGTTTATAGATTTCAAAATCTCAACTCTTTATGAAACTACTGTAGTAACCAAGATAATGCTATGTGAATTTCATATTATCCTTAGGAATATTATTATGAAAGAATTTTTAAAAGTTCTCTTTTCTTCTTTTCTAAACCAGAAAACTGGAATAATTTTCCAAAGACTTGCAGTTTTGCTTAGCTGATTCTCCAGACTGGAAAATAAAATCTACTCTTCTGTAGATTTTGCCGAGAGGGATTTTTATTTTCTGTTTTATGTTAGGGGAGCTGTAACATCTATTGATTGGAATATAATCAGGAGACGATGATAGAATAAATCAGCAAAAGAAGTCCAGATTTCAAAATTATGTTACCGCTTGGAATAAAAGAGATAGTCATTTCTAAATTTCACCAACAATTTTAAACAATAAACAAAATGCTAAAATTCAAGTTATTCCATATCATGCATAGACTATTCCATAAAGAAATATACATTGAAGTTGATTACCAAAAATATCTATATTCGATAGTCAATATGAATTTTTTTCAGGTCACAATGGACAACAAAAATTGTAAGCTATGAATGATGAATAAATTGAATAAATGAAACAGATTTTTATTCCCACGGCGAATGCAGCATCAAGTTTCAAACTATACATTGCCATGAAAGTCAGTGATATAAAAAAAATAATTAATTTATGAAATCATTGCTATACACGCGTTTCAACTTCTTCAGGGCTGGCGTAGGGTTCTATGGCCCCTCTACCAATATCTGCCACTATTTTAATTTAACAGAAATATAGAACATGAAATAGATCCTTCCAATTTTCAGTGAAAAAGCAGCTAACGATATTTGGTGGAAATTCTTTAGTTACGTTGTACATTTAAACATTTAACATTTATGTTTCATGTTTCAAGACCAGAAGAGACAAAGCATAGATGTACAGAAAGTAGCGTCTGGACCCTACATCACAAAGGAGAAAATTATTAAAGCAACAAAACAACTAAAAAACAAAAAAGCTGTTGGAGAAGATAATATCCCAATTGAAATTATAAGGATAATTTCGGACGAACACATCGATGTTATGGAGAACTTATTTAATAAAATATACGAAACTGGAATAATACCAAAAGACTGGCTGACATCGGTGTTTATACCACTACCAAAGAAGAAGAACTCCAGGAAATGTGAAGAATATAGGATCATTAGTCTAATGAATCATATACTGAAATTGTTCCTCCGAATAATACACAATAGAATATATAACAAATTCGACGAACACACGGGACGAACACAATTTGGCTTCAAGAATAGCTTTGGAACAAGAGAGGCACTTTTTCAATACGTGTGCTTGTTGAAAGATGTAGGATGTAAACTCTGATGTATATCTGTGTTTCATAGACTTTCAAAAGGCTTTCGACCTGGTGAAACACGATAAACTAATAGAAATTCTCAAGTCTTGTAACATAGACGACAAAGACTTGAGAATCATATCAAACCTTTACCAAGACCAAAAGGCTAAAATTAGAATCAATGGAGAGACATCTGAAGACATTAACATCGAGAAAGGAGTAAGGCAAGGATGTGTTCTTTCCCCGTTGTTGTTTAACATTTTTCGGAAGAGTTATTTAGGAAGGCACTACAGGATACCTCGGATGGCATAATAATAAATGGACAATGCATTAACAACTAACAATTAACAACGATACGCAGCTGACACGGTTATTCTAGCAGATAGCGCTGAAGCACTACAACGCCTAATGAACCGAGTGATGATAACATGTAAAGAATTTGGAATGAAACTAAATACAAAGAAAACAAAAACGATGGCTATCAGCAAACACCAAAACAGAAATGTCGGAATTAGGGTCAACGGAACAGAATTAGAACAAGTAACAAAAATAACATACCTAGGAAGTAGCCTTGATGAAACTTGGGATCACTCACTAGAGATAAAAACACGCCTGGAAAAAGCACGAGCTATATTTTATAAAATGCAAAAAATACTATGCAGCTGCCAACTAAATAACTCATCAAGAGTTCGAATACTGAAATGCTACGTTTTCTCCACCGTGCTATATGGCGTTGAAGCATGGACAATGACGGAAACAACACAAAAAAGAATAGAATCGTTCGAACTTTGGTGCTTTCGTAGAATTCTCAGAATATCTTACATGAGTCATACGACAAACGTAGAAGTTATGCAGAGGATGAGAAAGGATCGAGAACTTGTGCAGATAATAAAAGAAAGAAAGACGCAATATTTCGGTCACATTATGAGAAACCAAAAGTACGAACTGCTTCAACTTATCATCGAAGGAAAAATCAATGGCAAAAGGGGACCGGGAAGAAGACGCAACTCCTGGCTTAAGAACTTACGTCAATGGACTAATATGAGCTCTATAGAATTGCAACAAATAAAATAAGATGGGCAAATCGCCAACGTCCTTAAGGATAAGGCACCGTAAGAAGAAGAACATTTATACAGGATAGGGAAACTAAATATAAATAATTCATCAAATAAAAAAGAAAAGGTTTGAATAGTAACTTAATTAAAAGTGTCACCAATATAATTGTCTACCTCCACTAGGTTCTTCAATTGGTACGTTGATTAGGGTGTTTGTCCAATGTTTCCAGGGTAGTTACGGAACACAAGGTAGGTTCGATGGATGATCCAAGTAACTATAGACATTTAGCTTGTGTAGCTATATTCCCTTAGATCTCTGAGATTTGCTTGAAGGCGCTGATTATTTGGAGAGCTATCGACTATTTTTTTTTCATAAGAACAGGTCGACAAATGTGGCGGTGAATGCACTGTAAAGTATTGTAACACAAACTACAGAGAGAAGATTTATGGCGAGAACTTTGTTTTATGAACTCAGTAAGGTTTTTAATTGTGTATCCCCTTATATATTGGTTCTCAAATTGAAATTTTATCGATTTAATAGAGTGAGCTATAACTATTTACATGTCAGGTGATGTACAATATACCGAGCTGATGTCGTGAGTGGTGAACCCAGGGGATCAGTTCTTGGCCTCTCATTATTTTTTATATTTACCAATGATTTTGTGCTGCAAATCTCATCCTGTGTGTAGACGATACTGGTATCACTAGAAGGATTCTGATATTGACGATCTGAATACCATTTCGACGGACACCCAGATCTCTGATTTGAAGTAGAGTAGTGCAAACGCTCTTGGTTTTAATGCCCATAAAACGGAAAGAATTATTGTCACTCATAAAGATCGAATGCTTCAAAATGGCCATGTTAAATTGCTAGGTATTACTTTAGATACAACGCTCACTTGTAAGGCACACGTTGATCTGGTCGCTAGTGAAATATCAAAAAGTATTTTACTCATAAGAGCCTTATGAAGCAATGAAATCACCTTACTTGTCATTGATGCACTCACCTATAATTTTGGTCTACAGCGAAAAGCTGTGAGGTTAGATTAGGTTTGCTACACTGTAAAACTTATTGAGAAGATGTTGAAAAAGATTTCATAGAAAAGGAGCTACTTACCTTTTCCTTGTTGTATATTCATTATTGCCTTCTTTCTAGAGAGTAATGTGGAAATAAACGACAAAATTCAAAAATCTAGAATATTCAAAAATTAGGGTACATCGCTGCGATTCCCTTCAAAGTAGTCCCCTTCCGCTCGTATACACTAATTTCAGACAGTTTTCGTAACAATTCTGGAGCACTTCTTGTGGAACCTCTCCGAGTACCCTTGTTACAGTTTCTTGGATATCTTCAACGGAGTCAACATGTCGAACTTTGATGAATTTTTTCATATGGGGCAACAAGAAGTCGCAGGGTGACATATCTGGTGAATAGGACGGTTGTGGTAACGTTGCGATGCCTTTGTACGCCAAAAACTGAGAGACCCTGAACGCAGTGTCATGATGCAGAATCCAAGTCATCGCAATCTCTGTACGCACTCTGAGCACCCTTTTCCGTAACCTTTTGAGTAAAATGCGGTAGAATACTTGATTTACGGTCTGCCCAGGGGGTAGGAACTCTTTGTGAACCACTTCTCAATTGTCGAAGAAGCAAATCAACATGGTTTTCACTTTAGACTTGCTCATTCTCGCCTTCTTTTTCCTTGGCGCTCCAGGGCACAGCCACTGTTGGCTTTGTCGTTTAGTTTCGGGATCATTTTGAAAGAACCAACTTTCGTTACCAGTAATAACTAATTCGAGAAGTGCAGCATCACATCTAACCTGCTCGGGACAATCTTGAGGTCCATTGCTCTAAATTTCTCTGTTCCATTTTCGTGACATGCACCACTCGCGCGTTGTTACAGAACAAAACAGTGCAGAAATGATCGTACGAGGGTCGTCAAGATCTCAATATACCGGGTGAGTCAATAAGGCAAGGAACTTCTATATCTCGAAAACTATTTGAGATAGAAGCGAAATTTTTCCTGACTATTGTTTTATAAGTATTGTGCATTGCTTAAAAATATTTTAGTACATACAGGGTGTTCCATTTTTGCTCCAGGGACAAATATAGATTTTTTTTAAATGGCACGCCCTGTATTTTTTATCATATTCTGATTACAATTTAGATGCTCTCTTCAACGATATCTGTTTTGTGCCCAAACATCTATTGGTAGATTTTAAATTAATTAAAATATCGATAATTTCGGGAATTTGGAAGTTTTTTCAAAAGTTCTCAAATGCCTCATTTCGCATAATTTACGCATGATTTTTTTTTCTTGAGGTAACAGTGTTGTACCTTATTATCAAATGAAGAAAAAAAAATTTTTTATACCGAGTGTTCCTAGTAACCCGGCGAAAATGAAATTTTTCAAATATGAAAAACTTTTTTTTTCAAATATAACACCCTGTATCTTTTTCACGTGTTTTGTTTCCACTTGAATGAGCTTTACAATGATACCTTTTTTTCAAGAATCCGATGGAGATTCCCCAGAAAATTTCGAATTTAGTGTGAGGTTTAGGTATTTCTTGCAATGAACATGCTGTTGATAAAATTCAGACATTGAACTCTCAAGGTGTATCGAAATTTCTTCACAAGAAAAGATTCATTTGCGATATTATCAGTAGTGCTCAGAGGTAGGTCTTCACTTAATTGAAATTACTCAGTTAGAAATCATCTCAGTAAATGTTCAAAATGTCAAAATATCGAAAAGATCGAGAATTTGGAAGGTTTTTCAGAACTTCTCACAATCTTCATTCCTTATCATTTGAGTGTGACAATAATTATTCTCTGAGGAAAATATGTTCTTCATCATCGAAGTAAGAGATCAACTGTTTGTTCATACCCAGTGTTCCTGGTGATCCAACGAAAATAGAATTTTTCGAGATAAAAGAACTTTCTTCTAAATGTAACACCCTGTTCTTTTCACTGAGCTTGTATTACTTCTACAATTGCTAAAATATTCCGGAATTAACATTAGGTAACGAAATTGAACAGCGTGTCGTGAATGAAACATCAACTGAAAAAAAATGCAAATCAAAATCATAAACACCAATTTAATTCTATTTCAATAAGTTTCCAAATAAAATTAGATGTTCGAAATGTCCCCCATTTTGACGAATACATTCTCGAACACGATTGTTAAATGATTCGGTCACTCTCTGGAGAACATTCAGCGTTATACTCTTAAATGCTTCTGTCTCTTTAACATACCCCCACAAAAAAATTCAATTTATTCAAGTCCGGAGACCTAGGAGGCCATTCTACAGGACCTCCACGGCATATCCAATTGCCCTCAAACCTATCATTTAAAATTAAAAAATCGCGGACATTGCCGCTGTAGTGTGCTGGTGCCCCATCGTTGTGGAACCACATATTGTTTTTTATGTATTGGGGAACATTAATAAGCAAAGGGTCATGCAGATCATGCTGCAAAAAATTTAAATAACGTTTGCTGTTCAAATGTTCTTGGAAGAAAAAGGTTCCGATCACATAATCATCAATTTTACCACCCCAGACATTTAGAGACCAACGATGTTGGTGTTCAACAATTCTCATGAAATGAGGATTTTGAGTATCATAATAAAGAAAATTATGCCGGTGCGCCAATCCATTCTTATGAGAGGTGGCCTCATCAGAGAAAAGTACCCCACTGAAAAAGTCCAGGGGCTCCAACTGTTGATGGAGTTGAACATGAAAAGGATGGAACTTTCCTTCCTCAAAATTCTTGATACAGATGTCTGACTAATTCCAAATCTCGACTAACATCTCTTGTACTAACATGAGGATTCTCTACTGCGCTCAAAACAACCTGCATGCTATTCTCTTCATTGAGTACACTGTTAGCTCTCTCATTCTTTTCATATCCAACGTGTCCAGTTCTTTCAAACCTTTCCTTCAGTCTCTCGAATGCCTCTTTCCTAGGATGTCTACTGTTTAGATAACGTTGGGAATAAATATGTGACGCCAACAAACAATTCCTCTAACCTTCTACCAAACGATAAATCATATTAATTAACTCTTCTTGGGTAAAATTCATTGTTGCAAAAATATTATGTTTTTCTCACTTAGACTTACTCATATGACGTTGGAATTATCCAATTCAAAACTGTCAAATCTTGGGGCATTGTGAGTAAACCATAGAAATAAGTCTTCTATGGGCACAGGTGGTTTGAACCACAGACTATCGAACAATATTTTTTATCTTCATGTGGTATGCCCATAGAAGTCATACTTATCTCTATGGTTTAATCAAAAGTTTGATATGAGGAGAATGAAAGAGCTAAGCGTGTACTTAATGAGAATAGCATACAGGTTGTTTTGAGCGCAGTAGACTTTTTGAACATCTATTGAAGATTTCGAACTGAGTAATTTCGATTAAGTGAAGACTTAGTTCTGAGCACAACTGATAAAATCGCAAATAAATCTTTTCCTGTGAAGAAATTTCGATACACCTTGAGAGTTTTGATGTTTAAACTTCATTGAACTGCAAAGAATCTAATTTTGTGTTGAAATTTGCATATTTCAATGTCTGAATTTTATCAACAGCATGTCCATAGCAAGAAATATCTAAACCTCACACTTATTTCGAAATTTTCTGGGAAATCTCCATCGGATTAAAAAAAAAGGTATCGTTGTAAAGCTTATCCGAGTGGTAACAAAACACTCGAAAAAGATACAGGTTGTTTGAAAAAAAAAGATTTTCATGTTTTAAAAATTTCATTTTCGCCGAGTTACTAGGAACACTCGGTATAAAAATTTTTTCTTCATTTGATGATAAGGTACAACATTTTTACCTCAAGAAAAAAAATATCATGCGTAAATTATGCGAAATGACGCATTTAAGAACTTTTGAAAAAACTTCCAAATTCCCGAAATTATCGATATTTTAATTAATTTAAAATTTACCGATAGTTGTTTGGGCACAAAACATATATCGTTGAAAAGAGCATCCAAATTGTAATCAGAATATGATAAAAAATACAGGGCGTGCCATTTAAAAAAATCTATGTTTGTCCCTGGAGCAGCAATGGAACACCCTGTATGTACTAAAATGATTTTGAGGAATGCACACTCGTTCCTCGCCTTATTGACTCACCCGGTATATATATTCTTTTCAAAAGGGAGGATTGACAAAAATTTGAATAATTGTATTTACAATAAATGCATATATCCATAATTTTGTTGTGTCAGAAAAACACAATCGTAAAAAACAAGTGAATAAATAGAATACCAGCGGAAAAAACAGACCATGCCTGTTCCTTAATCTGGCATCTAAACTCGCATCATATCTCCTACAATTCCCCTTAAAATGTGAGCACAGAAAATATAACAGGGGAACCATGCTATCTTGCGTATGATTCAATAAACGAGTGTATTAGTGTCGTGTGTACAAAAAGGGTACCAAAAATATTTCCGCTTAGCAGCTTCATTCTCATCTTTCACTCCATGATTTCCAGAAGGCAAGGATGAGAAGGAAGGGTTTGGGACAGGAAAAATCTGTAACAATGGAAAAAGAAAACCAGCAGAAAAATATTTCATCAAATATACCTAACTCTTATATGTCTAAACTCACTTGAATCTAAGAACATTATGAAGATTTTACATAGCAAGCAAGGCCATAAATAGGACTAAGGAGATAATCAGAAAGTACATAACCTTGCTTGCCAATTTTAAAGTATAATCGCATTTATCCTTTGAAAAATATTCAAAACTCAACAAAACAATTCCCTCTCTATTTGACAGAGAGAACCCCGATGGCCAGGTTCGGTCTTCTAAGTGTGTTATATTTATTATGAACCCAATAATTTGGGTTGACATCTTCGTGGATCTTGAGTAATTTATAGAAAAATTTCGAAAAAATTTTGACATTCGTTTTTAAATTATGACAAATAATTATAACTTTGGTATGTAACTTTATCATGGAAAACCCTGTATTGTCTAAAATATTTTCGGTTTGTAGTCACTAGATATTACAGCGTAAAAATAGTTTCCATATCGGCCTCATAATATGCCTATCTTCTTTCGCGAATGTGGTGAACAACCCGGTATACTTAGGAAGGTAATAAAATAAATAAAGGTAATTTCATCTTTTTATTAAAGAAACATTTTCTTTCGTTAGAAACACACACGGACATTGTATTGTTGATGAAACGCTAAAGGCTGTATAAATAATCTAACAATTGGTCAGCAGATTCCTGAAAAGAATTTCATTCATATGTGTATAAACATCAAAATAAGCATAACATTTTTCTATAATCTTCCATTTACTGCGTAAATATGGATTCAGTGACATGAAAAAATACACATGAATATAAACATTCGATTTTTCAATGAGCTTCGTCCCCTCAACGTTTCATGTTGGAAACGTGATAAACTACACATTACGAGCTAAAACAGAGCCAGCTTAATTTACGTTTCGAAGTTTTATTAAGGAAAAACGATTACGATGAAAAAGGGGAAATTTGCAACATTCATGAAAATCGACGGTTTTCTCGGTTATAGAGACCCGAGAACACGCACCAGCGAAACGAATAGACTTAATAATGCTTACTGCTGCTTAAAGCGTCTTCAATATCCCCAAACCAAGAAATCACTCAACAAAAAACGGTTTAAATCGCCCTAGTTCGTCAGGATGAAGAAATCATTGAAAAATCAAATCCAACTAACGTCACATATGTATTATATTAGGATATTATCTATTCCTTCAACTGACAATGAATCTCTAAAACATATCAGCACACTATTCAAGCATAGAAACTTGGTTTAACCTTAAAAACATATTTTCAAGCATAACCTTGCCTTAACTATAAAATTATTAGCTAACAATTTTTAATTGCTGTTTTATATTTGCTTTACGCTGAAGTATACAGAAAAAAAAATTATATGTGAAATAACTGATATCTTTGGTCTTATAACAAATCATTTGCATCCTAATAACATTGATATGTGGCGCAATATTGCTTTAAGTTGAGATATATTGAAATTGAGATATGTTAGAAGAGAATTCATATTATTTTGAGAATTATACGTTGAAATGTTAAAAGACCAGAGATAGTTTTGATATGTACCAATGTAATGAAAACATTTGTATAATACATATGCTATGATATATTTAACACTATAGCCCATTTTTGCATTTTCTATGGTACAAAATATACACATAAATTCTATTAAATAAAACAATTCGCTCACTAGGATCGACAAGCTAACATTAAATTGATTTATTTCGATCATTACTTACGGCAAAAATAATTGCCAGTCCAAAATAAATGCTTTCTGTAAAATTTATCATTAATTACTAACAAGCACACATTTTCAGACAGATCATTTGATCTATAAACGACCAAGTATTTCAATTAGTTACGTGTATCGTAGATTATGTTTATGAATCTCCTATAACAGTACAAAATCGTATGAAATTCCAAAGATTAAGGAAATATTCTTAGTCCAGTGCTTTCAGGAGAAACTCAAAAGCTTGTATGTTCCTTCCAAACTTTGAAGAAACGTTCTTATTTTGTCACTGTAGTCAGGTCAAATCAGACCAAATAATGAGAGTGAAGATACATTAATTACCATCTAAATGAGATAAAAACACAAGGTTTAACTTTAATCTACACTTTATTTGAAAAAATTCGACGATGTTTCGCTGACACAGCAGCTTTATCAAGAATGAAAAATAGAATGAAGAGTATGGTATTATAAACAAATCGTAGAACAAGTTGGATGAATAACAGGAAAATCCACACAAGCCATTGTACAGTTAGTATGAAAGGTACTAAAACTAATTAAACAAGTTAAGTAGGGGTGAGTAATTCAAATCTACCTGTTCATTCAAAAGCTTGTCCGAATGTTTGTATCTATTTATTTCTAATGCTTCTAGGAGATCTAATTTTGAACTTTTTGATTTTATATGTAATATGTCAAAGTTTTTATTGAATGAATGGTTTTCTTTTATTAGGTGGTTTGAATAATTTGAATCAGATTTATTTTATCGAAGCTACGTTTATGTTCAGATGTTCTTATGCCAAAACTCCTATAGGTCCTACCGATATAAATTTTATCACAAGAACCGCAATTGAGTTTATAGATTCCTGATTTACTTGATTTTTAACACGAGATTTATTATCTTTAATATGTTTACCTAAGTTATTAGAAGTTTTGAAAGCTATATTAAGATTTTGTTTGACGAGAAAGGATTTAATATTTGTACTTGCAGAACCGCAGAATGTTAAACTGTTGAATATTTTATAGTCTTTATGAATAGGATATACTTCATTTATTGCTTTCTGATAGAGTTTTTTACGAATGATTAGATCTATCATATCGGATTATATGAATTATTAAAGGCTATCTGTTTGATGATGTTTAATTAATTAATTAAACATCATCAAACGAATAAACGTCGTCGAATTTTTTCAAATAAAGTGTAGATTAAAGTTAAACCTTGTGTTTTTATCTCATTTATATCATGGATCTACATCAAGTAACGGCCTCCACAATTCAAACTACCATCTAGCTGAAAATTCTAGAAATAGTTCTAAACATGATTAAAAACATTTGAAAATTCCGAATCATTCCGGTACTCACGAGGTCGAAAGTAAAAAAAATGGGTTTTTCATGATTTTCACCAAAACGTAAGTTTTATCGTGAAATTACTCTAGACAAAAATTTTGGATCTTAAAATTCTCTATAAGAAAAGTATCGACACTTTTTCCTAAGAGCCACCATTTCTGAGATACAATGATATAAAAAGTAGTAATTGTCTTTACATGCATTACGCCACATATATAAATCTCTGAAGCTGTAGCACCAAGATCTTTTTTACACTTAGAATATAAAATGATAGATGTTGATATTAACAACACTAATGCAACATATATCATTGACGGAAGATACTAACTACACCGTGTTGTGTGGGATAGCGAAGAAACATTCAACTTTATTTTAGATAGATATGTTCAGTATGAACGTCGACATTTTGATTCAACAGTTACAGTTGTATTTTATGGTTATAATGACTTTATCAACTGCTTCATCTTCCGATATTCTATATGACAGTTCCTACCAGTCAACATAAATTTTTTGTAAATACTCACAATGAGTATCGATTTATTTCAAGGCTGAAAAAAGTATACTGCTAAGAATATATTGGTTAAACAAACTGATAATGATGCCGATATACTGATTATTGAAAGATCAATAGAGAAATGTAACATGAGAAATACAACTGTCGTTGTTGATGAAGATGTAGCTTTTCTCGCATTTCCAACTGCTCGATCTCCAATTGTTAACTATACTCTTTTTAAAACCAAGAAAAGCTCAACATCAATCGGAAATATATTCATCGTAAAGTTTATCTTATCATGCGAAGTCTCAAAATGTACTGTTTTTACACGCAATACATGGCAGAGATACCACATCTCCATTTTACAGGAGGGTAGAATAACCGTCATCAAAATGTTTGAAAAACAATTCAGTTCAATGTGATGAAGTTTTTAAAAAGAGTTATCACCAACGGAATTTGCTTTCTTCTTTCTATGTACGGAGCCCCTTAACTACCTGCTTAGATAAGTATCGATATCCATGTTACGTTAAAAACACTCAAAATAAGAAACAAAAGCAATAAGCCTGTCTTCCTTCAACCTTAGTTGCTGCTTATCAACATCTTTCACAGGTATATTAGCAAAAACCAGCGTGGCTTGGTTATCAGCTAGACCTAAAAGACTGGGGTTGGAAGTTAGACACGTTAGAACCAATTCAGACTTCCCTCCCACCAGCGCCAGAGAAACTGATAAACACAATTTCTTGCAATTGTAAAAAGGGGTGCAGTGCTAAATGTGATTGGAAAAACGTTTGACTGTTTTGTTCTCTGGCTTGTACACATTGTCAAGACTGGTCGTGTTTTAATGTTGAATCACCGACGATAGAGGATTCATTTGATATCAACAAGGAGACATGCGATACATTGCTATTGACGCAGTTTAATTATACTCAGAATGAAAAAGAAAAAGAAAATCAGGTAAAAGTGTTTGATGAGTATTAGTTTGATAAATTTAAATCCCCTTTTCACTTTTGAATCGTTGTAATTCAGAAATAGTGTTTATCAGGAAAAAAGTATTAATAATTTCTTCATAGAGAATTTTATGATCTACAATTTTGTCTGGATAATTTTACAATAAACATTGAAGTTATTGGGATACCGAGTTAAACTGAAATTATTGATCGATGAATAAACACAGCTAAAAATATTTTGGTATATATAGTTATAATTCAGTTCACTTGTTCGAATCGGTGTTTATTGTTGATGAGATATTCGAAATGATGTCTAAGATGATGTATTAAAGATTTTGATGAAGAAATTCCAAGAATTATATAAGGAAAAGAGTATTCCACTTTCCTCAAATAATTCAAAACTATGAATGAGTTGGATATTCTTATAAAAGACAAAATTTTGGATAAAAATATCTGAATACACGATATTCTATCGTTCATATTCATGATCTTAATTTAACGTTAAATATAGGGCTCTGCGTAGGCTTCAAACACGATAGTATTGAAAATTGAACACTATTGGTCATTAATTGATGCAACTCCATTTCAAATGATAAATAAAAGAAAATGGTTCAACCACCCTGCGCCATTATCAAATAAATATAAAATAAATACTTATCTGAGGAAAGCAAGTTCAAAGAAACATTATCAAAATTACTTAGCTGGAAACCAATTGAGTAAAGAGGACTCAAAACTATTAATTGATATTTTGAATTATTTACTGAATGTCTTTCTTCCTTTCATTTCAATTTGGTAATATTTAATGATATTGTTGATGGATATATTCGATAGAAATGATACAATTTTATCTGATCTCCACCATGTTTATTTTTGATACACACGACTGGTTTAGACAGTTTCGTTATTTTCAATTGTACAGATCTGATATTTGAGAAATAATGTGCTACCTATACATATTTTAAATGCTCAGTAGTGGGGAGTGATTCAATTCTAGTTGGCTATTGAGGATGGTGAATTTTAGGTTTTACAAAGTATGTTAATTTTCAAACTGCCAACAGATTTGTTCATCCTTTATTGTATTATTGGAAGATAATAAAATTATCTAATGTAATCATGGGATTTGTGGATTTAATATACTCAAAAATTGCGGATTTGTTATCTCAGGAGAAATATGCTTTGAACCTTAATTCAAAACTTCCACCTGTTAGTCCTATGTGAGCTGTTCAATTCTGTATATTTCAGACTGTTTGAATTTATAATTTTTCTATTTGGCATTGCTTATGTGTGAACCACTGGAGAACAGGGGTTGTTAGATTGAATTTGGAAAGATAATTGCTGATTTCATTAAAGACGTAGCCAATGTAAGTTCGATATTGGTATTTATTTTTGATTTTTTATAATAAAATATAGTAATTGAGAAATTTGTTTTGTTCTTTGCCTTTGATAATATTGTTTTGTGGGAAACTGGATTATTATTATTTAATGCGTTTTTTGTAATTCAATTGTGTATTGAAGTCAGTTATGGATAGGGGAATGAAAGAGCCCCTATGATTCATCGATTTAGCTAAAAGAAAGTCGTGTTAGTTACACTATTAATAACTCCAAAACGGCTATCTGATTTGGTTTAAAATTGGTGAAAAGGTAGCTTTGGACCAAAAGACAGATATAGGATACTTTTTACCCCGTTCCTGTAGGATGTTACATAAAAAGTGTCATAAAAACGCAACTGACATAAAATAACAGAACAACGCAAGTGGCATGGAATAACAAAGTGCAACTGACAGCTAAACGAAATGTTTTCTATGGTTATGTATCGATGAACAACAAAATAATTTACGACGTACAAGAATAAATCTATCAGATACTGATCTGAGTCGAGAAGCGTTTGGATATGATTGCGGCACTGAATACTGCTTGTATACTAGCGTGGTTTGCGAGTATTATTCCGGTGATACGCCAGGATTGCCTTAGTGGGAAAGTGAAATGACGTCATTTGGGGCATTTTTGTACCTACACACAATACAGTAAATAAAATCAGAATCAGCTAATTTATTGCCTTCAAGGCGAAACATAGTTCGCGGGGTCAGCTGGTTGATGTATAATGTGGTTGAAAGATTCCATTGGAATTGTTGAGTATGTATTTGTTTCTTTTCTATATATGTTGTAGGTGAGATTACTATGGAGTTTAGTGATGGTTACAAAAAGAGAATTTATTGAATTGTTACGTTCAATTCCAGTAGTGGAGATTATTTCATTGCGTATTCCATTTAGAAAATGTAAGAACTGATCTTCTTGTCTGTTAGAGCCGTGAAAACCTACATGGGGAGTTCTAGATTTTATTTCAACACATTATTCAAATTGGCAAGCAGGCCCTTATTAACAGATATTTTCATAAACACTCTTGAAAAATCGGTAATGAATAATAAGTTAGCACAAAAATATATTTTTTCAGGTACAGATACGTTGATGATATTCTTGTGTGTTTTAAAGACCCGAACTGATAAGTAGATCAGTTCTTACATTTCCTCAATAGCTTACAAGCAATTACAGCTGAAATTGAGCGCAACAATTATATATATATATATATATATATATATATATATATATATATATATATATATATATATATATATATATATATATATATATTATATCTAGAAATCTTCACAAAAGTATTGAGATTTTGGGTCTGAAGAAAATTTGTTTGAACAGTTACAAAAGATAACAGTCATCAAATCTTGAAATATTCTTCGTAGGTTTCTTTCCGAAAATAATAATGAGGTAGAGTCATAGGTTTTCTCTTTAGTTTATACTTCTCAGAATCTCATTTCATATTTTATTTATTTGTTTATATAAATGTAATATACTTAACTGACAATTTTGTCATATTTATATTCAGAGCAGTATTCTATTCGATCGTTCACCACTTCACACAAAGGAAACTATCAATGAGTAACATTCAGTGTTACTTGACTAAGGTCCGTACACTGGATTTTTCCGGGAGAAAGCCTCTGACACTACTCGTTGGTACATTGATATCATTGTCTGATGATGCTATAGTATGTATATATTCTGGTAGATTGATATATTCTCATAACATTTAAAGTTATCCTAATATATAATTATTGCAGGATATGTTTTGATTATAATCATTGCCTGGCAATGGTATTAATTACCGGATGGTGGATTCATATTTTTTCATGAAATCAGTTTGATTTTATGAACAGATATATGGGCAACTCGTCGGGGTTAAACCCCCTATAGAAAAGAAATATTTACAGACTCAACAATCCCACTAGATACTTTTAACGACATTTCACATAAATTATCAGATTTTAATTCAATGATTCATAGGACTTGTACCCTTACTCTATCCATCACTGACCTCAATTTGGAAATCAATATCATTAAAAAAATTGTATTAAGACATAATTACATATTTTAAAAGTTCTCCACAAATACACAAAAGGGATAACAATGAATGTGTTGGAAAATTTGGCATCTAACAATCTTTGTAAGAACGCAAAATTCACCACTCTCAAAAGTCAATTAGAATTGAATCACTCCCCACTACTCAAAACATTGTGGAAATGAGACAAAATTGTATCATTTCATCTATATCAATTTGTTATTATTTACAATTTTACAGTACGGTTAAGTTTTTAATACATGATCTTAGACGTCATTCCACTCATATTTGAAAAAACGACCAATACTCTGAAAATAGAACCAAAATTTCACCATTTTTTTTCAGTTAGAATGAAAATCTAATTGAGATTTTTGTTGACTCCTCTTCATTAAGATGAATTTGACTTCACAATTCAAATTCGAACGGATTAAAATTGATATGAAATGAACTATTTCATTCGAATAACTTTATTTTTCTTTATCTTTCATCCAACTTCAAAAAGAAAAATAATGAAGATTCTAATTTCCTCAGAATAGCGCTAACATTTCCTCAAGTCACTGGACAATTCAAATTCTTATAAACCTAAGTATCTTCATTGATTATATTTCTCACGATCTTCCATCAATCTATGACATAATCAGTCCAAGTTTTAAAACTTACTTGAAAATTATGATTTACATTTCATATGTATATTCAATAAGCATCAAAATCAGGAATATTTAATGCTTAATTTTGAAAACGGAAGATCATGACATACTGTATTTTTGCTCCTCTCGTTTTCGCTTTATATTTACGAATCTTCATTTACATGAATGCATTGACGACAAAGCTTTCGAAGGAAATATTCTCACATGAAAAAGAACACTCGATTATTTGAATCTTATAATGATTTCCGTATAGTTGTCTAAATATAGGACCTTGAGTCATTCAAGCACTTACAAACAAATATAGAATTTGTTTTACTGGTCTATAACGACAGTCAATACTGATATAATTGTGCTATACAAGAATGTGTGCCTTTAACACTAAATTACATCCAAAACACTTAATCTTGTAAGTTACTCGTATTTGTCTATTGGCTGTGTGCGTTACATCCTTTGCCTTTTCCACGTTAATTCTCAGAATTTTAAGTTCGTTTTGATAACATGACCTTAAGGTTTTCCAAATTCACTGGTCCTTTTTACTCAATCCAACTTTTCTTACATGACCACAATACAGAAATTCTTCCCACTATATTCAAATGAAATGGAATTGAACTGTTGGTTCGGTTTTACCTTCGAACTAACTTCCGAAATGGGTTTCTGATAGCTTTTCTCAAATCAAACAAGTTTTGATTGACAGTTTGTTCTTATATTACAACTTGAGTCATTTATTAGAATATTTTTTAAAGCATTCAATTAATTCTTCATGAAATTTAAACTTGTATGAAAATTTTAACACGTAAGCGCAATATAAATTTGATGGACGCTAACAATTTATATGGCTTCTCAATGGCAAAGTTGTCCCAAATTGAACGAAGAAGCAATGAAAGTTGGTATTTCAATAATTGTGACAATTGCAATGTATTTTCAATTTTTCGTATATTTCAACAGAATAAATTGCTTTTTAGTTTTTTTTTATTTTTTCCACAATCCTATGGTTCCTGTACAAGCAACAAGAACTTGTAAGAGATCACCTCTTGGAATATCCTATCTGCATTTACCTCTATCTATTCTCTACCTTCAAGAATGAAAACGTTAAGTTCAATATTTTCCTCGGCTATATATACTAGGTGCGGCAACGAAAATGAACTCAATGATTGAAAAATTATTCATTTTTGCAAAACCAATCAACTTTTTTGTTGTTTGAATGAGAAAATTGGAACATATGGTACTTATCAATAGCATAAACCTTTACAACTTGGGTTTTTTCAGTATTTCCCTTCTTTTTCGATGAAAATATAAAGTATAAAGTTGAGAAAACTTGTCAAAAAAATTTCTCGAGGTATATATTTCTATTCGAAAAACTCAGTAGTTTTCATACTTGATTTAGGGGGTAATGTTTAACAAGCCACCGATTGCAGATATATGTCCGCTTAGACATCCAATTTAAATTATCTTTCATAGGCACTCTGGAATTCAAAACAGCATTCTGGTCTTTTAACATATTTTTTCTATCCAAAAATTGAGGGGTTAATATTTTAATCATCATTGTCGCACCCTTAACACATATATTTGGGTGATTATCACGAGATTATGCCCCCTATCCCCATGACCCCATTTTTTCTCATAAAACTAAAGTACAGTCAGAGTTTGATATGTTTTCCTGAGTACATTGATGAAACAAAGAATTCGAGGCCTGTTTTGGAAATATGAGCATTTTCTCTTCTCTATACTGCCAATTGATCGTCATTTACTCATCGATTTTATGTGTAAATTGAAAATGAACAATTTACCAGCATGGAAGGTGAAGTCATGGTTTTCAAGAAATCCTCCAGGTTGGGAGTATTCTTTTTCCTTTAGTCAACTATGTTTATGGGTTGAAAACGTCTCAATTGCTAAATTCATATTGCTTGTAGGACGCGAACTCAAATAAAATTTTATTTGTGGCGATATGAGTCCTATATAATTCAGTATGTAGTATATCGTGAGGAGAATATTTCCTGCTGGCCGCACGTTTGTAAAGCATCATTGTCTACAACCGCTGTCGGAGGTGAATATAAATAATTCTTTCATACCCTCAGTCTGTTATCTGAAACGAACCAACCAAAATCGACAGCCCGAGAGCTTGCCTGTTTTTCGTCGCAAATATTTAAACAATGCGCGCTCAAAGGGCCTTTGATGTTTCAAACACGTGAATAACTTCGTGTACACTGTTCCAATTGAGGTTATACTAAATGTTCGCTACCCTAACCTATACAATTTTGCATTCCCTAAATTATTAGAGATAAATAACTATGTAGGTATTGTCTTTTACACAAGAATTTATGTCTAGGAAAATTTCTTTTCTCTTGGAGGAATGCATCATCGAAAACTGGTTGAGAAGTCTCAAAATATCCAGAAGATAATATAATAAACGTCCCACTACGGAATATTGATAAATAACAATTAAGCGTATTGGAAATACTGCTTTTCAGTACATTTCTATTCATTCACTAATAATGTAGATGAATAAAATCGAAAAATGTAGTTTGGCCAATACTCCCACACAAAATGTTCGTTCTGAACTAAATACGTTCTCCCAGTTTTCAATGGATTACTCCAGCAGTACCTGAACGAAAATGTATATTTCCATTTAAATGGAACAGCCAGCGATAATTAAGGAAGATTCTGAAGAAATTGCACTCTTTGTTACACTGATAATTAGCTAAAAATTGTTAGACATTGTTCTTACTTTCAGACAGTCACAAATGTCACGTCACGTGACGATAATCGGTGTCATGGTTGGTGCATCGCCGAGCGTTGGGTTCCGCACTCGACTTACCCTGCAGGCCACGACCCGGCTACCTCTGAAACAAAAGAATTGAAAATAAAACCAAGTTAAAAATTGATAGATGTAAATGAATCTTCAAAAAATATTTTATGTACTGGTTGTACAAATTTCGACGTTTTAGTACTGCAGTTATTAAATGAAAAATTGTGAATATAGCGAAATGACTCCCCTACCTTGTGTTCTTTTTAATAAGAAATTCATTGCCAACAGATTTAAGCTAGCTTTTTTTCTTGAAGTTACTTGACAGTTTTGAAATTAGTCAACTGTCAATATCTCGGATGTTTTTGTAGTTAGAAAATGGTTTTGACATTCTACAGTCACTTTTTCCGTAGAATCGAACGGAAATTCTCTTTGTTCCACGAATTTTGAGTTACATACTATTAAAAAAAGTGCCCAAAATTGATTATTAAAAAGAATCTGCTAAAACCAATTCTCGAAAGTAATTGCCACAACTGTTTTCTATACTAACGCGGAGTTTGAACGCTGTGTGTTTACAGTTTTCGATTTTGTTGGTTCTCATAAGTGGGTTTTGCAATTTTTACAATGAAAAAGAATATAGAACAAAGAATTCGTCTCACATTTTGTATTGCAAAAAGAATTTCGTGTGCCGATTCGCTGCGGATGTTACAGAAGATGTCGTCGAAGATTTGCCTCTCTCTGGTTCGCAATTAGAATCTCCAACTGAAGTTGACGTCGGTAAAGTGGAGGAACCCATAGTTTCAGAACCTAGTAACCTCATAACAGCATAACCCCATAGATCTAGTAAATGACGGTTTCCAGCATTCAATGCATATAACTCTATAATTCGAAAGGTCAAGCTCTGAAACCTATAAATTTATAACCCCATTGTCTCATCGCACATGACATAACCCCATGACCACATAACTTCATAACCACATAACCCCATTACCACATAACACCACAACAATATAAATCTCACTAAACAGCCACATAAAAAATTGGCTTTGGAGTCTGGAGTCTGGAGCCGTGATCCATGGACTCGGCCGGATAACAAACCCGCTCCTTTGCCCGACGCCATCGCGGGAAGGTGCCCTGGAAGCCAACACACGGGATTGTAATGAATAAGACACATTTAACTTCAATTTTGAGATAACTACGGCGTGGAATATTGAGCGATACTGTTTCAGTACTTCCATATCGGGGTTACAGAGTTGGTCGACGATTTGATGGGCGAGCAAGATTTTGTTTTAGCGGTTTTAGTGGATTTTATAGTATCTTTCGGGGTTGTAGCTAAACCCTGACGTACCATGGTTGCACTGACCTTAGGTTCGGACTCCAAAAACATACAGAAAACATAGTCAGACTCCAAGGCCAAATTTTTTGTGCGGCTGTGTAGTGAAAGTTATATTGTTCTGGTGTTACGAGGTTATGGACTCATGGGGTTATGTGGCTATTAGGTCGAGAGATTACCTTTCGAATTATAGAATTATATGCATCCAATACTGAAAACCTTCATTTACTAAATCTATTGAGGTTATGAGGCTGTAGTGTTATTGGATTATGAGGTTAGGTTTTGAAATCATGGGTTCATAGCTTTTATGAGTTAATTGTTCAAATTTAAGAAATATATACATTTATTATTGCTAATAATACTAATTTTCTTGGTTATGAAGTTATGGCCAAACACTGGTGTGCTGAAGTTAAATCGACCTCGGATTCAGCTTCAGCAACCTCGACAATATATAATGTACATGGTCAGAATAGAAATAAACTCTATAGGAAGAAGCATCAAGTAAGAATAGCCTGCTGGAACATAAAAACTCTATTCTCCAAAGACCACGAAATAATCCCTGAAATGAACGAACACAAAATAGATATATGTGCACTTGCCGAAACCAAAAAGAAGGGAAGAGGATTATCAAAATTAAACAATTACATCTTAGTATACTCTGGAGTAGAAAAATACCAGAGAGCAACATCGGGAATAGGACTACTAGTACATGAAAAATACGAAGAAAATATGGTAAACGTAGAATATGTTAGCGATAGAATCCTGAAAGTCACAATGTCGTTCGACCGTCCGCTACATATCCTATCAGTATACGCACCTGACATAAGCAAACCAGAGGAAGCGGCGGTAGATTTTTATGAAAGTCTTCAATCACAACTAGATAAAATACCAATTAAAGAAAATATAATCATATTAGGAGACCTTAACGCTAGAGTAGGTAACGAAGTAGTAAACGGGGTAAAACAAAAATATAACGAAGACGTAATTAACAGAAACAGCGAAATGTTGACGGAATTTTGTGCACAGAACGAGTTGCGAATTAATAACACTTTTTTCCCTCACAAAGAACAGCACAAATATACTTTCTACGATAACCGAAACAACAAATCCATAATTGATTACATTATCACTAACCGAATGTTTCTACCCCAACAAATCTTAGATGTAAGAGTTTTGTCATCAGCTAACATTGGAACAGACCACAACCTCGTTCTAGGGAAACTGAAGATGACAACTCAATTAAAAAAGAAAACACCATCTGTAAAAACTGAAAAATTTAACGTAGAATCGCTCAACAATGAGAGCACAAAACAACTTCATTCAAACCGTTGCAAACAGTATATAACTCGTAATCCAATATTGCAGCAAGATAACCCCGACATAGCATGGCTCAAACTAAAAGAAAACATATACAAGGGTGCCACAGAGGCCTTGGGAATCCGCACGGTATCACAGAACGACAAACCTAATAATAAACCCTGGTTCACCACTGAAGTCAAAAACATTACAAAGGAAAAAAACAAATATATCTAGAATATAAGAACCATCCGACACCAGAGAACCGCAATAGATACATAGAAATAAGAAATAGGGTGAATAACAGAGTTCGGGAAATTAAAGAAGAAAACTGGCAGAGATTTAGTGCTTAAATGGGAGCAGATATATACGGAGCGCAAAAACGAATTTGGAAATTATTAAGGGGTATGAAAAAGGACACCAATGAAACCATACAACTGAAAACAATCACAAACGAAACATGGGAAAAATACTTCAAATATCTTTACACCGAATCAGAATATGAAGAAGAACTCCCAGAAGAAGACTTAGAAAACGACATTATAAAAGAACCGGTAACAATCACGAAAGAGCAAGTAGCTATGGCAATAAGTAAACTTAAAAATAGGAAAGCTCCAAATGAAGATAAGATAACAAATGAGATGATCAAATGTGGCGGAGAAGCCATGAGAGAAGAGTACACAAAACTGTTTAACATCATAATTCAACACGCAAAAATACCAGAAGAATGGAAAAGAAGTGTAACAGTGCCTATCTTTAAAAAAGGAGACAAAACAAATCCTGCCAACTATCGCGGAATAACCTTATAAAGCACCTCTTTGAAACTGCTTACAAAGATTCTTGCCGATGACATAACGTCAACAATGCCAATCAGCGAAGAGCAACAAGGCTTTCGAAAAAACCGGTCCACGGTCGATGCACTATTTATAACAAGGCAATCAGTAGAAAAGTCTCTTGAATATAACACTCCAGCATATCTTCGTTTCATAGACTTAACGAAGGCCTTCGACAGAGTCCAACTGAAGGATGTAATCAAGATACTGGAAAACAAAGAGGTACCCAAAAAATATATAAGACTCATAAAAGATCTGAACACTAATACAACAACGCAAATACGAACAAACCACACCCTAACGCAGCATTACGGAACAACGTCGGGCATCCGCCAAGGTGATAGTCTAAGCTCTCTACTATTTCATACTGTTATGGACCAACTTGTAGAGACCGTTGAAAACTTGGGACTAGGATACCGCATGGGAACCTACAAAATTAACATCTTATGCTATGCCGATGACGCCGTACTCATTGCAGAATCAGAAGACGACCTAAAAAGAATGTTATACGCCTTCGGCAAACGCGCAAAAAATTTCAATATGGAAATCTCAACAAGTAAGACAAAATGCATGACCATAGCTAAGGAACCTCTGCGCTGCGAGTTAACAATAGACAACGCCACTATAGACCAAGTTATGTCATTCGAATACTTGCAAAAGTGCAAAATAACAAGCACAGGATACCTTCAAGATGAAGTGAGGAGACAAGTGAACAAAGCAGCTGCAGTATCGGGACATCTTAAACAACCAATTTGGAGAAATAAACACCTCAGTATACCATGCAAATCCAGAATCTACAAAACATGTGTGCGACCAATAATGACATACGGGGCAGAAACAAGAGCGGAAACGTCGGTAACAAAGAGGATACTAAGAACAACAGAAATGAAAACGCTAAGAACTATAACCGGTTACACATTGAATGACAGACAAAGAAATACCGACATAAGGGAAAAATGCGAAACAGACGATATTGTAAGATCGGTAAGAAAAAGAAGAAGAGAATGGAACCAGCATGTAAATAGAATGACCACAGATAAAATAGCCAAAATCGTATATAACAACATACCACACGGAAGAAGACCCGTTGGACGACCACCAAAACGATGGTGGGACAGTTGGCAATCAACTTCACAAGAACTGCTGCAGGGAAACCGGAACTGAACAGGCGCTACGCCTTCTACAGGTGAAGAAGAAGAAGAAGAACTCCAAAAACATACAGAAAACATAGTCAGACTCGAAGGCCAAATTTTTTGTGTAGCTGTGTAGTTAGAGTTATATTGTTGTGGCGTTATTTAGTTACGAGGTTATGGACTCAAGGGATTATGTGGCTATTAGGTCATGAGATTACCTTTCGAATTATAGAATTATATGCATCCAATACTGAAAACCTTCATTTGAATTGTGGAGGCCGTTACTTGATGTAGATCCATGATATAAATGAGATAAAAAACACAAGGTTTAACTTTAATCTACACTTTATTTGAAAAAATTCGACGACGTTTCGCTGACACAGCAGCTTTATCAAGAATGAAAAATAGAATGAAGAGTATGGTATTATAAACAAATCGTAGAAAAAGTTGGATGAATAACAGGAAAATCCACACCGAGCCATTGTACAGTTAGTATGAGAGGTAATAAAAACTAATTAAACAAGTTAAGTAGGGGTGAGTAATTCAAATCTACCTGTTCATTCAAAAGCTTGTCCGAATGTTTGTATCTATTTATTTCTAATGCTTCTAGGAGATCTAATTTTGAACTTTTTGATTTTATATGTAATATGTCAAAGTTTTTATTGAATGAATGGTTTTCTTTCATTAGGTGGTTTGAATAATTTGAATCAGATTTATTTTATCGAAGCTACGTTTATGTTCAGATGTTCTTATGCCAAAACTCCTATAGGTCCTACCGATATAAATTTCATCACAAGAACCGCAATTGAGTTTGAGTTTAAGATTTTGTTTGACAAGAAAGGATTTAATATTTGTACTTGCAGAACCGCAGAATGTTAAACTGTTGAATATTTTATAGTCTTTATGAATAGGATATACTTCATTTATTGCTTTCTGATACAGTTTTTATGAATGATTAGATCTATCATATCCGGATTATATGAATTATTAATGGCTATCTGTTCGATGATGTTTAACTCTTTATTATAATCTTCTACTGATAAAGGTAAATTGAGTAACCGATGTACCATGCTGTTCAAAGCTGCAACTTTGTATGTTGGATGTAATGAGTAGTTATGTATAATTGTATCAGTATGTGTTGGTTTACGAAAGACCTAAAAACATGATTATTATTTTGTTTAGTGATTTTAAGTCCAAAAATTAATGGAATCGTTCTGTTCAATTTCTATCGTGAATTTAATGTTCAAATGGATGGAATTAATGAAATTAAGAAATAAGTCTAATTGACGAGTAGTTCCAATGAAACATACTAAGATGTCGTCAACATATCTATACCATTTGAATTGTGGAGGCCGTTACTTGATGTAGATCCATGATATAAATGAGATAAAAACACAAGGTTTAACTTTAATCTACACTTTATTTGAAAAAATTCGACGACGTTTCGCTGACACAGCAGCTTTATCAAGAATGAAAAATAGAATGAAAGAGTATGGTATTATAAACAAATCGTAGAACAAGTTGGATGAATAACAGGAAAATCCACACCGAGCCATTGTACAGTTAGTATGAAAGGTAATAAAACTCATTAAACAAGTTAAGTAGGGGTGAGTAATTCAAATCTACCTGTTCATTCAAAAGCTTGTCCGAATGTTTGTATCGATTTATTTCTAATGCTTCTAGGAGATCTAATTTTGAACTGATTTTATATGTATAGATTGAATAAATGGTTTTCTTTTATTATGTTGATGATGTTGATGATGATTCTCGTATTGAAAAATCAAGTAAATCAGAATCTATAAACTCAATTGCGGTTCTTGTGATAAAATTTATATCGGTAGGACCTATAGGAGTTTTGGCATAAGAACATCTGAACATAAACGTAGCTTCGATAAAAATAAATCTGATTCAAATTATTCAAACCACCTAATAAAAGAAAACCATTCATTCAATAAAACTTTGACATATTACATATAAAATCAAAAAGTTCAAAATTAGATCTCCTAGAAGCATTAGAAATAAATAGATACAAACATTCGGACAAGCTTTTGAATGAACAGGTAGATTTGAATTACTCACCCCTACTTAACTTGTTTAATTAGCTTTATTACCTTTCATACTAACTGTACAATGGCTCGGTGTGATTTTCCTGTTATTCATCCAACTTGTTCTACGATTTGTTTATAATACCATACTCTTCATTCTATTTTTCATTCTTGATAAAGCTGCTGTGTCAGCGAAACGTCGTCGAATTTTTTCAAATAAAGTGTAGATTAAAGTTAAACCTTGTGTTTTTATCTCATTTATATCTATATCAATAAAGAAATTTGGAAATGAGTGGATGTGTATGAATTTTCTGTTCAATATTATTCATAAAAATCTCTGCTAAGAGTGGACTCAAAGGATTTCCATGATCAAACCATTTTCACTACTGTAATAGATGTTGTTGAAAGAAAAATAATTTTGTTCAATTCAAACGTCCAACAGATTCAATATTTCTGATTTAATTATGTGGTTAACATGATTCGAATTCAACGTGTTTTCGATTAATTTTTGACATCACCTGGAGGAACACTTGGGTATAAATTCTCAACATCAAACGAAATAAGTTTTGCGTTAGGTGGTAGGTTAACGTTTTTATGATATTTATCAATTCGAAAGAATTTTTATAGAAAATTTTGATTTGAATGAACAATAATTTTAATGATATCTATAAGGTAGTGCGACAATTTCACGGCTGGGGCTGTAACGTAAGATACGACTGGTCTAACGGGGTTATTTACTTTATGCAATTTAATGAGTGAATACAGTTGAGGTGGTTGAGGGTTTGGTAAAATTAATTTGTATTTATCTATTGCTTTAATTAAAGATTTTGCGTAATTTATTGCAATTTTAATATTTTCTGGAATTTAATAGTTGGATCTTTGTTTAAAATTGTATAGTTTCCGGACGAAATGAAATTTAGAGTTTTAAATAGGTAGTCATTTTTATTTAACGCAATAACAGTATTACCCTTATCTGCTTTTGTAAAAATAACTTCATTTAGTTGAGATTTTTGTTTGATGGCCTTTAAAATATTTTGTTCTTTACTCGGTTTAAAGTCAGCTAATGATTCATTTTTATAATGTTAGATGCTAAATATTTAAGGTGAGTGTTATTAGTAATATTTTTCAGACAAATTTCAGTATCTATGCCAAGTTCCTTAATTTCTTAATCTCATTAATTCCATCCATTTGAACATTAAATTCACGATAGAAATTGAACAGAACGATTCCATTAATTTTGGACTTAAAAATCACTAAACAAAATAATAATCTTGTTTTTCGGTCTTTCGTAAACCAACACATACTGATACAATTATACATAACTACTCATTACATCCAATTCAACACAAAGTTGCAGCTTTAAACAGCATGGTACATCGGTTACTCAATTTACCTTTATCAGTAGAAGATTATAATAAAGAGTTAAACATCATCAAACAGATAGCCATTAATAATTCATATAATCCGGATATGATAGATCTAATCATTCGTAAAAACTGTATCAGAAAGCAATAAATGAAGTATATCCTATTCATAAAGACTATAAAATATTCAACAGTTTAACATTCTGCGGTTCTGCAAGTACAAATATTAAATCCTTTCTCGTCGAACAAAATCTCAATATAACTTTCAAAACTTCTAATAACTTAGGTAAACATATTAAAAACAATAAATCTCGTGTTGAAAAACCAAGTAAATCAGGAATCTATAAACTCAATTGCGGTTCTTGTGATAAAATTTATATCGGTAGGACCTATAGGAGTTTTGGCATAAGAACATCTGAACATAAACGTAGCTTCGATAAAAATAAATCTGATTCAAATTATTCAAACCACCTAATGAAAGAAAACCATTAATTCAATAAAAACTTTGACATATTACATATAAAATCAAAAAGTTCAAAATTAGATCTCCTAGAAGCATTAGAAATAAATAGATACAAACATTCGGACAAGCTTTTGAATGAACAGGTAGATGTGAATTACTCACCCCTACTTAACTTGTTTAATTAGTTTTTATTACCTTTCATACTAACTGTACAATGGCTCGGTGTGGATTTTCCTGTTATTCATCCAACTTGTTCTACGATTAGTTTATAATACCATACTCTTCATTCTGTTTTTCATTCTTGATAAAGCTGCTGTGTCAGCAAAACGTCGTCGAATTTTTTCAATCAAAGTCTAGATTAAAGTTAAACCTTGTGTTTTTTATCTCATCTGAAAACCTTCATTTACTAAATCTATTGAGGTTATGAGGCTGTAGTGTTATGGGATTATGAGGTTAGGTTTTGAAATCATGGGTTCATAGGTTTTATGAGTTTATTGTTCAAATTTAAGAATATACATTTATTATTGCTAATAATACTTATTTCCTTGGTTATGAAGTTATGGCCAAACCCTGGCGTGCTGAAGTTAAATCGACGTCGGATTCAGATTCAGCAACCTCGAAAATATATAATGTACATAGTCAGACTGCCAGATCAAAAAAAAATTGTTTTTTTGTGGCTATGTTATCATAAGGCTATCATTGTGAATGAATTTCTGATATAGCTCTGGCCAACTTTTTCTCTTTCCAGAACTCAAATTACCCATTTTGAATCGATAGAAGAGATAAAAGAGAACTGAAGCGTTTGAACATTGTTTTGATGATTGGATTATCCATTGGCGTAAATATATAATTTCGGAAGGGGCCTACTCTGAAGTCGATACCATAAATTTGGAACCTACGCTCTACTCTAGTCCCTCAGTTTAGAATACCTTTAATCAAACAAAGCGTAGAGCTGAAACTGTTTATGAGTGACAAAAGCTCATATGTGGGTGTATGTTGTAAAGTTGATAAATTAATCAGTCTTGAATAGAACTCCTCCAATTTCTCCGGTTATCGTCGGGAAGTTCGTCTCTCGAGTGAAACTATTTGGAAGATCTGCAGCGGAATATTTTGCAACTCAGCAACATGTGTCTCCTCGCCTGTTGACTCCGACATGTTTTGGGGTACTAATTGAATATAAATTATATCTGACATTGATTGAGTGAACTGTTCTACGCTTGACATATGAGTCTTACATAGGATCCAGATTAATTTTGAAATTTATGACGTAAATTGACTTGAACTTGAGTTCGTGAGTTTTATCCAAAGTGAAATTTCCAAGAGGTAATTGAAATTTGAACAACAGTTTTATACGATAGTTGGAGTAAAGTCTAAGCGAAATGATAACCCTACTGAAGTTCGAGAAGAATCATTGAATGATTCGAATAAAACCAAAATTCAGTCTTGATGTTTTCAGCCGATATATATGTACTTAGGAGTTCTGAAAACTAAAAGAATACTCCAGAAGACAAATTATTTTGCCACAGACAAAGATTTAAACGAAAAAGGGTTTTTTGGGCTAACTAAATAAGAGTTAATTGATTCAACCATTACTACGTAAGAGATAATCATTAAGATAATAAAAAATTAAACTATGTATCACAAGAGATTATTGAAATTCAGGATTGCAATATCGGTCTATCGACTAACTTCAGCTGACAACAAGTACTGCACCAAAGTTGAAATATATACATGCATAAATAGGTAGAGACTAAAATAATGAGGGTACAAACAAAAGGTAAAAAACTAATTATGTTGAAAACAGAATTTATTTAAAGACATCAAATATGGGCGAATAAGCTGGGCCAAATTGGTCATTGATGAGATTAAATCTATGGGGAGTTCAAAAATTTCGATTGATTCTAAGAAAACTAACATTCGTAGTTTAAATATTATGTGAATAATTTTAAGTTGATCTGTGGGTGCAGAATGATGGCCAATCTCGATACAATGTGAAGCGAACATGAATTCGTCGATTATTGTAATCTGATTGATGCTAGTTTTGAATGAACGACAAGTCTTACCTATATAAACGCCTTCACAATCTATGTAAAGCAACTTGTACTCCAGTATTATCAATTCTATCAGTTTTATCCTTACTGTTGAAAAATTCTTGGGAGAGTTACACGTGTAAACAGCCAGAAAATCTTTTCGCTGATAGCACCAAAATATTATAATAAAACGTATTTATCTGTTTTAGATGTCGTTCGACCGTCCGCTACATATCCTATCAGTATACGCACCTGACATAAGCAAACCAGAGGAAGCGGCGGTAGATTTTTATGAAAGTCTTCAATCACAACTAGATAAAATACCAACTAAAGAAAAGATAATCATATTAGGAGACCTTAACGCTAGAGTAGGTAACGAAGTAGTAAACGGGGTAAAATAAAAATATAACGAATACGTAATTAACAGAAACGGCGAAATGTTGACGGAATTTTGTGCACAGAACAAGTTGCGAATTAATAACACTTTTTTCCCTCACAAAGAACAGCACAAATATACTTTCTACAATAACCGAAACAACAAATCCATAATTGATTACATTATCACTAACCGAATTTTTCTACCCCAACAAATCTTAGATGTAAGAGTTTTGTCATCAGCTAACATTGGAACAGACCACAAGCTCGTTCTAGGGAAACTGAAGATGACAACTCAATTAAAAAAGAAAACACCATCTGTAAAAACTGAAAAATTTAACGTAGAATCGCTCAACAATGAGAGCACAAAACAACTTTATTCAAACCATTGCAAACAGTATATAACTCGAAATCCAATATTGCAGCAAGATAACCCCGACATAGCATGGCGCAAACTAAAAGAAAACATATAAAAGGGTGCCACAGAGGCCTTGTGAATCCGCACGGTATCACAGAACGGCAAACCTAATAATAAACCCTGGTTCACCACTGAAGTCAAAAACATTACAAAGGAAAAAAAACAAATATATCTAGAATATAAGAACCATCCGACACCAGAGAACCAAAATACATACATAGAAATAAGAAATAGGGTGAATAACAGAGTTCGGGAAATTAAAGAAGAATACTGGCAGATACTTAGTGGTGAAATGGAAGCGGATATATACGGAGCGCAAAAACGAATTTGGAAATTATTAAGGGGTATGAAAAGGACACCAATGAATCTATACAACTGAAAACAATCACAAACGAAACATGGGAAAAATACTTCAAAAATCTTTACACCGAATCAGAATATGAAGAAGAACCCCGAAGAAGACTTAGAAAACGACATTATAAATGAACCGGTAACAATCACGAAAGAGCAAGTAGCTATGGCAATAAGTGAACTTAAAAATAGGAAAGCTCCAAATAAAGATAAGATAACAAATGAGATGATCAAATATGGCGGGGAAGCCATGAGAGAAGAAAACACAAAACTGTTTAACATCATAAGTCAACACGGAAAAATACCAGAAGAATGGAAAAGAAGTGTAACAGTGCCTATCGTTATAAAAGGAGACAAAACAAATCATGCCAACTATCGCGGAATAACCTTAGTAAGCACCTCTTTGAAACTGCTTACAAAGATTCTTGCCGATGACAAAACGTCAACAATGCCAATCAGCGAAAAGCAACAAGGCTTTCGAAAAAACCGGTCCACGGTCGATGCACTATTTATAACAAGGCAATTAGTAGAAAAGTCTCTTGAATATAACACTCCAGCATATCTTTGTTTCATAGACTTAACGAAGGCCTTCGACAGAGTCCAACTGAAAGATGTAATCAAGATGCTGGAAAACAAAGAGGTACCCAAAAAATATATAAGACTCATAAAAGATCTGAACACTAATACAACAACGCAAATACGAACAAACCACACCCTAACGCAGCATTTCGGAACAACGTCGGGCATCCGCCAAGGTGATAGTTTTAGCCCTCTACTATTTAATACTGTTATGGACCAACTTGTAGAGACCGTTGAAAACTTGGGACTAGGATACCGCATGGGAACCTACAAAATTAACATCTTATGATATGCCGATGACGCCGTACTCATTGCAGAATCAGAAGACGACCTACAAAGAATGTTATACGCCTTTAGCAAACGCGCAAAAATTTCAATATGGAAATCTCAACAAGTAAGACAAAATGCATGACCATAGCTAAGGAACCTCTGCGCTGCAAGTTAACAATAGACAACGCCACTATAGACCAAGTCATGTCATTCGAATACTTAAGGTGCAAAATAACAAGCACAGGATACCTTGAAGATGAAGTGAGGAGACAAGTGAACAAAGCAGCTGCAGTATCGGGACATCTTAAACAACCAATTTGGAGAAATAAACACCTCAGTATACCATGCAAATCCAGAATCTACAAAACATGTGTGCGACCAATTATGACATACGGGGCAGAAACAAGAGCGGAAACGTCGGTAACAATGAGGATACTAAGAACAACAGAAATGAAAACGCTAAGAACTATAACCGGTTACACATTGAATGACAGACAAAGAAATACCGACATAAGGGAAAAATGTGAAACAGACGATATTGTAAGATGGGTAAGAAAAAGAAGAAGAGAATGGAACCAGCATGTAAACAGAATGACCACATATAGAATAGCCAAAATCGTATATAACAACATACCACACGGAAGAAGACCCGTTGGACGACCACCAAAACGATGGCGGGACAGTTGGCAATCAAGTTCACAAGAACTGCTGCAGGGAAACCGGAACTGAACAGGCGCTACGCCTTCTACACGGTGAAGAAGAAGAAGAACATCTGTTTTAGTTGATTCTATACGTGGGTAAATATTATAATAGGCTATTTGTGTTTGTTTCTTTCTGATCATTCCGTTTATTATATTGTCAACAACACATTGGCGATGACTGAAACTATGGATGTCTTTTTAGGGGGTAGCTCGCCTCGAGGACCAAATGACTTGAGACAGTTAAAATTGATAAAGAAAAAGACATTATTATTTACAACTAACAAGAAAAAAAATAGATCATGACAAAAAAAAATTTATGAATATTGAAGAACAGTTTTGGTAGGAATAACATCAAATAATTCACCTTCATATATTTGAGGGTTTCATTATTTTTTCGGTACACTAGATAACACTGAAAAACACAAAACTTTATTGATCGCTGAATTGATTTAATTGAATGATTGTATTGAAATAAAACTAGATTGAATATTGTTTGGATACTGATAATGCTGCTCCTCTGACGAAACAGGTCTTTGTATCTTCTCAGCAAACTTTCTTACTCTCCTTTTCTGATGTCAAAAGTGCATTAGCTTTAGTTTTTTCGATTCTCACGGATCGACGCAGATCTTGTAATTCTTGCAAACTAATTATTCATTGAAAACCACGTGTCGATTTATTTCGCACAATTTTCACAGCGTGAGAAATCGGGACTAAAAGACGTAGGAAAATAATTGTTTGTCCAATGATTTCCCCCTGATCGAAACGTGTAATTATAATTTGAAATAACAAATTTGATCCATTTTAGGCTTACAATATTCGACCGATTACCATTGCTCTTAGCTATTTCTTTATGGTTGACACTTCCCTGGACATTTTTTTTCGATCAATGGCAGAGATAAAGCCCTATGAATCATTCAATCAAATGCAGCGTATTTATGAGATTTTGGGTGTGTTGAGTCATAAGGGATGCAAATATCAGTAACGGTGGGATTTCGATATAAGTATATCAAAACTTAGTGCGTTATTTTTATGAGTGATAGTTAATTCTAGAAAGTGAATCTGATTATCTATTTTTCTCTCTCTATTTTGAATTTAATTTTGGGATGAATGCTATTGATGTAAGTTTTAATTTGATCCAGTTCTCTAGTGGTCTAGCGGTAGAATCTAAATACAAATAAATCGTCAAAAGAATGTTAAGAGCATTACAAGCTTCAAGTAGCCTAATGGGTTTAAAGACCATTTTTTTCATTCCACCCTCAACTGTTTTCCATAAATTTAGGGGGCGTGAGTGAAAAACAAGGTGAACAATTTCAATTTGTTATCAAGAAGATAGAGGAAATATACCTGGGAAGATGAGCAGAACACTTTCTAGTACAGAAAAATTTCATCTCGAACTCAAACAGTCATCCATTCAACGAATCTCATAAATCAATTAGAAATGTGAGATTTTTTCGAAATATTTCGATAACTTGACTTGATACTTTTTCATTTGAATTTGAGAGGATTTTACTTGGCAAGATTCCATTATCAATAATAAAAACAAGTAATGTGTTTTGAGGAATTTTACGGAATAATTGTGATTCGTAACGTAGCTTCTTCAGACGAATGAATGTACAGAAATTATAACAACTATATATAGATACAACTGAGAATATAAATTTTGTTATGAAGTAATTAAAAGCTTATAGAGTTGCTTCTTCTTAAGTGGTTATTGATGACAGGTATATCCAAAAAAATTAAGCAATAGATTGCTCATATCATTAATGAGTCCACCTGAGTGTTTGAGTTAGTTGATTTCTAAAATTCCCCAAAAATCTACTTACAAATATTTATTACCTGTATGCAAAATTTCAAACTGTGGGTCGAAAGAGATTCAATCGCATTGAATAAAAAACGAAGTAGAATCGCATTGGATGAAGCTTGCCCTGTCGATAAATTAAAACAAGTATTCAACATCCTAACCTACGTTGGCATTACAAGTGAAAAACTGATATCATTCTTGAGTAGAAATAATTTCAACAAAGTTTCCCAAGCTGATAATAGCTCAGACAAATATATAAAAGAAATAAAACCAAATCAGATAAAAACCAGGTGTTTATAGATTGAATTGCAGTGACTTTAATAATTTCTACATTGATAGAAGACATAGAAATTTCAATATTAGAATATCGGAACATGAATGCAGCTTTTAAATAACAAATCAGATTCGAATTACGCGAAATATCTCCTAAATTTTGCAAACAGATAATAAATATTGGAAAGTAGATCTTTGAGAAAATTTAAAATCAACAAACACAAACACTCAGGTAGACTCAGTAATGAACAAGTCTAATTAAGCCCTTCACCTCTATTGAATTTTTTCCAAATGGAGTAACACCAGACAGGCGAACATTTTTGAACATCCACAGAAGGTTGAGGGAAACTGGTACTTTCACTGCATAAATCCTTTGAAAGGTGCAACTCAAACTATGAGAACTCCAGATATCGAGGAAGCAGTTTTGAATTGTATTAATTTGAATCCTCATTTGAGTATAAGAAAAATTGGAAAACAGTTGAATATTTCACATGTTCTTGTTTGGAGGATTCACCACGACTTTTTATTGTACCCGTTTCATATTCAACGCGTCCAAACTCTACTTCATCGAGATTTTTCTTCAAGACTGAATTTCTGCCGATGGTTCTTAAATAAAATTAGAGAAAATGCTCATTTTGATAGTGAAATATGTTCACAGACAAAGCTAAATTTTTGAGAACGGCTATCACACATGTTCACAATAATCATTATTGGGCTGGGGAAAACGCCCATTTGATTGAAGAATCTCAACATCAATAACAATTCTCACAAAATGTCTGAGTCGGAATAATTCGAAATTATTTGATTGGGCCATTTTTTTTGCCTAACAGACTAAACGGTCCCGCTTATCCGCAATTTCTTGAAGAGGAGTTACCTTTAGCGCCACTCTTGGTGAGAAACATAATGTGATTCATGCATGACGGGGCACCAGCACATTTTAGTGGAGAAGCTATAGAATTCTTGAATAATAAATTCAATAACCGATGAACAGGTCGGGGTTGTTCAGAACCATGGCCTCCTAGGTCCCCAGAATGAAATAGTTTAGACTTTTTCTTATGGGGATATCTCAAAAGTTCAGTTCATACCACACCAGTGAACACTGTTAAAGAATTGAGAAATCGAATAATAACCTATTGTGATACGATGAGAAATACCCCAGGAATATCAAAGAGTGCGTGATAATATGCGAAAAAGGACAGAGGCCTTTATTCTTGCAGGTGGAGGACACTTCAAGTAATTTATTCAGTTTTTAATTGTCCTTTTTTAATTTGATATTGAATAAGTATAAGTTGAGTCTCAGAAGACGATCTATCAAAATAAAAGCAAATTTTGAGCATATCTATGCAGTATTTTTATTATTTTCTTTTATTTAGCGAATAACATACAATTCCAATAATTCAAATTCAATAATTTTTCTCTCGTAAACGGTTGGAGGTACGAAAAAGTTACAGGTGTCAAAAAAGCTTCTAAATTGAACGAAGATGATGAAAATTCATTGTACGCTGATCAGTAACGTACTGCAAAAAAGTTTGAAAGGGCAAAAGAAGACATGGCCTCGAAAAAAAAACAGCTTATGAATTTCAGTAAAATCTATGACGTGTAATGATGGAGGCTGAAAAAATGACTTGCACTCCAAATTTGGGCTGAATATCTCAAAAACTGCAGGAGTTTCGAAGAAGAAACCAATTTTTTCCGGAAATTTCAACACCCTGTACCTATGTTTAAATAAACTTATTTTCTTAGAATTGCACCTAGATTTACCCCTTCGAGTTGCGACATATTATTATGTCACCCTGTATATATAATATGTTTTCAATTATGAAAAATGAGAATCAACCAAAATCTATCCGTTCCAAAAACTTTCATTTGTAGGAAGCACTTGTTAGACGAAAAAAATAAAATGGAAAATTAAAAATCAACTTTTGATTGATTTAATCAACAACCAATCTTTGGGAACTCGATTCAATCAGAAATTGATTTTGTTATATTTGATTCGAGACGATTTAAGAATCCATGGTTTTAGGATTAATTGACGTGCCTAGTCTAATAATAATTTTATGTATTATTCCAAAAATACTAACAGTCATTGTTGCTCTTATTCCACACATGCATAATATTAGTTTTGTCATTTGTTTTTTTCCCAATCAATCGTTTGAGAGCATTTATACTAGAAGCAGATGAATGAAAGGCATGGTTCCACATTCTGTTATATCTTGAATAGTTTTCATCTAATATTCCACTTGATATATGCAAATAACTCCATAAGCTTCTTCGGAATATTTATATTTATATTCTCAGTTGTATCTACATATAGTTGTCATAATTTCTGTACATTCATTTGTCTCAAGATGCTACGGTGTAGTGAAACGCGTTTCGAATCACAATTTTTCAGTGAAATTCCCCAAAAAACTTTACTTGTTTTTTATTATTGATACTTTTTCAGTAGAAAATACTCAAAATTACTTATTCAATTTCTATAAATCGAACAAACATTGAAACATGTAGCTACCATTAAAATAATCTAAACTAAGGTCAACTTCCGTTATTTCCGAAAGTGATAGACCAATGAGAATGCAATTGTCAGAGAGTCAGAGCCATTCTGGGGACTTTTCCCTCAGATTTCCCGATATGCAATCTGTCAAAAAAGTAACGATAAATCATTACTCAAAAAATCTGCTTAAAACGATTGTCGAAATGTTTGTTCTCGCTAAGCACAACTGTTTTCTATACTGATGGCGAGTTTGAACACGATCTGTCATTGGGTTTGTTTACAATGCTCGATTTTGCCAATTCACGCAAGTGTGTTTTGCGATTCTTAAAATGGATAATAATATCGTACAAAGAGTTTGTCTCAAATTCTCTATGCAAATGGAATATCTTGTGCCGAATCGCTGAAAATGTTACTGAAGGCTTTCGGTGAATCTATTTTATCAAAAACACGTACAGTGCTAAGACGAGGTGAAAAATTTGCTCACTATGGTCGGTGGTTAACATCGATAAAGTGAAAGAAATGATAATTAAAAATTGTCATTTAAGTTTAAGAGAGATAGGCAATGTACATACTGTGTCTCACGAATCAATTCGTACCATTTTAAACGATTGTTATGGCATGAAATGCGTTGATCATCGACTAGTTTCAAAATTACTGAATTTTCTTCAACAATTGAATCGGGTAAAGGTCGTTGAAGCCATACTAGAACGTGTCAATTCCAACCTCACATTCATAACAGGCAATATAACTGGTGATGAGACATGAATTCATGAATTTGACATACGAACCGATCAACAAGCTTCGAAACGGCGCCTTCCAACTGAACCGAAACCGGAAAGTTTCACGCCAAAGTCAATCAAAAGTCAGGATAAAGTTGACTGTTCTGTTTGATTATCACAAAGCTATCAATGTGAGTGAATTTCTGGCCAGAATTCGCTCCGAACAATTTTTCATTTTTCCAAAACTCACATTACCACTTCAAAGTACTTGTTTTGAATCGATAGAAGACATAAAGGAGAATTCGCAGCGAAGACTGACGTCGATTCCGGAAAGGAATTTGAAAATTGATTTTAACTTCAAAGGGGCCTACTTTGAAGACGATGAATTGGATGAAGAATAAATATTTTGTGTTTCATGGACCATTTCCAGGTATCTTTTTGAAAGAATATAAGTAAAAGGTAGTAATAATAAAAAACAAGTACTGTGTTTTAAGGAATTTTACTTAATAATTGCGATTCGTAACGCGTTTCACTACACCGTAGCTTCTTCAGACGAATGAATATGCAGAAAACAATAAATGAGAATATAACTATAAATGCTCCTGAGTAATTAAAAGCTTATTGAGTTGCTTCTTCTTAAGTGGTTATTTATGACAGGTATATCCAATAAAATTAGGGAATAGATTGCTCCCCGAAAAGATTCAATAGAGGTGCAGGGCTTAAATCGACTTGTTCATTGATGAGTCTACCTGAGTGTTTGTATTTATTGATTTCTAAAGTTTTCCAAAGATCTACCTTCCAATATTTATTATCTGTATGCAAAATTTCAAACTGTGGGTCGAAAGAATGATTATTTTCTAAGAGATGATTCGCGTAATTTGAATCTGATTTTTATTTGAAAAACTGCGTTTATGTTCCGATATTCTAATATTAAAATTTCTATGTGTTCTACCAATGTAGAAATTATCACAGTCTTTGCAATTCGATCGATAAACACCTGATTTATTGTTTTTACCTGGTTTGGTTTTATTATTTTTATTTTTGTTTATTTGCCTAAATTATTATTAGTTTGGAAAGCTATGTTGAAATTATTGCTACTTAAGAATGATTTCAGTTTCTCACTTGTAATGCCAACGTAGGTTAAGGTGTTGAATTTTTGTTTCAATTTATCGACAGGGTAAACTTCATTCAATGCGATTCTACTTTGTTTTTTATTTAAAATATTATTTATTAGTTTGGGATTGTAACCATTATTTTTGGCTATTTGTTTAATCAAATTTAGTTCTTTGTTGAAATGTTCTGGTGATAACGGGATGTTAATCAATCTATGAATAAAACTATTGAATGCTGACATTTTATGTTGATATGGATGACACGACGAGTTATATATTATAATATCTGTATGTGACGGCTTATGGTAAATTGCGAAAACATGTTTTCCATTTTCATTCGAAATTGTTACGTCTAAGAAATTTATCGAATTATTGCTTTCTATTTCGGTTGTGAATGCAATTTTGAATGTAATGAATTTATATGATTTTCGAAAATTCTCAACTGTCTATCTGTTCCTGTGAAGCGAATAATGATATCGTCTACATAGCGATACCAGTATAAACAATATTTACTGAGTGAATGATTATGAATTAATTTCTCTAAGTTATTCATGAATATTTCTGCTAACAAAGGACTTAACGGATTGCCCATAATCAAGCCGTCTTCAATAGTATAATATTTGTTATTGAAATGGAAATAATTTTGATCTAAACAAATTTGTAATAATGAAAGAATATCTGATTTAATGATAGTCTTGACATGATTCTTTTCTAATAATTCTTCAACTAAGTAATACGTATCTTTCGGAGGAATGTTGGGAAATAGATTCTTAACATCGAAAGAAATGAGTTTGGAATTAGGTGGTATAGTGGTATCTTTGATATTGGCAATAAGTTCGTATGAATTTTGACCGAAAATATAGATTTAAAATTGCAATGTTTTATTAGCAAGTCGTTGAGGAATTTTGAAAGTTTGAACGAAGGTGCCGTTCAAAATTCCTCAACGACTTGCTAATAAAACATTGCAATTTTAAATCTATATTTTCGGTCAAAAATTCATACGAACTCATTGCCAATATCAAAGATACCACTATACCACCTAATTCCAAACTCAAATTGCGAAAACATGTTTTCCATTTTCATTCTAAGAAGTCGTTGAGGAATTTTGAAAGTTTGAACGAAGGTGCCGTTCAAAATTCCTCAACGACTTCTTAGAATGAAAATGGAAAACATATTTTCCCAATTTACCATAAGCCGTCACATACAGATATTATAATACATAACTCGTCGTGTCATCCATATCAACATAAAATGTCAGCATTCAATAGTTTTATTCATAGATTAATTAACATCCCGTTATCACCAGAAAATTTCAACAAAGAACTGAATTTGATTAAACAAATAGCCAAAAATAATGGTTACAATCCCAAACTAATAAATAATATTTTAAATAAAAACAAAGTAGAATCGCATTGAATGAAGTTTAGCGTGTCGATAAATTGAAACAAAATTCAACACCTTAACCTACGTTGGCATTACAAGTGAGAAACTGAAATCATTCTTAAGTAGCAATAATTTCAACATAGCTTTCCAAACTAATAATAATTTAGGCAAATATATAAAAATAATAAAACCAAACCAGGTAAAAACAATAAATCAGGTGTTTATCGATTGAATTGCAATGACTGTGATAATTTCTACATTGGTAGAACACATAGAAATTTTAATATTAGAATATCGGAACATAAACGGAGTTTTTCAAATAAAAATCAGATTCAAATTACGCGAATCATCTCTTAGAAAATAATCATTCTTTCGACCCACAGTTTGAAATTTTGCATACAGATAATAAATATTGTAAGATAGATCTTTGGGAAACTTTAGAAATCAATAAATACAAACACTCAGGTAGACTCATCAATGAACAAGTCGATTTAAGCCCTTCACCTCTATTGAATCGTTTCGGGGAGCAATCTATTCCTTAATTTTATTGGATATACCTGTCATAAATAACCACTTAAGAAGAAGCAACCCAATAAGCTTTTAATTAGTCAAGAACATTTATATTTATATTTTCTGTACATTCATTCGTCTGAAGAAGCTACGGTGTAGTGAAACGCGTTACGAATCGCAATTATTAAGTAAAATTCTTTAAAACACAGTACTTGTTTTTTATTATTGATAATGGAATTTTACCAAGTAAAAGCCTCCCAAATTCAAATGTAAAAGGTAGTAATTTGTTGATTCATTAATTGAGATTAATGATTTGAAATAACAAATTATATAGCTTACCTACTGCTAGACGAACCACTCGTCTTTTTGAGTTGGCTGTGAGACGTGGTCCTTATCAGGCCCGCCGCCACCGTTGGGCTGCAGCTGACCCGGTCTCAGTTTGCCAGGCAGTAAAGGCGGGCCCGGGCCGGCATGCTGTTGAGACGGAACCCGAACGGGCCCGCAGGGTGCCACCAGTTTCCCTGGACGCCAGTCAAAGTAGTCGTGCTACCTTGCTTCATCGCCCCATTCGATCCATACATCTGCTGAACTGCAACAAAAGAGACTGAATAAAACTACTGTACAAGCCGACAAGAATATCTGTGCGATTGAGATTCAAATAACATGCGCGAACAACAAACGGAGGAAGTAAGATGAACAATACGTTCTGCAATTTTATGTCAAATAGCTATCAGGGTCAGCTTAAGGGTTCTCTAAAAATATTACCTCTCTTAGGCATATGGCATTTCAAGGTACTCAATCATTTTAATTTCTATTACAAAGAAGTGAGTCACATACTTACCACCACTTGGACTACAGGAAATTGTCGAAGCAGTGGTTTTTCTAACTGAACCTTCATAATAAGTACTATTGCTTTCTTTTTATAATTCAAATTTTCAAGAATACCTTGAACCTGTACAATAGGATGAAATATACTAATTGAAGATTGATATTCAATAGGGATTTGAGGCGAAGGGTTAGTAACTATGTTTTCCTAAGTACCTAGTATCTTTGTGATACCTCGATGGGTTTATTTGGAGTTATTTAGATAAGGTTGAACAGCGACTGCCGGTGGATTCAAAATCGTTTTTCAAGTATGTGTCTTATAAAAGGAAGAATAATCGCTTTCCCAGTATCATGCATCTAGATGATAAAGTTACGACGTCTCCACACGAGATTTCGAGCTTGTTCGCCGAGTATTGCTAGAGTGTTTTTGAACCTGCTGCGGATGATCATGATTGTGATGATAACGTTGATAATTTATATAGTAGTAACTATCTGAATACGGTTGTACTCTCGGAAATGGAAGTAGCTATTGCGCTCAGCTCAGTTGAGCCCCCTAAGGGTCCTGGACCGGACAAAATTCCGCCAATATTCCTTAAAAGCTGCGCAGATTGTCTATCTAAGTTATTCCAATATTTAAGAGCGGCAAAAGGACGACAAAGAACTACCGACCAAGTCCTTTCATCTATTCCAAAATTATTTGGTCCTGGACCGGACAAAATTCCGCCAATATTCCTTAAAAGCTGCGCAGATTGTCTATCTGTCCCCTGTGCATTATTTTCAATAACTCATTTTGCAATGGCATTTTCCCGGCAAAGTGGAAGATTTCTTCGGTTATTCCAATATTTAAGAGCGGCAAAAAGGACGACAAAGAACTACCGACCAAGTCCTTTCATCTATTCCAAAATTATTTGAATCTATTATTTATAATTACATATCGAAGCACGTTAATCACATAATCATCGAGCAGCAGCACGGTTTCTACAAGAGAAGAAATTTGAAGACGAATTTGTTAAGTTTTACAGAGTACCTCCAGTTGGCTCACTGATGATGGCCGCATACAGGTGGATGCCATTCACACTGATTTCAAAAGGACGTTTGACAAAATAAGTCATTTCATTATGATCAGGAGACTAGCAGAGGTCGATGTGGGAGGTGTTGCTTGGATCTTATCTGGTAGAAAGGTCGCAATTTGTTTCGACTAAGGAAACGTCATCCAACATATTTCAAAACATGTCGGGTGTCCCTCATGGTTCTCATTTGGGTCCTATCCTTTTCATAATTTATATCAATAATATAAGCAAATGTTTCCACAATACTAAATTTCCATTATATGCGGATGATTTAAAAATATTTGGAATAGTTCAGGATCTAAATGATTGCAGGAGAACGCAGGGAGATCTTGACAGGCCTTATGAATTTTGCAGTGCGAACAGCTTATTTCTCAACTTAAGGAAGTGCTATAGGATGACTTTCGCCAGAAACATTAACGCAATTGAAAACATTTACTCAATCGCTGATAACAGCTCCAAATAATTGATAGCATTCAGGATCTCGGAGTAACATTTGACTCTAAACTTATATTTGATCAGCATACCGAAGGGGTTCTGAACAGCACTTTTCAGGAACAACGCATTTTTTTTGAATCTTTGTTATTCCTTTGTGTTCAGTAGACTGAATTTTGCGTCCAAAATATGGAATCCACAATATAACTGTTATATTCGTAGATTGAAAAGTGTCCAAAATAAATTTATAAGATATTTAGCATATAGAAATAATATCACTATTAAAGATCATGATTATGTTGAAGCACGAAAAAGATTCAAATTGATAATTCTGAATGAACGTAGGAAAATTGGTTTTTGTACAAAAGATTGAATAACTATTTGTTGGTGCCTTAGATTTCGCAGAGTATTTCACTGAAATTTGTGATTTAAGATTAAAATCCAACGATTTATTCTATACTCCGTTCAGGCGGACGAATAGTTCTCGAAATTCACGCATCTGCAAAATATTGTGCAGCTGCAATGAAGAATTCTTCTAGGTTGATATGTTTTTCATATCTTTGGGCCAGATATTCCGACAGATAACACAGTCAGAGAAATATTTACTGAAAATAATATGCTGACACACATTGCTGATGAGTTTTTAGCCTTCGATTAACTTTCTATAGGATCACCTCTCAGCCGCCTTTAGCCCATACATTCATGGCGATGAGTAATAAATATCAAATAGCCTTTTAGCAAAAAACCCATGGTGTTCTGGTATCGATATGTAAATGATATTTTGGTTCTGACAATAACAAAATCGACTAACAATTTCACTTATAATATCTACAGAAAAGAAACCTTAACAGACTCAACTATTCCCATGAACTAATTCAATCACTTGAATCACAAACTACCAGCCTATAATACAATGATGCATAGGGCCTTTTCCATTCCACTACCACCAAAGTATTTCAGCATTGAAATAAATACTAGCAGAAAATTGACTTGAATAACGGTTTTCATAGATAAAATCATCCAAAATTGCATAAAAGAAACTTTTTTCTAAATTCAAAATAATCACCCTCAAGTCGTCTGAATTTGAGCAAATGATTTAATGTTAAACAAAAACAGACAAATTCAAATAATCGGTAGTTTATAAAATTGCTTACGACGAATATACGGTAGCTTATGTTGGAATTTCGAAACCAGATTTAAAGAACATTTATCCTATAACAATAAATCTCCAATATTTAAGTGTATAAAAACTACAAAACATTCAATAACATTAGATATTATCAAAATTCTTCATAATTGCGACAGGGAGAGAAATTAATCTGTTGAAATACTTGGAAATCAATAAAATTCATAAGAACCCAACTGAAATCGCCCTTAATAGCCAGCTAGAAATTAATACCTCTCCACTACCTAATATCAAATTAGGTTAGTATCTATATAACTAAGTTCATTTCCTGTAGTTGACCACTTAAAATTGACTTGACAGTCGAAACCGGTTATGTTTGTGAAAATAAAATTGTGGAAAGTATAAAATATATTTTACTTCATCTTCATTGAATGTTATATTTATAATAAAAATGATGATGCCACAGAAGCTGCTTCTTTGAATCTCGATCTCCTGAGAAGTAACAACCTCATAAAATTATATCGGCAAAATGAGAGAAAACCTCAAGCTCCATAGGAAATGATAATATGAAGTATTTTATGGAAAAGATGCAACCGTTGATATAATAGGTACAGGCGTATCTAGGAGTCGAGAAGAAAAATAGATCTCAACCTAATGAAATGAGAATATCTTAGTTTTTGCAGCCAAAAGATTTTTGCAATTGGATTCAGCAAAAATCTGCAGAAAATCCGCAGTTTTTGTAGGAACTAACTCAGACATCAGAAGTGATGAAATAGTCGTTTGCCAAAATCAACATTAGTGGTGGGTTGTGAACCCACATCGCCTAATTAATTTTCAACGTCAAGAACGACATGGGTTAAACATTTTCGTACGGCATGGTCGCTTCGTTATTACAAACGATATTATATACTCACAATAGTTGTAACTCGATGAAAAAATTTTGAACACTTAATGTGAATTGTCATTGCAAGAATTGATTTTGGAACTGTCACATTGAAAGCACAAAATATTCTTCAGTTATTTCAATCATTACATATTTGTGGATGGACGGAAATAAGTTGCTAGATCAAATAAGGGTTTTTCATGAAAATACTTCGTGTATAAATAAAATTGAGAGCACATGTGATATTATTTCGTAAAGTAAAAGATCAAAATTGTCTATGCTTCATATTTAAGAGAAACACAAGTTTGCAGTATAACTCAAAATACGTTGGATAAAAAAATAATATCTGCACGTAGTTCGATTTCACGAAGTGTGTGAGAATGTTACATGCTCTATTTCTATCACTGCAAAACACGAATTTATCTGCTGTCACCAAACAATAACTCAATAACTACCAAAACTCAAGACGAACAAGAACGCCAGTATCATCCTAGCAAGCATAAACTCAGTGTTTGAAGAATACACTGACCAGCACTCCTTGGAGAAAATTCACACTTTGATTTACTGTGGTGTGGTAGCGGTTCTTCGACTACACAAACAATAAGTCTCCACAAATCTGATTCGATCTGAGCCAAAAAGCGTCAGAAAATAACCATGTCTAAAACGACTGGAGAAGGATTTTGACAATATTAGAGCTGAGATCGGTCGCCTAACAGAATTACTGAGAAACAAAATGCCCTCGAGGCGCTTGAAATGCCATATACGCAAAATTCATAGAAAAATTGGTACGAACACAAAACACCCTGATCACAAAACAACATATCGACGTGTATATGGACACTTTGAAGCAGAAACGCCTAGCAAAAGCAAAGAGGCTCTCAAGATACATCAAGTGTACTGAAAGCAAACATCAAAACCAAAGGTTCCCTCAAATCGCGGCCAATTTTCATAAGGGAAATAACAAAATTGCAACCAACAATAACAGAAAAGTACCTGACGCACAGTGCTTGACCGATTATTGGTCATCACTATGGTCGAACCCCAAAGAACACAACGAAGATGCGGAATGAATCAGGAATGAAAAACAACGCCTTGATATCAAACTCATGGACTCATGGAATAACGGACGAAGAAATCACAACAGTAGTTAGAGCGACCAAGAATTGGAAGGCCACAGGTATAGATTATATCCACAACTTCTGGTACGAGAAGTTTGATAAGCTCCATGGAGCCCTAGCGAAACAGCTCACGTATGTTCAACATCCCAGAAAAACAACCACTTTCCTAACACAAGGCTTAACATTTATGCTACCGAAGAGCGATAGAACACAGGATCCGTCTCAATATAGGCCAATCACTTGCCTGCCAACACTCTACAAAATACTCACCTCATGCATATCCAATCGAATATACCAACACCTTGGCGACTACGATATATTAGCGGAGGAGCAGAAAGGATGCAGAAAGAAACACCACGGGTACAAAGAACAACTCATCATCGATTATGTGATAATGGAACAGGCACACTAGGGCATTGAAATGTTCATTCAGCTTTTCTCGATTATCTAAAGGCTTTCGATAGTACCGCCCATTCTTGGCTTGTCAAAGTACTGCAGATAAACAAAATTCATCCAGCCCTGGCAGAATTCTTCAAGACCACAATAACACACTGGCGCACGTCTATACAGGTCAACATGAACAATAAGTCAATTGAAACCGACGAGATACCCATACGTCGTGGAATTTTTCAAGGAGACTCTTTAAGTCCACTATGGATATGCCCCAGAACTGAGCCCTGAGGGACCCCGCTAGTAACAGGTTTGGTTGATCAAACGGAGGAGCCTACTCTAACTGAGAATTGACGATCGCTAAGAAAAGCCCTTATCCATTCCAGTAGACCACCCCTGATCCCCAGATGATCTAGTTTATGCAGCAGACGCCGGAGAGGAACACGTTCAAAAGCTCTTGTGAAATCAAAGTATAATATGTCTATAGGTTCATCACGGTCGATTGCTTTTGTATGACTTCATTATCCTGCATGAATGCTAGCACTCGTTTGCAGACAATCTTCTCTGCATTCTTGGTTACAAAAGTTAGGAGGCTTATTGGACGATAATTAAAAGCAGAAAGTCGATCTCCATTCTCGAATATTTGGGTTATTTTATCTGTCTTCCAAACGGTAGGTAATGTAAAGATCGCGAACGACAAGGCCAAGATTTTGGTCGATCGATAACTTAATGCAGGGCCGCAGCTCTTGAACAGTCTCGCCGATACATTGTCTACGCTTGGAGAGGTAGAAACTTCAAATGAAGCTAGATAGCTCAGCACTTCCTCCTCAGAAAACTCGATTGATTCCAGCGATTGAAAGGCACGAGGCAATAGGACACGTAGAATTGAACCATCCGGTTCAACAGAATAGGAATCAGCAAAAACGTCGGCGAATATACTTGCGCACTCCACATTACCACCGCACTGTTCACCAGTAGATCGACGCACCATAATTATGGAAACTTTAGAGCTGAGCGATAAACGTAAGTATTTGAAGAGCTTCTTGCGATCTTTGGATGTCATGAGGTGCTCTTCGAAAGCTTTCTTGGCTCTTGGTATGGACAAGGACAAGTGGTTGGCAAACTGCCTATGCGTTTCATAGAACGAGATCTACAACGAAGGTAACGCTGCCAAAGGGATTGTTTGCGCCTAAGTAAAGATAGTATATGTTCTGAAAGCTATGGTTTTGTTGGAAGAATTTGATCCTGCAGCATCTTGTATTGGAGGTAACGACTTCGTTCAGGGTCGAGCAGAATGTCTGCCAAATCAACTCGACATCGTTAGTATCCAACAGTTGGTCCCAGTTGACAGTAAGCAATTGAGAGTGGACAGAGTGAAAATTAACGAATGTAGATAGCTTGGTGGTTTGCCGTTGTGGATTATAGACGTGTTGAACTATATTTTGGCAGTGATCACAACATGATCCGATCTTCCGATGGGGCTGTGGTAAGATGTGTTAGCAATAAGAATACTATCGTTTATGAGTAGGAGATCAAGGGTAGAAGGATTCTGCCCAGGACCAAACCTGGTAGGTTGATCAATAAGCTGAACAAGGCCACCGGTCTCTAGCACAGAGACAAAGGCTGAAGATATAGAATTCTCAGGCAAAGGGACCATAATTGGCCAGGTGAGTTAAAGTCGCCAGTAATGAGAATGTTATCTTTCGTTTCAAAAATGGATGCAAGATAGTTAAATAGTAGGGCATCAGAAGGAGATGGGCGGGGGCGATATATACAGCCAATATGAATAGAGAAGGTTGTAGATGTCAGATCAAGAAAAATAGTGTCAATACTTGGCAGGTCTATGCTCGATACGCTGATCTTGTACTCCTCGATAATATCGTCACTCACGTAGACACACACACCGTCAAATCTAACAGTGAGCGCGTTATCTCTGCTGTATAGATGAAAGCCAGAAATACTGAAGGTCTGGTCTGGGATACCAGAGTGTAACCATAACTCCGATATAAATATAAGTTGTGGTTTTAGATCATGGACAGAAGCGCATAGTTCGTTAAATATGTTCTTGATCGAGCGTAGGTTAGTGTAATAGATTGTCCATTCCTTGACTTTCTGACTAGTTTTTTTGAGGAATCAACATTAGTTTCAACTACTGTGAGAATGCCTTTTAGGTACCGAATTGTCAAGTTGGTTTCTCCACTAGACTGGAGAAGTAGAAGCTCCTCGCCTGCCTTTTTAAGTATATTGGCTTGTTGCGGTGAGACATCATCAGAAATTGAAAAAATGTGGAATGCTAGCAGTGGTAAAAAGCATCTTCTTGTTTCTCAGCAGGTTGATGAATTCCTCAGTGATTTACTCAGCGTTTCCATGTACTCTAAAGAATTCCAACTCTCCAAATTGAAGTTTTTCTTCAGATCTTTATAATTAATAGTTTTTCTTGTCCAACCATTTCGTTCTGATGATACGGTTTTTCTCAATCCAAAGATGTTTGTTTACCGACTGCACAGTGATCAGTTTTAGTCGCTCGGTATACAAAAGGAATAGTACTTTCCTCTAGTGGGCCGTCAGGCCTCATGAATATGTGATCCAGTCACGTGGCAGTTAAGGCAGTCACCCTGGTTGGATTGTTTATAAGAGATATGAATCCACATTGTGTCAACATCAGGATTATCTTATAATATGTTACGATCAAGAGGCTATATAATAAAAAATCACTAAATTCCTACTGTTGGTTTCTGTAGTTAGCACGTTTATACATTCTGTCAAAACGGAAACAAGCCAGTAATACACAAAATATTTATTTTTCATCCAAATTTATTGTATCGTCTTCAAAGTAGGTCCTTCTGCAATAAAATATTTACGCCTACGAATAATCCAATCATCAAAACACTTTTTCAAACGCTTTTTTCGAAATTAACTCAAATTGTTGCCGCGAATTCTCTTTTATATCTTCAATAAATTCGAAACGGGTACCTCAAAGAGATAATTTGAGTTTTGGAAAAAGAAAGAAGTCGATCGGAGCCAAACCACGTGAATACGGTGGTTTTATATGGTATTCGTTGAGTTTCCAGTGAGAAATTCATTCACAATGATATCTTTGTAAGATGGTTCATTATCGTGTTGCAAAATCCATGAGTTTTCTCTCCACAAATCTGGCCTTTTTTGACGAATTTTCTTTTTCGAACGCCGCACAACGCTCTGATTATATATTTTATTCACCGTCTGAGCTTCTGGCTAGAATTCTGAGTGCACAACACCACGATTATCAAAGAAAACAGTAAGTGTTACCTTGACTTTAAATCGACTTTGGAGTGGTTTCTTCAGTTTCAGTTCAGTTCAAAGGCGCCATTCCGAAGTTTGTTGACTGGTTTGCATGTCAAACTCATATACCCATTTTTTCGTCACCAGTTACAATGCGTTTTATGAAATAGGGGTCGAAATTAACTTTTTCTAGCATGTCGTCAGCAAACTTTACGTGTCGTCGAGTGGTAACGCGTTTCATGCCTAAACAATCGATGGTACGAATTGATTCTTGAGAAACAGAAAGTTCATTGCCTACCTCTCTTAAACTTAAATGACGATTTTCAATTACTTTTTCCTTCACTTTAACGATGTAACTTCAATTGAAGATGTTGATATCCGACCAGAAAGGGGCAGATCTTCCACCACATCTCAGCCGCTCTTGAATGCACTGTACCACTCATATACACGTGTTTTTGATGAAGTCAATTCACCGTAAACCTTCTGTTATATTTTCAACGATTCGGCTCACGAAATTCCATTTGCAATACAAAATTTGAGACAAATTCTTTGTACGATATTTCTATCCATTTTTAGAATCGCAAAACACACTTGTGAGAACTGAAAAAATCGAGCACTGTGAACAAAATAAATGGTAGATCGCGTTCAAACTTAGCAGTACCAAAAATGTTGACAATATTTTTAAGCAGATTTTCAGAAAAATTCCCAATACTTTTTTAACAGAATGTATAAATAGAAAATTTTTTATTATATTGGTATACATAAATTGATTTCCTACGAGGTATAATGAACGACAGTGTCACGATTGAATGGAAATGAAAGAAAATACAGGCTAGATAATGACTGCGAACTGAATTTATGAGTTCATAACCTTTTCCTTATAGACATATTTGGGTCACGTCTGTACATCGATTTATTATGTGGGGAAAAGTGGATCCTCTCTAATTTTTTATTCATGAAAGTGTCCGCCTAGGAAATGACCAGGTTATTGGAAATCGCTGCGGACGTTTTGTGTCTAAATGATAATGAAGCCAGTTTATTTCTCAGATAGCTTTTGACAGAACATTGATCATTGCATCTGAACACTACAGAAATATTTATATGTTTTATTCATCGAGGAAAGCCAGCGTTCTGAATCAACAAGAGAAATGAAAACGGATCTACGATGCTTTTTCATTGTGAGATTAGTTTTTCTTTCAGCAACATTAGGGTAGTGAAGATGATAACCAATAAATATATATTCTGTGTCTCAAGCGAACGGGAAGATATTTAACGTAAATGTCAAACGTCATATGTTTTATTTATCTTATAATAATGAAAAAAATATTAAATAAAAACCAATAAGAAATAATATATGGGAGATGTCAACCCAAATTATTGGGTTCACAATGATTCTAGAACATCTGTAGATGATAATTTGCATCATAATCGGTATCACTTAGAAACTGAACCTAGCCATCGGGGCTCTCTTGGTCAAACAGAGAGGAAATTGTTTTGTTGAGTTTGAATATTGAAGGGATTTTGCGATTATACTTCGAAATTGGCAAGCAAGAACAAGGAAATGATTATGTTTCAGGAGACTCACACTGCGACGGAAGAACATCTTCGCGAAAGAGGAAATATCTCAGGTTATGTACTTTTTGATCATCTCCTTAGTCCTTTTTATGGCCATGCTTGCTATGTAAAATCTTTTCTTATATTCAAGTGTGTTTAGACATATAAGAGTCAGTTATGATTGTTGAAATATTTTTCTGCTGGTTTTCGTTTTCCATTGTTTCAGATTCCTGTCCCAAACCCCTCTCCTTTCACCCTTGTCTTCGTCTGGAAATCAAGGAGTGCAAGATGAGAATGAGAGAATGAAGCTGCTAGGCAGAAAAATCTTTGGTACTCTTTATGAACACACGACACTAAAACAACATAAACGGACAAACTATTTCTAGTGCAATACCAAAAGGAAACGAGTTTTTATTCTCAGGTATTTTCACTCGTTTATTGAATCATACGCAAGATAGATATTTCTCCTGTTAAATTTCCTGTGCTCACACTTTAGGGGCAATTGTAGGGGGTAAACTTGAGACAAAAAGAATTATTCAAAAATCCGTAGATCCGTAGAATAATCCTTCCCGACAAGAGCTAGTTCCCAAATCTGTCCGCCATGCACGCAGTCCCCATATTGTCTCAAGTTTACATATGTAGACTCCTCGCGAAGTTTGTCGCGGAAGATATTTATCCCATCAAATATTTACCGACGGGGGGTTTAATCTCGGAAACAGAGGCCCAGAACACCATTTCAGCGGGATAATTTCGCTCGTTTTGTACCGTTGATGTGATTCACGGACCGGCGAAGAATGTCTCCAAGTGTTGGAATTTTTAACGTTCTCATATCTGTTTGTTATTGTTCGTATCTTTCTCGAAGTCCGGTAGCGGGTTCACTGTCTCGGTCCATAGAGGGCGACTTTCGTATGTATGTACGAGGTGCGTCATTTCTAGAATCGACAGGGTACCCCGATGTGGCTTGATAGGATGCTGAGAAGCGACATGCGACACTGATGAGCTCCTAATAGGGGCGAAACTGCAGTATGCCGCTTCGTTCAACAAAATCAAAGTTACATATGATTCATATTTGAAAACACGAAATTATAACTCAAAAATTTCTGGAAAAAAAAAACTTGAGCACTTAGTTCGATTCCTCGTAAGAAAATGCCTATATAATATGAATCCCATCTTTACAAAAATATTGGCACTTGACTGATTTCGAAAATTATCAAAATTTCCAATAACTCGAAAATACGAGTATGTCTGCAACAATAAATTGATCGTTTAAAGAAGAACACGGTGAAGGTTTGGATTAATTCTCCTCTATTCACAATATTTCACATAGCTGCAACAATAAAATATCGAAATCAGTCCACCCTATACATAGATTGATTTTTTATTGATTTTGATTCAATTCATTCCATATAATTTTTGTGTATAGACTTCATTTCATTAATATATAACTAAGGAGAATTCGGAAATACAACTATCGATTTCAGAGAATTGTATATGTGTTGAAATACCAAATCATTGAACTTTACAACTCAAAATGGCGTATGAATCATTCATATATTTACATTATTACCAAGCAGGTATACCGAGCAGTTATGTCACGAAATCCCTCAAACTGATGAAAACCAACTCGTCGATACGGAAAATTAACCCATCAAAATTCAATTTAGTAAATTCAAAGGGAAAAAATCCGGAAGGAAACTTACGTGAGTAGGAGGCATTCTGTTGCTGAACATTTCCGTTTCCCGTTCGACCGTTCCAGCCCCTTCGGCAGATACAGATCGAGATGGCCACGATACACACTAACAACACTAAAAGCGAACAAATCAGAAAGACCACAAACCACGTCATTTCCATGCCGAAGATGGTGCCGGTATCGTTGTCTGAAAAAAAGAAAGAACTTTGAAGATTATCTAATAAAACTTATTTTTGGTTAATGTGTTAAATTTGTTGTCATCAAAGAAAACAAAATTAGTCGTAATTAAACATCCCGACGCTCGAAGGATTTGAGGTAATGTGATATGTCATATATTTAAAATATATATATATATATATATATATATATATATATATATATATATATATATACACAGGGTTGTTCAACGAAAACTAAACAGAGGCTATATCTACCAAGGTATTCATTTCTGATAAAAACGCAAAAACATGTCAATTTTCGTTTCAAAGGCGATATCTTTTGGGGTACAAAACTTTCCTGAAATATCAACCCCCTGTGCGGGGGTTGCAAATCTTGAACATTTTGAATATGGAAGATGAGTCGAGTGATGACTCAAAAGAAAGGTGGTATCTTTGTCTACATCGCCTTGAACGAATTTCTATTTTTAATTGAAAACTGTAAAAGGTACAGGGTGAGAAACTGAAAGATAGGGAATACTACTTCCCTGAGACTATTCAAGTTTCGGTGAAGTAAAATGGAACAGATCCATGCTGATCAATGACAGTCATCATCAAGTACCATCCTCATCTCGAATTTCAACCCCTACAGTAGGGGTGACCACCCTTGAAAATTTGGAAGAGGGTAGATGGGTCGAGTGATACCTCGAAAGAAAGGTATTATCTTTGTCTGCATCCCCTTGCACGAATTTTAATTTTTAATGATTCTTGTCTTTACGTTTCAATATTTTAAAAGTTTCAAATGAATAAAACAGGATACATTTTCTCATAAAAATATGTTCATCATGGAATCGATCAACACTTTCATTAATATTCTCATCGGGCAATATGTCATTACATGTAAAAGATACAGGGTGAGCAACTGAAAGATAGGGAAGACTATTTCCCTGTGACTATTCAAGTTTCAGTGAAGTAAAATGAAACAGATTCATGCTGATTAATGGCAATCATCATCAAGTACCATCCTCATCTTGAATTTCAACCCCTAGAGCAGGGGTGACCACCCTTGAAAATTTGGAAGAGGGTAGATGGGTCGTGTGAAACCTCGAAAGAAAAGTATTATCTTTGTCTGCATCTCCGTGAACGAATTTTCATTTTTGATTGAAAACTGTAGAAGATACAGAGTGAGATAATGAAAAATAGAGGAGACTATCTATCGCCCTGAGCTATTCAAGTATTAGTGCAAAAAAATGGAACAGATTCATTCCAGATCAAAGGCTGTCATCTTTGATCTACATGAATGTATTCCAGTTTTTCGCACTAATACTCCAATAGTCTTGGGCGATAGTCTTCTCTATTTTTCAGTGGCTCACTCTGTATCTTCTAGAGTTTTCAATCAAAAATTAAAATTCTTTCACGGGAATGCAGACAGAGAAAATATCTTTCTTTCGAGTTATCACTCGGTCCATCTACCCTCTTCTAAATTTTCAAGGGTGGTCACCCCTGCTCCAGGGGTTGAAATTCGAGATGAGGATGGTACTTGATGATGACTGCCATTGATCAGCATGGATCTGTTCCATTTTACCTCACTGACACTTGAATAGTCTCAGGGAAATAGTCTTCCCTATCTTTCAGTTGCTCACCCTGTATCTTTTACAGTTTTCAATTAAAATGGAAATGCGTTCAAGGCAAGGTAGAAAAAGCGACCACCTTTCTTTTGAGTCATCACTCGACCCATCTTCCCTATTCAAATTGTTCAAGGATTGCAACCCCCGCTTAGGAAGTTGATACTTCAGGAAAGTATTGTACCCCAAAAGATGTCCCTCTTGAAACAAAAATTGCTTTTTTTTTGCGTTTTGATCAGAAATGAATATCTTGGTAGATATAGCCTCTGTTTGGTTTGCGTTGAAGCACCCTGTATATATATATATATATATATATATATATATATATATATATATATATATATATATATATATATATATATATATATTCATATTCTTAAGATATATGTTACCCACTAATCTTTGGATGTTTGTTTTATTTTTATATGTAAGAATTCTAGATTCTACTTTATGTTTTGGAGATGTCAGTTTTCGGAGATTATGTGTGTTCAAGATTTCTATGGCGCTGTTTTCTTTGTGAACTTTTCAGGTGTTTCTGGTATCTGTTTGTATTATACCGTGTTCTCTGTATCTACTGTGATTATTAACCTTTTTTAAACGTGTTTCTTTTTTGCCCTGTTTTTTTGAAGATCTATGTATATGGAGCTTAGTGTCTTTATGCCTTTTCGGTCATTTACTATGTTTCTTGTATGTGTATCATCTCAAGTATTTCTCTGTTTTTTCTGTTGTGTTCTTTGTCAAGAATTTTTGTCTGATCATAGTCAAATTCCTTATTTGCTTGCTTTGTGTGTTTGTTTAGTGTAGTTTTTTGCGTATTTATGGGGTTTGAGACGTTCTTTAAGGTGTTGTTCTGTTTTTCCAATGTAGACCTTTCCGCAGTTGTTGCAGGGTATGGCGTATACTATGTGGGTTTTGTATGTACGTGTCTTATTTGATTCATGGCTGAGTAGGTCGTTTTGAAGTTATAAGGTTTAAGGATGTTCTTGATGGTTTCTGTTAGTTGAGGTATGTATGGGATAGTTATGTATCGTGTGGTGTTAGTAATGTTGTTTTTCTTTTTTTGTTCTGTTTTGTACAGTATATGTGTTCGTTCTTTGATGATTTTGATTGTAACGTTTTCTGAGTAGTCGTTCATTCTTAGTAGGTCTTAGGTCTTTTGTCTCCTTTAGTACGTCTTTTTTAATTGTGGTGAGGTGAGTTTCAGTGCTCTGTCAATATATCCTTTTATAATGCATTTTTTCTGAGATAGGTGAAGGTTTGAATTGTAGTTTAAGATGTTATCTTCGTTAATCTCTTTTCGGTACCATCTTTTAGTAATTTATTGTATTTTCGTGTTGTTATGTCAAGGATTTACTTTAGAAACCGATAAAATAACAGACATAATAATAACACGAAAAGACAATAAATTACTAACAAGATGGTACCAAAAGAGATAAATGAAGTTTAATGTAATTTAATGTAGATTAAATACTGACGAAGGAAGAAAAATCCTGAAACGTCTATTTTAGATATTCAAATATTCTTATGAACCTTGAACCCCATTCCACTAACCTTATATTGAGAACAATTATATATTGAATTGAATATGTGTATCAATTAAGCATCAAAATATTGATCTAAGAATATAATGAATGAAGTTACTTACTTTGACAAACTGTAGCTGATGACTCGTCGGACCCATCAGCACAATGATTTACATTATCACAGACTAGGTCTGTTGCAATACAAAATTCTCTAAGGTTGCAACGAAACTCTGTGCAGGCATGCTCTGTAACAAAAATGAAAATAATTTGTCAAAAAACAGATTTTACATTGATTCTAAAATTAAATTGAAAGAAATCAATTGGATCAGTATGATCCATTAAATTATATGTACAGGGTGTTCATATAAACATAGGTTCGCTAAGGCTTCGTCACAGGGTGTTGAAATTTCCGGAAAAAATTGTTTTTTCTTCGAAAATTTGTAATTTTTAAGATATTCAGCCCATATTTGGAATGCAAGCTATTTTTTACAGTCTCCATCATTACACATACTAAATTTTAATTAGAATCTACAAGATATTTTCTTTTCCGGAGCCATGTCTTCTTTTGCCCTCTCAAACTTTTTTGCAGTACGCCACTGATCAGCGTAATATCAATTTTCGTCTTATGTGTTCAATTTGGAAATTTTTTTGACGATTGTAATTTTTGCGTATCTCCAACCGTTTTCGAGAGAAAAATTATTTCTTCTTCTTCTTCTTCACCGTGTAAAAGGCGTAGCGCCTGTTCAGTTCCGGTTTCCCTGCAGCAGTTCTTGTGAAGTTGATTGCCAACTGTCCCGCCATCGTTTCGGTGGTCGTCCAACGGGTCTTCTTCCGTGTGGTATGTTGTTATATACGATTTTGGCTATTCTATCTGTGATCATTCTGTTTACATGCTGGTTCCATTCTCTTCTTCTTTTTCTTACCCATCTTACAATATCGTCTGTTTCACATTTTTCCCTTATGTCGGTATTTCTTTGTCTGTCATTCAATGTGTAACCGGTTATAGTTCTCAGCGTTTTCATTTCTGTTGTTCTTAGTATCCTCTTTGTTACCGACGTTTCCGCTCTTGTTTCTGCCCCGTATGTCATAATTGTTCGCACACATGTTTTGTAGATTCTGGATTTGCATGGTATACTGAGGTGTTTATTTCTTCAAATTGGAGATTGTTTAAGATGTCCCGATACTGCAGCTGCTTTGTTCACTTGTCTCCTCACTTCAGCTTCAAGGTATCCTGTGCTTGTTATTTTGCACCCTAAGTATTCGAATGCCATGACTGGATCTATAGTGGCGTTGTCTATTGTTAACTTGCAGCGCAGAGGTTCCTTAGCTATGGTCATGCATTTTGTCTTACTTGTTGAGATTTCCATATTGGAATTTTTTGTGCGTTTGCTAAAGGCGTATAACATTCTTTGTAGGTCGTCTTCTGATTCTGCAATGAGTACGGCGTCATCGGCATAGCATAAGATGTTAATTTTGTAGGTTCCCATGCGGTATCCTAGTCCCAAGTTTTTAACGGTCTCTACAAGTTGGTCCATAACAGTATTAAATAGTAGAGGTCTAAGACTATCACCTTGGCGGATGCCCGACGTTGTTCCGAAAAGCTGCGTTAGGGTGTGGTTTGTTCGTATTTGCGTTGTTGTATTAGTGTTCAGATCTTTTATGAGTCTTATATATTTTTTAGGTACCTCTTTGTTTTCCAGTATCTTGATTACATCCTTCAGTTGGACTCTGTCGAAGGCCTTCGTTAAGTCTATGAAACAAAGATATGCTAGAGTGTTATATTCAAGAGACTTTTCTACTAATTGCCTTGTTATAAATAGTGCATCCACCGTGAACCGGTTTTTTTGAAAGCCTTGTTGCTCTTCGCTGATTGGCATTGTTGACGTTATGTCATCGGCAAGAATCTTTGTAAGCAGTTTCAAAGAGGTGCTTGATAAGGTTATTCCGCGATAGTTGACAGGATTTGTTTTGTCTCCTTTTTTAAAGATAGGCACTGTTACACTTCTTTTCCATTCATCTGGTATTTTTCTGTGTTGAATTATGATGTTAAACAGTTTTGTGTACTCTTCTCTCATGGCTTCTCCGCCATATTTGATCATCTCATTTGTTATCTTATCTTCATTTGGAGCTTTCCTATTTTTAAGTTTACTTATTGCCATAGCTACTTGCTCTTTCGTGATTGTTACCGGTTCATTTATAATGTCGTTTTCTAAGTCTTCTTCTGGGGTTTCTTCTTCATATTCTGATTCGGTGTAAAGATTTTTGAAGTATTTTTCCCATGTTTCGTTTGTGATTGTTTTCAGTTGTATAGTTTCATTGGTGTCCTTTTTCATACCCCTTAATAATTTCAAAATTCGTTTTTGCGCTCCGTATATATCCGCTTCCATTTCAGCACTAAATCTCTGCCAGTATTCTTCTTTAATTTCCCGAACTCTGTTATTCACCCTATTTCTTATTTCTATGTATCTATTTCGGTTCTCTGGTGTCGGATGGTTCTTATATTCTAGATATATTTCTTTTATTTTCCTTTGTAATTTTTTTGACTTCAGTGGTGAACCAGGGTTCATTATTAGGTTTGCCGTTCTGTGATACCGTGCGGATTCCCAAGGCCTCTGTGGCACCCTTGTATATGTTTTCTTTTAGTTTGAGCCATGCTATGTCGAGGTTATCTTGCTGCAATATTGGATTACGAGTTATATACTGTTTGCAACGGTTTGAATAAAGTTGTTTTGTGCTCTCATTGTTGAGCGATTCTACGTTAAATTTTTCAGTTTTTACAGATGGTGTTTTCTTTTTTAATTGAGTTGTCATCTTCAGTTTCCCTAGAACGAGCTTGTGGTCTGTTCCAATGTAAGCTGATGACAAAACTCTCACATCTAAGATTTGTTGGGGTAGAAACATTCGGTTAGTGATAAAGTAATCAATTATGGATTTGTTGTTTCGGTTATCGTAGAAAGTATATTTGTGCTGTTCTTTGTGAGGGAAAAAAGTGTTATTAATTCGCAACTCGTTCTGTGCACAAAATTATTTAATTTGAAATATTCGAATTGTATGCCATTCGTTCAGTAGAAAAAAATACTAGAAATACGATAGGTATGCCCAAAATTTGATTTTATTTTGATAGCTCGTCTTCTGAGACTGAACTTATAATTATTCAATATCAAACTAAAAAAAAAGAACAAAATCTAAATAAATTGCTGGAAGTGTCCTCCACCTGCAAGAATACAGGCCTCTGTCCTTCGTCGCATATAATTACGCACTTTTTGAAATATTCCTGGGGTATATATAATCGTGTCACAAGAGGTTAGGTTGAATTTCTCAATTCTTCTACAGTGTTCACTGGAGTGGTATAAACTAAATTTTGAGATATACCCATAAGAAAAAGTCTTAATTATTTAAGACTGGGGATCTAAGAGACCATGCTTCTAGCCCTCACCGACCTATCCATCGGGCAATAAAGGTAACTCCTCCTCAAGAAATTTCCGAAAAGCCGTTTAGTCTGTCAGGCGGAAAAAATGGCCGAATCAAATAATATACAATTATTCCGACCCAGACATCCAGTGAGAATTGTTCTTGATGATGAGTTCCTCAATGAAATGGAGGTTTTCCTCAGCCCAAAAATGAATATTGTTAGAATTTGTGATAGCAATTTTCGCGAAGTTCGTTTCGCCTGTGAATATTATTTCACTATCAAAATGAGCATTTTCTCTAATTTTATCTAAGAACCATTGGCAGAAATTCAGTCTTGAAGGAAAATCTCGAGGAAGTAGAGTTTGGACGCGTTGAATATGAAGCGTCTACAATAGAAAGTCGTGGAGGATCCTCCAAATTAGAACATGTGAAAAATTCAACTGATTTCCAATTTTTCTTGTACTCACATGAGGATTCAAATCAATACATTTCAAAACTGCTTCCTCAATATCTGGAGTTCTCATAGTTTGAGTTGCACCTTTTAAATGATTATTTGCAGTAAAAGTACCAGTTACCCTCAACCTTCTGTGGATAGTTGAAAATGTTCGCCTGTCTGGTGTTACTCGATTTGGAAATCGCACCTGATATAATCGCCTAGCTTCTGTTGTGTTTTCGGTAGCCAGACCGAACATGTAATGGATATCAGCCAATTCGGCGTTAGTAAAATTAGACATTTTTTCTTACAACAATAACCTCAAAAGTCTTAAAACTAATCGTTAATTTAATGAACAATTCGCGCAGACTCTGGTTCAACTTTATCAACTGTCAAAATATATAAATAAATGAAAAGAATCAAAGCCTACTAGTCATTCTTTCAATTACAAGTGCTTTCAATTCAGCGAATGCATACATTCGTTTAATAATTTTTTGCTCGAGAACGGTCGGAGATACGAAAGTGTCAAAAAAGTTCCTAAATTGTATGCTGATCAGTGGCGTACTGCAAAAAGTTTTGAAAGGGCAACAGAAGACATGGCTCCGGAAAAGAAAACACCTTTTAGATTCTAGTTAAAATTTAGGTCGCATAATGATGCAGGCTATAAAGAATAGCTTGCATTCCAAATTTGGGCTGAATATCTCAAAAACGAAGCTTTTGCGAACCCATGTTTATACGAACTTTTTTTCTTGAAATTACACGTAGATTTACCTCCTCAAGTTCTAACATACTATTAAATAACATCCTGTATATGTGTATTATGAGGAGTCATGTTCATCTGTCGAGGAATAAAAAACAGAAATAGAAGTTTTATTCAAATGGATCAACTGAAAACTGCTAAATATTTCCTCTTATTATCAATATAGGGGAAAGTCTGTTATCTTGAACCATTGTTAAAAAATGCGGTTGTGAGATACTTCTTTGAAAACAGCACAAGTAACAGATGTATAAAATGAAACATATTCATTTGGCTTCACATATAATTAAAAGAAATCAACATAATTATCGCAACACTAAAGATAATTATCATTTTATGAGACAAATATCCGACTCCGTTCAGTGTACTCTGTAATTTGTTGGGTTAGATGCGCTGAGTAACAGTTCGTTCGAGCAATCAGAGCGATGGCTCATCCGAAGCGACAAGTAACAGGGATAAGTAAGTATAAATGTTAAGTGTACTATCATCTCCGAATGATACCAACTTAGTAGAAAAAATATGAGTCGTGTTTTGAAACGAAGTTCTTGTAAAGTGGTGTACAGTGTTTTTAGTGTGATTAAACGCCGAGTGTTTGAGTTTCCAAATCAAAAAATGTTGAATATTTAAGTTTGGTGAGTGAATAGAAACTAACTTTATTCCTCTCTACTCTCAATATTTTGTGGAAATATAGGCATTTCATGGAACTTACAATTTAAATTATACTCACTTGGATCTTTTACAGCGGTGATGACCAATTTGAATCCATTCGACTCAGTACCCCAAGCATCGGTGACGTACTTGAGAGTGACATAGTTTGTGCGAGTAAACATGGCCCCCAAGTTTTGTTTCGTATTCTTACATGAAAGGTCAAACTGTAAAAGAAGAAAAAGCATTTGAATAATGAGATTCGAAAGAAATGAATTCAACTTTATAACTGTTAATATAGTCACGATTTCAACACATAATTGTCATAAGCAATGACAATTAGATGAGATCAAAGATGGAAAGGAACTACAGGGTGTCCCATTTTCGAAGTTTTAGTACGACATCTATGCAAAACAATGCATATAGAGAAAAATGACCCCCATCTGCGTACTAGATATTCCGCATTGTTGAAGAAAATTGATTGGTGAAAACAGATCGCAACTATTTTTTTTGTTTCAGAGTTATTCCGGATATCCCAATTTTCCGAGATTTCGGCATATGTTTATATCTTACACTATATCCTAGTGTTTTTTAAATAAAAGCCATAGGTGAATTTGGATTGAATAGGAGAAGTTTTTATTCTCTTCACAAACTTTTATAAAATGCCTGACTAATTTTCTCGCAAATGTGGAATTTTCCAAAAATTCTGTGAATATTCTTGTTCTAGTTTCATCTAATCTGTTGCAATTTTCACAATTTATTCCAAATATTTTCAATTTTATGCTCTACAATCAAACCCCTTGGAATAAGAACGAAGAAAATTTATTTCTAACAACAATAATTAGTAACAAAAATAACGAAAACTATCTCAAATACTTAAAAGTATTTCCTATATTCAAAATACAAAAAGTGCCACGTCCAGAAGAACTTCTGCAGGCATTTTCGATTTGAATATTGGTATATGATGCTAAAAACTTTTGTTGTTATGTTTCAACTCTTCTATATTCGCTATGGGTTTGTTAATATAAAATTATTAACAGCTCATAAAAAGAAAAATAACGGGGACGAAAAAAATCTAGTGAAACAGATGACCATCTCACTTGTAGTGAAACATTTCTTGTCTGGTGTGAGGGAGCACCGCTATGCTGGAAATATACTAACTCCTCTATAGTCATAAAACCCTCGTCTATATTCTCATTTATTACATCATTATAAATTTCCCCGAGAAAGTTTTACTCAAAACTGACACACGCCCACCAATTATTATACAGAATCGCCCTTAGAGTTGGATATTCTCTTCCTGAATGGAATTTACATCAGCCCAGAGTGTTCCATATTGCGATTGAATAATCTATCACTGGTCATCCTCATTGTATCTCAGGTCAATATTTAGAAGATTATTCATAATCATCCACTATCGAAACACTCCATTTTTGGTTTAGATATGTGAATGACATAGACTGTTGTTTTACAGACACAAATAGACAATTAGATTCCTTCAATATCTTCATAGAATCAATTCACCCTGAAAGTTCACTCTGAAAATAGAAACTGGGGATTCCATTAACTGTTTCAGTTGTTTTCAACTAAAATTTGCCACAGGCATTATTTTCTATTTTAAATAAACCATCACAAACAGATATAATCATTCATAATTTTTCCGCATATCCACATACATATGAAATAGCTGCTCATAACATAGAATCACTACAATATCAATATCAGAAAATAATTTCTACGAAGAGCTTAATATAACGAAATACAAAAAAATGGTTGTAATAGAATGATTGTCTTCAAATTCAGATTTTCGTATTGTAAAGGAGACAAATCAAAAATATAATATATTAACTTATATTGGTGAATCCAACCTAAATTTAAATTTGAAACCGTTCCTCTCATTGCATAATCATCATCGCTTTCAGAACTGATAACTCTAGGCAGAGACTCACTGTTATTATAAAACTCATAAATGGAACAAATCAGATGTTTATAGGTGTTTTTCGTTTAAAATTTTTCGTTTCTCGTTCGATTCCTATTTCCCAATATTGATGAAAAGAGGTAGACCACGACAAACATGGGATGGAGTAATAGCGGAAGTATTGGGACAATATTTTCATGAAATGTTTGTAGACGCTACACCATTTCAGATGGTAAGAGGATATAATATATATATATATATATATATATATATATATATATATATATATATATATATATATATATATATATATATATATATTTTGGAAATTTATAAAATTGATAAGACACTTCGTCTTTTTCTTGAATTTGTAATGAAAAATTGGAGAACCAATCTTCATTTAAATATTTCAAAACAATCGTTAAAATCCAAAGTAATTCCAATCAAAAGAGGCATTTTTCAAGGTGATTCTTTTATATATATATATATATATATATATATATATATATATATATATATATATATATATATATATATATATATATATATATATATATATATATATATATATATATATATATATATATATATATATATATATATATATATATATATATATATATATATATATATATAGTTTATTAACTGAATTCAAATTAAGTCACTTAATTTATTTAGATGATATTAAATTATATGCCGGAACCAGAAAAGGAAAGATCACCTCTGATTATATAAAGATTTCCAATATCGAAATCGAGCCAATGCATCAAGGAGATACATATAAATATCTTGGATTTTGTCAAGACAAGACAATTAACCATAGCAGCACTAAAGAAAATATTAGAAGTTCATATTACAAAAGACTTAGAATTATCATCAAGAGTTATTTAACTAGCAAAAACCTTTTCAGAGCTATCAACTCCTATGCTGTTCCTATTCTTACAGCTTCTTTTGGAATTATTAAATGGTCTAAACTGATCTAAATGAATTACAATGTCAAACGAGGAAAATGCTCTGTAAATATCATAAGCACCACCCAAAGTCAGCTGTTCAGAGAGTTACACTACCTAGACATCTTGGAGGTCGTGGTTTAATTGATTTGAATAATCTTCATAGTAAACAGATTTTTCATCTACGTTCCCATTTTCATGATAAACAGAGAACGTCTAAATTACATGATATTGTTGTTGCTTCAGATTATAATCTTATACCTCTGAACTTGACAATGCAAAAGGTAGATTTTGATATATTTGATGATAATTCTAAAAGTTGGATGCAGAAGGAATTACACGGAAAGCACCCTAAAGAATTGAAAAATGATTATATTGATGAAATTGCCTCGAATAAATGGTTAGTATCTGGAGAATTGTTTGCTGAAACAGAAGGCTTGGCAATTGCGATCCAGGATCAGGTTGTTTTCACAAGGAATTATAGAAAACATATCATCAAACAAAATATAGATGATTCTTGCCGTAGATGTTTCTGTTCTTCAGAAACAGTTTTTCATATATTATCATCTTGCTCAGTCCTTGCTTCAACAGATTATTTAGAAAGACATAATGCCGTCGCTAATATTATTCACTTCAATCTAGGAATTAAACATGACCTAATTCCCAAAAGAAAAAAATTTCAAAAATATGAACCTGAGATTATTTGTGAAAATGACAAATATAAACTTTATTTTGATAAAACAATTCTGTGCATCAGAGCTGTAAAACACAATAGACCAGATATCGTTCTTAATGATAAACAGAATCAAACAACATATATAATTGATATTGCTATACCCGACACACATAATATACAAAATAAATACAATGAAAAAATTTCTAAATATATGATGCTTAGCGACGAGATTAAAAAATGTGGAAAATGAAGAAAATATTTATTCTACCGATTATTATTTCTACAACAGGCGTTATTCCTAGAAATCTTCACAAAAGTATTGAGATTTTGGGTATGAAGAAAAATTTGTTTGAACAGTTACAAAAGATAACAGTCATCAAATCTTGTAATATTTTTCGTAGGTTTCTTTCCGAAAATAATAATAAGGTAGAGTCATAGGTTTTCTCTTTAGTTTATACTGCTCAGAATCTCATTTCATATTTTATTTATTTGTTTATATAAATGTAATATAATTAACTGACAATTTTGTCATATTTATATTCAGAGCAGTATTCTATTCAATCGTTCACCACTTCACACAAAGGAAACGATTAATGAGTAACATTCAGTGTTACTTGACTAAGGTCCGTACACTGGATTTTTCCGGGGAGAAAGCCTCTGACACTACTCGTTGGTACATTGATATCATTGTCTGATGATGCTATAGTATGTATATATTCTGGTAGATTGATATATTCTCATAACATTTAACGTTATCCTAATATATAATTACTCCAGGATATGTTTTGATTATAATCATTGCCTGGCAATGGTATTAATTACCGGGTGGTGTATTTATATTTTTTCATGAAATCAGTTTGATTGCATGAACAGATATATGGGCAACTCGTCGGGGTAAAACCCCCTATATATATATTGAATGGCAGAACAAATTTTGGAGAAAATCTTATAGCTCTTTTGATCAATTCATTCAAAAAAAAGTATAATTTTGACTACACAAATAATCCATCTGTAGAAAGAAGATAATTTGAAAACCGTTATCAAAAACTGAAACAATGAAATATAAATTAATCTAACCAAATTCAATTCATATATAATGTCGGGATAATTATCGCCATCTGACGGCGAAAAAATGTAGTGAAATTAGATTGATTGGAAAATAGCAATGACCATGATTGAACGAGCGAAATGAGCGCTCGCTATACGTCGCAATAATAAAAATCTATCAATCAACATGGAAATTCGGAGGTTAACCAGATGCATTCGCCATCATTCAAATTGTAACGCTTTTCAATTCACCCGAATGAACATGATGGCAGTTTCGATTCTGTTGATAAATCACAGTTAACGAAATGCTATCGCCAACCCTTAACAAACTGATGTGTTCATTACTCCCTAGAGTCCATAGAAAAATGGTTACGTTTCTGTCAAGGTGTTGATTCGTTTAGGAAAATTGATTGACTTTCAGAAGTGGTTTTCCTTGTCAACGTTAACAAAATGGTGCAGAATATACAGCCAGCTTCAGAATTGGTTTAATTTTCCCGCTAACTGATCCGATGGACATTATCAAGGACGATTGAAGGAAATTGTGATTTACACTTCTTTACTATACTTGTAACACGTTTCGATAATACTGCTCCTTCATCAGATACATACAAAATAAAATTGAGATAAGGTACAACAATTTAGAAATGATTCACATAATCTGATAAAAATTGAGTAACACTGCTTTAAATAAATTCATAAAAGAATTACCTGAATGACTCAGCCGGAAACAAAATATGTAAAGAGGAATTATTATCATAAACTACCTGTTTATTCATAATATATTGAAAAGTTTATATTTTTGATTCTTAGATTTTGTTTTGTATGTGTCTGATGGAGGCACAGTATTGTCGAAACGTGTTACAAATATAGTAAATAAGTGTAAATCACATTTTCTTTTAATCGTCGTCTAACTTATCTATAAATAAATATATATATATATATATATATATATATATATATATATATATATATATATATATATATATATATATATATATATATATATATAGGGGTTTTACCCCGACGAGTTGCCCATATATCTGTTCATGCAATCAAACTGATTTCATGAAAAATATAAATCCACCACCCGGTAATTAATACCATTGCCAGGCAATGATTATAATCAAAACATATCCTGGAGTAATTATATATTAGGATAACGTTAAATGTTATGAGAATATATCAATCTACCAGAATATATACATACTATAGCATCATCAGACAATGATATCAATGTACCAACGAGTAGTGTCAGAGGCTTTCTCCCGGAAAAATCCAGTGTACGGACCTTAGTCAAGTAACACTGAATGTTACTCATTAAAAGTTTCCTTTGTGTGAAGTGGTGAACGATCGAATAGAATACTGCTCTGAATATAAATATGACAAAATTGTCAGTTAATTATATTACATTTATATAAACAAATAAATAAAATATGAAATGAGATTCTGAGCAGTATAAATTAAAGAGAAACCTATGACTCTACCTCATTATTATTTTCGGAAAGAAACCTACGAAGAATATTACAAGATTTGATGACTGTTATCTTTTGTAACTGTTCAAACAAATTTTTCTTCAGACCCAAAATCTCAATATTTTTGTGAAGATTTCTAGGAATAACTCCTGTTGTAGAAATAATAATCGGTAGAATGAATATTTTCTTCATTTTCCACATTTTTTAATCTCGTCGCCAAGCATCATATATTTAGAAATTTTTTCATTGTATTTATTTTGTATATTATGTGTGTCGGGTATAGCAATATCAATTATATATGTTATTTGATTCTGTTTATCATTAAGAACGATATCTGGTTTATTGTGTTTTACAGCTCTGTTGCACAGAATTGTTTTATCAAAATAAAGTTTATATTTGTCATTTTCACAAATATATATATATATATATATATATATATATATATATATATATATATATATATATATATATATATATATATATATATATATAGACAAAAGAATTATTCAAAATCCGTAAATCAATGAATAATCCTACCTGACAAGAGCCCAAATCTGCCTGCCATGCACACAGCCCCCAAGAGCCACAATAGTGCAACTAAGCAGGATGCCGAGAAACGAAGCGGCAGACTGCAGTTTCGCCCTTATTAGGAGCTCATCAGTGTCGCATATCGCTTCTCAGCATCCTATGAAGCAACATCGGGGTCCCCTATCGATCCCAGAAAGGACCCTCCTCGTACATACGTACAAGAGTCGCCCTCTATGGAACGAGATGGTGAACCCGCTACCGGACTTCGAGAAAGATACGAACAATATGTAACGTATCTTTCTCGAAGTCCGGTAGCGGGTTCACCGTTTCGATCTCTATTATGTACTTTTCATAGCGCAACTGGTAAATATGGAATATGGAACACACCCACAAACTAGCTCTTACTAATGTATCATGAATGGGCATGACAGGATTCTTCCTTTTTTTCTACTTGTTCAGAATCATATAAAAAGTTACGTGTGGCTCAAATGTCTCTTTCCATTTTCTTGAGCTTATTCTTTAAGAACGTGTGTGTTAAATGTTACCTAATCAGTTAGATAGTCCGGTCAATCTAGACTTTCAAAGGTACATAAATTACCTTCCAGCTGAATATCTTTTAAATACACTCGGAATATTATACGGGGGCAAAACTAAAAGTGTTTTTTTTGTCAAAAATTCGTAACACCCTGTGGAATTTCGTGGTCCGAGTTGAAACGTGCAATATCATGGTCTGTCAAGACACATCTTCCTACAGTAACGCCCTTCTTGTTTCAGACGTTTATCTCTATTTTGCAAAATATATTTAATTTCAAGTGGAAAATTGATGACAATTTGGTTAATTTGGTGAAAATTAGAAATTCATAGGAGATAACAGTCGGTAGGTATTAAAATGCACAACCGAATTCTGGGACCATTGATAAAACTTTTCATTTACACTTGTGCACACCTTTTTTTATCAAATATGAAATACAACACACGTTTTTTTGTATATGACCACATTTGCACTTGCTTAAAGAATGAGAGTTTTCCATTCTTTGATTTGATACAAATTCGATCGGTTGCGGTGTTTTGTGATCCTTTTACTGTTTACGATTCGAAACGGTATTTTTCATTTAGAATGAGAGATTTACCACCAACCTCAGTAGCAAGGGCAGTTACATTGATCGAGAAAGGGCGCACCTACCGCTCAGTCGGTACCATGTTGAGTGTCTCGACGTCGGCTATCCATCGAATCTACCGACGTTACAGGGAAACTGGATTGTACGTGAGGAGGCGAGGACAAGGAAGAAATCGGGCAACCCGCGCAATACATGACCGTTTCATCGTCAATCAAACCATAAGAAATCCTCGTCTTACTACTGTTCAGGCACGTAACCTTTTACAAGCAGTGGATAACATTAACGTCAGTGTGAGGACAGTCAGAAGACGATTAAATGAAGTTGGTCTGAGATCATACGCGCAAGCAAGAGCACCAAGACTCGATAGAGCCCATCGGGTAGCAAGATTGGCGTTTGCTAGGGAGCATGTAGCATGGACAATCAATCAGTGGAGATGAGTTTTATTTAGTGATGAGAGCCGATATTGTGTGAATTTCATGGATGGAAGAGATAGAATATGGAGGCATCGAGGGGAACGGTACAATCAAGCGAACTTCGCAGGAACTGAGCAATACGGTGGAGGGTCAGTTATGATATGGGGTGGCATATGCTTGGGAGTACGAACAGAACTGGAGATTATTGGCAATGGATCACTTAATGCCCATCGGTATATAACAAAAATCTTGGAGCCCCATGTTGTGCCTTTTGCTCCTTACATAGGGGGAAATTTCCTTTTTATGCACGATAACGCGCGCCCTCATACTGCGCGCATAGTGATAGAATATCTCAATGAAGTTGGGATCACACGAATGGACTAGCCGTCGCGGTCACCGGATTTAAACCCGATCGAACACGTTTGGGACATTCTTGGAAGAAGGGTTCGACAACGGAATCCAGGCAACGTTGAAGAGCAGACGTTGGCTTTGGTGGAAGAGTGGGACAACATACCTCAACAGATGATAGACAACATCATTGGGAGTATGCGAAATCGTATGCGCGCTGTAATAAGAGCTCGGGGGGGTCATACTCGCTACTAAAATCAAATGTTTTTTTTGTGGGTCATCATGAACATTTTTCTCAACATGTTCATTTCATTTCACGAGTGTATCGCCAGGATACACACCTGCTCTCAATTTTGGAATGGAATGATAATTATTATGGAGTGTCACACAAAAAAATTTAAAAATAAATGTGCAGAATCAACGATTTTTCCAGTGTACTTCGAGTTCTCCCGGAGCGTGAAATTGACCAGTAAATTTCAAAAATTTTCATTTCGTTAGATTTCCGCTTTTCTAATTTTGATTTTATTTTTTGGCTAACCTCCGATGTTATGCACCTACGCAAGATTAAAAATAAATTCTTGAAATTTGTGATTTTTCGCTTCAAATTGGATATCTCTTGTAAAAATAGAGATAAATGCATAAAACAAGAAGGGCCTTACTGAAGAAAGATGTGTCTTGACAGACCATGATATTGTACGTTTCAACTCGGACCACGAAATTCCACAGGGTGTTACGAATTTTTGACAAAAGAAACACTTTTAGTTTTGCCCCCGTATAAAATTTTTTTTTAATTTTTTTTGTTTTCTCTTATAATTTCTACAAAGCAGAAGAGTTGATCTATAACTTGCCGAACAAATCATCTAAATCGGTTGAGAATTAGGAAAAATATCGGACTTCGAATTTGGTTAAATTTTCGAGTGTTCCGCTAATTTTGCCTCCGAGTGTAGTTCAAAACATGATTAAAAATAACATTTGAAAATTCGGAATCGTTCCAGTCCTTGGATATTCATTCGAAGTAAAAGGTCAAAAAAAAGCTTTTTCGCGATTTTCATGAAAATGGTAAATTGTATCGTAAGATTACCAGTAGGCCTATTCCACAGGTCTGTTGTGATTTTGTTCAATTTGAAACTATTGAACAGTAATAACAGTTATTAGCAACGATTGAGAAGATGATATAAGTGATATTAATTGGAAGAAAAGTGCTGAAATTAATTCATCTGATTTATACTCGTCAAACACTTCTTTTTGATGATCTTCTTCTTGAAAATCTTCTTCTTCTTCTTCGTTCTCAGTATAATCGAATTGCGTTAATAGCGATGTATCACATGTCTCCTTGTTTGTATCAAATGAATCCTCTACCGTCAACATTAGAACACGACCGGCCTTGACAATGTATACAAACTAGAGTTTTTGTTTGATGAGTATGAATCAGATGAGTAAATTTCAACACTTTTCTAAAATTTATATCACTTATATCATTTTTCCAACCCTTTCTAATATCTGTTATCATTATTCAATAGTTTCAAATTGAAAAAAAATCACAAAAGACCTGTGGAATAGCCTACTGGGGAAATATGTTAAGAAAAGCGCGCTCAGTACACTACTTCAGAGGTAGCATGAAAATGTGTGCTTCTTTTGACGATTAAATCTTTTTTTTTTTTAAACATGTCGATTTTGTCCTGGAAATTACAATTTGCGGACAGCATTGGTTTTCTCATATCATTCGAAGAAAACTGCTGCAGAATCGCATTGTGACATGAAAAACGAAGAAGACAAAGGATTGATAGCATTGTTGGCTGACGATGATGCTCAAACCCAAAAACAACAAGTGGATCAATTAGATGTGACACGAAGCCATCTCCATACATTTGAAAGCCATGGGAAAGATCCAGAAGATGAATAAAATGGGTTCCACATGAGCTGAATGGAAGACAGTAGAAAAATCGGAAAACTATTTGCAAAATGCTGGTCGTCAAGTACAAAAGAATATCATTTCTTCATCGAATTGTGACTGGCGATTAAAAGTGGATATATTTCGAGAATCCCAAATGTAAAAGATCATGGGTAACTCCAGGAGAACCAGCAACATCGACCGCAAGACCAAATCACTATGGACGGAAAACAATGCTCTGTGTTTGGTGGATCAGAAGGGTGTGATTTATTACGAGCTGCTAAAACCTGGCGAAAGCGTTAATACTGAACGCTACCAATAACAAATGATCGATTTGAATCGAGTTTTGCGTGAGAAACGACTAGAATATCTAAGAAGATATCTAACCTCAGAGGTAGCATGGGAATGCGTGCTTCTTATGACGATATAAACTTTTTGAATCGTTGTATCTCAGAAATGGTGACTCTTATGAAAAAAGGAAAGGTTTTTTTTTATAGAGAATGTTATGATCTATAATTTTTGTCTGAGTAATTTTACCATAAAACTTACCGTTTTGGTGAAAATTGCGGAAAACCCATTTTTTGCCCTCAGAATTCGAACAAAGTTTTTTACGAAGACCTGAACGATTCAGCATTCTTAAATGTTGTTTTTAATCATTTTTTGAATTATTTCCAGGATCTACAGCTGAATGGTAATACATGTACCAGATATGTAAATATGAAACCGGAATTTGCCCATAGATGGCCCTAACTGTCGATATGGTTACCACAGACCGCATCATGTACCCTATTTTATTGTTTTGACATCAAACAGAGATTTTCAACCCTTAACAGTACACATTTCATACAACAGCATAGTGTAAAATAGCGTTAAACTACGATTTGCGGACAGAATTCGTTTTCTCTTATCATTTGAAGAAAACTGCTGCAGTATCGCATCGAATGCTTGTCATAGCTTACGGTGGGCATGCTTTTGGTAAATCATAGTGCTTTGAGTGGTTTGAAAAATTCAAAAATGGCGGTTTTGACATGAGAAGAGAACCAAGGAAACCATCGAAAAAGTTTGAAGACAACGAATTGCAAGCATTGTTGGATGAGGATGATGCCTAAATCCAAAAACAACTCGTGGATTAATTAATGTGACACGAGAAGCCATCTCCATACATTTGAAAGCCATGGGAAAGATCAAGAAGATGAATAAAATGGGTTCCACATGGAAGAAAATCGGAAAACTATTTGCGAAATGCTGGTCGTCAAGAACAAAACAAAGTCATTTCTCCATCGAATTGTGACTAGCGATTAAAAGTGGATATATTTCGAGAATTCCAAATGTAAAAGATCATGGGTAACTCCAGGCGAACCAGCAACATCGAATGCAAGACCAAATCACTATGGACGGAAAACAATGCTCTGTGTTTAGTGGGATCTAAGGGTATGATTTATTACGAGCTGCTAAAACCTGGAGAAACCTTTAATACTGAACGCTATCAATAATAAATGATCGATTTGAATCAAGCTTTGCGTGAAAACGACCAGAATATCTAAAATGGCAACACAAAGTGATTTTGCTTCATGATAATGCTCCGTCACACACAGCAAAAGCTGTCAAGGAGATAATTCAGACATTAATTGAGAAATACTTCCGCATGCGGCTTACTCTTCAGATTTGGCCTCGTTCGATTATCATCTATTTGTATCGATGGGACACGTGCTTGCTGTGCAACGATTCGTTTCTTACGAAAATTTACAGAAATGGCTTAATGACTGGTTTGCTTCAAAAGAGTAAAAGTTTACACATTGACAAAAAGTTGAGAAACTTGTATAGCTAGCGATGGACAGTACTTTGAAGAAATTATTCTGTATCATTTTCATACAATAAATGTGTAATTTCATTAAAAAATTCCGGTTTTATATTTACATACCTGGTACCTTCTTACTTACTACTATGACTCAACACATTACATAAGGTGCTCAAACTTGACCTGCTGGCGAGCTACCTCACATTTTAGACGACTATGGATCGACTCTGAGAGGCTGCAAGTATGTGTGATGCAGGGTTGTCATACTTACACGATACACCCTACCTTCCTACCTACCTAGGAAGGGGGTAGAGTAGCATATACCAGGTGTAACTGGAAAGAGGCTCGCCCCTAAAACTTTTTTCCTATCCAATATTTTTCAATGAAATTTTTTGAAATTGATTAAAAATTTACTTCAAGTTGAATGACACTGACAGTTTATCTGAAAGGCTTTCGGTTTCACCGGAAATGAGCCAAAGTTTCAATTTTGAATGGCTCACCCTGTATATTTTTTGGGAAATCGAATGAAACTCTCTTTGTCTATACATTCAGTATATTTAAAGATGTATTTGCCGAATTTTTAAATCATTCTTGATAAATTTGTTCTCAAGTCTAGGTGGCTATGACGACTCAGCTGGTTCTAAAATTGTAATGCACACAAAGCATAAACGCAAAACCTTAGCTTTATTGTGGCATGGCGCACATACTCATCATCGTACATTCCAGATGAATAAAAATTTAACAAAACACATAAATAACGCAAAATACACAAAGGGACCATAGATGGAATGTCATCAAATCAATTGAGCATAACTTCACAACAGGTTTTCGAAGAGACCCCCATTCTGTGCCTGACACAGCCTATTGCGGCGAATGGTAGCCCGTACTATATTATCCATTTGATTTGGAAAAATTTCATTTATTGCTCCCGGAACTCTATTCTCTAAATCCTCTCTATTTTCTGAAGCAGTTCTATAAACACGATTTTTCACATGGGCCCACAAAAAAAACTCTAATGGGGACAAGTCGGGCGATCGAGCTGGCCATCTTGTCGGGCCGTTGGTGCCTATCCACCTTTCATTCAAATTATTAGTTAGGTATTGAACAACTTCCCTGCAGTTGTGCGCTGGTGCTCTATCATGTTGGAAAATTAAGTTTTTAGCAACAGCCAGTGGTAAACCATCAATCAGATTGCTTATTTCGTTTTGTATAAATCCTAAATATCTTTCCCCTGTAAATGGTCCATCAAAAATTATTGGACCTATTAGATGTCGCCCTACCATTGCCATCCATACATCAAACCCAAATTGCTCCTGGAAATTACCCTCACGTACTGAATGCTCGTTTTCGTGGGCCCAATAGCGCGTATTGTTTCTATTGAACATTCCGTTGTTAGTAAATCGGGATTCATCTGAATATGAAATTTTATAAGGATACCTTGGATACATTTCCATTTTTTGAAGAAACTGGTTGCAATATTCTAATCTTCGGCCATTATCATTTTCATAAAGGTGTCGATGAAGATTGTATTTGAACGAGCGAATTTTATGCTTCTTAAGAATTCTCCAAACACTCTGATGACTTCTCCCTATTTCTTGTGCGATTTCTCTGGTAGATGCCGTACAATTCAAATTAATGTACGCTAATACATCAATTTCAGAATTTTCGCTTACTATGAAATTTTGATTATCTGCAACATTCGGTTGCTGACGAAACTTCACTTCCAGTTTTGGAAAATAGTGCCTTGAGCGATGTTGTCGTTCTGGATAGCGTTCAGCGTATAAAATTGCTGATGCTGTAGAGTTTTTTCGGCATTCGTCATAAATGAGTAGCATATCTACTTTTTCATTCTGTGTGTACAGCATTTCGTCTGTTTTTCTGCCGTGAAAATTCAAAAACTCTGAACAATTTATACCAACTAACCGATTCAGATGCAACACAATCTTATGTTATTACATTTAAAATTAAATACAAAAATTCTATGATCTGTGATAGGATTTCAATGCATTTCCAAAGCACTTCACATAATGAGTTGAAAAACGAGTATTACACTATGTCCAGGATTACGAATGGAAATTTTCAACGAAAAATTATACATTTGGTATCAAAATATTCCTAAAAATATTCTGCGTATTATAGTGCTAATGAGCCTCTATTATACCTTGTGGAAATAAGATTTTTTTTAAAGAAACAATGGTTGGAATGTTAGGAAGCCAATAACAGAAGGAATTCTACAGTTTCAGTGATGAATCTAAATGTACTCGATTTCGGTCGATAAATCAGGCAGTTTTTTTGTCGTCATAGCCAACTTGACTCGAAAACAAATTTATCAAAAAAAAAAAACTTCTGCGAATTCGTCTTAAAATATGCTGAATGTATAGTCAAAGAGAGTTTGATTCGATTTCTCAAAAAATATACAGGGTGAGCCATTTGAAAATGGAAACTTTGGCTAATTTCCTTTGAAACCGGAAAGGTTTGAGATAAACTGTCAGTGCCATTCAAGTTGAAATAAATTTTTAATTTCAGAAAATTTCATTGAAAAATATTGGACAGGAAAAAAGTTATAGGGGCGAGCCTGTTTCCAGTTACACCCGGTATAGATATTAACTTTCCGTACAATATACATTATTTTAGTCAAGGTTTGGGTTAGGTTAAGTTAGGTTCTTCTCTATAATATCAATGACGAAACTCATAGTTATTCAAAATTGCGAGTTTATTGGTTGTTACAAAACAAAAGAGTTACATATGGTGGTAAACGTAACTAAGGAAAGGCTTTGGATGTTGAAGCGTGGCACTGCATGTTCTCAGCATACTTTTCATAAGATGGTACGTAGCCACTGAGTGCTAATTGCAAGCATGATGGCATATGATCGGCAGTTAGTCGATTGCGATATTTTGACTTAATCATCTTCATTTCAGAAAATGCAGACTCGAACAAGTAAGTTGACCCAAACGTTGCCGTCAGTTGAAGAGTGATTTGCCTTAGATTCGGATATTTATCTTCAGATATAAAACACCAGTAATTTGTATCAGATGATGTAGCTTTGGGATGTATATCTGATATAATCTGCACCAATTCATTTTCAACAGAACATGAGATCATATTAAACTGACTTGCTATTTCAGTAGCTAATTTCTCAATGTTTTTACATGAAAGAGGATAACTCATAAACGAAACTATATTTGCTAATTCACTGCAATCAAAAAAAGGCATTTCGAATTGTCCAAAATATTTGATAATTCAGCCTCATACATATCATAATTCAACTGAGGAATCCTTGCTTTCAAAGACGAAAAATGTTTCAGATCCTTTCTTTTCAGCTGATCTATCATAAGTTGCAATTCACTTTTGAATGAGTTTACTGCGATAATCATCTCAATAATAGTTTTTCCTTTACCTTGAAGCTCTGAGTTAATGATGTTTAAGTGTTTATCAGTGAGCCATTTTTCGTTTTTCAACATCTGAGTGTCATCATCTTTTTCGTCTAGAAAAGCTGTTATTTCGGGCAGTATTCTTGAAACTTTCTAGGAATTTTCCACGACTCAATTACTTGACGTCCTTGTGAAGAACTAAATCAGTGTGTTCAGCTGACTCCCAACTGCAACTTGAAGAGCCGCCGTTGCAAGCTACGTGCACGAATGGAATTTACAATTTTTGTTGCAATGTCCATAATTTCCTCCGTGTTTAAAACTTTTGAACACAAAACTTGTTGATGTATAATGCATTGAAATGAAAAAAATGAAGGGAAATCTTAATTAGCACTACACAATGCCACAAACCCGTTTTTGTTTCCAGTCATTGCTGGTGCTCCATTGGGTATTGCACACTAATTTAAATATTGTTAGTTCGGAGTTATTTACAAATATGAAGAAAACTTCATATATATCTTCGCCACGGTTCTTCCCCTTCGGAGGAATTATTGTCAAAAATTCTTTCTTAGCCAACATGTCATTGAATACCATCCGAATAAAAATACACAGCTGGGCAGTGTCTGTCATATCGATGGATTCGTCGAACTGTAAAGAAAACTATCTGCCATGTCCTGACTCATGCCTTCAATACTCTTTGGGACAGTCGGGCGAGATAACTGAAGTTCTCTAACATCAGACATGACGATTTTTGTCTTTTTTTTAATCTCAAAATAAGGTCTCACCCACTTCAATAAATGCTTCCTTCACAACCGATCCATATTTGTATGGTTTCTTGTGTTTCTCCAATAAATGAGATATTTTAAATGACGCGATCGTAGCAGCTTTTGATTTTTTGACTGGTCTTGTGAAGATAGTTTTTTCTTTTTTCAAACAAGATATCAAATCACGTACTTTTCGTTTTCTTAATTCACTCTGTGGCGGAAAATCATTTTCATTGTTTTTATGAACCGTTTTATGATGCCTCTCTAAGTTACACACTCAGGTATTGCAACTGACGCACGACAAATAAAACAAATGCAAATGAGATAAAAAAAACACAAGGTTTAAGTTTAATCTACACTTTATTTGAAAAAATTCGACGACGCTTCGCTGACACAACAGCTTTATCAAGAATGACAAACAGAATGAAGAGTATGGTATTATAAACAAATCGTAGAACAAGTTGGATGAATAACAGGAAAATCCACACCGAGCCATTGTACAGTTAGTATGAAAGGTAATAAAAACTAATTAAACAAGTTAAGTAGGGGTGAATAATTCACATCTACCTGCTCATTCAAAAGCTTGTCCGAATGTTTGTATCTATTTATTTCTAATGCTTCTAGGAGATCTAATTTTGAACTTTTTGATTTTATATGTAATATGTCAAAGTTTTAATTGAATGAATGGTTTTCTTTTATAAGGTGGTTTGAATAATTTGAATCAGATTTATTTTTATCGAAGCTACGTTTATGTTCAGATGTTCTCATGCCAAAACTCCTATAGGTCCTACCGATATAAATTTTATCACAAGAACCGCAATTGAGTTTATAGATTCCTGATTTACTTGATTTTTCAACACGAGATTTATTATTGTTAATATGTTTACCTAAGTTATTAGAAGTTTTGAAAGTTATATTAAGATTTTGTTTGACGAGAAAGGATTTAATATTTGTACTTGCAGAACCGCAGAATGTTAAACTGTTGAATATTTTATTGTCTTTATGAATAGGATATACTCCATTTATTGCTTTCTGATACATTTTTTACGAATGTTTAGATCTATCATATCCGGATTATATGAATTATTAATGGCTATCTGTTTGATGATGTTTAACTCTTTATTATAATCTTCTACTGATGAAGGTAAATTGAGTAACCGATGTAGCATGCTGTTTAAAGCTGCAACTTTGTGTTGAATTGGATGTAATGAGTAGTTATGTATAATTGTATCAGTATGTGTTGGTTTACGAAAGACCGAAAAAACATGATTATTATTTCGTTTAGTAATTTTCAAGTCCAAAAAATTAATGGAATCGTTCTGTTCAATTTCTATCGTGAATTTAATGTTCAAATGGATGGAATTAATGAAATTAAGAAATGAGTCTAATTGACGAGTGGTTCCAATGAAACATACTAAGAGGTCGTCAACATAGCTATACCAATAAAGAAATTAGGAAATGAGTGGATGTGTATGAATTTTCTGTTCAATATTATACATATATTGTCTACATTCTTCCTCCGAATCGTTATTCAAATGATACGTTTTAGATTTCTTTGCTGCACTCATTTCTTACTATTTAACAATAAACTTTGTATGGACATAGTATTGCCTCCAAGTTACAATTCAGAATGACTCCAATTCCTACAGGCGTGAACGAAACTCTCGGATGTTCCAGTCAAATTCTAGAAAAGCGGCAAGAATAAAAAACGCGGCTTTTCTTTGACAAGTACTGCGCGTTCCTTTGATGAAGCCGCCTTTTGCCGCTAGCAGAGTGTTATTTTATTACGTAATAAATTTTTGTAGTTTAGTTACCTACTTATTGAAAACTTTTTTTGTCTCGAGGTCTACTCAAAAATCACTCGCGATCGACCGTTTGAGCACCTCTGCATTAGAGCATGAACAAAATGTCTGTAACTCATTCTTGTTTTGAATAAACAAATGAATAATTATTCTGATTGGAAATGCTTGGACAAAAGGTAGTTCGTCTGAATGTTTGTACAATTTTCAACTGACTCGCTTCCTTTTCCAAAACCATATAAAAGGCAAAAGAAGATTATACCGAATACTAAATTTCTCATTTATAGTTCCAATATTGATCGACACTGCTCACAATTTTTGAAGTAGTCTTCGAAAATTTTCTCACTTTTCAAGTTTATCTATGAAGATTCTTACAATTACAAAGTGAAACTCGGTATCCCCATTATTAAATACCTATTCAGAGAAAGGGAAGTAGGAATGGCAAACATTTACCGAAACTGGAAAATCCATTCAGAGCCATTACCTAGTAATACTACCCTTTTATCTGAACGGGTTTATCAAAGGGGTGAAATCAATTAAACTTAAATCTCCTGCAGACAATGTTGTGAAGTTTACTACAACAGACAAAAGGAACTGAATCGTTGCTTTGAGTAACTTAGAATATGTGCAGAAAACGACTTCGATAATTATAGAATTTCGAACAAAGAGTAAGACTTTTCGAGAGTAATTAAACAAGTATTTGATATTTCTAAAGCTCTCATTAGTATTGAAAAAGAGTACAAACTTACTTCATTAAACTTTCACTATCTCAGTCACAAACGTTTCAACTATTTCCAATTCCAAATTCCATTTACAATACTAAATTTGAGACAAATTATAAATGAGATAAAAACACAAGGTTTAACTTTAATCTACACTTTATTTGAAAAAATTCGACGACGTCTCGCTGACATAGCAGCTTTATCAAGAATGAAAAATAGAATGAAGAGTATGGTATTATAAACAAATCGTAGAACAAGTTGGATGAATAACAGGAAAATCCACACCGAGCCATTGTACAGTTAGTATGAAAGGTAATAAAAACTAATTAAACAAGTTAAGTAGGGGTGAGTAATTCAAATCTACCTGTTCATTCAAAAGCTTGTCCGAATGTTTGTATCTATTTATATCTAATGCTTCTAGGAGATCTAATTTTGAACTTTTTGATTTTATATGTAATATGTCAAAGTTTTCATTGAATGAATGGTTTTCTTTTATTAGGTGGTTTGAATAATTTGAATCAGATTTATTTTTATCGAAGCTACGTTTATGTTCAGATGTTCTTATGCCAAAACTCCTATAGGTCCTACCGATATAAATTTTATCACAAGAACCGCAATTGAGTTTATAGATTCCTGATTTACTTGATTTTTCAACACGAGATTTATTATTTTTAATATGTTTACCTAAGTTATTAGAAGTTTTGAAAGCTATATTAAGATTTTGTTTGACGAGAAAGGATTTAATATGTGTACTTGCAGAACCGCAGAATGTTAAACTGTTGAATATTTTATAGTCTTTATGAATAGGATATACTTCATTTATTGCTTTCTGATAGAGTTTTTACGAATGATTAGATCTATCATATCCGGATCATATGAATTATTAATGGCTATCTGTTTGATGATGTTTAACTCTTTATTATAATCTTCTACTGATAAAGGTAAATTGAGTAACCGATGTACCATGCTGTTTAAAGCTGCAACTTTGTGTTGAATTGGATGTATGAGTAGTTATGTATAATTGTATCAGTATGTGTTGGTTTACGAAAGACCGAAAAAACATGATTATTATTTTGTTTAGTGATTTTAAGTCCAAAAATTTATGGAATCGTTCTGTTCAATTTCTATCGTGAATTTAATGTTCAAATGGATGGAATTAATGAAATTAACAAATAAGTCTAATTGACGAGTAGTTCCAATGAAACATACTAAGATGTCGTCAACATATCTATACCAATAAAGAAATTTGGAAATGAGTGGATGTGTATGAATTTTCTGTTCAATATTATTCATAAAATCTCTGCTAAAAGTGGACTCAAATGATTTCCCATGATCAAACCATTTTCACTACTGTAATAGATGTTGTTGAAAGAAAAATAATTTTGTTCAATGCAAACGTCCAACAGATTCAATATTTCTGATTTGATTATGTAGTTAACATGATTCGAATTCAACATGTTTTCGATTAATATTTTGACATCACCTGGAGGAACACTTGGGTATAAATTCTCAACATCAAACGAAATAAGTTTTGCGTTAGGTGGTAGGTTAACGTTTTTATGTTATTTATCAATTCGAAAGAATTTTTTATAGAAAATTTTGATTTTAATGAACAATAATTTTAATGATATCTATAAGGTAGTGCGACAAATATTGAGACAAATTATTTGTTCTATATTTCATCTATATAATGACAATCGTTTTAAGCAAATTTTTAAATAATCAATTCCTAGTACTTTTTTGACAGAATGTATTTTCAACATGATGGAGCTTGTTTTCATGAAAATATGACCGAGGGTAATTAACTTGACATAAATTTCAGCAAGAGTTGGATTGGAACTAGGAGACCAGTGAGATGGCCAGCCCGTTCTTCGGATTTGTCGCCTCTGGAGTTTTCCTTTGGCAATATATCAACGATCTGTTTTATAAAACAGCTAGTCGAAATATTGAGTTCAGTGAAATTTCGGACATTGTTCATTTAACTTACCAATATTCAAATTTTCAATGAGCGTCGGAATAACTTCAGACGTTGAAAATTATGAATACAGAATAATTGCAATACATTTGAAAGCTAACGTTGATTATTTTCATTAAATTCCACTGTATATAATAGAGTATCTTCTTAGTTTTCTGTAAAATAACGATTGTATGTTACTTTTCAAAATTTTCGAATGGCATGGTCTCTCCGTTATTACAAGTGATACAAGAGTTGTGAGAAAGGAAAAACATTAAATTATTTGTAATTATTTATCGGTAGACTATGGGAATGCTGCTTTTGATGTTTATCCACTCTCTTCTATGTCTCCTGATATTTCATCTCTCTATTTTAACATTTTTCACATCCCATTTCTTCTTCTCCGCCCTTGGTTCATTTGATTTTTCTTTCTATTTTGGCTATTACTAAAATGTGGTTGAGGTCCACATTAGCTCCTCTAAAGGATATCAAATCATATACAATTTTTTTGACAATAATATGTGGTCTGTTTGGTTTCCTGATATTGTACCTGATATCATCCATGTTATTTTATGTTCCCGTTTGTATTAAAATTTCGTACTTGCAAATAAAAGATTCATTGAGGCTGCAAGATTGCAGACTTTGTTTCCATTGTTGTTTGTGTGCATATGAATTGTGTCTTCACGAGCGATGTTACTTATAAAGTTATATCGTATTAGAGATGAGAATATAGTGGAAGGATATTCAGATAAATTTCCATTAGAGCAAAGTGGAAACATATATTTTCAGCAGGATGGTGCACCGCCATACAAGAAACTAACTGCATCCCAACAGCTGGACTGGAATTTCGATGATCACTGGATAGGAACTAGGCGACCTGTGGAATGGCAAGCCGTTCTCCAAATCTGACTTTCCTAGATTTCTTTTCTTGAGAATTCATTTGAGAGAGAAAAAAAGAATAACTTGTAAATTGTACATTGATTCAATTTATTTTGTATATAGTTATTACCTTTCGTTGAAATATATTGTCTTTAAAGGCCAAAATAAAGATTTGAACTTTGACGCACACTGATGAACCTCTTCTACCACAGAATTTCGAATATCTGCTATGTTGATATACCAAGTGATATATATTTAGAAAGAAAAAAAAAATCATTACTATTGATACCAATATCACCTATAGTTAAAAAATGGAAATTTTGCTTCATTATTCAAAATGAATCGTTCGGAAAAAGTTTTCGAATACGTCTCTGCATTCTACTCAAAAAGGGGCCCTAGTTTGTGAAAATTTTTCATACTTTACTTTAATAAGATTCGAGATATCCTCACGGAATCTGGAAAAATGCTGAATTCCGGAATAATTCAAAAGGTAAAACAGAAATCGAATTTAGTCCGCCCTGTACAGTTAATCTTGAAATATAATATAGCACTCTTCTGAATCAAACATACACAGGGTGTTTAAAGAAGACATGGCAATATTTGAAGGGTGATTGCTGAAGTCGTTTAATGAAAAAAATTCATATAAACATTAGTCCTCAAATAAATCACCGATTTACAGGGTGTTAGAGTTTAATCGAAAGATGCAGTTAAGTTTAAATTTTTCGTAAACCGCTTGAGATATTAAGATAAAATTTTGGGGGTGTCGAAATTGTAATGGTTTTGTTTCAAGAATATCTAAAATTGGAGAAGTATGTCAATTCTACTTGAAATAAGATTTTTAAATAATGAACAATAACGAAACATGGGAAAAATACTTCAAAAATCTTTACACCGAATCAGAATATGAAGAAGAACCCCCAGAAGAAGACTTAGAAAACGACATTATAAATGAACCGGTAACAATCACGAAAGGGCAAGTAGCTATGGCAAAAGTAAACTTAAAAATAGGAAAGCTCCAAATGAAGATAAGATAACAAATGAGATGATCAAATATGGCGGAGAAGCCATGAGAGAAGATTACACAAAACTGTTTAACATCATAATTCAACACGGAAAAATATCAGAAGAATGGAGAAGAAGTGTAACAGTGCCTATCTTTAAAATAGGAGACAAAACGAATCCTGCCAACTATCGCGGAATAACCTTATTAAGCACCTCTTTGAAACTGCTTACAAAGATTCTTACCGATGACATAACGTCAACAATGCCAATCATCGAAGAGCAACAAGGCTTTCGAAAAAACCGGTCCACGGTCGATGCACTATTTATAACAAGGCAATTAGTAGAAAAGTCTCTTGAATATGACACTCCAGCATATCTTTGTTTCATAGACTTAACGAAGGCCTTCGACAGAGTCCAACTGAAGGATGTAATCAAGATACTGAAAAATAAAGAGGTACCCAAAATATATATAAGACTGATAAAAGATCTGAACACTAATACAACAATGCAAGTACGAACAAACCACAACCTAACGCAGCATTTCGAAACAACGTCGGGCATCCGCCAAGGTGATAGTCTTTGTCCTCTACTATTTATTACTGTTATGGACCAACTTGTACAGACCGTTAAAAACTTGGGACTAGGATACCGCATGGGAACCTACAAAATTAACATCTTTTGCTATGCCGACGACGCCGTACTCATTGCAGAATCAGAAGACGACCTACAAAGAATGTTAGACGCCTTTAGCAAACGCGCAAAAAATTTCAATATGGAAATCTCAACAAGTAAGACAAAATGCATGACCATAGCTAAGGAACCTCTGCGCTGCAAGTTAACAATAGACAACGCCACTATAGACCAAGTCATGTCATTCGAATACTTAGGGTGCAAAATAACAAGCACAGGATACTGGGAAGATGAAGTGAGGAGACAAGTGAACAAAGCAGCTGCAGTATCGGGACATCTTAAACAACCAATTTGGAGAAATAAACACCTCAGTATACCATGCAAATCCAGAATCTACAAAACATGTGTGCGACCAATTATAACATACGGGACAGAAACAAGAGCGGAGACGTCGGTAACAAAGAGGATACTAAGAACAACAGAAATGAAAACGCTAAGAACTATAACCGGTTACACATTGAATGACAGACAAAGAAATACCGACATAATGGAAAAATGTGAAACAGACGATATTGTAAGATGGGTAAGAAAAAAGAAGAGAATGGAACCAGCATGTAAACAGAATGACCACAGATAGAATAGCCAAAATCGTATATAACAACATACCACACGGAAGAAGACCCGTTGGACGACCACCAAAACGATGGCGAGACAGTTGGCAATCAACTTCACAAGAACTGCTTCAGGGAAACCGGAACTGAACAGGCGCTACGCCTTCTACACGGTGAAGAAGAAGAAGAAGAACATTTATTTATAGCAAGGCTAGTTAAAATAAAATTAAAATTGAAACTACCTATAAATTACCTATGCCTAGCTAGATCAGAGTCTCTTCATCTCTGTGTGTGAGATCTTCATCTAGAACGTACGTCCTAGATATAACCTTGGGAATAATACTCCTCACTTCATTCAACTAGCCTTATTACAGAATAATGATCAAAATCACAGTAACTGTCTAATAATTTACTTACTATAATCAAGGTAACTAATGCGAAAACAAACTTGACTACAAAGTTTAACCAATTACAATAAATGAGTCTCAGAAGAGATAAATTCAAACTAAATAAGTCTAATTTTCAATTTAAAACAATCTGAGCTTTTCAACAAAATGAAACTCAATGATAGAGCTCAGTCAACGATTAATGAAGATAGAAGAGAAGATATGGATCATAAAGAAGAACACTTAGCTTTTAGAACTGAGGTTAATTCCCACTATGGTTGGATAATGTTTTATTTCGGTTTTCTGGTATTCCTGTATCTTACAGCTTACAGGTTACTTGATTGGCTGAATATAGTTCACAAGGTGACTGCTCTAGGTGGCAAGACTACTTCCCTAAAAACGTGGTTACCCCAGTCGTGAAATATCAAGGTTTGGCATAAAGGTGAAACTTGTGACAGTAAAATATCTCGACATCGAGAAAAAATTCTTTGGAATAGCAAATATCGATATACGTTAATATAACGAAAGAAAATTCGAAATCTCTCCACTCTCTAATTGAATTCGTTGTCGAGGAAATACGGCAAAATTACCGACTACTTATAACGCCTCAGACGATTGAAATTTATCCAAAAAATCAGAATAATACTTCATTACTTTTCTGAAAATTATACACTCCAATCGCTACAACACAGCTCCAATAAAATCACAAACCATTCCGAAGATTTCTAAATGGAAAGACAGCGAATCTAATGAATTCCGAACTTATATAGACTCGATTCTATAAGAAAAGATTGATCTTCAAAAAAAAACTAATGAAAAAGCGAAATTATTCTCTTTACAACAGTAAAGTGGAAATGAAACATGGAATGAGTACTGCTTTCCGTTCTCCCACAAAAACGAGAAAACGATCTTCTTTCAAGTACTGACTTACAATTAACCGGTAAACAACCCAGATCAATAGCAGCGACACCTTACGGATATAATTATAATTTTCATTGGGTATAATTACCTGTAGATTCTTGATTCGAATTTCAGACTGTTTGAATATTTAAGTTGATGAAATGAGATTGAATTATTAATAAAATTATGAAAACTGAGTTTGGAAGATATAAATGATCATTTCGAGAAATCGGACTGTTACAAAATCTTCTGAAGATGTATAATTTTCAATACGAAACAATATTTTGGAATGTTCAGTGAAGCGCGTATAGAAACAACGCACGTTGTTCTCAAAGAAAAAACTGCGGTTCTATTAATGAAAATATTTTCAAATTTTTCAATTATTTTGCTGGAAAACCGCTCTCAAAACACTTTCTAGTGCAAAGCCCAGTTTTGTTGAAAAGTTTACTACGAATCCTTGAGTTTCCATTGATACTTATTCTATGCTCAGTCACAGATGTGTTCAAAAATGATTAACGCCAGTATCATTTGATGTATGGACGTGCTGACGGAAATGCATTAGAAGTTAGGCGGTTGTGCACTGAACGATTTCCAATTCGTATTGCTCCCGATAGAGAAACTTTTGAAAGCATTCATTGAAGCGTATATGGAATAGGCACATTGAGATGGTATGAAAGAGCAGAAAGCAGGCCAAAGGAAGTAAGAAGGATAGAGCTGGAAAAAGGAGTTCTTGCAATAATTCAAGATGATCCTGGTACGTCCATTCGAAAAATTGCTGACCCTTTAGGTGTCAGTAGATAAACTGTTTGGCAAATTCTTCTTTAGAATTTCTTGAACAATACGTACAAGCAATTTTTACATATTTTCCTGCCCGTATTGCTTATTGTCAATGGCTTCTGCGTTAGTTGATTAAAATTTCTCAATTCATTATGCTGATGCTGATCACTGATGAAGTAAGTTCTTCGGGAAATTTCACAGGGATTCTCAAAATAATCATATGTAGTGTGAAGAAAATTCACATAAAACATATGAAGATTGATTTCAAAATCACTTCTCATTGAACGTTTAGATCGGCATTGGAGGTGACTGCGTAATTGGACCGGAGACTTCTGACGGGGGAATGACCGCCATTTTTTGGAATCACGCTTCCAGAATTTTTTTATGATGTACCTTTGGCAATAAGACAAACGATGTGGTTTATGCAAGATGGAGTCCGTTTTAGTCAGCTTGCTCGTGACTTCCACTCAAGAGTATGGAAATCGTTGGATTGGTCGATGTGGACTTTCTTGCTTTCTTGCCTGATAGGAGCTACTTCGTCCTAGTGGGATCTTCGAAATCATCGGTCAGATCTGTATCTTGTGGTGTGCCTCAGGGCTCGGTGTTGGGTCCCTTGTTGTTCCTGCTATACACTGCCGATCTTCTTTCTCTCTTGTCTTCATTATGTTCACAGTTTACCGATGATACCAAATTATACAGAGATATCCACCGGGACCGTCCGTTAAAAACTTTTTTGAGTTTTGAGTTACAATTACAATATCAAGCTGAAATTTTATACGCGGAAATAACTGGTGATTTCCAATTAAAGTGAAATATTTATGAAGTGATACCATTTTCGATTAAACCGGAAGTAGGTCATCACTTTGTTATTTCAAATGGCAATCTACCTTTTTTATTATACATCTAAACCGACATTTAAGCAAGGCATAAAATACCCAAGTTGTTGGCATTTAACAGTCAAAACTTTTGACACATTTAATTATTTTTGTTATAAACCCGATTTTTGAGGAGCTTTTAAAAAAATTGTAGCTTGGGTGGATAGAAGAAGGATCAAAGAATTTTTTAAGCAGTCTACACATCATTGCGCTGTTTAGTATGATTTTTTCAATTTGGCCTTTTTCAAACAGCAATATCTCAATTTTTTCAAATGGCACGTGCCAATTTTTATATCGCCATCAGATGAATCGTAAAATTTCAGATGGAATTATATCAGCATGTACTATACCCATCTATTATTGTTCCGAAATAATTTGGGAATATATTGAATTTTGATGATTTTGCAGGAACTAACAGAGAATGCTTTGAAATATTTGAATCAAACAGCTGAACTGACTAGGCTCATCTGACAGGTGTCTAAAATTAATGTACTTGTCACTCCGTTCATTCGAGTTTGATATTTCAACAAGAATTATCGGTAATTTGAAGTGAAAATTTTGAAAAACACCAGATTGATAATGAAATGGCTGCTTATTCAAAAGAGGATATGTTTAATCTCTTTTTAATTCATGGCGAATGTCAAAAAGTGATGTATAGAACTTGCAGGCAATTCAATAACCAATTTCCTAATTTGGCGCCTATGAGCAAAACAAAATTTCGAAGGATTAGAATCAATTTTCTGCAATTTGGAGGAACAAAATACATAGAAACTAGAAGAAAACCAGTTCTCGAGGACGACGACAATCAAATTAATACGCTAGCGTATTTTCGTGCCAATCCACATGCGTTCATTAAGTCAGCATCAATGGATATTGGATTGAGTTATACTTCCATTCAAAGAATCCTTAAGAAACATAACATGCACCCGTATTCTTTTGTCAGACTACAAAAATTGAAACCAACTGACCTTCTCAAGCGGCTGAATTTCTGTGAAAATTTATTAATTCGGCTTCAAGAAGATGAGACAATTCTGCAAAAAATTATATGGTCTGATGAAGCCAAGTTCAATGAAAGTGGAGTAACCAACAGGAGAAATCGACATTTTTGGGCCACAGAACATTCACAGTTCATTGAGATTATTGATTTCCAAAATAAATTCAGCGTGAACGTTTTTGCAATTTTAATAAACGATTTGTTGGCTTATCACATTTATGAGGAAAATCTTAATGGACAAAGATACCTGGAAATTTTAGAGGAACATTATCAAATTTTTAGATGGATTACCGCTTAATATACTGAGGGATTGATATTACCAAATGGATGGTGCACCAGCACATAAAACACGAGATGTAAATCGGCAGCTAACAGAAATGTTCGAGGATAGATGGTGGGGTAATCAAGGACCAAATTTATGGCCTCAGCGTTCTCCGGATCTGACGCCCCTTGATTTATGTTTATGGGGCAAAATCAAGTGTGAAGTGTATCTTATTCCTGTAAGAAGTAGAGAAGAGTTACTAAAGCGCATTCATAATGCTTTTCGTAATATTGATCCTGAGGAAACTAGGAGGGCAACTCATCATGTTCGTATACGAGCTGTCAACTATATCGAGCCAAATGGGGTCCATATTGAACATTTATTCAAATCGTAAATCAGTTTTCTCCTATGATGTTTGCTATCATTTATTCGTATTAATGTAATTAACTTCGATGATTGGTTTTCGCTTAGTGTCTACAATTTTCATTCATCCCAATTGTTGAAAATTGCTTCTAATGCTTCAAAATTTTATTTTACTCATAGGCGGTAAATTTGGAAATTGGTTATTAAATTGCCTGCAATTTCTACCCACTACTTTTGACATTCTAAAATGAATTAAAAAATATTAAATATATTTTCGTTCGAGTAACCAGTGGTTTGATTTCAAATGTGCCGTATTTTTGGATATTCTCAAACTGAAATAACGACTATTCTTGTTGAAATATCAAATTCGAATGAACGAAGTGACCAGTACATTAATTTTAGGCACCTTTCAGGTGGGCGTAGCCAGTTCAGCTACTTGATTCAAATATTTCAAAGCATTCTCTGTTAGTTCTTGCAAAATCATCAAAATTCAATATATTGCCAAATTATATCAGAACTATAAGAGATGGGTATAGTACATGCTTATACAATTCCATGTGAAATTTGACGCTTCATCTGATGGCGATATAAAAATTGGCACGTGCCATTTGAAAAAATTGAGTTATTGCTGTTTGAAAAGACCAAATTGAAAAAATTATACAAAACAACGCTAAAAATATTTGACATGGTTGCTTACAAAATTCCTTGATTCTTCTTCTATCCACCCAAGCAAAAATTGTGTCTGTAGTGCAAAAGATCTACGAGCTACAATTTTTTTGAATGTTCCTCAAAAATCGAGTTTATAACAAAAATAATTAAATCTGTCAAAAGTTTCGACAGATGAGTGCCAACAACTTGGGTATTTTATGCCTTGCTCAAATGTCGGTTCTAGATGTATAATAAAAAAGGTAGATTGCCATTTGAAATAACAAAGGGATGACCCACTTCCGGAATAACCGGAAATGGTATCACTTCGAAAATATTTCACTCCAATTGAAAATTGCTAGTTATGGCCGAGTATAAAATTTCAGCTAGATATTGTAATTGGAACTTAAAAAGTTTTTAACGGACGGTCCCGGTGGATAACCTGTATATTCTTTTGAAAAGAGAGGATTTACAAATATTCGAATAATTGTATTGACAATAAATGCTTATAACTATAATTTTGGTGTGCGTCAGAAATTTCGTAAAAACAAGTGAATAAATAAAACACCAGAATAAACAACAGACCATGCCCGTTCCTTATTCAGGCATCTAAACTCGCATCATGCCTCCTATGATTGCCCCTAAAGTGTGAGCAAAGGAAATGTAACAGGGGAACCATACTATCTTGCGTATGATTCAGTAAACGAGTGAAAAAACCTGAGGAAAAAACTCGTTTCCCTGTCCCTATTCCATTAGCAATAGCTTGCACTCCATGATTTCCTGCTTAGGACTTCTTCACGAAGACAGTGGTGAAAAGAATGGGGATAAGGACAGGAAAAATCTGTAACAATGGAAAAAGAAAAGCAGAAAAATATTTCCAGCAGAAAACTTGAATCTAAGAACTATTTCTGTTTTTCAACAGGGAACATCTCGTACACCTTTTGGGAAAGAAGCCCTACACGGGTGTAGCCCTTGCCTTATCAACATATACCATGGAAAAAAAACCCTGAGGGGGAGCAAAAACTAATCTTCTAAATATACTTTTAGTTGTCTACCCAGTTGATGAAATCATCTAAAACGGAGTGAATTTCTTGAAAACCACCCGTAATAAGGTAAATAGGACAATCGAGGACTAAATGTCTTATTGTTTCTTCAGCTGCGCCACATTCACAGGCCGGACTGTGTACAGTATTCCATTTGAACAACATACTATTATTATGACCATGTCCTGTCCTGAGACGATTTAATGTACACCAATTTTCCTTACTTATATCGAAACCTGCAACCCTTTTGGAAGGATCCTCTATGAGAACTTTATTAAAAACATCAACTTCCTGCCATTCAGTTTTCCAAAGATCAACAAGCAATAGGTTTCCTAGATTTCACATTCAGGTTAGGTGGATTTTGAAGATCGTGTATTATCGGAAAAACTTCTGGAAATTAGTGAAACATATCCCAAGACATTTGGGAGCTGATTTCCTGCGAATATGGGAAGGAACTATATTACAAACAACCGGAAGCCTTGGGGTAGCACATCCACTTATAACTCTCATAGAACAATTCAACTGAGAAATCTTATTGACATGAGCACTCTTCAACCACACCTGACAGCAATATTCTGCTGCTGAATATACTGAAGCTATATCAGTAGTTCGCAAAGTAGAGACTCCGGCGCCCCAATTAGATCCAGATAGTTTATGTAGTATATTGTTTCTTGTTTTCAACTTCTGACATAATTTATTAATATGAAATTTGATTTAATTTAATCTCTCGATTAAACTGTAACACACTGTAAATCAGTAAAGGAATATTTGCGGACCTATGTTATATGAACTTGTTCTCATGAAATGACTTCCGTAATTACCTCTTTAAATATCATTTGAATTGTGGAGGCCGTTACTTGATGTAGATCCATGATATAAATGAGATGAAAAACACAAGGTTTAACTTTAATCTACACTTTATTTGAAAAAATTCGACGACGTTTCGCTGACACAGCAGCCTTATCAAGAATGAAAATCAGAATGAAGAGTATGGTATTATAAACAAATCGTAGAACAAGTTGGATGAATAACAGGAAAATCCACACCGAGCCATTGTACAGTTAGTATGAAAGGTAATAAAAACTAATTAAACAAGTTAAGTAGGGGTGAATAATTCACATCTACCTGCTCATTCAAAAGCTTGTCCGAATGTTTGTATCTATTTATTTCTAATGCTTCTAGGAGATCTAATTTTGAACTTTTGATTTTATATGTAATGTGTCGAAGTTTTTATTGATGAATGGTTTTATTTTATTTTGATTGACGTCAAACAAAATCTTAATATAACTTTCAAAATTTCTAATAACTTAGGTAAACATATTAACAATAATAAATCTCGTGTTGAAAAATCAAGTAAATCAGAATCTATAAACTCAATTGCGGTTCTTGTGATAAAATTTATATCGGTAGGACCTATAGGAGTTTTGGCATAAGAACATCTAAACATAAACGTAGCTTCGATAAAAATAAATCTGATTCAAATTATTCAAACCACCTAATAAAATGAAACCATTCTTTCAATAAAAACATTGACATATTACATATAAAATCAAAAAGTGCAAAATTAGATCTCCTAGAAGCATTAGAAATAAATAGATACAAACATTCGGACAAGCTTTCGAATGAGCAGGTAGATGTGAATTTTTCACCCCTACTCAACTTGTTTAATTAGTTTTTATTACCTTTCATACTAACTGTACAATGGCTCGGTGTGGATTTTCCTGTTATTCATCCAATTTGTTCTACGATTTGTTTATAATACCATACTCTTCATTCTGTTTGTCATTCTTGATAAAGCTGCTGTGTCAGCGAAACGTCGTCGAATTTTTTCAAATAAAGTGTAGATTAAAGTTAAACCTTGTGTTTTTCATCTCATTTCTTTAAATATCGCAATTTCTTTTTAAAAACCCTGTACAATTATTTCTATTCACTGTATCTTCAGTTCCAACTGTGAAAATTATTGAATATCTTGTTTTAATTATTTTTCCCACATTATATTCAATTATATTACTGATTTTTAAATTTTCAGTACTTTTTGAAATAGTTTTTTATTTGAATTTGTTCGCTCTAGGCATTAATGTCTGCAAAGAAGATGAAGTAGGTATTAATCTCGAAACACAAATATTTTTGGTGAGAAGAAAAGAGATAATATATTTCACTATTACTCACTTTGTAGGTTCCAACCGCATGGGCTCCGTCGTATATGTAGAGATGATCATTACAATCTAACTGAAGAAAATCGAAACGTAACATGAATCGTTGTAATATGGAATGCGTTTGAAAAGTGATGAAACAATCCAGATTTCGCTCATTCTGCGACCACAGTACAGCTCCATCTATCTTCCTGTACAGTTGCTGCAGAAAATGATTCTTACATAGTGATTGCATCGAATCTGAAAACACACAAAAAAAGGAAAACTGTAAAAAAGGAGTAAAGCTGGAAAAATATGAGATCATTCATTGTTCAAGCAGAAATAAAAAACGATTTCAAACGGACAGAGATAAAAAGGAACAAGCGGAAGTTTTTATTTGCTGAGCAAATAGGAACATTCAACTTTATTCGTTCTGGTAGTGATAAATTTCATTGTAATTGATCATTTCATTTTGTCTGAATTTGTTTCATTTAATCTCCAAATGGCTTTCATCATTTGAGAGCTGAATACATTCGTGTTTTTATATCTTCATCTGGTTAATAGAACAATCTAAATCGTATCCTTGGTAGCATCAATTGAATACGCATATAATCCAGGAAAATACGGCATGAATATCTGTGAAGTTAGAGCAAACAAGTACCCTCAGACAAAATATTGAAAAGAAAGCTATAAATGAGATGTGAAATTTCTAATCGATTCAGAAGCAACAAAATATACAGAGTTAAGTAAATGTGTTGAAATACTTTCGTTTCTTTTCATTGAATAAAACAATGAAGTTTTAATTTTCACTGACGGATTTCACCACACTGCGGTTTCATCAGATGAGTATTATATTCATCCAGAAGTGGTGCCTTATACCGAGTGGCTCACCATATTCGCGATGGAAAATTAGGCCTTTTACACCTGGTAAAATGAATTCCACAATCGATTAAGCAGCTTGGTCGCAGTTTCTTTGTCAACATATGTTTTTGGACATATCAGTGGAAAAAAATCTTATTTATGTAGTAACATTTGTTTCCATATGATCTCACACAAGTCTGAAAACGTTTTGTTTATTTCACGAATAATGGAATAGTTTTCTAACTTTACCCTTGTTGGACGTTTTAAAAATACACCACTTTCCCAAAGTGAAAATTTAATTATACTGAATGTATACAATGCTTTAAGGCATCAAGGCCTTTTACATTCAATCGATTAAAGTGTTAGAATGGGTTGTGAGATGACAAGAATTGGACAGTCCACAATATACAAGCTTCTCAAGGAAAGAAAATCTGAAAATGGATTTATAGGGAAACCTCCGAAAACTTCTCCGAAACGCCCCGAATGGTTATTGATGAAAACTTTAGGAATACAATTCGAAAAACTGTGCATTCTCTTTATTTTCGGAAAGAAATTCACAATTGAATTTGGGAGGCTTTTACTTGGTAAAATTCCATTATCAATAATAAAAACAAGTACTGTGTTTTAAATTTTACTTAATATTTGCGATTCGTAACGCGTTTCACTACACCGTAGCTTCTTCAGACGAATGATTATGCAGAAAATGTAAATGAGAATATAACTATAAATGTTCTTGAGTAATTGAAAGCTTTTGGTCACTCCTCCTAAGTGGTTATTTATGACAGGTATATCAATAAAATTAGATTTCATTGATGAGTCTACCTGAGTGTTTGTATTTATTTATTTCTAAAGTTTCCCAAAGATCTACCTTCAATATTTATTATCTGTATGCAAAATTCAAACTGTGGGTCAAAGAATGATTATTTTCGAGATGATTCGCGTAATTTGAATCTTCGGAACATAAACGCAGTTTTCAAATAAAAATCAGATTCAAATTACGCGAATCATCTCTTAGAAAATAATCATTCTTCCGACCCACAGTTTGAAATTTTGCATACAGATAATAAATATTGGAAGGTAGATCTTTGGGAAACTTTAGAAATAAATAAATACAAACACTCAGGTAGACTCATCAATGAACAAGTCGATTTAAGCCCTTCACCTCTATTGAATCTTTTCGGGAGCAATCTATTCCTTAATTTTATTGATATACCTGTCATAAATAACCACTTAGGAGGAGCCGACCAATAAGCTTTTAATTACTCAAGAACATTTATAGTTATATTCTCATTTACATTTTTCTGCATAATCATTCGTCTGAAGAAGCTACGGTGTAGTGAAACGCGTTACGAATCGCAAATATTAAGTAAAATTCCTTAAAACACAGTACTTGTTTTTTATTAGAAATTCACAATATGGAAAAAATACACGCTGTGATTATAGGAGATATGGACTTGCCTTTAATATCAAAAAATTGCGAGTTATACCTGAATTGAATTTCTCGAAAAGCACAACAGGAAATCAGTTCTTATAGATAGTTCTCAAGTAGAAAAAGATTGCTGGAAAAGAAATTATTTAAGAGAAATTGAAAATATCGTGCTCAAAGTAAAAAGTTTTTTTAACTGGATAAAACTTGGTTTAATCAAGACTACAGGTTCAGAAAACTCCGAATGATAAATCCTGTTATAGTAAATTTAGGTATTCATCAGAATATGAACAGTATATACTTCATGAAAATATTGCAGCTTGAAATATACAGGGTGCTTCAACGAGAACTAAACAGAGGCTATATCTACCAAGATATTCATTTCTGATCAAAACGCAAAAACAGTTCAAGGGGACATCTTTTGGGGTACAAAACTTGCCTGAAATATCAAGCCCCTAAGCGAAGGTTGCAATCCTTGAACATTTTGAATGGGGAAGATGGGTCGAGTGATAACCCAAAGGAAAGGTGGTATCTTTGTCTAGAGCGCCTTGAAAGAATTTCTATTTTTAATTGAAAACTGTAGAAGATACAGGGTGAGCAACTGAAAGATAGGGAAGACTATTTTCCCTGGGACTATTCAACTTTCAGTGAGGTTAAATGGAACAGATCCATGCTAATCAATGGCAGTCATCATCAAGTACCATCCTCATCTCGAATTTCAACACCTAGACCAGGGGTGACCACCCTTGAAAATTTGGAAGAGGGTAGATGCATCGAGTGATACCTCGAAAGAAAGGTATTATCTTTGTCTACATCCCCGTGAACGAATTTTTATTTTTGATTGAAAGCTGTAGAAGATACAGAGTGAGCTACTGAAAAATAAAGGAGAATATCGATCGCCCTTAGCTATTCAAGTATCAGTGCAAAAAAATGGAACAGGTTCATTCCAGATCGAAGGCTGTGACCACCCTGTGTTATTTTTAAAGCAGAAGATAGGTCCAGTTATAACCTTCTGAGAAAGGATTTTTGTTTGTCTCCACGATGGTGTGCAAGTTTTCGTTCTCCATCAAAATTACTGGGTAAGCAGCTAAAAAATTGGAATGATTATGAAGGATTATGAATCTTGAGAGAAAACGATAAAACTATCAGTCATAGTAACTCCATTGATCTTTGATAATTCGTTGTAGGATATGCGAGCAATGCATCTAGAGTTGGGTTCACATGTACATGCGTTTTTATCAGTTGACTGAAAGGAAACTTTTTTGTTTTCACAGGTGATACTGTATGATCATCTTCCTCATATGAAATGTTTCTTATTTGACGATACGAATCAACACTACGAATCAGGAACGCAGATGTTACAATGATCAGATTTCTTCAACAAAAAAATTGATTCTCAATGTTTTCGGAGTTTTTGTATTCAATTTCATCATCCCAATTTTATTTCACATTAGTTATGAAAATTCTGTTGCATTCATCACAATAGTTTCTCTTCTTTTCGAAATTTAGTTTTCATAAAGTCGTCATGGTTTACTCGATAGCTGAAACTGTTGAAATGATTGAACTATTTTTCAGTTCTGATAGTTGCGCTAACAGAACAGCCAATATCTTCAAACAACACCACGAAGGTGCTAAAGTGACTTCGAAGTATGAACTAGAATTAGTTGCCAAATTTCGTGAAACTGGATCGGTGCAAAATAAGAAGCGCGTAATTCAGCAGCCAGTAAGAAATGAAGCTGTGGAAGTGGCGGTGCTTGGTCAAGCGATGGTTGATCCTACCCTAAGCCTGCGGAAATTGGCAGATGGAAGTGGTGTACCAAACGAATTTTTTACTGATTCTGAAGGGACATAAGTTTCATCCATATAAAATCAAATTAGTTCAAGAACTGAAGGAAGATGATTTCGATCGAAGACTTCAATTCAATTCAATAACGGCCATAATTGCCGTTATTGGGCAGATTCTAAGCCGCAAATATTCCACGAAATTCACACTCAGCAGCCTAAAAAACTAAATGTTTGGGTTGGTATTTATGGCGATCACCTCATTGGACCGTTTTTCATTCCTGGAAATCTTACCGGAGAGTTGTATTATCAACTATTGGAAGAATTTATCGACTAAGCAAAAACGGAGATCACTGAGAATGATCCCCGCTATTTGGAGAACGAGGTTGTATTTCAGCAGGATGGAGTGCCCCCGCATTTTGCACAACAAGTTCGAGTATTTTTGGATGATCATTTTCCTGGTTGTTGGATTGGAAAGAGAGGTCCAACGGAATGGCCCCCATGATCTCCGGATCTCAGTCCATTAGATTTTTCCTATGAGGCCACCTCAAAGTAAAATCTATAAAACTGAACCTGCTGAATTGAACGACCTGAGACAGCGCATCGTCAATGAGTGTAACCGAATCACGTCTGAAATTTTACAGAAAGTTCGTGCACTTTTCACCCAAAATTTGTTTATGTACATGGAAGTTGGTGGCCAACAATTCGAACATTTACGTTGAGTTTTAGTGATTTCAGTTCTGTTCATTTTATCGGGTAATAAAGTACAACTTCTACTCGTTAATTTTCTCCAATCGTTTATTCCCCCTTCATTTTCAGCCATTGTATTAGTTTTTTTATCTATTACATTTGAAATTGGATGTCTCAAACCAGTAACTGTCTTTCAAAAGTTGAAAATCAACCCCTGTTTGATACTGGTCGAAGATAGATGATATACCATGCATTGCATCTTCAGTCACTTTTCCGTTTTGCATCCTCTAACTCCTATGGAACTCAATGAGAATAGAATTATTGCGAGCAGTCATGAAGGCAATCGAAATCCTTTGATTGAAAGGTATCACTGGATCGAAATATTACCCCTGCTCTAGGGGTTGAAATTCGAGATGAGGGTGATTTCGGAAGATGACAGTTTTTGATCTAAAATTAATCTATTCCAGTTTTTCGTACTAATACTCCAATAGTCTTGGGGCGATAGTCTCCTCTATTTTTCAGTATCTCACTCTGTATCTTCTACAGTTTTCAATCAAAAATGAAAATTCTTTCACGGGAATGCAGTTAAAGATAATACCTTTCTTTCGAGTTATCACTCGACCCATCTACCCTCTTCCAAATTTTCAAGGGTGGTCACCCCTACTCCAGGGGTTGAAATTCGAGATGATGATGATACTTGATGATGACTGCCTTTGATCAGCATGGATCTGTTCCATTTTTCTTCACTGAAACTTGAATAGTCTCAGGGAAATAGTCTTCCCTAACTTTCAGTTGCTCACCCTGTATCTTTTACAGTTTTCAATGAAAAATGGAAATTCGTTCAAGGCAATGTAGACAAAGATATCACTTTGAGTCATCACTCGACCCATCTTCCCTATTCAAAATGTTCAAGGATTCAAGAGTTGACCTGTTTTGCGTTTTGATCAGAAATGAATATCTTGGTAGATATAGCCTCTGTTTATTTTTCGTTGAAGCACCCTGTACATGAACAAGCATTATTTTGATTTTTATAATTTCAAAGAGTGGAAAAAATTGAATTTAGAACTATTTTGCATTTTATGAAGCCATGAAATAATTTATAAACATTGTTTAACATTCTGTTAGATAATATTAAAACTCACGTGGAATATTCAGCTTAAGTCTTCTATAATACAAAATAAATATTCATTTCCATAATTTACTGAAATTATTGAGTTATCTGAAATATCATAAACATTATTTAATCATCATATATTTTAACGTATAGAATTAAGCGTAAGTTGAGTATACATGAAATAATTATTTTCGGTAAACGTAATTATCTAGATATTCACATTGAGTTGTTATCGATTTTAAATACATTAGTGTTCAATTGATTGAGTTTAATTTTCGAAGAGAACTCCAAAGCATATTCGTCTACTGTACTGACTGAATTTGAAACGTTTATGACAACATTTAAAACGGGAACAGCAATATTTGTAAGACACAAAAAAGACATAAAATAGTACTCAGGAATTTGGGTTCTTCCTGGAGGGTTGTACGAGGGTTTCTATCAAAGATCCTGCAATAAATTGGTGCCTGTTTCAAGACAAAATCATGAAAACTACATTTATTCTTGAAGTTGCCCACGTACCAAATTTCTAAGGGATTTGCATACTTAATGAGCTTTCATTACTCTACGTCTCTACCAATTAGACCAGGGGTGCTCAAACGGTCTATCGCGAGTGCTTTTTGAGTAGATCTCGAGAAGAAAAAATTTCTAATAAATAGGTATACTTTGTATCATTTCAAATGGTCACTCAGTACATCTCACTCTCTTCTACCAAATAAAATGAAAGGAAATATTTGACGTCCACGGTATCATACAGCTCTGTGAGCATAGAAACTGCATCCGTTGTGTTCTCGCGCTGGAATTGGTACTCGAAAGCAGTTTATTACGATCGTAATTGATTGATATTCGCTCAAATTTGAATTGCGATTATTAAATTGTACAATTTCCTATTTTATGTCTGGTTGTATTTGGTAGTAAGATATTTTACCTTTTATGGTTATTTTCCACACTGAAATCAATGGAAATCTACGTATTCTTCAACGAAGTGGATATAAATTTTGATTTTAATAGCCAGAGGATCATACAATAATAGCCAGAAAGTTATTGGAGATATCACCACAGAATTGTATGTATGACAAATAATCTTCTTCCTTTAAAGTAACTACAAAATTATGAGGAGGAAAGATCTCTGAAGATTTTTTGCCGCTTGCTGGATGTTGATGTTGCGAAATCGGATATAAGTGATGTATATACTCAAACTAGAATTAGTTTCTTACCTAAAGAAAAAGACTATTTTGACAAATACAAAAAATTAAAAATTCTAACGTTGTTATCTCTAATGACTTAACACCACATCAAAGAGAAATACAAAAAGTGTTGAGAGTACATTTGAAGCGCATTAGAATTATTGCGAAAAAATCAACCGACGATTACGTTCTTGCTGGTGGTACCAAAAACTTGATGAGATGATAGTTGCTCACCTGAAGATTTTCATGTTAACATCCGCAGTGTAACTAAAACAAAGATGAATTATTTTTGTTTCTCGAACAAATCAATATTGATTTCGACGTTCTGGTTTTGACGGCCATTCGAAATGATACAAACTTTACAGCGATCTATAGATCTCCAAGCAACTAAACTAAACAAAATTTTGTCAAACTTTATTCTTTGTTACGTAATATATATAAATGAACACCCAGAAAGTGGAACGTGCCTGACCATTTCTTGGTTAAGTCTGAACCTAACTTACAGCGGTCCTCTGCATCATCTTTCATTATTCAAACAAAAATCACAGACCATTTTCCAATTGTACTGAGCCTGTGGAATGAAAATATAAAACGAAATCCTGGAAAAACAGATAATTTGAAAAGTACATAAATTATACGGAGTTGAAGAAGAATTTGATGCGGGAAAATTGGGAGGCAATATATAAAACTAAGGATATAAATGAGGCTACGAATTTGTTTCTGGAGACTTTGAGAATTTACATCGAAAAATACAGCTATATAACCAGGTCTAATAGAAGACCCCGAAAAAATGGATTACGCCAGCACTCCTGAAGAGTATATCCGATAAAATAAATTATACAAAAATCTACTCAATAATCCGAGCGATGAACTAAAAGAACTTCATAATACATCTAAAATAAGCTTATTAAATTAATAAAAGAATCAAAGAAAAATATATTCAGTCATTTATAGAGAAGAATAAAAATAAATCTAAGGCAGTTTGGAACTTTGTGAATGACATTTGTGGCAAAACAAGAAACAAAACGAGAATAAATAAAATCATCGATGAGGAGGAAAGAATCTAAACGATAAAAAGTCCATTGCAAATGCCTTCAATAAACATTATAGCGAACTCATTTCAATGATCAGGTGAAATCTACCGATAAAACGATGTTTTACATCCCACAGATTTTTTTGAGGTGCAAAAAGTCATAAAGGAATTAAAACCTAAAAAGCACCAGGTTATGATGCTCTGCGAAGTGAAACTTTAAGGAAAATCGCACAGGAAATTTCAGAACCAATTGCACACCTGATCAACCTTTATCATACAATAATAGCCAGAAGCACCACAGAATTGTATGTATGACAAATAATCTTCTTCCTTCTACAAAATTATGTAGTATGTAGGACCTACGTCCGACTGAATTATTGCGAAAAAAATTGATGAAGTTGGCGATAAGTGGCCATTCGAAATGATACAAACTTTAACTAAACTACAAAAATTTATTTCGTAATAAAATAACACCCTGCGCGGTACTTGTCATAGAAAAGTCGCGTTTTTATTCTAGCCGCTGTTCTAGAAATTTCGTGCGGCGCCTTTGACGGGAACATTCTAGACTTTCGTTCACGCCGATATAAATGTTGCGCAAGCAGGAATTGGAGTCATTCTGAATTGTAACTTGAATGCTATGCTACGTCAATACAAAGTTTATTTTTAAATAGTACAAATTGAGTGCAGCAAAGAAATCTAATCTATATATCATTTCAATATCGATTTGGAGGAAGAATTTTTCTTTTGTATGGTGAAGGATAAGTGCATATGTCTTATTTGTCGTGCGTCAGTTGGAATACCTGAGCGTGGTTACTCAGAGAGGCATAATAAAACGGTTCATAGAAACTATGAAAAGGATTTTCCGCCACAGAGTGAATTAAGAAAACGGAAAGTACGTGATTTGATATCTTGTTTAAAAAAAGAACAAACCATGTTCACAAGACCAGCCAAACAATCAAAAGTTGCTACGATCGCGTCATTTGCAATATCTCATATATTGGCGAAACACAAGAAAAAATTCGAAGAAGGATCGGTTGTGAAAGAAGCATTTATTCAAACAGGTTATACTTTATTAGGAGATATTAAATCATGTCTGCTATTAGAGAACTTCAGTTATCTCGTCCGACTGTCTCAAGGTGTATTGAAGTCATGGGTCAGGACATGGCAGATAAACTAAAACATGAAATCATGAAATGTACATACTTTTCTTTACAGTTCGGAGAATTCACCGATATGGCAGACACTGCCCAACTGTGCATTTTTATTCGGATGGTATTGAATGACATGTTGGCTAGGGAAGAATTTTTGACCATCATTCCTCTTCTTCTTACGGTGCCTTATCCGTAAGGACGTTGGCAATTACATTTGCCCATCTTATTTTATTTGTTGCAGCTCTGAACAATTCTATAGAGCTCATATTAGTCCATTGACGTAAGTTCTTGAGCCAGGAGTTGCGTCTTCTTCCTGGTCCCTCTTTGCCATTGATTTTTCCTTCGATGATAAGTTGAAGCAGTTCGTACTTTTGGTTTCTCATAATGTGACCGAAATATTGCGTCTTTCTTTCTTTTATTATCTGCACAAGTTCTCGATCCTTTCTCATCCTCTGCATAACTTCTACGTTTGTCGTATGACTCATGTAAGATATTCTGAGCATTCTACGGTAGCACCAAAGTTCGAACGATTCTATTCTTTTTTGTGTTGTTTCTGTCATTGTCCATGCTTCAACGCCATATAGCACGGTGGAGAAAACGTAGCATTTCAGTATTCGAACTCTTAATGAGATATTTAGTTGGCAGTTGCATAGTATTTTTTGCATTTTATAAAATATAGCTCGTGCTTTTTCCAAGCGTGTTTTTATCTCTAGTGGGTGATCCCAAGTTTCATCACGGCTACTTCCTAGGTATGTTATTTTGATACTTGTTCTAATTCTTTTCCGTTGACCCTAATTCCGACCTTTCTGTTTTGGTGTTTGCTGATAGCCATCGTTTTTGTTTTCTTTGTATTTAGTTTCATTCCAAATTATTTACATGTTATCATCACTCGGTTCATTAGGCGTTGTAGTGCTTCAGCGCTATCTGCTAGAATAACCGTGTCATCTGCGTATCGCAAGTTGTTAATGCATTGTCCATTTATTATTATGCCTTTCGAGGTATCCTGTAGTGCCTTCCTAAATAACTCTTCCAAAAAAACATTAAACAACAACGGGGAAAGAACACATCCTTGCCTTACTCCTTTCTCGATGTTAATGTCTTCAGATGTCTCTCCATTGATTCTAATTTCAGCCTTTTGGTCTTAGTAAAGGTTTGACACGATTCTCAAGTCTTTGTCGTCTATGTTACAAGACCTGAGAATTTCTATTAGTTTATCGTGTTTCACCAGGTCGAAAGCCTTTTGAAAGTCTATGAAACACAGATATACATCAGAGTCTACATCCCTACATCTTTCAACAAGCACACGTATTGAAAAAAGTGCCTCTCTTGTTCCAAAGTCATTCTTAAAGCCAAATTGTGTTCGTCCCGTGTGTTCGTCCAATTTGTTATAAATTCTATTGTGTATTATTCGGAGGAACAATTTCAGTATATGATTCATTAGACTAATGATCCTATATTCTTCACATTTCCTGGAGTTCTTCTTCTTTGGTAGTGGTATAAACACCGATGTCAGCCAGTCTTTTGGTATTATTCCAGTTTCGTATATTTTATTAAATAAGTTCTCCATAACATCGATGTGTTCGTCTGAAATTTTCCTTACAATTTCAATTGGGATATTATTTTCTCCAACAGCTTTTTTGTTTTTTAGTTGTTTTGTTGCTTTAATAATTTCCTCCTTTGTGATGTAGGGTCCAGACGCTACTTTCTGTACATCTATGCTTCGTCTCTCCTGGTCTTGAAACATGTCTTCTATGTATTCTTTCCACCTGTTTATTTGATCTTTTATATTCAGTAGGGGTTTCCCATGTTTATCTTCGACGAAAGATGAAGAGGATTGCTTCCACATTCCAGCTCCTTCTTTTACTTTTGTGTAAGTTGAAAGTATCATGTTTTTGTTCTAGTTTCTCAATTTCTTCACATCTTTCGTTTAGCCAGGTAACCTTAGCTTCTTTGATTCTTATTTTGATATTTTTATGTATTTGTTTATATCTTGTTTCGTTTTTATTTCTGAATTTTCTTCTCTCTTCCATCATGTCCAAGATTTCTTCTGTCATCCAAGATTGATTCTTTTTCCTGGTCTCCTGCTTAAGGTGCTTCTCTGTAACATTTTTAGTGTTGTTTTAATCTTTTGCCAGTCTTCTTCAGAAGTTTGCGTCGGCTTTAATGGTTTTCGTTTATATATCTATGTATTTCTTCCTTTATTTTATTGTACGTAGATTCCCTTTCAATTTATCGGTGTTAATAATAGTTGCTTTCTTATTTCCTTTGGTTCTTTTAAATTCTACCTTTATCCTTGCTAGAAGAAGATTGTGATCGGTGGGAATGTCAGCTCCGGGGTATGTCTTGCATGATTTTACTGCATTTTTGTACCTTCTGTTAACAATTATGTAATCAATTTGGTTTCTTGTGATGCGTCCGTCTGCTCCATCTGCTGGTGACTTCCATGTATATAGTCTTCGTGGTGGTAACTTGAAAAAACTGTTCATTATACTATATTTATATATTTATAAATTATATATATTATAATTATTAACTATATTTATATTTCTTTACAAAATTGTATTAATCTGTCTCCCCTGTCATTTCTTATACCGAGGCCAAACTCACCCATCGTGTCATCTTCTCTTCCCTTTCCAATCTTGGCGTTGAAGTCTCCGAGAATTATGTTGGTTTCATGTTTCTTTGTTTGGAGTAAAGTTTTACTTAAGTCTTCGTAGAATTGTTCTACTTCCTCCTCTGTACTTTGACTTGTTGGGGCATATATCTGTATAATATTCATATTGACTGGTCTGCTGTCTATCTTTATTAGCATTATTCTATCTGACACTGGAAGAAACCCAGTAACTGACTTCGTAGTTTCATTAGATGTAAGTATAGCAACACCATTCTTGTTTTGTATCGTTTCATCTCCGGAGTAGTACAGTGTATAGTTACCTATCGTATAAGTACCTGCATGTGGCCACCTTACCTCGCTGCAACCAAGAACATCTATTTTGAGCCTCTCCATCTCCTTGATCAAATTTGCAGCCTTACCTGCCTCGTACATGCTTCTCACATTCCATGTTCCAATTCTTTTAGTTTTTAACCGGGGGATTCTTCGCACCCTCTCCTCATTTAAGAGGTGCCAGGGACTGAGGGCCATTGTTTTTTGTTCCATGAGCATATGTAATTATCATTCATCTGAAGGGAAGATATAAATGACGTTTTCTTCAATTTTGTGAAAAACTACAAGCTACCAATATATAAATTAGTGTACATTACAACTGAGGGAGCACCAGCAATGATTGAAAACAGAAACGTTTTTGTGGCACTGTGTCGAGCAAATGAAGATTTTCCTTCATTATTTTCATTCCATTGCATTACACATCAACATTGTGTTCAAAAGTTTTAAACACGAAGGAAATTATGGGCTCTTTTAGTCAGTTAGTTGAACACACTGATTTAGTTCTTCATACGGACGTCATGTGGTTGAGTCGCGGAAAATTCCTAGAAAGGTTTCAAGAATTATTGCCCAAAATAACAGCTTTTCTAGACGAAAGGGGTGATAACACACAGATGTTGAAAAACGAGAGATGGCTGACTGGTTTGGCATTTTTGACTGAAATCACAATGCACTTAAACACCATTAACTTGGAGCTTCAAGGTAAAGGAAAAACTATTATTGAGGTGATTAGCGCAGTAAAAGCATTCAAAAGTAAATTGCAACTGAAAAGAAACGATCTGAAACATTTTCCGTCTTTGAGGATGATTCCTCAGTTGAATTATGATACGTATGAGGCTGAATTATTAAATATTTTGGCACAATTCAAAAAGCGTTTTTTTAGAATGCAGTAAATTGGCAAATATAGCATCATTTATGAGTTATCCTCTTTCATGTAATAACATTGAGGAATTAGCTACTGAAATAGCAAGTCAATTTAATATGAACTCATGTTCTTTTGAAAATGAGTTGGTGCAGATTATATCACATATAGATCTCAAAGCTACAGCATCTGATACGAATTTCTGATGTTTTATATATGGAGATAAGTATCCGAATCTAAGGCAAATCTCCCTTCAACTGACGGCAATGTTTGGGTCAACTTACTTGCGAGTCTGTATTTTCTGAAATGAAGATGATTAAGTCTTATGAAAAGTATGCTGAGGACATGCAGTGCCACGCTTCAACATCCAAAGTCACTCCTTAGTTAAGTTTAACACCATATGTAACAACCAATAAACTCGCGATTTTGAATAACTATGAGTTTTATCATCGATATTATAGAGAAGATCTTAACTAAACCTAACCCAAACCTTGACTAAAATAATGTACATTGTGGGGAAAGCGAATATCTATATATGCTACGGTACACCCTACCTAGATAGGTAGGTAGGTAGGTAGGGTGTATCTTGTATGTACGACAACCCTGCATCACACATACTTGCAGCCTCTCAGCGTCGATCGTAAGTTGTCTGAAAATATTGAGGTAGATCGCCAGCAGTTCAAGTTTGAGTACCCCTGAAATAGACTATACACTAAAATCATTTTTTTGAAAGCTGGGATAAGTATTATTTATTTTCCGAAATTTTTGTCAATTATTCACGAATTTCAAAACTCGCCTGCTTTACAGCAGAGTTATTCAGAGAAGTTCACTTTCATTGCAACGCACTATATATGTCTATACTTTCATCACAAATTATTCACTTCGCTTCTGGAAATAGAAAATTTGTGAGCCTAAGGAAGGAGGAATCAATCTTAACAAATTCTAACAAAAAAACCACCATCCACTGGAGCTCATTGAAAACACTCGAATGTGAATTTCGTCAGCTAGGGAACTGAAGAGGAGATTTATAGCGGCCATATTTAAACCATAGTGAAATTCAACGAAAGCGTTACGGCTTTATTCGTAATAATGGCCGTTTGTGATTTATTTCCGAGTTTCTGCTCTGAAAGTCCTATAAAAGATCCAACCTTGATTCTGGTCGTTAAAACGAGGATACCAATCATTTCGAACATAGGAATCTATTACACCTTTATTACAGATTGTCACGAATGAAATTGGTTGGAAATTGTTGTTAGCATAGCACTCTTTTAATCTTTGAAAACATTATTAATTATATTAGATGGACTGCGTTCCCCACACAAACTCCATTTTGTTCACCTTATTGTCATGCGAATATAATGATATTTACTTCTGAGCAAATTAAATGAAATTTAAATTCTTTGGAAACGTCCTGACAACAATTAATGTGACATAAGTATCAACTGTCAATATCAACCTAATGCGGTGTATAAAATATACAGGTTGTTTAAAATATATATAAACATAGTTCCGCAAATATTTCGTTACTGATGATACCTGTTTTATGCTCGGACATAGAACAGCTGTGTTCAAAAATGATTAACGGCAGTCATTTGGGTGTTTCTGTATTTCGATAACTTAAATCTATTGAATTTGAACTTCAAATCGGCTATCAAACTCTGAGATGACCGACATGCACTTCGTGTATGGACGTGCTGACGGAATTGCTTTAGACGCTTGGTGGTTGTACATTGAAAGATTTCCAAACACTATTGCTCCTGATAGAAAAACTTTTGAAAGGATTCATCGACGTCTTTATGAAAAAGTCTCATTGAAACGATAGAGCTGGAAAATGAGGTTTTTGCAATAATTCAAGACCATCTTGGTAACTTCACTCGAAAAATTGCTGACGCTTCAGGTGTCAGCTATGGAACTGTTTGGTAGATTATTCATGTAAAGTTGTACGCGTACAAGCAGTTCTTCTTACCGATTTTCTTTGCCTGAGTTAGTTAAAATTCCTGAATTTGTAATGCTGATCCTGTTCACTGGCGACGCAAGTTTGTGTGAAGAAAATCCACATCAAAGATATGAAGATCGATTTTAACATCAGTTCTCGTTGAACGTTTTGAACGGCTTTGCCTAATTGGACCAGTATTTCTTCCAGAGAGACATACGGGGGAGGTGTAACGCCACTTTTTAGAACATCTGCACATGCAGAATTTTTGGGGGAAGCCCTTTGGCAATAAGACAATCGATGTGTTTTATGAACGAAGGCACACCTGCTAATGACTTCCTAATTCAAGAGTATGGAAATCGTTGGATTGATCAACGTGGATCTCAATGCTGGCCTGCACGGCCCCCAGAATTAAACGCTCTAGATTTTTTCCTGTGGGGTCATTTGAAGTCTTTGGTTTACACTACCCCCGTGGCAAATGTTGAGGACTTAAGAAATTGAATCATGGCTGGGTACAAATCGATAAGAACAGATCCTGATGTTTTTGAAACAGTTCGCCAATCAATATCCTTGTTTCCTAATTCTTTTTTTTCACCAGGAAGAAAAGATCTTTCATATATGGATTGCATGAATTAATTTTGATTTATTTTAGTGTTTAATTCTTGTTTTCAAGATGAATAGTTGGTGAGATTAGTGATAAGTATCTCTTACATAACGATGTTTCCGTAAAAACTGTGGGTAGACTTGTCTAGTATTTGTTTCTATTTTATTCAGGTTGGATTAATCAGCTATGCTGTATCCTACCTTTTGGTATCTCTCAATGTACAGTAACACTCACTCATAATAAGTTTAAGGCCTTTAATGTAATTGATAGTTATAATTATTATTTCTGTACAAGATGCCAATAAAATGCTATTATTATTATTATATTATCGTGGACTTATGCACTATCTCAGCATTTAGCTGGATATAATTTACCTTTCCCAGATTCAGCAATCATTATTATAAGAAGAAGACAGATTGGTGATACTTAAGAGTCTTCCCCTTGAATTAAACTCTTGATTTTCGAACATAGGTTATTTAAGGATGAAAAGAAATATAGTACATTACGATGGTATTTTCAATCGTAGAGTTCGTGTCACACAATGAAATGTATAGACTTTCTTTTCGCATTCTTTCCAACATTTCTTCACTCAAAAACTTGGCGTTGTATAAAAAATTATCAAGAGAGCTTCTTTCTTGAATTCGTTGTTTCGTATTGGAAGTTATGCTTCTTTGAATGATTTTACAGCACCAAAATTTCACCTGAACATCTCAAGCGGTTTAGGAAAATTAAAAATTTAACTGCATCTTTCGATTAAATTTTAACACCCTGTAAATCGGTAACGATGTATTTATGGACCTATGTTCTATATATAATTTGATTCTCACGAATTCAAAAATCAGAAATTTCGAAATACAACAGCGATTCTGTGTTGTTACCATAGATGGAATGAGGTATTTCATGTTATTTTACTGGAATGGAATAGAATCAGTGGTTACTATGTTTTTTATGCGCCCTTCCCAGGAATAGGCGAACCTGTTACACCACATTAGTGGGCGCTTGGGAAGAATTAAGGTGTCTGTTTACTCGCTTCTTGAAGAGGGCCAAATTGTAGGATGTTGGGACGATGTTGGATGGAAACGAGTTCCACAGCTCACCGGCCATGTAAACGAAGGAATTCTTATAGAGAGAGGTTCGAGATGTCGTTAAATGTACCGCCATCTGATGAGAACTCCTTGCCAGCCTAGTGTTGAGGCAAAACATGAGTTTTCCCGGAACAAGGTCTTTCAGCTCCCTGGAGCTTCTTCCGTGGAAGTATATTTGAAACAGAGAAAGGTCAACAACTTGTCTTATGAGAGCCAGCGGTTGGAGATCGCGGGTGATCTCCGGGTAGTCGATGAGGCCCCCAGCCCGTTTTTGCACACTATCCAACATCCGCAACGACTATTTGGGCGCAGATCCCCATATATGGAAACAACATTTCAAAGCAGGTCGAATCTGCTCTTTATGTAGAAGCAACAGCTGAGATGATGTGAAATATCGCTTGGCTCTGAAAAGAAAACTAAGTTTAGCTGAAGCCGACTCAGCGATTGCTGATACATGTTCATGCCTGCAAAACCTAGAGCTGACTGTTATTCAGAGAAGGTACATCGAATCTTTGGATACAATTTGTTGGCCTTGAATTGATAGAGGAGTTTCTCCAACGGGGACCTTTCTAGAAAAAGTAGTTGCTTGCGTCTTGCTCGCGTTGAAGCTCACCAGGTTCAACTGACCCTACTCAGATATCGTCAGTCAGAGTTTAAGTTATTAATTTGTTGAAATCTCTGACGCTGAGATTCCGCAACTGAAATCGTCCGCAGACTACAAAGAGACGAAACCGGGGTACAATCGTCTGCAGAAGAATGAATCCCTGAGATACTCCTGCTTGTAACCGGAAGCAATCAAATGTTATACCGTCGACCACAACTTGTTTCGATCTATTTGAAAGAAAGCTAATTATCCAACCCCGCAATTTTTCGGGAAGCCCATATGCAGCAATTTTATTCAACAGGGCTGTATGCCAAACTCTATCGAAGGCTTTAGAGATGTGGAGGGCTATTGCTCTAGATTCCCATGTTTTTCCATCGTTGATGTACAAACATGAGTGACGTAGGCGACCAGATCTCCTGTCGATCTTTGCCTGCGAAAACCATAGTGACGGTCATTAATAATTCCCAGCAACTCAAGATATTTGATGAGTTCATCATTTATGACTCTCTCCATCACTTTGGGCATAATAGGAAGAAGTGCAACAGGGTGGTATTTTTGGGGTAAGGACTTATTCCCTTTCTTTGGAATCGGTTGAATTCTCGCTATTTTCCAGCTGTTCGGAAAAGTCTGGCTTTTATAAGGAATCTGAAACAGACGGTTGAGAATGGGCGGCAGTTCAGGAGCACACTTTCTCAGGACGATTGGCGGTATTTCGTCTGGACCAACTACCTTCTTGCAGTTCAGCTGGTCGAGAGACCGTCTCACAGTGACTCTGGACTTGGTTTCTGCCACGGAAGAATTTGTAGGTGAAATGTTCGGTTCTATTGCGTTAGATGAATCTAGCACAGAACTCTTTGAGAACAAACGGCGGAAACGCAGATTTTGCAGAAATTGGTAGTGACAGTCTTCGCCATAGACCAGAATTGTCTAGTCCCGCTTGCCTCTTCAAGGAGTTCATCCTAACATCAATAAAAATAAATTGCTTGTACCTTAAGCTTAAAATTAATTTTTATAATAAAATAATACCTCATCCTGTCAATAAAATCATATTTTGATACTGATACTATATTCTTTTTGGACATTCAGATTTGTAAATTTCTTTTCACCTTGGGTTTTCTAAGAGAAATTCAAAAAATTAAAAATTGACAATATCAACTATTAATGGTGAAAATTAGAATTTAAATTCTTTCACCCGAAATCAAGAAAATTTTCATTCATAATGTAAGTACATATGTGTATTTTCATTGTCTCACCTATATCCTACTTTTTTCTACATCTTTCTTACAGAGAAATCGCTTGAATTCTGTGGAATCAAATTATCTCCCTTCAAAGTGACCAAAAGTCTTTTCACTGTGGACGATTCTCTAGGAATTTAGTAGTATTTCTAAATAAGATTTTCAATGAAGTCATTTTCTCCACTTCTATTTTAGTTTTAGAAAAACTTCGCCGTCTTTTTTGGAGGTTTGAAAAGTCCAATGCTTCACTTAATACATGAAGTACTTCCTTTTTTTATTCTTTTTACTGTACTTGCAGATATATTCACAACTTTACACTTACACGATTTATAACTTGGTTTGATGGAAAGCTTAAACCATCACACGCTTCATTTTCCATAAATGATTTTTTATATATACTATCAAACATTATTTCCACGATAGATCTTTCACGACTAAATAATTTGACGAATACTAGTTTCACAATGAAAACGAAACGCTACGCTACTGATAACTCTTAGCTGCCAGTAAGCACCGCCTACTTAGCCGTTCCGAATTTCGAATTGGCACCTCGGATGACCTCGAGGGATCATCTTAGAGCTCGCGGACTCTAGGTATGTACACAGTATGTCGAAAAAGTTCCCGAACTTTTGAAATAAAAAATTGAAAATAACATCCAACGAAATTAGTTCCAATTAACTTTCAACACAGTCCCCTCCCCTAGATATACACTTCTTTGAACGCTCCACGAGTGATTCGAAGGCTCCCTGGAACTACTCTGAAGTTAACGCTCTGAGACGCTTGGTGCCAGCCGCTTGAATGCTCGGTATATCTTCAAAACATCCTCTTTTCCGGTGCATTTTTAGCTTGGGAAATTGAAAAAAGTCTGCTGGAGCCAGATCTGGCGAGTATGGGGCGTGGTTAATACGTGGAATCTGATTTTCGGCAAGAAAAAACTTCGACGAATTAGAACCTTGTACTCGGGCCTGACGCGAATTAATATTTACGGTGACGCCTGGGGGCACAAATTCTTGTTGGATCAGACCTTTGAAATCGAAGAAAGCGATGAGCATCATCTTCACCCGTGATTTTTGTTGGCGCACTTTTTGAGGCCTCGCAGGGCCCTGACTGAGCCAAGTGGACGACTGCCGCTTCGAGGAAGGATCGTATTGGAAAGTCTCGTCACCAGTCACAATTGAGGTTAGAAAGTCTTGACAACATTCGACGCTAGTCTGCTTCTGCTCGTGTGTGATGAGCACAGACCTTCCTACGGTTCATTTTTTCTTTCAAAATCAAAGCTACGCTGTCCTTACTCATGTACAGTTCGTCTGCTAACATTCTGAGAGACATGTGGCAATCCTGGTTCAGTAGCGCACGCACACGAGTCTCGTTTTCATCGGTAACAGCTGTTGACGGCCGGCCGCTTCTCTCGTCATCTTCTGAAGACTCTCTACATTCTTAAACTGATTGAACCACGTGTAAACTGTTGTACGCAACTACACCTTCACCGTAAGCCAAATCGATCATTTTTTCGTTCCCGTGAACCTTTTTTTTAAGTTTATAACAAAATTTAATCGCCGCACGGTGTTCAAATTTCTTGTACATCGCGAAGGTTGTAACGGGGTACCAAACACACGTTCACGCAAACACGTCTATCTCGAGAACTAATGAACCGATACTGGGGAAAAAATTCTCAGACGTTCCTGAAGGATGTAGCAACATAGTAACGGTGTTCGGGAACTTTTCCGACATACTGTGCATACTGGACATATTCTTTCTCACAACTTTAAGCATTCTTGAAAATGAAGTAAATGTCAAAACCATCTTGTGTTTCAAAAATAAACATTGTGGAAATAAAACCAACAATTTTATTCATTATAAAATCAATTTCCATAAAATTAATCCATCAACGATATCTTAAATTCGAAACATAATTTTCAATTGACACTAAGTTGTGAATATTTATTAAAGGAATATTAAATAAAATAAATGAATTGAATTGCATTGATCATTACAAGAATGGTTCGAAATGACTAACTCTGAATTGAATGCACATCTACGAAGAGGTGACTGCAGAACAACAGTCTTGCTATTTCTAATTCTTAGGGCAGCATTTATTCATCCGTTCTTGAAACTACTGAAAATTTGTTATTTTTACACTGTAGGTGAGTTATTTCACGTACCCTCAAACATAGACATCTAACTGTTTAAATCCGGTAACCGTGGTGGCCAAGCAATTGGAACTTCTCTACCAATCCTCCTATTCGAAAAATAATTATACTTTAATGAAATTCGACTGTTTCACATAAAGGAAACGCAAATTTTCATTATAACTCAGAAATAAAATAGCACGTATTTCCGAGTGTACGTGAAAAAGTGTCTGTATGTACATAATTTCAAGAACAACCGAAATTTTGGCACTTAACTGATTCAGGAAATTTTTTAAATTTCCTGTACGAAAAATCCTAGCTTGATTCTCTATACATCAAAGAATTTCTCAAGCACAAAAGAACACGTGGAAAGAAAGGTCATTTTACTCCATTCCCAATATTTCGCATAGCTGCAAAATCAAATCTTCGAATTCTTTCCACCTTGTACATTTCCGCTATCGAAATCACTTTGTAGTAAAACCGTAAAATAAATTAGGATATTCATGGATGCATTACACAAATATTTCGGAATTCTATGAATGGATGTAAAGAAATTCTTGGACGATAGAATATATCCGCTTCCAAATTCCGATAGGAGGAAATTCCACCAAAAAACGAATTCAACTAACAGGAGATTGCACAAGAAGTGAAAACTTAATGAACCGAGCTGAAGGAAGTTGGGGACATCAAAGAACACTCATCAGTCTTAGAGGAAAAAACCGTTCAGAAACTGAAACACACTTCACCCTCCGGAGAGTCTCAAGTATATACAGTTTAATCCTTAGAAGTGAATGACCTGGTATTCCTTCCTTTATGTTTTAAGTTAATATTATTTTAGATATTTGTGCATATAAATATTAATTATCAATAAAATTATATAATAAAATAATTAATAAAAGATTTTTAAACAGAAGTTCATGTGTGTTTGAGTGCTCCTAAGACTTTTGGCAACAATTTTGTGAAAACTACGAATTAAACACTGAAAATTATACCAATATGTGGTAGAGTAAAGAACTATGTTTTAATGCTAGAATTGAGTTCAATTTTTCATAAACCTATTCGAAAAATTCAGAAAACATAAAATAATTACTGAAACGCTCATAAAAAACATAAACAAAGTTTATCAGTTAATTATAACAAAAAAAAACAAAATCATTCCAGACATCTTGATCTTGAAATCGAGTTATCGACTAAAGGTTGCCACACACCTTTAGATCCACGTGAAGTTGAAATGGAGTGCAGGAAATGCAAGACCATGAGCGATCCCAATGCAAAGGGGATGAAAAACACATTTTCCTTGTGATGGATGTAAGCATGTTTACTGCAGAAATTATCATATATATATATATATATATATATATATATATATATATATATATATATATATATATATATATATATATATATATATATTGCAACTGACATCCATAGGAAGAATGATTAGTGCAAATAGAAAATCAAGAAGAGAATTAGAAACTTTGGAAAACGTTTACCAATAATTAATCGATCAAAGACAGAAAAGTCAGAAACAGCCCCAGGAAATGAAGTTGAACATGGAAAACAACACCTTGAAGAAAACTAATCATATATTGGAAAGTAAACTGGCGGAAGATGGTAAATTGTTAGATCAACAGAATCAAGAACTCATGAAGCTGAAGAAGGAACAGAGAACTTTAAAACAAGAGAATTTGTCACTGAAAAAAGAAATTGATCACTTTAAAAATCAAACCGATAAAGAAGATTACACGAGTCCAAGCATCCATGCTTGTAAGGGGGATATGGATAATCGATTTATGAGTCTGGAAAAAGAACTTCAAAATAACAAACAAATTTCGAAGAAACAACATAATGAAAATGCTAAAAAAGAGATATCTGATGCTAATAGAGAAGTTCGTCCTACGTATACAAATATTCTGAAAAATGAAAAAGATCATGTCTTGATGATCCAGCCAAAAAAGGGAACCAGAACAGTGATGATACTGAAAAGGAAATTAAACGAACTATAAACCCAGCAGATTCAAAAGATTTAATTTCAAAAATGGTTCCAACTAAAAAAGGGTGGTATCATAATAAGCTGCACTGACAGGGGTGAGAGGGACATTGTTAGGGCAGAAAACTGAAAGCAAGCTGGGAAATGATTATGAAATAAGGAAACCGATGAAAATACTACCTCAGCTCAAGATCGTTGGCTTAGGAGAACCCATTGAGGAGGAAGAATTAAAACGATGTCTGATAAACCAAAACCGTAATATCGATTAAAATGGAAAAATAAAACTTATAGTGACTAGAAAAACTAAGGTTCCACGTCTTGCAATTATTGAGGTTGGTTTTATATGTTTCAATTACGATACACATCCGAATTTTGAACATGTTAGAGTAACCCGATGGTTCAACTGTGGAGGCTTTGATCATATGGCCAAAAACTGTGTACATAAACAGATCTGTCTGAAATGTGGCAGCAACGATCATTGGTCTACGGTTTGTGATAATGAGAATATAAATTGTCACAACTGCCTGAACTATAACGAAAAATTTGGACTTGAATTAAAGGTGGATCACTTACGTTTGACAGAAATTTCAAACTAGAGAATAAAAAGCGAATGGTAACCAGCGTTGATTTGCAATTAATGCAGGAAGAGGAGCATGAATTGTGTGATGTAACGGTTACACATGCAACATTGGCATCAAACTACAAAAAAAGGGACAATTGAAAACGAGTCCTCGCAATCGCATGCATGGCCAAACAATTTGAATATTATGTATGCAAGTATTAGAAGTATTAGAAATGAACTAGATGAACTAAATGATATCATAACAGGTTAATCTGGGAAAGTCCACATTAAAGTTCTGACTGAAACTTGGCTAGATGAGAATGAAACAAAGAATTTTGGAATTGAGTCATATTCAGCCGTACATAACTGTAGACCCACCCGAGGTGGTGGGACCAGCATCTACATCAAAGATGGCATACGTTTTGTGTCTAACTGTACAAGTCAGCTGACCCCTGGAGACTGTAACATCTTGTCTGTGGATCTGATTGATATTGGCTGTACCCTATGTAGTATTTTTAATCCTCCAAATGGAAATGACGAAAATCTTATTAATCTAATGGACAGAAACATGGAAATAGGGATACCATCATCATAGGAGATGTTAATTTGGATCTGCTGAGCGAAAAAGCGTCAGTAAGATACTATCAAAATGAAATAAGTGCTAATCATTTCGAGATTCAAAATCAAATTAAAGAGAATGTCACAAGAATCAGCAAAACTTCTCAGACTATACTGGATCATGTAGCTGCGAGCAAGAGCCTAACTTATACTGTGGGATACATCGATCATTTTATCTCGGATCACAGATTGCTGAGAATAAAAGTTAGCAAGAAAGTTGAAAGAGGAGCCAAAGAAAACAAAAAATCTAAAGAGTTAAGAAGATGGCTCCAGAAAGCTGAAGAATTTGATCAGAGTGAAATCTATTCCTTCGGTGATCTAGCTGAAGTATAAGAGTCTAAATGAGATAAAAAAACACAAGGTTTAACTTTAATGAAGAGTATGGTATTATAAACAAATCGTAGAACAAGTTGGATGAATAACAGGAAAATCCACACCGAGCCATTGTACAGTCAGTATGAAAGGTAATAAAAACTAATTAAACAAGTTAAGTAGGGGTGAGTAATTCACATCTACCTGTTCATTCAAAAGCTTGTCCGAATGTTTGTATCTATTTATTTCTAATGCTTCTAGGAGATCTAATTTTGAACTTTTTGATTTTATATGTAATATGTCAAAGTTTTTATTGAATGAATGGTTTTCTTTTATTAGGTGATTTGAATAATTTGAATCAGATTTATTTTATCGAAGCTACGTTTATGTTCAGATGTTCTTATGCCAAAACTCCTATAGGTCCTACCGATATAAATTTTATCACAAGAACCGCAATTGAGTTTATAGATTCCTGATTCACTTGATTTTTCAACTCGAGATTTATTATTTTTAATATGTTTACCTAAGTTATTAGAAGTTTTGAAAGTTATATTAAGATTTTGTTTGACGAGAAAGGATTTAATATTTGTACTTGCAGAACCGCAGAATGTTAAACTGTTGAATATTTTATAGTCTTTATGAATAGGATATACTTCATTTATTGCTTTCTGATACAGTTTTTACGAATGATCCGATCTATCATATCCGGATTATATGAATTATTGATGGCTATCTGTGCGATGATGTTTAACTCTTTATTATAATCTTCTACTGATAAAGGTAAATTGAGTAACCGATGTACCATGCTGTTTAAAGCTGCAACTTTATGTTGAATTGGATGTAATGAGTAGTTATGTATAATTGTATCAGTATGTGTTGGTTTACGAAAGACCGAAAAACATGATTATTATTTCGTTTAGTGATTTTCAAGTCCAAAAATTAATGGAATCGTTCTGTTCAATTTCTATCGTGAATTTAATGTTCAAATGGATGGAATTAATGAAATTAAGAAATAAGTCTAATTGACGAGTAGTTCCAATGAAACATACTAAGATGTCGTCAACATATTTATACCAATAAAGAAATTTGGAAATGAGTGGATGTGTATGAATTTTCTGTTCAATATTATTCATAAAATCTCTGCTAATAGTGGACTCAAAGGATTTCCCATGATCAAACCATTTTCACTATTGTAATAGATGTTGTTGAAAGAAAAATAATTTTGTTCAATGCAAACGTCCAACAGATTCAATATTTCTGATTTAATTATGTGGTTAACATGATTCGAATTCAACATGTTTTCGATTAATATTTCGACATCACCTGGAGGAACACTTGGGTATAAATTCTCAACATCAAACAAAATAAGTTTTGCGTTAGGTGGTAGGTTAACGTTTTTATGTTATTTATCAATTCGAAAGAATTTTTATAGAAAATTTTGATTTGAATGAACAATAATTTTTAATGATTACTATAAGGCAGTGCGACAATTTCACGGCTGGGGCTGTAACGTAAGGTACGACTGGTCTAACGGGGTTATTTACTTTATGCAATTTAATGAGTGAATACAGTTGAGGTGGTTGAGGGTTTGGTAAAATTAATTTGTATTTATCTATTGCTTTAATTAAAGATTTTGCGTCATTTATTGCAATTTTAATATTTTTCTGGAATTTAATAGTTGGATCTTTGTTTAAAATTGTATAGTTTCCGGACGAAATGAAATTTAGAGTTCTAAAAGGTAGTCATTTTATATAACGCAATAACAGTATTACCCTTATCTGCTTTTGTAAAAATAACTTCATTTAGTTGAGATTTTTGTGTGATGGCCTTTAAAATATTTTGTTCTTTACTCGGTTTAAAGTCAGCTAATGATTCATTTTTATAATGTTAGATGCTAAATATTTAAGGTGAGTGTTATTAGGAATATTTTTCAGAGAAATTTCAGTATCTATGCCAAGTTCCTCTAAATCAGATTTTATCTTGTTTGATTTAATATTGTGTTTGAAACCTTTCTCCAAGAGATTTGTTTCATCAGTTGTGAAATTAGTATCAGAAAGGTTAACGAATCTATCAAAAAATTGGTCAGAAAATTTAGTTTTACGTGGAGTAGGTTTCGGTTTTCGTGACACGAGAAACTTTAATTTGCGGTATTGGATGGTATATTTATTATGTATTATTGTCGTCGAATTTTTTCAAATAAAGTGTAGATTAAAGTTAAACCTTTTGTTTTTTTTACTCATTTATATCATGGATCTACATCAAGTAACGGCCTCCACAATTCAAATATTAGAGTCTACCAAACAGGAGTGTACCAAAATTTATGCTGTTAAAATTGGGGTTGGAAATAGCTGGATTACTCATGATTACCTAGATTTGATAAAAAAAAAGAGACAGAGATATACGCTCTGTCTCTTGATGGAAGAAGTCCAACAATCAGTTCACCAGGGATGAGTTCGCACAGCTGAAAAATAGAACAAATAATCTAAGGAAGCTGCTGAGACGACAGTATGTGCAGAAAAAACTTAATGAAGCCGGGGTAACGGCAAGAAGACCTGGAAAATACCTAATGAAGTATCGAGAGGAGGAAATAGAAGGCCACAGATAAATGTAATAACTGACAAAAATGGGCAGGATATGCAACAGCCAGCCAGTGGCTTCTAGATGCCAAAAGTACGAATAAGAACAACCGAAAAAGCCAATCGATCATCCGAGTCTCTCCAAAAAGCCATACTTCTTATTGAACAAGAGGGTTATTCTATAAGAGAAGCAAGTAAATCTACTGGTATCCCATTTTCAAGCTTAAAAACAGATACAGAAAGAAGACTATCCAAGAACCACGTCTTGGAAGATGTACAGTATTTACGCCTGAAGTAGAAGAAAAATTAGCTGATGTGATAAAAAGATGGCTTATTTATTTAATGGTTGTACCGTAACTCAAATAAGGAAAGTGGCATTTGATTATGCGGAAAGTTTGAATTTAAATCATAACTTTGATTAAGTTACAAAAATGGCTGGTCGAGATTAGTTGAAAGCTTTTATGGCTAGAAATAATATATCTGTGAGGAAACCAGACTATGCAACTAGCATAAATCGAATAACAGCGTTCAATAAAGAGGAGGTGCAGTAATTTTTCAAACTGTTGGAGGAAATTATGGAGAAACACAAATTTCTTCCCAAAAATATATACAATTGCGACGGAACTAGAATGACAACTGTACAGAATCCAGGGAAAATACTAGCAACAAAAGGACTGAAGAGAGTGGAATCTATCACCAGTTGGGAAAGAGGCAAAAATATAACTTTGATGTTTGAGCGCTGCAGGTGGCTTAATCCCACCTATGTTTATTTATCCCCGCAAGAGAATGACTTCTCTACTTGAGAAAGATGGTCCATCAGGAGCACTTTATAAATGCTCCGACAATGTCTCTTTCTTGTGTGGCTCACACATTTTAAAAAGCATGCTAAACCTGCTATGGACGAACCTGTTCTCTTGAGTTTAGACAATCATGCAAGTCATTCTTCCCTACCTATCTACGAATTTTGCTAAAGCAACTATATTCATATGTTCCTTGCCTTCACACACATCCCACAGAATGCAGCCTTTGGACGTGTAATTCTTTGGACCTCTCAAAACCGCATACAGAAAGGAATGTGATTTATATATGAAAAGTAATCGCCTGGAACACATAACTCCTTATGATGTAGCATCATTGGTGAGGAAAGCATATATTACCGTTGCGTCTATTAACAAAGTGGAATCGGGATTTAGGGCAACAGGTATTTTTCCAATAAATCCCTAAGTATTTTCTGAAGAAGATTTTATGGCTGCTGAGATTCTCCAATCTGGCTCTATAGTCGTTTGCAATGAATCTATTACCATTTCTACTTGTGACATAGAACAAGATTTGAATTGTGGAGGCCGTTACTTGATGTAGATCCATGATATAAATGAGATAAAAAACACAAGGTTTACCTTTAATCTACACTTTATTTGAAAAAATTAGACGACGTTTCGCTGACACAGCAGCTTTATCAAGAATGACAAACAGAATGGAGAGTATGGTATTATGAACAAATCGTAGAACAAGTTGGATGAATAACAGGAAAATCCACACCGAGCCATTGTACAGTTAGTATGAAAGGTATTAAAAACTAATTAAACAAGTTAAGTAGGGGTGAATAATTCACATCTACCTGCTCATTCAAAAGCTTGTCCGAATGTATCTATTTATTTCTAATGCTTCTAAGAGATCTAATTTTAAACTTTTTGATTTTATATGTAATATGTCAAAGTTTTTATTGAATGAATGGTTTTCTTTTATTGAGTGGTTTGAATAATTTGAATCAGATTTATTTTTATCGAAGCTACGTTTATGTTCAGATGTTCTTATGCCAAAACTCCTATAGGTCCTACCGATATATATTCGGTTGAACAGAACGATTCCATTAATTTTTTGGACTTGAAAATCACTAAACGAAATAATAATCATGTTTTTTCGGTCTTTCGTAAACCAACACATACTGATAGAATTATACATAACTACTCATTACATCCAATTCAACACAAAGTTGCAGCTTTAAACAGCATGGTACATCGGTTACTCAATTTACCTTTATCAGTAGCAGATTATAATAAAGAGTTAAACATCTTCAAACAGATAGCCATTAATAATTCATATAATCCGGATATGATAGATCTAATCATTCGTAAAAAACTGTATCAGAAAGCAATAAATGAAGTATATCCTATTCATAAAGACTATAAAATATTCAACAGTTTAACATTCTGCGGTTCTGCAAGTACAAATATCAAATCCTTTCTCGTCAAACAAAATCTTAATATAACTTTCAAAACTTCTAATAACTTAGGTAAACATATTAAAATAATAAATCTCGTGTTGAAAACTCAAGTAGATCAGGAATCTATAAACTCAATTGCGGTTATTGTGATGAAATTTATATCGGTAGGACCAATAGTAGTTTTGGCATAAGTATATCTGAACATGTAGCTTCGATAAAATAAATCTGATACAAATTACTCAAACCACTTAATAAAAGAAAACCATTCATTCAATAAAAACTTTGACATGTTACATATAAAATCAAAAAGTTTAAAATTAGATCTCCTAGAATCATTAGAAATAAATAGATACAAACATTCGGACAAGCTTTTGAATGAGCAGGTAGATGTGAATTATTCACCACTACTTAACTTGTTTAATTAGTTTTTATTACCTTTCATACTTACTGTACAAAGGCTCGGTGTGGATTTTCCTGTTATTCATCCAACTTGTTCTACCATTTGTTTATAATACCATACTCTCCATTCTGTTTATCATTCTTGATAAAGCTGCTGTGTCAGCGAAACGTCGTCGAATTTTTTCAAATAAAGTGTAGATTAAAGTTAAACCTTGTGTTTTTTATCTCATTTACATAGAACAAGATTCAAATGTCATTCCCAGCACATCAAAACAATTAGATTCATCAGCTGTAAGTGAATCAGAGCAAATAGTTATCTCATCCCCGACATCAAAGGCCAAAGAGTCGTCTGATCCTCCGTCAAATGCTATCCGATTTTATAAAATTACCAAAGAAAGCACCTGTGGCTAAAGAGAAACAGCGCCGAAAGAAGCAGCATGCTACGGTATTAACCTCAACTCAACTGAATAAAGATTTGATAGAAAAGGAAAATAAAAAATAAAAAAAAAACAGAAAGAGCAAGAGAAAGAAAAAAAATGGAAAGGTAAGGGTCAGGGGAAGAAGACTAAGGTGCAGAACGGTGATGGTCCCAAAAGGGCAAAAGAGACAGGTTCTTCAGGATTCAAACGATACATCAGTCTCAAGTACTAACACTAACGACTTATGCCAGGATGATGAGAATGATGATGCAGGAGACGCAGGAAATAGATGTTCAATATACAGTGAATTTGGACGAAACAACGAGATATGGTACCGCTGTACCACATGTGGATTGTGGGCACACGCAGAATGTACTGGATGGGATTCTGCCGAAGGGTACGTATGCGGTATGTGTTACTTTTGCTTGATACTCATTTTCCACAGGCTGACCACCACTGCCCCGAAGTAAGTGCAATGGGAGTCAAACCTACTTTTTTTTTAACTTAATTTTTTCCCAAAGTTGATATACAAGATGATTAAAACTGATCTCAATTATTAGACAAATAAGTGTTTTTTGTTACAAAACATTAGCAATAAATATTTAATTTTTAAATAAGCTTTTATTTGAAGACTTGCTTAAGTGACTCCTATTACCCTTTTCTACCCTACCCTTAGAGACACAATCCTTGCCAATTATGGTATTCAAACAAAGACTGAAGAACTACCTGCTAGAAAGAGCATACTATGAAGTCCATGACTTTTTCGACGATAATTTTGTGTAGAAATCATTTTCGTATATGTACAGTATGTCCCATTTTGGGAATGCCACCAGGAGCATCTCTGTTATTATTTAAGATAGAGAGATGGGGTTTTCACGACCCTTGGCTACATTTTCGAGACAAATTCATAGAGCTAATCGGAATTATTCTAACTTCAGTGGTTTTTGAGTTATTCGCGAATCTTGAAAATTTCCGGATTTCTTTTTTTCTCGATATCTCGGTTCTTATAGAAGATAATTGAATTCTGTTTTTACGTTTCTGAAACGGTATTTTGAGTAGATTCCAGTGACGTACTCGAAGTTTTTTTTTTCATTAATTATGACAAATATGCCATAAAGTTGCATTTTTTTAAATACGAACCTAGTTTTTTTTTGGCATATTCCGATTGCCGTTTTTTTTCCTTTTCAAAAATATATAACATGATGACAAAATTTCCACCCAATTTGAAGAAAATAACGGAATAATGATTTACCCCTAATGGCTGAGCGAAGGAACACACGTGAGCGGACGAACCATAGAACATTTGTAGTTATTCGATGAAAACGATCAAAACAATGCAAAATCTTCTTGATCGAAATAATGGAGCTAGACTGCTCCTAAGATTCCATCGTTATTTATGACATCCGCAATTTCCGCTTTTTATTTTATTTTTGAGATTGTCGTTTAGTTTCTAGAGTTCTCTGAGAAATACCTACATGAGAATAATAATAGGCACCTAATAATTTACTCAAATTTACTTCTCATAATGATTTACATATATTGCTCGAACTGATTTCCATCATGTTGTAAACATGAAGTGCATCTTTGGATTATATCTTCTATGGCCCTAGTCAAATGTAGCGAGGATCTCCTCAGATCTTCGAATGCTTCATTTGTTGCATTCTTCAATTGATCGTAATTGGCGTATTGCCTCTTATATATCTTATTTTTTAAATAACCCCAAAGAAAAAAATCTAAAACGGATAGGTCAGGAGACCTAGATGGCCATTGAATTGGGCCATTGGTACCGATCCATTTATTTTCAAAATTCAAATCCAAGTAGTTCCTCACCACGGCCGAATTATGGCAAGGAGCACCGTCTTGTTGGAAGTAATATGTGTTGAATTGAGCAAGAGGAATGTCATCTTGCAGTTTTGGCAGACAAATATTTAAAATTTCGAGATATCTCTGTGCATTCAAGTTGCCATCAAAGATATAGTAGGCTAATTTGTTGCCCATTACGAAACACGACACATTGAAACCGAACCTCCCCTGCTGCCGTCGAGCTACTGCTTCGTGTTGGTTTTCGTTTGCCCAGAATCTATTCGTATGGCGATTAAAGATTCCGGCACTGCTGATTCTTGACTCATTAGATCAAATGATATGTCGCCCAAAACGAGCTTCACCTCTGATTCTCCCTAAATACCAATTGCAGAACGCCGTTCTCTCTCTGCTTCCCCGGCATTGAGATGATGAATTATTTTATGTTTATAGGGATGATATTTATACTTTCTCAAAATTCTTTGGGCTCTGCTTTTGACACACCCACTTCGCTCTCAATTTGCCGACACGATGTAGAATGGTTAGCCTCAACAGCTGCTAACACGTCAAGTTCATTATCACCTCTATTCCGTTTATTGTAGTTTTTACTTCTTGGTTTCTCGAACGAACCATAATTGGAAAGATTTGCTTCCATTTTGGCGAAGAACTTCCTGTTTGGTTGAATTCTTTGAGGAAATCTATTGGAGAGTGTCAGTCAGGTATGTAATATTGATTAGAATTACTACTTCCATTTCCATTGTCGAACTTACCTATTCAAATATTCTTCTGATGCACGGACTGGGTTACAGTGACACTGAAAGAGGACCTTCAGCATATCAACTTTTTCGAAATTTTCGTATCTTCTATTTTGTTCCATAGTGTGAATTGCAGAAATTAACTAAACAATCCAAATTCAACAACAAACACTAATTTTACGAATTCAAATAGACACGAAGCCAATATATCCACAGATAATGAATAATAATAATTATTGGTCGTTCTATGGTTTCTCATGAACGTGCATAGATGAAGACTTCTGTGTTCACAGAGAGCATTCAGACATAGAAGATATAATCCGAAGATGCACTTTATGTTTACAACATGATGGAAATCAGTTCGAGCAATATATGTAAATCATTATGAGAAGTAAATTTGAGTAAATTATTAGGTGCCTATTATTATTCTCATGTAGGTATTTCTCAGAGAACTCTAGAAACTAAACGACAATCTCAAAAATAAAATAAAAGCGGAAATTGCGGATGTCATAAATAACGATGGAATCTTAGGAGCAGCCTAGCTCCATTATTTCGGTCAGGAAGATTTTGCATTGTTTTGATCGTTTTCATCGAATAACTACAAATGTTCTATGGTTCGTCCGCTCACGTGTGTTCCTTCGCCCAGCCATTAGGGGTAAATCATTATTCCGTTATTTTCTTCAAATTGGTGGAAATTTTGTCATCATGTTATATATTTTGAAAAGGAAAAAAACGGCAATCGGAATATGCAAAAAAACTATGTTCGTATTTAAAAAATGCAACTTTATGTCATATCTGTCATAATTAATGAAAAAACTTCGAGTACGTCACTGGAATCTACTCAAAAAACCGTTTCAGAAACGTAAAAACAGATTTCAATTATCTTCTATAAGAACCGAGATATCGGGAAAAAAAGAAATCCGGAAATTTTCAAGATTCGCGAATAACTCAAAAACCACTGAAGTTAGAATAATTCTGATTAGCTCTATGAATTTGTCTCGAAAAAGTAGCCAAGGGTCGTGAAAACCCCATCTATCTATCCTAAATAATAACAGAGATGCTCCTGGTGGCACCCCCAAAATGGGACACGCTGTACAATATTTCAATTCAATCTATGGTACATGTTTTGTTTTTAACATTTGAATTTGGGAGGCTTTTACTTGGTAAAATTCCATTATCAATAATAAAAAACAAACAAGTACTGTGTTTTAAGGAATTTTACTTAATATTACTTTAATAATATTCATTTTAAGTAAAATTCCTAAAAACACAGTACTTGTTTGTTTTTATTATTTTGTTTTTAAATTGAGATGCTTCACTGTTCTGATATTATTAACTTTTATTACAATTAATGTAATTTTACATATACACTGTACCTATGTGTACCATACTGAACTAATAAATTTCTATTTATCTATCTATCAATTTGAACAGATTATGTAAATAGCGTCTATGTGGTGAGGATTGAATAATTAAAATAAATTATAAATTAAATAAACAGAAATATTTCAAATAAATATACCGTTGACTATTTGATCCGGTTATTCTCGTTACTGGATAATTTTTTGAGATATGACAATAGTGATCTTTTACGCAAAAAACTTTCAAAATTCATCAGATTTCTAAAACACGCATTCCCTAATTACTTAAAGGGTGCAAAGTGTTAGGGATGCTTTACCCTGAGCGCATATGGGAAAAAATTAAAAAACCAAAATCAGCATATCATAAAATACTATTTTTTTAAACAGTGTCTTGAATTTCAGAAAATTCCGTTGAATAACAAAGATTTTATCCCAAACAAACAATTCATTTTTGAAACTTAAGGGGTGCATATCCCAGAAATGATGCATTTTAGGGAAAAATTTTGTATAGTATAAAGTTGTGGCATTATTCTGGAGAGATCTATCAAATTCCGAGATTTTAATACCTTATTCTGGGACACCCTGTGTATAAAATTGCTATCCAGTTCAATATTTTTTTCTTTTTTCCTTAGAAGAAAATCATCCACTGCCTTACGTCTTTTCTGCTTCTTTACCAATAAATTCATTGAAAGTTTTCTTTGTACCAGTCGGTCCAACAATGACGACTAATTTTCAATTGAAAACCCGTATCGACTGGAACTTCCTCCAAACGGAAATTGGGAGCGTTTCTGGCTGCCTATAAATCAAATCAATTATCAAACACAATGGAGATAGTCAGCTAAAAACTGTCGAAAATACACCATTGTGAGGAGGCCTTTTCGAAGCATCACGTCCAATACCGTTGAATGGAAATTTCGATATGAATGCTATCCGTGAAGGGCATAAATTTAGTTTCGATTCACTGGCGTGATGCCGAAGATTGAAAAAATATAGTCAGCTGTTTTTATTTGTGGATGAGAGCGGACAGAACCGTACGGAAAATGAGGAATGAGTTTGATATACTTTTTAGATTCACCATTCAGTTCGAAATTGGTTGAATCTGGAAGTGTTTTTATTGAAAATATCGAATATAACTTATCAACCATTCGTTAATTATGATGGGATTTAAAAGTTTTGGTGATTAATATAAATGATAATGAGAAATTCTATCACATGTTTGAAATTCAGGATTGCAATTTCGGTCTCTCGACCATTTTCAGCTGCCAACAAGTACTGAACTAAAGTTGAAATACATAGATACTTAAACAGGTATAGTCTGTTCACATTTAAAGAGACGTCATAGCTAGGGATGTTTGGTTGGAAAAGATTGCAATGGACTAGAACAATATAACTAGTCTCGCGCAAAGGAGCAACTAGTGACATATGGCGACATACAGTTGGCATTGAAACCCGGCGTTGACGTATTTTTATTGTTTATTTCAGTTCGCTTTCTTGTGCTGATTGAGATTGGATTGAAGTGTTTTCCTGTAAATTTTGATGATATTTGAATCATCATTCTAAAATCAGTTCTTTTCAGAACTCAGTGTTTCAAATATTTATTCTATATAAATAGAGAAAATGCCAAGAGCTTCTCGAGCCAAGCCCAAAACATGGTTGCATCATTATGCAATTATATCCAACAATAACGAGATAATGGGGGGCCTCTTCTCCCCCTTACAGCTGTAAGAGATGTAAGTCCCACTAAAATTAATAACAGAAGGGGCCTTCCACCCTTAAAAAAAATATTATGATAGAGCTTAACTTGTTCATCTGTTGGTTTCCAAATTGTGCTTTACAAGTAAGCGTTTCATCCATTAACAATATTATGGCAAAGACAAAGAGTGATGATCTACTGAAAAGTCCAAGAAGAATAGCATATCATAATATTCACCCACGTATAGACTATGTACCAGCTATGTTCTGTTTTCTTGACTACACTAAAGCATTCGACACCGTTCAATGGGGAAAACTATGGAACATCCTGAGTGAAATGGGGGTCCCGAAACATCTTATATACGTCACAAAGGCCCTGTATGACAAGAACAGAGCATACATACAAATAGAAGGGGAACCTTCAACAGGTTTCAGGGTCGGAAAAGGAGTCAGGCAGGGGTGCATTCTCTCCCCAATTCTTTTTAACATATATGAAGAATGGATTATGAGAAAGCGTTGGAAAACTGGGAAGGAGGAATATGTATTGGTGGAAGAAAAGTGTCAAACTTACGCTATGCAGATGACACGATAATCTTGGCAAAAAACGAACAGGAAATGCATGAACTTCTACGACGTGTGGAAGCTGTTAGTCTAGAGGCGGGACTACGACTAAATAGGACCAAATGTTGTCTGCTGATTGTGGACAGATCCCAGACAATCCCAGTACCACTTCAGCTCATCCATGATATAGAAATCAGTGACACTGTTATTTATCTTGGCGCAAAAATAACCAACAAAGGAGGCTCCGAACAGGAAATCAAGAGAAGGATTGGGATGGCAAAGGAAGCTCTGGGCAGACTGGACAAAATATGGAAAGACCACAAAATCCGTAAGATGACCAAAATGAGACTTCTTAAAGCACTGATATTCTCCATCGCAACCTATGGGTCAGAATCCTGGACGCTAAATGCAGCATGACGCAGGAGAATAGAAGCTTTTGAGATGGTGTGTTATCGCAGGATGCTAAGGATCCCTTGGGAGGCTCATAGAACAAACGTGTCCATACTCAGGGAACTGAAAATTCAGGATCATGAAAGGCTGCTTCCAACAATCCAGAGACACATAATTAAATATTTCGGTCATGTGATACGGAAGGACGGGATGGAGAATATTGTTGTCCAAGGGAAAGTGGACGGCAAAAGAAAGAGAGGCAGATCTCCTGTTAGATTCTTGGACCAAATGAAGGACCTAACAAATATGTCAGTGGCAGAAGTCATGAGAACCGTGGAGGACAGAGAAGCATGGAGGAGGCTTGTACCATGAATAAGTCACGACGCTCGGAATCGAGCAACGACTAGAGAGAGAAATAGACTCAACTAATAGAGGTAAATACATTTCATTAACATATTTTGGCGCTATCAGCCAAAAGATTGCAAATTTCATTTCAACACAGCAAAAAAATTAATTTTCAAAACCCACATGAAACTTTCCCACGAATTTTTCAATAGTAAAGATAAAACTGATAGATTTGGCAATACTGAAAAATAATTTGTCATGTATGGATTGTGAAGTTTGATCATTTATTCAAAACTAGATACAAATAGCATTAATCAGATTACAGTAAAAATTTGAGAACCGATGGATCTGCTTTTGCTTCACATTGTATCAAAGATGGCCATCAATTTCCTCCCATAGATCGACTTCAAACTCCAAAAATCTCCCATAGAGATAATATTCGTACTTGTTTATAGCCACTTAATTTCAGTCGATATGAGATGAATGAATAGTGTGCATTGAAAGGTAGTCGCGTATTAGGACATGTGATGTTCGATGAAAACCTTCGTGGAAAATTATATCATTATTATGGATATTGTAATGAACTGTGTTTTGCTGAAAGAAGAAATATCTAATATCAACAGGATGGAGCTCCTCTATATCAAACTATGGCCAATGATTGATTTACTTGACTGTATTAATCGCCACTGGAATGAAGAGCTTGAAATATGGAGGTAAAAGCAAAATTAGGCTTTGACTGTATTAATCGCCATCTGGAATTATGCTTACAGGCTCTAGAAGATGCCGTAGTTGAAATATGGAAAAACAATTGGGTAAAAGCAAAAAGTTTCAGGCAATGAATTGCAGCGATTACTGATATTCAAATTTCTAGTGCGTTTCAGAGTATCCTCAGGCTTTGTGAATTATGCTTACAGGCTCTACTTTGAGATACCCACATTGATGGTTTCCGTTATATTAAAAAAAATAGAATATATATATATATATATATATATATATATATATATATATATATATATATGTAGAGAGTTAGTAATTGTTTTGAAAAACAATTGCTTTGTACGCAATGGTCGCTTCGTTATTATAAACAACATATTGACACAAAAGTTGTAATATTATGAAACAAAACATTGAAAAATTTATCGGATTTGTCATTGCAAGATTCTTGTGCATATACATTAGAGATACTATATAAAATCATGAAATAATTATTTTTTTGAAAAATAAACAAAAACCCTCTTAATCAAAATCAACGTTACAGTTGGTTCATTTTTGGAAAAGCACCAGTTTGCATTATAGCTCAAAAGCCGAAGAACAAGAAACGTTGTTCGATTCTACGTACGAAAGTGCATGCAGAATCTCAAAATCATTTTGAGAAAAACGACAGAAATATTGGCACTTGATTGGCTCAGAAAATCTTCAAATAACTCGAGAACCAAATAAGCTTAAAAATGTTTGCTGCAATGAATTTTTCGTGCAAAAATCACGAAAAGAGGGCAATTTTCTTATATCTACAATATTTCACATAGCTGCAGTGATTAAACGTCGAAATCTGTTCACTCTGTATACTAAAGTTGGAAATTTAATTGAATTAATAATTAATGCCAATGATTATGGACATATTTTCATCTTAAATTTTCACGGAGAGATTTATCTTTAAACAATCAATATATTAAAAATATTTTCAAACTTTTTTCATTTCTGGTTGAGCCAGAAGTAAACAAAAACCTCCCTCCTGTCTTGCTGATACTGATTTAGAAATATACCATATTATAGTTATGCATCATACGTCTTAGTAAACAATCCACTTTTCCAGAAGAAAATTGAACTTGAGGTATCACTGTAAAATTATCACAACTTTAAAATTGCACGAGTCAAAGAAAATGTTTGGATATTTTCAGAGAAAGAAAATAATAGGTTGGCATCGCAATAACGATAATAATAATAATAAAAAACGGGCCAATACAGACTATCTTCGCAGGCATAATCAAGTGTGCAACATTATCCATCAGAACCTTGCACTCAAGTACAGACTTTTGAATGCCTTCCAGCCATATTACAAGTATCAACCGGCGCCCTTATTGGAAAATGACTCTATCAGATTATACGATGAAAGGCCTGTTATCACTGACAGAATGGTGACGAATAATAGGCCGGACATAGTGATGTATGATAAGAGAGCCAAAACAGCAATGCTGGTGGATGCCGCCATACCGAATAATAACAACGTGCTGAACAAGTTCCAGAAGAAAAAGTCCAAATATACAGACCTTGCTATGGAAATCAAGCAGATGTGACACCTCGATAAAATAGATATCGTTCCTGTCATCATTTCTTCGACTCGGTTAATACCCAAAACTTTGCATGATAGCCTTAAGAAATTAGAATTGCATAAGAATACTGGGATGAGGTCACACACACGATGGAAACACTGATGGTTAATACAAACACTCTTTGTAAACGTAGAATTAAAATGAAATGAAAAACACGTGGTTCGTTGGTAAACAACGGCGGTTTGGCAATATGGCGTGGGTACGGAAAGCCGGCTCGTGGCAACGCGTGCTACAGCCGGTTTTCTGAGACAGTGTGTATTCGAAGAGGTCGTGAAGAGAAGGTGGGAGAGTCTCCGAAATGCATGGATATTTAAACCCTCGGTTCAGGTAGGCCCAGATTACGTTCTGTACCTAGCCTGGTCGAAGGGCCTACTAGGCGATCTGTGATTAAGGAAGCGTGGTTAACACGGTAACATGCTTATTCGGAGGGGCCTAAAGCGATCTATGGTGAGATACCGTAGTGGAAATGGTAACAATACCTATACAGAAAAGCAAAAAGCTGTATTTCTTGATACATGCATACTCTTCATTCCTAAAAATTAATAATACAAACATACAAAATGATCTAACAGAAAACAGAAAATGGAGAACATTGAAAGTAAATGGGGAAAAGCTTGAATCAGTGCTTTAATCTATCTATTTATTCATCACTGGGTGCCTTTATGGATTTTAATTTTATATACTACGCAGAGGCTTTCTTCAAAGGGCTTTGAATTATACCCGTCTAAAATGTTGTTGAGTTTCTTGGCACAATTTCAAAAACTTTTACACGAACTTATTTGGGAACTCAATCGTGTAAAATATCTTTAATAAGAAATGCTGACATTTTTTGTTTATCTCTTTAAATAATTCTAAAGGAAAACTTTAAAATAGAATAGACCGACGCAACACATTATCATCTTTACAGTTCGTGGGCTATGAATGCATCGACAATAAGTTACTTATAAGTTACTATCTCTGTAATGGATGTAACTCGATCGGTAATTTCCGGATGGGATGTACCTCAACTTGTATCGAGGATAGAAGTCTCTTTCATAACTGATCATTGATCGAATAGTATAAATATAAAGCAAAGGATTGAATCAGGGGAGTTCGGAATAACAATTTCATGTAACTTTACTCCAACTAACCTTGCGTTATAAACAATTTTACGCTCGTACCCAGGTTGCCCTCAGGCAAATCCTCGATTTACCTTTGTTTTCTATTGAAAAACTTCAAACTAACCTGTCACGTGTGAATGTCGAAAATCACGTTCGAAACTTCTAAAACGACCCGATAAGTTGTGGCCAAACGTCATATTAACTGGTTGATGAAATCAAACCATTTCAAGAATTTGGTGTGATCTGGAAATGATTTGGAAGCCTGCCGAAATGGTCTTAGCTACTAAGGTCGTGTTAAAGACGGAGTTACCGTTTCGATGTAAGCATTATTGAATTTCAAATTGACAAATTCCGACAACAGTCTGGGTGAAATGCTCGAAAGCTGAGCCCATTCCGTATTCCTCCATAGATTAGGTAAAAGTTACCAAGATCCAAATAAAGTCGAAGAAAGAAGAAGATCAAATTGACGACTGTTTATGACATAACCTATATAAAATTGAAGTTGTTTTGCTTTGTATTCGCAAAGATTAATGAAAGATATAAGATGAAGTAATGCATAAAGACATATACAATAGAAAAGACATCAGAGATAAGTGAAATGAGCATACTTAGAAGCAGGTTTACCATTGATATATTGCAATAAGTAATTTCTTGGACGTAAAGACAACCAAGCCCTGTTCAATTTTGAAAGTTGAAGTTGTCAGAACCGAGGGAAAGAATTGTAAGTGTTCAATATGAACTACCAAAATAGACATGAACATTTGACAAAGGCAAAAATTCAAAACTGGGCATCACATCAATTTAATCATCAAAGTTCTGAATAACTACAATCTTCAAAATAATGGCAAACTGAGATGAAGTGATGCAGGAAAATACCATCGAGAAAGACATCAGAGGTAATACAAATAAACATAGTTTAATATGGTTTCCATTAATTTTATGTTGCTGCAGGTCGTTTGTTGAACACAAAGAGCACTGAACGCTATTCGATCTGGAATGTCTTTAGACCTTTCTTCCTGGAGCAGTTATTTTGAATCTTAAATGTTTAAAGAAATTTTCATAGTGAAGCAAATTTCAAAATGAAACCCAAAAAGTGAATGAGTTCAGAGTAATAAGAATTTTAGATACTTTAAGTGAATGATATGCGGATAATGGAAAGTTTTTATGTCTGGAACTGTCTTTTTAATATATTATCCTTACCGTTTTGTATTGATACCTCGGTCTGATTGTCTCTATATTTATATCATGTTCTGATTGTTTCTGGCTTTTACTCTCTATTCTGACTGTTTAGTGTTTATATTGATGTATGTTTGCCATTTTGTTCGGATGTAGTTAGTGTATACACACAGTGTTTGTCTCAATTCAAGTTCAAATCTATTAATGTCGATTTTTGAGTGACTTGTCATGAATTCTCTCAACTTGTATATTGATGACTAATAAAGAATATATTAATTAATTATATCAAGAATTCAAGAACTATGTGATAATAGATATCTTATTTTGAGAGTTCTGAATACATAGACTTTGTTAGTATACATGACATGGAAGATGAATATGGATAACAAATTCAAGGAATTTTTCAGAGAAACAACAACTACATTCTTTACAGAAGCAAGAAAAACAGATGAAAGGTTAAAAAATTTATTTCAAATTGATATTGAAATATACAGAAAAATTTATTGTGAAAGAATTCACATACTACATCAAAATGCTTGACACAACTTCCAATCGAGAAAATATTCATTAGAAATTTATATTAAAACTGATATAAGATGTACAGGTATATGCAAAAAAAAGTACCTCCGAAATGGCTGAATATTTGCTCTTTGTTCTGGAAATCCCAAATTTCATTTTCTGGTCTCGTACCATAGGTTTCTCTGTTATTGAACTATTAAAGAGCTGCCAAAAATCTGAAAAAAATTAAAATTTTATTTTGAAAGCAGAAGAATTATTCTGAGGAAAATTTAACATGATTTTTCTTTCTTATATCAGTGTCGAAGAGATAATTCTTGAATCTGTAATAGATGGATACAATTATCTCCCAACATTCAGAGCATTTCAAGTTTCATTATCGGTGTTGCGAGATAGAGTTAAAATTGAGAAATGTTGAATAAAAATTTAGTCTTAAACATGCACGAAATTCTCACCTCGTGACAATTACGAAACAGTTTCAAGATGAATGACCACATATTTTTATCAATGCTTGTACAATGTGAAAATAAATAAAGCCAATACTACTACCAACATTTCAAATTCAATTGAGGTACATACTTCATCGCTTACCCGTTAAGTTTTCATTCCTTGACAAAATTTTATCTCATCTTGAAAGGATAAACGTTGCATTTTGTACGATGAAATATGTTCAACAAATTTTCTTGGTAAATATCAAATCTCTCCTAGAAATTGTTGCTGTGAAAAATTAAAACCAATGAGTAATGTAAGAGTCATAACGTATCTCAATGAGCACTTATTATCAAGCATATTCTTCTCACTTTCATAAAAACAAAACCCTACTAACCTTAATATAAAATAGGCCCATTCCTCCTGCTCGAAAATTAAGTTGTTGAAATTTATTCCACTCATCAAGAAACAGCAGTAAGACTGTAGCATAATAGATGTTAGTGAGGTTTCGATAAACATAGCTCGTATATATCTGCAAAATATTCATAATGTTAGACTAATGGTTTGCTACGATTACTACATGCATTAGAGAGTTGATATGTAATTGTGAGAAAAAAAAGAATGTACCAACCTGATATATTGCTGAGTACTATTCAATATTATCGTATTACAATATAAAGGCCAACAGGATACATCTGGTTCTGTTACTATTGCATCTTTTGAATAACCAATTTCATTTATGTAATGTTAGGACTTAAAAGCTGCTTTCTGTTCATTGTTTTCTTAGACCCGTGCACTCTTCTACCTTCAAAATAGAGCCTGTTACCACAAAAAAAGTTTTTTGACCTTGCACTGTGAACACTTTAGCCTGAAAAAACCACATTAGGTATTCGTTAGATTGCCTTCGATAAGCTGTACATTACTGATTTCATTGAGAATATCGAGATGATTCGTCTTCGGAGAAAACGACAAATAACGTACCTTCAGATACCAAATTATATTCTCGGTTGGCTTAACCTCTTGATATATTCAGTTTCGCGTGCATATTAAAACTTGTTCCGTTCTGTATTGCACATTTCTCCGTTCTACTTAGTGGCATGAGCTGAAAATTTTCGTGTTATTATTGACGAAAAAGATCGTGCTGTAAATACTTACTTTTCGAGTAGCTTATTATTCTAATAACATTGGAAAATACGGATGGTTTATATAGCTGGAATTGGTATCGTTGAGGTAATAACAATAGGCCTTCACTCGTAGCGAAAATACAATGTACAAATCCAGTTTCGAAGTTCATTTTCGTTTTCAAGCGTCCCTTTCGAGAACGTCGGACAATATAGCCGACTGACTGGAATGTAAACAACCTACTTCAACTTTCGTCACGAACGCTGTGTGCATGGAAATAGAAGAAAATACGTATTTTAATCCAGTAAATAGGTAAAAATACGACGTAAATGAAAATTTAGACGAATTAACGCATCGTTTGAAACGTTTGTTTCGTGAGAATATATGAATTTTCGTGCAAAACAGACCAAATACGTAATGTTTACTTACGTTTCGAAGGAGTTCTCTATTCGTTCCAAATACGACGTTTTTCACGCGATCGAATCAGAAACCTTTTACGTTCTACGTAACCGGATAGGTTTCGAGATGATTTCGATGTACCTTTATTGATGAGATGATTGATATATTTCTTAAATAAGATGTTATTCCACGATCCAAACCCTAAATTTGAGTTTGAGAAACGTCAACGTCAACGTCGACGCTCGGTAATCGTCGTGTTCCCGACGTGTTTCGTTTTCTATTGGTGGAAAAGGAAATGAGGACGGCAGGGGTATCGAGCAAATTTGTCGTTTTCCCGGAATTAATTAAAAATACTGGAAAGCCCTTTTCGCGAAAAAAGAAAGACGTGAGAATAAAATTTCGTCTTTCTTCTCGGATTTCGTGGTATTTCCCCTCTTTTGCCGATAGTTTTAAACCTCGAACCGAAGCGTTTTCGGCGACGACTTTCGATGGGCGTGTCCGTTTTTTCGAAAATGTGGAAATATCTTCCGCGTCTGAAAATGGACCTCTTTTCTGACGCGGATTTATAAGGTTTTCCGTGGAAAATACGCGATAAAAATTTCGAAAAGCAAGATGGGAAAGACGAACGCTTCGTTCGGTAAAAAGTGCGGGACCGATTAGGCGAAGGAAAAAATTTGTATAGCCTACCCGTTTGGGTAATTTCCTCCCTGCCGTTTCGAGAAAATCGTGGACCTTTTCTTTTCGGCGTTTTCGAAAGGGGAAAAGCTTGAATCAGTGCTTTAATCTATCTATTTATTCATCACATCGTTATCTGCCTTATATGAGAATGTCATCCATGAATTCATCGACATTGATTTCGAAATCAAGAAAATTTTTAGTGACTTTTTAAATTGGTTGTTGTTCAAGTTTATTCGCTGAGGTAGCTCATTATACAGTTTTTTTCCAATGAAGCTAGGTGTTTTTTCAGTGTAGAGAGTGAATGCCTTTCAACCAAAAATAAGTCTGCATTTCTAGTTTGAAATATATGGTAACTCGAGTTCGTATTGTAAGTGTTTGAGTGTAGTCTTACATATAATCTATAAATGTACAAGCTAGGAAACTTCAACAGCTGATGTTTGATAAAGGTCGTTTTGCTGCTCTCTCTGTGTTTTAATTTGAATATAAGCCGCCTTAAAGCTCTTTCTTTTGAAACAAAAATTCTATTGCACGGTGAACAATCTCCCCTAAAATATTGTAATTCATATGACTTTATATGAGAGCGAAATACGAGCTTATCAATCCATTTTGCTCTATTGTGTTTTCGATTTGAGTCAGTGCATAATAACCGAAGTTAATCTCTAACTGATATCTAACCTACATTCTGAGAATAGAGGTATAAAACTCAACCTTCTGGAAGTACTTGAAATTAACAGATTTAGATATTCATCGGAAATTCTTAATGATCAGGTAGACATAAATAACTCATCCTTATTAAATTTATTTCCTAAACATAAGTTCGAGTACGGATAGCTCTTGATAAAGATACGGTGTATCGAAACGCGTCGTGCATTTAATAATATATTTTAGTAGAAATCATCGTTTACTTGTATTTGTTCAAAATTTCAGATTACCCTATTGACATCTCGACCTATCTTGTGAACATTCTCGAAAGAATATTCGTTTAACGCAGAATCCAGTTGGTACATATTTGAAGATGAGTATTTTCTGAAAGTTTTAAAGCACTCTGAAGGTTGTTTTGACTCTCGAAATTCTATTGGTAAGGAGTGAACAACAACTAAATGGTCACCCAAGTTTCGCTGTACCACCTCAGTTTTCGTGCCTGTGTAATTTAAGTTAGTAAGCAAATAATCTTTTGAATTAAGGAGGCTTTTACTTGGTAAAATTACATTATCAATAATAAAAAACAAACAAGTACTGTGTTTCAAGGAATTTTACTTAATAATTGCGATTCGTAACGCGTTTCACTACACCGTAGCTTCTTCAGACGAATGAATGTACAGACAATAAATTAGAATATAAATATAAATGTTCTCGAGTAATTACTTATTGGTTTACTTCTTCACTTAAGTAGTTATTTACTTACAGGTATATCCAATAAAACTAGGGAATAGATTGCTCCCCGAAGAGATTCAATAGAGGTGAAGGGCTTAAATCGACTTGTTCATTGATAGAGTTTATCTGAGTGTTTGTATTTATTTATTTGTAAAGTTTCCCAAAGATCTACCTTCCAATATTTATTATCTGTATGCAAAATTTCAAACTGTGAGTTGTTTATTTTCTAAGAGATGATTCGCGTAATTTGAATCTGATTTTTCATTTGAAAAACTGCGTTTATGTTCCGATATTCTAATATTAAAATTTTTATGTGTTCTACCAATGCAAAAATTATCACAGTCATTGCAATTCAGTCTATAAACACCCGATTTATTGTTCTTACCTGATTTGGTTTTTATTTTTTATATATATTTGCTTTTCAAATTATTATTAGTTTGGAAAGCTATGTTGAAATTATTGCTACTCAAGAATGATTTCAGTTTCTCACTTGTAATGCCAACGTAGGTTAAGGTGTTTGAATTTTTGTTTTCAATTTATCGACAGGGTAAACTTCATTCAATGCGATTCTACTTTGTTTTTCATTTAAAATATTTATTTATTAGTTTGAGATTGTAACCATAATTTTTGGCTATTTGTATAATCAAATTTAATTCTTTGTTAAAATTTTCTGGCGATAACGGGATGTTAATCAATCTATGAATAAAACTATTGAATGCTGACATTTTATGTTGATACGGATGACACGACGAGTTATGTATTATAATATCTTTATATGTGACGGCTTATGGTAAATTGCGAAGACATGTTTTCCATTTTCATTCGAAATTGATACGTCTAGGAAATTTATCGAATTATTGCTTTCTATTTCGGTTGTGAATCCAAGATTTGGATGTAATGAATTTATATGATTTTCGAAAATTTTTAACTGTCTATCTGTTCCTGTGAAGCAAATAATGATATCGTCTACATATAGCGATACCAGTAAAAACAATATATACTGAGTGGATGATTATGAATTAATTTCCCTAAATTATTCATGAATATTTCTGCTAACAAAGAACTTAACGGATTGCCCATAATCAATCCGTCTTCAATAGTATAATATTTGGTATTGAAATGGAAATAATTTTGATCTAAACAAATTTGTATTAATGAAAGAATATCTGATTTAATGATAGTATTGACATGATTCTGTTCTAATTATTCTTCAACTAAGTAATACGTATCTTTCGGAGGAATGTTGGGAAATAGATTCTTAACATCGAAAGAAATGAGTTTTGAATTAGGTGGTATAATGGTATCTTTGATATTGGCAATTAGTTCGTAAGACATTTTGACCGAAAATTTAGATTTAAAATTGCAATGTTTTATTAGCAAGTCGTTTAGGAATTTTGAAAGTTTGAAAGAAGGTGCCGTTACAACAAACCTTCTTTCAAACTTTCAAAATTCCTCAGGTATACTCATCAATGAACAAGTCGATTTAAGCCCTTCACCTCTATTGAATCTCTTCGGGGAGCAATCTATTCCTTAATTTTATTGGATATACCTGTCATAAATAACCACTTAAGAAGAAACAACCCAATAAGTAATTACTCGAGAACATTTATATTTATATTCTCATTTATTGTCTGTACATTCATTGAATGAATTCTGCCCATCAAAATATATTCTAGTTGGTTCCGATGAGGTGATCCTCAAACCGAAACTTTCAATTAAGTCTGACAAAAGAAACTTACTTCTATTATCCGCTAGAAAATTCACATTAAAGTCTCCACATAGATTAATTTGAATAGAATACTGACAGTGAAGCAGCACCTCTGACATTCTTGTTATATAACACATATGACACAGAATTTATGACGATCACGAATTTGCACTTTTACCGCACAGCATTCTATTGCTGGTTCGGAGTCAATCCTATGTATCTGATAATCATTGCTTTTTTGCATAAATCAATGATCCTCCGTGAGAGTAGTTTTTTCTGGTAAAATGAGTTACCATGTCATGTTCTTCAAATTGCACGATATCTATGTTATTGATATTGCACCAGTGCTCTGTCACACAGATGAGGTGACAATTGAATTTTTTGAGAAAAACTTCCATTTATGGTCTCTTGTTGGTGAGACATTGCACATTCACGGAAACGATCTTAAAGTCCTTGTATGGATTTAAATTTGAACATGAGGAATAGATTGGGTCTTCTATTCGTTCAGTAGGGTTTTCTTCTTGTAGAGCAAATTTGTCACCATGATTCCAGTTGGCCAGGCTGCTTGGTCCAAGTATATCTCCCTCAGGTCAAAATCTACCCCCACTTTGAAAGAATTATAGTGTCCTAAGTTTTCTATTTTCTCAACGACAAATTCTCGTTCGGGGTTCGAATCTTCGAGTCCTAAATATATACAGGGTGTACGAATATTCAGTTGAGAAATACTTATCCAAAAATAAGAAAAAACTTAGATTTCTCAACTTTCAACTTATGTTATGTTGAATGCACTGTACCACTCATATGCATGTGGCTTTGATAATGTCGATTCACCAGAAGGCTTCAATAACATTCTAAGCGATTCAGCACACGAAATTTCATTTGCAATACAAAATTTGAAACAATTTTTTGTTCTATATTTTACCCATTGTAGAAATTTCATAACACACTTAAGGGAACTGAAAAATCGAGCACTGTAAACAAACTAGATGACAGATCGCGTTCAAACTCCGCGTCAATATAGAAAATAGTTGTAACAACTTAGCAACAATAAAAATGTGGACAATCGTGTTAAGCAGATTTTTTAAATAATTGATTCCCGATACTTCCTTGACAGAATGTGCAAGGTACAATATTTCTTGAGAATCGAAGCTAGGTCCATAAATTCCACTTGATGCATATTAAGATTTTTCAATGATACTGCAACTCGATAATGACTGGATGGGATTATTGTTTTCTAGCTTCTCTTAGTTACTTCATATTTTCTATTCAATCTCAACGATTTCTTCAATTTGCATCTTTTGAAAGAATAATTTCCTTTCAAGTGAGGTTGAGGTGAATTGCTTCGTTCGCCACCCGATTGTCCGGTACGGATAAAACCATAAATACCCACTTTAATCCGTATACGCCTCCAAAATCATTCCCCTGTGTGAAAAACGATATTTTCCCTTTTCAGCTCAACGTACATTATGGCTGAGACTTTCCCCAAGTGAAAGCGAAAAGTTGGGAAACCTTCATATTTATAGACTATTGAAAATTTACGAAACTGATTTATTCTCAGAAAGGTAAATAGGGTGAACTTTAATATGATATAGCCTACAGAAATTGAGATATGAATTATTTATAAGGGTGAAAAAGATCTTCAGCCCGAAAATTTGTTTTCCAGATGGATTATTCTGTTTATATTTTTCCTGACGAGGCATTGTTCGGAGTTTTTCTCCCTTTTTCCTTATGACAGTATTCTTGTTTATCTGTTTTTCTATTCGAATCAGTTATAAAAAGAATTGGAGATATCGGAAAAATAATATATAATATAATAAAGCGATAAAATCACAGAAGAATAATATACAATGTTAAAGTCTCCTGAGGCCTTTTTCAGGAATAATACGCGGAGAAGAGGAGTCACGGCCTAAGGCCCCCGCGAGTATTTTTTTTCTGGTAGGGAAAGGTCGGAGGAAGGTTCGTATTATATTTAAAGCCCTGAACGACGGAGCCCTGAAGATTTTTTGAAAAATTTTGCTGAAACGTCGCGAACGAAAAGTCGAAACGGGGAGATTTCTTCGGAATCGGAAACTTCGGTCTTTCAGAAGTCAATCGGGACCATCGATCGAGCGAAAATTAAAAAAAGGCCCCGAAAAAGCGAAAATGAAGGGTCCCCGATTTTTCGCGAGTGGAGGGGATAATTTCGTCGGACTTTTATGTCTATACAAATTTTTCTATCGAGTTCGAGCGTTTCAAAACCTAGACAGAGACCAAGCTCAGGGGTTTGCATGATGCGCTGCAACAGTTTCATTCCCGTAAAAGCCCGGGAAAATCTGCGATTCAACGAATGGCTATCGGCGGACTTTTGCAAAATTTCGCTCCATTTTCCTCATTCCGAATATCTCCTACGGCCAGAAATTAACGAAGGTCGAGCTGTCAAAATAAGGATTTCTCTTTCATGCATTCTACTTATACGGGGTTACCGGGAGAAAGGATTCGGATGTCGAACGATTCCTACAAATCTCGAGGTCGGGTCCGCGAAAAGAAATCGTTCCTCTATGACTAAATTTTCGAATTTAGATAATTTTTGAGACCTATTTTCTTGGAAACACGGGGGCGCAGCCCCGCCTTCGATCACTCATTAAAGCTCGGCAGTCAGCTTTACCAACGTGTAAAATTTAATGCCCTCTCTCTCCTGTGAAATGAGAAAATAGTGAGAGATGAAATAGTTAGTAACTTTCAGTTTCACCAACATAATTTCGGTACTACCAACATCAAGAATATAAATGCTTTCTCTCTTCAGAATGACAATATGAGACGGAATGAAACATTCATATGTACAAACCTTATTTCATTTAGTCTTGTATTGGATTTGTCAAAATATATAATTCCGAATTTTTTTGAATCGAAAGTTTGACGAAACTTGGAATAAACTTTTTAAAAGTAAGTGAACGCAGTTTGATGTTTATTTTATTCATTGTTATGTACATTTTGATGATACCCCAACGAGAACAATTATTCGACCCTCTGCACATCAGACACTAAGCATTTTCAATTATGACTATAGGCTTTTTTAAATTTTGAAACTCAGTTTCAAATGTCAGCATTGACTGAGTGCAATATCCCGATCATGTGGTGATAATTCAACATTTTTTATCATACTATCCAGTTTCTTTACAATGAAAAAACTTCATTCTTAACAAGTAGTCAACGATCCATGGATAAAAACAATCAATAATATGAAATAACGAGTGATTCCATATAAATTTGGTTGGATGTATATATATATATATATATTTATATATATATATATATATATATATATATATATATATATATATATATATATATATATATATATATATATATATATATATATATATATATATATATATATAGGTGTTTCGAATAAGATGTCATACAAGGATGCGAATTCCGAATGATTTGAGCAAGAAAGTTCGAAGAACCAATGGTCAAAAATGCTTCGTTGCCGAGATACAGGGTGTTTAAGTTGAGAAAATTTGATTTTCTCTCGATAAAACCTAGACTTCTCAAGATTTCAGGCTCAAATTTCCACATAAGCTACTAAACACAATCTGAATCACCAGGTGAGGCCAAATTTTGAAACAATACAGGGTGATACTTTTTCCATGAAATGAACATTTTTACCCTCGAGACTTTAACAAAAGGCAAATTGAATAGATCATTCAATTTGAAATTTTTCAAAAATGCTTCGTTTTGATCGAGACTATCACCGAATCTGAGATATTAAGTATTGAAAAAATTTCGATAGTTCTCTCATATAAAAGCCATGGAGATATTCTCAAGATTTCAGGCTCAAATTTCAGCTACTAAACACAATCTGAATCACCAGGTGAGGCAAATTTTGAAACAATATACAGGTGATACTTTTCATGGGCCATGTTCCATTTTACCCTCGGACTTTTGTTGGTACGCCACTGGCACTAACAAAAATAAAATTGAATAGATCATTCAATTTGAAATTTTTCTTGACTCCTGCATTTTGATCGTAACTATCACCGTTCTGAGATATTAATTATTGAAAATAATCCAATAGTTTTCCCATATCGAAGCCATGGAGATATTATCTTAATAACTGATGCAATTTTTCAGAATTGAGCTGAAATTTACATCAGATATCTCCTTATTGTATGTTTATAACACAATGAGGCAGAAATTCTGACAGTATACAGGGTGTTATTTTTTCACGTGCATTTTCCTCTTTTTGCCCCCTGAACTTTTTTGTGGTGCGCTACTGGTATATTCTGAAAACAGAATCAAACAGATTATTCAAAGTGAAAACTTTTCTGTTCCTTGTATTTTTCGTATCTACCACCATTTTCGAGATATTAATCAAGAAAATAATCGTATAGTCCCTTCCATATTGATAGCTTGCAGATATTTTTCATGTTATTTCGGCAATTTGTGAAAATTTTGAGCTCGAATTTCAAACGAAGTTCACATTTTAAGATCTGCACCACTAGATTGGTAGGATTTATGAGAAAGTATAAAGGGTGATATCATTTCCCTGATCATTGAATTCGAATTCAAAAATGTGTTTTATTGAGTGTATAAATCGGAAGTAAATGAATAAACAACTATAAATAATCGCGAATGATTTCAATAACTAAAACTCATAATGATGAAAACAAAAATTGAACAAACAGAACAAATCAAAAGAAGATGTTAAAAATGTCCTCCACCTGAATCTCTACATGCTTCTGGTCGTCTCCGCATGTTAGTGCGCGCCCTCTGAAATATTCCTGGAGTATTTCTGATGTCAAGTGTATTCACGGAGAGCTATAAACCAAAGTTTTCAGATGTCCCCAAAGAAAAAATCCAAACTGTTTAAATCTGGCGACCTTGCAGGCCAAGCTTCTGGTCCACCACGCCCTATCAAATGGTTATTGAATGTCATATTCAGATATTCTCTAGCTTCCATGCTGAAGTGCGGTGAAGTGTCAAATGTCATGCATAAACCATTCTACATTCTAGTTTGCAGCGCACATTCTAGCAACAACATAAAATCTCTTCTAGAAAGTGGCGATATAAGGCTCCATTCAGCCTGTCTGGCAACAAAATGGCCCGATCAGGAAATCCCCAATTATTCCAACCCAGACATTAACCGAAAATTGTTCTTGATGGTGACATTCCTCAATCATATGGGGATTTTCTTCAGTCCAATAGTGATTATGATAAGTTCCTGATTGCATTTCTCGAGAAGGACGCCTCATCTGTGAAGATGATTTCGCTATCGAAAAAGGGGTTATGAGCAATGTTATGCAGGAACCATCGGCGAAATTGAGTCGCAGAGGAAAATCGCGGGGTAGTAGAGCTTGGACGCGTTGAATATGGTATGGGTAAAGCAAGAAATCATGGAGAATTTTCCAGACCAATACAAATGAGATATTCAACTCTCTTCAATTTTCTTGTACTCAGCTGAGGATCCTCATCTATACAATTTAGGACTGCCTCTTCGATTTCCGGGGTCCTTATTGTCCGATTTGCCCTTTCAAGTCATGATTCGGTTTGAATGTACCCCGTTCTCTCAATCTTCTGTGGATGTCAGAAACGTACGCCTATCAGGAATGATTCGATTAGGGAAGCGTTCTTGATACAAACGCCTTGCGTGCACTGCGTTTCCTTCAGCCACACCGTACATGAAATGTATATCGGCCATTTCTGCATTAGTGAAACCATTTCAAAGATTATTGGTTACTACTTACAGCTGTTTCAAATGTAGGCACAACAAACTGAATGACAAAACTTACAATCATTGAAGTGTCAGTTTTTTCTATGATTTCATTTGCAAAATTGTATCAGAGCCTACTAAGCCTTTTGAAATCACCAACGTGTTCTGATATGAGGAAGACACGATAAATTCTGATGATTTTCAATTCAAAACGGTGAAAGACATGAGGATCAAGATGAGCACAAAATTATCCGAATTGAATGAAAAATCCGTTTCTGATTTCGAAAAACGTCAGTTATGCACCGAAAAAAATATACGGAGGCAAAGGGGTAGCCTGTTCGGGCGTTGTTGATTAATTTTTCGAAAATGGTGGCAGATACGGAAAATACAAGAAACAGAAAAGTTTTCACTTTGAATAATCTATTTGATTATAAAGAGTACCAAAGATTTTTCTGCTTAGCCGCTTCATTCTCTCTTGCATTCCATGATTTCCAAACGAAGTCAAGGGTGAAAGGAAGGGGTTTAGGACAGGAATCTGTAAAAATGGAAAAAGAAAACCAGCAGAAAAACATTTCAACAATTATACTTCTTATATGTCTGAACAAATCTAAGAAAAGATTTTACATAGTAAGCAAGGTCATGAAAAGGACTAAGGAGATAATGAAAAAATTACATAACCTGCGATATTTTCTCAAATTCCCTCACTGTTTGACCGAGAGAGCCCCGATGGCCAGGTTCAGTCTTCAAAGTGATGCCGATTATGATCTGTAGATGTTTTTGAATCATTATGGACCCAATAATCTGGGTTGACATCGCCCATGTATTATTTCTTCGTGGAACTTGTTTAATTTAAAGAAAAATTTGCGAAAAAATTTTGACAGACGTTCGAAAAATATGACATTTGTCATATGAATGGGTTGTTTATTGTATTTAGGAAAACCAGATATAAGGTATAAAGTTGACAACTGTCGACAAGGAGTTATTATTTGAATACATTAAAAATTTGAAAGTTGCCATTATAAATTGATTTAAAAATTTAATTTTAAGGAATGAAGTTTAATGTTTTTATATCTATTTTTGAAGGAACAACCAGTCTATGCAGAAATTATTGAAGTTTGGACAAGATAATTCATGAACTCCTGATTATGGTAATTTTCGATAGGAATTTTAGCAATTAATAAAAGTGATAAGAACAGAATGCGATTTTAGTGTTCATTTATTCGAAAATGTTATTTATATTTATTTGTGGGTGGGAAAAACATATTAAAACTACAACCTAGTAACGGCTAAATCCAAACAGTGTCAAAAATCCAATCCCAAACTCTATAACATTACCGGTTCCTGAATCTGAGTTTCCTTGTTCATCCAAGAAATAGGAAACAAACAATTTCGAGAAAATCCCCATTGTGATAAAAAAGTTTTGCATTCTTTCTTATTACCAGTTTTTTCACGGAAAACAGGGTTCAAGCTAGAAGAATGGAGAACTTTTTTCTTATTTTAAATTTCGTCAAACATTATCCAAGTTTACTCCTCTAATTTTATTTATAATTCAGTTTTATAGCTGAAGGATCAGCATAAAATGTATCATGAAAAGGATTGTTTGATCTCTTAACATACTTGAATGAGATTCTCATTTATTTTTTCCGCCTTTTCTTGGTAATGGCAGGTTTCTATCCCGACATCGTTGCAAGAATTCCGCTTACAGAATATAATTGGAAACAACACAATAAAGATAATATTCTACTGAAGCTCTAATAATGGTTTCTTTGAAAGAGAGTTTTCTCATATTTTCTCTTCTCTCAACGTGTTTGGTGTACCTTCATCGGATATGAAAATTAGTAGTCGAGCCACTGAAGTGTTCTTTATGCAATTTGGAATGATTTGAAATAAGTTGATGAAATAATTCACAAAAATGAATGATTGAATAATCAAACACACAGTTGGTGATGATTTTAAATGAGAACAAAATTCATGGCAAATTTATTCATATCGACCTTAGTTATCAACATCGCTTTCAGAACTAAAACCTATAAGTAATGTATTTAGATATCCACGATATATGGTTTCGAAATTTCAACCTGTCTGCACAACATAAGCTACCGTACATTCATTGCAAGTTATTTTTTAACCTCCTGATTTTTTTAATTTGTTTATATTCTAAATGAGATAAAAAACACAAGGTTTAACTTTAATCTACACTTTATTTGAAAAAATTCGACGACGTTTCGCTGACACAGCAGCTTTATCAAGAATGAAAAACAGAATGAAGAGTATGGTATTATAAACAAATCGTAGATCAAGTTGGATGAATAACAGGAAAATCCACACCGAGCCATTGAACAGTTAGTATGAAAGGTAATAAAAACTAATTAAACAAGTTAAGTAGGGGTGAGTAATTCACATCTACCTGTTCATTCAAAAGCTTGTCCGAATGTGTGTATCTATTTATTTCTAATGCTGCTAGGAGATCTAATTTTGAACTTTCTGATTTTATATGTAATATGTCAAAGTTTTTATTGAATGAATGGTTTTCTTTTATTAGGTGGTTTGAATAATTTGAATCAGATTTACTTTTATCGAAGCTACGTTTATATTCAGATATTCTTATGCCAAAACTCCTATAGGTCCTACCGATATAAATTTTATCACAAGAACCGCAATTGAGTTTATAGATTCCTGATTTACTTGATTTTTCAACACGAGATTTATTATTTTTAATATGTTTACCTAAGTTATTAGAAGTTTTGAAAGTTATATTAAGATTTTGTTTGACGAGAAAGGATTTAATATCTGTACTTGCAGAACCGCAGAATGTTAAACTGTTGAATATTTTATAGTCTTTATGAATAGGATATACTTCATTAATTGCTTTCTGATACAGTTTTTACGAATGATCAGATCTATCATATCCGGATTATATGAATTATTAATGGCTATCTGTTTGATGATGTTTAACTCTTTATTATAATAAAATATTCAACAGTTTAACATTCTGCGGTTCTGCAAGTACAAATATTAAATCCTTTCTCGTCAAACAAAATCTTAATATAACTTTCAAAACTTCTAATAACTTAGGTAAACATATTAAAATAATAAATCTCGTGTTGAAACATCAAGTAAATCAGAATCTATAAACTCAATTGCGGTTCTTGTGATAAAATTTATATCGGTAGGACCTATGGGAGTTTTGGCATAAGAACATCTGAACAAAAACGTAGCTTCGATAAAATAAATCTGGTTCAAATTATTCAAACCACATAATAAAAGAAAACCATTCATTCAATAAAAACTTTGACATATTACATATAAAATCAAAAGTTCAAAATTAGATCTCCTAGAAGCATTAGAAATAAATAGATACAAACATTCGGACAAGCTTTTGAATGAACAGGTAGATGTGAAATATTCACCCCTACTTAACTTGTTCAATTAGTTTTTATTACCTTTCATACTAACTGTACAATGGCTCGGTGTGGATTTTCCTGTTATTCATCCAACTTGTTCTACGATTTGTTTATAATACCATACTCTTCATTCTGTTTTTCATTCTTGATAAAGCTGCTGTGTCAGCGAAACTTCGTCGAATTTTTTCAAATAAAGTGTAGATTAAAATTAAACCTTGTGTTTTTTATCTCATTTATATCATGGATCTACATCAAGTAACGGCCACCACAATTCAAATGCTTATATTCTGTTTAGCATGATATATAATTTGCTCAAATTCAGACCACTTGAGAAAGAGGTGGTTATTTTAAATTTATATTAATAGTTGCTCAAGTTATTGGAGAAAGGAGCAGTGAAGTTGAAACTTAATTTCTGTCTGTGATAGTGAAATGGAGAAAGCCCTATGGATCTTTGAATTATAAGCTTCTGGTTTGTGATTTAAGTGATTGAACGAGTCCATGAGAATATTTGAATTTATGATTTGTTTTCTTATTGTGGCAAAAGAAAAATTATTTAGGTTTGTTTGGACTCAGAGAATGGAAACATTTTGATGCGCAAGAAGAACGCCTCTAAAATTCTACAGATCACTCAACACTTTGATCTGAACAAACAATAAATTCCTCTATGATCTTCACCAACCAACACGTCAAATTTTCATTTCTCTAATAATAATGGCTCTTCATGTGCTATACCAGAATGTTCGTGGACTCCAAACCAAACTTAATGAATTCAAACTCAATATCGCTGCTACTAATCGTGGTATCTACTTCATTTGGCTAACATCCAGACATACATGAATCATTAGTGGACCTGGCGGAATACTCCATTATCCGTCGAAACCTCCCCCCTTCGGCAAGTTTAAAACGGGATAGAGGTGGTGTTCTCATTGTGGACCGAAATTATTTGCAGCCCTCCCTTGAGCAGGATTTTCAAAGCGATGCTGAAGATGTCTGGGTTCGTGTCATCATCTATGGTAAGATACTCTTCCTTAGCTGCGTGTGTCTGCGTCCTGGCGATAACAGTGCTCGTGCCTATTTCAACTTCAACCTGAACTCAATTGAGAATCATATTGAGAATCATAGTATACTTTCGATCAGCAATTTCAACTGTTCATCAGTTTCGTGGGTGCTCAACCAATCGGGATAATCTTTGGACGCTTTCAATGTTGAACCATTGACTTGATTGACTCTTTGCAACAGTTCAATTATAGTAATTATAGTATAATAAACTCTAATAACAAAACTTTGTATTCAGTGATAGTGTGATAGTCCCTTGGTTCCCGAGGATAATCAGCACCCATCTTTGGAATTTGAGTTTCGAATCTCTTGTATTTCCGCACTTGTTCAGTCTCGTGAAGAACCAAATTATTCTGGAACAGCATGGCTTCTTCATGGGCAGATCGGTTGAAACTAACTTAATGAATGTTGTGGAATTTTTGAACGATTCTCTAGGTAATCTCATTCAAGTTGATGCCAGATATACTAACTTCAGTAAAGCATACGATAAATTGAGTATAGTTCACCAGGTTTCTGCTCTTGATGAGGTGAGTGTTGGAGACCCCATGTTGAAATGGTTTTCATCATATCTAAATAATAGATCACAGTATGTCTATATGGAGGGTTTCAGGTCGAAGTCATTTTGTTTCACATCAGGAGTCCCACAGGGTTCCCATTTGGGGCCCCAACTCTCTTTGATTTATGTTAACAAAATCACTAGCTGCTTTGTCAACTGCAAGGTTCTGCTCTTCGCAGTCGATCTCAAAGTTTTCTGCCAAATCAAAACTGTACAGCATGAATTGGATAACCTGAATAAGTTCTGTGGTGATAACAACCTATTTCTAAATCTATCCATGTGTCACGTGATATATTTTACTCGTAGTGAGAATACAATTGAATATCCTTATTGTGTCGGACATACTGAATTATCCTTTGTACATTCCAGATCTCGGTGTAATTTTGGACTCTACATTAACTTTTAACAGTCACATCGAACAAATAGTTAATCAGAGCAGTTAAATGCTTGGCTATCTGATGAGACAATTTGAGTACTTTAATAATCATAAGGCTCTTGTATCCTTACATAACGCATACGTCTGCGCTAGACTGAATTTTGCCTCAACTATATGGAGTCCCTTCTATAATACCTACATTCTCAGACTAGAGGCTATACAGAAGAAATTTGCTAGGTTTCTTGGTTTCAAATGTAACTTCCAATTGAAGCCTGGTAATTCTGAAAATTATTTTAGGCGTCTCGAACATTTTGGTTTGTTGAGTCTGGAAAACCGTAGAATATCAAATGACATTCTATTCGGATTGAAACTAGTTAACGAATTCTTAGAATCGATGGAGGGTCTCCAATGTGTTGGTTTTTACGGTCCAGTTAGACGCTTTAGACAACAAAATTTGTTTCATTTGACTTTAAGAATACCAATAGGGATCGAAACTCTCCATGACGGAGAATATTACATCTGTGTAATTCTTATAGGAATCAGATCGACTTATTTGGCTCTGAAAGACAAAATGTGTATGAATTCAAGCGTTCATTGCTTCAAAGTTAACACTTATTGGTTTTAATTTTTCATCTGTCATATGTTTATTGTTGAAAATTTCATTGAAATAGTTTCAAATCTTTCTATATTATGTGTCTGAATAATTTGTGAGCACAGTTTCTGGGTGTTTACTCACCTGTTGATGCTCCAAACTGATAAAATAAAAAAAATAAATGGAATTGTTAGTCGATTCTGTTGTTGGTAAGTCGGGAACATATATTAAGGTATTAATTCTTATTTCTGCTGTAGATATCATTTTGATATTAATTTTATTCAGAAATTGCACAATTTTGCCTGTTTGAGCATTGGAAACCTTCCAAAATATCATCTACATATGGGTACCAGAACACAATATGTTTCTTTCTAAGTTATCCATGAATATATCGGTTGAGACAGGGCTAAGAGGTGATCCTATGGGAAGACCTGATATTTGTTGGCGAATTTTTGATTAAAATTGAAAATAATTGTGGAATAAGCAGATTTTTAGAAGGTTACGAAACTCATCAGCAATGTGTGACAGCGTCTTATTCTTGGTAGATAGTTCTCTGACTTTCGGAGGGCATTCATTTGTTGGTAATATTTAGATAACGTTCCTTATATCAAATGAAACTAATTTAGGATTTTGTGCGTTTTCGATCCTAGAAATTTTTTATACATGATCAATAGAGTTTGGAATGAAGCGTTTGGAACGGAATTTTGTGAGATCGATAATTTTCTGATTAAACTACTTTGTGCTAATTTACCTGAAGATGTATTAATATATGATGCTACTGGTCTAGGGGATTTTTCTTATCTGTAGTAGTAGTATCATATATCAATAAACCTTCAGGTAAATTAGCAAATTTGTTTAATCAGAAATCTATTGAACTCACATTCCATTCCATTCCAACCCCACCATTGCTAACTCTATTGATCTTGTACAAAAACTTTTTAAGCTCAAAAACACACAAACAAAAGCTTTATTAGATATGAAGAACATGTATCCAAATATTCCAACGAATTAATGCCCCCCGATAGTCAGAGAAATATTTACCAAAAACAAGTCGCTGCCTCACGTTTCTGATGAGTTTAGTAACCTCCAGAAAATCTGCCTGTCCCCAATTTATTTTCAATTTCAATCAAAATGTTAACAACAAACCTGAGGACTTCCCAAAGGATCTTCTTTAGCCCACTTTCAGCCGATTTATTCATGGATAACTAAGAAAGAACTGTAATATTATATAGTCACTTAGCGAAAATATATAATAGTGTTCTGTTTCTTGATTTATAATATCTACAGAAAAGACACCTTTACAGACTCAACTATTCCCATGGCTCATTCAACCACTTATATTTCAAATAAGCAGCTTATAATTCAATGCTTTATAATCCATAAAAGATACTTTCTAATACGCTAGTTTCAACTACGTTGGTCTTCTCTACAATATCACAATTATTTTTCTAAATAGTTGCTAAAATAACCACCTCTTTCCCGAGTGATCTGAACATGAGTGAATTATAAATTAATGCTAAATAGAAATAAACAAATTGAAAAAAAATTTACAAAATTACTTGCAAGGAGTATACGGTAGCTTATGTCGGGTAAACTGGTAGGAATTTCGAAACCAGATTTAAAGAACATTTATCCTCTGACATAAATTCTCCAATATGTGAACATATAAAACCACAAAACATTGAATAACACTAGATTATATCAAAATTCTTCAAAAATATGACAAAGGAATGAAAATGAATTTGTTGGTATGTTTGTAAATCAATGAACTTTGTGAAAACCAGGTGAAATCAACCTTAATAGCTAGCTAGACATTAATACATCTCCACTACTTAATATCAAATTAGGCAAGTATCTATATGAATAAGTTCATTTGATGTAGTAGACTACTTGAAACTGGTCCTGTTTGTAAAAATAGAATTTTGGAGAATATAAAATATATTCTACTTCATCTTCGTTTACTAAATCATGAATTATTTATATATATATATATATATATATATATATATATATATATATATATATATGAAAAATAAGAAGAAAAATTTCAAACTAATTAATTTATGAAATCATTTTTACAAAAGTGATATTTGCAATTACTTTTGCTAAAAACTATTAATCAACCATGATATTAGTTAAAACGAATGAAGATTTCTATAGACTCTAGTTCACGTGCATTTTTTCTAGACTAAAATCAATGGAAAAATTGGCAAAGAATGGACCACCGAAAATTGATCACTGGTTTGTTGAATTCAAGTAGTCTTCAAAAATGGGATATTTTCTTTCTAAAATCTCTTTTATATAGAACCAGAAACATATATGTCAGCGAAAAGATATTTGCAAAATCTCAGTAAGAAGAATTACACCCTTCTGATAAGTCTGACCTATTATTTTAGTACTCATGGAAATGAACATATAAACACAACCAATTTTATATGGAATCACTCGGTATTTCACATTATTAATTGTATTTGAACATGGATTTTTAACTTCTTGTGAAGAATGAAATTTTTTGTTGTAAAAAAACTGGATAGTATGATAGAGATGTTGAATTATCACCACATGTTTGGTATATTGTACTCAGTCGTCGCTGAGTTTTGAAACTGTGAATTTCAAAAATTGAAAAAGCCTATAATCATAAATGAAAATACCTTGCGTTGGATTTTCCAATGTGCAAAGGGGTCGGATAATTCCTCTCGTTGAAGAAGGGTTGATTTCAAAAACCTACGCCCGATACGTGGAGCTACAATCTCTGCAAAATAGGCCTAGAAGAAGTCGTAGGAAGATTTTTTCTGAAGAACAAGACCACTTCTCGTGCCAAATTGCAAGAAGAGACCCTCTTGCGTCGCACCACATACTCCAGAGGCTTTTTCTGGAAGCAACAGGCATCAGTGTATCAGTCGAAACGATACGTCAAAGACCCTTAAGACTTCCAGAGCTAACCGACAACAAAAAATTAACAGACTTAATTGGTGTACCGAGCACCAAAATTGGAATATTGAGAATTGGTGAAATGTTATTTGTTCGGATGAGACCAGAATTGGTGTTCGATCAGATGACCGCGAGATTTGGGTTTTAAGGGGTCGTGGAAGACAAGCTAGACCCCGAGCAGAAAGGCAAATTCCGAAAAACCAAGGGGGAAGTGTGATGTTTTGGGGTGCCATTATGCTGGGAGGCAAAACAGATTTGATTTCGTTTCCTGCGAGTTAAACGGCTAGAAATTATATGTACCAACTGCTGGAGCCCATAGTGAGTCTCTGGCGAAGTTCCCACGGTGAGAATTCCGCTTTTATGCAACATTATGCTCCTATGCATACCAGAAACCTCGCGCGATATTATCTTGAAACAGAGGGTATCGCTATTTTGGACTGATCACCTTTCTCCCAGACCTAAATCCTATCGAGTTTTTATGGGATGATCTCAAAAGAAAAATGAGATCGAGCCAGGATAATCCAAGAACCCCAATACAGCTCATCCAAGCCGCCACAGAAGAGTTGCAGAATATCACTCCAGAGGAGGTCGAAAACCTTATCCAAAGAATTCCTACACGGATTCGGGCTTGTGTCAGGGCAAGAAGAGGTAATACAATCTACTGAGGTCGAGAAAAAAACACTTACTCCGTGAGAAAACCATTTTCAATTCTTTTTCTACATGCGGAAAGTCTCTTATTTTCTTTTATTTGCTTCTTCCTTAAATAAAACCTTAACAATCTCTCGAAATTTCCAAAATCCATGAGGTATTATTCAAAATATCGGGTGATTCCATATAAATTTGGTTGTGTGTACAAGTACATACTATTTCCCTTGAATATAGAACTAATTAATCATTGAATGCTGAAAAATAATATTTACCTTCAGTTTGCTATACGTTGTTGTTGCCAACAAATTCGATGGCACAGCTGTGAGATTTCTAATGATGACAGTTATTAGTGAAGCAATATGACAGATATTCAAAGTTATTAATTGACGCGCCATTGTGGAACTCACCTCGCGTTTTCCTGTCAATACTATGGAAGCGAGAGAAGGGCAACAACCTATTCTAGGAGTGGAAAAATGTAGGAGTTATTTACATTTCAGTAGAAATCTTCGCATCAATTGTATCTGGAATGATGTTTTTTACGAAAATTTACATTATCCAGCACTCTTTACTCTATAAATACACTCCCCACAAAAATTATCGCATCACCCTACTTTTATGACAATACTATATAAACTTTTAGGTTGGTCACTCAAAAGTCGCTTGGTAACTTTCAGAAGTGTAAAATAAGAGATATCATTCAAAAGAGATGAGTTCATGATGGAAATATCAATAATTTTCGAGTTAATGAAAAATATAAAAATTCTACCATCTCCAAACATTCGCGAAGAGACCAATCAACTAGCTTCGAATGGTTACTTATCATTTTCAAAATCGAGTGTTTCCTCCCCGGGCCCTAATTACTGCCATTATATATCTCGGAAGTCCCTCAAACAAATTTTGGATGTACTCTTGAGTCACCGAGTTCCAAATTTCAGGAAGTAGATTCTCTAGTTAATGGAGTGTTCTACAAGGCATCCTACGTTGCTGAATTTGCCACCCCATGTTGTCCCAAACATGTTCTATGGGATTCAAGTCGGGACTTCTGGCTGGCCATCTTAAAATATCCATTTCGGCATTTTGCAAAAATCCTGTAACTACTCTAGCTGCATGGGGCCGAGCATTATCATGCATATGAAGTTTTCGCTAATCAATGAGCCAAAGGGTGCATCATGGGGTTCAAGGATATCTGCGATGTATTTGACCGCTGTCATTCTTCCATTATTCACTAGGACTAACTCAGTTCGACCATGGAAAGAAATGCCACCCCCACGATTACTGAGCCCCTCCGATGTCTTCGGTTTGCCGGATATTGCATTGATGATACCGTTCCCCAGGTCGTCTGTATACAGGCATGCACCCACTATTTGATACTAGACAGAACCTGGACTCGTCGGAAAAGAGAACATTCGACCATTCTGGAATACCCACATTTTCATGTTCCCTCGCAAACTGAAGTCTTGCAACTCGATGCTCTCTGGTGAGACGCGGGATATTAGAAGCCACCCTAGGTTTCTAACAGTTTGAAATGAAATATGCACATTTTTGGAAAGTGCAAGTTCATTTTGTAGCATTCTAGCCGTACAGTGCCGAACTCTTAGTGCAGTTAAACGAAGCCAACGATCATCAACTGGGGCTGTTATCCGATTTCTTGCCTGTCCGGTCCTTCTTCCATATTCCCCTGTTTCGTGGTACCGATTATTTGCTCTTGAAATAGTGTTTTGGTTAACATTCAACAAGTTAGCCACGTAACGTTGGCTTCGCCCCTCCTCTAGAAGTGTTACAATTCTTACTTCTTCATGATCACTCAAATAGTGTCCAGGACGTTCAGCAGCCATTACAATAAATTCAAAGATTCAAAAATCAACAAGAAATACAGAAAACTTGCATTAATTCAGCGTGAAAACTGAAGAGAAATTGAATGAATACTGATAGTCAAATAAACTCATTCTTGTTTCAGACGTGTTTGAGATCATATGGAACAAATGTTACTACATAGATAAGATTTTTCACACTTATATGTCCAAAAACTTATGTTGACAAAGAAACTGCGATCGAGCTGCTTAATTGATTGTAGAATTCAAACTACCAGGTGATGCGACAATTTTTATGGTTTGTGTATTAACAATTGGATCACTATTCATTGAAAATTAAAACTTGTTAAGAGCTTATCTGTTTGAATTCAATGGAAAAACTTCTGGTCCCACTATTATAACGGAGCAATATCCATAAGAAAATTTCAATTCCGGTTAATATGAAAACTTCAAAAACTCTATAGCCCTAAACTAAAATTTCACACATGTTTGCATTAAACCGTGAACTGATTTTTAGCAAGCAAGAGCGAACAAGTCTACACACCGCACGTGTTCACGTTTCTCATTAGTTGGAAATATTTACTGAAAACCATGTGCTGGGAAAGTGCCCCTCCGTGACTAGAATTACATATGTTTCAGTAAATCTGTTTAATCTCACATCCGAACTAGTTACGATTAAAGCAAAACGACTAATTTTGGAATAAACTCTATTCCACACAGGCTTCGTCCGGAATCCCTTTCGCTTTGGTTTGAAGGGATTCCTGTATGCTTTCCGGGTCCATGAATCCGGTTAGTTAGGGAAGTGTATCATAAAATTCTGGGATTGTTGCGGCTATGTACGGTCGTAGTACGGATTCAGTAACTAGGCCGAAAGTCCATCTCATCATAATTGGGAGACATGCTCATAAATTCAAGGTTGTATTAGTAATATTTATTTCAATTACCTCAGTCTTCCTTCAAAAATCATACTCTTTGCATGCACTTTCGGTTATAACTAACAAAATCAATGAAATATTTGGTTATCAATGCAGCTTTGAGGAATCTGTTTTATTATCTGCGTTGTATTATTGTGAAATAACGTTTTCTCTATCTGCTGCAGCTTAGAGTGGCATAGGGAGTTGATAAACCTGCTAAACGCAAGTGTTGCATCCTGCATTATATGAAAACATTCCATAAAACTATCACACTACCTTTCCTATAGTTATGTACTTCTTTTACCCGGTGGCTCACCACATTCGCTATGGAAGATTATAGTCTATTTGGTATAGAGTAAAGCTATAAAAGCTAATTGAGTATGTAAATCCCTTAGAAATGTCGTACGTGGGCAAATTCAAAAATATATTAAGTTGATTTTATCTTGGAACAGGCACCAATTTATTGAGGGAATACATACCCTCGTTAAATTCTCCAGGAAAAATCCATACAATCTTCTCTCAAAGTCTTTTTTGTTGCCTGCGAATACAGCTATCCTCGTTATAAATAAAATGTTCACTTTATACGTCTAAAATGTGAAGTCAGTAACGTAGACGAATATGTGTTTGAGGGTACTCTTCGAAAATAACATTGAATCAATTGTACACTAATATATTTTGAAAAATTCAGTATGAATATCTAAACAGTTACGTTAACCAAAACTAATTATCTTTCATTTCATACTCAACTTAAGCTCAATTCCATACGTCAAAATATATAATAGTTAAATTATGTTTATGATATTTTAGATAACTCAATAATTTTAGTAAATATATATATTCTTTTGAAAAGAGAGGATTTACAAAAATTCGAAAAATTGTATTTAAGATAAGTGCTTATATCTATAATTTTGGTGTGTGTCAGCAAATTATGAAAATGAACGTTTATTTTATATTATAGTAGACTTCAGCTGAATTTTCTACATGAGTTTTAACATTACCTAACAGAATGTTGAACAATGTTTATAAATAATTTCATGACTTTATAAAACGTCTAGTTCTAAATTCAATTTCCTTCTACACTTCAAAATTAAAAAATTAAATAATAACACGGGAACACTGAAAATCTTCGATTCAACGAAGGGCTATCGACGGACTTTTGCAAAATTTCGCTCCATTTTCCTCATTCCGAATATCTCTGACGGCCAGAAATTAACGAACGTCGAGCTGTCAGAATAAGTGGTTTCCTTTCATCCGACCTACTTATACGGGATTACCGGGAGAATGGATTCGGGTGTCGAACTATTCCTACATATCTGAAGATCGGATCCGCGAAGGGAAATTGTTACTCAACGACTCAATTTCGAATTTGGGACGAATTTTGAGACCTATTTTTTCGAGGAAAAGAGTCAGTCACCTCGGCTACTGCCCCTAAGATCGTTATTCAATGTCGGAAGTAAGCTTTACCAGCGTGTAAAATTTAATGCTCTCTCTCTTTTTAATGAAAATAGTGAGATGGAAATAGTTTGTAACTTTCACTTTCACCAACATAATTTCGGTACTACCAACATCTAAAATATAGTGCTCTCTGTCTTCTGAATGACAATACGAGACGGAATGATATATCCATTACATCTAATCGAATCGAATCTTATTTCTATTAGTCTATTAGTATTATAATCGTCAAAATAACTAATTCCGTATTTTATTTGAATGAAAAGTTTGACGAAATGCGAAAAAACTTTTAGAGGTAAGTGAACGCAATTTGATGTTTATTTTATTCATTTTACGTATATTTTGTTTAAGGAAAGAAACGACAAACTTTCAAAATTCATAAATTTAACATTTTGTGGTTATCCAAACCTAAATAATGTGATTCAAGCGGAATGTTAATTAAATAAATAATTAAATGAAGTTAAGAAGACTTACAATAATGTTCGAAAGGTAGGTAATGTTGTTTGAGGTTTATTGATGTATTTTAATGTATTTTTTTAGCATGCTCAAGAAATGTAATCAGAATTTACATATTTGATTTTTCTTTCATAGTTATTTTAATCTCTATGCGTTGAAAATGTCCTGGAATTTTTAACGAATCAATTCGGGGATCTTACAAAATGCTATTAATAGGTATCGAGCTCTATTGTATAATAATATTTTCTCTGAAAAGAACTCGATAAAGTTGTCATTCAGAGTATGCATCATATAAATATTGAAAGCTATCCACTAAAGGCTATATGTGTATTAAAATATTTCAAACTGGATGTCAATAAGACCGTGGCATTTCAAATTCAATTTTCGTTTCAGTTTATTCAAGAGGAAGTACGTTTATATTTTACAATTATCCAAATATGAAAATAAATGAGATTCAATGTGTTTGACAGTGTTCGAGTTTGAACCAAAGAAAATAAGATCTTATAACTCTGTGATTATTTATCTTTGAAAGGTAACCTATCCTAATATATTTGGAGAATCTGAAAGAAATACATGAGAAGTATAATTCATTTCTTTCAGTTGAATGATCATTTTGTTAGTAGTTTGAAGTGAGCTTTTATTTTCAATAAAAAGTTAGTAGTTATTAATTTTGAAACACCTATTTTTATTCAAAAAGAGAAAAACAACTAGAGTAAGTTGGAATGAAAATACTGTGAAAAGAGTGATCCGGAGTGTTCAGGAAAGAAATCTATATATAAGAAGAGCTGCTGAACAGTAAGGTGTTCCAAGAAGTACGCTCCAGAATAAAATAAAAGCTATAGGTAATAGCCGGAAAAGATTCTGACTACAGCTTCTCGAAAAGATTCCAACCAGTATCGCGAGAGCCGTTGGGTTCAATCAACCTCAAGTATATTGTTTTTATGATCAGCTGTTCCAGCTTCAGGAAAAATATACTTTTCCAGCTTCGAAAATTCACAATGCTGATGAAACAGGAGTCTCGACGGTACACAAACATGAGAAAGTTATATCTACTAAGGGAAAAAAGCAAGTAGGAAAGTTGACATCTGATGAGAGAGGACGAAACATCACCTTCAAGAAAACGGATGGATAAAGATGGTCGATTGATGATTGAAGCTCCACCGGAAAGCATAGCTATTCCACATGAAAGAGGATGGATGAATAGTGAGATATTCCTGAAGTGGCTTCAGTACTTCAAACAGCACGCACAGCCTTCGAGGGAACACCCTGTTCTTCTGATTCTCGATGGACGTGGGAGCCATAAAGAATTGGTAGTGATAGAGTTTGCTCGTGCTAATCACATCCATATACTCAGCACACCACCACACACAACTCACAAAATGCAACCGTTATACCGGGTATTTTTCAAGCTATTCAAGTCTGCATTCAGTTCAGCAACTGCCATGTGGATGAGACAAAACCCATGAGCGAAAATTTCAGACTTTGACATCGCTTCCCTTCTCAATTCGGTTTTCACTGAGGCAACTAGACTAGAAATAGCACAAAATTTATCCATTCAATAGGGGGATTTTGATTTTTTTGCCATCATCAATGATCACTTTCGAACAGGAACCAGTTTTGGATGAGACTTCTGAGCAGACATCAACCAACATAAGATCAAAATCATCCACAAGTTGCAATCCACAGCCATCCATTAGCGGCATCCAACAGCCATCAAGTATTTCTACCCAGCAACCATCCTCCAGTTGCGCCCAGTAGTTGACTACTACTCAGACATCACAGCCATCAACAAGTGGCAGCACACAGCTACTTATTGCGAAAAATAGTGCAGAGCCAGTTGCATCTCCTAGTTTGAATGCATTCCTTCAAGAATTGTCCCTTCTCCCTAACGTCTCAAGGAAGCTTCTTGCAGCCCCCCAAGGCTGCAACTGATAGAACAAAAGCAGCAATCAGTCAAATGAGATCGAGAAAGAATATCCAGAGTTTAACTAAGGAAGAAACAAATCATGATAAAGAATGCATCATTTGTGGGGAAACCTTCGATGAAGACTCGATTCAGTGTCACAAGTGCTAGAAATGGGCTCATTAAGAATGTGTGGATATTGATCCATCTTCATCTTTCTACTATTGTGATGTATGCTAATCGGCATAGTCATATTTTTTTGTGTCCGGGGCTACCCCCCAGAAACGATTGTGATAAATATTTGACTGTGCCTTCTAAACTTCATTACAGTTATATAAATGAGAATTTTTATTTCTTATTTCATTAGTATTGAGAGGAATATGTTTTGTTCATTATATAGATTAAAAATAGATCTTTTTTCTTAGAGTTTTCCTTGTAATCCTGAGTTTTACCTATATGGCCGAGGCTACCCGACCATTCCCCTACACTTAGACTAACTAAAGCTGGTCTTGACATTTAGAAAAGGATTCGCAGATTTCATGGTGAATAATAAAGAATCATTAATTTTTGTAAATTTGACCAACAAGTAATTTAAATCTAAAACTAGGTACCTGGGCAAACCCAAAAATAATATCCTCATCCAGCTTATTGTACAAAGCTGGCGAAGAGACGTTTTTTGAATGCTTATGGTAATTGAATGATGAATTTTATGGTATTTGAAAGAAAATTATGAATTTTGAAATTATCTTCTGTGCATCTCTGCTGTGTCGAGCTTATGCTTATATGTACAAATATATTTAGTTCCTACATTCTATGAATATAAACACCTCAAAAAGTCTAGGGAACACTTCTGAATATCGATATCGTATCCAGAACGATCAATATGGATGATTTCTTTTAAGAAATGAATACCTGCATCAATTTCTCACCAAATTACGTAGAGTGCCGCAGCAGATTCCAAGTTTTTTATAAGAAACTAAAATGCAGCAGATGCGACGCTGCTTTATAATCATTTCATGTATTCAGTGTTAGAAATCAGTTAGTTGGCACTTTGTTCCTGTTGTGAGCACAACTAAAAGATTCAAGTTTTGTAATTCGACCATGGAAAGACGACATTTGACTAGAGAAGAGTTGTTACGAACCGTTGGCATGCTCCAAGCTGGGAGCTCACAACGGGAAGTATCAAGGGTTCTGGGAAGTAGCCCAAGTGTCATAAATCGTTTATGGTCGCATTTCACTGAAACAGGTAGCGTAGAAGAACGCCATACAGGTCGTTTCAGGATTATTACAATCGCCCAAGACCGATTTTTGGTTCTACAAGCCAGAAGAGATCGTACCACCACAGCATCGCAATGATGCCTCAAGAGAGGTGGGCCACAGTTCTCTTCAGAGATGAATCTAGATTTAGTCATGATCCCGAATTCGAATATGGAGGGAACCTGGAAAGCAAAACCGTCTCCAGCATGCTCGAGAAGTTTTTAGACAGGGAGGCGGATCAGTGATGTTTTGGGGAGGTATACGCCTTGATGGAAGAACTGACCTAGTTTTCGAACAGAACAACCTCACGGGAAATTCTTACGCAAATGAGATAGTTTTACCTGTAGTGGTACCGTATCTCCAAACAATGGGTCAAAATCCACCCTTCCAACAAGATAATGGCCCTCCTCATCGTGCAAGAGTTGTCTTGAACGTTCTTGGAGAGAATGATATGAATCTTCTACCGTGGTCATCCTGTGGGACATGTGTGGGACACCCTAAAAAGAAATCTCCTGCGTCAAAACGTCTTCCATCATGAACAGGAGCTTCAATTGGCAGTTCAGGGGCTTGGAATGACTTAGGCCAAAATGTAATAGACAATTTAATATTGAGCATGCCGCCACGATGCCAGAGTGTCATTAATAACAGAGGTGGACCTTCTGGGTACTGAAAAATATAAGTGCTTCCATATAGTTTCGAAAATATTAGTTCATGATTTTTTTTGTGTTTCACCAAATTTCGTTATTTTCAAATTTCAAATTTTTTATAATAGGTGCTTTGGAGAAGTGAAATATTATTTTGTTTTTTGAGAATACATTATATACAATACAGAGGCTATATCTACCAAGATATTCATTTCTGATCAAAACGCAAAAACAGGTCAAGTTTTTTTTCAAGGAGGACATCTTTTGGGGTACAAAACTTGCCTGAAATATCAACCCCCTAAGGTTGCAATCCTTGAACATTTTGAATAAGGAAGATGGGTCGAGTGATGACTCAAAAGAAATGTTGTATCTTTGTCTACAGCGTCTTGAACGAATTTCTATTTTTAATTGAAAACTGTTAAAGATACAGGGTGAGCAACTGAAAGATAGGGAATACTATTTCCCTGAGACTATTCAAGTTTCAGTGAAGTAAAATGAAACAGATCCATGCTGATCAATGGCAGTCATCAAGTACCATCCTCATCTCGAATTTCAACCCCTAGAGCAGGGGTGACCACCCTTGAAAATTTTGAAGAGGGAAGATGGGTCGAGTGATATTTCGAAGAGAGGTATCTTTGTCTGCATTCCCGTGAAGGAATTTTCATTTTTGATTGAAAACTGTAGAAGATACAGAGTGAGCTACTGAAAAATATAGGAGACTATCTATCGCCCTGAGCTATTCAAGTATTAGTGAAAAAAATGGAACAGATTCATTTTTGATCTAAATGATTGATTCAAGGCAATGTAGACAAAGATATCACCTTTCTTTTGAGTTATCACTCGACCCATCTTCCCTCTTCAAAATTTTCAAGGATTGTAACCTCCGCTTAGGGGGTTGATATTTCAGGAAATTTTTGTACCCCAAAAGATGTCCCCCTTAAAACAAAAATTGACCTGTCTTTGCGTTTTGATCAGAAATGAATATCTTGGTAGATATAGCCTCTGTTTAGTTTTCGTTGAAGCGCCCTGTATGTTATTTACAGACCTTCGTATCATTCTTTACATATGATATACAAAATTTTGAACAGGAAAAAGCTTGACTTTCTACAGAAAAATAATATTGGGCCATTAACTATTATTATCATGATTCATTTATATTCATTGAATCTCATTTGATGACATTCGAATAAAACAGACAAAATGTGAAGTCACTCCACAAAATGAAGGTTAAAATACGACCCCAAATAACTTGATATGGCCACGTAGTCACCATTAATCTGGTAGCACGTGATCCCGGCTGACTTGTTAACTTTTCGACAGGCTTACCGCTTCTCAAGTCGCCTACTATGCTCAAAGAATGATTATTTGTCATTGCAACGAATTAGATATTCTGACCGCGAGTTTTGAAGATTTTTTATGAATTTTAAGGCGAGCTCCAACCGTTTGGAAAATTGGGATCGTCTAGAGTGCAGCGATTTCCATATTTTTAGGTCATTCATCTCGCTAAGGGGACTTGAATTCGAATTACTGATGTGTAATGTTCTGAATAAGATCATCTGAGTTTTAACGAAACTACCGTGGAAGCTTTGCTTTTAAAGCGAAATAAGTATTCTATGCGTTAGAGACAGTTGAATAATGATTTATCTTTGTCCTCGTGGATTTGGATTTTATAGAAGTAGATCGTTCTGGTGGTTTATATCATCTTCAAAGAGATCATCAATAATGACAAGAATAAATTGAAGATAAGAGTATGAAATTCTACATAATACAGGGTCTCCATTTGTCAGGTGATTTTAATTTCATTGAATCAAAGTCCTTCAAATTTATTTTTGCTAAAAATTTTACTACAGGTTTCGACACACTGTGACTTCATTACATACGAGGGCGGTTTGATAAGACAGTCACTGTCTGGTTTTCCCGTGCAGTTACTTCAGATGCAACAGTGCACCCGTTAACTGTAATCTATCAGTCGGCAACTTTCTAATTTTGAGCAAGCTACGTCATGCAGTTGGTGTTTAATAGCCGTTCAAAGCAGACAACCTCGAGAATTTTCACGAAAATGTAAAAAAGTGAATTTCGTGTTCTGAAGCACGTAAAAAATCCGTAACTGAAACTAAGGAGAATTTGATAGATATTACGGGTACTGGGAACCATTTCAATGGTTAAGAAGTGGTTTCGTTGTGATCGTACCAGCACTAGTGATGCCGAAAAGAAGTCATCACGCAGGAAATCGTCGATAAAATCCATGAAATCATATTAGAGGATTGGAGAATCAAAGTGCGTGAGTTGGCTCATGCTATAGGTATCTCAGCTGAACGGGTAAATCATATTTTACACGAATATTTGGACATGAAACAACTCTCCGCGAGATGAGTGCCACTATAGCTTACACTCGACCATAAGCGCAATCGTGTGACCACTTCAAAAAGTTTTTAGCGATGTTCAGCCGTAATCCGAACGAGGCTTTTTGTTACTATGGACGAAATATGGATCCATCACAATACACCAAAACCAAGAAACACTCGAAACAGGACCAAAGAAGGCCAAACAGAGTCGGTCAGCTAATAAAGTCATGGCCACAGTTTTTTGGGATGCACGCGATGTCATTCACATCGATTATATCGAGAAAGGTAAAGCGATCACCGGCGAACATCATTCAAAGCTTTTGAATAGATTCAACGTTGATTTAAAGCAAAAACGGCCGCATTTGTCGAAGAAGAAAGTTCTGTTCCATCAAGACAATGCACGTGTGCACACTTGTCTAGTCACGATGGCCAAAATCCACAAATTGGGATACGAACTGCTACCCCTTCCAGCATATTCTCCAGATTTAGCTCCCTGCGACTATTTTCTGTTTCCAAACCTAAAGAAATGGCTGGGCGGTGAGAGATTTAAGTCGAATGAGGAAGTTATCTATGAAACAGACGCGAGCCTTGAGAAAACCTATTATTTAGATTTATTATTTGGATGAATGATTCGATCTAAAAGTTAATTATGTAGAAAAATAAAATGTTAATTTGCCGAAAATAATTCATTTTATTTAGGAAGTCGCTGACACATCAAACCGCCCTCGTAATACTAGCTTTAGAAAAGAATGAGTGATGTTGATACTTTATTAGGAAAATATATTTTATACTTTCCATAATTTTATTATCAAAAACAGACCGGTTAAGAACGTCAAGCCATTTTCAAGTCAACTGCAGGAAACGAACTTACTTTTAAAGACACTATCCTAATTTGCCTCACGGGTTCTATGGGGGAGGGGCTTATTTTCGACTACCCCAGAGTGGAAGGAGAGACAGAAGAAAGAGAAGGATAAAAATAAACAGCTATACATAGCGGCGTACAATGTCCGCACACTAAGAACAGACGCGCACCTCTCGGCACTGAAAAAGGAACTTGAAAACATCAAACAGCAAATGAAGAAGTCGCCAAATTGAGCTCTGGCCACGTTATCTTCAACAAAAATGAAAATACAACTAGAAACGGTGGAGTGGCGTTTATGGTGCATAGGTCGGTCGCGTATATGCTGCAAGTGACAAGAACCATATCAAATAGAGTCATATATGTAGTAATACAACTGAACGCTAGGTACGAGATACAGATAATTAATGCTTATCTACCGACCAGTGCTGCTACGGATGAAGATGTCGAACAAGTGTATAAGGACATTGCGGAGGCATGAAGTCAAGTAAATGCCCAGTTGACTATAGTCACAAGCGATTTAAACGCAAAAATTGGACAGAAGCTCGGTACAGAAACCACACGAATTGGAAATTTTGGGTTAGGACAGCGAAATGAGAGAGGACATATGTTGTTGAAGTTCTTTGAGAGAGAAGAGCTATACTGTCTGTAAACTTTCTTTAAAAAGCAGACACAAAGAAAATGGACATGGAAGAGTCCAGATGGCGGACGTTTGTAAGGATGTGTATGTACTTAGCCGCGTGGAAGCAGGGAGCGACCACAGAATAGTCCGTGCAAAATTTTCTATAAACGTGCAATTAGAAAGAGCCAATATAGTTTCAAAAACCCCTCGCCCAACGACAGCGGAATTAGAAGGCCGAAAAGATGAATTTCAAGAGAACCTCAGTGTGAAGCTGTCGCAAATAAATCAATCTACTGAACTGAACGAAATGTGCAATATTATAACTGATGGACTAATTACTTCTACAAAGAAAGTATGCGGTTGAAGGAGGATTCAAGATTCGACACTGTCCCCTCCAACGCTAGCTCTTATAGAAAGGAGACGAAACACAAACAGGAAGTCTAAACACTACGAGGAGCTAAACAAGACTATAAAGAAGGCAATACGTAGAGATGGTAGAAATAGACTATATAAATGATTAACATAATACATAATAATATATATATAGTCAATAAGGCTTAACTTGGTGAAATAGATGAGGTAGAAGTCGTCTACTGCTGCATATGGGGGAAAACCTCTATTTCAGCTTCGAATTCATCTAGATTTCTGGACTCCAGATAGAAGTTATATCTCAACCTCTGAGCTCCACCTACGACTTTCCAACTACGACTCTCCCCCTAGGACCTATATTTTTGATATTGGTCACTACACAATATTTAAGATAACGATATATCTCTAGTTTTCACTATAGAATTTTGATATAATTTAATTATTTCAAATACAATTGAAGAGGATTTTCAAGAGCTGATTAGCTTGAAGGTATGTGGGTGAAAGCAAATGCTGGGAAAGATTCGGAAGCCGGTAAGACATATCATCTGATAGCCGGAATATGCGCATCACACTGTTAGCCAGTGGCGTGACACAGATGGAGGGTTGACTGGAATCAGGTGTTTCAATTGAAACTGTTGTGACGTGATTTTAGCACGTTACATAACTTAATGTTAACATTTAAGCTTTGATTTTATTTAATTGAAAATGTTCCACGTTCAAAAATAAATGAGTCATTCTCATTTCAAAATTGTCCCTCCGTTACGTCACACCCTGTAATAATTTACATGAAACACAAAAAAACTTGTTTGACTATTTCCCAAATCTCAGCGATGTCGCGTCCAAACTTTCTAATTTTATATTTTCTGCATCCTAATTAATTTCTTAATTTATTGAGTACCTTGTAGAAATTATCATCGAAATTGAAATGCCGCCACACCGTGTACTTCAATTTTAATGATTACTCCTCAGATTTTGTAGCCAAGAAGAAGTAACTTTGATGGCTCACTGAAAAAAAACGTTAGATTTCCTCATTATACGACAGGAACAATAGATCTGACAAATGACCAAACTTGAGCGTCAAAGCAAAAGTCGGTGAAAAAAATTTTAAGTGAATGTTCTCGAGTGGGCTCAAGTATCCTTTGTTTTCGTTCAACAATAGCTCTCTCTACCTATTGTCCTGCCTTTTGCTGAACCTGCTAATTCTTTCCTGTACTCCTTTTGTTATCGACCCCGTGCAGTGCGTTCCAGAACGACGATGAAGGAATGACCAATTTGCGGTCTCGGAAACGATGACAAATACTATGATAAAAAGGAAAATATAACGTACATGATGTTTGAATTGTATGTTTGTCTGACAAAACTCATTAGAGAGTACCAATTTTCGCTTTGTTACTGAGTTTATTCAAATTTTACTAATTTGAAAAATTTAATTAGTTGCCATAAAGAAATTCAAGTAAAACGTGAAATTATCTTTTTTACCTTAGATTTTCTAGGATATCATTATGATATCCTAGAAATTTTTGAATACCAATAAAAACTATCATTATGATAGTTACCATCATTAGCCCTTGCCTGTGATCGTATTGGAATATCCGACAGAGCCGCTGCTATTATAGCTTCATCTGTCTCAAAAGATCTTGGCATTATTTCCCCAAACGATCCAAGTCGTGTCATTGATCGTTCAAAGTTGCGCCGTGAAAGAACTAAGGTCAGATTAACTTTACAAGAAACGGACTGCAATAAAATGCTAGAAGATAGAAGATCATTATGTTATGATATCATTATATCGACCGTTTGAGCACCCCTGGTGTAGGCTGTGGAATTATTCATCTTGCACAGCTTTAATATAGATCTCGATAGTGTCACGTACTTTATACAGCATTTTTCGTTCTTCCTTCAACCAAATTCGATCGGTTTTATTCTGTTCGTTGTTCTGTTGTAGACACAAAATTTCAGCTTGATGTAATTAAACTTAAACTTCGCGTTTTAAGCACTCTTTGTTTAGTGAAACATTGTTGTATTTCGTCTGTTGTCTATAATACTTAGTCATTAATTCTGTCCGACAAACTGTTCGAATGAGTAATAATGATGCTTTATTTACACTCGGAGGCAAAATTAGCGGACCACTCGAAAATTTAACCAAATTCTGCTTTGTAGAAATTATAAGAGAAAACAAACAAAATTTCAAAAAAATTTTATACGGGGGCAAAACTAAAAGTGTTTTTTTTGTCAAAAATTCGTAACACCCTGTGGAATTTCGTGGTCCGAGTTGAAACGTACAATATCATGGTCTGTCAAGACACATCTTCCTACAGTAACGCCTTTCTTGTTTCATGCGTTTATCTCTATTTTTGCAAAATATATTCAATTTCAAGTGGAAAATCACCATTTTGGAGAAATTCCATTAAATCAAGAAATTGTCATTAAAATTCGCCATCAATTTGGAATTTTCTTATTATCACTCAGGCATGTCGAAATTGTCGTTTGCGATTTTTATGTTCGAATTGCATTAGTTATTGATGACAATTTGGTTAATTTGGTGAAAATTAGGTGTTCATAGGGGATGACAGTCGGTAGGTATTAAAATACACAACCGAATTCTGGGACCATTGATAAAACTTTTCATTTACACATGTGCACACCTTTTTTTATCAAATATGAAATACAACACACGTTTCTTTGTATATGACCACATTTGCACTTGTTTAAAGAACGAGAGTTTTCCATATTTTGATTTGATACAAATTCGATCGGTTGCGGTGTTTTGTGATTCTTTTACTGTTTACGATTCGAAACGGTATTTTTCATTCAGAATGAGAGATTTACCACCAACCTCAGTAGCAAGGGCAGTTACATTGATCGAGGAAGGGAGCACCTATCGCTCAGTCGGTACCATGTTGGGTTTCTCGACGTCGGTTATCCATCGAATCTACCAACGTTACAGAAACTGGATTGTATGTGAGGAGGCGAGGATAAGGAAGAAATCGGGCAACCCGCGCTATACATGACCGTTTCATCGTCAATCAAACCATAAGAAATCCTCGTCTTACTGCTGTTCAGGCACGTAACCTCTTACAAGCAGTGAATAACATTAACGTCAGTGTGAGGACAGTCAGAACACGATTAAATGAAGTTGGTCTGAGATCATACGCTCAAGCAAGAGCACCAAGACTCGATAGAGCCCATCGGGTAGCAAGATTGGCGTTTGCTAGGGAGCATGTAGCATGGACAATCAATCAGTGGGGATGAGTTTTATTTAGTGATGAGAGCCGATATTGTGTGAATTTCGTGGATGGTAGAGATAGAATATGGAGGCATCGAGGGAACGGTGCAATCAAGCGAACTTCGCAGGAACTGAGCAATACGGTGGAGGGTCAGTTATGATATGGGGTGGCATATGCTTGGAAGTACGAACAGAACTGGAGATTATTGTCAATGGATCACTTAATGCCCATCGGTATATAACAGAAATCTTGGGGCCCCATGTTGTGCCTTTTGCTCCTTACATAGGGGAAAATTTCCTTTTTATGCACGATAACGCGCGCCCTCATACTGCGCGCATAATAATAGAATATCTCAATGAAGTTGGGATCACACGAATGGACTGGCCGTCGCGGTCACCGGATTTAAACCCGATCGAACACGTTTGGGACATTCTTGGAAGAAGGGTTCGACAACGGAATCCAGGCAACGTTGAAGAGCTGACATTGGCTTTGGTGGAAGAGTGGGACAACATACCTCAACAGATGATAGACAACATCATTGGGAGTATGCGAAATCGTATGCGCACTGTAATAAGAGCTCGGGGGGGTCATACTGGCTACTAAAATCAAATGTTTTTTTGTGGATCATCATGAACATTTTTCTCAACATGTTCATTTCATTTCACGAGTGTATCGCCAGGATACACACCTGCTCTCAATTTTGGACAGGAATGATAATTATTGTAGAGTGTCACACAAAAATTTCAAAATAAATGTGCAAAATCAACGATTTTTCCAGTGTACTTCGAGTTCTCCCGGAGCGTGAAATTGGCCAGTGAATTTCAAAAATTTTCATTTCGTTAGATTTCCGCTTCTCTAATTTTGATTTTATTTTTTGGCTAACCTCCGATGTTATGCACCTACGTAAGATTAAAAATAAATTCTTGAAATTTGTGACTTTTCGCTTCAAATTGGACATCTCTTGTAAAAATAGAGATAAATGCATAAAACAAGAAGGGCGTTACTGTAGGAAGATGTGTCTTGACAGACCATGATATTGTACGTTTCAACTCGGACCACGAAATTCCACAGGGTGTTACGAATTTTTGACAAAAAAAACACTTTTGGTTTTGCCCCCGTATAAAATTTTTTTGTTTTCTCTTATAATTTCTACAAAGCAGAAGAGTTGATCTATAACTTTCCGAAAAAATCATCTATATCGGTTGAGAATTAGGAAAAATATCGGACTAATTTTGCCTCCGAGTGTATTTTAAGTATTTTCTATAAAATAAATAAAGCACAAATATTATTCATCATTTCACAAATCCTTGACGAAACTCTTGTCTTGCTTATGAAATGGCTGAAGGCGACAACAACAAAAGCATCATGATACAGGTACTTCAAGGAAAATATTTGATTTAATTATATATTTGTTCATAGTACCCCGAAACAAATTTCACCAATTAACGAACTTTAACTGAAAACTAAATACGATTAAAAAACATACTACTTCTTATACTCTCCGTCATACATATTCGCAACATCAAGTCCTCGGACGTAAATTTAAATTTGACCTCATTTCTACGTATAGTAGATTAGAGGAAACTACGTTAACAAGCAAAACCCGCATTCCCAGATTTGCGGATTTAGTTACAAAGTAGTACAGCATGGAATTGTGGTTTGTATACGTAATAAACTGTACTATATGGCAACTGACATCCTACAAAATATCTTGTGTTCTTATTGGGACGCCGCCATAGAATTTGTAACCCGCTGGGACGAACATATCTGATGTTGAGAATCCAATATTACGAGGATATGAATATGGGGAGCACATGAAAAGCTTTCTACTCTTGGGAATGGAGTGATTTCGGAGTTTGTTCGGTTCAGTGCACCCGGATTTTCGCTAAAACTGGAAGATTGGGTTTTTCATATATCTATTTGAAACGGAATACGTTATTACCCATAGCGATTTCCTGAAGGGCGTAAAAGAAGATACGAAACGGAAAACTTTAAGTTTTCGGAGGAAAAGAATGAATTCTGATCCGTGTCCTACTTCGAAATAATCGAGTTTGGGATGTAATTTTGGACGGCCTGTACAAGGTGTCTCCTTTTATTCTAAATTTTTTATGAAATGATAGAAGCTCTCTACAAAATTTTCTAATTCCTCTTCGTTTTGGAGATACTAGGTGATTTTCAAAATTTTCAGTTCAAAAGTACATCTCGCATCTTGGTTGTTCTTTAACGATCCGCAATGTTAAAAGATGTTTTTTCCAGAATTTTAACGAAGAATCCAGTGATGTACCCAGTCGCTTTTAAGGGGTATAGTTTTCAAGTTATATTCTAAACTTGTAGTTTATTTAAAATATTTTAAAATATTCGTAACATATTCGAATTGTATTCTGTAAGAACTTCATTAATATATATATACAGTGTGTTCCAACGAAAATTTGACCCCCCCTATAACTCCGAAATGAGTAACATTAGCGAAAAACACCAAGACACGTCGATTTTTGTTTCGAAGGGGAGCATTTTTCGAAATAATTCGAAACTTGTCAGATCAACCCCCTACCCCCAGCAACCCTAATTTTGAAATTCATCATAGGGAATAAGGGTCGAGTGGCACCTTACTGTAAAGGTCTGTCAATTCTCCATTCTGATTTGTCATTTTAGAATTTTAAATTAACATACAGGGTGTCCCAACCAAGGGTGAAGTGGAATTCCTGGAAATCCCAAATACTAAATGAAATAGATTTATTTTGGCATAATGCAAGCGCAGGTTTATGCTCGGTCTAGAAAACGACCTACACTTGTGAATTTGGAGTTGGTGCAATCAACCCCTATTTCCAGCATCCCCAACTCAAAAATCATTCGATCGAAAATAGGTCAAGTGGCACCTCGTTGGAAAGGTATTTCAATTTTCTCTTCGAATTTGGTATTTTCGAAATTCAGAATCAGCATACAGGGTGTCCCGGAGCAGGAACACTGAAAACCCCAATAAATTTTCGAAACTGGTTCTTTTCGGTATAATACGAGAACATGTTTATGTTTGATTCGAGAATAAGACTCTCTTGCGTGAATATGGAATTTTTGCAATCAATCTCTTCCATTCAGCATCCCCAACTCAAAAAATCATACAAGTGATTACAGGTTGAGTGGCAAAGTTCCAGAAAGATTTTTCTATTTTCTGAATCACTGAGGCATTGGTTTCAGTTTGGCAATCGAGGTTTTCTGGCGTGAGGATCAGGATGAGGGGATGATGGAGAAACTGATTGGATGCTCATCTAAACAGGAAAACGAGATTTATTGAACTTGTATTCAATTGAAAACAAAAAACTAACTTGATTATTACAACAATTGTTCAAAATGACCTCCACCCACCTCCATACAGTTATACAGACGATTTTCGAACTCTCTTCTCACATTAGCGAAAACTTCAGGAGTCAAAAGTCGGCATTCTGTGATAATCCTCATCCGCAGCTCCTCCAGGTTTTCTGGTCTTGTGGCATAAACTTTAGATTTTAGATGGCCCCACAAAAAAAAATCTAGGGGATTTAAATCTGGTGACCTGGCTGGCCACTCAACAGGTCCTCTTCTACCAATCCACCTTCCTGGGAAATTTTCGTCTAAATACATATTGGCGCACCCGAGCATCATAATGCGGAGGAGCACCGTCTTGTTGAAAACGCATTTCATCCTCAGAAAGAGTTGGATCGTTCTGTAAAATTTCTGTCAATCTAGAATGTATGTGTTCCTCTAACAACTGTAGGTAGCCATTTCCATTCAGATTACCCTCAATAAAGAAAGGCCCAACTAGATGATTGCCAAAATTCCTGCCCAAACGTTCAACTTCTGAGGCCTTTGCGTGTGGGCCTCTCTAAACCAATGAAGATTCTGTGTGTCCCAATATCGACAATTATGTCTATTCACTTCACCACTGAGCATAAAGGTACTTTCATCAGAAAAACAGATGTTATTCAGAAAATTTGGATTAGCGTTTAGGTTTTCACTTAGATTTTCACAAAACTGTAAACGACGATCTGGATCATCTTCGTTTATTTCATGCACTAATTTTACCTTGTAGGGGTGAAATTTGTGATGTTTCACGATTCTATGGACAGTTGTAGCTGATACACCAGTCAGACGAGATAGTTTTCTGATCGAAGTAGTATTCTCCATTTGTAGATGACCCACTACTGCCACTTCCGTTGCCTCATTTCTGACAGGACATGCCACTTCATGTTTTTTGTTTGCCACTGAACCCGTAGCTAGGAATTCGTCAACCAAATATTTAACGTACTGGTGACTGACTCCTTTCTCTTTCAGGATGGTTCCTATCGAATATCCTTGCCGTTTCTTTGGCACAACTGTTATTTCGAAAATACGTCGATACAATTTCGACCCTTTCCTCAGTGGAATAAACCATTTTCAGATTAATTTCAACTGACGAACAACAACAATAATGAGGAACTGATCTGAATAATAATAATATTTCATTGCAAAAATGACAATAACATAACAGATGGCTGCACGCCAGATGGAAATGAAAAAAATGTGAACATTTTCAATGCAGAAATCAGCTTTATTCCTTCGTAATTGATGCTCAACACATCGTACCCCAATACTTTTAACAGTTTCGAATTAATTTTAGTTGATAATTTCAAATGACGATATTGAATTTTTCGAAAGCGACATCCTGTATGGAGAGCCGAACTGAATGAAATGCTTTAATCATTCTGGAATTCAAAAAACCTTTCTGAAGATATGCCACTTGAATTATTTGTATGATTTTCAAGTTGGGGATGCTGAATGGAAGGGGTTGATTGCAAAAATTCTATAACCACACAAGAAAGTCCTATTCTCGGATCAAACATGTTCTCGTATACCGAAATGAACCAGTTTCAAAAAGTTATTTGGATTTTCAATGTTCCTGCTTCGGGACACCCTGTATGATGATTCTGAATTTCGAAAATACCAAATTCGAAGAGAAAATTGCAGTACCTTTCCAACGAGGTGCCACTTGACCTATTTCGATCGAATGATTTTTGAGTTGGGGATGCTGGAAATAGGGGGTTGATTGCACCAACTCCAAATTCACAAGTGTAGGTCGTTTTTCTAGACCGAGCATAAACCTGCGCTTGCGTTATGCCAAAATAAATCTATTTCATTTAGTATTTGGGATTTCCAGGAATTCAACTTTACCCTCGGTTGGGACACCCTGTATGTTAATTTAAAATTCTAAAATTTATGATGAATTTCAAAGTTAGGGTTGCTGGGGGTAGGGGTTGATCTGAGAAGTTTCGAATTATTTCGAAAAATGCTCCCCTCGAAACAAAAATCGACGTGTCTTGGTGTTTTTCGCTAATGTTACTCATTTCGGAGTTATAGGGGGTTAAATTTTCGTTGAACACACTGTATATATATATATATATATATATATATATATATATATATATATATATATATATATATATATATATATATATATATATATATATATATATATATATATATATATGAATGTGGAAAATGAAAAATTATTTCCACAACAGGTGTTATTCCTAGAAATCTTCACTAAAGTATTGAGATTTTGGGTCTGAAGAAAAATTTGTTTGAACAGTTACAAAAGATATCAGTCATCAAATCCTGTAATATTCTTCGTAGGTTTCTTTCCGAAAAACATTATGAGAAAGAGTCATAGGTTTTCTCTTTAGTTTATACTGCTCAGAATCTCATTTCATATTTTATTTGTTTGTTTATATAAATGTAATATAATTAACTGACAATTTCGTCATATTTATATTCAGAGCAGTATTCTATTCGATCGTTCACCACTTCACACAAAGGAAACTATTAATGAGTAACATTCAGTGTTACTTGACTAAGGTACGTACACTGGATTTTTCCGGGGAGAAAGCCTCTGACACTACTCGTTGGTACATTGATAACATTGTCTGATGATGCTATAGTATGTATATATTCTGGTTTGATTGATATATTCTCATAACATTTAACGTTATCCTAATATATAATTATTCCAGGATATGTTTTGATTATAATCATTGCCTGGCAATGGTATTAATTACCGGGTGGAGATTTATATTTTTCATGAAATCAGTTTGATTGCATGAACAGATATATGGGCAACTCGTCGGGGTGAAACCTCTATATATATATATATATATATATATATATATATATATATATATATATATATATATATATATATATATATATATATATATATATATATATATATATATATATATATATATATATATATATATATATATATACAGGGTGCATCAACGAAAACTAAACAGAGGCTATATCTACCAAGATATTTATTTTTGATCAAAACGCAAAAACATGTCAATTTTTGTTTTAACGAGGACATCTTCAGGGTACAATACTTGCCTGAAATATCAACGCCTTGATCGGGGGTTGCAATCCTTGAACATTTTGAATAAGTAAGATGGGTCGACTGATAACTCAAAAGAAAGGTGGTATCTTTGTCTACATTGCCCTGAACGAATTTCCATTTTTAATTGAAAACTGTGAGAGATACAGGGTGAGCAACTGAAAGATAGGGAATACTATTCAAGTTTCAGTGAAGTAAAATGGAACGGATCCATGCTAATCAATGGCAGTCATCATCAAGTATCATCCTCATCTCGAATTTCAACCCCTAGAGCAGGGCTGACCACCCTTGAAAATTTGGAAGAGGGTAGATGGGTCGAGTGATACCTCGAAAGAACGGTATTATCTTTGTCTGCATCCCCGTGAACGAATTTTCATTTTTGATTGAAAACTGTAGGAGATACAGAGTAAGCTACTGAAAAATGGAGGAGTCATTCGGAATAAATGGTGTATAAAAATGGTATTATTCACAATAATTTTGAGGAGCTGAGGCAAAAATTCAAAAATATTTGAACAATCTTGATCGAGAAGTAATTTCGAGATTCATAGAGAGCTGGAGAAGACGGGTGTAGATGGTTGTGGATGCCAATGGAGGTCATATTCCATCCTGAGTATTTAATTCTTTTTGTAAAATGTTTTTACTCATGTAACTTGTTGAACAAAATCATATCGTATCATTATTCTGGCAGATGTTTTTAACATATAGCATCTCTAAGATATTTGGGAAACAGTCATCCTGATCTTCTTCCTAATGACCCTGTTCTCCGAAATTTTTCCTTAAGATCATAGATTGTACTTATTTTGAAATTAGGGGCTAGAAATTGGCGTAATATTTGCCTAGCAGTTTAGCCACGTACAAATAAATATTCAATGAAACGCTTATCCTCATTTGTTAAAACCATTGTTAACAATTTCAAACGTCAAAAACAAGCAACACCAAGATAAAATTCGAGGTTAAACTTAATTTTGTCTAAAACTCGATGACATTTCATTATTTTTTGTTTATCATAGAGTTAATGCATGCAGTCTATGGTCAGAGGTTTCAGAACAGGAGGTGCATATGATGGTGGAAAAGAGAAACATTATTGACGACAATTGGCACAATTCTGAATCAATATTCGGTTCAATCTAGTGATTGAATTACGCAGTTGATTAATTACGACCGCGAAAATTTTTTTGATGCGCTGAGAAAATTGTTAATATTTGAGGAAGACGGCCATTTTGAATTCGAACAGAAATCCAATTGTAGGTTAGTTTTAGTAAAATATGGTTCTTTCTCTTCTCAGAACATCCATGAAAAACACAACAACTTCAGGAATGCCAACGCCATGAGGTGAAAAAAATATTCGATTTCAGCTGAAAATCAGAATGAAAAAATTCTTCACGATACTTTTCACCAATTCTTAGAATATTTTCAAGATCAATACGTCAAATTGTTCAGAAAAGATTGAATTATCGACTGAACACCCCATTTGAATCTTTTAGAGAAAAAACAACGTTCCAGCAAACTCGAAATATTGCTCATTTTCGAATAAGTCAGCCATATTGGATTTCACAAATGAAATTTCGATACAATTTCTGAAAAACTAAGTTCTTTGGCTTTCTAATGAAGCAAGAACGAATGATCTAGCTCTAAAATTGCGAAAGTTATAATGGAAAAAATTGTTCGGTTTTCTCTAGCGCACCCTATATAATATTTTTAATTTGTGATATTCGAGCACGGAGGAATTTTCGTTGGTTATGTATGTTTTTTGACACGAGTCTAGAAGACTGTTCCGGTTTGGCCTATACAGCATGCAGTACATTCACTGCATTAGATTTTTTAACTTCAGATTTCTTAAATTTATTAAGAGTTTGGCTTTTGAATTGATTAATAATTTTCCTAGGTTAGGTACGCTAGTGAAGGCAATTTTTATATTAAATTTGAAAAAATAATTCTGTTTTTTAGTGGATAAGTGTCCTTTATAACTCAAAGAGATATATTTGACTAATTCTCTGTCAGTAATGGGGCTACATCATCCCCTTCAAATGGTGTCACTTGACATTAAAATATGTATCAAATCACTCCAGGAGATGTAAGTCTTCACATCCTTGACAATAGCATAAATCCATTAGTTTATTCAAACAGAAGCAAAACTATTTCAAATATAAGTCAAAATTTCATGGTCAAAATTCTGCTTTAGCAATAGGCTCAACACTCAGTCCTCTCTTATGTCCTCTGAGTGTACACTTTCTATTCTCAAATTGGCTGACTGAAACTAGTACAGATTTATGATGAGTGGTAGATCTCTTCGGTCAATACCAGTTTTTTCGGAATTATGTTGTGCTGAACTCTATGAAATGCTTTTGCATAATCAATGAAGCATGCGCATATATCACAGTTGACATCTCGACAGCGTTGAAATAATACCCGAATGGAAAAAAGCGCCTCCCTAGTTCTCAGAGCATCTCTGAAATCAAACTGAGTTCGAGATATCTTCGCAGGACGTATATGTTCGCTTGTGGATAATCTTCAGTAGTAATTTCAGCAAATTGCTCATAAGGTTTTTTGGGATGAGTATAAATGTGGATTTAAGGCATCGTAGGGGGTATTTTCGGTATTGTATATGTGATTAAATGTTTCTGGCAACCACTTGATTCCATCATCATCAACAGTTTGAGAATTTCTGATAGAAATTCATCTGACCTTGGCGCCTTTTCGTCTTTCATCTGCTTGATAGCATTGTGAATCTCATCACATATAATCAATCAGTGGTCACGATATCGCTTCTATTAAAGGAGCGCTTGGTATGTCGTCCTGGAATAGTTTCGATATAGTTTTTCCAGATTTGGATTTTTCGATCTCTATCAATATAATTCCCCATTACTTAATCTATAATAACCTCACTACCTCCTGAGACTGGCATTAATATAAACACTCGAAAATGAATTAATATTCGATACTAGTCGTGTACTTAAACAACAAATAGTGAAAATTGATAAAATACAGGGTGTTACGTAATAGTATGTCACAACTTGAAGGGGTAAATCTACGTGCAATTTTAAGAAAAAAAGTTAATATAAACATAGTTCCGCAAATGCTTCGTTACAGAGCTACAGGGTGTTGAAATTTCCGGAAAAAATTAGGTTTTTCTTCAGAACTCCTGCAGTTTTGCAGATATTCAGTCTAATTTTTAAATGTAAGCTATTTTCCACAGGCTCCATCATTATACGTCCTTGATTCTAACTGAAGTTCACAAGATGTTTTCTTTTCCTAGGCCATGTCTCCTTTTGCCTTTTCAAACTTTTTTTCAGTACGCCACTGATCAGCTAACAATCAATTTCCGTCATCTTCATTCAATTCGCAAAACTTTTTTGGCTCTTGTAATTTTTTCGTATCTCTAACCGTTTTCAAGTGAAAAATTATTGAATTTGATTTATTTGAATTGTATGTTATTCGCTAAACAAAAAAACTAATAGAAATACTCTATAGGTATGCCCAAAATTTAATTTATTTTGATAGCTCGTCTTCTGAGACTCAACTCATACATTATTCAATATCAAACTAATAAAAAGAACCATTAAAAGCTGAATAAATTGCTGGAAATGTCCTCCACCTGCAAGAATACAGGCCTCTGTCCTTCGCATATTATCATGCACTCTTTGAAATATTCCTGGGGTATTTCTTATCGTATTACAAGAGGTTACTATTCGATTTCTCAATTCTTCTACAGTGTTCACACGAGTGGTATAAACTGAACTTCTAAGATATCTCCATAAGAAAAACTCTAAACTATTTATGTCTGAGGACCTAGGAGGCCATGGTTCTGGCCTACCCCGAAGTATCCCCCGGTTGTTGAATGTATTATTCAAGAATTACCTAGCTTCTCCACTGAAATGTGCTGGTGCCCCATCATGCATGAACCACCTTATATTTCTCACCAAAAGTGGCACATCCTCGAGCATTAAAAGTAACTCCTCCTCAATAAATTGCCAATTAGCGGGACCGTTTAGTCTGTTAGGCAAAAAAAATGGCCCAATCAAATAATTTCCAATATTCCATGATGATGAGATTTTTCAATCAAATGGGGGTTTTCCTCAGCCCCATAATGATTATTGTGAAAATTTGTGTTAGCAGTTCTCGAAAAGTTAGCTTCGCCTGTGAACATTATTTCACTATCAAAATGAGCAGTTTCCCTAATATTATCTAAGAACCATAGGCAGAAATTCAGTCTTCAGGGAAAAGCTCGAGAAAGTAGAGTTTGGACGCGTTGAATATGAAACGGGTACAATAAAAAGTCGTGGAGAATCCTCCAAATTGGAACATGTGAAATATTCAACTGATTTCCAATTTTTCTTGTCCTCAATATCAGGTCTTCTCATAGTTTGAGTTGCACCTTTTAAATGATTATTTGCAGTAAAAGTACCAATTTCCCTCAACCTTATGTGGATATTTGAAAATGTTCACCTGTCTGGTGTTACTCGATTTGGAAAACGCATCTGATTTAATCGCCTAGCTTCTGTTGTGTTTCCGTCAACCAGACCGTACATGTAATGGGTATCAGCCAATTCGGCATTAGCAAAATTAGCCATTATTTCTTACAGCAATAACTTAAAGTCTCAAAACTAATCGTACATTTAATAAACAATTCGAGCAGACACTGTTTCATTTCTAGCAACTGTCAAAATAAATGATAAATGAAGAAATCAAAGCCTACTAGTAATTTTTTAATTCAGAAGTGCTTTCAATTCAGCAAATGCTTACAATCGTTTCATAATTTTTTGCTCGAGAACGGTCGGAGATACAAAACAATTGTCAAAAAAGTTTCTGAATTGAACAAAAATTACGAAAATTGATTGTACGCTGATCAGTGGCGTACTGCAAAGAAATTTAAAAGGGCAAAAGAAAACATGGTTCTGGGAAAAAAAATACCTTGTAGGTTCTATTTAAAATTTAGGACGTGTGATGATGGAGGCTGTTAAAAATAGCTTGCATTCCAAATTTGGGCTGAATATCTCGAAAACTGCAGAAGTGTTGAAGGTAAAACCAATTTTTTCCGGAAATTTCAACACCCTGTTGCTCCGTATCAAAGCTTTTACGGCGGTCCAATGTTTATACGAACTTTTCTTCTTAAAATTGCACGTAGATTTACCCCCTCAAGTTGTAAGATACTATTATGTAACCAACTGTATACTGTATCATTTATTCACAAAAACCTGACTTCATTTCATGTCAAGGCTAGTCGAGCAACTTGATTTTCGAGTCAAACTGAGAATCTCTTAATATTTGGGAAACTTTGTCAAAAAAACCATAGAAAACCTCATCGTCAGATTGCTGAAATTAACAAATTACCATGAGATGAAACCAAGAATGATTTTCGAGTATCAAATTGATGAGGTATGAAAGAAATATAATTTCAGCATCCTTTCTCTTGTGAAAATATGAAAAGTTAAAAATGGAAGAATTCTTCAGTGTCTACTAAAATAAATAAATTGAGAAACTCATGAACCTCAGTGATAAGAAATATAACCGATGGCCTCCCATTTTTATTTCTTTCTGAATCTTGCTGAATGACGAAACGGAATAAAATGTCGACCAGGATGAAAAGCAAGGAGGAAAAGAATAATGGCTCATTAAACAAGTCCATCAAGTCCGGAAAATGTAGAACGCACCCCAATTTACATGAAAAACCGATAGCCTTAATGCGCGTTTATCATACTTGAAAAGCTTAGGAGAATATTCCTTTGAAAGATACATTTTTTCATTGAAGCTCTTAACCCATACATGAAAGGAATGGTAATTTCAAGGAGGGCATCCATATAATTTAATGTGCTGAAAGTTATGCATTGAACGGACATAATGAATTCATTCTTGGACATTAATTATTCCAAGGAAGGAAAACCAAGAATTTTCCTATATACTTGCACAAAATATTTTCATCCAAATTTATTATATCGCTTTCAAAGTAGACCCCTTTCGAAATATTACATTTACGCAAACGAATAATCCAATCAAAATATTTTTCAAACGCTTTTTCCTAAATCAACTTCAATTCTCGCCGCGACTATTTTATGTCTTCTATCGAATCAAAACGGGTACCTCGAAGTGGTAACTTGAGCTTTGTAGAAACAAAAAATCGGCCGAAGCCATATCAGGTAAATAGGGTGGCTGTTCGATGATATTTAGGTCAGAATTCAATCAAAGGTAGGCTTGTAAGATAGTACATTATCATGTTGCAAAATCCATGAGTTTTCTTTTCACAAATCTGTCCTTTTTCGACGATTTAGTTCTCTCAAACCAATTTATATTTACCATCTGACCTTCTGTAAAGAATTCCGACTGTACAACACCGCAATCATCAAAGAAAATAGTCAACATTACCTAGACCTTTGATAGATTTTAACCTGGATTTTTCGGTTTCGGATGAGTTGGAAGGCACCATTCCGAAGCTTGTTGACTGGTTTGCATATCAAACTTATAAGTCCATGTCTTATCAGCAGTTATACTGCATTTTATGAATGTTAAGTCAAAATTGACTCGTTCTAGCATGTTTGCAGCAAACTTTACGCCATTTAATTTCGAAAAAAGTTCAGGTCTTTTGAAACTAGTGGAGCGGCAACGCGTTTCATGCCTAAACAATCGTTTAAATTGTACGAATTGAGGAGTGAGACACAGAAAGTTCAATACCTATCTCTCTAACTCAAATGACGATTTTTAACCAGCATTTTCTTCTATTCATCGATGTTAACTGGAGTTGAAGATATTAATGGCCGACCAGAGCGAGACAAATATTTCCCGTAAGCCTTCTGTAATATTTTCAGCGATTCGGCACACGAAATTCCATTTGGAATACAAAACTTGAGACAAATTCTTTAATCAATAATTGTATCCATTGTAAAAATCTCAAAACACACTTGTGAGAACTGATTGTGCACTGTAGACAAACTAAATAACAGATCGTGTTCTTGCAGCAACTACAAAAATTTTGACAATCGTTTTGAGCAGATTTTTGAAATAATCAATTACCGGCACACTTTTGACAGAATTTATATTATGCATGAAGTTGTTGTTTATTTCAAATGCATATGTGTTCTAACTCTAGAAAGGATGACACTAGCGAAATCTACGGAATTTGTATGTGAAGGAGACCTTTCATTAGATTGATTTGGAGTATTTCAAATCCATACATGCCAAAGATTGTGAAGGAGTTTATATTGGTCCGACTGGTAGTTCATTCAAATCTAAATACAAGGAGCATCGTTTAGATAACAATAACTAGAGAACCGACGAATCTACTTTCCCTTCACATTGTATCGAAAATGGCCTTCATTGTCTACTCATAGATCAATTTCAAATTATTCAGAGCATACCTAATCGAAGAAAATTAGATTTCTTAGAATCCATAGAAATTTTCAAACTCCCCATAATATTCTGAACGGTCAGTATGGCCCAGCTCATTCGCCCATATGTGATATCTATAAATTATAACTGTTTTTAATATAATTCGTTTATCACTTCTTGTTTTCGCCCTAATTAGTTTCTTATTTACCTGTTTATGTATGTGTTTATTTCAACCTGAGTTCATCATGATTAATTACCACTTAGTAACGGTGGAAACAATGAAATTTTTCTACAAAAACAAAGTTAAATTTATCCCTATTCTTAAATGATTTCTAAACGTCAAACTTAGTCCAGAATTCATAGAAGCTTACATAGACTATTGAGAAACATAGAAACCGTCATCGGAATTATCCACTCTCTTTTTATGTTTCATTGCCTAGTGTTTCAATTTTCTGAAGGAACAGTGTGTTTCTGACACTATCGGAAATAAACTGAAAACGATCCATTTTAGGTATAGGGAATCCTAATATTAATCAATACTTATTTAAAATACGGCATATATATGGCAACGAATGCTGGACAATCAACAAGGAAGCTGTTAACTTTCGAGAGAAACATCTTGAAATAAATCTTTGGAGCAACAAAAGAAAATGGAGTATGGAGAATTCCATACAATCACGAACTCCAGCTAAAATATAGGGAGCCCAACTTAGTCAAGATTATAAAGTCCCCCCAAATAAGGTGGTTGGGACACATATATAGATATGATGAGGAGAAATTTATCGAAGCTGATGCAAAAACCCCTTAACTTCGTGAACGAATGGTGTGCTGGAGAGTGGCTCAGCATCCATCCAGACAAAATCATTCTAATTTTATTCACAAGAGGTAGATAATTGAACTTGAAGCCCCCTCTTCTGAATGGACATACTCTGAAATTCTCGGAACAGGCTAAGTTTCTAGGGTTAACCCTAAATCAGAAACTCCATTCACACATTGACAGAACTCTTTCCAAGGATACATCGTGCCTATTGGCATGCCGAAGACTCTTCGGAAAAACCTGGGGGCTACAGCCAAAAATAACCCACTGGTTATACACAGCAATTATCAGGCCCATTGTCACATATGCATCATTCGTATGGTGAACGAAAACATCAGAAATAACTATGCAAAACAAGCTGCAAAAACTGCAGCGGTTAGCGTGCGTGGGCAGAACAGAGGCTATGACTACTGCCCTGGAGATAATCCTAAATCCTCCTCCTCCTCATATAAAATTGAAAAAGGAGGCTAACTATTACCTGGTGATCTGAGGGGACACCTTGGGATTCTGAGTAACATAGCTCCAGAAATCTTATCACAACCATCGGTTATAATGCCGCTTAAGTTTGATTTTCATACACCCTTCGAAGTGGTCATAGAAGACCGCAACTTGCAAAGGAAAAAATCAATCACTTACACCAAAAATCCTCCATCTGGTACATGGACAGATCAGAAACGATTAATGGAACAGGAATAGGCATATATGGACCCAAGTATACATCATCAGTGCCTCTGGGATCTACTCCCACAATCATGCAAGCAGAAACATTTGCTGTAAACCTCTGCTGCCAAGAGGTACTATGAAAGAAACTCGAAGGTGCACACATCTACATCTTAACGGACACTCAGACAGTGATTAAAGCTCTAAACTCTTACAGTTATCGGAGCATCTCTATCTGGGAATTACGTCAATCCTTGGATCAACTTGCTGAAGAGAATAAACGTTTCCTTTGGAGGGTGCCTGACCACGAAGGCATACAAGCCGCACAGACGACAGGAACTGGAACGGTGGGAAGAATCTAGCAAAAAAGAATACTGGAGGAAAACTTCAGGCCAATAGCAAGCGAAAAAGTTTATTGACTAGCTTCTTGACCTCTCTAGAGACGAGCGGAGGACTATAGCACGCCTCCTTACTGGACACTGTCCACTGAGATACCATCTCAATAAAATGGGCAAATCTGAAACGGCAACATGCAGAATGTGTGAAGAGGGTGATGAAAATGCCGAACTCATTTATGGCAGTTGCATCGCAATTGCCCGTCAAAGACATACACACTTCGAAAGCGACAAGCTAGAGCCGCATGAAGTAAAAATGAATAAAGAAGGGTTATAAGCAAAAGACCAACTTGGTAGCAGTTCGGAAAGGCTTGCAAGGCCAAGCGACCCCTTTCAATGTAATGTAATGATGAGGAGAACCCTGTTGGGAGGGTATCTTTCCAAACACCCGAGGGAGAGAGAAAGAGAGGCAGACCAAGAACCTGATGGTTGGATAGAGTGGAGAAATGGTTGTTGGATGTTGGGGTGAACCGATGGAGGAAGTTAGCGTCGAACAGATCTGGATGGAATAAGCTGACGGAGACAGCCTTGGCCGGTAACTGGCTGTAGAGTTTGTAAGAAGAAGAAAACATACAATGCAAAACACATTACTGATGAGTTTTGTAACCTTCTAAAAACCTACCTATCTCAAAATTATTTTCAATTTCAATCAAAATTTTACCAGCATCAGGACTTTCCGTAGGATCACCTCTCAGCCTCCTTTTAGCCGTTAAATTCACGAATAACTTACAATGAAACTCCGCGTCAGTATTGAAAACAATTGTGCCAACTTAACAACTACGAAAATTTTGATAATCGCTTCAAGCAGATTTTTCAAATAAACAATTCCAGGAACTCTTTCGAGATAATTTACATTCATGTTCTGAAAATTCAAACATATTTTACATTAGCAAATTATACTGCTCCACCTATTTTTCCCCCTAGTCATAAATCATCCTGTAGAGTTAATTCGAACGTTTCATCTTTGAATCGGAAATTTCCATGATATCAACATTTTCCTTCAACGAAACGGTATTCGCGTATCTCATGCCTTATTCATCTTTACACATGATGAAATACATAATTTGCCCCAATTCCCGGATGTTCTGTACCTTAATAATTAAATAACAAATGGAACATAAAGGTCAATCAAGCCCCTAGTCACGAAGAGCTATCCTGAAATATTAACGCAGCTCATCCATTTATACAAGCAAATAATTTGAATGAAATCTACACAACAGAGATCGACATTTGAGTTGGTATACCTTCATGAATTGTGAATATGCTCTTGGTTATTCATCTTGAGTAAACAAAAAAAATGTAGCTATGTTAGACGAAATAAAATTGAATGAAGTAAGGTAGACTAAGATATTACAATATTTATCAAAAGGAATTAATATTGCATTAACTTTTACTGATACATTTTATTCGATGCAAATCAATCTGTAATATTCACATTTTCCTCTCTGTATATCTTAATGGAATTGAACATGCTGCAAAAAAGTACTGGGAAGTGGTCAATGAAACACAAACCTATTTTGACAGTCAATCTTTGAGTAGAAGGGACATAATCAAACACTTTTGTTGAATGGTTTTCGTATTGTTTCTTTAAATGTAAAAATCAACGGTGGATTCGAAATGAATATGAAGAATATTTTCGCTATTTCCAAATTTATTCAGGATAATAGTGGAAATAAATTAATGGTATATATATATATATATATATATATATATATATATATATATATATATATATATATATATATATATATATATATATATATATATTTTTTTGAAAAAGGGGATTCACAAAAATTCGAATAATTGAAATTACAATAAATGCTTATATTTATAATTTTGGAGTGTGTCAGAAGAACACAAGTGTGAGCTCAGAAAAATGTAACAGGGGATCCATACTATCTTTCGTCTGATTCAATGAACAAGTGAAAAAACCTGAGAAAAAAACTCGTTTCCCTGTCGCTATTGCATTAGCAATAGCTTGTCTGTTTATGTTGTGTTAATATCGTGAATACATAAAGAGTACCAAAGATTTTTTTGCTAAGCAGCTTCATTCTCTCATTCTCATCTTGCACTCCATGATTTCCAGATAAAGACCAGGGTGAAAGGAAGGGGGTTTGTGACAGGAATCTGTGACAATGGAAAACGAAAACTAGCAGAAAAATATTTCAACAATTATACCTGACGCTTATATGTCTAAACACACTTAACTTTAAGAAAAGATTTTACATTACAAGCAAGGCCATAAAAAGGACTAAGGAGATAATTAAAAAGTACATAACCTGCGATATTTCCTCTTTCGCGGAGATGTTCCACTCAAATAAAGCTGGAGAGGGGTCAGCAAGTAATGGATGAAGTTAATAAGCATAAGAAATATAAGATGAATATGAAAGGAATGAAAAAATAATAAAAAAGCGACGTTGGGTAGTGATGAAAGGAAATGAACAAAGCAGTAAAATATTCTTTAATAAAAATTAATAATTAAGAACATTGAAACCATAGATCTATGCTGTAAGTAAATGTGACCTGAAGAGAATATAAGATTATGGAGGATGGATATTCAGAAATCTATGCACATGTTGAGAATATTAATTTAAAGATAGAAATTGAAAATAATTACTTAGTTGTGCGAGGATCTAGGTATTAATTAAATGTTTGCTCAATATTGAAAGAAAATAGAGAAATAAAGCGGATGACAATGGATTATTACTTACCCTTTTATTTTAAAGGGTTACTAAACAATTCACAAATTATTATGATCAATAAATTTCGAGTGGTTTCAACAAAGTCTTCAAAGGAAATGAATGAACTCTCAGTTGTCATTCTTCGATAGTCGCCGATGGTAAAGGGGATTATTCACGGAATGAATGGTGATAGAATCAAAGTAAATTGCACTGTGTTGAACTTGCACCTTGTTAATCCAAAGGTTATTCAGTTAAAGTATAAGCGGCCAATAAGCACGCTACACACAGCAGCGAAATACGAGCAAAACATAATAAAAATACAAAAGTAATTTCTAATTATTTACTTAAAGTGTTGTACTACATACCTGAGAAAATATTTACAACAGAAACGAAAGAATCTAAATAAAAAATAAGCACAGTTAACCCCAACTCACACAATTAAATCTAACAATTGGGAATTCCAGATTTCCTGTATTTTGAATAATTAAATGAAGCCATCTATTGTATAAACGCACAAGATATTATGTAAGTTAGAATTCCTTTATATTGACTAGGTATCAAATTCCACATCTAGATGTTTCTAGTAATATTATTTGTGAAGTTTCTCCATTTGAGGACCAAATGGGTTGACTGAAATATATCTATTTGGGTGCTTATTATTATTTGAAACCTTCTTTAGAAATTGATAAACCCAAAATTGATTTCTTTAATATTTCAATCATATCCTCAGACAAGCGGTTCAATCTTATCATAATTTGTCTGATGAGTTTCGAGAGGGCTTTCCTAAATTAATCTTAAAGAGAATAGTTGAGATGTCCCCACCACGAAATTTGCATGAAGACAATCCACCTCAATACCGCTGAACCAAAACCGTATTATCGTTTCCCTTTCTCCTACAGTCTCAGTCGGGATAACCACTTGCCGTAATTACATTGTTGGCCCAGAGTTCTAATTGAGTTAGAACCTACATCATATATTCGCAGAAACCAATTCGAATAGGGAACCAGAATTATCAGTGGTGGGTTATTAGTCTATAGTTCGTTGATCAAGAAATGGATGGCGTCTAAGAACAACGAACTGATTTCTGCAGAAAATTAGGAATATTCATATTCAGAAGCGAATGATTTGTTCAGTCTTACTTTTTTCTCAAATTTTTCGAGAAACTGGTTCTGAGGATGTACATGTTATTGATTTTCTTGATGATGGCAAGACTTTATCGATGATTAATTTAAAAGTAATTAATAGAGATATTCACGGTTGGAGAAATCTATCAGAACCAGGGCCCCCGCATCCATATGTGCAAAGTATGGGCACCAAAATCCAGGGTCCAAAAAAAATATTAAAATAAAAGTTGAGAAATTATATAGGATTAGGTATAAATACACACGAAATTTTATTAGTATATCATCCAGTTACTGCCGATTCCTATGTTGCGAGAACATAACAGGCGGCAGTTTCTTAATTTTTCCTGTTCAGACATGATTAACGCCACAGGCGTTTTTAAATCAGTTAGTTCACTGGACCGTTCAACAAGTGAATAAAAACAAATAATCCTGAATGAGATAAAAACACAAGGTTTAACTTTAATCTACACTTTATTTGAAAAAATTCGACGACGTTTCGCTGACACAGCAGCTTTATCAAGAATGACAAACAGAATGTAGAGTATGGTATTATAAACAAATCGTAGAACAAGTTGGATGAATAACAGGAAAAACCCACACCGAGCCATTGTACAGTTAGTATGAAAGGTAATTAAAAACTAATTAAACAAGTTAAGTAGGGGTGAATAATTCACATCTACCTGCTCATTCAAAAGCTTGTCCGAATGTTTGTATCTATTTATTTCTAATGCTTCTAGGAGATCTAATTTTAAACTTTTCGATTTTATATGCAATATGTCAAAGTTTTTATTGAATGAATGGTTTTCTTTTATTAAGTGGTTTGAATAATTTGAATCAGATTTATTTTTATCGAAGCTACGTTTATGTTCAGATGTTCTTATGCCAAAACTCCTATAGGTCCTACCGATATAAATTTTATCACAAGAACCGCAATTGAGTTTATAGATTCCTGATTTACTTGATTTTTCAACACGAGATTTATTATTTTCAATATGTTGACCTAAGTTATTAGAAGTTTCGAAAGTTATATTAAGATTTTGTTTGACAAGAAAGGATTTAATATTTGTACTTGCAGAACCGCAGAATGTTAAACTGTTGAATATTTTATAGTCTTTATGAATAGGATATACTTCATTTATTGCTTTCTTATACAGTTTTTACGAATGATTAGATCTATCATATTCGGATTAAATGAATTATTAATGACTATCTGTTTGATGATCTCATTTATATCATGGATCTACATCAAGTAACGGCCTCCACAATTCAAAAAAAACAAGTAATCCTATTAATTTTTACATATAAAGTTATTTTTATTTTGTCAAGTGTGGTGTTGTGTTGTGTAATATTTTGCTTACTACTTTTTTTTAATAAAATCCTGATTACCTGCTGACTGCAATTTCAACGGCTTGATTTTTTATAAAATGGTAAGTGTTCCTACTTTATACTATCAACATTAACTCCTTATAGGATACTGGTTATAATTAATTTTTTAGTCGAATATCTTTTTATTAATTGAAATGTCATGTACGAGTTTGAAATAGTAACTGGTTTCATCCATATTTCGCTTAATTTTTATGCTATTGATCTTTTTAGAAACCATTTTGTAGGGTTTTTAAGGGCTATATGATCAAATCAGTTTAATATCTTTTTAGCCTTTATTTTTGAAAGGATTTGAGCTGAAAGGGCTCGAACAAATTGCTTTTTACTCAAATATGCATCGGCCATGTCTTACTTAATATTAATCTGCCCTATAAAGGGTTAAAAACTATTGGCTACTTAGTCAACTTTTTGAGAATATTTCCTACCCTACCCACATGGTGCTTATTATTGTGGTTACTTTAGAAGTTAATTCCTAATTCCCATGAGTACTAAATATTTATTTGTTTTCTCAGGATAAAAGAAAGAGACCTTCAGGTGCGAAGTTTCGCGAGCAAAAGAAACTGAGACTACAAGGGAAACAAAACGGTTGGTTCTTTGAAGCATTTCTTGCAAAACAATCGAGATTCCACGGAGACTATCGATGTTGGTGCGACCGAATCGTCCGAAACTCAAGATTCTAAACCCGTAATGTCAATAACCGTGAGTGGACCATCTGAAATTTCAAAAGTTACATCAGGTCCTGCAACAAGTGGCAGCGGTTGTAGTAGCAAAACAGCTTTTACATATGCAGAGCCCGATGAAGCGATGACAACATCCTCGTCTTCGGTACTCGAACAATTCACTTCAGGTAATTCAGCTTGTGTAAAAAATTCGGTAATGTCATGTACCGAAATACCTGCTGCAAGTGACACTTTCGATGAAGGCTGTAATGAGGCTGGTATCGATATAATGCCGTCTGACCCCGGTTTGTGGCCCGAAAGAATCACCAATGAGATGGATAGAATATTGGTTAAACGTAGTCCGAATTTGATAGACATCAGTTTTAGCTTTCCTAGTAATAAAGGTAATAGAAAGTTTTCGTGCAAATACTTTGAAAGAAATCTAGCAAATGGAGAAAAAGTCGAAAGGACTTGGCTTATTTACTCTAATTCTAAAGATTATGTATTTTGTTTTTGTTGTTAGTTGTTTAGTAAATGTAAAACTCCTAACGCTTTTTGTGATACAAATGGAGTATCTGATTGGCAACACTTGTCTTTGCTAATTAAGGGACACGAAACGTCAATTTCACACAACAGTTATATAAACACATGGGTAGATTTGAAAGAAATGTTGGAGACATCTATGACTGTTATTGCTCATCATCTGTGCATTTTAGAAACGGAAAAAAAATATTGCCGAGACGTGTTGGAAAGAATTATTGCGAATGTTAAGTATTTATCTACACAATGCTTGGCATTTCAAGGTTCTTCTCAATTGCTTTTCGAACATGATAATGGAAATTTTCTAAAAGCTGTTGAGGTGATTGCCTCTTCTGATTCAGTGATGAGACAGCACGTTAGGGGAGTTTATAACTCCCAAAAAAATCTGTAAAATGATTCATTATTTAGGCGTGCAAATACTAAATGAAATAATTGAATTATTTCGGTCCAAAGTATGAAATAATATTTTAAGTTCGCAGAATATTTTTCATTTGAATTTGGGAGGCTTTTACTTGGTAAAATTCCATTATCAATAATAAATAAAAAAAGATTCATTATTTATTCGTAACGCGTTGCAAATACTATTGAATGAAATAATTGAATTATTAATTCGTTTATACCAAAGTATGGAATAATATCATATTATACTATTGAAACGGCTTGAATGGGCAAGTTTTTCGCAATTCAAAATATAACATCAATGATATTATATTACATAACTCATCGTTACATATTGCATCCATATTCAACATAAAAATGTCAGCATTCAATAGTTTTATCATAGATTGATTCAATCATCCCACCCGCTATCACCAGAAAATTTCAACAAAGAACTAAATTTGATTAAACAAATAGCCAAAAATAATGGTTACAATCCCAAACTAATAAATAATATTTTAAATAAAAACAAAGTAGAATCGCATTGAATGAAGTTTACCCTGTCGATAAATTGAAACAAAAATTCAACACCTTGACCTACGTTGGCATTACAAGTGAGAAACTGAAATCATTCTTAAGTAGCAATAATTTCAACATAGCTTTCCAAACTAATAATAATTTAGGCAAATATATAAAAATAATAAAACCAAACCAGGTAAAAACAATAAATCAGGTGTTTATAGATTGAATTGTAATGACTGTGATAATTTCTACATTGGTAGAACACATAGAAATTTTAATATTAGAATATCGGAACATAAACGCAGTTTTTCAAATAAAAAATCAGATTCAAATTACGCGAATCATCTCTTAGAAAATAATCATTCTTTCGACCCACAGTTTGAAATTTTGCATACAGATAATAAATATTGGAAGGTAGATCTTTGGGAAACTTTAGAAATAAATAAATACAAACACTCAGGTAGACTCATCAATGAACAAGTCGATTTAAGCCCTTCACCGCTATTGAATCTTTTCGGGGAGCAATCTATTCCTTAATTTTATTGGATATACCTGTCATAAATAACCACTTAGGAGGAGGCGACCAATAATTTTAATTACTCAAGAACATTTATAGTTATATTCTCATTTACATTTTTCTGCATAATCATTCGTCTGAAGAAGCTACGGTGTAGTGAAACGCGTTACGAATCGCAATTATTAAGTAAAATTTTTTAAACACAGTACTTGTTTTTATTAAAGAATATTTTTCAATATTAGATTGTACACCAGATACTAGTCATACTCAGCAAATTAGTCTTGTTCTGAGGTATGTTGTCCTCAACACCACTTCAAAAAAGGTTGAACTTAAGAAAAGTTTCATTGCGTTTAATCCAACACTGGACAGGAGAAGGGATATATACATTTGTGATAGAAAATTTGAAAGAATTAAATTTAAAATTAAAACGCATTAGGTTATGATAATAGGACAAATATGAGGGGAAAACATGTTCCGCTTCAAAAACGCATTCTTGATGCGAATCCGAAAGCGTTTTTTGTACCTTGTGTGGCTCATACTTTGAACTTAATAGTAAATGACGCTTCTAAGGTGTCAGGTGCTACAATAAACTTTTTTAATCTTGCGCAAGAGTTATATAATTTTTTTTCGTCATCCACAAAAAGGTGGTATGTTTTTGGAAAAAAGTCCCCGGGCTAAGTTTGAAGCTGAGTGAGACAAGATGGTCCAGCAGAATTGACGCAGTAGAGCCCCTTAAAGTTTATTTAAGGTTTGCGAAAGTCTTCTAGGAGTGGCTGTAGATAATTCCTTCCACATTGATGCAAGACATAAAGCAAGTTCCCTCTTAACGTCTGTGCAAAATTTTCATTCATTTGTGGAATTATTATTTGGCATAACGTTTTATTTCATGTAAATATTGTCAGCAAACAAATGCAATGTGCTACAACTAATATTAAAGTATGCCAAACCTACCTAAAAAATTTAGTTGATCACTTCCAGCAATATAGATCTGACCAATCATTTGAAGAAATTCTTGTGCAAGCGAAAGAAGTAGCATCCTCTCTCGAAATTGAAAAATACTTTCCACCATTACCAACGGTTAGGAGGAAATTTAAACCAAAACTGTTTGACTATGAACACCGAGATGAGACCCCTCATGATCCAACAACCGCCTTTAAAATTAACTTTCGAATTTTTTAGCGACAGCGATCTTTTAAAACTTTGTTCTATTCTTGAAGAGCTACAGACAGATCTGGATAATAAGGATATAGATTCCAATGATCTGCCTAAAGAAATTAAAGCGTTAAAGTTGTTTTCATTACCTGATGATACTGACCCCTTAAGTATTTTACAATATACATTTGAAAACAATTTAATCTCCACCTTTCCAAACGTAAGCGTTTCACTAAGAATTCTTTTAACATTGCCTGATTCTGTAGCTTCTGGCGAGCGATCTTTTTCAAAGTTAAAAATCATTTAAAATTATTTAAGATCGACAATGATTCAAGAAAGATTGTCTGGGCTAACAATATTAGCAATTGTACAAGAAATTTTTGACGGTATATATTTTAGCGATGTAATTAATGAATTTGCAACAGCAAAATCTCGGAAAATACCGCTACTACAATAGCTATCCTTTATTTTTCTATTGCACCTAGACCTAGCTATCATTTTCATTTTAAAACGAAGTTCCCTACGTATTTGTTATTAGAATTATCTGCATATTTTTTAAAATATCTGAGTATAAGTAGAAAGTAGTATTTTATTTCGATATTGAGTTTGTTTTTTTGGGGTTTAAGGTTTATAAGGATATTTAAACACTATCTAAAATAGACGTTTCGGGATTTTTCTTCCCTTCTTCAGTATTTAATCCACTAATCTTTGGATGATTGTTTTATTTTTATTTGTAAGCATTGTGGAAACTTTGTGTTTTAGAGATGTCAGTTTCCGAAAACTGACATGATGTTTCTTACCTTTCGTTTCTGAAGACTCGCATCACTCATCGTTGGAATATTATATTAAGTTAAATTGAGATAGGAAAAAAGAAAATAAGTCACGATCGATTTATGAATTCTATAAAGCCGATTATGAATCCATAAAAAATGAACTCGATAATATTAATTAGGAATTAGCTTTAGCTAACGACAGTGTAAATGATTGCTTGGAAAAATTTTACTCTATATTGAATGGTATAATCGATAAGTATTTAATTAAAATTAATTTAGTTCTTTCAATTTTGAATTTTTATGATGGGTCCTACCGATATAAATACCTATAGGAGTTTTGGCATAAGAACATCTGAACATAAACGTAGCTTCGATAAAAATAAATCTGATTCAAATTATTCAAACCACTTAATAAAAGAAAACCATTCATTCAATAAAACTTTGACATATTACATATAAAATCAAAAAGTTCAAAATTAGATCTCCTAGAAGCATTAGAAATAAATAGATACAAACATTCGGACAAGCTTTTGAATTAACAGGTAGATGTGAATTACTCACCCCTACTTAACTTGTTTAATTAGTTTTTTATTACCTTTCATACTAACTGTACAATGGCTCGGTGTGATTTTCCTGTTATTCATCCAACTTGTTCTACGATTTGTTTATAATACCATACTCTTTATCAAAGCTATTTTTCATTCTTGATAAAGCTGCTGTGTTAGCGAAACGTCGTCGAATTTTTTCAAATAAAGTGTAGATTGAAGTTAAACCTTGTGTTTTTATCTCATTTATATCATGGATCTACATCAAGTAACGGCCTCCACAATTCAAATGATAAGTATGTGCCTCGACGTAATGTTGGTTGCAATGAATATCCTCCTTGGTTTTCCAAAAGCACGATTAAACTGATCTCAGAGAAAGCTAGATTTCACTCACGATTTAAGAAATTCCAAAATCTATTTGACTACGAAAATTTTGTACAACTACAAAAAGAGTGTAAAATCGCAATTCAAAAAGATCGTGATGATTATATTCCATCGGTCGAAAACAGCATTATAGATAACCCTAAATTATTCTGGTCATACGTTTCAGAATGTAGAAAGAGTGAGAATATACCCCCTGCTATGCTTTTGGGCGATAGCAACTTTGAAGGAAATGATTCAATTGCTAATGCTTTCGGGGAATACTTCTCCAGTGTTTTTGAAGATCCAAAGAAACCAGTAATTTATGAAAAAAGCTCAATTCATTCTCATCTATCTCAATGAATCGTGTGGAAGTAACTGATATTGTGAAAGAAATCTCCAAACTGAATCCATCCAGAGGCGCAGGACCTGACACAATTCCCCCAATCTTTATAAAACCATGTGGACAATCACTGTCAATTACTCTTCAAATTATTTTTGACAAATCACTGCAACTAGGCATATTTCAAGATAAATGGAAACTAGAAAAAATTGTTCCTGTCTTCAAAAAGGGTAAAAAATGTTTGATAAGCAATTACAGACCTATATCCATTCTCAGCCATTTTGGTAAAATTTTTGAATCAATTTTGCGGTACGACTTTCTCACCTCTGTAGTACTAGACTGTCCAAACATCAGTATGTCTTCTTTAGGGGAAGAGCACCTTTAACGAACCTAGCCCCATATGTCAATTTTTCATAAAAGTTCTTTGATGAAGGCGTTCAAGTGGACGCAATATACACTGATATGGCGAAGGCTTTTCATAAGGTGCATCACGATACATTAGGAGAAGCTCTAGAGGAAAGGGGCGCTAGTCATGGGAATTACAAGAAGGAAGGAATTACGCATTTGGGGAGCGCGAAAGTTTCAACTGGAACAGCTCTACTAGAAAGGGGCACTTGTCATAAAAATTGCAAGAAGGAAGGAATTATGCATTTGTAAAGCGTAAGAGTTTCAACTAGAAAAGCTCTAGTGGAAAGAGGCGCTTGTCATGATAATTGCAAGAAGGAAGGAATTATACATTTGTAAAGGGGAGAGTTTTTACTAGAAAAGCTCTAGTGGAAAATGGCACTTGTTAGGAGAATTGGAAGAAGGAAGGAATTACGCATTTGAAATACGCGAGAGTTTTAACTGGAAAAGCTCTAGTGGAAAGGGACAGTTGTCATGAGGAATGCAAGAGGAAGATATTATTCTGTTGTAAAGCGCGAGTGTTTTAACTGGAGAAGCTCTAGAGGAAAGGGGCGCTAGTCATGGGAATTACAAGAAGGAAGGAATTACGCATTTGGGGAGCGCGAAGTTTTCAACTGGAACAGCTCTACTAGAAAGGGGCACTTGTCATAAGAATTGCAAGAAGGAAGGAATTATGCATTTGTAAAACGTAAGAATTTTAACTAGAAAAGCTCTAGTGAAAAGAGGCGCTTGTCATGATACTTGCAAGAAGGAAGGAATTATGCATTTGTAAGGCAGGAGAGTTTTAACTGGAAAAGCTCTATTGAAAAGGGCACTTGTTAGGAGAATTGGAGGAAGGAAGGAATTACGCATTCGAAATACGCGAGAGTTTTAACTGGAAAACTCTAGTGGAAAGCGGTGCATGCCATGAGAATTTCAAGAAGAAAGGAATTATGCATTTGTACAGCGTAAGAGTTTCAACTAGAAAAGCTCTAGTGGAAAGAGGCGCTTGTCATGATAATTGCAAGAAGGAAGGAATTATACATTTGTAAAGCGGGAGAGTTTTTACTAGAAAAGCTCTAGTGGAAAATGGCACTTGTTAGGAGAATTGGAAGAAGGAAGGAATTACGCATTTGAAATACCCGAGAGTTTTAACTGGAAAAGCTCTAGTGGAAAGGGACAGTTGTCATGAGGAATGCAAGAGGGAAGATATTATTCTGTTGTAAAGCGCAAGTGTTTTAACTGGAGAAGCTCTAGAGGAAAGGGGCGCTTGTCATGGGAATTACAAGAAGGAAGGAATTACGCATTTGGGGAGCGCGAAAGTTTCAACTGAAACAGCTCTACTAGGAAGGGGCACTTGTCATAAAAATTGCAAGAAGGAAGGAATTATGCATTTGTAAAACGTAAGAGTTTTAACTAGAAAAGCTCTAGTGAAAAGAGGCGCTTGTCATGATACTTGCAAGAAGGAAGGAATTATGCATTTGTAAGGCAGGAGAGTTTTAACTGGAAAAGCTCTATTGAAAAGGGCACTTGTTAGGAGAATTGGAGGAAGGAAGGAATTACGCATTCGAAATACGCGAGAGTTTTAACTGGAAAAACTCTAGTGGAAAGCGGTGCATGCCATGAGAATTTCAAGAAGAAAGGAATTATGCATTTGTACAGCGTAAGAGTTTCAACTAGAAAAGCTCTAGTGGAAAGAGGCGCTTGTCATGATACTTGCAGAAGGAAGGAATTATGCATTTGTAAGGCAGGAGAGTTTTAACTGGAAAAGCTCTATTGAAAAGGGCACTTGTTAGGAGAATTGAGGAAGGAAGGAATTACGCATTCAAAATACGCGAGAGTTTTAACTGGAAAACTCTAGTGGAAAGCGTGCATGCCATGAGAATTTCAAGAAGAAAGGAATTATGCATTTGTACAGCGTAAGAGTTTCAACTACAAAAGCTCTAGTGGAAAGAGGCGCTTGTCATGATAATTGCAAGAAGGAAGGAATTATACATTTGTAAAGCGGAGAGTTTTTACTAGAAAAGCTCTAGTGGAAACTGGCACTTGTTAGGAGAATTGGAAGAAGGAAGGAATTGCGCATTTGAAATACGCGAGAGTTTTAACTGGAAAAGCTCTAGTGGAAAGGGACAGTTGTCATGAGGAATGCAAGAGGGAAGATATTATTCTGTTGTAATGCGCGAGTGTTTTAACTGGAGAAGCTCTAGAGGAAAGGGGCGCTTGTCATGGGAATTACAAGAAGGAAGGAATTACGCATTTGGGGAGCGCGAAGTTTTCAACTGGAACAGCTCTACTAGAAAGGGGCACTTGTCATAAGAATTGCAAGAAGGAAGGAATTATGCATTTGTCAAACGTAAGAGTTTCAACTAGAAAAGCTCTAGTGAAAAGAGGCGCTTGTCATGATACTTGCAAGAAGGAAGGAATTATGCATTTGTAAGGCAGGAGAGTTTTAACTGGAAAAGCTCTATTGAAAAGGGCACTTGTTAGAGAATTGGAGGAAGGAAGGAATTACGCATTCGAAATACGCGAGAGTTTTAACTGGAAAAACTCTAGTGGAAAGCGGTGCATGCCATGAGAATTTCAAGAAGAAAGGAATTATGCATTTGTACAGCGTAAGAGTTTCAACTAGAAAAGCTCTAGTGGAAAGAGGCGCTTGTCATGATAATTGCAAGAAGGAAGGAATTATACATTTGTAAAGCGGGAGAGTTTTTACTAGAAAAGCTCTAGTGGAAAATGGCACTTGTTAGGAGAATTGGAAGAAGGAAGGAATTACGCATTTGAAATACGCGAGAGTTTTAACTGGAAAAGCTCTAGTGGAAAGGGACAGTTGTCATGAGGAATGCAAGAGGGAAGATATTATTCTGTTGTAAAGCGCGAGTGTTTTAACTGGAGAAGCTCTAGAGGAAAGGGGCGCTTGTCATGGGAATTACAAGAAGGAAGGAATTACGCATTTGGGGAGCGCGAAGTTTTCAACTGGAACAGCTCTACTAGAAAGGGGCACTTGTCATAAGAATTGCAAGAAGGAAGGAATTATGCATTTGTAAAACGTAAGAGTTTTAACTAGAAAAGCTCTAGTGAAAAGAGGCGCTTGTCATGATACTTGCAAGAAGGAAGGAATTATGCATTTGTAAGGCAGGAGAGTTTTAACTGGAAAAGCTCTAGTGGAAACTGGCACTTGTTAGGAGAATTGGAAGAAGGAAGGAATTACGCATTTGAAATACGCGAGAGTTTTAACTGGAAAAGCTCTAGTGGAAAGGGACAGTTGTCATGAGGAATGCAAGAGGGAAGATATTATTCTGTTGTAATGCGCGAGTGTTTTAACTGGAGAAGCTCTAGAGGAAAGGGGCGCTTGTCATGGGAATTACAAGAAGGAAGGAATTACGCATTTGGGGAGCGCGAAGTTTTCAACTGGAACAGCTCTACTAGAAAGGGGCACTTGTCATAAGAATTGCAAGAAGGAAGGAATTATGCATTTGTAAAGCGTAAGAGTTTTAACTGGAAAAACTCTTGTGGAAAGAGGCGCTTGTCATGATAATTGCAAGAAGGAAGGAATTATACATTTGTAAAGCGGGAGAGTTTTTACTAGAAAAGCTCTAGTGGAAAATGGCACTTGTTAGGAGAATTGGAAGAAGGAAGGAATTACGCATTTGAAATACGCGAGAGTTTTAACTGGAAAAGCTCTAGTGGAAAGGGACAGTTGTCATGATACTTGCAAGAAGGAAGGAATTATGCATTTGTAAGGCAGGAGAGTTTTAACTGGAAAAGCTCTATTGAAAAGGGCACTTGTTAGGAGAATTGGAGGAAGGAAGGAATTACGCATTCGAAATACGCGAGAGTTTTAACTGGAAAAACTCTAGTGGAAAGCGGTGCATGCCATGAGAATTTCAAGAAGAAAGGAATTATGCATTTGCACAGCGTAAGAGTTTCAACTAGAAAAGCTCTAGTGGAAAGAGGCGGTTGTCATGATAATTGCAAGAAGGAAGGAATTATACATTTGTAAAGGGAGAGTTTTTACTAGAAAAGCTCTAGTGGAAAATGGCACTTGTTAGGAGAATTGAAGAAGGAAGGAATTACGCATTTGAAATACGCGAGAGTTTTAACTGGAAAAGCTCTAGTGGAAAGGGACAGTTGAACAAATACTTTCTGACTTTGGTTTCGTCGAATCGCTCACGAAATGGATGGGCCCATATTTAAATAACAGGTTGCAACTTTTAGTGGTGAACGGAATTTCTTCAATCGTCTTCAACGTTACTTCTGGAGTACCGCAGGGGTCTCACCTTGGACCACTCCTCTTTTTAGTCTATGTAAATGATATCTCTGAGAGCTTTTTGAATACCGATCACGAGTTATATGCCAACGTTCTCAAAATATAAAGACGTGTGGAATCTTTTCCTGATATAGATGCATTTCAAAGTAATCAATTGTTTACGTTCTGCACCTCCAGATATTTCAAACTTAATATTGACAAATGTCAGCATATCACTTTTACCAAGAATACTAACAATATACGAAAACATTCACTCTTGGAGGCTTAGATATAGCAAGAACAAATTGCATCGAAGATCTTGCCATAATGCTTAATGAAAAACTCTCATTCTCTGTTCACGTTGGTTATGTGGTATCAAAAGCTTTCACAATGCTCGATTTCGTGTTGAGGATAACGAAGAACTTCAAAAGCGAGAATTTACTTAAAAAATTGTATTTCAGACTAGTAAGAAGCAGCTTGGAGTATGCAACCCCCATTTGGTCTCCCCACTTTTATATTTATATGGATATGAAGGGGTCTCATTCGACCTCGTCAGTTTTGCGTACCCATTCTCATTACCATTCCATTCCGCCCCCACTCCTATCAATTCGTTGGAACTGCAACTGGAATGGAGTCACACACACGAAGAAAACGTCGATGGTTTACACAAACACACTTTGTAAACACAAATGTAAGATTTAATGAAACGCGTGGTTCGCTGGTAGACAGAGGCGATTTAGCAATATGGCGGACGGCGTGGGTTGTCTGCAGAATCGACTTGTGGCAACGCGTGCAGCAGACGATCTACGGAGACGAAGTGAACTCGATAAGGTCCTCGAAACAAAAGAGACATCCCACGAGTCCCATAAATGCAGGGATATTTAAACCCTCGGCCAGATAGGCACAGAGTACCTTATGTGCTTCGCTTGGTTGGTGGGACCTACTAGGCAATCTATGGTTAGAAAGCATGGTGAACACGATAACATGCTCTGTCGGAGGAGTCTAGAGTGATCTATGGTAGCATAATGAACACGGTATCATATACATGTATATGTTGCACCCTTTGCTTGCTACTTGTTGACAAAATCAACCATTACTAGATTGGCGAAATTTATCGCAATATGCGTTAACATATTAAAGAATTTTACTCAGGGAGCAATACTAACAGAACATCTGTTGATCCTAAAATAAATTTTCCAAGTGGTTCAACCCTAATTGATGGTATCTCAGGTTTTGATATTAACTCTATCCAAAAAGTACCGAGAATTGATTATTTTAAGAATCTGCTCAAAATGAGTGTCAAGAATTTCGTTTTTGCTGTGTTGATACAACTGTTTTGTATGCTGGCGTAGAGTTTGAACACGATATGTCATTTAGTTTGTTTACAGTGCTCGATATTTTCAGTTCACGCAAGTGTGTTTTGCGATTTTTACAATGAAGAAAATATGGAACAAAGAATTTGTCTCAAATTTTGTATTGCAAATAGAATGGAGTCTAAGATATTTTCAATATGTAGTCACTACGACACTACATATTACTTCGTGAAACAAAATCAAAATCAGCCATAAAATATACCTAATTTACTTAGAATGTGGTGAGCCACCCGGTGTAGTATATAGTTTCAAGTTTTAGTTTTTTTTGAAATTATTCATTTCATTGGAGTTGATCATTTTTCATCATTTGATCAAATATTTTGAGCTTATTACCAACCGTTCATTTATGAAGCTTTGCTGAAAGTGTCTTTTAGTTATATCCTTTTTTCGAAACTTATTATATTAATGTTGGATAATTCCACGCAAGTGAAACAGAAATGTTAATTTGGATGATCTGTATGTCTGAAAGGCGAACTGATCATTTCTTGTTAAACCACATAAACACCTCAAAAAAGTCTAGGGAACACTTACCACTATCTTTAAAATATGAATTTGATCATTCGAATTTATAGAAATCTTTCGGTTTTTGTTAGGATGTATTGTATCTGATGTATTCTCAAGAAAACAAAATAATATTTGACTTCTCCAAAGCACCTATTATAAAAAAAATTTTAAATTTGAAAATGACGAAATTTGGTAAAATAAAAAAAATCCTGAACTAATATTTTCGAAACGATATGGAAGCACTTATATTTTTCAGTACCCAGAAGATCCACCTCTGTTATTAATGACACTTTGGCGTCGTCGCGGCATGCTCAATATCAAATTGTCTATTACATTTTGGCCTAAGTCATTCCAAGCCCCCTGAACTGCTAATCGAAGCTCCTGTTCATGATGGAAGACGTTTTGACGCAGGAGATTTCTTTCAAATTCAGATTCAGATCTGGGGAGCAGGATGGCCTCGGTAGAAGATCGATATCATTCTCTTCAAGAACGTTCAAGACAACTCTTGCACGATGAGGAGGGGCATTATCTCGTTGGAAGAGTGGATTTTGATCCATTATTTGGAGACACGGTACCACTACAGGTAAAACTATCTCATTTGCGTAAGATTTTCCCTTGAGGTTGTTCTGTATGAAAACGAGGTCAGTTCTTCCACCAAGGCGTATACCTCCCCAAAACATCACTGATCCGCCTGCCTGTCTAACAACTTCTCGAGCATGCTGGAGACGGTTTTGATTTCCAGGTTCCCTCCATATTCGAATTCTTCCCGAATCGGGATAATAACTAAATCTAGATTCATCACTGAAGAGAACTGTGGCCCACCTCTCTTGATCCCAGTTTACGTGTTCTTGGCACCAAGCTAAACGAGCAGCGCGATTTCCATGGGTCAGTTGTGGAACTCTTAAAGGACGTCTGGAGTGGAGTTGGCCTTCGTGCAGTCGATTTCTCACAGTTTGGTCGGAAATTTGTACACTATGAACTCGTGATAGCTCTTGAGCTAATTGAGATGCTGTGGTAGTACGATCTCTTCTGGCTTGTAAAACCAAATGTCGGTCTTGGACGACTGTAGTAATCCTGAAACGACCTGTATGGCGTTTTTCTACTCTACCTGTTTCATTGAAACGCGACCATAAACGGTTTATGACAATTAAGTAACTTCCCAAAACCCTGGATATTTCCCATTGTGAGCTTCCAGCTTGGAGTATGCCAACGGCTCGTAACATCTCTTCTCTAGTCAAATTTCGTCTTTTCATGGTCGAATCACAAAACTTGAATCTTTTATTTGTGCTTACAACAGAAACAAAGTGCCAACTAACTGATTTCAAAAACTGAATATATAAAATGATTATAAGGCAGCGTCGAATCTGCTGCATTTTAGTTTTTTATAAAAAAAAACTGAAATCTGTTGCGGCACTCAACATAATTTGGTGAGAAATTGATGCAAGTGTTCATTTCTTGAAAAAAATCATCCATATTGATCGTTCTGGATACGATATGTCGTTATTCAGAACTGTTCCCAAGACTTTTTTGAGGTGTTCATTCGGCAGGTCTATATATAATTCATTCTCCCACGAACCGTCACTGGAATAGACAGAATAGCATGCCCTTTGAACACGGATGAACCCCAAAAGAAGGACGCCGTAGTCTCAGGGGTTATCCAGACGGACATCGAGCTATGCAAATCACCGAAAACTATGAGGACATGGAATCTACTCGGTCCGGATATAGACTACCTAGTAAACTTTTGCCCGGAACTTACGTTATCGATTGTGATTAAAATGTTGGAGAAGGTTAGACGGAGAACTTCGTACAGATATCTGGCACGAGGATGTGATATTTTTTTGCAGAAACTTTGATCAGCTTTGCGAAGTCTGAGTGCTTCAACTTCGTGGATTTTCTAAGTCTCTTAGTAGTAATCGATGTTGACAGGTTTGGAAAAGTTTTTATCTGCTCGAACACGTCACAGTTATGGAATACTGGGTTTTTTCACTATATTACAATGAAAAATATCTATTAATAATTTGTGAACCACTTTATAGCAGCATAATTCAAGAACTTGATGAGAAATTCCAATTAATAGGAAATCATTGAAATGTAAATAAGCCTTTTATTGCACTTGTACAAATTACTGACGAAAATAATGACAAATAGATTAACCAACATAATGGACGCTTATCAATCCGTCGAACAAGCCGGCTTTCGGTAAGGCTTCAGTACAGTAGACCATTTACAAGTGATACGGACTCTCATCGAAAAAACCTCAGAGTACAATGTAATAATGCACATTTTTTTTTTTTATAACCTTTATTGAAATTTACAATCTACTTTCTACAAGTATTGAGTAAATGTGAGCTATGTATTAAGACATGTGGAAGTTATCAAACTTATTGATACTTCTTCAAAATACTTCAATTAAAGTCGATTGGCCAAGTTTTCTGTAACCTTCTACTGCTGAACGGGTTTTCTGCTAGTTGGTCTATGTAGCTGTTCTCCTGTCCTTCCAAATTTTGATGATATTTTGTATATCTTGTTTTGATTTCTTCGTTAACGAAAGGGATTTTCAAATCGTTATATATGGTCAAGTTGGAAACGTACCAGGGTGAATCTGTGATCGCACGAAGTATTTTGGATTGAAGTCTCTGTATAATTTGAATGTTTGAATTCTTCGCGCATCCCCAGAATTTAATGCCGTATGTCCATATCGGTTTAATTATGGCTTTATAAATCAGTAATTTATTTTCGAGGACAGCTTGGATTTTCTGCCTATGAGCCAGTTCATATTTCGAATTTTCATCTGTATTTGAGTTTTCTTAGCTTGGATGTGATGTTTCCAAGTAAGGCGTTGGTCCAAATGTATTCCTAGATATTTGGCTTCAGTTTTAACTGGAATCGGATTACCATCTATTACAACAGGAGGACATATGTCTCTTTTGTTGGTGAATGTGACTTGGACTGATTTCGTTTCATTGATGATAAGGCGCCATTTTCTGTACCATTTTTCCAGCTCATTCAGGTGTTCTTGGAGATTTTTGGAAGCTGTTGCTGAATTCTGATGAGATGTTAATGTTGCTATATCGTCCGCAAACGAGGCTAATGTGGTGTTCTGACTCTCTGGAATGTCAGACGTATATATAACATATAGCAAAGGTCCCAGTATACTTCCCTGTGGTACTCGGTTTTATTTTATTTGGGCTAGATAGAGCATCACCATATTTCACTGCAAAGTATCGATCCGTCAGATATGATTTCAATATCAGATAATAAGGTTGGGGTAAAAGTTTCTTTAACTTGAAGAGCAGACCAATATGCCAAACCCTGTCAAAAGCTTGCGATGAGTCTAGGAACACAGCAGTGCAGTACTTATTGTCTTCTGGACTTGTTGATATTGTGTTTATAACACGGTGTATTTGATGGGCGGCTGAGTGGTGTTCCCTGAATCCTAGTTGGTGATTGGGTAGGATTTTGTATATGTCCATATCTTTCTTCAATCTCTTAAGAAGAAGTTTTTCAAACAGTTTTCCCATAATTGGTAATAGGCTGATAGGCCTATATGATCTCACATCGTTTTCAGGTTTGTTCGGCTTGCATATCATTATAATCTCTGCGTACTTCCAGATAGTCGGAAAATTAGAAAGGCTCATCATTCGGTTGAATATTGTATTGAGTAGAAGTATAGCTCTATATGGGAGTTTTTTCAATGTTTCGGCAGTTATCAGATCAAAACCGGGCGCTTTCTTATTTTTCAGCTTCTTAATTTCCTGAAGAACTTCCTTAGGTTTGAAAGGTTTTATGGGAGAGACATCTGGCACGCAATATCTAGAAAAGACTCAACTTCTGTATCATTGTGTCCCGTATGGGGTTCTTCCGGGGTGAGTACTTGTGATAAGTGTGATGCGAATATATTTGATTTATCCTCATCGGTATTGGCCCATTCTCCATTTGTCTTTCGGATCGGAAGTTTACGTGTTACAGGTCTTTTATATTTTTTTGTAGCTTTCCAGATGTTGTGATCGCTGTTATTGTCGATATTCTGAATATGATGTTGAAATTGTGCGTTGGAGTGCTCTTGGAGAATTCTGTGGAGATTTCTACCTAGGCGATTATACACTGTTTTGTCCGCAGGGTTACGAGATCTTTGCCATCTGCCTCTTGCCTGTCGTTTTGATGTTATCAATTCACGAATTTGCAGTGGTAATTTCGTTTCAGTGTCGTCCTCTTAATTGTGATGGCGTGCTTTCCCAGGCTGCTTTCTGAATCATTTCCGTAATATATCTTGTAGCTGCCTCCAAATCTTCAGTTTCTTTGAGTTCAACATCCAGTCTAATTTCGTTAGTTAATATTTACTGAAATTGGTTCCAGTTTGTTCTAGTTGTTGTTAGTGTATTTTTCTTTTCCCGAAATTTGGCGTTTGTACTCAGTGTCAACAAAATTGGCGAGTGATCCGATGATAGATCTGGAGTTGATTCTGTTTGTATATAGTTGTTATTTATACCATTTGTGACGAAAAAGTCTAGGATGTCTGGGATTTTGTGCGGATCAGTTGGCCAGTAGGTTGGGGTTCCGGATGAAACTACATCTAGATTCCTGCTTGATATTACCTTCATTAAATTGCGTCCTTTGGGAGTTATTAGTCTGGATCCCCAGTGGGTGTGTTTTGCATTCCAGTCTCCTCCAATTATGAGTCTTCCGTGAATTTCTGAAAAACTCAGTATATTTATTTTCGTCTATATTATGTCGAGGTGGGGAGTAAACAGCTGATACATCAAAGCTCCATATTTCCGTGTACACTGTGATATTTGTTGCCTGTATCTCTTCAGTAATATAATTTGGTATTGTATGATGTTTGATACTTTTCCGAATAAGTATGGCTGAACTGCCGTGTGCTCTCCCATCTAGATGTTCAGCAGAGTAGATGTTGTAGTGTGGCAGTTGGAAAACCGTTTTCTCAGTAAAGTGGGTTTCTGATATTAACATGATGTCTATTTTATATAAATTCAGGAATGATATTAATTCATTTTTGTGGTTTGGAAGGCCGTTCGCATTCCATGAAGCTATACGTATTAGTTTAGTCATTGTGGAATCTAGTGGAGTTTATTCACAAGTGTGGTTAGCAGATTAAATATAATCTGATTTTGGTTCATCATTTGCGTGATCATGGATTTTAGGTCTGAGAGGAAACTTGTCATCATCGTTTCTAAGGAATTCGAGTCTCTTTGCTGGGAGGGGTGTTCTTCGTGTGTTTTATTTTGTTGGAGTGCTTTGGCATAAGACATCTTGCTTGGCTGGGCTATAATTTTGGCTGGTTGTTGATCGATTTCATAGATGGTTTCTGGGATGTTCTGGACTCTGTTATGATGTTTGTGGTTCATGTTTTGGTTCTTTGATCTTGATAGAAGTTTATATATTTGGCATCCCTTGTAGTTGGCTGGATGGCTACCTTCACATAAGGCACATCTTGCTGGAGTTGTTTTTGGTTTATTGCAAGTTTTGGAATCATGTTGATTCCCACATTTCACGCACATAAATGGTCTATTGCAATATGATTTAGAATGCCCGTATTCTTGGCATCTAGTGCATTGTATAATTTCTTTCTTCATTCTTGGTGGTTCGATACTAATTTTCTGATTTAGGATGAAGTTCAGTTGATATATGTCCTTGTTATTTTCCTTCGGTTCTAAATCCACATAGAAAAGCGGAAGTGGATTTTTCATTTGATCTCTTATAATACTGATGTTCCTGACTATGTGTCCCTGCTTTTCTATTTCTGCTTTTATGTCATCAGTCGGAATGCTGGAGTGTAGATATCTGATAACTACCCTGTAGGCCCTGTCTTGTTTAATTTGATAGGTATGAAAAATTATGTTTTTTTCTTAAAAATCTTACCAAAGTTCTGTAGGTTTCGGGAATCATAACGTTAATTTTAACGCAATTGTTTGACAGTGTTTTCGAATAATATTGTTCATCTGCAATAACTGTTGACAGAAGTTTAATCATTTCAGGGTAGTCTGTGACTCCATGTATGAAAATAGGTAGTGGTTTCGGTATTTTAGGTGGTGTTTGTGTTGTATCATCGGTTTCAGTTCTGTCATTTAGATATTGAAATCTATTACGGGTTTCGATTGTTGGGTTTTCATTTATTTCAGGTGAAAGGTTAGAAAATTTTCTTTTCTTGACTGTTTGCCATGGAAGGTTGTTAGTATCCATATTTTTGTTGTTTAGTCGTCCCCAGGGCAACTATTATATTTCATTTATAAGATTCAGTATATTATTGTTTTACTGAATGGAAATTAAATACTTATTTACGTACGTTTGTAGCAGATGACTTGAAAGTGATAATATGGGTTGCTGATAACACACATGCACTCCCGAGCACGGTTCAAACGCGAATACATAATGCACATGGCATTTATAGATTTCAAGAAAGCGTATGACTTGATTAAAACTTGGGCAACATTAAGAGCACTAGATAACGCAAGATTAGACAGTAGATTTTCAAATCAAATAACGATAGACAAAGAAACAACATCAAAAGAAATCCCCGTGAAAAGAGGCATACGACAGGGAGACACGATCTCTCCAAAATTATTTACATTGGCTGTGGAGGACGTGTTCAACGGTTTGAAGTGGGAAACGAGAGGCATAAATATAGATGGTGTACGTCTGAACTATCTTCGATTTGCGGACGACATAGATCTCATAAGTGATGATGCCGAAGATCAACGATGCTGGAAGAAATATATGTGGCTGCCTCGACCTATGGACTCGAGATGTACTTGGATAAAACGAGTCCTGAAAATTCAAGAATCACTATCGGTAACCACGAGATCGAAAATGTTACAGAATACATTTATCTTGGGAATAAAATCGTTCAAGGCAGGGAAAATCAAACCTCTAAAATATCGAGAAGAATTGGACTAGGTTGGGCTGCTTTTGGAAGACTTGGTCATGTATTGAAATCTCGATAAATCCCAATAAATCTCAAAAGGAAAACGTTTGAGACATGTATTATGCCAGTCCTCGAATACGGTCTTGAGACAATGACTCTCACTCGCGCATACGCCAACAAACTCTAGGTGACACAACGAGCAATGGAGAGATCGATGCTTGGCATTAGTTTGCGAGATAGAATCAAAAATAAGGAATTAAGACGAAGAACACGCGTAACGCACATTTCTAGAAGAATAGCGGAACTCAAATGGTGCTGGGCTGGACATGTAACCCGCCAAGAGCCAGACAAATAGACTCATAGAATAATGGTATGGCGCCCAAGACAAACCAAGAGGAGTGTTGGTAGACCTCCGAAACGATGGCGGAATGATATCCAGAAAACAGCAGGAAAAAATTGGGTTCAGATTGCCTTAAATAGACAAAGATGGAAAGATTCGGAAGAGGCCTTCGTCCAAGTGTGGATATCCACAGGCTGAAGAGAGAGAGATTGAATTGTTAATTGATTCCACCGTTACTACGTGATAATTAAAATTGAATTATGTATTATACTTTCACTAAAGTTTATTGAAAATCAGGATTGCAATTTCAGTCTCTCGATCATCTTTATCTGAACTTAAGTTTGAATGCATACATAAATTAATTAGGTTAACACAAAATTATAACAGTACAAATGAGTGGTAATTAACGTTTTATGATGAAATCAGGAAAATATCATGTTGATTTTTTATGAACTCAATGCCTAGATATTCATGACAAATTGATACAAATAAAGTAATTAAAACTCCCAATTTGCTGAATGGTTGAAAATTACCAGTACTATACGGTGTGACTATTGAAATAACTGGTTTTTCGTGTCTACTATGAAGTTGTACCAAAACACAAGGCGATTTCTGAAAGCGCATCGACGTTAATTCGTTCGCAATTATATATTAGTATCCGACATTAATTTTAATCTGTATTTTACCTGCTCTGTTCACCCATTTCTCTGTATTTTTATATAAGAAAATTGCTAATTTTGCATTCAAATTACGCGAATCCTCTCCTAGAAGATAATCACTCTTTCGACCCACAGTTTGAAATTTTGAAACTTATCAACAAATGATAATAACCAGGTAGACTCATCAATGAACAAGTCGATTAAAGCTCTTCACCTCTATTGAATCTCTTCAGGGAGCAACCTATTCCTTAATTTCATTGGATATACCTCTCATCAATAAGCACTTAGTAAAAAGCAACTCAGTAAGCTTTTAATTACCTAAGGACATTTATATTTATATTCTCATTTTTATCTATATATAGTTGTCATAATTTCTGTACATTTATTCATTTGAAGAAGCTACGGTGTACCGAAACACGTTACGAATCACAATTATTCAGTAAAATTCCTCTAGAACCATTACTTGTTTTATCATTGATAATGAAATTCTTCCAAGTGAAAGCCTCCCAAATTCAATCCATTTTATTCATAGCATCTACAGAAAATAATCCTGCACAGACTCAATTATTGTAATGGATCCATTCAATCACTTAAATCACAAACTAGCAGCATTTAATTCAATAATCCATAGGAAATTTTCCATTTCACTGTTACCGGAAAACTTTTAAGTTGAAATTAATACTATCAGAAAAATTGCCTCAAATATCAAAACTCGACCATTTCTTATAGTAAAATTATCAAACCTAAATAAAATCATCAAATAACATAGCAAACAAATTATTATATTCTATAAAAGATATTCCCTTGAAAAAATACGCATCTTTCATCTAAGCTGTTCCCCCCTCTGATAACTTGAGCAATTTTTCCAAACTTCAAATTACCACCTCTTCCTTGAATGGTCTGAATTTGTCCAAATTATCATTTAATGCTAAACAGAAAACAGACAAACTGAAAAACAGGTGTGTGTAAAATTGCTTTTTAGTGAGTGTACGATAGCTTACATTGGGCAGACAGGTAAAATTTCGAAACTAGATTTGAAGAACATTTATCCTCTGACAATAATTCTTCAATATGTAAACTTTTAAAAACCATAAAATATTCGTAAATAATACCACAAGAGCTCAGATTTGGCCGGATATTCTTCTATTCTCGTTTTCAAATACTTACGTGCAGACAATTCAACGAGAACTCGAGATACGCTCTCGTGATTTTGTCGAGCAGGTCGAGTTGAATTACCGAAAAGTAAACACCTCAAAAAAGTCTAGGGAACACTTCTGAATATCGATATATCGTATCCAGAACGATCAATATGGATGATTTTTTTCAAGAAATGAACACCTGCATCAATTTCTCACCAAATTATGTAGAGTGCCGCAACGTATTTCAGTTTTTTTATAAATAACTAAAAATGCAGCAGATGCGACGCTGCTTTATAATTATTTCATGTATTCAGTGCTTGACATCAGTTAGTTGGCACTTTGTTTCTGTTGTAAGCTCAAATAAAAGATTCAAGTTTTGTGATTCGACTATGGAAAGACGACATTTGACTAGAGAAGAGATGTTACGAGTCGTTGGCATGCTCCAAGCTGGTAGCACACAACGGGAAGTATCCAGGGTTCTGGGAAGTAGCCCAAGTGTCATAAACCGTTTATGGTCGCGTTTCAATGAAACAGGTAGCGTAGAAGAACGCCATACAGATCGTTTCAGGATTACTACAGTCGCCCAAGACCGACTTTTGGTTTTACAAGCCAGAGATCGTACTACCACAGCATCTCAATTAGCTCAAGAGCTATCACGAGTTCATAATGTACAAATTTCCGACCAAACTGTGAGAAATCGACTGCACGAAGGTCAATTCCACTCCAGACGTCCTTCAAGAGTTCCACAACTGACCCATGGAAATCGCGCTGCTCGTTTAGCTTAGTGCCAAGAATACGTAAACTGGGATCAAGAGAGGTGGGCCACATTTCTCTTCAGTGATGAATCTAGATTTAGTTATTATCCCGATTCGGGAAGAATTCGAATATGGAGGGAAGTTGTTAGACAGGGAGGCGGATCAGTGATGTTTTGGGGAGGTATACGCCTTGGTGGAAGAACTGACCTCGTTTTCATACAGAACAACCTCACGGGAAATTCTTACGCAAATGAGATAGTTTTACCTGTAGTGGCACCGTATCTCTAAACAATGGGTCAAAATCCACTCTTCCAACAAGATAATGCCTCTCCTCATCGTGCAAGAGTTGTCTTGAACGTTCTTGAAGAGAATGATATCGATCTTCTACCGAGGCCATCCTGCTCCCCAGATCTGAATCCCATCGAGCATGTGTGGGACACCCTAAAAAGAAATCTCCTGCGTCAAAACGTCTTCCATCATGAACTGGAGCTTCGATTAGCAGTTCATGGGGCTTGGAATGACTTAGGCCAAAATGTAATAGACAATTTAATATTGAGCATGCCGCGACGATGCCAAAGTGTCATTAATAACAGAGGTGGACCTTCTGGGTACTAAAATATATAAGTGCTTCCATATAGTTTCGAAAATATTAGTTCAGGATTTTTTTTTGTGTTTTACCAAATTTCGTCATTTTCAAATTTCAATTTTTTTTTATAATAGGTGCTTTTGAGAAGTCAAATATTATTTTGTTTTCTCGAGAATACATTATATACAATACATCCTAACAAAAACCGAAAGATTTCTTTAAATTCGAATCATCAAATTCATATTTTAAAGATATTGGTAAGTGTTCCCTAGACTTTTTCGAGGTGTTCAAGTATAAGAGAACGAGCTCAGAAAATTATCCTGCCAAATTTGAACTCGAGTGCTATTTGCTGAGAAAATTCCGCGTGTGACATAACGTACAAAATGAACTTCATTGAGAATTACACACAAACTCAACGAGAAAATCATAAAGCATTCATCACAAACATGTTTAGTTATTATTGGAATGAGCAATTATTGAAAATGCAATTACTATATACAATTTTTCCATTCCAGGTCGATTCTATATGGGACGGTAATGAAAGATTCAGCATTCGTAGAAGTTTTTCGAAGATTTGAAACAAGATTCAAATGATGCTCATTGTTCAGTTGCAGGTAGGGCTTAATAGAGCTTGCCTTAGAGTGTCCGGTTAGTTTGATCTATTTTCGTTCACTGACACCTACCTCAAATAGGTTCGAAATAGTACTGGTTCTATGAGAATGATTTGTGATCTTTTTATTTTTCGTATCCAGTCCAACTTTCTCTGCTGAAAGTTTTGTCCATTCGGATATTTCATTTATTCCCAAAAGCATATTTTTGTACCAACCCTTCGAAGTAATGTTCTTCCAAACTTGATTAGGAGTCAGAAATAATCTATAACTTGTAATATGAGCGGGTCTTTTCGACAATATCTTATGAAAAAACCTCACAGTACATAAATCTGGGTTTTCCTTATTTTTTACTAGCCATTTACTATCACACCATGGCAAGTTTTCGAGAATACTGGGTTATATTCAATACGACCAGTCACTTCTGCGTAACTAAATTTTTCATCTTTGAAAAAGTGTACCTTGCGAGTTGCCGCTTCAGCCCCACGCGATGCTAATTTATAAGCAACCATATGGAAAATTTTTTTCAACAAACCTATCGGGGCATTTTCATCCCAGTACAGAGCCATACTATCAATTTCAGTTCTTGTTAATGCAACGGAACTTTCTTTGCGCTTTTCCACGTCCTCTTGTAACATCTTCCTTTTAGAATTGCGAGCATCAAGAGCCTTTCTAAATGCTGAATCGGTGGAGGGGTTGAAACTCATGTTGAATTTTTCGGAATACATATTCTGCATCATTTTCGCAGTTGTGTTCCACACTGTTTCGACAACGAATTCTTTGTAATCTTGTCCATTCATTTATTTCATATTGAGACCCCAACCATAAGAATTTCTGCAATATCTTCAATAGAATGTTGTATATTCCAATCGAACGTTCGTTCCTTGCAGAATATACTGAATTGATTCCAAATCGAGGTGCTTCACTGGTGCTTCCAAAACGAGACATTTCAATTGATATCGGCAGAAACTTTACAACAGGTACTAAAATGGCTATTCTTGACAGTTTTAAAACCTTGCTATTTGTTGTGAATGTTGCGTTGCTATGGAAACGCAAGGATTCTCTATGGGCAAATTAATGCACTGATATCCTACCTTCCTTCCTATTTCTATGCAATGTATCCGATATCAAACTCAAATTTCTGTGTTCTTAAACGTGCATTTTGACACATGAGTAGAATTGTCAATAATATTAGGTATTTTTTTTTGAATTGTGGAGGCCGTTACTTGATGTAGATCCATGATATAAATGTTGTTGGCATAGATACTGAAATTTCTCTGAAAAATATTCCTAATAACACTCACCATAAATATTTAGCATCTAACATTATAAAAAATGAATCATTAGCTGACTTTAAACCGAGTAAAGAACAAAATATTTTAAAGGCCATCAAACATAAATCTCAACTAAATGAAGTTATTTTTACAAAGCAGATAAGGGTAATACTGTTATTGCCTTAAATAAAAATGACTACCTATTTAAAACTCTAAATTTCATTTCGTCCGAAACTATACAATTTTAAACAAAGATACAACTATTAAATTCCAGAAAATATTAAAATTGCAATGAATGACGCAAAATCTTTAATTCAAGCAATAGATAAATACAAATTAATTTTACCAAACCCTCAACCACCTCAACTGTATTCACTCATTAAATTGCATAAAGTAAATAACCCCGTTAGACCAGTCGTATCTTACGTTACAGCCCCAGCTGTGAAATTGTCGCACTACCTTATAGATATCATTAAAAATTATTGTTCATTCAAATCAAATTTTTCTATAAAAAATTCTTTCGAATTGATAAATAACCTAAAAAACGTTAACCTACCACCTAACGCAAAACTTATTTCATTTGATGTTGAGAAGTGTTCCTCCAGGTGATGTCAAAATATTAATCGAAAACATGTTGAATTCGAATCATGTTAACCACATAATTAAATCAGAAATATTGAATCTGTTGGACGTTTGCATTGAACAAAATTATTTTTCTTTCAACAACATCTATTACTGTAGTGAAAATGGTTTGATCATGGGAAATCCTTTGAGTCCACTTTTAGCAGAGATTTTTATGAATAATATCGAACAGAAAATTCATACACATCCACTCATTTCCAAATTTCTTTATTGGTATAGATATGTTGACGACATCTTAGTATGTTTCATTGGAACTACTCGTCAATTAGACTTATTTCTTAATTTCATTAATTCCATCCATTTGAACATTAAATTCACGATAGAAATTGAACAAATTGATTCCATTAATTTTTGGACTTGAAAATCACTAAACGAAATAATAATCATGTTTTTTCGGTCTTTCGTAAACCAACACATACTGATACAATTATACATAACTACTCATTACATCCAATTCAACACAAAGTTGCAGCTTTAAACAGCATGGTACATCGGTTACTCAATTTACCTTTATCAGTAGAAGATTATAATAAAGAGTTAAATATCATCAAACAGATAGCCATTAATAATTCATATAATCCGGATATGATAGATCTAATCATTCGTAAAAACTGTATCAGAAAGCAATAAATGAAGTATATCCTATTCATGAAGACTATAAAATATTCAACAGTTTAACATTCTGCGGTTCTGCAAGTACAAATATTAAATCCTTTCTCGTCAAACAAAATCTTAATATAACTTTCAAAACTTCTAATAACTTAGGTAAAAATATTAAAATAATAAATCTCGTGTTGAAAACTCAAGTAAATCAGGAATCTATAAACTCAATTGCGGTTCTTGTGATAAAATTTATATCGGTAGGACCTATAGGAGTTTTGGCATAAGAACATCTGAACATAAACGTAGCTTCGATAAAAATAAATCTGATTCAAATTATTCAAACCACTTAATAAGAGAAAACCATTCATTCAATAAAAACTTTGACATATTACATATAAAATCAAAAGTTTAAAATCAGATCTCCTAGAAGCATTAGAAATAAATAGATACAAACATTCGGACAAGCTTTTGAATGAGCAGGTAGATGTGAATTATTCACCACTACTTAACTTGTTTAATTAGTTTTTATTACCTTTCATACTAACTGTACAATGGCTCGGTGTGGATTTTCCTGTTATTCATCCAACTTGTTCTACGATTTGTTTATAATACCATACTCTTCATTCTGTTTGTCATTCTTGATAAAACTGCTGTGTCAGCGAAACGTCGTCGAATTTTTTCAAATAAAGTATGGATTAAAGTTAAACCTTGTGTTTTTTATCTCATTAATATTAGGTATTATCAAAATTCTCAACAAATGCACTAGAGGAAAGACAATGAATGTTTTGAAATCAATAAACTTTGTAAAAATCCAAGTGAAATCTTCCTCAATAGCCAACTAGACATGCTGCATAAAATGTCGTATACATTTAACTATTACAATGGAAAATTGTAGGAAAACTGGACCCTAGACAGGAATCGAACGTACGACCTCTCGTACAGAAATCACTCGACCGCGGAGCAATTACTCAGCTCCCAAATTGCTTTCAGATTTTCGATTCGTTTTCAATGATAGTTGCAATGGAACATTTCCCACGAGGCGCAGCGTGACATACTTCAAGGATTACTTTTCTCCACTTCTTCTCAATGCACTTTCGAAGTTTATCGAATGAAATGAAAGTTCGGATCGCCGAGGGATACACGAAACTTTTAATTATCTAATACGAAAGTTAAAATTGCAGACAGACGTATAAATCATACGGTTCGTGAAGAGAGGTTCTGGATTTCAGGTTGCCTCCAACTTCAGACCTAAATAAATTTAATCAAATTCGGGGTTTATTTGCACCATTCCGTTACTTCGAACTCGGTGTGTTTGATAAGTTAATGCAACTTTTAATTTTCAGGAAATTTCTGGTTATTTAGGAATCACTTGTTTTACAATTCTACGAATGAAATTAATGCGGAAAATTTAAAAGAGTTAATTAACTAAAAAACTTTTCCGTTACATTAATGGATATAATTTATAATATTTTGAATTTGGGAGGCTTTTACTTGGTAAAATTCCATTATCAATAATAAAAAAAGTATGTGTTTTAAGAATTTTACTCAATAATTGCGATTCGTAACGCGTTTCACTACACCGTAGCTTCTTCAGACGAATGAATATACAGAAATATAAATGAGAATATAACATAAATGTTCTTGAGTAATTAAAAGCTTATTGGGTTGCTTCTTATAAGTGGTTATTTATGACAGGTATATAAGGTGTTGAATCTTTGTTTCAATTTATCGAAACAAAAATTCAACACCTTAACCTACGTTGGCATTACAAGTGAGAAACTAAAATCATTTCATTCTTAAGTAGCAATAATTTCAACAAAGCTTTCCAAACTAATAATAATTTAGGCAAATATATAAAAATAATAAAACCAAACCAGGTAAAAACAATAAATCAGGTGTTAATAGACTGAATTGCAATGACTGTGAAAATTTCTACATTGGTAGAACACAAATTTTAATATTAGAATATCGGAACATAAACGCAGTTTTTCAAATAAAAATCAGATTCAAATTACGAATCATCTCTTAGAAAATAATCATTCTTTCGATCCACAGTTTGAAATTTGCATACAGATAATAAATCTTGAAAGATAGATCTTTGAGAAACTTTAGAAATCAATAAATACAAACACTCAGGTAGACTCATCAATGAACAAGTTGATTTAAGCCCTTCACTTCTATTGAATCTTTTCGGGGAGCAATCTATTCCCTAATTTTAATGGATTTACCTGTCATAAATAACCACTTAAGAAGAAGCAACCCAATAAGCTTTCAATTACTCAAGAACATTTATAGTTATATTCTCATTTATATTTTTCTGTATATTCATTCGTCTGAAGAAGCTACGGTGTAGTGGAACGCGTTACGAATCGCAATTATTAAGTAAAATTCTTAAAACACAGTACTTGTTCTTTATTATTTATAATATTTGTTAGAACTATAACGATCCTCTGAGAGAAATCAATGCTCACATAGTTTATTGATTGAGCGTTTACTACGTGATTGTTAATCATGGTAATGATAAGAAATTAAATAAAAGATTACCCTAATTACAAAAGATGTACAATCTATGATCTTGAGGAAAACTTTCGAACAACAGGTCATTAGGAAGAAAATCAAGATGACTGTTTCCCAAATATCTCAGAGGTGCCAACTGTAAAAAACATCTGCGTGAATAATAATACGACATGATTTTCTTTAACAAATAACATGAGTATATGACATTTGTCATATTTTTGAATCGACTGTCAAAACTTTTTAGCGAATTTTTCTTTAAATTAAACAAGAACCACGACGAAATAATATATGGGAGATGTCAACCCCAATTATTGGGTTCATAATGATTCTAGAACATCTATAGAAGACCGAACCTAGCCATCGTACTTTTTGATTATCTCCTAAGTCATTTTTATGGCCTTGCTTGCTATGTGAAATCTTTTCTTAAGTTCAAGTGTGTTTAGACGTATAAGAGTCAGGTATGATTGTTGAATTATTTTTCTGCTGGTTTTCTTTTTCCTGTTACAGATTCCTCTCCCAAACCGCCTTCCTTTCACCCTTGTCTTCGTCTGGAAATCATGGAGTGCAAGATGAGAATTCAAGCTGCTCAGCAGAAAAATCTTTGGTACTCTTTATGTATACACGACACTAACACAACATAAACAGACAAGCAATTACTATTGCAATAGCGATAGGGAAACGAGTTTTTTCCTCAGGTTTTTTCACTCGTTTATTGAATTATACGCAAGATAGTATGGCTCCCCTGTTACATTCTCCTGAGCTCACAATTGCGTTTTTCTGACACACCAAAATTATAGATATAAGCATTTATTGTGAATACAATTATTGCAACTTTTGTAAATCCTCTCTTCTTCAATAGATAACAGTCATCAAATCTTCTAATATTCTTCGTAGAAAAAATAATGAGGTAGAGTCATAGGTTTTCTTTAGTTTATACTGCTCAGAATCTCATTTCATATTTTATTTATTTGTTAATATAAATGTAATATAATTAACTGACAATTTTGTCATATTTAAATTCAGAGCAGTATTCTATTCGATCGTTCGTTAGGAAACTATTAATGAGTAACATTCAGTGTTACTTGACTAAGGTCCGTACACTGGATTTTTCCGGGAGAAAGCCTCTGACACTACTCGTTGGTACATTGATATCATTGTCTGATGATGCTATAGTATGTATATATTCTGGTAGATTGATATATTCTCATAACATTTAACGTTATCCTAATATATAATTATTCCAGGATATGTTTTGATTATAATCATTGCTTGGCAATGGTATTAATTACCGGGTGGTGGATTTATATTTTTTCATGAAATCAGTTTGATTGCATGAACAGATATATGGGCAACTCGTCGGGGTAAAACCCCCTATATGGGTAAAAACATTCAACAAAAAGAATCAAGTACTCAGAATAATATGACTTCCATTGGCATCTACAACCATCTGCACCCGTCTTCTCCAGCTCTATATGGATCTCGAAATTACTTCTTGATCAAGATTGTTCCAACATTCTTGAACTTTTCGCCTCAGCTCCACACAAACCTTGAAAATGATACCATTTTAATACACTATTTCTTCCAAATGACCCCACAGAAAATAGTCGCACGGATTAAGATCGGGACTATTTGGGGGCCATTTTTCTGGTTCGATTATATCGTCTACGCATTGTCTTAGATAATCCATAGTATAGTGACTGGTATGACATCTGGCTCCATCTTAAGATCACTTGAAATAGATTTCATTTAGATAGATCTAATTTGGGACACCCTGTACACTGACGGCCAGTTGAGAGTAGGTAGCGTTTATTTTTATGATATAGTACTGGTTGTTCATTTGTTCATATTAAAAAAAGAGTTTCAAAGAAGATTTGATCCAATAACAATCATCCAAAAAGGTACTCAATTTCTCAACAGTTCAATTTCAGCTGGTGGCAATTGTATTCATTCATGTCATACAAAAAATAGCAATCACTGAGGAGTTGACGCCTCAATATTTGATAACAAATAATCGAGAATGTGACAATAATTTTCCGAATCTAATCTTATTCCTTGTTCTATAAAAATGATATTTAATTTGAAGTTCCTCGAAATACCAGCAGAGACCATTACATGTCTGGAAAATTTTTGTCTTTCACTCTGCAAACGAATTGAAGGCTCCTCATGATTTCATTCGTCGGAACACAATTTCCGTCATTCTGGCTGTTGTTTTGTGGGGAAACACTGAAAAATATTTCGTCTGTGAACCAGATATTTTCAATTTAATTTATTTCTGCATCGCTCGAATCTGCACTCTTGAGTCAATTGAAAATTAAAGTGCCTCCGAAAATACTTTAAACCCAAATCGTGTCTTATAATTCTTCTCACGGAGGTTTTTGAGATTTGACATCTCTGAGACATTTGGGAAACAGTCAAGCTGGTTCCTGGAGTACTGATAGAACTGACTGCTAATGCAGAAATTCGCTGAATGTTATCCTAAAATTGTCAATTGAGTTTGTAATACAAAAAATGTAGTGTTGATGCTTCAAACAGATTATGAAAAAGACAAGTACCTGTGTTCTAACAATTCTAGCTGCACCAGTACCTAGTCTTCTTCCGAAATGTTTCCCCAAGATCTTAGATTGAATTTCTTTTGTAATAAGGTGCTGGAAATTGGCGTAATATTTGCCTAACAGTATAGCCACGCAAACGGCTTACACACAAAGTGATTAAAATGAGATCAATTTCTAACAGGGTAATACACATAACTATAAAGATATCACAACGTTACAAACTGCAAGTAATCCAAGTATATGCCCCTACTTCGACCGCAAAGGATGAGGAAATAGAGAGTTTTTATGAAGATATCTCAATGGCTCAGAAGGATGAAAAAGCCCACTTCACTCTAATAATAGGTGACTTTAATGCAAAAGTAGGGGATGCTAAAATAGATAACCTACCGAATGGAGGAAAACATGGATTGGGCACGATCAACGAACGAAGAGAAAGATTTTTAGACTACAATCAAAGTCAAAACCTATACTGTATGAACACTTTCTTCCAGAAACAAAGACAGCGGCGATGGACATGGCAGAGCCCGGACGGGAATACTAGGAATGAGGTCGATTATATACTAACGAATAAAAACATATTGTAAAAGACGTAGCAGTTATCAATAAATTTAAAGTCGACAGTGACCATAGGTTATTAAGAGCAAAAATAGAAATCCTGGCCAAAAAGAAAGAAACAAGCTGATACGTCCAAAACGCTTGCCAACAAATGAAGACCTAAAGCAAAATATTGTTCAATATCAATCAGAACTAAGCAAAAAACTAACACCTGAAGAAAACTTAACTCGACTAGACATTAACAGTCTTGAAAGAAAGATAACGGAAGACATACAAGTGGCGACAAAGACCATATGCTACAGGGCAAGAACAAAACCTAAAAAATTAAGCCAAGGCACGCTAAGGTTAATGGAAGAAAGGAAAGTAATGGATAGATTTAATCCAGAATACAGGGAACTGAACAGGGCTATAAGACGAAAGACTAGAGAAGACATACGAAATTACAACACAGACTATATACAACAAGTCATAGAAAACAACAGTAACATGAAAGTCTTAAAGAGAATTACTAACACCGGTAGACCCAGAATACATCAATTGAAAAACAACAAAGGTGAAATAAAATATGAAAAAACGGAGATAATACACATTGTTGAAGGCTTCTATACTGACCTGTATTTGTCTAAGAAACCCAAACCTGAAACAACGAATCTTAGTAACATAACAAATGTCGGTTCCGAGGACATGCCTGAGATTAACATTGATGAAATACAACTGGCCCTCAACCAGATGAAAAACGGCCGGGCAGCAGGCGAAGATAACATTACAAGCGAAATGCTAAAATTGGGAGGACAGGTCACTTTGGAAGCAATAAAATATTACTAAATAAATGCCTAACAGAAGGTAGTGTTCCAGAAGGATGGAACAATGCACACGTTGTGTTGTTGTACAAAAAGGTGACAAATTTAAGATAGATAATTACCGACCTATTAGCCTTTTACCACACCCTTATAAATTGTTATCAAAAATTATCACAAACAGATTGACAAACAAATTTGACAGCTATCAACCGGCAGAACAAGCAGGGTTTCGCAGAGGATATAGCACAACAGAATACCTACAAACTCTTCGTACACTTATTGAAAAATGTCACGAATACAAAGTGCCAATACACCTAGCCTTTGTAGACTATAACAAAGCCTTCGATTCTATAGAACTGTGGGCAGTATTTCAAGCCCTCGATAATGCTAGAATAGATTCGAGATATAGAAACATCCTACAGAATATATATGAACGAGCAACTATTCAGGTGAGACTAGACGATGACATGCAAACCAAAAAAATCCCGATTAATAGGGGCGTGAGACAAGGCGATGTGATATCGCCAAAATTGTTCACACTTGCAATGGAGGACGTGTTTAAGAAGTTGGAATGGGATAGAAAAGGTATAAATGTGGATGGAAAATTCCTGAACCATCTCCGGTTTGCAGATGATATAGTTCTAATAAGCGATAACCTAGAACAACTCCACGACATGATGCTAGAACTCAAAAGAACATAGGAAGAAGTAGGATTGGAAATAAATCTGACAAAAACTAAAATAATGACAACGGAGGACGCAATATTGGAAGTCGACGGCAATGTTATAGAGAAAGTGAATGAATATCTATACCTTGGACACACTATAAAGATAGGTAAAGACAATCAAACTACAGAATTGTCAAGAAGAATAAGAATGACTTGGGCTGCTGTTGGAAAACTAGGATTTGTCTTGAAAAACAAACAAATCCCCATTAACCTCAAAAGAAAAGTTTTTGATATGTGCGTTCTCCCAGTGTTAACGTATGGCATGGAAACCATGACTCTCACAATAAGATCTGCTAACAAACTTAGAACCACACAACGCGCAATTGAAAGAACTATGCTAGGAGTGAGCCTACGGGATCACATACGTAATGAAGAAATAAGAAGGAGAACAGGCGTAGAGGACGTAATCACGAGAATAGCTGCATTGAAGTGGAGATGGGTTGGACATGTAGCAAGACAACAGGATGTAAAATGGACTAAACGAATAACTCAATGGAGACCACGCTTATACAAAAGGGGAGTGGGGCGCCCCCAGAGAAGGTGGCTGGATGATATAAAGGAAAAAGTAGGAAGAGGATGGTATAATATAGCACAGGACAGAGAGAGAGATGGAAGCTAGAAGGGGAGGCCTATGTTCAGGAGTGGACAGAGAAGGGCTGAAAAAGAAGAAGAGGAAGCAGAGATAGCCAAGCACAAATCATTAAATTAGAGGCTTATCCTTATTTGTTAAAACCATTGTTTACAATATCAAACGTCAAGAACAAGCAACACCAAGAAAAAATTCGAGTTCAAACCAGATGTCGTCTAAAACTCGATGGCATTTCATTATTTTTTGTTTATCATAGAGTTAATGCATGCAGGCTTCACAACGCAAGGAGGTGCATATGATGGTGAAGAAGAGAAACATTGACGACAGTTGGCACAATTCTGATTCAAAGGTTCAATCTAGTGATTGAATCACGCAGTTGATTCATTTCGACCTCGAAAAATTTTCGATTCACACTACTTTCTTACCAATTCTCAGAATAAGTTTAAGATCAATATGTCAAATTATTCAGAAAAGACTGAATTATCGATTGAATGCCCCATTTGAATTTTATAGTGAAGAAAAAACGTTCCAGCGTTCTTAAAATATTGCTCATTTTCGAATGAGTCAGCCATACTGGATATTGGATTTCGATAATTTCTGAAAAACCTAGTCCCTTGGCTTTCCAATGAAGTAAGAACGAATGATCTAGTTATAACTGAAAATAACAAACAATACTGGAATATACAATTTGTCCTTAATGAATTGTGTAGGCGTATATATAGGTCAGACTGATCATTCATTCAAAATTAGATACAAAGAGCATAATAAGATTACAATAACCAGATAACCGACAAATCTACTTTCGTTTCACATTGTATCGAAAATGGAAATAATTTTCCACCTATAGATCAACTTCAAATTATCCACAGGACACCTAAAGGACGAGAGTTAGATTTCTTAGAATCCATCGAATTTTCAAACTCCAACAACACCCCTTAAAGATAATCTTCCGAAAAACCAGTATAGCCTAGCTTATTTCTCTATATTTGATACCTTCAAAGAAAAACCTCTTGTTTGCACCCTTATCACTTTTGTATCTACCAGTTCATATATGTACAAATTTTAGTTCAGAACTAGTTGTCAGCTGAAGATGGTCAAGAGACTGAAATAGCAATCCTGATTTTCAATAAATCTCTAGTGATAGTATAATACTTAGTTTAATTGGATGAAATCACCACCTGAAGTAGGACCGCATAGTTGAGGAACAATGTATATTATATAACTATAATGAAATATACTTCTATCTCGGAAGCATTTTCCATCGATACACTATCTGGCAATGTGAACAAATTATTGAACCATAAAAAATCGTTAGCGGACATAATAAAGAGACAATTTAAACTTGGAGGACACTTCATCGGACATAGTTCTTTCATGAAATACGTCTCTGCTGTTCACATTGTTGAAAGGGTGTCCAACGACACCTTTTACTTCTAAAGTATCCAAAGAATCGTCAAAATGGAAAACTATGCTCATCTGACGTAGAATGCAATGAACAGATAAACAGAAAATCTTAACCAGATTCAGCTTTTCGTATATGATGTGAAGATATGGCTCTGATTGAGAATTATACAAAATGGCGAATGCGCCACGTCTAAAATCATAAAATCAAATCATTTATACGTTATTGGAACATTTAGCTTAACAAGAAAGAATATTGTTACTTTCCTGCTAAAGTTGAAGGTCATCACAAAATATTAAATCTTCAATCATTTTCATTCTTCTATTATAAAAATATGAGGCAAATATTTCAAGGAATACAAATCAATTTTTCTTTTCGACAATACTTTTGTATCTGAAAACCAGAGATGACCTGCAATTTGAGAGATAATTGACAATCATTCATTTATTTTTCTGATGAAGGTTTACGTGAAAACATATTGATAAAACAAGACGAAATACCGTTTACTCCAGTGGCATAAACAGATTTAGAAATCTTTTGAAACTAACATATTCTCAACCGTTGAAATTTAGTTAGCATTTAAACCCATGAACTATTTGGCCCCTTATTTCACTCTAATGATTATATACATGAATTCGAACGTTCAGGAATTTTCGAATTAACTCGTTCCGGGTGAAACAGCTTTTAATCAGAACTATCCGGCCAGTGTTCCGGCATTAGAATGAATACCTCAGATTTTCCAAATATCATTGATAGCAATAATAAAAAACAAGTACTGTGTTTTAAGGAATTTTACTTAATAATTGCGATTCGTAACGCGTTTCACTATACCGTAGCTTCTATAGACGAATGAATGTACAGAAAATAAGAATGAGAATATAAATATGAATGTTTTTAAGCAATTAAATGATTATTGGGTTGATTCTCTCTCCTTAAGTGGTTATTTATAATAGGTATATCCACTAAAATTAGGGAATAGATTGCTCCTCGAAGAGATTCAATAGAGGTGAAGGGCTTGAATCGACTTGTTCATTGATGAGTCTACCTGAGTGTTTGTATTTGTTGATTTCTAAAGTTTCCCAAAGATCTACCTTCCAATATTTATTATCTGTATGCAAAATTTCGAACTGTGGGTCGAAAGGGTGATTATTTTCTAAGAGATGATTCGCGTAATTTGAATATTATTATTTATTTGAAAAACTGCGTTTATGTTCCGATATTCTAATATTATATTATTAGAATATTGATAATAAAATGGCTGATTATTCAAATGGGGATATGTTTAATTTCTTTTTAATTCATGGCGAATGTCAAAAAGTGGTGGATAGTTGCAGGCAATTCAATAATCGATTTCCAAATTTAGCGCCTATGAGTAAAACAAAATTTCGAAGGATTAGAAGCAGTTTTCTGCAATTTGGAGGAAAGAAATACATGGAAACTAGAAGAAATCCAATTCTCGAGGATGACGACAATCAAATTAATACGCTAGCGTATTTTCGTGCCAATCCACATGCGTCCATTAAGTCAGCGTCAATGGATATTGGATTGAGTTATACTTCCATTCAAAGGATCCTTAAGAAACATAACATGCACCCGTATTCTTTTATCAGACTACTAAAATTGAAACCAACTGACTTTCCCAATTTCTAAATGGCTAAATTTCTGTGAAAATTTATTAAATCGGCTTCAAGAAGATGAGACAATTCTGCAAAAACTATATGGTCTGATGTTGTGAAAGTGGAATAACCAACAGGAAAAATCGACATTTTTGGGCCACAGAAAATCCACATTTCTTTGAGGTTATTGATTTCCAAAATTAATTCAGCGTGAACGTTTTTGCAATTTTAATGAATGACTTGTTGGCTTATCACATTTATGAGGCAAATCTCAATGGACAAAGATACCTGGAAATTTTGAGAGGAACATTAGCAAATTTTTTAGATGGATTACCCCTTAAAATTCTGATGGACTGCTATTACCAAATGGATGGTTCACCAGCACATATAACACGAGCTGTAGATCGGCAGTTAACAGAAATGTTCCGAAGATAGATGGTAGGGTAATCAAGGACCAAATTTATGGCCTCCGCGTTCCCCGGACCTGACGCCCCTTGATTTTTATTTATGGGACAAAATCAAGAGTGAAGTGTATCTTATTCCTGTAAGAAGTAAAGAAGAGTTACTAGAGCTCATTCATAATGCTTTTCGTGATATTGATCCTGAGCAAACTAGGAGGGCAACTCATCATGTTCGTATACGAGCTGTCAAGTGTATTGAGCAAAATGGGGCCCATATTGAACATTTATTCAGATCGTAAATTAGTTTTCTCCTATGATGTTTGCTATCATTTTTTCATATTAATGTAATTATCTTCTATGATTGGTTTTCGCTTAATTTCTACAATTATTTTATTAATTATTCATCCGAATTGTAGAATATTGCTTTTAATGCTTCGAAATTTTATTTTGTTCATAGACGGTAAATTTGGAAATTGGTTATTGAATTGCCTGCAATTCAATACTGTTCGACATTCTAAAAATATAAAAAATATATTTTCGTTTGAATAACCAGTGGTTTTATTCCAAATGTGTTGTATTTTTTGGATATTTTCAATCTGAAATAACGACAATTCTTGTTGAACTATCAAATTCGAATGAACGAAGTGACAAGTTCATTAATTTTAGGCACCTCTCAGGTGAGCGTAGCCAGTTCAGCTACTTGATTCAAATATTTCAAAGCATTCTCTGTCAGTTCTTGCAGAATCATCAAAATTCAATATATTCCCAAATTATTTCGGAACTATAAGAGATGGGTATAGTACATGCTCATACAATTCCATCTGAAATTTGACGTCTGATGGCGATATAAAAATTGGCACGTGCCATTTGATTGCAAATGAGTTATTGTTGTATGAAAAAGGCTAAATTGAAAAAATCAATAATAATTTTTTTAAATGTTCCTCAAAAATCGAGTTTTTAACAAAGATAATTAAATCTGTCAAAAGTTTAGACAGATAAGTGCCAACAACTTGGGTATTTTATGCCTTGCTCAAATGTCGGTTGTAGATGTATAATAAAAAAGGTAGATTGCCATTTGAAATAACAAAGTGATGACCCACTTCCGGTATAACCGGAAATGGCATCACTTCGCAAATATTTCACTCCAATTGGAAATCGCTAGTTATGGCCGCGTATAAAATTTCAGCTTTATATTGTGATAAGAACTTGAAAAGATTTTAACGGACGGTCCCAGTGGATATCCCTGTATAGCTGAAAGAAAAAAGAATTTTCGAATATTTTGCTAAGGACTCTCCTCTTTGCGATATGGCAAACGGAAATATAAAATGTGGTCCTCAATTTTTTCCTCAAACGGAAAAAGCGATAAGCCAGAAATTCTGTAGAAATCTTAAACTTAACAAGGGTTCAAATGCGAGTATTTTTCATTCATTATCAAAGCTTATATCATCTCGTTTTTTTAAGTGAACTTTTTCAAAGTAATTCAACGAAAAAGAATCCATATTTGCTTGGAAAAATTAAATTATATAAGCATATGCAAATTCGATTTGTATAAGCTTGACTCAAGGCAAAAGAATCAATTACAGATTGCTTCTTAGTATCAAAATGTTTGTTTCTAAAATTTGGTGTATTCGTAAATCATTAGAAATCTAAATTTTGTTTTAAGATGAGTAATTCTTAGAGTTAAATTGAGGAGGATATCTTATCACGAATTAAGGGAGTCTGCTAATTTCTCGTCGTACAAGTGAATTTTTGTAACAAATGTATGGGTATCATGTAGATAATAACATTTCCAATCCTTTTTATTTTTATGATTGGTGATACATCTTAAATTGAACTTTTCCAGTCTGAAATATTTCATTTTCGACTTTTATTACTAAACTTATTGAGTTATCTGAAATATCATAAGCATCATTTAATTATTATATCTTTAAGTTGAGTATGCATGAAATTCATGAAATAATTATTTTTGGTGAACGTAGCTATCAAGATAATCACATCTGATTATTATTGTTTCGAAATTTATCAGGTTCAATTCATTCAATTTTATTGTTGAAGAGAACCCTAAAACACAAATTCGTCTACGTTACTGACTACAAATTTCAAACATATAAAGTACGCATTTTATTCAAAACGAGGACAGCAATATTCGCGAGCAACAAAAAACAAGGAAGATCGTAGTAATTAGGTTCTTCTTGGGGGTTTGGTAAATTGATGCCTTCTTCAACACAAAATCGTAGAAACTACATTTTATTTTGAAGTAACCCTCCTACCACATTTCTGAGGGATTTGCAATTTGAATACTTAATGAGCTTTTATTACTCTACGTCTTTACCTCTACCTCTCTCTCTCTCACACACACTCTCTCTCTCTCTCTTCAGCCTGTGGATATCCACTCTTGGACAAAAGTATCTTCCAAATCCTTACATATCTGTCTACTTAAGGCAATCTGAACCCAAGCATCGATCTCTCGTTGTGTCACATGGAGTTTGTTGGCGTATGCGAGGGTGAGAGTCATTGTCTCAAGACCGTATGTGAGGACTGGCATGATACATAACTCAAACGTTTTCCTTTTGAGGTTTATTAGGATTTCTCGAGATTTCAACACATGACACCAGTCTTCCAAATGCAACCCAACCTAGTCCAATTCTCCTCGATATTTCAGAGGTTTGATTTTCCCTGCCTCGTATGATTTTATGCCTTAGATAAATGTGTTCTGTAACATTTTCGAGCTCGTGGTTACCGATACTGATTCTTAAATATTCAGGACTCATAATTTTCGTGTTATTCAGGTTCATATCGAGTCCATAGGTCAAGGCAGCCTCATATAATTTTTCCAGCATCGTGCAAAGATCTTCGGCATCATCACTTATAAGAACTATGTCGTCCGCAAATCGAAGATGGTTCAGACGTACACCATCTATATTTATGCCTCTCGTTTTCCATTTCAAATCCTTGAACATGTCCTCCAATCCAATGTAAATAATTTTGAAGGGATCATGTCTCCCTGCCGTATGCCTCTTTTCACAGGGATTTCTTTCGATGTTGTTTCTTCGTGTATCGTTATTTGGATTGTTTTCGTATATATATTTTATGAGATTTGAATATCTACTGTCCACTCTTGCGTTATCTAGTGCTCTTAGTGTTGCCCAAGTTTAAATCAAGTCAAACGCTTTCTTGAAATCTATAAATGCCGTGTGCAATATCACATTATACTCTGAGGTTTTACCGATGAGAGTCCATATCACTTGCGAATGGTCTACTGTACTGAAGCCTTTCCGAAAGCCAGCTTGTTCGACGGATTGATAAGCGTCCATTGTGTTGGTTAATCTATTTGTCGTTAGTAATTTGTACAAGTGCGATGAAAGTCTTATTGGGTGGTAATTCTCTATGTTATTTCTGTCTCCCTTTTTATACAGAAGAATGACTTGAGCATTATTCAATACCATTGGTATTAGGCATTTGTTGAGAAGGATCCGTACGTTATCCAACAGATATTCTCCTCCCATCTTAAACATGTCGATGGTGATCTTATCTTCACCGGGGCATTTTTGGTTCTTCATCTGATTGAGCGCAATTTTCAGTTCATTTGTATCAGTCTTCAGAACCGGTATTAAGAATATGTCTTTTAATATATTTCTGTTCTTGATTTTCACAACTATAAAGTTTTTTGTAAAATTCTTCAATGACAACTACGATTTATTCCCTCTTGCTGACCAAGATACCTTCAGAGTTCTTTATTTCTTCATTTTAGTTCTTCCAATTGATAGTTTCGATTTGAGGAATTTCATGTTTTTGTTGTTTTCAATAGTTTCTTTAACTAGCTGTGTCTTCCAATCTCTCAGGTCCTTGTGAATACTTTTGTTTATTTCCATATTCAATGTTTTATAGCTGTCATCCTCCCGACTTGTTTTTCCCGTTTTTTCATTTAGATGTCTGGTGTTTATTTTCCCTATGTTTTTCTGAGTACTGCAGGTCTTCTTTGTTGTCACTTATAAACAACTTGTTATCTACGAGATAAAAAACATAAGGTTTAACTTTAATCTACACTTTTGATTTTTCGACGACGTTTTTTTGAATTTATTGAATTATTTACCTGAGTTATTAGGACTTTCAAAACTTCTAATAACTTAGGTAAACATATTAAAAATAATAAATCTGTGTTGAAAAATCAAGTAAATCCGAATCTATAAACTCAATTGCGGTTCTTGTGATAAAATTTATATCGGTAGGACCTATAGGAGTTTTGGCATAAGAACATCTGAACATAAACGTAGCTCGATAAAAAAATCTGATTCAAATTATTCAAACCACCTAATAAAAGGAAACCATTCATTCAATAAAAACTTTGACATATTACATATAAAATCAAAAGTTCAAAATTAGATCTCCTAGAAGGATTAGAAATAAATAGATACAAACATTCGGACAAGCTTTTGAATGAGCAGGTAGATGTAAATTTTTCACCCCTACTTAACTTGTTTAATCAGTTTTATTACCTTTCATACTAACTGTACAATGGCTCGGTGGATTTTCCTGTTATTCATCCAACTTGTTCTACGATTTGTTTATAATACCATACTCTTCATTCTGTTTTTCATTCTTGATAAAGCTGCTGTGTCAGCGAAACGTCGTCGAATTTTTTCAAATAAAGTGTAGATTAAAGTTAAACCTTGTGTTTTTTATCTCATTTATATCATGGATCTACATCAAGTAACGGCCTCCACAATTCAAAAAAAAAAACTTGTTATCTTCTGAGTAAGATCATCAAATCCTCCATCTCCCAAATAGTTTGAGTGTTGTAGTTTCGTCGTGACAGCTTTTTCGAACTTTTCTCTATTTCTAGTGAGAACCTCTAAAGTGGGATACTTATGTTTCTCCAGTATCATTCAAATTTGGTTTCGAGATGGATTGTAGCTCTAACGAGCCGATGGTCGCTATTTGTGTCGAATTTATTCAGGACCGAAACGTTGTAACATATTTCTCTCCTATTTATTATGATGAAATCGATTTCATTTTTACTTTTCCATCAGGACTTTTCCAAGTCCGCGTTTCCGGTTTTTGAAAGAAAGAGTTCATACAACACAGATCCTTAGTCTTGCAGAAATTAATGAGCATTTCCCCCCGAGAGTTGTTCTCACCAGAACCGAATCCGCCAAAGTGACGGGTTTCCTTATCATTTTTTCTACCAATTCTGGCATTAAAATCTTCCATCACCACGACATACTTAGCGCTTTCGCCAGTTTCTGCACTAGTTATATCTTCATAAAGCTGTTCGACTGTTTTGTCATCAGATCAAGTGGTTGGTGCATAAACTTGTATAACTTGCAAATTGTATCTCTTATTGACCTTGATGACGATGTATATAATTCTCTCAGAAATAGACTTCATGGTGACAATTCTTGGCTTCAATCGTTTAGGTATTCACAACGCAACTCCCCCTAGGAGATCATTCGTTTCTCAGTTATTTTGATACAGCAAATGTCCTGATTTTAAGGTTGTAGCGAGTTCGCCCTTCAATCTCTTCTCGCTAATGCCCAAGATATCCCATTTTATGTTCAGCAGTTCCTCCTCCAGTCTTTCGAGATGGCTCTCTGATCTGAGAGTTCTGACATTGTAAGTAGCAATGTATAACTTTTAAAAATGTCTCTGGTCACTTGTTTCTTTCGAATTCATGCCTCCCCCAGAATCCGTGAGGCGGACTGACGCACCAGTGCAAGATTCTGAGCTGATTGCTCTACTTGCCTGGGGTATTTTTGTTGTGAAATTCGACAGCATTTCGGATTTAAAAGGTCTTCAGCATTGAAACGCCACGCATGCCAGGCGGGTTGGCGAGTTTGATTTCAGTTGCTCGATTCGGAAACAGACGCTTTTGGCAGCCGCCCAATCTGGATCAAACGCTACTGCGCTAGACTTTGGTCCACCCCGAGGTATTCAAATTTCCTCGGTACCTGCCATATCTGACAGGCTTTTCCCCTATCCGCCACCTGACAAGGCGTCCAGTGGGGGATGTAGCAAAAAATATTTCAGATAATTAAAATATCTTTCGAAATGCAATTCGGTTTATGTTTCATTGATATCCAACAACAAATTAATGGGCTGTAGCTTAGGTCATTTTTCGCAGAACAGCCTATATTTAAGAGAATGATGTGCAATTGCATACGCTTTATACGAATATTTCATGAAAATGTGGAATCTTATACCGAGTCAGTAAAAAATTTAGAGTTAAAAGCATTGATTCATTCAAAGAAGTCTAACTTATTTTAACCTGAAAGGAACACCTTTCAGTTCTAATTAATTAAAAGGTTTCTGAAGGTATCAGAAAGGCTAGAAACACATTAAATTCAGTATTGATAATTTATTATAATCCATCATAATAATAAATTTTCAACTGAAAGACTGAATGGCGTAAAATAAAAGTCCACCCATTTCAGTTTATTTTCCAAAATGCATTGGCGCTAAAAGTAAATATGACACGGTAAAAAGAAACCTAGCGGAGCGTATCCAACACGCTTCGTCTCGCACCATATAGTGTTGTCATTTGAATCGAATTATCCGAACACAATGGATTATGTGGATGCCGAAGAGGCCGTAATGTACTGAGGTCGAATGTGGGTTAACGGAGGGTGGCGAAGGGTTTCGAATATTCAATCGATATAACAGCCGGATGTAGTCGTTTGTTAGTATTCCTCATTACGACAGAACGCTTGAAGCTGTTAAATGGGAAAGCTTGTTTAATTATTCACCTGGAAATAATCTCATTGATGAAGGAATAAATAAACAACGTATATTTGAATCGAATTGTAATCATAATCTATTGGAAGGATAGAGAGATAACATCGTTTTACGCATGTTCATAATTTGGTTGTCATTAACAACTCCAGTAAATATTTTTATTTAAGAGAGTTGATATAGTCTTAGTAATACACACAAACAAATTTATATGGAGTCACTCGGTCATTGTTTTTAACCATGAATCTTTGACTACTTATGAAGAATGAAATTTTATGTTGTAAAAAATTGGATAGTACGATAAGAAATGTTGAATGATCACCACATGTTCGGGATATTGTACTCAATCGTTACTGAGATATGAAACTGTGAATTTCAAAGTTTTAAAAACCCTATAATCATAATTGCAAATGCCTCAGGTTGAATTGTCCGATGTGCAGAGGGGTAGAATAATTGCTCTCGTTAGGAAGGGGTGCCACAGAGGGATATAGCGGCCACATGGGGGTATCATAGAGGGTAATTTCAGAAATCTACGCCCGATACGTGGAACTACAATCCCTGCAAAATAGGCCTAGAAGAAGTCGTAGAAAGATCACTTCTGAAGAACAAGAACGCTTTGTGTGCCAAATTGCAAGAAGAGACCCTAGTGCGTCGCACCCCAAAGGCAATTTCTGGAAGCAACAGGCATCAGTGTATCAGTCGAAACGTTATGTCAAAAACTTCGTTCAAGAGGTTTATATAGCAGAAAGCCCTTAAGAGTTCCAGTGCTAACCGGACAACAAAAAATGAACAGACTTAATTGCTGTATCGAGCACCAAAATTGGAATATTGAGAATTGGCGACATATTCTTTTTTCGGATGAGACCAGAATTGGTGTTCGATCAGATGACCGCCGAATTCGGATTTCAAGGGGTCGTAGAAGATAAGCTAGACTCCAAGCAGCAAGACAAATTTCGAAATACCAAGGGGGCAGTGTGATGTTTTGTTGTGGCATTATGCTGGGAGGCAAAACAGATTTGATTTCGTTTCCTGCGAAAGTAACGGCTAGAAATTAAGTGGACCTAGTTCTGGAGATACTCTGACGAGGTGCCCACAATGAGAATTCCACTTTTATGCAAGATAATGCTCGTCCGCATACCAGCAACCTCGCGCGACATTATCTTGAAACAGAGGGAATCGATATTTTGTACTGACCAGCTAGCTTTCCAGATCTAAATCCTATTGAACATTTATGGGATAATCTCCAAGGGAAAACTAGATCCCGCCAGGATAATCCAAGAACCCCACAACAGCTCATACAAGCTGCCACAGAAGAGTGGCAGAAAATCACCCCAGAGGAGGTCGAAAATCTAATCCAAAGCATGCCTAGACGGATTCAGGTTTGTATCAGGGAAAGAGGAGGTAATACGAGCTACTGAGGTCGATCAAAAAATACAAAAACTCCGTGAGAAAACAATTTCAAATTTTATTACTACATGCGGAAAAAGTCTTCTATTTGTTTCTTTTTTAAAATAAACCTTGATTTATTTTTTCTTTCAATTGAAATTCTCAAAAGGATCAATTCTAATAATCCTTCTGTCAGGTGTCCGGACATATCATATTCTGCATTTTACATGGTGAAATTATCAGTGTTTCGTTATTAAACATTCTTTTCAATTGACTGCCATGAAGTTCTCCAAAGAAGAAATGGTTGATATGATATTTATTCTGGGTGAGTGTGATAGGAATTCTTTGTTGGCAAGTAGAGTTTATGCACAAATATTTCCTGATAAGAGGCATCCTAATGCAAGATGCTTTGAAAAATTTCTGATTAGATTTATCGGAACGAATAATACAATAAAACATGAAAAACCAAAAACTGCTAGAGCTGAAGACAACCAGTTATCAGTTTTGTTGACAGTGACAACTGGTTTACGTAAGTAAAACTCATGGATAATTTGAATAAAAAGGGTGCGTTGATATTTGGAGAAAAACAAACTTGAAATACTCAAAATAGTTTGTGTCATTAAACAATATGAAATAGGATCCACGCTTCATGTATCACGTTGAAGCCACAGATCAATCCACTGAAATTTTACACTTTTATAATACAAACAAAGAAGGCGTGGAAGAAATAGACAAAAGTGCTCTATTTACATATGCAGTGGCAGGACTCGACGTTGCCCTATGGTTATTTTATACCTTGTGTTGAATACTACTTCTGTGAAAAGTCATTTTTATTGTACGAAATATACATCATGGAAAAGCTACGGAAAAAATAGTTTTTATGAAATATTTGGCCCGGAGTATGATTTTGCAACAAATGCAAAGAAGGCTTTTTAACGAAAGACTGCCGCGTGAACTATGCGTAAGTTTAACAAAACTACTGGGTCCTGATATACCGCAGCATCCGGAAGTTCACGAAAAAGACCATAGGCTTGCCTATGAGCATCCTGTCATCTAAAAATTGATTACACTACGGTCTTACCAAATCGACTATAGTTCTCAAATCTGCCTGCCATGCTCGCAACTCCCAAGAGCCACAGTGGTGCAAGAAAGCAAGATGCTGAAGTTCGAAGTGACAGATTGCAGTGGCATCCTTATCAGGAACTCCTCAGTGTCGCATATAATCTCATCATCCTAAACAACCACATCTGAATACTCTAACGATTCCAAAAGATAGAGTTGTCCTCTATGGACCGAGGCGGTGAACCCACTATTGGACATCGAGAAAATCAACGAGCAATAACAAAAATATGTGAGAACGTAAACATTCCAAGACTTGTGAAGCACCTTTCGCTGGTCCGTGAATCACATCATAGTCCCGTTGGTTTTGATGCTCCTGTCAGTTATTATTAGATAAAACGAAATTCTGCAGCTAATACAATGAACAAAATATCGAAAACACTAAAACATAAGTCCATCTCATCCGCCATTTACCTACATAAAAAAACTTTAGAAACGTGTTATCAGAGAAGCAGTGAAATGTGAAAAAGGAGGTACAATTAACAAGAAAGACGAAACCCTCAAATTATTAAATACTTTCCACCACAAGGTCTACTGATGCCCACAACGAAAACGCAAAAAGAGAACTACCAGCAAACCGTTATCAGTTACGCTCGAGACATCGTCTACCGAAATCCTGAAGATGACAAGGGACAACTTGTCGAAACGTCGCCAAAATCGAAATGGACCACGAAATAAAACCGGTATTGCATCAAATGATAGATAAATCCGTGAAAATTTAAAATTTGACATATATATATATATATATATATATATATATATATATATATATATATATATATATATATATATATATATATAAACATAACCCCTACAATCATATATAACATCATTTTAAGGTACGTTCCTCTGAGGCTCCTACCTCAGTGCTAGGACTGAAATATTAAGCAGTTGAATAGATCATTCAAAATCTGACTGAATGAAACATTTTCAACCTTCGCGTGAAACAAGAATAGTAAAAGTTTTAGCATTTAATAAGTCTTCATTCTTGAACGACCAAAATTCACAAAGGTCTCTAGATTATTAGTTCTAAAGAAAAGTACTATCAAGTAAAAGTTATACAATAGACCACTATTTCAACAAATTGGAATATTTCTCAATGAAAATCCAATTAAATCAGACTGAACTATCTTCAAATGAAATGAATAACATCATTGTTTTCCTCGGAAGGGGCAAAGTTTAGCTCATTTTCCAACGCTTTCCTGACGTTATCTTTTCGAATAAGGAAATTTATCTCTGTCGGTCGAAATTGTGGGAATCCGCATCCACACTTGGAACAAAATTGCCAGTAATGATTTATAACTGACTTTAAACCGAAATCCAGCGGTAGTTTTCACATTTCCTTGTTCATTGTCGAAATCTGGTCTATTCATGTTCAGCCCATTTGAGATGGTGATGATTCTTCTTCTTCCTTTCTTAAATGGTTTGTAAATGAAGTTTATAAATGTGGGATATAATTCGTAAATTATCATACAATGTTGAAGATTGCGAAACAGCGTTACATGTCATACTTTCAAACTATTGGGCATTCTTTACTACGAATTCATGAAGAGGTGATTGTCAATTCTAATACTACAAATAAATATATTTGTCTGAATTTAGTCAAATCAGCGATTTTCAATCATCGAGCACGATTTATTGGTGGACATCGAAAAAAGGAGTTTAAAATTTCTTTCAGAAAAAGATAATGAATGCGAAAATCCGTTACATGTGATGTGTATTTTTGAAATAGAATAGAATCAGCCTTTAATTTGAGTGAGGAAGTCGTCACTTGATGAAAATCGATATACATATATATAACATATACAATAAAACTATGGTATTTAGATTTTCACTATATTGACACACCTAAGACCAATTTCACCACACTGTGGCTTCATCAGATAGATACAATCTGATGAACAGAGTTATTCCTTATATATTAGACTTATTTTCTACTTAATATTACATTAGGTACAAGTACAAAGGATATGGTGGAAAACTCATCGGAGTTGCTTACTTTATGAATCGAAAATGTTCAGTAATGGAGAAGGATTTAGATCTAATTGACTATTAAATACCTTCCTAAATTCTTTCCTTGTTAATCTCTAAAATTTCTCATACATTGAGTTTTTGTCTATTATTTTCATTGTGTAAAATTTTGAAATTATCATCAAAGTTATGGTTTTCTTCGAGTATGTGATTAGAATAATAGGAATCTGATTTATGATAATTAAAATTACGTTTGTGCTCGGATAATCTAACCTTGAAATTTCTGTTCTACCAATAAATTTTATTACAACCCATGCAAGACAGATTATAAACACCGGATTTATTACCTTTATCAATTTTAGATTTGCAGTTTCTGATATGTCGGCCTAAAGAATTATCAGTTCGGAATGCTATATTGAAATTATAATGCAGGAGGAATGATTTTAATTTCAGACTAGGATTACCAATATAAGTTAAGCTGTTGTATTTTGTGCTAGACCTTTTATACTTGGAAATACTTCCTGGATTGCTTTTTGAAATTTTTTGCGTGAAATCATGTTCTCAATCTTACTAGGACTGTAACCGTTATTGACTGCTATTTGTTTAATTATATTTTGCTCTTATAAAATTATTTTGTGACATTGGGATATTAATGAGTCTATGTACCATACTATTATTAGCAACTAATTTATGTGGATAAGGATGTTTAGGTGAGCTGTGAATAGTAATATCTGTATGCAATGGCTTATGAAAAATAGAAAAATCATGTTTACCGTTAATTTTAGAAATAGTTAAATTCAGGAAGTTAATGGAGTTTTCTGTTTCTGTTTATTTGTGCCAGTGAAACAACAAATGATATCGTACACATATCTAACCCAAAAACGAATTATTTGAATAACGGATGTTATTGGATGAAAATTCCAGCAGATATACGGCTTAAAGGATAACCCATGATTAAACCTTTTTTATCATTATATATTACTCCATTGAAGTTGAAATAATTTTGTTCTAAGCAAATTTCTGAAAGGTGTAAGATTTCTGATTGAATTACCGGATTGACTTTATTAATTTGAAGAGCGTTGTCGATGACTTTCACTGAATCACTAGATGGAACACTAGGGAAGAGATTTACTACATCCCATGACATAAGTTTAGCGTTCGGTGGTAGTATCGTGTGCTGAATTTTATTTATTACGACTGAAGAGTTTTTTATTGAGAATTAGGTTCAAAATTAGCGTACTGTTGAATGATGTCTTTGAGAAGGCGTGAAAGTTTTCTCATTCAATCAGAAATCTTACACCTTTTAGAAATTTGTTTAGAACAAAATTATTTTAAATTTAATGTTGTAGTATATAATTGTAAAAAGGTTTAATCATGGGTAATCCTCTGAGCCCTCTACTCGCTGAATTTTTATGGATAATATTGAAAAAACTATCCAATAACATCCGTTATACAAATACTTCTTTTATTGGTTTAGATATATCGACGATATCATTTGTTTGTTTCACTGGCGCAAACAGACGATCAGAGTCATTCAAACTATTCATTAACAAAATTCACGATAATATTAAATTCAAATTAGAGATAGAAACAGATAACTCCATTAACTTTCTCGATTCAACTTTCACGTAAATTAACAGCGAATATGATTTTTCTATTTTTCATAAGCCATCGCATACAGATATTACTATTCACAGCTCATCTACACATCCTCATCCACATAAATTAGCGGCTTACAATAGTATGGAACATACTCATTAATATCCCAATGTCACAAAATAATTTTATAAGAGAGCAAACTATAATTCAACAAATAGCAGTGAATAACGGTTTGCAGTCCTAGTATGATTGAGAACAACAACAACAGCTTAACTTATATTGGTAGTCCAAGTCTGAAATTAAAATAATTCCGCTCGCATTATAATTTCAATATAGCATTCCGAACTGATAATTCTTTAGGCCGACATTTCAAAAATTGCAAATCTAAAACTGATAAACGTAATAAATCTAGTGCTTATAAACTGTTTTGCGGGGATTGTAATAAAATTTATATTGGTGGAACTTTCAGAAATTTCAAAGTTAGATTATCCGAGCACAAACGTAGTTTTAATTATCATAAATCAGATTCCCATTATTCTAATCACTTACTCGAAGAAAATAATAGACAAAAACTCAATCTATCGGAAATTCTAGAGATTAGCAAAGAAAAGAAGCCAGGTAGGTAACTCAATAGTCAATTTGATCTAAATCCTCAAATGCTCAAACTTTTCAATTCATAATTTAAGCAACTCCGATGGGTTTTCCACCATACCTTATTTACTTGTACCTTATGTAATAATAAGTAAGAAATGAAAGTATTATATAAGGAATAACTCCGTTCATTAATTTGTATCTATGTGATGAAGCCACACTGTGGTGAAACCGGTCATCGTCTTGTTAATATAGTCACAATCTAAATACCATAGTTTTAATTCATTGAAAATAATCTACCGTTATTTCACAATAGTATATATCCCATGTTAAACCAAATACCTCTCAAAAATTCTCTCCCTTAACTTATTTTGTTCCAATTTCACAGCAAGTTCCAAATCAGATATCAAGTCACAACGTAAAAATTGCCTTCAAACCTTTTTAATTATCACAATTATTTTTCAATGCCAAAGACAAAACTTACAAGTTAGACAATTCAGGAATATACGGACTGTGTTGCCCTGATTGTAGTAGTATGTACATAGACAATACAGAAAGATCTTTTCGCATTAGATACAAAAAACATCACTCTTTCTTTTGTAAGAACAAAAGTGACTCCACCATCCCACAGTATTGCCTAGAGTACTATCACTGATTCCCTAGTATCGATAATCTCAACATTCAATGCACAACCAAAATCTCAGAAATACGTTGTGTTTTATTCAATGATTCATTGGGCTTTCTCTCTGCCATTATCCGAAGAATATATACCCAGGGGTGTTTCAACTATTGAAGAAATAGCTAAGAACAATGGTTATCTCAGAAATATAATGAATGGAATGATCAGGAAGAAACAAACACAAATAGCATATCATAATAATACTGAAAACTGCCGTAGTAATACCTCTCCATAAGGGTGGTGATAAAAAGAAATGTGAGAACTACAGACCAATATCCTCGATTCTCAACTGGACGAAGATTATAGAAAAAGTAATCAAAGAGAGATATACATCATACTTGAATGAAAATAAATTATTATCGGAGCGACAATACGATTTCACAGAAAAAAGATCTACACAGGATGCTATCGCTTCACTCACAGAAATGGTTTATAAAGCTTTCAATGAAAATAAGGTATCTTTATGCGTTCTTATTGACTTAAAAAAACGTTTGATACAGTGGAGCATGCAACACTGTTGAGATTCTTCTCTTCTTCTTCTTCTTTAAATAGGACGATGTCCTGTTTTTCTGTTACAGCCCCTGCTGTGAACCGGAGCTTCAGCACTCATGCCATCGCTTTTTCGGCCTTTTTATGGATCTTCTAGTGTTGGGTTTTTGTGTGTTCGGGGCCCATTCTGTCTACGTGATCTCTCCATAGGCGTCGACGTGCTCTTGTCCACCTCACCACATCCTGGACACCTAGCTCCCATAGCGTATCCTCATTCCTTATTCTATCTCTGCGTGTAATACCTCTTATAGCTCTTAGTGTTCTCATCTCTGTTGTCCTCATTAGTTGTTTTGTTTTTGTTGACTCAGCTCTTGTCTCAACCGCATATGTCATCACGGGTCTCACACAGGTTTTATATATTCGGACTTTGCTTTCTGTGCTTATGTACTTATTCCGCCGGATTACATCTCTCAGGAAGCCAGATATTCTCGATGCTTTCATTGTATGCTGTTTTGCTTCTTGTAATAGTTGCCTATCGCTCGATACTTCTACTCCTAGGTATTTAAAGTGTGAAACTTGCTCTATTATATGGTCGTTCGCTACTAGTTTGCATCTAATTGGATCTTTCGCTATTACCATCGATTGGGTTTTCTGTGTTGATATTACCATGTTATATTTTTCTGCTGTTACTTTGAACTTTTGTAGTAGGCGTTGTAGGTCGTCCTCATTCTCGGCTATTAGTAAAGCATCATCTGCGTAGCACAGTATTCTCATAGTTTTGTTACCCATCCTATAGCCTTGGTTCATTTGGTTAACACCTGCTATTATTTCATCCATGATTAAATTAAATAGACATGGGCTGAGGCTGTCACCTTGTCTAATGCCTGTGTTAATTTTGATCTCGCTTGTAAGTCCCTGTGTACTTTTTACTTTCGTCTTATTAGAGTTATTTAGTTCTTTGATTATGTTTATGTATTTATTGCTTAAGTTTTTATTTCTAAGGATAGTGATCACATCGTTCATTCGAATTCTGTCGAATGCCTTTTCCAAATCTACAAAACATATAAACATCGGTTTGTCAAACTCTATGGACTTCTCCACCAGTTGCCGCAATATAAACATTGCATCCGTTGTTGATCTGTTTGGTCGGAATCCCTGTTGTTCTTCAGACACGCCTACTTTGTCATATATCTTTTGCGATAGAATTTTAGTGACTAGTTTCGATGCAGAGTAAAGGAGTGTGATGCCTCTATAATTTGCTGGGTTTGTCTTCACGCCTTTTTTGTATATGGGTATTGTTATGCTCTCTCTCCATTCTTCTGGTATCTCCTTGTTGTTTTCAATTTTTTGGAATAGTTTTGTTATTTCCTTTGTTATTTCTGCTCCCCCATATTTAATTAGTTCGTTATTTATGTTGTCCGGACCGGGTGATTTTCTATTTTTTAATTTATGGATTACTTGTTGTACTTCTTCTAGGCTGATAATGTCATTTTCTGTTTCTTCGTAGAGTGTGTTTTGTTGTTCGATTTCTCGTTCCTCATTGTTACCGTTATCATTATCTCCCAGGTATAAGTTCTGGAAATATTTCAACCACTCTTCTGGTTTTATTACATTGACCTGCAGTTCTTCGGTGATTGGTTTTTTCCTGTTTCTCAACATGTTCCATACCTTTTTCTGTGCTCCTCGTAAGTCGTGTTCCATGTCATTTGTAAATCTTTCCCAATATAGTTTTTTTTAATTCTTCAATTTTGTTCGTTGTTGAGATTGTTAGAAGAACTGGAAATGGAGGATGTCGGTTTGGAGTTGATGGGTAGCTACCATACAAATCGTCAGCAATGTGTAAGAGAAGGGTGGTGTGTAATGATTTTTGTACAGTTGAGTATGAGATTGCGCAGGGTACTGTTCACGGCCCTGTACTCTTCCTACTGTACATCAACAACTTGCATATTTTATAAAGGAAAAAATTGGGAGGAACTGAAAAATATCGTTGAATTAGACTTAGAACTGGATGAATAAGAAATGTAACAACTTCAATAAAACTAAGTATATCCGATTCTTTATGGATAGTCGTACTGTACCAGTCGGTGCGCCTCTTTTTATTCGTGTTAGTGACAATGCAGCTTTCGAAATCCTTTGTTACTACAAGAGTGTGTATCTGGGAGTTGTACTTGATCCTCATTTAAGCTAGGAAGCACATGTATCTAAATTAATTGTGAGGCTCAGGGGTCTGGTAGCTAAGTTTAAATACCTCTCACATATAATCTATACATCTCACCTCTAATTAATATATCAGGCTCTTGTAAAGTCGCAACTGAGATATGGAATAATAGCTTGGGGGTGTATATAATACTGTCATGAACAACCTTGTTGTGCAGCAAAAATGGCTGCTTAAAATAGTTTTCAAAAAAGAAATCGCCTTTCCCTCAAAGGAGTTGTTCGAAATGTCTGGGGTGTGGGACTTGAAGCTCAGCATTTTTGATCCACTTTAAAAATAATAGCATACACAGATACCTATCATTCATTCATTGGGAACCAGATATAGCAAGTATTCTCTAGTTGTTCCCAAAGTTTCAAAAGCCATTTGTCAAAGAAGTCATTTTTTCTAGACCCAAGAGTTTTCAATAGATTACCTTCAGAACTTAAAATAGAAGTAAATATAAGGAAATACAAAAACAGATTACAATACTGATTATGTAATACAGAAATAGAATATATCAACAATCTTATTGATCTCAAAAATAATTCGTAAATATAAATAATGAATCAATGAACTTATTCAACAAAATTTTCTAATAAAAATTCAATGTATGTGCAATTCATAGTGAATTGATAATATTGTTAGATCGTGCTGACTTGCAAGCATAAAGAAAATCATTATAGAGTAACTTTTCTTTTATTGTGTGAACATCGATCTTTTGAATATTATTATTATTATTTTCAACCTTTGCGAGTGTTCGTTTTCGTTTTAAATCTTTAGTCATATAAATAGAATGTAGGTATAATGTAAGTGATTTTTCGGAAACTGCTTGTATTGCTTTTGGAATATGCGATTAAAGATAATTATTATTATAATATTCATCAACCTAGACAATCAACTAATACAGATGAATACTTTTCATTGAAATATTTTAGCCCTATCAGCAAAATGATTTCAAATGTCATTTCGAAACAGTGTGAAAAAGTAGCTTTCAAAATCCACATGAAACTCTCACAAGAAATTTTCTATAGTAAAGATGAAACTGATAGATTTGACAATAATGGAATTTACAAGTTGTCCTGATGCATTGTGAATGCGTTTATATAAGTCAAACTGTTCGTTCATCTTAAAATAGAGCATCAATCATAATAACCAGAGAACCGACGAATGTACTTTCGCTTCACATTGTATCGAAAATGTTCATCATTTTCCACCCATAGATCAACTTCGCCTTTGGTACAAACTGGATGAATTGAGTAGTCCAGCAAGTGCTAATGCCGGTCCCAAGCCCGAATCAAAGAAGACGACCTACAAAGAATGTTATACGCCTTTAGCAAACGAACAAAAAATTTCAATATGGAAATCTCAACAAGTAAGACAAAATGCATGACCATAGCTAAGGAACCTCTGCGCTGCAAGTTAACAATAGACAACGCCACTATAGACCAAGTCATGTCATTCGAATACTTAGGGTGCAAAATACCAAGCACAGGATACCTTGAAGATGAAGTGAGGAGACAAGTGAACAAAGCAACTGCAGTATCGGGACATCTTAAACAACCAATTTGGAGAAATAAACACCTCAGTATACCATGCAAATCCAGAATCTACAAAACATGTGTGCGACCAATTATGACATACGGGGCAGAAACAAGAGCGGAAACGTCGGTAACAAAGAGGATACTAAGAACAACAGAAATGAAAACGCTAAGAACTATAACCGGTTACACATTGAATGACAGACAAAGAAATACCGACATAAGGGAAAAATGTGAAACAGACGATATTGTAAGAGGGTAAGAAAAAGAAGAAGAGAATGGAACCAGCATGTAAACAGAATGACCACAGATAGAATAGCCAAAATCGTATATAACAACATACCACACGGAAGAAGACCCGTTGGACGACCACCAAAACGATGGCGGGACAGTTGGTAATCAACTTCACAAGAACTGTTGCAGGGAAACCGGAACTGAACAGGCGCTACGCCTTCTGCATGGTGAAGGAGAAGAAGAAGATCAACTTCGAATTATTCTTCGAAAACCTTGAGGAAGAAAGTTAGATTTTTCAGAATCCATTACAATTTTTGAACTTCAACAAAATCCCTATAAAGATAATCTTCTGGACTACCAAAATGACTTATTCGTTCTTATTTGATATCTTTAAATAATAACTGTTTTAACATAATTCGTTTATTACCGCTTGTTTGCACCCTTATCAATTTCGTATCTAACTGTTTATGTATGTATCTATTTCAAACTTTAGTTCAGTACTTCTTGTCCGCTGAAGACGGTGGAAAGACCAAAATTGCAATCCTTTCAATATACTCTGATGATAGTATAATATATAATTTAATTTCTTATTATCGTCATTTCTAATTATATTTTTCATTTTATGATTCATTCACTATCTTGTTTAATGGTAGTTGAATAAAATAAATGTCCATTATATTATCCTATCATAATTCAAATGGAAGCAGTATTATTATATACATTAATTTATCATTAAATAGAATAATATCAAATCAAGAATGTATTTACTAAAAAAGTATCATCCAAATTATATATGAAGATTTCGGATGATAAAGGACTTATAGTATTAGCTATAATTCAACCCTAATCGGTCATGTACTTCACCTCGTTGAAATTGTGGTTATTCTAATTTATGCAAATTTCTAACACGAACATAATATCAGAATAGATGACCGAATTTACTCTATTTTGTTATCCTGTTAGACTAGTTGTTTCATATATAAGTGCTCCTTTGCGTCACTAATAAATAACGTTATTAATCAATATAATTATAACGGACATGCTTCATATTGTTTCTTTTTAGTTGTTTCATTATTTCCAACTAAAATATGTTGATGTATCAAAAATTCATATTTCTGCCTTAAATTGAAATTAACTTCATCAAACCACGAAGAGGGATTTGAACAGCTTTGAAAACTCGACATTCCTGCTTCCAAGGCTGCTGGGAACGTCATGAGAATCTTTTTTTTTATCCTTTGACGTGCTCTATTTCTGCCTTTCGGCTAATAACACTCCAGGAAATTCTGTCACCTCACAAGCGATTCCCAGAATCCGAAAAATTGCACTAACTTTGTGGGGATTGAACCCAGATAACTCAGCGCAAGGTACGTGCATCATCTCTTCTACGCCACCGTAGAGAAACTGGTAACTCACCGAATCTTTTGCATTTAATGAAATTTTACGTCTAGAGCTTCAGGATTATTATATATTTTGATCACTGTCCATTTCTTAAAATGGCAAAATGGCAATGAACTATGTGAAAATCTTCATTCTTACAAAATACAAATTATCACCCCTTTTTAAATGAGAGTATTTTGCTCTGATGTACGATGATCCAAAATATAGAATATTTTCAACATATGAAATAGAAACAAATCAAAAATATGTTCACAACTTGAATTCCATTATAAACTTTTAATTCCACTGACTCAACCGATCATTTTCAACAAAAATCTCAGCGACGAAGAGCTGAAATTATGAACATCATCCCTAATCTAATTCGAAATAAATACTGAAACTTCTGAAGGATTATTAGCGTTGACAGTTAACATAATTATCAACTCTTTCCCGACCGTGCTAATGAAGTTAGCTAGAGTAAATATCTCGGGTACGGTAAACAACTTTTTCATTTGTTTGTGCCGTAACTTCTTTCGGTCTGGCAACAGTTGGTGGTATAAATATGCAAATTCGTCCCTTCAACAACGTACAGGAGGAAAATATGGACCAGTATTTTTCTGGATTCGTCACTCAGGAACTGAGATGATATGGAAAGTTATTTCATTTTGTAATGACTCAGAAAAATCCTATTCGTGAATAACAGTGGACATCAGAACATTTCAACATTTTATGTAGCATCAGAAAATTGTTATCCATATAATACTAAAGCAGTGAGGCTTATTTCGAGGAAAGTGGAGGGGACGGTTGGAGTTTGAACCGGATGAGAAGAAAGAGATGGCGGGGAAAAAGCGGGGGCCAATGGCCCCCGCGAATAATTTTTTTCCGGTAGAGAAACGTCGGAGGAAGAACCGCGCTAAATTCGAAGTCCCTAGCTCGAACGACGGAGGCGCGACGATTTTTCGAAAAATTTTGCTGAAACGTCGACCCGGACGAACGAAATGTCGAAACGGCTTGATTTCTTTGGAATCGATAACTCGGATCTTTCGGAAGGCGATCGGAGAAGTCGATCGATTCCGGGTAAATGTTCAGAAAAAGCGAAAATAAAATACGTCTCCGAAATCTCGGGGATGGAGGGGATAATTTCTATGGACTTTTGTAGCTATAAAAATATTTCTTTCGCCTTCGATCGCTACGAAACCTGGACGACGAAAAAGCCTCGAGTTTCGCATTTTGCGCTGCAATAGTTAGATTCTCAGAAAACCATCTCGAACGAAGAGCTATCGGCCGTTTTTCGCAACTTTTAGCTTTACTTTCCTTATTCCGAAAATCTTCGACGGCCAGAAATTCGCGAAATTAGCAAACCTCGAGCTGTCAAAATACGGGTTTTTGTTTTAACCATCCTACTTAAACGGGGTCATCGGGAGAAAGGATTCGACCTTCGAACGATTCCTACATATCTCGAGATGGGATCCGCGAAGAGAAATCCAATTTGGGACGATTCTTGAGACATATATTTTCGAGAAAAAGACTGGAAACATGGGGGCGGAGCCAGTCACCGTTCCTTCTGCCCCTTATATCGCTATTCTATGTCGGAAGTGAGCGTTACCAACGTGTAAAATTTAATGCTCTCTCTCTTCTGAACGAAAACAGTGAGATGGAAATAGTTAGTAACTTTAATTTTCACCAACATAATTTCGGTACTAACAACATCTAGAATATAGTGCTCTCTCTTCTGGGTGACAATCGAATCTAACTTTTCAGTTAGTCTTATATTCGGTCTGTCAAAATAAGTAATTCCGAATTTTATTGGAATGAAAAGTTTGACGAAACTCGAAAAATCCTTGTTAATGTATATTTTGTTAAAGGAAAGGAACGACATACTATCAAAATTCATGAATTTTTCGGAATCGGAAACTTCGGTCCTTCGGTCGATCAAGCGAATATTCCAAAAAAAAAGGGAAACTAAAATAAACTGATTCCAATTTTTCTCGAGTGAAGGGAATAATTTATGTCTATACAAATTTTTCCATCGCAATCGATCGTTTCTAAACCTGGACAAAGAGCAAGCTTCGTATTTCGCATATTACGCCGAATAGTTCCATTCCCGTACAATCCTGGAAAATTGGAAAATCTTCGATTCAACGGACCTTTGTAAATTTTCTCTCCATTTTCCTCATTCCGAAAATCTCTGACGGCCAGGAATTAACGAACGTCGAGCTGTCAAAATAAGGGTTTTCCTCTCATTCCTCCTACTTATACGGGGTTACCGGGAGAAAGGATTCGGATGTCGAACGATTCCTACATATCTCGAGATCGAAATCGTTACTGTACGACTTAATTTTCGAATTTGGGACGATTTTTGAGAGCTAGAGTTTCGACAAAAACACCGGAAACAAGGAGGCGGAACCAGTCACATCTCCTATCGCCCCTACAATCGCTATTCAAGCTCGGAAGTGAGCAGTTTTACCAACGTGTAAAATTTGATGCTCTCCCTCTTCCTAATGAAAATAGTTAGTAACTTTCATTCATCTTGTTAAGGGAAAGAAAGGACAAACTTTCATAATTCATAACTATAAAATTTTGAGGTTATTATAACCTATATAATATGATTCAAACGGAATGTGATAATAAAAAGAAGTTAAGGAGACTTACACTAAGGTTTGAAAGGTATGTGAATGTAATTTGAGGTTTATTTATATACGTATTTTAATTTATATAATGTACTCAGAATTTACATATTTCATTTTTTCTTTCATAGTTATTCTAACCTCTATGCCTTGAAAGCTGTTCTGGAATAACTAGGATTTCTTAACCAATCTTACAAATTGATTGAATATCCTTTGAGTTGCTATTAATAGATATTGAGCTATTTTGTATAATAATATTTTTCTGAAAATAACTCGATGGAGTTTTCGTTAGGTCCATTAGAGTATGTATCATATGAATATTGAAAGCTATCCACTAAAGGCTATATCTGTATTAAAATATTTCAAACAAGATGTCAATGAGACCGTGCCATTTCAAACTGAATTTTCGTTTCAGTTTATTCAAGAGGAAGTACGTTTTATTCTACAATTATCCAAATGTAAAAGTTAATGAGATTCAATGTGTTTGACAATGTTCAAGTTTGAACCAAAGAAAATAAGATCTCATAACTCTGTGACTATTATAATTTTTTTAACATGCTCAAGAAATGTACTGATATAAAATCTGACTTCTCGTTCTTCTTCTTTTCTAGTAGGTAATCTCGATTACATCAGTTACTTTTTAGTAAAGTCATCTTCGAATTTCCAAAAATGCTTCTCTGAATGAAGCATGTCGATTTTTTTATGGTTAGATGTAGGTACTTTTCAAAATATTGCCAACCGAAAAAATCGTGGACGTATTCATTTATACGTTTTATTATGTTATTGATTTTAGAACTAGACGTTTTGAAATCCTAAAATTGTTCTGAAACAGAATATTTCGAACATTATTTCACCAGTAAAGTCTCTGAAATTTTCGGCATAATTGAATGAATACATCCACGATTTTTTCGTTTGGCAATATTTTGAAAAGTACCTACATCTAACCATAAAAAAATCGACATGCTTCATACAGAGAAGCATTTTTGGAAATTCGAAGATGACTTTCCTGACAAGTAACTGATGTAATCGAGATTACTCACTAGAAAAGAAGGAAAACGAGAAGCTAGATTCAATCCACTTCTGTAGTAATTGATTTGTCAGAATTCTGACCAGAATTACGTTGACGAAGATTTTGAGAAGGGTCTCGTATACAGAGATCGGAATGCATTATTTGAAAAATTTCCGGTCATGTAATCTGCGAATTTCAGGGTCCACGAAAAATCGTAATTTTTGGGATAAAATCGGAAATAACTCGGAAACGATGCATTTTAGGTAAAGGAAAACCTATGACAGATAGATGACTGTTAATTTTACGAGTTAAATAGTGTAAGCAAAAATAGGTAGTTTAATTTGAAGAACGGACTTCTGTACGTTGCAACTTGCTTTGGAAACACCCTGTATACCGTGAAGCCTCTAGATCAGGGGTGCTCAAACGGTCGACGCGAGTGCGTTTTTAGTAGATCTCGTGAAGAAAAAATTTTTTAATAAGTAGGTAACTTAATTACAAAAATTTAATACTTAATAAAATAACGCTCTGCTAGAGGTAAAAGGCGGCTCTATCAAAGGAACGCGCGGTACTTGTCAAAGAAAAGCCGCGTTTTTTATTCTTGCCACTTTTCTTGAAATTTTGGGCGGTGCGTTTGACGGAAACATCCGAGACTGACGTTCATGCCGATATAAATGTTGCGCCTGCAGTATTTGGGGTCATTCTGAATTGTAACTTAAAGGCAATACTACGTCCAAACAAAGTTTATTATTAAATAGTACAAAATGGATGCAGCGAAGATATCTAAAACGTATTATCTTAATAACGATTAGTATAAAGAATTTTTCTTTTGTATGGTGAAGGATAAGTGCATTTGTCTTATTTGTCGTGCGTCAGTTGCAATACCTAAGCGTGGTAATTTAGAGAGGTATCATAAAACTGATCATAAAAACTATGAAAAGGATTTTCCGCCACAGAGTGAATTAAGAAAACGAAAAATACGTGATTTGATATCTTGTTTGAAAAAAGAACAAACCATGCTCACAAGACCAGCCAAACAATCAAAAGCTGCTACGGTGGCGTCATTTGAAATATCTTATATATTGGCGAAACACAAGAAACCATTCGAAGATGCATCGGTTGTGAAGGAAGCATTAATTGAAGCGGGTGAGACTTTATTTGGAGATTTTAAAAATAAAACAGAAATCATGTCTGCTATTAGGCAACTTTAGTTATCTCGTCAAACTGTCACAAGGCATGAGTCAGGACATGACAGATAAACTAAAACATGATATCATGAAATGTACATACTTTTCTTTGCGAATTGACGAATCCACCGTTATGATAGACACTGCCCAGATGTGTATTTTCATTTGGATGGTATTCAATGACATGTTGGCTAAGGAAGAATTTTTGACAATCATTCCTATGAAGTGGAAGACCCCAATTTTGTAAGAAACAACAAGCTAACAATATTTGAATTAGTGTGCATTCCAACCGATGGATCACCAGCAAAGACTGGAAACGAAAACGGTTTTGTGGCACCGTGTCGAGCTAATGAAGAATTCCCTTCATTTTTTTCGTTTCATTGCATTATACATCAACAAGTTTTGTGTTCAAAAATCTCAAACAAGGAGGAAATAATGAACATTGCAACAAAAATTGTGAACTCCATCCGTGCACGTAGCTTGCAACGGCGGCTCTTTATGTTGCAGTTGGAAGATAGGGCGTCAGCTGAACACACTGATTTAGTTCTTCGCACAGACTTCATATGCGGACTATTCGTAGAAATGTTTCAAGAATTATTACCCGAAATAACAGCTTTTCTAGACGAAAGAGGCGATGACACTAAGATGTTGAAAAAGGAAGAATGGCTGACTAATTTGGCATTTTTGATGCCAAATTGTGACTGACATCACAATGCACTTAAACACCAATAACTTATCTAATTAAGTTATCCTTTTTCATGTGACAACATTGAAGAATTAGCTACTGAAATAGCAAGTCAGTTTAATATGAACTCATGTTCTGTTGAAAATGATTTGGAGCAGATTATATTAGATATACATCTCAAAGCTACAGCATCTGATACAAATTTCTGGTGTTTTCTCTCTGAAGATATATATCCGAATCTAAGGCATATAGCCCTTCAACTGACGGTAATGTTTAGGTCGACTTACTTGTGAGAGTCTGCATTTTCTGAAATGAAGATAATTAAGTCAAAATATCGCAATCGATTAACTGACAATCATATGTCATCATGCTTGCGATTAGCACTCAGTGGTTACGTACCATCTTATGAAAAGTATGCTGAGAACATGCAGTACCACGCTTCAACATCCAAAGTCACTCCTTAGTTAAGTTTGACACCATATCTAACTCTTTTGTTTTGTAACAACCAATAAACTCGCCATTTTGAATAACTATGAGTTTTTTCATTGATATTATAGCGTGAATCTAACTAAACTTATCCCAAACCTTGACTAAAATAATGTATATTTTGCGGAAGGCTAATATCTATATATTTAATAATATAGTTTATTCAGTTCTATATAAGTTTTTACAATTTACTGAACAAAGAATAACCAGAGAGACAACAATGTTGTCTGTACTTGATAGTTTTTAAATGATATGTTCTTTTCTTCACCTTAGCAAAATAAAAAATTATAATAATTCCAATAATTCCAAACAGACGTGATCTACTTTCACATCCTGATCAAATAGTCATTATCGTCTATTCGTATAGTCTTCCTCGGGTTTTCTCCATCAAGTTTTCCCCATGTAGTTAGTCCTCATTAGGTTTTCCTCATTCAGGTAGTTCTCATCGGTCAGTCTTCATTGGGTGGTCCACATCGGGTAGTCTCCATTGGGTACGGTGCTACGGTACACCCTACCTAGGTAGGTTAGTAGGTAAGTAGGTAGGGTGTATCGTGTATGTACGACAACCCTGCATCACACATATGTGCAGCCTCTCAAAGTTAATCGTAAGTGGTCTATTTGAATTTGGGAGGCTTTTACTTGGTAAAATTCCATTATCAATAATAAAAAACAAGTACTGTGTTTTAAGGAATTTTACTTAATAATTGCGATTCGTAACGCGTTTCACTACACCGTAGCTTCTTCAGACGAATGATTTTGCAGAAAAATGTAAATGAGAATATAACTATAAATGTTCTTGAGTAATTAAAAGCTTATTGGTTGCTTCTTCTTAAGTGGTTATTTATGACAGGTATATCCAATAGAATTAAGGAATAGATTGCTCCCCGAAAAGATTCAATTATTTTTGGCTATTTGTTTAATCAAATTTAGTTCTTTGTTGAAATTTTCTGGTAATAGGGGATGTTAATCAATCTATGAATAAAACTATTGAATGCTGACATTTTATGTTGATATGGATGACACGACGAATTATGTATTATAATATCTGTATGTGACGGCTTATGGTAAATTGCGAAAACATGTTTTCCATTTTCATTCGAAATTGTTACGTCTAAGAAATTTATCGAATTATTGCTTTCTATTTCGGTTGTGAATGCAATTTTTGGATGTAATGAATTTATATGATTTTCGAAAATTTTTAACTGTCTATCTGTTCCTGTGAAGCAAATAATGATATTGAGTTTGATATTTTAGACTCTGAATCCAGATACGATGTCAAAATTTTAATTCATAGAAAGTTTCAGCAACAACAGAAAAAGTTGAATTTCTCCACCCAAACCTTCAACTGATAAATTTTCAGACCATAAATTTTTTGAAAGATTCACTAATTTAACTGATACCGATTTTACACAACCACAAAAAGATCTATTAGAAAAAGGATTCAAACATAATTTACATCCAAAACATAATAAAACTAATTTTGAACAGTTAGGCATAGACTCCGAAATCATTCTCAAAAACTCCAAAGATAATATTTTATCCAAACATCAAACAGCAAAAATCATCAAAGAAGACTTTTCGAAATTATCACCTCATTGCAATTCCGATTATAAGATAATAAAAACAATTCGTGAAAATAGTACCAAGAACGATTTAGTATTCACTAAAGCAGATAAAGGTAACACCGTCATGGCGATTAGTAAAAGCGATTATATTTCTAAAACTGAAGAATTCTTAACAGCCGGAAACTATATAACATCAATTAAGGATTCTACTGCAAAATTTCAGAAAGTTGTTAAAAACATAATTTCGACAGCAAACTCATTAATTACAGACCAAGAAAAATATAAATTCATTAACTCCAATCCACAATCCCCCGAATTATATTCGTTGATAAAATTTCATAAACCTAATTACCCTATTAGACCTGTTGTTTCTTATGTAACGGCACCTTCGTTCAAACTTTCAGAATTCCTCAACGACTTGCTAATAAAACATTGCAATTTTAAATCTGAATTTTCGGTCAAAAATTCATACGAACTTATTGCCAATATCAAAGATACCACTATACCACCTAATTCCAAACTTATTTCTTTCGATGTTAAGAATCTATTTCCCAACATTCCTCCAAAAGATACGTATTACTTAGTTGAAGAATTATTAGAAAGGAATTATGTCAATACTATCATTGAATCAGATATTCTTTCATTATTAAAAATTTGTTTAGATCAAAATTATATCCATTTCAATTACAAATATTATACTATTGAAGACGGCTTGATTATGGGCAATCCGTTAAGTCCTTTGTTAGCTGAAATTTTCATGAATAACTTAGAGAAATTAATTCATAATCATCCACTCAGTAAATATTGTTTATACTGGTATCGCTATGTAGACGAAATCATTATTTGCTTCACAGGAACCGATAGACAGTTAAAATTTTCGAAAATCATATAAATTCATTACATCCAAAATTGCATTCACAACCGAAATAGAAAGCAAAAATTCGATAAATTTCTTAGACGTAACAATTTCGAATGAAAATGGAAAACATGTTTTCGCAATTTACCATAAGCCGTCACATACAGATATTATAATACATAACTCGTCGTGTCATCCATATCAACATAAAATGTCAGCATTCAATAGTTTTATTCATAGATTGATTAACATCCCGCTATCACCAGAAAATTTCAACAAAGAACTAAATTTGATTAAACAAATAGCCAAAAATAATGGTTACAATCCCAAACTAATAAATAATATTTTAAATAAAAACAAAGTAGAATCGCATTGAATGAAGTTTACCCTGTCGATAAATTGAAACAAAATTCAACACCTTAACCTACGTTGGCATTACAAGTGAGAAACAGAAATCATTCTTAAGTAGCAATAATTTCATCATCGCTTTCCAAACTACTAATAATTTAGGCAAATATATAAAAATAATAAAACCAAACCAGGTAAAAACAATAAATCAGGTGTTTATAGATTGAATTGCAATGACTGTGATAATTTCTACATTGGTAGAATACATAGAAATTTTAATATTAGAATATCGGAACATAAACGCAGTTTTTCAAATAAAAACTCAGATTCAAATTACGCGAATCATCTCTTAGAAAATAATCACTCTTTCGACCCACAGTTTGAAATTTTGCATACAGATAATAAATATTGGAAGGTAGATCTTTGGGAAACTTTAGAAATAAATAAATACAAACACTCAGGTAGACTCATCAATGAACAAGTCGATTTAAGCCCTTCACCTCTATTGAATCTTTTCGGGGAGCAATCTATTCCTTAATTTTATTGGATATACCTGTCATAAATAACCACTTAAGAAGAAGCAACCAATAAGCTTTTAATTACTTAAGAACATTTATAGTTATATTCTCATTTACATTTTTCTGCATAATCATTCGTCTGTAGTGAAACGCGTTACGAATCGCAATTATTAAGTAAAATTCCTTAAAACACAGTACTTGTTTTCTATTATTGTAAGTGGTCTAAACATATTGAGATAGATCGCCAGCAGTTCAAGTTTGAGTACCCCTGCTCTAGATGCATTGAAATCTGCTAAATACGCCTCTCTATTAACAACGAGCTATAAATAATCGATATTGAATGATCTTTAGTATTTTTATGATGCCTTCTAAGAGACAACCAAAAAGCGCAAAATCCCGATTGAATTATTCATAAAAATAGAAACATATTATGCCATTTGAAATTTGAAATAACAAAGATGGTGCGACTTCCGGTATAATACCTAATACAAGAGAATAAAAAGGAAAAATAAATAAAAACTTTTCTAATTATAAGCTGGATTACAGAAAGCCAAACAGAAATCAGAATGATTTTTGAGATATCTTGAATGTACAGCTTTCAAAAATTCAACCTGAAAATACATTCAAAAATGATGTCATATTTTTGACAGTGTTAACAGTAAATAAGTTCATACAAACGATAAGAATAACAAATTCGAGATGTTATAACTTGTAAATAAGCTAATTTTACAGAGTATCCAACTGTGTTTCAACACTGAATAGTTCTAGGCATAGCAAAAATAATAAATTAACTCAATCTATTCGATATTTATTCAAAATTTGCGTGAATAATCGAAAGCGTCTACAGCCGAAATCACTTTTGATCCTTGAAACTTTCAGAATAGCTGTGATTGCTTTTTAACATTCGTCCCCGATGATTTCTCGTCTCGTCATACCTAAATCATCGAGTTATGGAGATAATTGTATTAGCGAGTAGACGAACAAAGATCTATTAACCTGAAAGCAAATTCTGAACCGCCAGGAATTCAATTACTCGCCTGAATAAATTTTCTGCCAGAGGCTGAGCTCTTATTAAAAGTAAAACTTACAATTCTTATCAAATTCATGAGGGAAATGGAAACTTTTAGTAAATTTCTTTTTGAATGCCAGATGAGGGTTGGCGAATGGAAATTTCTACAAATTATTCAAGATTGAAATTGACAGGGACCATTTTCTTGAGGAATTCTCATTATTCAAGACGTGCATATTTCCTAAAACGAACTTCTAGTTTGGAAGAACCACTTTCTACATCGAATTTCTCTGGGACTGAATTACTCTGGCTTATTTATTGAGATTCAATATTAGTTTTGTTCATGGATGCCTTGGGAAATGCAAATGATTCTTGGTTCGAAATAGTGGTTATTATCGATGAAGAAAATCCACTTTCTGCTATTAAACATTGTAATAAAATTACTTGAAAATATTCATAATACACTCGGAAGCAAAATTAGCGGAACACTCGAAAATTTAACAAAATTCGAAGTCCGATATTTTTCCTAATTCTCAACCGATTTAGATGATTTGTTCGGCAAGTTATAGATCAACTCTTCTGCTTTGTAGAAATTATAAAAGAAAACAAAATAAATTTGAAACAAAATTTATACGGGGGCAAAACTAAAAGTGGTTTTTTTGTCAAAAATTCGTAACACCCTGTGGAATTTCGTGGTCCGAGTTGAAACGTACAATATCATGGTCTGTCAAGACACATCTTCCTACAGTAACGCCCTTCTTGTTTCATGCGTTTATCTCTATTTTTGAAAAATATATTTAATTTCAAGTGGAAAATCACCATTTTGGAGAAATTCTATTGAATCAAGAAATTGTCATTAAAATTCGTCTATCAATTTGGAATTTTCTTATTATCACTCAGGCGTGTCGAAATTGTCGTTTGCGATGTTCAAATTGCATTAGTTATTGATGACAATTTGGTTAATTTGGAGAAAATTAGGAATTCATAGGAGATAACAGTCGGTAGGTATTAAAATACACAACCGAATTCTGGGACCATTGATAAAACTTTTCATTTACACATGTAAATTCTTTTAACAAATATGAAATACATCACACGTTTTTTTTTATATGACCACATTTGCACTTGTTTAAAGAGAGTTTTCCATTCTTTGATTTGATACAGATTCGATCGGTTGCGGTGTTTTGTGATTATTTTACTGTTTACGATTCGAAACGGTATTTTTCATTCAGAATGAGAGATTTACCACCAACCTCAATAGCAAGAGCAGTTACATTGATCGAGGAAGTGCGCACCTACCGCTCAGTCGGTACCATGTTGGGTGTCTCGACGTCGGTTATCCATCGAATCTACCGACGTTACAGGGAAACTGGATTGTACGTGAGGAGGCGATGACAAGGAAGAAATCGGGCAACCCGCGCTATACATGACCGTTTCATCGTCAATCAAACCATAAGAAATCCTCGTCTTACTGCCGTTCAGGCACGTAACCTTTTACAAGCAGTGGATAACATTAACGTCAGTGTGAGGACAGTCAGAAGACGATTAAATGAAGTTGGTCTGGGATCATACGCGCAAGCAAGAACACCAAGACTCGATAGAGCCCATCGGGTAGCGTTTGGCGTTTGCAAGGGAGCATGTAGCATGGACAATCAATCAGTGGAGACGAGTTTTATTTAGTGATGAGAGCCGATATTGTGTGAATTTCGTGGATGGTAGAGATAGAATTTGGAGGCATCGAGGGGAACAGTACAATCAAGCGAACTTCGCAGGAACTGAGCAATACGGTGGAGGGTCAGTTATGATATGGGGTGGCATATGCTTGGGAGCACGAACAGAACTGGAGATTATTGGCAATGGATCACTTAATGCCCATCGGTATATAACAGAAATCTTGGAGCCCCATGTTGTGCCTTTTGCTCCTTACATAGGGGAAAATTTCCTTCTTATGCACGATAACGTGCGCCCTCATACTGCGCGCATAGTGATAGAATATCTCAATGAATTTGGGATCACACGAATGGACTGGCCGTCGCGGTGACCGGATTTAAACCCGAAAAACACGTTTGGGACATTCTTGGAAGAAGGGTTCGACAACGGAATCCAGGCAACGTTGAAGAGCTGACATTGGCTTTGGTGGAAGAGTGGGACAACATACCTCAACAGATGATAGACAACATCATTGGGAGTATGCGAAATCGTATGCGCGCTGTAATAAGAGCTCGGGAGAGTCATACTCGCTACTAAAATCAAATGTTTTTTTTTGTGGGTCATCATGAACATTTTTCTCAACATGTTCATTTCATTTCACGAGTGTATCGCCAGGATACACACCTGCTCTCAATTTTGGACAGGAATGATAGTTATCATAGAGTGTCACACAAAAAAATTCAAAAATAAATGTGCAAAATCAACGATTTTTCCAGTGTACTTCGAGTTCTCCCGGAGCGTGAAATTGGCCAGTGAATTTCAAAAATTTTCATTTTGTTAGATTTCCGCTTCTCTAATTCTGATTCTATTTTTTGGCTAATCTCTGATGTTATGCACCTACGTAAGATTAAAAATAAATTCTTGAAATTTGTGACTTTTCGCTTCAAATTGGATATCTCTTGTCAAAATAGAGATAAATGCATAAAACAAGAAGGGCGTTACTGTAGGAAGATGTGTCTTGACAGACCATGATATTGTACGTTTCAACTCGGACCACGGAATTCCACAGGGTGTTACGAATTTTTGACAAAAAAGAACACTTTTAGTTTTGCCCCCGTATAAAATTTTTTTCAATTTTTTTTGTTTTCTCTTATAATTTCTACAAAGCAGAAGAGCTGATCTATAACTTGCCGCAAAAATCATCTAAATCGGTTGAGAATTAGGAAAAATATCCGACTTCGAATTTGTTTAAATTTCCGAGTGTTCCGCTAATTTTGCCTCCGAGTGTATTATCGGATATTCAAATTGAGAGTACTCGTCGCCTTAATGTCGAACGAAATATGTTTCTGATACAAGAATTCTCTTTTCAATTGTCTTTCTTCCTTCAACCACAATTATCACTCGTCAACAGGAATGAAAACTATCTACAAATAGACCAATACCAACGCCAAATGAAGCAAAAATCACAACATTACATTGAAGAATTTTTATTCAAAGAACAATATTCAACTTTCCGTAGAACGTTAAATATCCCTCCTTGAAGGAGCTGGTTTTCCGATCCACCCTTTATAATCACTGTCAACTGGGGTCACACAACAGTGGTACAGCACAGCCGGATGTCCTGAATACGAGAAAACATGTAAAGGATATTGCGACCTCCAACGAACCGAGACCGGGGCCATTCACCATTGCCACCGGGAAACCATGATAAAAAGGGTAGATAAACAGAAAACTGTCGCAGGTTGGGTTCGTCATTAAAACGAACAAAGAAATCTATAATTATTCTATCTGTGGAACTCGAACAAATCGTTGGTATATTACATAGAAATCTTGAATATCTGATATTATCGATAAAGTACTAAAAATCATTAGTACTAGGTGGCGTATGTTGCCCAGAACTCTCCATCAGTTTTTTGTCGCCTTTTCGTCACAAGCAGATACGTACATTTCTATCGGCGTGAAAATTATTCTCTTGTATGGGAGAGTTATATTTCCTATATCTATATTAGTTCGTTTTATACGGATTTTTCAATTCAAGAGGTGCAAAATAGTGAATAATTTCACCTTACCTTAAGTTTATCTCCGTCGTGAATTAGTCATTTCAACTTAGTTAATACTGCAGTAATTGAAACGCCATATTGCTCTACGACTCCTTACAACCGAAGTATTTTCTACTATCGAGTTAATGGTTCGGTTCAAGTATTCACTTTCGTTCTGGATGTACCTAATATTGGAGAATTTTGGAAGCATTTATACTTACCTTTGTTCCTCCTACCTTTACCAACTGAAAGCTGAACTTCCGCCATTCTTCAGCTTCTGTATTTCTTTATTCAAAAGTGACGAACCCAACCATAGCAGAACGTCGTTAATTTTCACCAAGAAACAATCTACTTTCTGGGAAGTAAACATGGAAAAGAAATCAGTGCTCATAGGTCAGATCTTTTCAGTTCATCTTTCTATATCTATTCAGTTTCGGAAATATCATTGATTATTACATTATCGTTATAACGTTGCGTATTTCATCTTTTTTTCTAATCTAAATCTGTTACGTATTTCTTTTCTTATAATAACAGTAATTATTTGAATTTGGGAGGCTTTTACTTAGTAAAATTCCATTATCAATAATAAAAACAAGTACTGTGTTTTAAGGAATTTTACTTAATAATTGCGATTCGTAACGCGTTTCACTACACCGTAGCTTCTTCAGACGAATGAATATACAGAAAAATATAAATGAGAATATAACTATAAATGTTCTTGAGTAATTAAAAGCTTATTGGGTTGCTTCTTCTTATGTGGTTATTTACGACAGGTATATCCAATAAAATTGAGGAATAGATTGCTCCCCGAAGAGTTCCAATAGAGGTGAAGGGCTTAAATCGACTTGTTCATTGATGAGTCTACCTGAGTGTTTGTATTTATTTATTTCTAAAGTTTCCCAAAGATCTACCTTCCAATATTTATTATCTGTATGCAAAATTTCAAACTGTGGGTCGAAAGAATGATTATTTTCTAAGAGATGATTCGCGTAATTTGAATCTAATTTTTTATTTGAAAAACTGCGTTTATGTTTCGATATTCTAATATTAAAATTTCTATGTGTTCTACCAATGTAGAAATTATCACAGTCATTGCAATTCAAACTATAATCACCTGATTTATTGTTTTTACCTAGTTTGGTTTTATTATTTTTATATATTTGCCTAAATTATTATTAGTTTGGAAAGCTATGTTGAAATTATTGCTACTTAAGAATGATTTCAGTTTCTCACTTGTAATGCCAACGTAGGTTAAGGTGTTGAATTTTTGTTTCAATTTATTGACAGGGTAAACTTCATTCAATGCGATTCTACTTTGTTTTTATTTAAAATATTATTTAATAGTTTAGGATTGTAACCATTATTTTTGGCTATTTGTTTAATCAAATTTAGTTCTTTGTTGAAATTTTCTGGTGATAACGGGATGTTAATCAATCTATGAATAAAACTATTGAATGCTGACATTCTATGTTGATATGGATGACACGACGAGTTATGTATTATAATATCTGTATGTGACGGCTTATGGTAAATTGTGAAAACATGTTTTCCATTTTCATTCGAAATTGTTACGTCTAAGAAATTTATCGAATTATTGCTTTCTATTTCGGCTGTGAATGCAATTTTTGGATGTAATGAATTTATATGATTTTCGAAAATTTTCAACTGTCTATCTGTTCCTGTGAAGCAAATAATGATATCGTCTACATAGCGATACCAGTATAAACAATATTTACTGAGTGGATGATTATGAATTAATTTCTCTAAGTTATTCATGAAAATTTCTGCTAACAAAGGACTCAACGGATTGCCCATAATCAAGCCGTCTTCAATAGTATAATATTTGTTATTGAAATGGAAATAATTTTGATCTAAACAAATTTTTAATAATGAAAGAATATCTGATTTAATGATAGTATTGACATGATTCTTTTCTAATAATTCTTCAACTAAGTAATACGTATCTTTCGGAGGAATGTTGGAAAATAGATTCTTAACATCGAAAGAAATGAGTTTGGAATTAGGTGGTATAGTGGTATCTTTGATATTGGCAATAAGTTCGTATGAATTTTTGACCGAAATTTTAGATTTAAAATTGCAATGTTTTATTAGCATGTCGTTGAGGAATTTTGAAAGTTTGAACGAAGGTGCCGTTACATAAGAAACAACAGGTCTAATAGGGTAATTAGGTTTATGAAGTTTCATCAACGAATATAATTCGGGGGATTGTGCATTGGAGTTAATGAATTTATATTTTTCTTGGTCTGTAATTAATGATTTTGCTGTCGAAATTATGTTTTTAACCACTTCCTGAACTTTTGCGGTAGGATCCTTAGTTGATGTTATATAGTTTCCGGCTGTTAAGAATTCTTCAGTTTTAGAAATATAATCGGTTTTACTAATCGCAATGACGGTGTTACCTTTATCTGCTTTAGTGAATACTAGATCGTTCTTGGTACTATTTTCACGAATTGTTTTTATTATATATATATATATATATCTATTATTTATATATATGAAAATTTATCAGTTGAAGGTTTGGGTAGAGAAATTTTGAATTAAAGTGAATTCAACTTTTTCTGTTGTTGCTGAAACTTTTTATGAATTAAAATTTTGACATCGTATCTGGATTCAGAGTCTAAAATATCAAACTCAACAGGGTGCAATCTAAACAATAATTCCGTATGGATTACCTTCAAATATATGTTTGCAACGTCCCTCCTGTTGTACTGGATCTTCATATCCTCTTTGAGCCATATGCGTTGGCCTTTCTCGATTGCTCTTCTTGCTGGTCCACTGTTGTTTTGTGTCTTCAACCGTATGTAATTGGGAGTCAACCTGTTTTTCAAGCACATTGAGTAGAACCATATATTCTGAGTGTGAACTGCACATATTAGTAGTATTTTGAAATACCACAAAGCCAAAAAGCCGGTATCAGCTTTCTTTACGTTTGAATTTGGGAGGGAGATACCACTATACCACCTAATTCCAAACTCATTTCTTTCGATTTTAAGAATCTATTTCCCAACATTCCTCCGAAAGATACGTATTACTTAGTTGGAGAATTATTAGAAAATAATCATGTCAATACTATCATTAAATCAGATATTCTTTCATTATTAAAATTTGTTTAGATCAAAATTATTTCCATTTCAATAACAGATATCATACTGTTGAAGACGGCTTGATTATGGGCAATCCGTTGAGTTCTTTGTTAGCAGAAATTTTCATGAATAACTTAGAGAAATTAATTCATAATCATCCACTCAGTAAATATTGTTTATACTGGTATCGCTATGTAGACGATATCATTATTTGCTTCACAGGAACAGATAGACAGTTGAAAATTTTCGAAAATCATATAAATTCATTACATCCAAAATTGCATTCACAACCGAAATAGAAAGCAATAATTCGATAAATTTCTTAGACGTAACAATTTCGAATGAAAATGGAAAACATGTTCTCGCAATTTACCATAAGCCGTCACATACAGATATTATATTACATAACTCGTCGTTTCATCCATATCATATTCATAGATTGATTAACATCCCGTTATCACCAGAAAATTTCAACAAAGAACTAAATTTGATTAAACAAATAGCCAAAAATAATGGTTACAATCCCAAACTAATAAATAATATTTTAAATAAAAAACAAAGTAGAATCGCATTGAATGAAGTTTACCCTGTCGATAAATTGAAACAAAAATTCAACACCTTAACCTACGTTGGCATTACAAGTGAGAATCTGAAATCATTCTTAAGTAGCAATATATAAAAAATAATAAAACCAAACCAGGTAAAAACAATAAATCAGGTGTTTATAGATTGAATTGCAATGACTGTGATAATTTCTACATTGGTAGAACACATAGAAATTTTAATATTAGAATATCGGAACATAAACGCAGTTTTTCAAATAAAAAATCAGATTCAAACTACGCGAATCATCTCTTAGAAAATAATCATTCCTTCGACCCTCAGTTTGAAATTTTGCATACAGATAATAAATATTGGAAGGTAGATCTTTGGGAAACTTTAGAAATCAATAAATACAAACACTCAGATAGACTCATCAATGAACAAGTCGATTTAAGCCTTTCACCTCTATTGAATCTTTTCGGGGAGCAATCTATTCCTTAATTTTATTGGATATACCTGTCATAAATAACCACTTAAGAAGAAGCAACCCAATAAGCTTTTAATTACTCAAGAACATTTATAGTTATATTCTCATTTATATTTTTCTGTATATTCATTCGTCTGAAGAAGCTACGGTGTAGTGAAACGCGTTACGAATCGCAATTATTGAGTAAAATTCCATAAAACACAGTACTTGTTTTTAATAACAGTAATTATTATCATTTGATTTTGGGATATTTAAAATATCTATCATGTGGGATTTGTTCATTTTGATTTCACCTTCTTTTCAATTTTCATAAATTTCATAGTCCTTAATTCGTTTACTTATTATTTCCTTCTTCATAATCACCAAGATTATTTCAGAATATCTGTATTGTTCAAGTTTATTCAGATTGGTGAATAGTTGATTTGATTATCGATATTATATCATATAGCGTGTGCCTGGGGATATTATATACAATATACAGAGGACAAAATTAATTTTTGTTTAATATCTATTCTGTCGAACTGAGATGACTTTATTTATCAACTAATATTCGATTGTTCCCATTTTCTTGAATATAGCTTTTTATATCAGTACAATTTTGTTTTCGTGATTTCACTTTTTTTATATTTTTTTTCGCAAATTTTTCTTTATATTAAACAAGTTCCACGAAGAAATAATTTATGGGCGATGTTAACCCAAATTATTGGGTCATAATGGTTCTAAAACATCTATAGATCATAATCGGCATCACTTGGAAGACTGAACCTGACCATCGGAGCTCTCTCGGTCAAACAGAGAGGGAATTGTTTTTTGTTGAGTTTGAATATTGAAGGATTTTTTGCGATTATACTTAAAAATTGGCAAGCAAGAACAAGGAAGTGATTATGTTTCAAGAGACTCACACTGCGACGGAACAACATCTCTGCGAAAGAGGAAATATTGCAGGTTATGTACTTTTTGATTATCTCCTTAGTCCTTTTTATGACCTTGTCTACTATGTAAAATCTTTTCTTATATTTGTTTCGACATATGAGAGGTATGATTGTTGAAATATTTTTCTGCTGGTTTTCTTTTTCCTTTGTTACAGATTCCTTTCCAAATCCCCTTCCTTTCACCCTTGTCTTCGTTTGGAAATCATGGAATGCAAGAGAGAATGAAGCGGCTGAGCAGAAAAATCTTTGGTACTCTTTATGTACACACGACACTAACACAACATAAACAGACAAGCTATTGCTAGTGCAATAGCGACAGGGAAACGAGTTTTTTTCTTAGGTTCCTTCACTCGTTTAATCGTTGAATCATACGCAAGATAATATGGTTTTCCTGAGCTCACACTTGTGTTTTTCGGAGACACACTAAAGTTATAAATATAAGCATTTATTGTAAATACAATTATTCGAACTTTTGTAAAAACTCTCTTTTCAAAAATATAGAAACAGAGAAACGAGTTTTTTCCTCGGGTTTTTTTTCACTCGTTTATTGAATCATATGCAAGATAGTATGGTTCCCTGTTACAGTTCCTGAACTCACACTTGTGTTTTTTCTAACACACACCATAATTATAGATATAAGCATTTATTGCAAATACAATTATTCAAATTTTGTAAATTCTCTCTTTTATATATATATATATATATATATATATATATATATATATATATATATATATATATATATATATATATATATATATATATATACTTCTGAGAGTCTACATATGAGGACGACTCTCGTACGTATGTACGAGGTGCAGTTTGTCGCTTCGTTTCTCGTCATCCCGCTTAGTTGCACTATTGTGGCTCTTGGGGGCTGCGTGCATGGCAAGCAGATTTGGGAACTAGTTCTTGTCAGGAAGGATTATTCATCGATCTACGGATTTTTGAATAATTCTTCTTGTCTCAAGTTCACATATGTAGACTCCACGTGAAGTTTATCGCGAAAGATATTTGGCCCATCAAATATTTACCGACGGGAGGTTTTATCTCGGAAACAGAGGCCCAGAGCACTATTTCAGCGGGATTATTTCGCTCGTTTTATACCGTTGATGTGATTCACGGAACGGCAAAAGATATCTCCCAATTGTTGGAATTTTTAACGTTCTCACATCTGCTTGTTATTGTTCGTATCTTTCTCGAAGTCCGGTAGCGGGTTCGCCGTGTCGGTCAATAGAGGGCGACTCCCGTACGTAGGTACGAGGTGCGTCCTTTCTGGAATCGATAGGGTACCCCGATGTAGCTTGATCTAGCGACACTGATGAGCTCCTAATAAGGGCGAAACGCAGTCTGTCGCTTCGTTTTCGGCATCCTGCTTAGTTGCACTATTGTGGCTCTTGGGGCTGCCTGCATAATTTTCTCATCTCAAGTTTACATAAATATATATATATATATATATATATATATATATATATATATATATATATATATATATATATATATATATATATATATATATATATATATATATATATATATATATATATATATATATATATATATATATTTATATTGAATAATGAATAATGAATTCATAGAAGTACCTTTCAGTCTCATGCTCTTTTAAGAATCACGTGGCGCCTTTATCATCAATAGTTTCAATTTTGTTTTGAATTGCTAGCCGGCGTACTTCGAATTCGTTTTCACTTGCTGCTATAGAATCTATATCTATAGAATACTGTCATCTACAGGAAAAAGGTAGGTGATAAAACTACAAGAAGTCACACTAGTTTCTAACCTAACCGCAACGCTACACACAGTGTCAGCAAGAAAGCAGTCTGTTGAACTTGCATTTTTTTTATCACTGTTGACTAACACTAAAAAACACTGTACACCACTACACCAAAACTTTCGAACGAAAACTTGATGCGCCTTTCGCCAACTAAGTTGGCATCATTAGGAGATAATAGTACAGCAAATCTATTTCTACATGGCTCTATAATTTATTGGTGATCTATCTTTGCTACTAGACGAGTTTGACAAATCGAGCATTCTGATTGGTCGAACGCGCTATTAGGGGGCGTGTCTAATCTAACAAACCGGCAATTTCACGAGAGATGTTGAGATCATGATCTCTCTAACACCCCCATGACGATTTTCGAGAACCATTTTACTTGATTTTTTGGACATTACCGTCGGTTGAAGAGGTCGACAGACTTTGTACCGCTCTTACACCTTGGTTTTCGATAAAACCGAGTCTTATTAAGCCTTTTCCAGCATTCGCAACGATCCAACACATGGAATTTAGTTTAAAACACAAAATTTGAGACAAACTCTTTGTCTCAAATGTCTGTTATTTTTTCCCATTGTAAAACGTACCACTTAGGTCGACTGGTTCCAACAGCAGTCCTACTAACATACTGAAACTTGAAATCCTTAAAAATACTCAACGTGGGCAATTTAAATCAGAATTTCCGGATACTTTTTGTCACAGAGTATGTGAGCGGGTGACGCTTAATCAATAGCCTGGGATGCAGTGAAATTGTATATTATTCAACAGTTTCGAATGAATTTTCACATGTTAGGTTAATTTTGATATTTTTGCATCTCTTATAATTTACTCTCCTCATATTCTTCACATTAACTTTCGTTAATGAAATATTTTCATTAATATTTCAAAATACTTATAAAGAAATGATAGGTACATTATATTTTTCAATACCCTTCATTTCGAGATAAGGCGTAGGGGGTTGAGAAGGAGGTTATTAATTCACAGTCACGAAAAGCAATTTAACCCTAAAAAAATATCATCTGAATTAATATTTGTTCTCACCTTCCACCGTGAATGTATGAAAGTCTACATGACAAAGATTTAAATAGGCTTATGTTATGCTGAGAATAGAATGTTCATTATTATTTAATTAATATTTTGAAACAAGGTTAAATATCGAAAATTCACTTGTAAGCGGTGATTTGCTGCTTTTGTTGATGTCACAGGAGCTTTTGATTATGTTAATAACGATATAGTCCACATACCTCTACATCTTCCATGTACGCAGATGACACAAATATTTACGCTGATCCACTACAAAACCATCATACTTTACAACAGGATCTCACAATTATTCAGGGTTGGTGTGGGGCATGGTTGATACCTCTCAATCCCGAGAAATATCCTACACATTGGTAAGATAAATTCCAGACTTTTTACAGCATCAACTGAACGACCATGGCATCATGCAAAAACCATATCGACTTAGGAGTTACAATATCAGAGGATCTCAGATGGTCTGACCACATCCATTCTGTATGTACAAGAGCTTCCAGAACGTCGTATCTTATGAAGAAGGTATTTGGGAAATGCAGCATCAATACCTGTCGCGTCCTTTTCACCACCTACATCAGATCAATTTTGGAATTCGCTGGACTTGTCTGGGATTCTCATCTACTTGGCAATATAAACTCGCTGGAATCTTTTCAACGGAGAGTTTCGAGAATGCCCTTCGGAGTTGTTGGCCCTCCATACGAAAATCGCCTTCGTCTTCTGAATCTCCCACTGTTTGCAGATCGACGACTTTGTGGTGACCTCATGGTCACATATAGGGCACTCAACAACCTGTTTGGAGTAGCCTTTCAACCATGTTTCCTCTGGATAACAGCACACATCTTCGAGGTCATGACTTCAAGTTATACAGAAAAAACTTTCGATGCGCCAAAAGAGAGCACTTCTCATCGAACCGAATATTCTACTCATGGAATAAGCTACCCGATGAAGTAGTTAACAGTTCAAGTGTTAATAGGTTCAAAAATACCTTCGATCGATGGTCTACAATTGATAGACTTTCTAGTGGTTAATTGTGGTTGAATTTTATTATTCTTTTCTTTCTCATCCTTCACTCACTAATATATTGCAATCAATTGTATTTTTATAATTTGAGCCATATAGGTTAACCTTGGCTTTTGTTTATGTTCAATTATAATAAGAATAATCCTAAGGCCCTAACATATACCACTTTTCAATAGCTCGATAACATCCTGCAGGAAGTAAATGTAATGGGGGGAGGGTCAGATGGAATGAATTCCATAAACCCTGTTGTTTACAATAGTATACATAAAAACAAAATTATAAATCATTCTTCCACTGTTCACTAATAATAATGTTGTAATAATGGGCTCGAAATTGGTGTAATATTTGCCTAGCAATATAGCCACGCACAAATAAACATTCAATGAGACGCTTATCCTCATTTGTTAAAACCATTGTTGACAATTTCAAACGTCAGAAGAAACCAACACCAAGATAAAATGCGAGTTCAAACCAGATGTCGTCTAAAACTCGATGACATTTCATTATTTTTTGTTCATCATACCAGGTTGTTCAATAAGTTTTGTCATTCGATAAGAAAAACACAATTTTATGGTTCAAAATACACTTCATTGTTCAGTATAATCTCCCTGAGCATTAATACACTTGCTCTAACGATCCTCCAATCTGTGAATCCCATCCTTGAAGTGAGAATCCGGAAGGTCTGCAAAATACGCTTCAACAGCCGTTATGACCTCTTCATTTGATGAAAAACGCTTGCCACGCATACATTTTTGAGATCTGGAAACAAATGGAAGTCGCTGGGGGCCAAATCTGGTGAATACGGTGGATGCTCCAACAATTCGAACTTTAATTCATGGATTTTAGCCATTGTCTGTCTTGTAACACAGTGCATTGTTCTGATGAAAAAGATTTTTTTTCCTCTGCAAACCAGGTCTTTTTTCACGAGTTTTTTCCTTCAACTGGTCCAAAAGGTTGCAATAATATTCAGAATTAATTGTTTTACCAGGTTGCAAGTAATCCACAAACAAAATTCCTTTCCCATCCCAAAAAACTGAGTCCATAACCTTCTTGGCCGATTTCCGGACACGAACTCGTTTCGAAGCCGAACAACCAGGTTCACACCACTCTTTAGCCTCTTGTTTCGATTTAGGATCATGGTGATAGACCAAAGTCTCATCCATAGTGATGAATCGACGCACAAAATCCACTTTATTCTTTTTAAAACGCTAAATGTTGCTGAGAAAGTCGCATTCGAATGTGTTTTTGTACCATTCTTAGCGAATGCGGCACCCATTGTGCACACAGCTTTCTAAACCCCAAAATTTCACTCAAAATATGGCTCACACTGCCTAATGAGATGTGTAGAGCCTCCACTAAATCCCTCTCAGTCAATCGACGATCTTCCAAAACCATATCATGTATTCTTGTGTTAATACGCTTTTTGAACGTCCTTCACGTGGATCGTCTTCAAGGCTTGTACGACCACGTTTAAATTCACCAACCCATTTTTCTACTATTCTAATTGTAGGTGAACAATCATTATACACTCTGAACATTCGTTAGTGTATTTCTTTTGGTGCTACATCTTCCAAAAATAAGAATTTCATCACTCCACGATATTCAATTTTTTTCATCGTACAAAAATACTGTGACACGTGACACTAAATGGCTTGTAAACAAAAAATGAATTGATAGGTTGAAATGAACCTTCACATACTTCATATGAAGAGTATACCAACAAAACAAAAACAAATTTGGACTAATAGCAACGCCCTCTCTTATCGAACGACAAAACTTGTTGAACAATCTGGTAGCGTGAATGCTTGCAGTCTATGTTAAGAGGTTTCACAACGGGATGTGCATGTGATGGTGAAGAAGAGAAACATTATTGACGACAATTGGCACAATTCTGAATCAATATTCGAATTCGATACCTCAAAATGACGGGAAAGGTTTAATCTAGTGATTGAATTACGCAGTTCGTTCATTACGACAGCAAAAATTCCTTAATGCCCAGGGAAAATTGTTGATATTTGAGGAAGTCGTCCATTTTGAATTCGAACGGAAATCAAATTTTAGGTTGGTTTTAATAAAATATGGTTCTTCGTCTTCTTAGAACGTTCATGTAAAACATAACAACTTCAGGAGTGCCAACGCCGTGAGGTGAAAAAAATATTTCGATTTCAGCTGAAACTCAGAATGAAAAAAATTCTTCACGCTACATTCTTATCAATTCTTGGAATATTTTCGAGATCAATACGTAAAATTGTTCAGAAAAGACTGAATTATCGACTGAATGCCCCATTCGAATTTTTTAGTGAAAAAAAAAATTCCAGCGATCTGGAAATATATCTCATTTTCGAATGGATCAGACATATTATATTTCACCGAAAATGAAATTTCCTTTGGCTATCCAATGAAGCAAGAACGAATGTTTCAGCTCTTAAATTGCGAAAGTTATAACAGAAAGAAAAACGTCGGGTTTTCTCTTGCCCACCTTATAGGTTGAGACTTTTAGAGAAACGGTTCTAATAAAGTTAAAATAGGTACCTTTATTTAAAAAGAACGTTTTTTAACAGTTTAGTTTATTGAGTTGACAAGAGATTTTTGAGCTACCAGTATACAAAACATTATCTAAAATTGCGTTGACCTCAAAAACAACGCTTGTTGAAGTTGAAGTAAAAAAAATGTTTAAATTCACTTAAATCTGAGCCAATTTTTTGGGCAAAGCAGTTGAAATTATTATTCCCAAAATGTTTATAAAGAAATCATTGATATTGAAACTGATTTTGAGTTAGGCAGGATTTTAGAAGCCTATCTCTCAGGACTCCACATGTTACCCCTCTTTCAACCGATGTATTCATAATAACTCAGAAAGAAGAGCGTTATTAAGTAGACACATAGCGGAAAAACGTATAGTGTTCTGGTACCGATATACAGATGATATTACGATAGAATTCCAGGCAAATAGATGAATTTCCGCAATTTCTGGATGAAGTTCATTTATAACATCAATAGAAGATAAACCTTCACAAACACAACTATTACCATGTACTCATTCAATCGCTTAAGTCACAAACTAGCAGCTTTCAATTCAAAGATCCATAGGGTCTTCTTCATTCCACTGCCACCGAAAGACTTCAAAACTGAAATAAATACTATCATAAAAATTGCCTTAAATAACAAAAATCGCCAGATTATAACGAACAAATTTATCCAAGGCGAAGAAAAATATCAAGTAACACAATTATCATATTCCATAAAAGATACTTCCTTGAAAAAATTCGTTAGTTTCAACTACGCTAGTCTTCAATCCATATTTTCTAAATTCAAAATAACCACCTCTCTCTCAAGAGGTCTGTACTTCATTCTAATATATAAAATCTAACCTAAGCTAACCTAACCTGACCTCATGGTCACATATAGGGCACTCAACAACCTGTTTGGAGTAGCCTTTCAACCATGTTTCCTCTGGATAACAGCACACATCTTCGAGGTCATGACTTCAAGTTATACAGAAAAAACTTTCGATGCGCCAAAAGAGAGCACTTCTCATCGAACCGAATATTCTACTCATGGAATAAGCTACCCGATGAAGTAGTTAACAGTTCAAGTGTTAATATGTTCAAAAATACCTTCGATCGATGGTCTACGCGGAACAATAGATAGACTTTCTAGTGGTTAATTGTGGTTCAATTTTATTATTCTTTTCTTTCTCATCCTTCATTCACTGATGTACTGCAATCAATTGTATTTTTGTAATTTGAGCCATATAAGATTCCCTTGGCTTTAGTTAATGTTCAATATTAATAATAATATTCCTAAGGCCCTAACACGTACCACTTTTCAATAGCTCGATAAGATCCTTTTACATTTTCAGGAAGTAAATGTAATGGGAGGAGGGTCAGATGGAACGAATTTTATGCCTGAACCCTGTTGTTTACAATAGTATACATAAAAACAAAATTATAAATCATTCTTCCACTGTTCACTAATAATAATGTTGTAATAATGGGCTCGAAATTGGTGTAATATTTGCCTAGCAATATAGCCACGCACAAATAAACATTCAATGAAACGCTTATCCTCATTGGTTAAAACCATTGTTAATAATGTTAACGTCAGAAGCAAGCAACACCAAGATAAAATGCGAGTTCAAACCAGATGTCGACTAAATCTCGATGACATTTCATTATTTTTTGTTCATCATACCAGGTTGTTCAATAAGTTTTGCCGTTCGATAAGGAAAACACAGTGTTATGGTTCAAAATACACTTTATTGTTCAGTACAATCTCCCTGAACATTAATACACTTGCTCCAACGATCCTCCAATCTGTGGATCCCATCCCTGAAGTGAGAATCCGGAAGGTCTGCAAAATACGCTTCAACAGCCGTTATGACCTCTTCATTTGATGAAAAACGCTTGCCACGCATACATTTTTTGAGATCTGGAAACAAATGGAAGTCGCTGGGGGCCAAATCTGGTGAATACGATGGCTGCTCCAACAATTCGAACTTTAATTCATGGATTTTAGCCATTGTCAAAATGTTCCTCTGACACGGTGCATTGTCCTGATGAAAAAGGATTTTTTTCCTCTGCAAACCGGGTCTTTTTTCACGAATTTTTTCCTTCAACTTGTCCAAAAGGTTGCAATAATATTCAGAATTAATTGTTTTACCAGTTTACAATTAATCCACAAACAAAATTTCCGGACACGAACTCGTTTCGAAGCCGAACAACCAGGTTCATACGTTTAGCCTCTTGTTTCGATTTAGGATCATGGTGATAGACCCAAGTCTTATCCATAGTGATGAATCGACGCACAAAATCCTCTTCATCCTTTTCAAAACGCACCAAATGTTGCTGAGAAAGTCGCATTCGAATGTGTTTTTGTACCATTCTTAGCGGCATCCATTGTGCACACAGCTTTCTAAAACCCAAAATTTCACTCAAAATATGACTCACACTGCCTAATGAGATGTGTAGAGCCTCCACTAAATCCCTCTCAGTCAATTGACGATCTACCAAAACCATATCCTGTATTTTGGCTATGATTTCTTGTGTTAATGCGCTTTTTTGGACGCCCTTCACGTGGATCGTCTTCAAGGCTTGTACGACCACGTTTAAATTCAGCAACCCATCTTTCTACTGTTCTAATTGTAGGTGAACAATCATTATACACTCTAAACATTCGTTAGTGAATTTCTTTTGGTGCTACACCTTCCAAAAATAAGAATTTTATCACTCCACGATATTCAATTTTTTCCATTGTACAAAAATACTGTGACACGGCGACACTAAATGGCTTGTAAACAAAGAATGAATTGACAGATTGGAATGAACCTTCACATACGTTCATATGAAGAGTGTACCAACAAAACAAAAACAAATTTGGACTAATAGCAACGCCGTCTCTTATCGAACGACAAAACTTGTTAAACAATCTGGTAGCGTGCAGTGATGGTGAAGAAGAGAAACATTATTGACGACAATTGGCACAATTCTGAATCAATATTCGAATTCGATACCTCAAAATGACGGGAAAGGTTCAATCTAGTGATTGAATTACGCAGTTCATTCATTGCGACCGCAAAAATTTCTTAATGCCCAGGGAAAATTGTTGATATTTGAGGAACTCCATTTTGAATTCGCACGAAAATCAAACTTTAGGTTGGTTTTAATAAAATATGGTTCTTCGTCTTCTTAGAACGTTCATGTAAAACATAACAACTTCAGGAGTGCCAACGCCGTGAGGTGAAAAAAATATTTCGATTTCAGCTGAAACTCAGAATGGAAAAAATTCTTCACGCTACATTTTTATCAATTCTTGGAATATTTTCAGGATCAATACGTCAAATTGTACAGAAAAGACTGAACTATCGACTGAATGCCCCATTCGAATTTTTTAGTGAAAAAAAAGTTCCAGCGATCTGGATATATATCTCATTTTCGAATGGATCAGACATATTGTATTTCACCGAAAATGAAATTTCCTTTGGCTATCCAATGAAGCAAGAACGAATGATTCAGCTCTTAAATTGCGAAAGTTATAACAGAAACAAAAACGTCCGGTTTTTTCTTGCCCACCTTATAGGTTTAGACTTTTAGAGAAACGGTTCTAATAAAGTTAAAATAGGTAACTTTATTTAAAAAGAACGTTTTTTAACAGTTTAGTTTATTGAGTTAACAAGAGATTTTTGAGCTACCAGTATACAAAACATTATCTAAAATTGCGTTGACCTCAAAAACAACGCTTGTTGAAGTTGAAGTAAAAAAAATGTTTAAATTCACTTAAATCTGAGCCAATTTTTTGGGCAAAGCAGTTGAAATTATTATTCCCAAAATGTTTATAAAAAAATCATTGATATTGAAACTGATTTTGAGTAAGGCAGGATTTTAGAAGCCTATCTCTCAGGACTCCACATGTTACCCCTCTTTCAACCGATGTATTCATAATAACTCAGAAAGAAGAGCGTTATTAAGTAGACACATAGCGGAAAAACATATAATGTTCTGGTACCTATATATTGATGATAATACGGTAGAATTCCAGGCAAATAGATGAATTTCCGCAATTTCTGGATGAAGTTCATTTATAACATCAATAGAAGATAAACCTTCACAAACACAACTATTCCCATGTACTCATTCAATCGCTTAGGTCACAAACTAGCAGCTTTCAATCCAAAGATCCTTCATTCCACTGCCACCGAAAGACTTCAAAACTGAAATAAATACTATCATAAAAATTGCCTTAAATAACAAAATTCGCCGGATTATAACGAACAAATTTATCCAGGGTGAAGAAAAATATCAAATAACACATTTATCATATTCCATAAAAGATACTTCCTTGAAAAAATTCGTTAGTCTCAACTAAGCTAGTCCTCAATCCAATAGTCTGAGCAACTATTTTCTAAATTCAAATAACCACCTCTCTCCCAAGAGGTCTGAACTTTATTCTGCTAATAAAAAACAGACAAATTCAAAATATCAAGTCAAAAATTTCTTGCATTGAGTGCACGGTAGCTTATGTTGTGCAGACAGGTTGGAATTTCGAAACCAGATTTAAAGAACATTTATCCTCTGACAATAATTCTCCAATGTGTAAACACATAAAAACCACAAATCAATAACATTAGATAAAAATGAGATAAAAACACAAGGTTTAACTTTGATCTACACTTTATTTGAAAAAATTCGACGACGTTTCGCTGACACAGCAGCTTTATCAAGAATGAAAAATAGAATGAAGAGTATGGTATTATAAACAAATCGTAGAACAAGTTGGATGAATAACAGGAAAATCCACACCGAGCCATTGTACAGTTAGTATGAAAGGTAATAAAAACTAATTGAACAAGTTAAGTAGGGGTGAGTAATTCAAATCTACCTGTTCATTCAAAAGCTTGTCCGAATGTTTGTATCTATTTATTTCTAATGCTTCTAGGAGATCTAATTTTGAACTTTTGATTTTATATGTAATATGTCAAAGTTTTTATTGAATGAATGGTTTTCTTTTATTAGGTGGTTTGAATAATTTGAATCAGATTTATTTTTGTCGAAGCTACGTTTATGTTCAGATGTTCTTATGCCAAAACTCCTATAGGTCCTACCGATATAAATTTTATCACAAGAACCGCAATTGAGTTTATAGATTCCTGATTTACTTGATTTTTCAACACGAGATTTATTGTTTTTAATATGTTTACCTAAGTTATTAGAAGTTTTGAAAGCTATATTAAGATTTTGTTTGACGAGAAAGGATTTAATATTTGTACTTGCAGAACCGCAGAATGTTAAACTGTTGAATATTTTATAGTCCTTATGAATAGGATATACTTCATTTATTGCTTTTGATAGAGTTTTTACGAATGATTAGGTCTATCATATCCGGATTATATGAATTATTAATGGCTATCTGTTTGATGATGTTTAACTCTTTATTATAATCTTCTACTGATTTACCTTTATCAGTAGAATAAAAACTTTGACATATTACATATAAAATCAAAAAGTTCAAAATTAGATCTCCTAGAAGCATTAGAAATAAATAGATACAAACATTCGGACAAGCTTTTGAATGAACAAGTAGATTTAAATTACTCACCCCTACTTAACTTGTTTAATTAGTTTTTATTACCTTTCATACTAACTGTACAATGGCTCGGTGTGGATTTTCCTGTTATTCATTCAACTTGTTCTACGATTTGTTTATAATACCATACTCTTCATTCTATTTTTCATTCTTGATAAAGCTGCTGTGTCAGCGAAACGTCGTCGAATTTTTTCAAATAAAGTGTAGATCAAAGTTAAACCTTGTGTTTTTATCTCATTTATATCATGGATCTACATCAAGTAACGGCCTCCACAATTCAAACATTAGTTAACATCAAGATTCTTCTTAATTGCGATAGAGGATAGAAAATTGATCTGTTGGAACAACTATTTTCCAATAAATTATTACAATTATTAAGTATTATAATAAAATATGAATTAAATGTTCGGAAACAATTTGGATTCCACACAAACGTTTATTATTGCATTGCGATCTTTTCTTCAATAGTCTCCTAAGGTTTTCCACTTCTTTAATATTCATTCTTGGTAAACTTGTAATTTAATGGAAGATATCGAGCGATTCTCCCACAACGAATAACTGTAATATTTATGCATTCAGCTCTCGTTCGCACCTCGTCCCTTATGATCGTATTTTGTTTTTTCTCCAAGGGGTGCTTATAATTCGTTCCCGCTGCTATTTCTCTTCGGATGTTGCAATTTTCCGCTTCTTATCTCCTTTTTATTATTCTATATTCGTGGAATATTATTATAACTCTGATATTGTTACGCAATTTTTTTTTCATTCATTTTTATTAGAATGAATATTTATATTGGCGAAGTTTATTCACTTTACTGAAGATAACGTTGAGCTTGACTGCTTTATATATTTTGAAATACTTGAATATTCATACAATTCGTCGTGAATTAACATTCAAATATGGTGTATGAAAATTGTCTATTCGTTATTCAAATAAGAATAAAACATAAAAGTAACAAGTTGTTCTCCAAAGTTTGTTTCTTTTGAAGAAAAATTAACTTGTAGCTTTATACATGCAAAATTGAAATCCAGCTGTTTCGAATTTGAACCTCGTAATTAGTCAAAGTTTGTGATCAAATGGTATTTTCATTCACAGATATATAAAAAAAAGGGTTTAACCCCGACGAGTTGCCATATACCGACAGAAGTACATCTCCGCGAAAGAGGAAATATCGCAGGTTATGTACTTTTTGATTATCTCCTTAGTCCTTTTTAGGGCATTGCTTGTTATGTAAAATCTTCTCTTATATTCAAGTGTGTTTAGACATATAAGAGTCAGGTATGATTGTTGAAATATTTTTCTGCTGGTTTTCTTTTTCCATTGTTACAGATTCCTGTCCCAAACCCCCTTCCTTTCACGCTTGTCTTCTTCTGAAAATCAATCAAATCTGAAATGGAAAATGAGAATTGAAGCTGCTAAGCAGAAAAATCTTTGGTACTCATTATGTACACACGATAATAACGCAACATAAACAGACAAGCTATTGCTAGTGCAATAGAGACAGGGAAACGAGTTTTTTCCTCAGGTTTTTTCACTCGTTTATTGAATCATACGCAAGATAGTATGGATCCACCGAGTTGCCCATATATCTGTTCATGCAATCAAACTGATTTCATGAAAAAATATAAATCCACCACCCGGTAATTAATACCATTGCCAGGCAATGATTATAATCAAAATATATCCTGGAATCATTATATATTAGGATAACGTTAAATGTTATGAGAATATATCAATCTACCAGAATATATACAAACTATTGCATCATCAGACAATGACATCAATGTACCAATGAGTAATGTCAGAGGCTTTCTCCCGGAAAAATCCAGTGTACGGACCTTAGTCAAGTAACACTGAATGTTACTCATTCATAGTTTTCTTTGTGTGAAGTGATGATCGATCGAATAGAATACTGCTCTGAATATAAATATGATAAATATGTCAGCTAATTATATTACATTTATATATACAAATAAATAAAATATGAAATGAGATTCTGAGCAGTATAAACTAAGGAGAAAACCTATGACGGTAGCTCATTATTTTTTCGGAAAGAAACCTACGAAGAATATTACAAGATTTGATGAATGTTATCGTAACTGTTCGAACAAATCTTTCTTCAGACCTAAAATCTCAAAATTTTGTGAAGATTCCTAGGAACAACACCTGTTGTAGAAATAATAATCAGTAGAATAAATTTTTTTCATTTGCCACATTTTCATTTTCATATATATATATATATATATATATATATATATATATATATATATATATATATATATATATATATATATATATATATATATTTAACTAGTAAAAACCTTTTCAGAGCTATCAACTCCTATGCTGTTCCTATTCTTACATCTTCTTTTGGAATTATTAAATGGTCTAAAACTGATCTAAATGAATTACAATGTCAAACGAGGAAAATGCTCTGTAAATATCATAAGAGCCACCCAAAGTCAGCTGTTCAGAGAGTTACACTACCTAGACATCTTGGAGGTCGTGGATTAATTGATTTGAATAATCTTCATAGTAAACAGATTTTTCATCTACGTTCCCATTTTCATGATAAACAGAGAACGTCTAAATTACATGATATTGTTGTTGCTTCAGATTATAATCTTACACCTCTGAACTTGACAATGCAAAAGGTAGATTTTGATATATTTGATGATAATTCTAAAAGAGAAAGTTGGATGCAGAAGGAAATACACGGAAAGCACCCTAAAGAATTGAAAAATGATTATATTGATGAAATTGCATTGAATAAATGGTTAGTATCTGGAGAATTGTTTGCTGAAACAGAAGGCTTGGCAATTGCGATCCAGGACCAGGTTGTTTTCACAAGGAATTATAGAAAACATATCATCAAACAAAATATAGATGATTCTTGCCGTAGATGTTTCTGTTCTTCAGAAACAGTTTTTCATATAATATCATCTTGCTCAGTCCTTGCTTCAACAGATTATTTAGAAAGACATAATGCCGTCGCTAATATTATTCACTTCAATCTAGGAATTAAACATGACCTAATTCCCAAAAGAAAAAATTTCAAAAATATGAACCTGAGATTATTTGTGAAAATGACAAATATAAACTTTATTTTGATAAAACAATTCTGTGCAACAGAGCTGTAAAACACAATAGACCAGATATCGTTCTTAATGATAAACAGAATCAAATAACATATATAATTGATATTGCTATACCCGACACACATAATATACAAAATAAATACAATGAAAAAACTTCTAAATATATGATGCTTGGCGACGAGATTGAAAAATGTGGAAAATGAAGAAAATATTTATTCTACCGATTATTATTTCTACAACAGGCGTTTTTCCTAGAAATCTTCCTAAAAGTATTGAGATTTTGGGTCTGAAGAAAAATTTGTTTGAACAGTTACAAAAGATAACAGTCATCAAATCTTGTAATATTCTTCGTAGGTTTCTTTCCGAAAATAATAATGAGGTAGAGTCATAGGTTTTCTCTTTAGTTTATACTGCTCAGAATCTCATTTCATATTTTATTTATTTGTTTATATAAATGTAATATAATTAACTGACAATTTTGTCATATTTATATTCAGAGCAGTATTCTATTCGATCGTTCACCACTTCACACAAAGGAAACTATTAATGAGTAACATTCAGTGTTACTTGACTAAGGTCCGTACACTGGATTGTTCCGGGGAGAAAGCCTCTAACACTACTCGTTGGTTCATTGATATCATTGTCTGATGATGCTATAGTATGTATATATTCTGGTAGATTGATATATTCTCATAACATTTAACGTTATCCTAATATATAATTACTCCAGGATATGTTTTGATTATAATCATTGCCTGGCAATGGTATTAATTACCGGGTGGTGGATTTATATTTTTTCATGAAATCAGTTTGATTGCATGAACAGATATATGGGCAACTCGTCGGGGTAAAACCCCCTATATATATATACTTATATAACCTAACCATTAGAATTGTGCATTTATTTGTGGGAGAAGTATTATATGTCCACTAATATTGTCAGTGTTGCATTTTATTCAAAAAGAATGTAAGAAATTTGATACACCAATTCATGATAATTATTTATTCCAAAATGTGGGTGCTTATATAACCGTTTAAATAGAAAATTACCTCATCTAACCGAAAGATCGTAAACCTTTTAAGTTATACGTCATGGTCATTATAGCTAAATGATCTACTTTATCGTGGTCATTAATGTCCTAATTACTGTAAACTTTCTATTTCCAGCGGAGTCAAATATAAATCACGCTATGGAGAAATTTGGAGGGTATGCAACGTGAATATACTAAACAAGAGAGTAAACTTTATTAGTTTTTTGTTTGTAATCGAATAGTAATTGCTTATGTTAGGACCACTAGAGAAAGAGATTGTTAAATTAAACTTCGAAAGATAATTTCTGATGTTAATAGAGAAGGGCCAATGCAAGTTAGACATGCGTATTTATTTTCTGATTTTACTATAATAGACAGGTTACGTAGCCCAATCAGGTCGAAATTTTGAATCAAGATTCCAAAAACATCTCTTCTCTAATATCAAATCCGCAATTCTTCAACTTATTGAATCTACAACTCACATTATTACATTAGATAATTCAAAATTTTCTCACAAAGAAATAAAGGAATAACAATGAATCTGTTCGCAGTTTTGAAATTAAAAAACTTTGTTCAAACTCAGAATTCACCACTCTTTGATCAACTTGAATTTAATCTCCCCTCATAACACTACTATTAAAATAGGTATTGTTAACACATTCTTTCTCACAACCATATGCTCTAGAGACAAAATGATATATCCGTCGACTGGTCGTGTGCATCAGAAAAAAAATATTAGGAAATTAGTGTAACATTTTATTTATAATAATAATAATTACAAGATTACCAACTTGGAATCGGAAATGACAGCATACAGATACGCGTTACATCTTGCGTTCGTAAAAAAATATCCGGAATTACAACACATATCCGAGAGGGGAAATTCGGATAAACGAAGAACAATCGTTAAAAACAGGCTACTTTCTTCAGAAACGCTGCAAAGCATACGAGAAGAGGTCATAATGGAACTCGGAAGTGAAGATGATACTCATAACGGTGTACGATCAATGAAAGTGTTACAGATAACATCGAAGCCATGGAAACAGATATCAACATAGAGTGTCCCCCTGAGGCGAACCAGCAGAACGAATTTATGTATTTAGCACGATAAGAACTCAACAGAGCAATAACTGAACTCAGTGGTAGCAACCCAAATAAACGACCTAAACTACCCAAACTCAAGATGAACAAGAACACCAATATCCTCATATAAAGCACAAACTCAGTGTTTGAAGAATACACTGACCAGAACACCTTGGAGAAAATTGACACTTCGATTTACTGTGGAGCGGTAACGGTTCTTCGACTACACAAACTCTGATTCGATCTGAGCCAAAAAGCGTCAGGAAACCACCATGGCAAAAACGACTGGAGAAGGTCATTGACAATATTAGAGCTGAGATCGGTCGCCTTACAGAATTCCTGAGAAACAAAAAGGGCTCGAGGCACTTGAAATCCCATATAGGCAAAGTTCATAGAAAATTGGTACGAACACAAAACACCCTGATCACAAACAACATATCCACGTGTCTATGGACACTTTGAAGCAGAAACTTCAAGCAAAAGCAAAGAGGCTCTCAAGATACATATAGTATACTGAAAAGAAACATCAAAACCAGATGTTTCTCCAAAGCGCGGCCAATTTTCATATGGGAAATAACAAAACTGCGACCAATAATAACAGAGTACCTGACGCACAGTGCTTGACCGATTATCGGTCATCACTATGGTCGAACACCAAACAACACAATAAAGATGCGGAATAGATCACGAATGAAAACCAACGCTTTGATATCAAACATATGGTCTTCGAAGGAATAACGGAGGAAGAAATCACAACAGTAGTTAGAGCGATATTATTATAGATAATATCCACAATTTCTGGTATAAGTAGTTTGATAAGCTCCACGGAGCCCTAGCGAAACAGCTCACGTGTTTTCTTCAACCTCCCAGGAAAACACCCACTTTCCTAACACAAGGCTTAACATATATGCTACTTAAGAGCGATAGAACACAGGATCCGTCTCAATAGAGGCCAATCACTTGCCTGCGGACACTCTACAAAATACTCACCTCGTGCATATCGAATCGAATATACCAACACTTTGACGACAACAATATATTACCTGAGGAGCAAAAAGGAAGCAGAAAGAAACACCACGGGTGCAAGGAACAACTCATCATTGATTCTATGATTATGAAACAGGCTCACGTAGGGCATCGGAATGTTCATTCAGCTTTTCTCGATTATCTGAAGGCATTCGATAGTACCGCCCATTCTTGGCTTGTCGAAGTATTGCAGATTATCAAAATTCACCCAGCCCTGGTAGAATTCATGAAGAGAACAATGACACACTGGCGCACATCTCTGCAGGTCAACATGAACAATAAGTGAATTAAAACCGACGAGATACCTATACGTCGTGGAATTTTTCAAGGAGACTCTTTGAGTCCACTATGGTTCTGTGTAGCTATGAACCCATTGTCCTCAATGCTCAATAGAACAGGATACGGATTAAGGATAAAAAGAGATAGGAACTATCATACAATCTCCTACCTGCTGTATATGGATGACATCAAATTATATGCTTCGAACAAGAAGCAATTGGATGATCTGCTGAAAACTGTCAACTGTAAGTTCTCGGCAGATGTTCATATGAAATTCGGGATTGGGAAATGTAAGAACATTTAAAGAGGGAAAGTCATAAATGGTGAAACACAACTTCCAAACGGTGATATTATACAGTGCATGAAGAATAGGATACCAACAAGCCAGATTGCTAGACCAAAATCAGTCAAAGGAGAAGATTTGTTCAGAATACAGTCAGCGTCTGAAGACTGTGCTGAAATCAATGTTGAACTCGGGGAATTTTGTCAAGGCAATCAACACCTATGCTATTCCAGTGTTGATTTACTCATTTGGAATAATCAGATGGACTAAGACAGAACTGGTTGATATTCAATAGAGTGGTATTGTTGGCTGATAAGGGATATACACCTCTGAATCTTGCTACCAGGGATAGCCTGCTGAATCTACCAAAATCTGTAACGTGCCGATGTCACTTTTACAGCCTCAGAGTATTTCCTTCAGATGATCAAATTTCACGATAATAAAGAATTTATTGTTTATATGTTTCGCGAGATAACCCCTTCCACGCTTTGCGGGAAGATTAACACCTTGGATGCGTATGTAGTTACTGAATGAATAATTTTCCAACCGTGCTTTCTTCTTGTGATCGCTCGAAGAGTAACTTCAAATAATAGTATCTTCTTTTCAAGTGAAGTTTTGTTATAACCCTTCAAAGTAAAAGGGTTTTTGGTTTGGACGACGAGTTATATTTTTGTTCTGGATAGGAAGACACCCCTATATCTTTTATTTGGAAGACTATTTTTTGGAAGCTCATTAATAAATCCAGAGCTGATATTCACATTCTCGAAGAGAACAAACTTTCATCGAATATCTGGAGAAGAAATTAATTTCCAGTCTTGTCCATCTAGAGGTTTCGAGCGAACGTCCATGTTCATATAATTTGAACCAATCAGCGCTGTAACCTTCAAAAAAAAACAACACCAACAAACTGTGACACCACCTCCATCATAATCAAAGATGAGTTCATTCAATTGAGACCTCTGTTATCTTTTCTCATCATTTATTTCATTGAACATTTTGTAAATACTCTGTAAAGCCGAGATTTTACTTGTAGTGTAATATAATTATTGAATTTTAACCTGTTTTTCATTTATTGGGAAGGGAGACTCATACATCAAATAGAACTTGAAAAATATAAACTCACGACCCATCTTAACGTCCGAGCAGGGTAATTCAAGCCAGTGATAACCAATAAATAAATGAGGGGGCTTATAAATCTACCTATCTGATACTGAAAAACAAGAGTAATGGTCAAGAAAGGAATTGCATGGACGACATCACCATGAGATTAATCAACCACACATCGACAAAGTAGCCTCCAAAACTGAGATAGTGCACAAGCTCAGTAATATTAATATACAGACAATGGGCCATCTACTTTGAGTCCTTCAGTCCACGTATTTTCAACTATGTATTCGAATACAATGCTGGTTTGTCTCCTCGTCCGTAGTGATATAGTGGCGTGATTTCTGTGAGTTTTGTTAATCGTCTGCTGTTTATTCAGTTTGTTTATTCTGTCTGTGACCGGTTGTATTCCTGTAAAATTGTACAGTAGATCGTTTGGTGGTTTGTGAAGTATGTTGTTGGGATGTCTCCCTAGAAGTAAGTATAATTGAACTGAAGAGGAAGGGGTTGAATTAGTTTCAAACAATTTTTTTCACGGATTTGTTTAATTCAACTGGGCTTCAAAGGAATTGAAATTAAGGGTTCGATATTAATCTCGAAACACACTTTCCCTAGAAGATTACACAGGTCTGCAACAAAAATGCTGTCTGTATATTTTCAACTGATTTCTATGTATTTAGGTGTTCTGAAAACAAAAAACATACTCAAAAATTCCAGAACGTAAGGTTATTCTACAAAACGCAAAACTTTTTATTACAAAAAACGGATTTTTTGGGCTAAAAAGGGATTAACTTGTAGTATAAATGATAGGTATAATTTTATTTTGATAACTGTTTTAAAATGTTTACAGGACATAACTATCATTAATTTCTAAAAAAGGAACACCCTGTTTGACTACATTAACAAGTATAAACATGTTGTACCCTGAACGTGCGCGCTCCGAAAGTGTAGAAGTGGCGCGGGACAATTACGTGTTAACTCGTCATTGTTTTATAGATCTTGGTTCAATACAGTGCAATGTCGTCTGTGCGGAAGTGTGTGAACTCTTCGGATAGTTTCTGTTACATTTGTGGAGAATATATGACATCAAAGCAACATGTTAATATTACGGACTTTGTAAAAAAAATATACTTCGCGTATTTTGGCTTCAAACTTGGACATCAGGATAAAGTATGGGCACCTCATAAAGTCTGCAAACGATGTGTTGAAGACCTTCGAAAATGGTTTAAGGGCAAGAAAAAAGCTTTCCGATTTGCGATTCCTATGGTATGGCGCGAGCAAAAGAACCATAGTGATGATTGTTACTTTTGTTCGTGTAATGTGAAAGGGTATAATTCAAAACGGAAGCAGTCAATTTCATACCCCAATCTGCAATCAGTTATTCGTCGTATCCCTCATGGGACCGAAATACCAGTGCCCAAGGTCCCTGCTACCTTGGAAGAGGTTCCAAGTTCTGACGAAGATGGTGCTGTACCTACACCCGATGACCAGTCAACTTTTGAATTTGAAGATGACAGAAGTCCAAAATTGTTTTCCCAAGGCGAGCATAATGATTTGGTAAGAGATTTGAATCTTCCCAAAAACGCTGCTGAGTTGCTTGGACCAAGGCTCAAAAGCAGGATTTATTTTTGCCGGGAGTGTCTTCCTCCTGGTTAAGATATCGTGAAAAACAGTTTACTTCCTACTTTGCTCAAGAGGACGAGTTGGTTTATTTCACCAATATTGAAGGTTTGATGAATACATTTAAGATCTCATACGACCCAGAAGAGTGGCGTATTTTTATATATTCTTCGAAAAGAACCCTTAAAGCAGTTCTACTTCGCAACGGCTTTTTCTATGCTTCTATTCCAGTCGGCCATTCTGTACACCTCAAAGAAACCTACAAGAACTTGGAATTAATTCTTTGTAAATTAAAATATAAAGACCACGGTTGGCAAGTGTGCGGTGATTTCAAAATCTTGGGCATAGCGCTCGGACAGCAATCTGGGTTTACCAAATTCCCTTGCTTTTTGTGTCTATGGGATAGTAGAGACCGAACAAATCACTGGATCGAAAAGTGTTGGCCTGCGAGGGAGCTTAAAGTTGGCGAAAAGAATATCCTGCATGAAACTTTGGTGCCTCCGCATAAAGTTTTTATTTATTATCGTGGACTTATGCACTATCTCAGCTGTTAGCTGGATATAATTTACCTTTCCCAGATTCAGCAATCAAAGGGAATAGGCTCGATTACAATATACTTGACATAAATTTCCTAACTATCCTAAATGTATTAAGAATTACAGTTTTTTGCATTTCTATTCTTATTCTTATGCAATTCTAATTTCTTAAGGCTATCATGCAAAGTTTTGGGTATTAAACCAGTCGAGGATACGATGACAGGAACAATATCTATTTTATCGAGGTGCCACATCTGCTTGATCTCAATAGCAAGGTCTGTGTATTTGGACTTTTTCTCCTGGAACTTGTTCAGCACGTTGTTATTATTCGGTATGGCGACATCCACCAGCATTGCTGTTCTGGCTCTCTCTTATCATACACCACTATGTCCGGCCTATTATTCGTCACTATTCTGTCAGTGATAACAGGCCTATCGTAGTATAATCTGATAGAGTCATTTTCCAATATGGGCGCCGGCTGATACTTGTAATAGGGCTGGAAAGTGTTCAGAAGTCCGTACTTGTGTGCAAGTTTCTGGTGGATAATGTTGCACACTTGATTATGCCTGTGAAGATACTCCGTATTGGCCAGTTGTTCGCATCTCGACGTAATATGCTGTATAGTCTCCGATCTTATATGGCATTTTCTGCACCTATCTGTTTATAATGTTCCGTCCCTCATTATAAATTTTTTTTAATTGTTTGTAGCGATCATTTAGTCTTGGATGGTCATAAGGAATCCCTCTGTTTCTGCGAATAATTCTCCTTTCATCAACCATTTGTTGGAGGCTCCTTTGTCGATGTGTGGTTGATTAATCTCATGGTATGTCGTCCATGCAATTCCTTTCTTGACCATTGCTCTTGTTTTTCAGTGAAGAAGATAAAGTTATTATTATTATAATTATTATTATTGAAGTAATTTAAGGCTGAGGACAAGTCCTATAAAAGCCTAATAACAAAAAGATAATTTCTATAGTGTAGCAAGCACAGCTTAGCCATAATTAAATATGCACACATATATAATAACTGAATCCACTTATGTAAAAAACGAGATCTAATTAAGCAAAAGAAAGTCCAATTTATTTTTGAATTCATTAACCGAATTTGTGTCCACCACATCACTAGAAAACCTGTTCCAAGCATCGAACACCCTATTCACAAGAAAATACTGTCTTTGTCTCGACGAAAATTTTTCTTTTTTCAGCTTCAGATGATGACCACGCAAACGAGTATCAGCACTCATACCAAACAAACATCTCAGGTTGGTGTAATTGTGTTCATTTATACGATAGCACAAGATTAGATCTCCGCGATGTCTTCGCTTCACATAAAGCTGGGATTGATGAAGCAATTTGTAAAGTCACTTCCAAGAAATGGAAATTGCTTCAACTTCTCAGTATCAAAGTTTCCTGGCCTCTCGGAGGCAAAGTTGAAGGAAGGTGTTTTCGTTGGACCAGATATTAGACGGCTTATGGCTGATCCACTATTCGTCACAACCATAACGGATCTTCAAACAGAAGGGTGGATTGCCTTTAAGGAAGTTATAACAAAATTTTTATTACAAACTTTTTATTTTTTGCAGAGATTTAGGGAAATAACTACAGATCAAAACAACCGAGGCAGGATAAGTACATATACATTCCTTTCTTACAGAAAAAACAATTCCACAAACAGGTGGGCCGCTAACGAGATCTGAAAAACATAGAGATTAATGCTAGTTTGGTGACATTTCCTTTGCCGAAAGCTCCATTATTTTTCGATTCGGGAAATTATTAGTATTCATGCCAACTTTATGCTTGGCAAAGCGAAAATTACAGTTTGTAGGGTGTAATTCGAGTTCCTCGCTCCCCTGTTTTTGACGCCGTTATACACTCCTTTCTGTTCTGTACGCGTTATCCGAGCCATGGATTTGCCTAAATTATTTTGAACAATGGTCGAAGCATTTTACTATCAAACACTCATTCAGGATCCCTGAATGCTGAATTATATTTCATATGATACCACGTATTGTGTAATTCACACCAGCGTGCAGCTCGAACATGAGTAGGCGTTGCAAATAAACCTACTTGATATAAATATGATATTGAGTCAGTCGTTACTAAGTGATTTGATCATCATACGGAGATTTTGGTTGACTTTATGAAGAATATCACAAAATTAGGTGGAATATATTTAAATGATTGGTTTATCACTTGGTTAAGGTTTCAGATATATTTATTAAAATACGCGACATATGTTTCGGGTTGTTAGCCCATTATCAAGAATAATACAATACTAAATTCAAAATGATAGATTTCACTTTTTCACAATTTAGTATTGTATAACTCTTGATATTGAGCTAACAACTTGAAATATATGTCGAGTATTTTGATAAATATTTGTGAAACCTTTGCCAAGTGATGAATCAACCATTTAGTTATCAATAATAAAAACAAGTAATGTGTTTTCAGGAATTTTACTTAATAATTGCGATTCATAACGAGTTTCACTACATCGTAGCTTCTTCAGACGAATGAATGTGCAAAATAAGAATGAGAATATAAAAACATTTGAATTATGGAGGCCGTTACTTGATGTAAAACGATGATATAAATGAGATAAAAAACACAAGGTTTAACTTTAATCTACACTTTATTTGAAAAAATTCGACGACGTTTCGCTGACACAGCAGCTTTATCAAGAATGACAAACAGAATGATTTATCAAGAATGACAAACAGAATGGATAGTATGGTATTATAAACAAATCGTAGAACAAGTTGGATGAATAACAGGAAAATCCACACCGAGCCATTGTACAGTTAGTATGAAAGGTAATAAAAACTAATTAAATAAGTTAAGTAGGGGTGAATAATTCACATCTACCTGTTCATTCAAAAGCTTGTCCGAATGTTTGTATCTATTTATTTTAATGCTTCTAGGAGATCTAATTTTGAACTTTTTGATTTTATATGTAATATGTCAAAGTTTTATTGAATGAATGGTTTTCTTTTATTAGGTGGTTTGAATAATTTGAATCAGATTTATTTTTATCGAAGCTACGTTTATGTTCAGATGTACTTATGCCGAAACTCCTATAGGTCCTACCGATATAAATTTTATCACAAGAACCGTAATTGAGTTTATAGATTCCTGATTTACTTGATTTTTCAACACGAGATTTATTATTTTTAATATGTTTACCTATGTTATTGGAAGTTTTGAAAGTTATATTAAGATTTTGTTTGACGAGAAAGGATTTAATATTTGTACCCCTTTCTCGTCAAACAAAACCTTAATATAACTCTCAAAACTCAACTTTATTCACTCATTAAATTGCATAAAGTAAATAACCTCGTTAGACCAGTCGTATCTTACGTTACAGCCCCAGCCGTGAAATTGTCGCACTACCTTATAGATATCATTAAAAATTATTGTTCATTCAAATCAAAATTTTCTACAAAAAATTCTTTCGAATTGAGAAATAACATAAAAAACGTTAACCTACCACCTAACGCAAAACTTATTTCGTTTGATGTTGAGAATTTATATCCAAGTGTTCCTCCAAGTGATGTCAAAATATTAATCGAAAACATGTTGAATTCGAATCATGTTAACCACATAATTAAATCAGAAATATTGAATCTGTTGGACGTTTGCATTGAACAAAATTATTTTTCTTTCAACAACATCTATTACAGTAGTGAAAATGGTTTGATCATGGGCAATCCTTTGAGTCCACTTTTAGCAGAAATTTTTATGAATAATATTGAACAGAAAATTCATACACATCCACTCATTTCCAAATTTCTTTATTGGTATAGATATGTTGACGACATCTTAGTATGTTTCATTGGAACTACTCGTCAATTAGACTTATTTCTTAATTTCATTAATAACATCCATTTGAACATTAAATTCACGATAGAAATTGAACAGAACGATTCCATTAATTTTTGGACTTGAAAATCACTAAACAAAATAATAATCATGTTTTTTCGGTCTTTCGTAAACCAGCACATACTGATACAATTATACATTATTATACTACTCATTACATCCAATTCAACACAAAGTTGCAGCTTTATATAGCATGGTACATCGGGTACTCAATTTACCTTTATCAGTAGAAGATTATAATAAAGAGTTAAAGGTCATCAAACAGATAACCATTAATAATTCATATAATTCGGATATGATAGATCTAATCATTCGTAAAAACTGTATCAGAAAGCAATAAATTAAGTATATCCTATTCATAAAGACTATAAAATATTCAACAGTTTAACATTCTGCGGTTCTGCAAGTACAAATATTAAATCCTTTCTCGTCAAACAAAATCGTAATATAACTTTCAAAACTTCTAATAACATAGGTAAACATATTAAAAATAATAAATCTCGTGTTGAAAAATCAAGTAAATCAGGAATCTATAAACTCAATTACGGTTCTTGTGATAAAATTTATATCGGTAGGACCTATAGGAGTTTTGGCATAAGTACATCTGAACATAAACGTAGCTTCGATAAAAATAAATCTGATACAAATTATTCAAACCACCTAATAAAAGAAAACCATTCATTCAATAAAACTTTGACATATTACATATAAAATCAAAAGTTCAAAACTAGATCTCCTAGAAGCATTAGAAATAAATAGATACAAACATTCGGACAAGCTTTTGAATGAACAGGTAGATGTGAATTATTCACCCCTACTTAACTTGTTTAATTAGTTTTTATTACCTTTCATACTAACTGTACAATGGCTCGGTGTGGATTTTCCTGTTATTCATCCAAATTGTTCTACGATTTGTTTATAATACCATACTCTTCATTCTGTTTTTCATTCTTGATAAAGCTGCTGTGTCAGCGAAACGTCGTCGAATTTTTTCAAATAAAGTGTAGATTAAAGTTAAACCTTGTGTTTTTTATCTCATTAATATAAATACAAATGTTCTTAAGTATTTGAAAACTTATTGGGTTGCTCCTTCTCGAGTGGTTAATGATGACAGGTATATCCAATAAAATTAAGGAATAGATTGCTCCCTGAAGAGATTCAATAGAGGTGAAGAGCTTAAATCGACTTATTCATCAATGAGTCTACCTGAGTGTTTGTGTTTGTTGATTTCTAAATTTTCCCAAAGATCTACCTTCCAATATTTATTATCTGTATGCAAAATTTCAGACTGTGGGTCGAAAGAGTGATTATTTTCTAGGAGATGATTCGTGTAATTTGAATCTAATTTTTATTTGAAAAACAGCGTTTATGTTCCAATATTCTAATATTAAAATTTCTATGTGTTATACCAATGTAGAAATTATCACAGTCATTGCAATTCAATCTATAAACACCTGATTTGTTGTTTTTATCCGAAAGTATCTCTGAAATTGATAGCATACTTTTCAAGAATGTCTTACATTTCTAAATTATTTCTTTATCGAAAACTCCTCAGAACTTATGATGAAATCTCTAATTTCAAAAGTGAAATTCGTGAAGGAAATTACCAAATAACTATTAAACATAAAATGAAGAGTAATGAAATAATAATCAATGTCGCATATTTCCTTGTGACTTTATTATTATTTAGAGATTAAACTCAATATTTGCTTCAGAGTATATCGAATTCATTCAATAATTTTCCTTCATAAAACTCGCATTTTAAATTTCGTTTCGAGGAATACCCTCAATAAGGATTTTTGTCCTCTATGTTTCATTATATCTACTTTCATTAAATATTTAATTTCCATAATTGAAAACTCTCCCAAAATGTCCTCGAACATTATTTTAGTGAATAAGTTTCCCCATAATATTTGTTCATTCGAAAAGTTGTTTCAACATACACACAACCAAATTTATATGGAATCACTCGGTGTTTCACATTATTAATTGTTTTTAAACATGGATCTTAGACTACTTGTGAAGAATGAAGTTTTTTGTTGTAAAAAAACTCAATAGTATGATAAGAAATGTTGAATTATCACCACATGTTCGGGAAATTGTGCTCGTCACTGAGATTTTAAACTGTGAATTTCAAAATTTAAAAAAGCCTATAATCATAATTTAAAATGCCTTATATTGGATTGTCCGATGTGCAGACGAGTCGAATAATCGCTCCCGTTGAAGAAGGGGTGAAACAGAGGGATATAGCAGCCACAATGGGGGTATCACAGGGTATGATTTCAAAAACCTACGCCTGATACCTGGAGCTTAAATCTTTGCAAAATAGGCCTGGTAGAAGACGTAGGAAGATCATCTCTGAAGAACAAGACCGCTTTTTATGCCAAATTGCAAGAAGAGGCCCTAGTGCGTCGCACCTCATAATCCAATGGCAATTTCTGGAAGCAACAGGCATCAGTGTATCAGGCGAAACGATACGTCAAAGACTTCGTTCAAGGGGTTTATACAGCAGAAAGCCCTTAAGAGTTCCACAGCTAACCAGACAACAAAAAATTCACAGATTTAATTGGTGTATCGAGCACCAAAATTGGAATATTGAGAATTGGCGATATGTTCTTCTTTCTGATGAGACCTGAATAGATGACCACCGGATTCAGGTTTTAAGGGGATGTGGAAGACAGGCTAGACTCCGAGCAGCAAGACATATTCCGAAATAGCAAGGGGTTTTGGGGTGCCTAGTCGTAGAACCCATAGTGAGACTCTTGCGAGGTGCCCACGGTGAGAATTTCACTTTCATGCAAGATAATGCTCCTTCGCATACCAGGAACCTCGCGCGACAATATTTTGAAACAGAGGAAATCACTATTTTGGACTGTCCAGCTTGCTCTCCAGACCTAAATCCTATTGAACATTTAAGGGATAATCTCAAAAAAAATTAGATCGCGCCAGGATAATCCAAGAACCCACAACAGCTCATCCAAGCCGCCACAGAAGATTGGCAGAATATCACCACAGAGGAGGTCGAAAACCTTATCCAAAGCATGCCTAGACGGATTCAGTCTTGTATCAGGGCAAGAGGAGGTAATACAAGCTACTGAGGTCAAGGAAAAAACATCTTCTCCGTGAGAAAACAATTTTTAATGTTTTTACTACATACGGAAAGAGTATCTTATTTTCTTTTACTTGCTTCTTTCTTATAATAAAATATATTTTTTCTGTATATTCATTCGTCTGAAGAAGCTACGTTGTAGTGAAACGCGTTACGAATCGCAATTATTGAGTAAAATTCCTTAAAACACAGTACTTGTTTTTTATTATTGACAATGGAATTTTACCAAGTAAAAGCCTCCCAAATTCAAATCTTAAAATAAACCTTAATTTATTTCTTTTTCAATTGAAATATCTGAAAAAGATCAATTCTATCAATCCTTCGAAATTTCCAAAATCCCTGAGGTAATATTCAAAATATCGGGTGACTCCATATTAATTTGTTTGTGTGTGTTTATTGAAACCGTATAAGGTGTGTAATTTGATAATAGTCTTTTTCTGATCTTCTTCTGGATACAAAAATTCGAATGTTTCAAGTAGCTCAAATATCATAAAGAAAAATTTTTCGAGCATTTCAGAAATATTCTAAGAAACTCAAATTTGTTATTCCTTTATTTTATGAATCTTTTGTAAGATATAAAACTTCCCGAAAGGCATTCTTCATAAGAAGTAAGATTTTTTTGTCAGGGGTTTTCCTTTTTTGAAATATATCATATTAAACTTTGTCGTGTCAAATAAAAATCCTAGTTTAGGATATTCCAAGAAATTGAACTTTTGAGAAATAAACAACTACAAAAGCTTTGATATATCTAAAGTTTTTGATTTTCCCCATTTTATGCCAGGATATTGAAGGATTCGTAACTGAGATGGTCATGGTAAATCTTCTGAAAAAACTTATCAATGCCGCTTTCGCACCTTGCAGGAAATTCGACTATTTTCTAAACGATGAGATATGTCAACTCCATTATAGACCTTAGCGGTTTGCATCAGGTTATATTGATTCTTTGAGAATATTGATTCAACTTCTTTATTAAAGATTCCATAAATAATTTTCCTCGTATTTGAAATGTCGTTGTGACAGAACGTCAACAATAACCCCTCAAGAAGAAGCAACTCAATAAGCTTTTAATAACTTAAGAACATTTTTATTTATATTCTCATTTTCATCTATATATAGTTGTCATAATTTCTGTACTGTACTTGTTTGAAAACTCGTCCAAGAGTTCTTCGACACTAATTTCACTTTCCAATTTTCTTGTACTCAGAGTGGGATCAATCACTTTCCTAAGCAACGCAGTTTCTATTTTCTCATTTCGTATGGGTCTTTGGATATGCTCTCTTTTCCTATTCTGAACAGAGCCAGTTTTTCAGAATTTTTCCACCAACTCTTGTACTTGGCACATACGTGTTTGGCGTTGGCGTTCATTGAAAAAATCAACTGCCCTATTTGTACAAGTATTATTGCTGAAAAAATTTCAATGATTTATACTCTTTCAGCTATTGAATAAACTGTTGTACTGGTATGGATGCAACCCGTGAGTGTGAAAAGCAGCTAGATAAACAAACAAACTAATTCGAATTTCATTCATCAGATAAAAGCAATCTGGAAAAAAACAAAAACTGCCGCATTCGTTGTTGAGAAATCTGCATTACACCTTGTGTGATTTCGGATGAATATTTTTCTGTAACGAGAAATTTACTTCAGTTCGTTTCATTTCAACCTTGGATACCATGCTGTTAGAGGCTTTTCACATACGACGATCGGTTGCGTATGCTGTCGTGAGGCCATTACTCTAGTGGTTGTCTTCTCATGTCTGCGTTCCATCAGTCCACCGATGGGAACATTTTTTGCGATTCAACCGATGACACAGAGCGCTCATCGCTTCTTTGTGAAGAGGCTCTTATACTGTGTATGAATTTCCCCATTATTCACGTTGTATCTTCATTGAAATGTAATTGGATTTGACAATTCGTTTACTGTAATCAGATACTTCTAAATACCTATCCAATGAGCTATAAATCGGACTAACTGATCAATTTGAGAGCTTAACACCCTCATTTGAGGGGATGTCTGAGGGGTTGTAGTGGAATCACCACTACTAAAAGATATTTCTTTCCAAAATACAACAAGATTTCGGTGAATGTTCATTCAATCAACAGATTTTGCAATCACTGAAATAACTCGTCTTTTGACGAACCCGCCTGTATCTTCTTCCAAATATGTCAAAACTCAAAAATTATTACATACTTGTGTTGAGAATCAAAAGAGCTTCCTAATGAGGTATCACTCGAACTGTCTTCCCTATTCAATAAATTGAGTTTTGTGCACCCCTGCAGGGAAAGATAAATAGCAGAAGGGGACCTGGACGTCGGGGAATTTCATGGCTGCATAACCTGAGAAAGTGGACAGAGATGACATCAGCATCACTATTCCGAACAGCTATGAATAGAGTCATGTAGGCCAATGTGATCGCCAACATCCACAGAGGATATGCACAAGAAGAAGAAGAAGAAGCACCCCTGCTTAGCGGGTTGATGTAAAATAAAATCACCGTGTGTTAAAAGATGTCCTCCTTCAGACATAAATTGACCTATTTCTGCTTTTTGTCCAGAAACGAATAGTTTAGCAGTTATTGAGTCTTTTTCGCTTTAGTTAACCCACTTGTAGATAAACATTGGATACTAATACATAATTGAAAACTATTCAAAATCCCAAATACTGTGGAATAACATAAACCAGTCAGATTGTTATCTTGAATTCTTATAAATTTTCTAAGTTAAACACAATACAGACAAAAATCAAATGTTACTTAACGATCTGACTGATTTATGTTATTCCTCAGTATTTGGGATTTTTAAATTGTTTTCAATTATGCATTAGTATCCATTGTTAATCGCTAATATGTATTGTTCTGTTAACCCATTTCTCTGTACCTATAGAGGGTGTTGCATAATAGTATGTCAAAACTTGAGGAGGTAAATCTACGTGCAATTTTAAGAAAAAAAGTTTTTATAATCATAGGTCCGCAAAAGCTACTGCAGTTTTCGAGATATTCAGCCCCAATTTGGAATGTAAGCTATTTTTTACAGCCTCCATCATTACACGTCCTAGATTTTAACAGAAATTCTCAAGGTGTTTTCTTTTCCGAGGCCATGTCTACTTTTGCCTTTCAAAAATTTTTGCAGTACGCCACTGATCAGCATACAATCAATTTTCGTCATCTCCGTTTAATTTAGAAACTTTTCTGACACTTATGATTTTTTTGGATCTTCAACTCTTTTCGAATAAAAAATTATTGAATTCGAATTATTTGAATTGTACGTTATTCGCTAAATAAAAGAAAATAATAGAATACTTATTCAATATCAAACTATAAAAAAGAACAATTAAAAACTGAAGAAATTGCTGTCGGTGTCCTGCACCTACAAGAATACAGGCCTCTGTCCTTCGCATATTATCATGCTCCCTTTGAAGAATTCCTACGGTATTTCTTATCGTGTCAAAAAAGGTTATTATTTGATTTCTCAATTCTTCTACAGTGTTCACTGGAGTGGTATAAACTGAACTTTTGATATCCCCATAAGAAAAATTCTAAACTATTTAAGTCTGGAGACCTAGGAGGCCATGGTTCTCGCCCACCCCGACCTATCTATTGCATGTTGAATGTATTATTCAAGAATTCCCTAGCTTCTCCACTGAAATGTGCTGGTGCCTCTTCATGCTTGAACCACATTATGTTTCTCACCAAAAGTGGCACATCCTCTAGCAATAAAGGTAACTCTTCCTCAAGAAATCGCCGATAAGCGGAACCGTTTGGTCTGTTAGGGAAAGAAAATATCAAATAATTTCCGATTATTCCTACCCAGACATTTAGTGAGAATTGTTCTAGATGATGAGATTCTTCAATCAAATGGAGGTTTTCCTCAGCTCAATAAGAATTATTGTGAAAATTTGTGATAGCAGTTCTCGAAAAGTTAGCTTCGTCTATGAACATTAATACACTATCAAAATGCGCATTTTTCCCAATTTTATCTAAGAACCATCGGCAGAAATTCAGTTTCGAAGGAAAATCTCGAGGAAGTAGAGTTTCGACGCGTTGAATATGAAACGGGTACAATGAAAAGCCGTGGAGAATCCTCCAAACTGGAACATGTGAAATATTTAACTGATTTCCAATTTTTCTAGTACTCGCATGAGGATTCAAATCAATACTTACTTACAACTCAAAACTGCACTTTTTGAATTATTACTTGCAGTAAAAGTACCAGTTTCCCTCAACCTTCTGTGGATATTTGAAAATGTTCGCCTGTCTGGTATTACTCGATTTGGAAAGCGCACCTGATATAATCGCCTATCTTCTGTTGTGTTTCCGTCAGCCAGACCGTACATGTAATGTATATCAGCCAATTCGGCGTTAGTAAAATTAGCCATTTTTCTTACAGCAATAACTTCAAAAGTCTTAAAACTGATCGTTAATTTAATAAACAATTCGAACAGACACTGGTTCAAATTAAGCAACTGTCAAAATAAATAAATAAATGAAAAAATTAAAGCCTGCTAGTCATTTTTTTAATTAGAAGTGCTTCCAATTCAGCGAATGCATACGATCGTTTGATAATTTTTTGCTCGAGAACGGTTGGAGATACTAAAAAATTACAAGTGCCAAAAAAGTTTCTGAATTGAACGAAGATGACGAAAATTGATTGTACGCTGATCAATGGCGTACTGCAAAATAGTTTGAAAGGGCAAAAGATGGCATGGCACCTTGTAGATTTTAGCTAAATTTTAGGACGTGTAATGATGGAAGCTGTAAAAATAGCCTACATTTCAAATTTAAGCTGAATATCTCAAAAACTGCAAAAGTTTCGAAGGAAATCCAATTTTTTTGGAATTTTCAACACCCTGTAGCTCCGTAACGTAGCTTTTGCGGGCCTATGTTTATATGAACTTTTTTCTTAAAATTGAACGTTAATTTACCCCCTCAAGTTGTGACATACTATTTTGTAACACCCTGTATATAGGAAAATAGCTAACGTTGTATTTCAGTTTCAAACTCATATTTATCTAATGATGAGCGAAAGCTCGATATACCTATAACGTTGAATAAACTTCTACATCTTAAACAGTGATATTTCATAATTGTGACAAAGGAAAGAAAATTTTGTGGAAACTTATGTGAAATCCCTTAATCGTCATGTAGACATGAATACCTCTCCACTACCCAATATCACTTTAGGCTTGTATCTATACAAGTATGTTTCATGTACTAGATTATTGTGGAAAGTATAAAATACATGTTACTTCATCTTCGTTCCATAAAATGAACAAATCATCTATAATACTCATTATTCTGTTCTGTTTAAAATAAGAAAGTTTCTTTTAAATTTTAATAATTACCACAATTTTTGAATTGGTTGAAGGTACAGCCAAAAATATTACAAGATGGTTAAAAATTATTTACGAAATTTGAATCGTTTAGGTTAGACACAAGGAAATGATAATAAACTTCCCTGTAATTTTGACGTTCTATCCCAAAGTGCACTTAAAATCATTGTATTATTTTGAAAGAAATACAAAAATGATGTTCCTCACATTTTGGGATATCCCGTGTATTCCAAAATTATTTGGAATAACAAAAAAAATCAAAAGATAATGTTTAAGAGAGTTACGTACCGTAACGTGACTCACCCTGTGTACCATAACTTCAATGTCTAACGTAGTGACTACAAGTTTTAAATAAAAATCATTTCAAAAATTCCTTCAGAGATCTGAAGCTCGCCTTGCAACATCTCACAGGAAATTAAAAGATTAATCAAAAAAGGACGCACCAAAAGTTATAAAACTATTCCAATAAAGAATCTATCGGAAAACCATATTGTGCCGTATTTTTCAACCCAGTTCTATAACGATCCATTAAAACTTCTAGCCTTCCTTATTTCTGTTTCTTATAGCAAGTTCTAGCGAGTAACAGAAAGTTGTCACTCTTCATATAACCTAGTAGTAATCATACCAACTGAATCTAGTTTTACAATATACCATTGTTAACACATTTGTTTCAAGAAGACCACGTGTTTAAGTTACTTGAAAAGCATACGTACAACTTTAAAGTAGAAAAAAAAACTTACAATATTTACTCTTCTCAGCTGTAGCACTCGTGGATAGATGTAGAACAAAAATGCAAGTCAAAAATATCAATATTAATGGGGGACCGGGTCCCCCGTACCCGAATTTCATAGTCACAACGTTTTTCTTATCATCACTATCACTATTTCACCATGTCTTGAAGTCAACAATTCACTGCCTCAAGAAAAATTCATAATAATTCACATGTCGTTTGAGTCGCGAACCCTCAACATATATTTGAGAGACATGAAGGATGTTTTTTTTTGTTAAAAAGAGTTCAGATATGTGCTTATTTCAGTTCACATCAATTCGATTATGTTGATATGTGTGAGAGGTGATAACTAAACCTCGTTATGTGTAGCGGACGCCACGAATCTGGAATTTGTGATTTTCATAGGGTTGCGCGAGCATTTCACCCTTAAAATCGATGACAAAGTTGGCGGCGGAGTTGGTAACTAGATCGGAGGAAATGTGTTTTCTGGGGTAACTATACCGACGTGAAAAGAGATAGGAAGATCTTTTCTATCTGTCAAGCTAATTTTGGCATGCACGCCATAATTGTTACTGTTGAATATTTTCATTTCTGATGAAAACGCAAAAACAGGTCAATTTTTGTTTCAAGAAGGACATCTTTTGGGGTACAAAATTTGCCTGAAATATCATCCCCCTAAGCGGGGGTTGCAATTACATTTTGAATAAGGAAGATGGGTCGAGTGATGGCTCAAAAGAAAGGTGGTATCTTTGTCTACATTGCATTGAACGAATTTACATTTTCAATTGAAAACTGTAAAAGATACAGGGCGAGCAACTGAAAGATAGGGAATACTACTTCCCTGAGACTATTCAAGTTTCAGTGAAGTAAAATGGAACAGATCCATGCTGATCAATGGCAGTCATCATCAAGTACCATCCTCTTCTCGAATTTCAACCCCTAGAGTAGGAATGACCACACTTGAAAATTTGGAAGAGGGTAGATGGGTCGAGTGATACCTCGAAAGAAAGGTATTATCTTTGTCTGCATCCCATTGCACAAATTTTCATTTTTAATTGAAAACTGTAAAAGCACCCTGTGCTACATTGGGAAAATTATGATCTTTAGTTTTGTTAGAAATAAAATTTTTTCAGAGTTTGTGGTCACTTCAGATTGAATAATACCCGTGTATATATTAAAATCATTTTTACGAGTTTGGATCTAGCTGGTAAGGTCTTTTATACGAGATTTACGTTGTTTTTACGTTTCAATATTTTAAAAGTTTCAAATGAATAAAACAGGATACATTTTCTCATATAAATATGTTCATCATGGAATCGATCAACACTTTTATTAATATTCTCATCGGGCAGTATGTCATTACATGGAATAGAAGAAAAAGCATTGTTCATTTCGCCATTTTGAAATTTTTGTTATTATTTTCGAGATGACGTGAAACTCCGACATCAAATAAGAATTCAAGCGAGAAATGATGTACAGGTCGACAGAAACATCTGTGTTGAAGAGAAATTTTGTAATCTCTGGCGCTATTCAAGTCATATTGTTAATACATCTTACTTGAATACGTCTTCAATCCTCAACCGATGTGGTGCCAATATTTTGCGTTTACTACGTTGTAGGTTGGGACCCCAACTTGTTCAAATGATAACATTTTTGTCTTTGTTTAGTTTTGTGAGATTTTTTTATTGCGATTCAAAGAAAACATGACAAGGTAGTCGAAATTTATTCAATAGTTGCAACCACTGTAACAAATCAACGACAAAAAAATAAAAATACTTTGGCAACTGCAGTCTCGGATCACCCCAGACAAATCAAAGCAGTTCTCACTGAGCCCTGGTTATCTCTCGATGGCGCGTCGCAGAAGAAGTCTCTGGCAGCGATACTTACGTCAGAAATCAGCACTCAACTACGAGAATCATCGTCAGTACTTCAATCGGCTCTCTGCAACTATAGCAAATGCGAGGAATGGATTCGAGGAAAACCTGGCTACTTCTAAGAATTGCAAAAAATTCTGTCCGGGCATTTTTGAATTCTAGAGTCTCTGTACCACTTGTTCAGAATAGCTTGGGCACTCCTTCTATTGATTACACCGAGTGTGCTACTGTTTTCGCTAACTCTTTTGCGGATTCATATTTAGAGGAGCCTGCTGGGCCTGTCCCGGAGGTTCATGTTCCCTGCGTGAAGCTTTCTCTTGAGCACTTCGAATTCTCAGAGGCAGAAGTTCACAGTCTACTCTCTTCTCTTGATCCCTTCACTTCCCCAGGTATCGATGGCATCTCAGCTAGGGTACGGAAGAGATACGCTATGTTCACCTTTTTCAAAGCCAGTAAAACTTTCTTTCCGTACTAGTATGCTTCCAACTGATTGCAAATCTTCCAAAATAACACCAATATACAAGAAGGATGACCGCCTCTCGGCCTCCAATTATCGACCTATTCGTCTTCTACCGATTGTCTCATTTGAGAGGATGTCTGAGGGGTTGTAGTGGAATCACCACTACTAAAAGATATTTCTTTCCAAAATACAACAAGATTTCGGTGATTGTTCATTCAATCAACAGATTTTGCAATCACTGAAATAACTCGTCTTTTGACGAACCAGCCTGCGTCTTCTTCCAAATATGTCAAAACTCAAAAATTATTACATACTTGTGTTAAGAATCAAAAGAGCTTCCTAATGAGGTATCACTCGAACTATCTTCCCTATTCAATAAATTGAGTTTTGTGCACCCCTGCAGGGAAAGATTAATAGCAGAAGGGGACCTGGACGTCGGGGAATTTCATGGCTGCATAACCTGAGGAAGTGGACAGAGATGACATCAGCAACACTATTCCGAACAGCTATGAATAGAGTCATGTAGGCCAATGTGATCGTCAACATCCACAGAGGATAGGCACAAGAAGAAGAAAAAGAAGCACCCCTGCTTAGCGAGTTGATGTAAAATAAAATCACCGTGTGTTAAAAGATGTCCCCCTTCAGACAAAAATTGACCATTTTCTGCTTTTTGTCCAGAAACGAATAGTTTAGCAGTTATTGATTCTTTTTTCGCTTTAGTTAACCCACCTAGTGGATAAACATTGGATACTAATACATAATTGAAAACTATTCAAAATCCCAAATACTGAGGAATAACATAAACCAGTCAGATTGTTATCTTGAATTCTTATAAATTTTCTAAGTCAAACACAATACAGACAAAAATCAAATATTACTTAACGATCTGACTGATTTATGTTATTCCTCAGTATTTGGGATTTTTAAATTGTTTTCAATTATGTATTAGTATCCAATGTTCATCGCTAATATGTATTTTACCAGTTCTGTTAACCCATTTCTCTGTACCTATAGAGGGTGTTACAGAATAGTATGTCAAAACTTGAGGGAGTAAATCTACGTGCAATTTTAAAAAAAAAGTTTTTATAATCATAGGTCCGCAAAAGCTCCTGCAGTTTTCGAGATATTCAGCCCAAATTTGGAATGTAAGCTATTTTTTACAGCCTCCATCATTACACGTCCTAGATTTTAATAGAAATTCTCAAGGTGTTTTCTTTTCCGAGGCCATGTTTACTTTTGCCTTTCAAAAATTTTTGCAGTACGCCACTGATCAGCATACAATCATCTCCGTTCACCTTTTTCAAAGCCAGTAAAACTTTCTTTCCGTACTAGTAGGCTTCCAACTGATTGCAAATCTTCCAAAATAACACCAATATACAAGAAGGGTGACCGCCTCCCGGCCTCCAATTATCGACCTATTCGTCTTCTACCGATTGTCTCAAAGATTGTAGAGAAAAATGTTTGCCAGCACATGCTGAACTTCCCCAACACCAATAACATCATACCAGATGAACAGTAAGTATTCCTCCCTGGTAAATCTGTCTCCTCAGTTGCCTCGATAAGTGGACAAGACCAAGTTTTATGGTCAGAGTTAGAGAGTGCTCTTCTTCCCTTGGGCGGATGTTGAGCGGTGTCCCTCAGGGCTCCGTGTCGGGACCCGTCCTGTTCCTGGTATACGTAGCGGACCTTCCTTCGGTGATTTCCTCTTCTTTTTCATCATATGCTGACGACCTCAATATCTTCGCGGACGCCTCCTTTACTCCGAATCAGTTACAGGCTGACCTCGACGGCGTCCTGGAGTGGACGCGTATTTGGCTCCTTCCACTGAATATCGACAAATGTATGGTATTCCATCTCTTGGAATCCGTCCAGCGCCGATTCACCGAATTCCTTTCAGTTCTGTTAGACCTTCCTACGAGGATAGACTCCATCTGTTCGGTTTGGAGAGTTCGTTGATCGCCGCGAACGAGATGACCTTATAGTTACACACGTTGCATGGATTTATCGGATGCAACCTCTCTGGCCTGTTCTCGTTGAATACTAATATCCTGCGTGGTCACCCATTCAAACTTCAAAACTACAGCGAAAGAGTGCTTTTTGAGTAACAGGGTCTTCCAAAAATGGAATTCCCTCACGGACGATGTTGTGTGCGCGACCTCGGTCAATAAATTCAAAAACAAAAACAACAAAAACTTCTGTGCGATTAATGATGCATGTTTATGAGTTTGATACGGTTTGTAAAATTTTCATCAAAAATGTTTACAGATAATCAAATATTTCGAAAAGCATCGAAGATAAAGATAAGGTTACTTCTGCAAAAATATAGCACAATATTTTATGCAATGATGTATAATAAAATACAGGGTGTTCCATTTGAAAGATCAAGATATGATATTTTAAAATTACAATATTCAATAATTTTTTCGAGTCACTCCTGTATAAAATGAGGATAATCTATTTCTTTCCATCATTAAAGCTATCCTTCGGCAATAAGAAAACGAAAGGAAAAAAGTATTCATCCTCTCTGGCCGAAGGAGCATGCGATGATGTGAGAGCCTATTTTCATTAATTTTTACGGAAAAAAAATATTGTGACGAAACCACTCACCAAAAAAACTTATTACTTAAAGACATTATTGCAGAGTTTAGGCCAAAAACAAAAAAGTGGTCTTCCAATCTGAAAAAAACACTCAAGATTTTTTTCATAGACAATAGGGACACCCTGTTTACTGCAAAATAAATTGCTGAAGTAGATTTTTATTTTCTAAATACAATACCGTTCGAACAAAAATGAAATCTTCAAGAGTGTACAAGATACAGAGCACCGCGCCACTGGTGAATCACCCAGTTTATAGATACAATTGAAAATATGAATACAAATGTTCTTAAGTAATTAAAAGCTTATTGAGTTGCTTCTTCTCAAGAGATTATTGATGACAGCTATATCCAATAAAATTAAGGAATATATTGCTCCCTGAAGAGATTCAATAGCGGTGAAGGGCTCAAATCGACTTGTTCATTAATGAGTCTACCTGAGTGTTTGTATTCGTTGATTTCTAAAGTTTCCCAAATATCTGTTTTCCAAAATTTATTATCTGTTTACAAAATTTCAAACTGTGTGTGGAAAGAGTAAATATTTTCTAGGAGATAATTCGCTTAGTAATTTTTAGTTTTAGATTATTTTCTAGTATTCGTAAACAACGAGTCAACGTGTCTGTATCCTATCACTTAAGTAAATGTTTTAAAATGGGTGTGAACAAGAATTTATTTTGTTATGATTTTGTTCGGTTTGTTTCGTCTTGATATTTTAGTCTACAAATAAATATGACTTCTAAAGTTCATTTTTTTGCTTTACTGCAAGCACCTACCTACCAACCTACCTCCTACCGTCCAAATAAAAATAAAAAAACATGATCCAAAATGCCTTAAAGGGCGCCAAAATCCTGTTTTGCACACAAGCGCCAGTAGCCCTCACGGGGGCCCTGAATATCAAAATTCTTCATGATTGTGACAAAGGAAAGAAAACGAAATTATTGAATGTTCAAAAATCAATAAACTCTGTAAGAACCCAAGTGAAATGCCCCTTTATGTCCAAACTGATGGAGAGAGTCATAAACGATGTACTCATCAAATATCTTGAGTTACAGGGAATTATTAACGACCGTCAGAATGGTTTTCGCAGGCAAAGATCGACAGGAGATCTGCTCGCCTACGTCACTCATGTTTGTACATCAACTATGGAAAAACATGGGGAATCTAGAGCAATAGCCCTCGACATCTTTAAAGCCTTCGATAGGGTTTGGCATGCAGTCTTGTTAAATAAACTGTCTGCATATGGGCTTCCCGAAAGATTGCGGGATTTGATAAGTAGTTTTCAATACAGGTTGTGGTCGACGGTATAACATCTGATTGCTTTCGGCTGCAAGGAGGATTACCTCAGGGATCCATTCTTTCGCCAACCTTGTTTCTGTTGCAGATAAACGATCTTCTGTCATCTACAGAGAACAAGATCTTCGGTTTTGCAGACGATTGTACCCTGGTTACGTCTTTCAGTAGTCTGAGGCCGATTACAGCTGCGGAATCTCAGCGTCAGAGATGTCAACAAATTAATAACTTAAACTCTGACTTACAGAGGATAACTGAGTGGGGTCAGTTGAACCTGGTGAGCTTCAACGCGAGCAAGAGGCAAGCAAATACTTTTTCTAGAAAGGTCCCCGCTAGAGAACCTCCTCTAATGATGCAAGGCCAACAAATTGCTTCCAAAGGTTCGATGCATCTTCTAGAAATAACGGTCAGCTCCGGGTTTGGCTGGCATGAACATGTATCAGCACAAACTGAGTCGGCATCAGCTAAACTCAGTTTTCTTTTCAGAGCCAAGCGTTACTTCACGTCATATCAGTTTTAGATTCGAACTTCTTTGAAATAATGTTCACATGTATGTACATTTCGAATGTTGGATAGTGTGCGTGCAAAAACGGGCTGTGCTCCTCATCGGCCACCCGGAGATCACCCGTGATCTCCAACCGCTGGCTCTCAGAAGACAAGTTGCTGACCTTTCTCTGTTTCACAGATACTTCTACGGAAGATGCTTCATGGAGCTGAAAGATCTTGTTCCGGGAAGACTCATGTTTTTCCGCACCACCAGGTTGGCAAGGAATTCTCATTATATGGCAGTACATTTAACGACCCCTCGAACCTCTCTCTATAAGAATTCCTTCGTTTACAGGGCCGGTGAGTTGCGGAACTCGTTTCCGTCCAACATCTTCCCAATATCCTACAATTTGGCCCTCTTCAAGAAGCGAGTAAACAGACATCTCAATTCTTCCCAGGCGCTTACTCATGTGGTGTAACAGGTTCGCCTATTCCTGGGAAGCACGCATAAAAAACCCTTAATAGCCAGCTAGACATTAATACCTTTCCACTACTTAATACACAGAACAGACCCTTATGAAAATATAAACTCAGTGCCCTGGCATAAGAAACAATATGGCTAACTCTGCATAGAAACTAGCGCTACGTGTGCCATTATGGAAAACTAAACCGAATGGTGCCATATTTAAATTCTAGATTTCCCACGATCGAATTTAACTTCACTGAAATGGGTTAGTTGATGTAGTTAAAACGATGTAGATTGCGAAAATGATTAGTATTTTTTCACTATAAAACTTTGATTTTAAAATGATATATACGGAAAATGTATCAAAACATTTTCAAGTAAAATAAATTGTGAAGAATATGAATCACATAACACAGAAAATAAGAACATTGTAACATTCAAAATGAAAAAGGAATCTGGAATATTCTTGTCAGCCACTAATATCAGTTCTCCATTGCTAAAATTGGTCCCCCGTTGGGGGTAAACTGCCTTCACTGCCATCGTCATGGCCGTTACTCTATACTGCTTCTGAAAATAGAAAAAAACGCAGTACTAACTGTGTCAAAAAGTTTTTATTTGAATGAATTCGAGATCACTCAAAATTGTTGAACATGGTAAAAATAGGCAATTTCATTACTAATCTTGGAAACCTTGGAATGTATATATCACAAAATGAACATGAATTATAGATAACAAAATGAATGTTTGGTGTAATGGATATAGAAAATTCAATTATTTGGTCACAGAACAATTTCTTCCCCAATGAGTGTAAAAGGTGCATGGAGGAAAATAAATAATATTTCAGACTAGAAAACATGTTTGTAAATTATAAAAGGATGTAAAAGTCCAGACAAAACAACGTGTGTAGTACCACCGATTGAATAAGATCGATGGTAAATAAATTAACACGCACATAGTAGAGTGTAGATAACCAGCTCTTTAAAGTCACCATAAACGCCTATAAATGAACCATCATAGATTGATGCCCTACTTATTTCTAAACCTTTTGGATTTGTTTTCAGTCCTGGAAGTCACAGTTTCCTAAGTTTTATCCTTTTAGCCCTTCCAAAAATTGTAATGTAACTGACAAAAATCGAATTGAGAAAAATGAGACTTGTATATAACTTTGAATCTCAAAGCAAGATTTTCCTGATGCCCCTGACTATTCAGGATAAAGTAAAGATTATTGTGAATGGTTTCTAAGAATTGAGAAACTTTTACTGAAGGATAAGTTAACTTAAACTAATCATCACAAAATTCCTTGAATGTAATAAAGGCGTGTTGTTGTTGGGGCACTTCGCAAAAAAGTTTCTTAATACATACTTGCAGAGAAGATTGTCTGCAAACGAGTGCTAGCATTCATGCAGTATAATGAAGTCATACCTGTCAGCCAACATGGGTTCCTTCCGGGTAGGTCACTTGTCACTTGCCTTTTGAGGTGCGTGGACAACTGGACAATAGCAATCGACCGTGGTGAACCTATAGACATATTATACTTGGATTTCGCAAAAGCTGTTGATCGTGTTCCTCTCCGGCGTCTGCGGCACAAACAGGGGTGGTCTGCTGGAATGGATAAGGGCTTTTCTTAGCGATCGTCAATTCTCAGTTAGAGTAGGCTGCTCCGTTTCTTCCACCAAACCTGTTACTAGTGGGGTCCCTCAGGGCTCAGTTCTGGAGCCTATTCTCTTTCTGGCTTATGTGGCAGACTTACCATCAACCCTATTGTCTGCTAACGCATCATACGCTGACGATCTCAAGTTTCACGCCAATGCTTTGACGTCGTCGTTGCAACTTCAGAAAGACCTTGATAATATATCTGAGTGGCCTCGAGAATAGCTTCTTTCCCTAAATATAAGCAAATGCAAGGTGTTACATCTGGGCAAGAATAACCCCCGGTACCGGTACTATATGGATGGTTCTAGCATTCAGTCCACGCAATCACAAAATGACCTCGGTGTGTTCATTTCTGAGGACTTATCGTGGTCGGCTCACGTCAGCCATGTTGTATCGAAGGCGAATCTTTCACTGGATGCTCAATCAGCACGTGCAAGTTACTTACGTTCGTCCTATTCTTGAGCACGGTGGTCCTGTTTGGCACCCAACCCTGGTTCGAGATAATAACTTCCTCGAGTCTGTCCAGAGAAAAATGACAAGACTACCCTTTGGTTTTGTTCGTCCTTCATACGAGGAGAGGCTTGAAATTTTTGTTTTGAGGCCATTCTCTGAGCGTCGCGAGCGTGGAGATCTGATTACCACCTATCGTGCAATGAACAGTTCATTTGGGACGGACCTTAGCGATCTCTTTCGCATCAACAGAAGCCATCTTCGCTGTCATTCACTGAAACTGTATCGGAAGGGGGCTCATTATATGCAACCACGTCTTCCATAAATGGAACTCTTTACCAGAAGCTTGGTGCGCGATTCATGAGTGAACTCATTTAAAAGTCTTTTCGACAAACTGCGTGCGTAACACTGGTGCCTCCTTTTTATTTTCACTCTTTTGATGTCACGTATTCTATCCATGTCATCATTTAGCTTTTCTGGTTCATTCTTTTTTTCAATTCATCTCGATTTTCTCGTTGGTTAAATTAGGCATTATTGTTTATATTATTTTTACCCTATTTCCTTTTTCTTTTTCCGTGAAATCACATACCATATTAATTATGTTTTTGAGATTCATGGACCCTTATGGTCCCATCTCTCACCTTTGTTAAATAAAAATAAAATAAATACTTGATATTCTGGGACTGTAATTTTTCGCAAAAGGTATCCTGTAACATAATAGGTAGCGTAATTGTCAGTAATAGGAGTTGGTAGATTTCCAAAGATCTCATTATATTCTTCGTAAACAGAAGGTTCTGAATCATCAGAATCCGTGAGAGCTAGTCTGCAAGAAAACCAATCATTCAAATTTTCACAATCATCTCTTTTACAATTTCCATTAATTATGGGCGATGTTAAGCCATTTATGACAGAAGTTTTTAAGCTGCAATAAATTGGTGGCAAGTAGGGTTTGTGTTCCCTACACCATGCTCTCTAATAATACAAAATAAATTTTCGATTTCTGGTGGAAGGACCGTAATAAAAAATACTTGAACCCTTCGTAACTCAAAAAAAGGCATCCTCGCCTACTTTTCTTTCTTCGTCATTCACAGGGGTCCTCTTCTATGGTATAGTTCTTTCCAGCAGAACGCCAAAGGGGTGAACCTCAACATAAAAAGAAAACCGATAAGAATTGGATATAATCCAATTTAGGTACCGTAGAATCATTCAGAGCTCAAGTTGCACAAAGTATCAGCTGAAACTTCACAAATTAAATTCAATGAAATGAAATGATTTTTGGAGCGCAAACCGCAAAAATAAAAGGGTTTAGCCGGAAACTGAAAACATTAAAATTGACAAAAATTAGACAATTCATTTATCGGCGATTGAAGTTTGATTGACAGAGTTTGACACTTGACGTGGTTTAATTAGTGCCATCTATATTTATTATGGGGGACTTGATAACTGAGTGAGGGGTCGTCAGGGGGTGTTGAATGTTTTGGTCGGTAACTCGGCCTTCTTAATGGATCTTTCCTCTGACTTAATATGTAATTAGGCTAGTATGTATATAAGTGAGTTCGTTTCCTAACTGAAAATGACTTGACGGGCGAAGCCGGTCGTGATTGTGGAAAATATAAAGTATATTTCACTTCATCTTCGTTGAAAAGAAACTATTTTCGCAAAAATTTTTAGCTTTCGAAGAAAACGTGTTGAGTTAATTCAAACTTTGCGAGCTTTCAATTTGGACGTAAATCATTTATTATCATCGTTGTATATATTTGTGTGATTCAAAACAGTTCAGATTTAAATAGAATGAAATCATTAAAAGGGACGAGTTGGAAGCACTCTCCGAACAGGAAACAAAATTACCTCTAATTATTTATAACTCGCTTCTAATTGACATTCGTTCACTTCCACCTCAACCAATTTCGCGAGCGAACAACTTTTGCTAAATTATAAATTGGACATTTTGTTTTCAATACTGAAGCTCGAAACACTAAGTGAAGCTCTCAAAAGTTTTCATGATCGGTTGATTATAAAATTGACTTGATTTATCTCGAAGAGCAAAATTTATCGATGAAAATTATTAATTTACTGGTAAGTTACAGAGGAGTCCTTCATGATGAGCTAATCTCCAATATATATGAATATATATATATATATATATATATATATATATATATATATATATATATATATATATATATATATATATATATATATATATATATATACACAATCGTTAGAATACCAGCGGAAAAAATAGACCATGCCAGTTCCTCAATCAGGCATCTAAACTCGCATCATACCTCCTACCTCACAAGTGTGAGCACAGGAAATGTAACAGAAGAACCATACTATCTTGCGTATGATACAATGAACGAGTGAAAAAACCTGTGGAAAAAACTCGTTTCAGTGTCGCTATTGCACTAGCAATAGCTTGTCTGTTTATGTTGTGTTAGTGTCGTGTGTAGAAGCTTCATTCTCTCATTCTCATCTTGCTCTTCATGATTTCCAGGACTTCTTCACGAAGACAAGGGTGAAAAGGAAGAGGGTTTGAGACAGGAAAAAGAAAATCAGCAAAAATATTTCATCGAACATACCTAACTCTTATATGTCTAAACTCACTTGAATCTAAGAACTCAACTAATTCTCCTTTGATTTTTAACAGGAAATATCTCATACACCTTTTGGAAATGAAGCCAGACGGGGGTGTAGCCCTTGCCTTATCAACATACGCCATGGGAATAAAGTCCTAAGGGGGAGCAGCCCTTTCCTTATCTAAGAACTTAACTAATGCTCCGCTGTTTTTCAACAGGGAACATCTCATACACCATTTGGGGGTGTAGCCCATAATAACCTCAAGATTCAAAACTAATCTCCTAAATAGACTTGAAGTTCTCTACCCAGTTAATGAAATTATCTGAAACGGAATGAATTTCTTGAAAACCACCCGTAAAACGGTAAATAGGACAATCGAGGACTAAATGTCTTATTGTTTCTTCAGTTGCGCCACATTCACATGCCGGACTTTCTACAGTACTCCGTTTCAATAACATACTATTACTATGACCATGTCCGGTCCTGAGACTATTTAATGTACACCTATTTTTCCTACTTATATCGAAACCTGCAATCCTTTTGGAAGGATCCTCTATGAGAACTTTATTGAAAACATCAACTTCCTGCCATTCCAAAGATCAACAGCCTTCACCTGTGTACACAAAAAGTAAATCGACCAAATAGGTTTCCTTGATCTCAGGTTAGGTGGATTCTGAATATCATGTATTATCGGAGAAACTACTGGAAATCAGTGATACTTATCCCAAGATGATTTAAGAGCTAATTTAATGCGAATATGGGAAGGAACTATAATACAAATAACCGGAAGCCATGGGGTAGCATGTGAACTGATATATCCACTTATAACTCTCATAGAACAGTTCAACTGAGAATCAATCTTATTGACGTGAGCACTATTCAACCACACCTTACAGCTGCTGAATATACTAAAGCAGTAGTTCGCATAGTAGAGACTCCAGCGCCCAATTAGATCCAGCTAGTTTATGTAGTATATTGTTTCTTGCTAATCTCCAATACTCTCATAGTTTGCAATCCCCGTCAATAGGATTTCCCATATATTTCTTCATTGAAATACTAGTATTCAATAATAGGGAATATATTTTTTTTTATATTTTAATACGATGAAAGGGATTGTGTGATAGCTCATGGTGGCGCTTTCCCGTCCTTCTCTACCCACTGCATGCTCTGCTTTTTAGTCTCCGGGTCGTATTCGAACACCAACGTCTTTTCACCAGTGATAACATTCGTCAATTCGAGAAATCATGTCTTGACAGATGGACAATCGGAGCTCTTTCGCTCAACTGTGAACACTTTCGGAACCATTTTCGCACACAGTTTAAGCATCCCTAAATATTCGTGTAACTTCTGCCTGATCGTCTCCTTGTTGATGCCCAACTCGTCTTTGAGTAGGTCCGTTTCCTGTAACTGACTTGACAGTCAGAACAGGTCGTGTTTGTGAAAATGAAATTGTGGAAAGTACAGGGTGTCCGTGAATTGCGTGTACAACGTTGAACCACAGATTTTTCAGCTCGAAATAAGTCGATTTAAGCCAACTCACTTACATGAAAAGTTTCTCCGTTCGGCTGCTAGAGGTCACCGAATCCAAAGATTTTTTCTCTTATTTTCAAATAATTCGAGAACAACTCGATCGATAGAAACCATATTTGGTATGCGTAATCGGGTGCGTTATTCACGTTTTTTATTGATCCCCTCAATGACCTTGACGTTTTACCAGTGTCTCTAGAAACGTGTTTTTGATCAACCATAATTTTTCAACTGCATACGTTTGAGCAAAACTGTTTCAATCATTGAGTAGCTAGGCTAATTATCAAACTTTTTTGTCTCTTGAGAAATTTTTATATGATGAGCGGTTCAATCACAAAAAACAATTTTTTAATTTTATGATTTCGTTTCTTCAACCACCTAGCAAGTCAAAAATATCGCATTTGACCATGTTGGCTTTGGATTTATTTCTGCGGTTTGGCAGATTGTCATTTTATTAGGCTTGACAACCAATTGTTAACACAACAGTGTTCCTTAAGCTCTAAACTAGGTATTTTGGTGATTTTGTTATCACTATTAGGCACGGAGATGTAAAATAACTCTGAAATGGTTCATATGGTTATATTGTATGGATTTTGTCAAGGCAATGGACGTGAAAGCGCGAGAGTATATGCTGAAAGATTTCCAAATCGCATAATGCCGAGCCACCAAACGTTTGGAAATCTAGAGAGACGCCTCCGCGAGAATGGTTGCTTCAAGCCCAGGAATTTTATCGAGGACTACAACGAACAGTAAGGGAGGTAGAACGCGAAGATCAAATTTTGGACATGGTTGAGGAAAACCCACAATTAAGCACGCGGCGTTTAAATTGCAGTTCGTTCCTTAAACAATGATTCATGATGTCTTGAAGGAACAATTATTTCATCCTTATCACATTCAGAAAGTTCAGGAATTACTTACCATCGATTCTGAGAATCGCCTAGCTTTCTGCCTATTTATCCAAGAGAAGAGAACTCAGGATCTCCACTTCAATAGGAGAATTCTATTCACTGACTGGCATCACTAACTTTCGTTCGCTAGTTCTTACATGCATAGTTGGCCAGCACGATCTCCCGACTCAACGCCATGCTACTTCTTTCTTTGGTGAGCTTTAAAATCTGGAGTATACTCCTCTCCAATTGACACCCAAGAAGAGTTACATTTGAGAATTTTAAATGCAGCCAACTCCTCGAAAATGACCCTGAAATATAGCCAAGGATCCAATTTAATTTCCTAAAGGGTATTAACTTATGTATTCAGCAAAATGATGGAATTTCCGAACATTTACTATAGTTGAATGAATTTTGGGTATAAACTGATTAATCGTTATTCTGAAGTGTTTTTTTTCTTCTTATTTAGTTTCCAACTGGCCAACCTGTTGAAAATAAAATCATGAAATTGAAAAACTGTTCTTTGTGATTGAACTGCTCATCATATAGAAATTTCTCAAGAGACAAAAAAGTTTGATAATTAACCTAGCTACTCAATGTTTGAAACAGTTTTGCTCAAACGCGAGCAGTTGAAAAATTATGGTTGATTAAAAACATGTAGGAGTTCTTAGAGACACTGGTGAAACGCCAAGGTCATTGAGGGGATCAATAAAAAACGTGAATAACGCACCCGATTACGCATACCAAATAAGGTATCTATCCATCTCGAATTATTTGAATATAAGAGAAAAAATGATTTCTCGAATTAACGAATGTTATCACTGGTGACGAGACGTTGGCAGAGCATGCAGTGGGTAGAGAAGAACGGGAAAGCGCCACCATGAGCTATCACACAACCCCTTTCATCGTATAAAAATTTAGGGTTGATAGTTGAAACGCAAACGGTTCAATAAGTAACAAACATTTTTCTGATTCAATCGAATCGATTTTCAACGAATGTTTCCCCTAAACGTAGATCGGACGGATTCATAAAAAATTAGAAGTTCTCATTTTCAACCAAACGACAAAAATATATTCCCCTATTATTGAATAATAGTATTTCAATGAAGAAACATATGAGAAATCCTATTGACAGGGATTTCTATGAGAGTATTGGAGATTAGCCAGAAACAATATACTACATAAACTAGCTAGATCTAATTGGGGCGCTGGAGTCTCTACTTTGCGAACTACTGCTTTAGTATATTCAGCAGCTGTAAGGTGTGGTTGAATAGTGCTCATGTCAATAAGATTGATTCTCAATTGAACTGTTCTATGAGAGTTGTAAGTGGATGTATCAGTTCAACTGCTACCTCATGGCTTCCAGTTATTTGGAATATAGTTCCTTCCCATATTCGCATTAAATTAGCTCTTAAATCATCTTGGGATAAGTATCACTGATTTCCAGTAGTTTCTCCGATAATACACGATCTTCAGAATCCTCCTAACCTGAGATCTAGGAAACCTATTTGGTCGATTGACTTTTTGCGTACACAGGTGAAGGCTGTTGATCATTGGAACGGCAGGAAGTTGATGTTTTCAATAAAGTTCTCATAGAGGATCCTTGCAAAAGGGTTGCAGGTTTCGATATAAGTAGGAAAAATAGGTGTACATTAAATCGTCTCAGGACCGGAAATGGTCGTAGTAATAGTATGTTATTAAAACATTATTTCACAATGAACTCGTGTACAGTGTCGAAAGTACACATTATCAGAATCATTTCAAAATGATCGTAAGAATTTTAGTAATTGACAATTCCATTATTCGTCCGGTTGTGATTCCAGATCGATAAAACGGAAAGGCATATTTGACTTTTTGCAAGAAACTTTGCCGGATTTGTTGGACGATATTCCAGTATTACCGCGTGCAGAAATGTGGTTTATGCACGACGGTGCACCTTGCCACTTCATTCTAGCGGTTCGCTTGTTCTTACATGCACAGTTGGCCAGCAGGATCTCCCGACTCAACGCCGTGCTTTTTCTTTCTTTGGTAAGCTTTAAAATCTTGAGTATACTCTTCTCCAATTGACACCCAAATGGAGTTACATTTGAGAATTTTAAATGCAGCCAACTCCTCGAAAAATTACCCTAAGTAATGCCAAGGGTCGAATTTAATTTCCTAAAGAGTATTAACTCCTGTATTCAGCAAAATGATGAAATTTCTGAACATTTACTATAGTTGAATGAATTTTGGGTATAAACTAATTAATCGTTGTTCTGAAGTGTTTTTTTTCTTCTTATTTAGTTTCCAACTGGTCAACCTGTTGAAAATAAAATCATGAAATCGAAAAACTGTTCTTTGTGATTGGACCGCTCATCATATCAAAATTTCTCAAGAGACAAAAGAGTTTGAAAATTAGTCTAGCTACCCAATCGTCTAAAAGAGTTTTGCTCAAACGCAGACAGTTGAAAAATTATGGTTGATTAAAAACACGTTCGATTTTTCAGGACACCCGATTACGCATACCAAATATGGTTTCTAACAATTGAGTGGTTCTCGAATTATTTGAAGAATAAGAAAAATAATCTTTGGATTTGGCGACCTCTAACGGCCAAACGAAGAAACTTTTCATGTAGGTAAGTTGGCCTAAATCGACTTATTTCGAGCTGACGAATCTGTGGTTTAGCGTTGTACACGCAATTCACGGACACCCTGTATAAAATATATGTTACATCATCTTCGTTAAAGAAAACTTATATATTCTGCATCACGATAATGCACCATCTCACAATACCATCATTGGGAATGAATTTCTGAGCAAAAACTCAACAAATACCATTGAATAACCAACGTATTGACCTGATAAGATTCCGGTCGACTTTTTTATTTTTCGAAAACTCAAATTACCACTTCAATATACCCGTTTTGAATTGATATAAAAGAGAATTCGCGGCGAGAACCTGAAGTCGATTACGGAAAAAATGTTTTGATGATTGGACTACTTCAAAGGCGATACAATAAATTTGGATGAAAATAAATATTTTGTGAATGAGATAAAAAACACAAGGTTTAACTTTAATCTATACTTTATTTGAAAAAAGTCGACGACGTTTCGCTGACACAGCAGCTTTATCAAGAATGACAAACAGAATGAAGAGTATGGTATTATAAACAAATCGTAGAACAAGTTGGATGAATAACAGGAAAATCCACACCGAGCCATTGTACAGTTAGTATGAAAGGTAATAAAAACTAATTAAACAAGTTAAGTGGGGGTGAATAATTCACATCTACCTGCTCATTCAAAAGCTTGTCCGAATGTTTGTATCTATTTATTTCTAATGCTTCTAGGAGATCTAATTTTAAACTTTTTGATTTTATATGTAATATGTCAAAGTTTTTATTGAATGACTGGTTTTCTTTTATTAAGTGGTTTCAATAATTTGAATCAGATTTATTTTTATCGAAGCTACGTTTATGTTCAGATGTTCTTATGCCAAAACTCCTATAGGTCCTACCGATATAAATTTCATCACAAGAACCGCAATTGAGTTTATAGATTCCTGATTTATTTGATTTTTCAACACGAGATTTATTATTTTTAATATGTTTACCTAAGTTATTAGAAGTTTTGAAAGTTATATTAAGATTTTGTTTGACGAGAAAGGATTTAATATTTGTACTTGCAGAACCGCAGAATGTTAAACTGTTGAATATTTTATAGTCTTTATGAATAGGATATACTTCATTTATTGCTTTCTGATACAGTTTTTACGAATGATTAGATCTATCATATCCGGATTATATGAATTATTAATGGCTATCTGTTTGATGATGTTTAACTCTTTATTATAATCTTCTACTGATAAAGGTAAATTGAGTAACCGATGTACCATGCTGTTGGAAGCTGCAACTTTGTGTTGAATTGGATGTAATTACATATAAAATCAAAAGTTTAAAATTAGATCTCCTAGAAGCATTATAAATAAATAGATACAAACATTCGGACAAGCTTTTGAATGAGCAGGTAGATGTGAATTATTCACCCTACTTAACTTGTTTAATTAGTTTTATTACCTTTCATACTAACTGTACAATGGCTCGGTGTGGATTTTCCTGTTATTCATCCAACTTGTTCTACGATTTGTTTATAATACCATACTCTTCATTCTGTTTGTCATTCTTGATAAAGCTGCTGTGTCAGCGAAACGTCGTCGAATTTTTTCAAATAAAGTGTAGATTAAAGTTAAACCTTGTGTTTTTTATCTCATTTATATCATGGATCTACATCAAGTAACGGCCTCCACAATTCAAATATTTTGTGTTTCACTGACAAATACCCAGTACCTTTTTGACAGAATGTACTTCAGGATAAAATACATTTCCAAACATTTTTATCGATACCTTGAATAGGGAGGATCGAAGGGGTTGCCTGATGTAGCTAATAGTATGGTAGCGACATCTATGTAGGGTGAAAAGTGCTTTGCAAAGATTTCCCCACTACGTTCCCAGTGAAGTTACCGATCGAGACAGTCGTATAGTCGGTGCAGAAGCTTTCAGAATTGATTTTCGTTCCTTTAAGAAATGCCTGTTTTATTTATACTGAAACATAGTAAGTCAGTTTTATATGTATTTTGTGCCCATTTATCATTCACGAAATCATCAGAGCGAGAAGAAATCTTATCTACCCTGAATATTAAAACAAGCCGTTGCAGTTTCAAGGTCAGATTTAGATTTAATAGTATTGCTTGTGAAATTCTTGTAAATAATAATTTTGGAAAATATTTTATGATTTTGATGAAGTTATTACTTCATTTATTCCTGATGCATGAGTTATATGAAGTTTATTTCTGTCAGCTAACAGATGATTGAACATTAGGTAATCGAATAAGTATCTCAGAACCAAATACGCAGAACCTTGAGGAATATTAATCAATTTTAATACATATTGTCGTCGAAATCAATAGAACGGAGGGATGAGATATGCATGTCACTTTGAGTTCAATTCATAATTCAAAAATTTCTTAGATTCTACCAACTGATAAGGTTCGACTGATGAATGTACTACAGAAAAATATTTATGTAGACAATGTCCCAAATTGCCTAATTTTTGTCAATTTCCCCTACTTCTAGAGGAAATAGCGAAAAAACGCCTTAAAATCTGAAACTCTCTTTTAAAAAACTTGAATATTGAAAACCATTTGTCGATACTTCTTATGTATCGTTTATGCAATATTCTCTGGAATTACCCTCTGACAAATTGCAAAAATCTCTCAACTCTTTCAAACTGAATATGATATTCTCTAAAACAGTTAAAATTTTCTAGGCACTTTTTCACAGTGAATGAAATACTGTTCAAGAAAAAATTTTAACAGGAAAAGTTCTGAATGTATGAAATACACCTTTTTTATTTCAAATATGAATCATAAGCATTCATTCTGATGAAAGAATTTCAAATGAAACAATTTAAAATTCTCAAAATTTTCTCCGTAGGGTGTTACATAATAGTATGTCACAACTTGAGGGGGTAAATCTTCGTGCAATTTTAAGAGAAGAAGTTCACATAAGCATAGGTCCGCAAAAGCTTCGTGACGGAGCTACAGGGTGTTGAAATATCCGGAAAAAATTATTTTTTCATCAAAACTCCTGCAGTTTTTGAGATATTCAGCCCAAATTTGGAATGCAAGCTACTGACAGCCTCCATCATTACATGTCCAAAATTTTAACTAGAATCTACAAGGTGTTTTCTTTTTCGGAGTCATATCGTGTTTAGCCCTTTCAAACTTCATCTTGGTTTTATTTGAAAACTTTTTTGACATTCATAAATTTTTCGTATCTCCGACCGTTCTCGAACAAAAATTATTAAACGATTGTATGCTTTCGCTGAATTGAAAGCACTTCTAATTGAAAAAATGACTAGGCTTTGATTTTTCTCATTTATTTATTTATTTTGACAGTTGCTGAAGTTGAACCAGTATCGGCTCGAATTGTTTATTAAATTAACGATTAGTTTTGAGACTTTTGAAGTTATTGCTGTATGTAAAAATGGCCTATTTCACTAACGCCGAATTGGCTGATATCCATTACATGTACGGTCTGGCTGGCGGGAACACAACAGGAGCTAGGCGATTATATCAGGTGCCCTTTCCAAATCGAGTAACACCAGACAGGCGAACATTTTCAAATATCCACAGAAGGCTGAGGGTAAACTGGTACTTTCACTGCAAATAATCATTTAGAAGGTGCAACCCAAACTATGAGATTTCCAGATACTGAGGAAGCAGTTTTGAATTGTATTGATTTGAATCCTCATGTGAGTACAAGAAAAATTGGCAATCAGTTGACTATTTCACATGTTCTAGTTTGGAGGATTCTTAACGACTTTCTATTGTACCCGTTTCATATTCAACGCGTCCAAACTTTACTTCCTCGAGATTTTCCTTGAAGATTAAATTTCGATGGTTCTTAGATAAAATTAGAGAAAATGCTCATTTTGATAGTGAAATAATGTTCACAGATGAAGCTAACTTTTCGAGAACTGCTACCACAAATTTTCACAATAATCATTATTGGGCTAAGGAAAACCACCATTTGATTGAAAAATCTCATCATCAAGAACAATTCTCACTAAGTATCTGGGTCGGAATAATAGGAAATTATTTGATTGGGCCATTTTTTTGCCTAACAGACTAAACGGTCCCGCTTATCGGCAATTTCTTGAAGAGGAGTTGTCTTTATTGCTCGAGAATGTGCCACTTTTGGTGAGCAACATAATATGGTTCATGCATGACATGGCACCAGCACATTTTAGTGGAGAAGCTAGGGAATTCTTGAATAATACATTCAACAACCAATGGATAGGTCGGGATGGGCCAGAACCATGGCCTCCTAGGTCCCCAGACTTAAATAGTTTAGAATTTTTCTTATGAGGATATCTCAAAAGCTTAGTTTAAATCACTCAAGTGAACACTGTAGAAGAATTGAGAAATCGAATAATAATAAACCTTTTGTGACACGATAACAAATCTCACAGAAATATTTCAAAGAGTGCGAAGAAGGACAGAGGCTTGGTGGTATAACAAGAAACATCTGAAACAAAGAATTCAGACTTATACGGACACACACAAACACTCACACGATCCCTTCGCATTACAACTCAATTATGTTTCCATTGAAAAAAATTCCCAAGAGTTAATTTTTTTTCAATATTCGGCCATTCATGAGATACCCCGTTCACTCAAGGAGAGTCACAGTTGTGTGATCTCTAGCTTAAGAACGCTCGAAATGAAGATTCTAATAAATTCATGTCGTTCTGTAGTTTTCTATTGAAAGAAAACTGAGATATTCCATTATCAATTTGACGATTTTTTATGGTCCGCCCTGTATACAAAGACAGACACAGTCTTTCAATGCATTTATCAACACTTTTATGACCTCGCAGTCGTAAATTTTTTTTTCTGTTTAAAAATACTCTAAACAGAATTTACAGTTGAAAAAGGGGGAGTCTATTGCAGAATTGTAATCAGGGTGTTTCGAAGTACAATTTACGAAAATTTTGTGAACTTTCACTGAATGCAGTTTTGTGCGTAGTCCTTTATATGGAATCACCCGATATTTTGAATATTACCTCAGGGATTTTTGAAATTTCGAAAGATTGTTAGAATTGATCCTTTTCGAGATATTTCAATTGAAAAAGAAACAAATTGAGGTTTATTTCAGAAAAGAAAGAAATAAAAGAAAATAAGAGACTATCCGCATGTAGTAACAGAATTGAAAAATGTTTTCTCACGGGGTAGGTGTTTTTGTCTGGACCTCAGTAGCTTGTATTACCTCCTCTTGCCCTGATACAAGCCTGAATCTGTCTAGGCAAGCTTTGGATTAGGTTTTCGACATCCTCTAGGGTGATATTCTGTCACTCTTCTGTGGCGGTTTGGATGAGCTGTTGTGGGGTTCTTGGATTATACTGGCTCGGTCTAATTTTACTTTTGAGATTATTCCATAACTTTTCAAAAGGATTTACGTCTGGTGAGCAAACTTGGCAGTCCAAAACAGCAACAGTTGCTGGTATGCGACGAACATTACCTTGCATAAAAGTGAAATTCTCACCGTGGGCACCTCGTCAGAGTCTCACTATGAGCACTAGGTCCACGTAATTTCTATACGTTACACTCGCAGGAAACGAAATCAAATCTGTTTTGCCTCCCAGCAATCCGGCGGTCATCTGATCGAACACCAATTCTGATCTCATCCAAGAAAAGAACATTTCACTAATTCTCAATATTCCAATTTTGATGCTCAATACACCGATTAAGTCTGGTTAGCTCTGGAACTCTTAAGGGCATTCTGCTGTATAAACAGCAAACCCCTTGAACGAAGTCTTTGACGTATCGTTTCGACTGATACACTGATTACTGTTGCTTCCAGAAATTGCCATTGGAGTATGGGGTGCGACGCACTAGGATGTCTCTTTGCAATTTGGTACAAAAAGTGGCCTTGTTCTTCAGAAGTGATCTTCCTACGACTTCTTCGATGCCTATTTTGCAAAGATTGTACCTCCACGTATCGGGCGTAGGAAATCACCCCTTGTGATACCCCTATTGTGTCCGGGATATCCCTCTGTGTTATCCCTTATTCAACGGGAGCAATTATTAGACCCATCTGCACAACGGACAATCCAACGTAAGGCATTTTCAATCATGATCATAGGCTTTTTTAAATTCTAAAATTCACATACCATTCAGTTTTTTACTTCAAAAAACTTCATTCTTCACAAGTAGTTGAAGGTCCATGGTTGAAACAATCAATAATGTGAAATAATAATGATAATAATAATAATATATCTTTATTGCAACCTATTGTTCAAACACTCTCCGTCTAAATTTAATTCTGTTTTATAAAATAACATCGAATTTTCCACACAATAAAGATCCAATAGCTACTCACAAAGGTTTATATACCTGTGGTGAGTGTTTATATTTTTTCTACTATTTCAAAATAAAGTAATATACTCACAAAATATCTTTATGCACATGAATACTGTACACAATACTTACACACTATCAGAAACAGAAGGGCATACAAAACAACAATAATAACAATAATAATAATATGGGCACATGGGAGAGCTGAAGGAGGTCATATATTCCATTCAAATTTCATTTATTTATGTTTATGTTTTCATGAATGTTATGATTTGAGTTGTGATCTATGTATTATTTTTCAAATCAATTAAACTAGTGATATAATCTTTATTCGTATTATTTATCCATCTCTTTAAACTTGTTTTGAATTGTTTGATATTTTTTGTAATTCTTAGATTCAAAGGCAGTCTGTTGAACATTCTGGGACCAATAAAGGAGTAGCTCCTCTGACTAATTGTCTTAACCATTTTTGGAACAACAAGTGAAAATTTACTATATCGAGTATTGGAGTCGTGTGCGATCAGTTCGTGACACTCCATATTCTTCCTTAAGTGATTTAAAATGGCCGAGCAAAACAGCTGTCTGCTCTCCCATACACCAGATATTTCATACAACATCTTAGAAGAAAAAGTTATGTCTTTCTGATATATAATTTTCAATATCAATTTTTGTTGAATATCCAACTTATTTAAGACATTTTTATAGGCACCACCCCATGCAATTATTCCGTAACGCATTTGCGACTCAACAAGCGCCGAATAAACAATTTTTAGGCAATCTACGTCAATAACCCCTGAAAGATGTTTGAATCTGGTTACTAGTCCCCTAAGTCTTACCATCAGTCTACTTACATGCGCATCCCAATTTAAATGAGAATCGATAATTACTCCAAAGTACTCGCATTGATATGTACAAGGGATTTCAATTGTAGACATTTCGTCGCTTATAGAGAGGGGCAAGCCATCAGGCAGAGACCGTTGATCTATACAAAAAGGAATATACTTAGTTTTCTCGAAATTGATTGTTAAAAGGTGTTCCGCCATACAATATTTTATGTTTAAGAAATCTGACTCCACCAATAGTTTTAATTCTCTCCAGTTTTTAGCTGAATAGAAAATGAGTGTGTCATCTGCATAACTTATGATATCCTCGCTTGTCTGTATAAGCAGCAGACCATTTAAATATATTGTGAATAGTATGGGCCCCAAGACGATACCCTGGGGTACACCATACTCGAGCGTTGCCAACTCACTCACTACACCATTCAGTTTAACAAGTTGTTTCCTGTCTTTAAGATAGCATTTCATCAAATTTAACTCAACATCTCCAAAACCAATTTGTTTCAGACTGTCTAACAAGATGCCATGCTCCACCGTATCAAAAGCCTTAGCCAGGTCAATCAAAACACACAGTGATATCTTATTGTCATTGAAAGCCTTATAAATTTTTCAGTAAGTTTCGCGATGGCATCCAAATATGGCATGCAAATACCGAGTGATTTCATATAAATTTGATTGTGTGTATACAAAAGGCCCTAAAATTCCATGTTTCGACGATACCGATTAATAACGAAATTTATAAAGATCTGTACATGACGTAATGATAACATAATCCTATAATGGAATCCTATATTTCACAGGCCAATTCTTCAATAGATTACCTATGTCGAAAAGATTGAAACTGAAAATAATCCGCAATCCAATATATTTAATGTTAGCAAGGTTCCCAAGTTCTAGGGAAAATCCTATCAGGTTATTCGATCCTTCTGATAACCTTCCTCAATCTAATCCCTTAATGCCAATGTCAATTTCACTGAAAGCGAAAGCTACAACTGTTTCCAATTAATGAGTTTTTAACTTAAATCGATCGTTTCATTGTATTCGCAGTTATTTTAAATAGAAAAATATACATAGTGTTTGAAATTAGTAACTCTTGAAGATATATTTTATTTCCTGACTAACAAACATGTTTAGAAAATAACTTGGGTTCGATAACACTGGCCAAAAAAAATCGTTGTGGGTGTAACATTGCGCTGAATAGCATATTATGGTAGAAGGGACAATGCAAATAGAAAAATGATGTGAAAACAGTTGTAACACGTAAGATTTTCTCGTAATTTATATAAGACCTCATTTAATGTTACAATATCTAATGTGTATAGAACAAAATATCATTTTTTACAGTATATATTTACTTTATTTACTTTTACACTCACTAAACCCACGTTACATTTAAGAAAAACACAAATATTCAATATTTTCAATGAAATAAAACTGAGGTATTTAGTTTTTCACTATATTAACACAACTATGACCGGTTTCACCGCACTGTGGCTTCATCAGCTAGATACAAACTAATGAACAGAGTTATTCCTTATATAATTGCGAATTCTTGCCGGTTGAGTGTGGAGTACCTCAAGGCTCAGGCCTGGGCCCAGTTCTCTTTCTAATTTATGTTAATAAATTGTTTCATCTTCCCCTGATAGCCTTCGCAGACGACACTGCAGTGGTGTATCCTGGTGTGACCTGAAAAAACTGATCGAAAAAAACTTGGAAGTGCTGTTCGAGTGGTTCACAAGCAATTTACTCGCGGTCAATATTGAAAAGTTTCTCTTTGTTCCGTTTGCTCTTCAGAGTTTGTCCTTGCCGCAGTTTGAAGTTCTGGAGTTCGCCACTAGCCCTGTGGGGGTAAAATCGGTTATAAAAAAGAAATATAGCACTACTTACTTGGAATACATATTGATGCTCATATTGGTAACTTACAGAAGAAACTAAGATGTATTCTATATAAGTTCTCTAACAGTGTGGCCGATGAGCAAACTAATAAAATCGCATACTTAGTCACATTTTCGTTACGGCATTTTGTGTTGGGTTACCGCTCTCACGACCTACATTAACCCCCTTGAAGTCATTCATGTCATATAGAATAGAGAAAAAAAACCGCCTAACTACATCACTAAATTCAACATTGAATCTTAACAAAACGAAAGTACTAAGAATCTATACCAAACACGGCTCGAGGAAAAGATCAACCTTAACCCTATAGTAGCATGGAATGAAGTGAAAAACAACATAATTAACAGCGCAAAACAAGCCATTGGGAACGAAGAATCAATATAAACAGTCATAGAAAAGATAAACCATGGTTCACACAGGAAATCAAAGATTTAGCAAAAGAAAAGAAGAACGCATATATCAGATATGTCAATCACAGAACACCAGAAGAGTACCAAAGATATAAAACAGAAAGAAATAGAACAACGAACAAAATTAAGGAATTAAAAAAAATATATTGCGAAAGATTTACAAATGACATGGAACACGACTTACGAGGAGCACAGAAAAAGGTATGAAACATGTTGAGAAGCAGGAAAAAACCAATCACCGAAGAACTGCAGATCAATGTAATAAAACCAGAAGAGTGGGTGAAATATTTCCAGAACTTATACCTGGGATATAATGATAACGGTAACAATGGGGAACGAGAAATCGAACAACAAAACACACTCTACGAAGAAACAGAAAATGACATTGTCAGCCTAGGAGAAGTACAACAATTAATCCATAAATTAAAAAATAGAAAATCACCCGGCCCGGACAACATAAATAACGAACTAATTAAATATGTGGGAGCAGAAATAACAAAAGAAATAACAAAACTATTCCAAAAAATTGAAAACAACAAGGAAATACCAGAAGAATGGAGAGAGAGCATAACAATACCCATATACAAAAAAGGCGTAAAGACAAACCCAGCAAATTATAGAGGCATCACACTCCTTAACTCTGCATCGAAACTACTCACTAAAATTCTATCGCAAAAGATATATGACAAAGTAGGTGTGTCTGAAGAACAACAGGGATTCCGACCAAATAGATCAACAACGGATGCAATTTTTATATTGCTGCAACTGGTGGAGAAGTCCATAGAGTTTGACAAACCGATGGTTATATGTTTTATAGATTTGGAAAAGGCATTCGACAGAATTCGAATGAACTATGCGATCACTATCCTTAGAAATAAAAACTTAAGCAATAAATTCATAAACATAATCAAAGAATTAAGTAACTCTAATAAGACGAAAGTAAAAACTACACAGGGACTTACAAGCGAGATCAAAATTAACGCAGGCATTAGACAAGGTGACAGCCTCAGCCCATGTCTATTTAATTTAATCATGGATGAAATAATAGCAGGTGTTAACCAAATGAACCAAGGCTATAGGATGGGTAACAAAACTATGAGAATACTGTGCTACGCAGATGATGATTTACTAATAGCCGAGAATGAGGACGACCTACAACGCCTACTACAAAAGTTCAAAGTAACAGCAGAAAAATATAACATGGTAAATCAACACAGAAAACCCAATCGATGGTAATAGCGAAAGATCCAATTAGATGCAAACTAGTAGTGAACGACCATATAATAGAGCAAGTTTCACACTTTAAATACCTAGGAGTAGAAGTATCGAGCGATAGGCAACTATTACAAGAAGCAAAACAGCAGACAATGAAAGCATCGAGAATATCTGGCTTCCTGAGAGATATAATCTGGCGGAATGAGTACATAAGAACAGAAAGCAAAGTCCGAATCTATAAAACCGGTGTGAGACCCGTGATGACATATGCGGTTGAGACAAGAGCTGAGACAACAAAAACAAAAGAACTAATGAGGACAACAGAGATGAGAACACTAAGAGCTATAAGAGGTATTACACGCAGAGATAGAATAAGGAATGAGGATACGCTAAGGGAGCTAGGTGTCCAGGATGTGGTGAGGTGGACAAGAGCACGTCGACGCCTATGGAGAGATCACGTAGACAGAATGGGCCCCGAACGTATGGCGAAGTGGGCAAAAACACAAAAACCCAACACTTGAAGACCCATAGGAAGGCCGAAAAAGCGATGGCATGAGTGCTGGAGCTCCGGTTCGCAGCAGGGGCTGTAACAGAAAAACAGGACATCGTCCTATTCAAAGAAGAAGAAGAAGAAGTAATTCAAAAGCGGTTTCTGAAGGTACTGCTCAACAAAAACCAACGATATCCAACGGACCTATTATTTAAAGACGCAAAAGTTTTAGACCTAAGACAATTATATTATTTGAACATGGCAATCGAGGTCGCTAGGGATGGAACAAGCGCATTGTCATCAAAAAAATCACATATATGGAACACGAAGGTGATATTCTTATCTTGCACCAAGAACTACATCTGCAAAGGCTTATAGATCACGAGCATATATGTCAGCTAAGATCTTCAACTCCTTGCCTAAAGAGCTGCGTTTCATTAGTAAACCCGAAAAAATGAAGAAGCTCCTAAAAAGAAAAATACTCTCATCAAAAAGAGTGAAAATGAAGGAATTCATAGAGAGGGATGCTGTCGTGGTGTTCGATTTGTGGACTTAATAATATGGTGTTCGTACTACATGAACTGGTAAATTTGTATTGATCGAGTGTTGGCTATGAACTGTGTACCTTTGTATGTGATCAAATGTCTTTTAAGCTATTTTTGGTTCCTGATAGTTTTGCGGCACCCCGTTGTTTTTCGAGTTTGATATTTGATAATTGTTATTATAAGTATTTATATATTACTGGATTGTTTGTTCGTTTGGTATATATTATGGGTTGTTCACATAGGGATTCGTTATTTTGTTTTTGCTGCTGTTTATTATTATGGCCCATGTACAAACCCTCGATTTCTATGGGTTTTTATTTGATATATTTACCTACCTTGAATTTTTTGTTCATAGTGAAATTACCCTTATTCGACATACTTATAGTTGTATTTTTGGGTAAATATATCTATTCTATCCTATTCTATAAAATTTTATTTCCTACTTATTATTACATTAGATACAAGTACAAAGATTTGAATTTGGGAGGCTTTTACTTGGTAAAATTCCATTATCAATAATAAAAAAATTATCACCACATTGCAATTCCGATTATAACATAATAAAAACAATTCGTGAAAATAGTACCCAGAACAATTTAGTATTCACTAAAGCAGATAAAGGTAACACCGTCATCGCGATTAGTAAAACCGATTATATTTCTAAAACTGAAAAATTCTTAACAGCCGGAAACTATATAACATCAACTAAGGATCCTACCGCAAAATTTCAGAAAGTAGTTAAAAACATAATTTCGACAGCAAAATCATTAATTACAGACCAAGAAAAATATAAATTCATTAACTCCAATTCACAATTCCCCGAATTATATTCGTTGATAAAACTTCATAAACCTAATTACCCTGTTAGACCTGTTGTTTCTTATGTAACGGCACCTTCTTTCAAACTTTCAAAATTCCTTAACGACTTGCTAATAAAACATTGCAATTTTAAATCTAAATTTTCAGTCAAAAATGCATACGAACTAATTGCCAATATCAAAGATATCATTATACCACCTAATTCCAAACTCATTTCTTTCGATGTTAAGAATCTATTTCCCAACATTCCTCCGAAAGATACGTATTACTTAGTTGAAGAATTATTAAAAGAATCATGTCAATACTATCATTAAATCAGATATTCTTTCATTATTACAAATTTGTTTAGATCAAATTTATTTCCATTTCAATAACAAATATTATACTATTGAAGACAGCTTGATTATGGGCAATCCGTTAAGTCCTTTGTTAGCAGAAAGATTCATGAATAACTTAGAGAAATTAATTCATAATCATCCACTCAGTAAATATTGTTTATACTGGTATCGCTATGTAGACGATATCATTATTTGCTTCACAGGAACAGATAGACAGTTAAAAATTTTCGAAAATCATATAAATTCATTTACATTGGATTCACAACCGAAATAGAATAATTCGATAAATTTCTTAGACGTAACAATTTCGAATGAAAATGGAAAACATGTTTTCGCAATTTACCATAAGCCGTCACATACAGATATTATAATACATAACTCGTCGTGTCATCCATATCAAAAAAATGTCAGCATTCTATAGTTTCATTCATAGATTGATTACCATCCCGTTATCACCAGAAAATTTCAACAAAGAATTAAATTTGATTAAACAAATAGCCAAAAATAATGGTTACAATCCCAAACAAATAAATAATATTTTAAATAAAAACAAAGTAGAATCGCATTGAATGAAGTTTACCCTGTCGATAAATTGAAACAAAACTCAACACCTTAACCTACGTTGGCATTACAAGTAAGAAACTAAAATCATTCTTGAGTAGCAATAATTTCAACATAGCTTTCCAAACTAATAATAATTTAGGCAAATATATAAAAAATAATAGAACCAAACCAGGTAAAAACAATAAATCAGGTGTTTATAGATTCAATTGCAATGACTGTGATAATTTCTACATTGGTAGAACACATAGAAATTTTAATATTAGAATATCGGAACATAAACGCAGTTTTTCAAATAAAAATCAGATTCAAATTACGCGAATCATCTCTTAGAAAATAAACACTCTTTCGACCCACAGTTTGAAATTTTGCATACAGATAATAAATATTGGAAGGTAGATCCTTGGGAAACTTTAGAAAACAATAAATACAAACACTCAGGTAGACTCATCATCTATTGAATCTCTTCGGGGAGCAATCTATTCCTTAATTTTATTGAATATACCTGTCATAAATAACCACTTAAGAAGAAGCAACCCAATAAGCTTTTAATTACTCAAGAGCATTTATATTTATATTTTCCGTACATTCATTCGTCTGAAGAAGCTACGGTGTATTGAAACCCGTTACGAATCGCAATTATTAAGTAAAATTCCTTAAAACACAGTACTTGTTTTTTATTACAAGTACAAAGGGTATGGTAGAAAACCCATCGAAATTGCTTACTTTATGAATTGAAAAGATTGAGTAATGTAAAAGGATTTAGATCTAATTGACTATTAAGTAACCTACCTAAATTCTTTTCTTTATTAATCTCTAAAATTTCCCATAGATTGAGTTTTTGTCTTTTATTTTCATTGTGTAAAATTTTGAAATTATCATTAAAGTTATGGTTTTCTTCGATTAAGCCATTAGAATAATGGAAATCTGATTTATGATAATTAAAACTAGGTTTTAATTATCATTTATTACCTCAATCAATTTTAGATTTGCAGTTTTTGATATGTCGGCCTAAAGAATTATCAGTTCGGAATGCGTCATTGAAATTCTTCATTATTATGCGAGAGGAATGATTTTAATGTTAGACTAGGATTACCAAGATAAGTTAAGCTGTTGTATTTTGTGTTAGAACTTTCTATACTTGGAAATACTTCCTGGATTGCTTTTTTAATTTTTTTTGCGTGAAATCATGTTCTCAATCATACTAGGACTGGTATTGATTGCTATTCGTTTAATTTTATTAGCTCTTTTATAAAATTATTTTGTGACATTGGAATATAATGAGTCTATGTGCCATACTTTTGTAAGCAGCTAATTTATGTGGATAAGGATGTGTAGATGAGCTGTGAATAGTAATATCTGTATGCGATGGCTTATGAAAAATCATGTTTGCCGTTAATATTAGTAATAGTTAAATCCAGAAAGTTAATGGAGTTTTCTATCTCTAAGGTGAATTTAATATTATCGTGAATTTTGTTTATGAATGTTTCGAATGATTCTAATCGTCTCTTTGTGCCAGTGAAACAACAAATGATATCGTAGACATATCTAAACCAATAAATGAAGTATTTGAATAACAGATAGTTTTTTCAAAATTATCCATGAAACTTTCAGCTAGTAAAGGACTCAGAGGATTACCCATGATTAAACCTTTTTATTTATTAAGTTTTCGGTCAGAAATTTATTCACAATGATGAGATGTTGCATTATCGTGGAGCAAAATCCATTAATTTTCTTTCCACAAATCTGGCCTCTCTCTAACGCTTCATGACGCTCAGGCAATATAATAACCTTTATTTACTTCATTGTAGTTTAGTTACCTACTTATTAAAAATTTTTTCGCACTCGCGATCGACCGTTTGAGCACCTCTGCCATAGACATTATGAAAGAAAATTCGCAGAAGAAGCTGAAGGTCATTCCTGAAAGCACCTATAAAAAATGTTTCGATGATTGGAAAAAACGTTGACACATGTGTATCGCTTCAAATAGAGCATATTTTGAAGAAGATTCAGTTAATAGTGAAGTAGATTAAAATTTTAGCGTTTAATTTCAAAAATCCGGATACTTTTTGTCACAGTATATGTCTTATGTGTTAGGTAAAATTGTGAACGACATTACAGAAATGAGCGTAGTCACCTTATTCACCTGATATAAACTGTATAGAGCATTCTTGGTATGAAATGTCAACGTAATCAAGTCATTTTCAACATTTTATATGTGAAGTACCTACTTTAAGAAACAGCAATATTTTTCATGTTTTAACATCACTAATTAGTGTTTTTCTAACAGCAGATATTATCAAATTAGAATCGAAACATATAAATGAAACTAAATTAATCTCAGTTGAACACAAAAATTCAATTAAAATTTGGATTGAAATTATCATTCTTTTTTTCAATCCAAAGCTAGGTCATGAAAATATACAAGAATATAATATAGTAAGAATCAATTTCGGTATTGCACTCTATCCAAATCACGAACAATGCTCGGATCGATCTATATCTCTGATAAAAGATGCGACGAAATAATTAAAAACATTACTACTCATCGATGCATCAAATATCCATACGAGTATAATAGATGTGATTTTAATTATATCAGAATGAAAAAAAATCACTTTTGAGCGTCTGATAAGAAAGCAAAATTTCATTAACCAGAAGGGGTCTCGAATATCAATTTTTCACAAAATTCACACAAGATATCGAGACCAATTTCTGGTTGAGAAATCGCATCAGTTTGATCTATTTGATCGATTAACTGCGATTGTTTTTTGAGATAAGAATGAGAGGTGTGTGGGAGAATTCTACAAAAATTAGCTCGTGTATTGTTTGTGAACGGTAGATGGACTTGGCTGGTTTAATCTCAGATAATGCGAAAGGGTACTTAAAAATGTGTAATGAACAAAACTAAGCTGTATTTATCACTTCTCGTGAAATTTTTTGTGTTTGCTGAAAACAATTTCGGATTCGGACGCTTTGTGTTTCTTTTTTGTCATGAGTGTGCGATTCACCGTCCAGAACGGTTAACTTTCCAGACCAACATATTAAATATTGTAAATCCAACATTAAAAAGGAATCAGACCAAGTGTTAATATGCTCTATTCTTTAAGTTGTAATGAAATTTATACGTGTACGATTTCTGGAAATATTAAATTATCAAAGGACAAATGTAGTTCCGGCAATCAATAATCAGATTCTGACTATGCTAATCAGTTTACGAAAGGAAAACCATTATTTTAATAATAATTCTGATATGTTACATACGTATGTTCTATTTGAATTTTGCGTCTGACAAACAAAATGCAAAAAACTTAGGGAAAAGACCGCCTGGTTAGCTGCACAGTTATTGCACAAGCATATTGGAACTGCTAAGCCCAGCTGCTCTGTTCGAAAAATGCGGATTCTAACTGATCATGACGGTAAAAAATTAAACAAGAACCACGAAGAAATAATTTATGGGAGATGTTAACCCAAATTATTGGGTTCATAATGATTCTAGACCATCTATAGATCATAATCAGCATCACTTAGAAGTCCGAACCTGGCCTTCCGGGCTCTCTCAGTCAAACAGAGAGGGAATTGTTTTGTTGAGTTTGAATATTGAAGGAATTTTGCGATTATACTTCAAAATTGGTGAGCAAGGACAAGGAAGTGATTATGTTTCAGGAGATTCACACTGCGACAGAAGAACATCTCCGCGAAAGAGGAAATACCGTAGGTTATGTAGTTTTTGATTATCTCCTTAGTCCTTTTTATGGCATTGCTTGTTATGTAAAATCTTCTCTTGAATTCAAGTGTGTTTAGACATATAAGAGTCAGGTATGATTGTTGAAATATTTTTCTGCTGGTTTTCTTTTTCCATTGTTACAGATTCCTGTTCTTTCACGCTTGTCTTCTTCTGGAAATCATGGACTGCAAGATGAGAATTGAAGCTGCTAAGCAGAAAAATCTTTGGTACTCTTTATGTACACACGATATTAACGCAACAAACAGACAAGCTATTGCTAGTGCAATAGAGACAGGGAAACGAGTTTTTTCCTCAGGTTTTTTCACTCGTTTATTGAATTATATACAAGATAGTATGGTTCCCCTGTTACATTTTTCTGAGCTCACACTTGTGTTTTTCTGATACACACCAAAATTATAGATATAAGCATCTATTGTAAATACAATTATTCGAATTTTGTGAATACTCTCTTTTCAGAAGAATATATATATATATATATATATATATATATATATATATATATATATATATATATATATAATTGGTCAAATATCTTCCGCGATAAACTTCGCGTGGAGTCTATGTATGTAAATCTGAGACAAGACTCTCAAATGTTTGGAATTTTTAAGTTTCCACTTGTTTGTGACTGTTCGTATCTTTCTCGAAGTCCGGTAGCGGGTTCTCCGTGTCGATCCATAGAGGGCGACTCTCGTACGTATGTACGAGGTGCTGCGTCCTTTCTGGAATTGATAGGGTACCCCGATGTAACTTGGTAGGATGCTGAGAAGCGGTATGCGAATTTTTGAGCAGAAACACAACAAAAACTATCAAACAACCACCGTATTCACCTGATATAACTCCGACCGACTTATTTATTTTTCCAAAACTCAAATGACCGCTTCGAAAGAAGACATAACAGAGAATTCGCGGCGAGAACTGAAGTCGATTACAGAAAAAGCGTTCGAAAAATGTTCTGATGATTGGATTATTGGTTGGCGTAAATGTATAAATGTAATATTTCGTAAGGAGCCTACTTTTATTTAGTTTTTTTTGTTCTTTTTTAGTTTGATATTGAATAAGTATAAGTTGAGTCTCAGAATACAAGCTAACAAAATAAAAGCAAATTTTGGGCATACCTTTCTAGTATTTCTTTTTTTTTTTTATTTAGCGAATAGCATACGATTTAAATTCAATAATTTTTCACTCGAAAACGGTTGGAGATACGAAAAAATTACAAGTGTCAAAAAAGCTTCTAAATTCAATGAAAATGACGAAAATTGATTGTACGCTGATCAGTGGCGTACTGCAAAAAAGTTTGACAAGGCAAAAGGAGACATGGCTTCGGAAAAGAAAACACTTTCAGTTAAAATCTAGGACTTGTAATGATTGAAGCTGTAAAAAATAGCTTACATTCCAAATTTGGGCTGAACATCTCGAAAACTGCAGAAGTTTCGAAGAAAAAACCAATTTTTTCCGGAAATTTCAAGACCCTGTAGCTCTATGACGAAGATTTTGAGGAACTATGTTTATATAAACTTTTTTTTTGAAAATTGCACGTAGGTTTACCCCCTGAAGTTGTGACATACTATTATGTAACTCCCTGTACAAAAAAAAGTTTTTATACCTCTCTAACGTCGAAATCCGTCTACCCAGTTTTTTATCGAAAATATTAGCTGGGTATCTTCCGGAACGACACTTGACTTAATTTTTCAGTTAATTGAGGCATAATTAGCTTCTTACAGCTCTGCCAAATGTTAATAAAACCGACTAAAAAATTACTAGGATATTTACAAAAGTGATTTTTCTTTAAAGTTTGATTCCCTGTATATTGAGAAGGAAGCATTTCTAGATCTACAGTTGTATAAACGATTCGTCTTAAAGTTACTAAAAACCACCCAAAAGGCTTTTCATGTACTCAAATGAGATACCTAATAAGTACAATAAATTATTAAACGTATCATTTTATTATCAATTTTAATGTGAAGTAGAATACAAGTCCCCATTAACGCCCAAAATCTACATGTTTTTTTTGGAAATTTATATTTATTTCTATATATATATATATATATATATATATATATATATATATATATATATATATATATATATATATATATATATATATATATATATATATATATATATATATATATATATATATATATATATATATATATATATATATATATATATATATATATATATATATATATATATATATATATATATATATATATATACTCGGAGGCAAAATTAGCGGAACACTCGAAAATTTAACCAAATTCGAAGTCCGATATTTTTCCTAATTCGCAACCGATTCAGATGATTTTTTCGGCAAGTTATAGATCAACTCTTCTGCTTTGTAGAAAATGTAAAAGAAAACAAAAAAAATTCGAAAAAAATTTTATACGGGAGCAAAACTAAAAGTGTTTCTTTGTCAAAAATTCGTAACACCCTGTGGAATTTCGTGGTCCGAGTTAAAACGTACAATATCATGGTCTGTCAAGACACATCTTCCTACAATAACGACCTTCTTGTTTCATGCATTTATCTCTGTTTTTACAAGAGATATCCAATTTGAAGCGAAAAGTCACACATTTATTTTTGAATTTTTTTGTGTGACACTCTATAATAATTATCATTTCTGTCCAAAATTGAGAGCAGGTGTATCCTGGCGATACACTCGTGAAATGAAATGAACATTTTGAGAAAAATGTTCATGATGACCCACAAAAAAAACATTTGATTTTAGTAGCGAGTATGACCCCCCCGAGCTCTTATTACAGCGCGTACGATTTCGATTACTCCCAATGATGTTGTCTATCATCTGTTGAGGTATGTTGTCCCACTCTTCCACCAAAGCCAATGTCAGCTCTTCAACGTTGCCTGGATTCCGTTGTCGAACCTTCTTCCAAGAATGTCCCAAACGTGTTCGATCGGGTTTAAATCCGATGACCGCGACGGCCAGTCCATTCGTGTGATCCCAACTTCATTGTGATATTCTATCACTATGCGCGCAGTATGAGGGCGCGCGTTATCGTGCATAAAAAGGAAATTTTCCCCTATGTAAGGAGCAAAAGGCACAACATGGGGCTCCAAGATTTCTGTTATATACCGATGGGCATTAAATGATCCATTTCAATAATCTCCAGTTCTGTTCGTACTCCCAAGCATATGCCACCCCATATCATAACTGACCCTCCACCGTATTGCTCAGTTCCTGCGAAGTTCGCTTGATTGTACCGTTCCCCTCGATGCCTCCATATTCTATCTCTACCATGCACGAAATTCACACAATATCGGCTCTCATCACTAAATAAAACTAGTCTCCACTGATTGATTGTCCATGTTACATGCTCCCTAGCAAACGCCAATCTTGCTACCCGATGGGCTCTATCGAGTACTGGTGCTCTTGCTTGCGCGTATGATCTCATACCAACTTCATTTAATCGTCTTCTGACTGTCCTCACACTGACGTTAATGTTATCCACTGCTTGTAAAAGTTATCCACTGCTTGTAAAAGGTTACGTGCCTGAACAGCAGTAAGACGAGGATTTCTTATGGTTTGATTGACGATGAAACGGTCATGTATAGCGCGGGTTGCCCGATTTCTTCCTTGTCCTCGTCTCCTCACGTACAATCCAGTTTCCCTGTAACGTCGGTAGATTCAATGGATAACCGACGTCGAGACACCCAACATGGTACCGACTGAGCGGTAGGTGTGCCCTTCCTCGATCAATGTAACTGCCCTTGCTACTGAGGTTGGTGGTAAATCTCTCATTCTGAATGAAAAATACCGTTTCGAATCGTAAACAGTAGAAGAATCATAAAACACCGCAACCGATCGAATTTGTATCAAATCAAAGAATGGAAAACTCTCGTTCTTTAAACAAGTGCAAATGTGGTCATATACAAAAAAACGTGTGTTGTATTTCATATTTGATAAAAAAAGGTGTGCACATGTGTAAATGAAAAGTTTAATCAATGGTCCCAGAATTCGGTTGTGTATTTTAATACCTACCGACTGTTATCTCCTATGAATTCCTAATTTTCACCAAATTAACCAAATTGTCATCAATAACTAATGCAATTCGAACATAAAAATCGCAAACGACAATTTCGACACGCCTGAGTGATAATAAGAAAATTAGGGGGTTACTGTAGGAAGATGTGTCTTGACAGACCATGATATTGTACGTTTCAACTCGGACCACGAAATTCCACAGAGTGTTACGAATTTTTGACAAAAAAAACACTTTAAGTTTTGTCCCCGTATAAAATTTTTCTCAATTTTTTTTTTGTTTTCTCTTATGATTTCTACAAAGCAGAAGAGTTGATCTATAACTTGCCGAACGAATCATCTAAATCGGTTGAGAATTAGGAAAAATATCGAACTTCGAATTCGGTTAACTTTTCGAGTATTCCGCTAATTTTGCCTCCGAGTGTGTATATATATATATATATATATATATATATATATATATATATATATATATATATATATATATATATATTCTTTTGGAAAGAAGATTTACTGAAATTTGAATAATTGTATTTACAATAAATGCTTAGATCTATAATTTTGCTGTGTGTCAGAAAAACACAAGTCTGAGCTCAGGAAATGTAACAGGGAACCATACTATCTTGCGTATGATTCAATAAATGAGTGAAAAAAACCTGAGGAAAAAACTCGTTTCCCTGTCGCTATTGCACTAGCAATAGCTTGTCTATTTATGTTGTGTTAGTGTCGTGTGTACATAAAGAGTACCAAAGATTTTTCTGCTTAGCCGCTTCATTCTCTCTTGCATTCCATGATTTCCAAACGAAGACAAGGGTGAAAGGAAGGGGGTTTGGGACAAGAATCTGTAACAATGGAAAAAGAAAACCAGCAGAAAAATAGTTCAATAATCAAACCTCTTATGTCTAAACAAAACTAAGAAAAGATATTACATAGCAAGCTAGGTCATAAAAAGGACTAAGGAGATAATCAAAAAGTACATAACCTGCGATATTTCCTCTTTCGCGGAGATGTTCTTCCGTCGCAGTGTAAGTCTCCTGAAACATAATCACTTCCTTGTTCTTGCTTGCCAATTTTTAAGTATAATCGCAGAAAAAAGATTCTTCAATATTCAAACTCAACAAAACAATTCCCTCTCTGTTTGACCGAGAGAACTCCGATGGCCAGGTTCAGTCTTCCAAATGATGCCGATTATGATCTATAGATGTTTTAGAATCATTAAATAAAAAAGAAATAAAAAATTCAGATGATATAATGAATATTTTGTTTTCACCGGTACTTTCTTGACAGAATGTATATTTAATATACACAGTGACTCATCCTAGTTTATTTCTGACTTTCAATGTGCTTTTATTTATTATTTTATCTGAAATAGCAGTCATTGACCAAAAGTTCTCATTTAATAATATAAAATTGTTTTTATCAACTAAGTGTCAGTTATACATATAATACTTACAATTGATGCCTATAAATATCTTTTTATCTTTCCGATATTTGAGTAAACGTGGTATCCTGCAATAATATTAGCATCGATGGTGTTTAACCGATTCTGAATCTATTATATTGATGATGAGATTTTGTAAACTCTTGATTCATTCCGTATTGATTATCACGTTTGATTTCTATTCAGGACGACATAATCTCGTAGCTCTGAATTTCAATTCTGAAGTGGGAATCGAATGAAATTTTACATTCAAACTAATACATCATTTTAAGTTTTTATAGCATTCCAAAATTGTAATTGTCGACAGTCGAATATTGATTTCACTTTTTGAATATAACTTTCGTGATAAATTTCTTTTTCCTAAACAAGTATTACCATTGAAAACAATTATCTTCTTTAGAAGAAATTAAAGGCATCAGGTCAGTATTCAATTGACATTTCTTTACTAATTTTATTTCGGCATATATCATTCATCTCACTGTAGATAATCATTGTTAAACCAGAGCAAAATTGACATAGGCAAGATTAATTTTTCGAGATACTCTTGCGGTGCCTGACATAGAAAAGAGCAGATGAAGAAGTCTCGCTAATCAATAAAACATTTCTACTAAATAATTGAACAATTATAAAAAAAATACTTGGCCTCAGTTTCACAAAACTTAATGATTGAAATTTTTCAAATAACTAAGTGGAATGATGATAATAACCAATTAAACTATGTATTATACTATCACGAGAATTTATTGGAAATTGATTGCGATTTCGGTTTCTCGACTATCTTCAGCTGACAAGTACTGAACCAAGTCGAAATACATAAATACATAAACAGATAGATACCAAATTAATAAGGGTATAAACAACCTGTGTTAAAAACAGGTATTACTTAAAGATCAAATATAGACGAATGACCCGGGTCATTCACGTTGTTTAGAAGATTATCTCTATTGGTATTTCGAATATTTCGATGGATTCTAAGAAATCTATCTTTTAGCTATTCTGTGGATAGTTTGAAGTTGATCTATAGGTGGAAAATGATGCCATTTTCGATACAGTGTGAAGCTAAATTAGATTCGTCGCTTCTCTGATTATTGTAATCTGATTGATGCTCCTTGTATCTAGTTTTGAATGAACGGCCAGTCTGACCTATATTAACTCTAACTTAACAATCTATACCGGATTATTTGTAAACTCCAGTGTTGTTAAATTCATCAGTTTTATCTCTACAATCGAAAAACCCTTGGAGAGAGAGAGAATGACATTTGCAATCTTTTCACTGATAGGGCCGAAATGTGTTAATCAATTGTATTTATCTGTATTAGTTGATTTTATGCGAAAATATGTCCAGGAAAAGTCAACTATTAAAGAGATAGCTAAGAACAATGATTATTCCTTAAATATAATCAGTAGAAAACCAACACAAATAATATATCATAATATTTACCCACGTATAGAATTAACTAATACGAATAAAGTTGATTAACAGCGAACAGGAATTATTTCAGTTTTTCTGAGCAATCAGAATGTTCCCCTCCCCACATAAGGGGGAGGGTGAAAGTACCATGACAGCTTTTCTGTCGATCACCCCAATGATGTTATTATGGAAAAGAAAGATTTCGCGATCGAAAACTATCCTAATATGGAGTACCCTTTATTTTTGCTTTACGCTATCCGGATTAGCGAGGCTTTACAGTATATAACTTTCAGTAAACTTATAGAAATTTGAATTCTGTCAAAATAAGCCCATGTGTTTTCCCAAACTCAACTCGCTAGATGAAGAACCAAAAATGCCCCGGTGAAGATAAGATCACCATATAGAGGTTGAAGATGGGAGGAGAATATCTGTTGTATAACGTACGGATCCTTTTCAACAAATGCCTAAATGAAGGAAGAATACCAATGGTATGGAATAATGCTCAAGTCATTCTTCTGTATAAGAAGGGTGACATAAATAATATAGAAATTTGCCGCCCAATAAGCCATTTATCGCACTTGTACAAATTATTGACGAAAATAATGACAAATAGATTAACCAACAAAATGGACGCTTATCAATCCGTCGAACAAGTCGGCTTTCGGAAAGGCTTCAGTACAGTAGACCATTTGTAAGTGATACGGATTCTCATCGAATAATCTTCAGACTACAAAGTGATATTGCACATGGCATTTATAGATTTCAAGAAAGCGTTTGACTTGATTGAAACTTGGGCAACATTAAGAGCACTAGATAACGCAAGAGTGGACAGTAGATATTCAAATCTCATCAAATACATATACGAAAACGCCACAATCGAAATATTGATAGACAAAGAAACAAAATCGAAAGAAATCCCCGTGAGAAGAGACATACTACAGGGAGACACGATCTCTCCAAAATTATTTACATTGGCTCTGGAGGACGTGTTCAAGGGTTTGAAGTAGGAAAGGAGAGGCATAAATATAGATGGTGTACGTCTGAACCATCTTCGATTTGCGGACGACATAGTTCTTATAAGTGATGATGCCGAAGATCTTTGCACGATGCTGGAAGAACTATATTAGGCTGCTTTGACTTTTGGACTCTAGATGAACCTGGATAAAACGAAAATTATGAGTCCTGAAAATTTAAGAATCAGTATCGGTAACTACGAGATCGAAAATGTTACAGAATACATTTATCTAGGGCATAAAATCGTACAAGGCAGGACAAATCAAACCTCTGAAATATCGAGAAGAATTGGACTAAGTTGGGCTGCATTTGGAAGGATCATGTGTTGAAGTCTCGAGAAATCCCATTAAATCTCAAAAGGAAAACGTTTGAGACATGTATTATACCAGTCCTCACATATGGTCTTGAGACAATGACTCCCACCCGTGCATACGCCAACAAACGCCAGGTGACACAACGAGCAATGGAGAGATCGATGCTTGGCGTTAGTATGCGAGATAAGATCAAAAATGAGGAAATAAGACGAAGAACACGCCTAACGGACATTTTGAGAGGAATAGCGGAACTCAAATGGCGCTGGGCTGGTCATGTAGCCCGCCAAGAACCAAACAGATGGACTCATAGAATAATGGTATGGCGCCCAAGACAAACCAAGAGGAGTGTTGGTTGACCTCCGAAACGATGGCGGGATGATATCCAGAAAACAGCAGCAATTGGGTTCAGATTGCCTTAAATAGACAGAGATAGAAAGATTTGGAAGAGGCCTTAGTCCAAGAGTGGATACCCACAGGCTGAAGAGAGAGAGAGAGAGAGAGAGAGAGAGAGAGAAGAGAAGTAAAGATGTAAAGTAATAAACGCTCTTCTTGCTTCTTAATAAGTATGCAAATCCTCAAAAATAAGTATGCAAATTTGTCTCAGAAAATGTGGTCAAAATAAAATGTAGTTGCTATGATTTTGTCTTGAAGCAGGCACCAATTTAATGTCGGATCTTCGATAGAAGTCCTCGTACAAACTCCCAGGATGAACTACCTGACGGCTTTTGTCCAGGAATGGATATCCACAGGCTGAGAGAGAGAGAGAAGTTGCACATAAGTTCAGGAGCTCCTACGAATATCTCGTGCTTTTAGCACTTGCATAAGGTTCTGGACCAGGATCTATTTTATAACATCGATAACGAAAAATTGTCACGCGATTTCTGAAAACTTTTTAAACTAATCAGAGAATTGAATTTTTTCAATTGGTTACTGGCGCACTGCAAAAAGTTTGTATGTGAGGAAAGGAGCATGACGCAAGAAAAATAACACTTTTTCAATAATTTCGGGAACACTTATGAACTTCAAAGCGTTTGAGATTATGATGAAAGCTTCGATTATATTTGCTAATTATCTGGAAAACAAACGAAAATTTCTTAACCCTCGATCTAAAGCAAGGGTTCTCAAACGGTCAATCGCGGGTGCTTTTTGAGTAGATCTCGAGAAGAAAACAATTTTTAATAAATAGGTAACTAAACTACAAAAAATTATTACGTAATAAAATAACACTCTACTAGCGGCAAAAGGCGGCTTTTTCAAAGAAACGCGCGGTACTTGTCAGAGAGAGGCCGCGTTTTTTATTCTTGCCGCTTTTCTTGAAATTTCGGGTGGCGCGTTTGACGGGATCATTCAAGACTTTCACCCACGCCGATATAAATGTTGCGCCTGCAGGAATTTGAGTCATTCTGAAATGTAAATTGAGGACAATACTACGTCGATACAAAGTCTATTATTAAATAGTACAAAATGAGTGCAGCGAAAAAATCTAAAACGTATCATTTTAATAACGATTGGGAGGAAGAATTTTTCTTTTATATGATGAAGGATAAGTGCATTTGTCTTATTTGTCTTACGTCAGTTGCAATACGTGGTAACTTAGAGAGGCATCATAAAACGGTTCATAAAACTATGAAAAAGATTTTCCGCCACAGATCTTGTTTGAAAAAAGAGCAAAACATGTTTACAAGACCAACCGAACAATCAAAAGCTGCTACGATCGCGTCATTTAAAATATCTCATATATTGGCGAAACACAAGAAAGTATTCGAAGATGGATCGGTTGTGAAGGAAGCATTTATTGAAGCGAATGAGACTGTATTTCAAGATTTTAAAAATAAAACAGAAATGATGTCTGCTATTAGAGAACTTCAGTTATCACGTCCGACTGTCATAAGGCGTATTGAAGTCATGAGTTAGGACATGGTAGATAAACTAAAACATGATATCATGAAATGTACATACTTTTCTTTACAGTTCGACGAATCCACCGATATGACAGACACTGCCCAGCTGTGTATTTTCATTCGGATAGTATTCAATGACATGTTGGCTAAGGAAGAATTTTTTATAATCATTCCTCTGAAAGGAAGACACGTGGCGATGATATATGTGACGTTTTCTTCATTCATAAAAAACTACAAGCTACCACTATATAAATTAGTATGCATTACAACCGATGGAGCACCAGCAATGACTGGAAACAAAAACGGTTTTGTAGCATTGTGTCGAGCTAATGAAGATTTTCCTTCTTTTTTTTCATTCCATCGCATTATACATCACAAGTTTTGTGCGCAAAAGTTTTAAATACGGAGGAAATTATGGGCATTGCAGCAAAAAATTGTGAATTCCGTCCGTGGACGTAGCTTGCAACGGCGGTTCTTTAAATTGCAGTTAACACAGTTAACACACTTATTTAATTCTTCACACGAACGTCAGGTGGTTGAGTCGCGGAAAATTCCTAGAAAGGTTACAGGGTGTTTCCGAATAAGATGTCATATATGAAGGATGCGAATCCCTGAATGATTTGAGCAAGAAAGTTCGAAGAACCAATGGTCAAAAAAATGCTTCGTTGCCGAGATACAGGGTGTTAAAGTTGAGAAAATTTTTCGATTTTCTCTCGATAAAACCTAGACTTCTCAAGATTTCGGGCTCAAATTTTCCACATAAGCTATTAAACACAATCTGAATCACCAGGTGAGGCCAAATTTTGAAACAGTATACAAGGTGATACTTTTTCATGGGCCATGTTCCATTTTTACCCTCGGAACTTTTTTTTGGTACGCTACTGGCACTAACAAAAAATAAAATCGAATAGATCATTCAATTTGAAATTTTTTTTGACTCCTGCATTTTGATCGTAACTATCACCGTTTCTGAGATATTAATTATTGAAAATAATCCAATTGTTTTCCCATATCGAAGCCATGGAGATATTATCTTAATAACTGATGCAATTTTTCAGGAATTGAGCTAAAATTTACATCAGATATCTCCTTATTGTATGTTTATAACAAAATGAGGCAAAAATTCCTGACAGTATACAGGGTGTTATTTTTCACGTGCATTTTCCTCTTTTGCCCCTGAACTTTTTTGTGGTGCGCTACTGGTATATTCTGAAAACAGAATCAAACAGATTATTCAATGCGAAAACTTTTCTGTTTTTTGTATTTCTCCGTATCTGCCACCATTTTCGAAAAATTAATCAACAACGCCCGAACAGGCTACCCTTTGCCTCCGTATATTTTTTCGGTGCATAACTGACGTTTTCGTAATCAGAAACGGATTTTTCATTCAATTCGGATAATTTTGTGCTCATCTTGATCCTCATGTCTTTCACCGCTTTGAATTGAAAATCATCAGAATTTATCGTGTCTTCCTCATATCAGAACACGTTGGTGATTTCAAAAGGCTTAGTAGGCTCTGATACAATTTCGCAAATGAAATCATAGAAAAAAACTTGACACTTCAATGATTGTAAGTTTTGTCATTCAGTTTGTTGTGCCTACATTTGAAACAGCTGTAAGTAGTAACCAATAATCTTTGAAATGGTTTTCACTAATGCAGAAATGGCCGATATACATTTCATGTACGGTGTGGCTGAAGGAAACGCAGTGCACGCAAGGCGTTTGTATCAAGAACGCTTCCCTAATCGAATCATTCCTGATAGGCGTACGTTTTGACATCCACAGAAGATTGAGAGAACGGGGTACATTCAAACCGAATCATGACTTGAAAGGGGCAAATCGGACAATAAGGACCCCGGAAATCGAAGAGGCAGTCCTAAATTGTATAGATGAGGATCCTCAGCTGAGTACAAGAAAAATTGGAAGAGAGTTGAATATCTCATTTGTATTGGTCTGGAAAATTCTCCATGATTTCTTGCTTTACCCATACCATATTCAACGCGTCCAAGCTCTACTACCCGCGATTTTCCTCTGCGACTCAATTTCTGCCGATGGTTCCTTCATAACATTGCTCAAAATCCCTTTTCGATAGCGAAATCATCTTCACAGATGAGGCGTCCTTCTCGAGAAATGCAATCAGGAACTTTCATAACAATCACTATTGGACTGAAGAAAATCCCCATATGATTGAGGAATGTCACCATCAAGAACAATTTTCGGTTAATGTCTGGGTTGGAATAATTGGGGATTTCCTGATCGGGCCATTTTTTTGCCAGACAGGCTGAATGGAGCCTTATATCGCCACTTTCTAGAAGAGATTTTACCTGTGTTGCTAGAAGATGTGCCGCTGCAAACTAGAAATAGAATGTGGTTTATGCATGACGGAGCACCACCGCACTTCAGCATGGAAGCTAGAGAATATCTGAATATGACATTCAATAACCGCTGGATAGGGCGTGGTGGACCAGAAGCTTGGCCTCCAAGGTCGCCAGATTTAAACAGTTCGGATTTTTTCTTTGGGGACATCTGAAAACTTTGGTTTATAGCTCTCCGTGAATAAACTTGAAGAATTGAGGAATAGAATTACAGCATCATGTGACGTCATCAGAAATACCCCAGGAATATTTCAGAGGGTGCGCACTAATATGCGGAGACGAGCAGAAGCATGTATTCTTTCAGGTGGAGGACATTTTCAACATCTTCTTTGATTTGTTCTGTTTGTTCAATTTTGTTTTCATCATTATGAGTTTTGTTATTGAAATCATTCGCGATTATTTATGTTGTTTATTCATTTACTTCCGATTTATACACTCAATAAAACACATTTTTGAATTCGAATTCAATGATCAGGGAAATGATATCACCCTTTATACTTTCTCATAAATCCTACCAATCTAGTGGTGCAGATCTTAAAATGTGAACTTCGTTTGAAATTCGAGCTCAAGGTCTTCACAAATTGCCGAAATAACATGAAAAATATCTTCAAGCTTTCAATACGGAAGGGACTATACGATTACTTTTCTTGATTAATATCTCGAAAATGGTGGCAGATACGGAAAAATACAAGCGACAGAAAAGTTTTCGCATTGAATAATCTGTTTGATTCTGTTTTCAGAATATACCAGTAGCGCACCACAAAAAAGTTCAGGGGGCAAAAAGAGGAAAATGCACGTGAAAAAATAACACCCTGTATACTGTCAGGAATTTTTGCCTCATTTTGTTATAAACATACAATAAGGAGATATCTGATGTAAATTTTAGCTCAATTCCTGAAAAATTGCATCAGTTATTAAGATATTATCTCCATGGCTTCGATATGGGAAAACTATTGGATTATTTTCAATAATTAATATCTCAGAAACGGTGATAGTTACGATCAAAATACAGGAGTCAAAAAAAATTTCAAATTGAATGATCTATTCGATTTAATTTTTTGTTAGTGCCAGTGGCGTACCAAAAAAAAGTTCCGAGGGTAAAAATGGAACATGGCCCATGTAAAAGTATCACCCTGTATACTGTTCCAAAATTTGGCCTCACCTGGTGATTCAGATTGTGTTTAATAGCTTATGTGGAAAATTTGAGCCCGAAATCTTGAGAAGTCTAGGTTTTATCGAGAGAAAATCGAAAAATTTTCTCAACTTTAACACCCTGTATCTCGGCAACGAAGCATTTTTTGACCATTGGTTCTTCGAACTTTCTTGCTCAAATCATTCAGGGATTCGCATCCTTCATTTATGACATCTTATTCGGAAACACCCTGTATAATAATTATTGCTCGAAATAACAGCTCTTGTAGACGAAAGAGGTGATGACACTCACATGTTGAAAACCAAAACTGCCTTACTGATTTGGCATTTTTGACTGACATCACAATGCACTTAAACACCATCAACTTGGAGCTTCAAATTAAAGAAAAACTATTATTGAGATGATTAACTCAGTAAACGCATTCAAAAGTAAATTGCAACTTATAATAGATATTTATATTTTCTGTACATTCATTTGTCTGGAGAAGCTACGGTGTATTGAAACGCGTTACGAATCGCAATTATTAAGTAAAATTCCTTAAAACACAGTACTTGTTTTTATTATTTATGATAGATCAACTGAAAAGATAGGATCTGAAATATTTTCCGTCTTTGAAATCAAGGATTCCTCAGTTGAATTATGGTACGTATGAGGCTGAATTATCAAATATTTTGTGTCAATTCAAAATGGGTTTTTATGATTACAGTAAATTGGCAAATATAGCATCATTCATGAGTTATCCTTTTACATGTAAAAACATTGAGGAATTAGCTACTGAAATAGCAGATCAGTTTAATATGAACTCAAGTTCTGTTAAAAATGAGTTGATACTGATTATATCAGATATACATATCAAAGCTACAGCATCTGATACAAATTTCTGGTATTTTATATCTAAAGATAAATATCCAAATCTGAGGAATCTCGCCTTTCAACTGACGGCAATGTTTGGGTCTACTTACTTGTGCTAGTCTGCATTTTCTGAAATGAAAATAATTAAGTCAAAATAGCGCCATCGACTATCTGACAATCATATGTCATCATGCTTGCGATTAGCACTCAGTGATTACGTACCATCTTATAAAAAGTATGCTGATGAGATGCAGTGCCACGCTTCAACATCCAAAGTCAATCCTTAGTTAAGTTTAACACCATATGTTACTCTTTTGTTTTGTAACCACCAATAAACTCGCAATTCTGAATAACTATGAGTTTTTTCATGGATATTCTAGAGAAGATCTTAACAAAACCTAACCCAAACCTTGACTAAAATAGTCACTGGTCTACAATGGTTTTGTTGCCCTAGATATGAAAATGATTTTGGGTCTATTTATGCACACAATTCGTGAAACTATCAATGATTTTGTAGGATTTGCTCTGATTTCTTTTTAAATCTTTATTTTCATTTTACATAACAAAAATCGTAAAACAAGAAACAAAATAACAGGTATATTTATAATGTCAGTTATGTTTTGAGAAATTCGGATACATCGAAGTAAATAAAGAGGAAATGTCGAAAATATATTTCATATTTCCATAAAACGCCTTTATGAGCTTTTCTTCTATAATTTTTCAGGGACAATCTCTTTTCAAAGACCAGCAGTAATCTGCCATCATGTGACAATCCCATCGACCTTGATACCTTTCTTCCATCACTTTTAGATCTTGATGAAACCGCTCTCCCTGTTCCTCACTATAATTTCCTAAATTATCCGGAAATTTATCTAGATGATTGCGGAGATAGTGTAACTTAATACTCATATTTGCTCCTAAAGTCTTAAAGTTTGTCAGCATATTTTGCACAATTTCTTCATAATTTGCTGCTTTATGGTTACCTAGGAAATTTTCGACAACCAACACAAAACTTTTCCAAGCTTTACTTTCCGGAACAGTCATAACTTTGATAAAACATGAGTCTTTCATCAATTGCCGTATTTGAGGACCATCAAATATTCCACCTTTCAATTTTTCCATACTAAGCTTCGGAAATTTTCTGCAAATGTAATTAAAACAATTTCCGTCTTTGTTGAACGCTTTTACAAATTGCTTAATCATACCTAACTTAATATGTAATGGTGGAAGTATGATTTTGTCTCTGCTCACCAGCGGCTCCCTTATTGCGTTGGCCTTACCGACAGTTAAAGAATTTCTTACAGGCCAAACATCTTGTTCCCAATGAAGTTGCTTTGCTCTACTATCCCACATACAAATAGAGCAAGGGTATTTTGTATATCCACTTTGTTGGCCAAGTAAAAATTAACCATTTTAAATCCACACAGATCGGCCATTGATGCTCAGAGTATTTAATTTTCTCTAAAACTAATTTTACATTTTCATATTCTTCTTTGAGTTTCGTTGAATGGGCAATTGGAATTGACGCAAATTTATTTCCATTGTGCAATAAGACGCATTTTAAACTTCTTTTGCAACTATCAATAAAAAGGCGCCATTCAGTAGATTTGTACTTTTTTAAACCCATGTCTATAAGCAGCTTCGCGATATCATTACAATACACTAATCCTTCATTTTCACTAAAAATTGTAATAACTCTTTTCTCGCGTTCTGTATGTTGTAATCATTACTGTTGGTGCCAATAAATTTTTTTCTTTCAATCTTGAGGCTAACAGTTCTGATCGTTGTTTTGATAAATTGAGATCACGTATTAAATCACTGAGTTCATTTTGAGAAAATAACTTTGGCGTAGATGTTTCACCTTCCCATTCACTTCCACTAGTAGAAGGTCCCGATTTCTGTGAATTTGGTAACATCATTATTTCTGAGGGCATGCGAATTACTTTTGAAATGTATATGGGCCGAGGGAGATTTTCACTGTGTAGAACCGGACATTTCGTACACTGTAAATCTGGGTATCTCCACGTTTGATTTCGATTAAAACCTTTAACATCTACTACGCAAAAGTAACAATCATCTAAATGATTCGTAGGCTCCATCCAGATCATAGGAATACCAAAGTCTAATCCAGAACGTTCACCTTTTTTCCACAACCGTAAAGACTCAACACAGGACTTACAAACTTTATTAGGAACCCATGGTTTACCTAATTTGTCCATTTCGAAACCAAAATATTCAACATAAGTCTCCTTAACAAAGTCTGTGATATTTCTTTTTTGTTTTTTTGGTATATAAACACCGCAAATATAACAAAATAAATCACTACAATATTTACACTTTCTTCGTGACGAACTCATATTTTAGACTAGAAGACAAATATATAAGAATGGACATTCAGTAATTGAAACAAAATATTAATCCATGACACTTTATCCAGATTTACGTGTATATGTACTTCAATATTGTCAAATAACTGAGATCTCAGCTGTTCTGTGGACCAAGGGGTCTGAGAGTGGGGATCAGGTGATGTTTGTATGCGCGAAAAAGTTGCGCAGAAGCCTAAGCATGACTGGAAAATTAAATTTTATTTATAACAAGCTTAGAATTGTTCAAAATATAAGAAATGCAAAAATCATGAAAATACGAGCACATTGAGAACTTTCATGAATATATTCGTAATCTGGGCACTTGAAAACATAAAAATTTGCGATGATATCCAGGGCAAAAAAAAAAATTTTTTTTATAGAGCTGTGTAGTGTATATTGTGCGTAAAGCTAATATCTAAATAATGTACGGTACACCCTACCTAGGTAGGTAGGTAGGGTGTATCGTTTATGTACGACAACCCTGCATCACACATATTTGTAGCCTCTCAGCGTTGATCGTAAGTAGTCTCAATATATTGAGGTAGATCGCCAGCAGTTCAAGTTTGAGCACCCCTGATCTAAAGTGTCTTCGAAGTTATGTTAGCAGATACTTTTTCCCAAACCTTCTTAAATTTTCAAGATAAGTTGTGAAACACCCTGTATTTGTATACAATTTCCTCATGTTCACGTCTTCAAGATAAAAACGATTGATGTATATTGAGTACAGGATCTTGTTTGATAATCAATCTAGTGAAACTTTTATCTTGATTAAACTTTTTGTGTAGGAAATGGAAAATGCTATTAACAAGAACTGCAGACAATTTCCTAATGATAGTTGATTACTTTAACATCATGAACTCTTCGCTTGGATAGAGTTGAAATTCATCTTTTTTCACTTTTTTCATCTGATCAATATAAGAGTTGGACGAATGAACAAAGCTTGAACATCAAACGGCATATGTTTCATTCTTTTGACATTTTATCGTAAAGAGAAATACCTTCTCTCTTATGAGTACGTAAATAGTCTCCAAAACCCACAAGCGTAAAGGTTTAAAATTGGATAAGAATAAGTTAAGTTGAAATATGGATTCATTGTTCTACTAGCCTAAGCCATCCGCTCTGCTCAGTAGCTCCGACAACAAGCAGTCAACAACTGCGTTTCAATATTGCAATGATGGAACAAACATTCAATTTTTAAATTAGAAACCGGATTGAAAATACATAACCACTCTTTTAACTCAAAATTCGGAATTTCACAAATAGATTATTAATAAGATTATTCTTAAGGTTAACTTAAGAAAATTTCAACAAAGAACTAAATTTGATTAAACAAATAGCCAAAAATAATGGTTACGATCCCAAACTAATAAATAATATTTTAAATAAAAAACAAAGTAGAATCGCATTGAATGAAGTTTACCCTGTCGATAAATTGAAACAAAAATTTAACACCTTAACCTACATCGATAGAACACAGGATCCGTCTCAATATAGGCCAATCACTTGCCTGCCAACACTCTACAAAATAGTCACCTCATGCATATCCAATCGCATTACAAGTGAGAAACTGAAATCATTCTTAAGTAGCAATAATTTCAACATAGCTTTCCAAACTTATAATAATTTAGGCAAATATATAAAAATAATAAAACCAATTCAGGTAAAACAATAAATCAGGTGTTTATAGATTGAATTGCAATGACTGTGATAATTTCTACATTGGTAGAACACATAGAAATTTTAATATTAGAATATCGGAACATTAACGCAGTTTTTCAAATAAAAATTAGATTCAAATTACGCGAATCATCTCTTAGAAAATAATCATTCCTTCGACCCACAGTTTGAAATTTTGCATACAGATAATAAATATTGGAAGGTAGATCTTTGGGAAACTTTAGAAATAAATAAATACAAACACTCAGGTAGACTCATCAATGAACAAGTCGATTTAAGCCCTTCACCTCTATTGAATCTTTTCGGGGAGCAATCTATTCCTTAATTTTATTGGATATACCTGTCATAAATTACCACTTAAGAAGAAGCAACCAATAAGCTTTTAATTACTCAAGAACATTTATAGTTATATTCTCATTTACATTTTTCTGCATAATCATTCGTCTGAAGAAGCTACGGTGTAGTGAAACGCGTTACGAATCGCAATTATTAAGTAAAATTCCTTAAAACACAGTACTTGTTTTTTATTATTGATAATGGAATTTTACCAAGTAAAAGCCTCCCAAATTCAAATATTATAATACTCCCTCGGTCCCTCGACCATTTTCAGTTAACAAGTACTGAACTTAAGTTGAAATACATTCATAGAAAAAGAGGTAGATACAAAATTAATAAGAGGTAATAAACGAATTATGTTAAAAGCAGGTATTATTTGAAGATATCAAATATGAAAGAATAAGTCGGGCCATACTGGTAGTTCAGAAGATTATCTCTATGGGGAGTTTGTTGGAGTTTGAAAATTACGATGGTTTCTACGAAATCTATCTTTCGTATTTCGTATTTTATGAATAATTTTAAGTTAATCTTTGTGTGAAAAATGATAGCCAGTTTCGATACAATGTGAAGCGAAAATAGATTCGTCGGCTCTCTGATTATTGTAATCTGATTGATGCTCTTTGTATCTAGTTTTGAATGAACAACCAGTCTGTCTCATATAAACTCTTTCACAATACATACGGGACAACTTATAAACTTCAGTATTATCAAATATATCAGTTCAATCTGTAGTATTGTAAAATTCTTGGGGGAGTTTCATGTGGGTTTTGAAAGCTACAATTTTTATGCTGTTTTGAAATGACATTTGCAATCTTTTCGCTGATAAGGCCAAAATGTGTTAATAAAATGTATTTATGTGTATTCGTTGATTTTATACGAAAATATGTCCAGGAAAAAGTCAACTATCAAAGAAATAGCTAAGAACAATAGTTATCCCTCAAATATAATAAACGGAATATTCAGTAAAAAACAAACACAAATTATATATCATAATATTTACCAACGTAAATAAACCAATTCAACTAAATCAACTAATAAAAATAAATACATTACGTTAGCATATTTTGGCCCTATGAGCGAAAAGATTGAAGATGTCATTTCAAAACAGAATAGAAAAGTAGCTTTAGAAACCCATTATGAAACTCCCAAATATTGAAAAAAAATTGTAGAGACAGAACTGAAGGATTTGGCAATACTGGAGTTTACAAGTTTTCCTGTGTGGATTTTGAAGGCGTTTATATAGCTCAGACTGGTCGTTTATTCAAGAATAGATAAAAAAGCATCAATCACAGTACAATAACCAGATAATGTTGTTCCGCTTCACTCTATGTTTTGTAATAATAGATCAACTTCAAGTTATTCACAGAATACCTAGAGGACACTTAAAAAATACTGTACACCCCTACACCAAAACTTTATTACGAATACTCGACGCGCGTTTCGCCAACTAAGTTGGCATGATCAGGAGATTATATCACACTATCATCTCCTGTGTATTATCATCTCCTGTGTATTATCATCTCCTGATCATGCCAACTTTGTTGGCAAAACGCGCGACGCGCGTCGAGTATTCGAAATAGTAGTAGTTTTGGTGTAGTGGTGTACATTGTTTTATTTAGTGTTATTCAACGCCAAAGATTCCAGTCTCCAACTTAGATTTCTTAGAATACATGGAAATTCTCAAACTCCAACAAACTCCCCATATAAATAATCTTTCTAACGACCAGAATGGTCCAGCTTATTCGACCATATTTGATATATTTAAATAATATCTGTTTTTAACATAATTCGTCTAATACCTCTTTTTTAAATAATTTTGGCTATAATTAGTTTGGAGCTAAGAGACCAGTAAGATGGCTGGGCCGTTCCCCAAATTGATCGCCGCTGGAGTTGTTCCTTTGGGGATAGAAGAGCTAGTGGAAATATTGAAGATTTGAAGAAGAGTGCAGATATTGTTATTGCTTCGGTTATTAATAATCACATTTCCAATACGTATCGGAGGATACCGGCTGCGTTGTGTTATATGAATACCTACATTGATTTTTCCATTAAACTTCATTCCATATCATAGAATATCTCATTACTTTTTGCCTATATATATATATATATATATATATATATATATATATATATATATATATATATATATATATATATATATATATATATATATATATATATATATATATATATATTTGAAAAGGAAAAAACTGTATTCAACAAACTAAAGTATATACAGGGTGTTACATAATAGTATGTCACAACTTGAGGGGTAAATCTGCAATTTGTCTGCTGGTGACAGCTGGATAAAATTATTATGCCAATAAAACAACATAAAAAAAAGAGTCTGTACAGGCGTTAAATATCTTAGGTTTTCACGCTGTTAGTATCTGTAAAATTGGTAGACTACGAAGGAGAACACTGTCGCCACTTAATCGAAGAATGTGCTAATTCTCTTACTTGACAATGTTTCGTCTTCACTGTCGTTCTTCTTGCTAGATTGTTCTTCAATATCTTCCGCACAAGAATTACTCCTCCTCGGAATGACATCTAGGGTTCATTCAATGTATTTGGTAATGTACAAGTACGTAAACCTTCGCCTCGCCTTCTTCGTCTGTGACGGTAGCCGGATCTGAAGGTACAATTATAAGGTCGTACTTCTTCATATTCTGAAACTGATTTTATAGCATCTTCTAAGCCCAAGTAGTTGTTATTCGCCACAAATCGAGACATAGTTGAGAAAGTACCTGCATGAAGATACATAAAAAAAATTACACTTGACCATTGTACTAAAGAAACGACAGTAATATTTTTTATTGCACCAAACCTAAATTCACACAATGAAAATGTCATAAATAGCTAATTTCACTAATCTATAATGAAATCCAACGTATTTTTGCTAAAAACGAAACAAATTGATTCATATTTAATATTTACTAGTGAGCCCATTAAGATCGCCTTTTATATCTAAACAGCTAATATACTGAACGCCTTTTTATAGCCAACTCTATCTATACTGAACGCCTCATTATATTCACTGATATTTATACTTAATAGTTCTTTATATTACATGGAACTCTCTCATATATTGCGTCACACATCCTTACGGTGACGCAGTTTCCAGTATTGTTTTATGTATACTCACTCATCAACCAAACAAATTTCAACACTATTCGCTACTATCCCGATTCAAGGAGATACACATTCAATTTGAAAATCTCAACTTCTCCAATTAAGCTAGCATAAGATTAAATTAATAATATTCCAACATTGATTTTAAAAACCAATTGTTCAATCACCCTGTAGGCATAGAAATTCAATCATCAACAACTCTAATATTACTTCATAATATCCCAAATTTTTAGTTCCAAAAGTATTGAATATATACTTCGGAAAGATCGATATATGCAGATCTATAGTTTCAAATTTTAATTTTTACCTATTAGTTCCGATTCGAATTAGATCAAATAAGAATCGAATAAGATTCATGAATTATAATAAACAGCAAATATGAGCTTAAAACAGCAAGATGGAAGAATTACTTCCGAAGTATATTAATAAAATCGAAAATAAAAGTTCTTCTCAAATTAAAATTTCTTGAGAGTATCCAGAAGACAAAAGCGAGAAATTAGTTATCAAAGAAAGAACACTCTCAATAAATTGAAATTTCACCTTATGTGATTGCCCCATACATAACTATTTTATATAAATTAAAATTGACCAAAATTCACACCATTTGCTTACTAGAAAGAACAAAAACTTCTGAATTGAAGTGTTCTTGTGAAAAGCAGAAATGAGATTCAAACATCCACAAATTTGTAAATTACATTATGGACCTTCATATACAATACAATGATGTTAACTATATTTAAGTGGTCCCACGTAATAGGTTAACTATTATTTTTAATTTTATTTTCCAACCTTTCTACAGTGGATCTATTTTATACTTCTTCTTCACAGGTATTCTTCAATAAGTATTTCAAGAATAATAACTACTAAATTTGAATTGAAAATAACAGCTCATCTTCAAACCACTGACAAAATGATCATATTTCTCACGTTTTGCTTTCACATTTTCCAAATATATTAGGTTAGGTTATCTTTCAAAGCTACATAACCTCAGAGTTATGAGATCTGATTTTCTTTGGTTCAAACTTGAACATTGTCAAACACATTGAATCTCTTTTACTTTTACATTTGGATAATTGTAGAATAGAAACCTACTTCCTCCTGAATAAACTGAAACGAAAATTAAATTTGAAATGGCACGGTCTTATTGACATCTACACTCGGAGGCAAAATTAGCGGAACACTCGAAAATTTAACCAAATTCGAAGTCCGATATTTTTCCTAATTCTCAACCGATTTAGATGATTTTTTCGGCAAGTTATAGATCAACTCTTCTGCTTTGTACAAATTATAAGAGAAGACAAAAAAACTTTGAGAAAATATTTTATACGGGGGCAAAACTAAAAATGTTTTTTTTGTCAAAAATTCATAACATCCTGTGGAATTTCGTGGTCCGAGTTGAAACGTACAATATCATGGTCTGTCAAGACACATCTTCCTACAGTAACGCCCATCTTGTTTTATGCATTTATCTCTATTTTTGCAAAACATATTTAATTTCAAGTGGAAAATCACCATTTTGGAGAAATTCCATTGAATCAAGAAATTGTCATTAAAATTCGTCTATCAATTTGGAATGACCTAACGAAAATCGTATTGAGTTCTTTTCAGAAAAAATATTATTATACAAAATACCTCAATACCTATTAATAACAACTCAAAGGATATACCATCATTTTGTGAGATAGTCCCAATCGATTCGTTAAAAAACTGTAGTGATTCCAGGAAATCTTTCTCATGAAGGTTAGAATAACCATGAAAGAAAAATGAAGTATGTAAATTCTGAGTAAATTTCTCGAGCATGCTGAGAAACATATACATTAAAATACATAAATAAACCCCAAATTTTATTCACTTACCTTTAAGTAAGTCTCCTTAACTTAAGACAGAGATTTTACATGTTGGTAAAGCTCACTTCCCACATTGAATAGCGATCGTAGGAGAGGTGACTGGTTCCCCGCCGTGTTTTCGATCTAGGTCTCAAAATTCAAAAATTAAGTCGTAGAGTAACGATTTCTCTTCGAGGATCGATGTCGAGATATGCAGGAATCGTTCGACACCTGAATCCATTCTCCCGGTACCCCCATATACGTAGGACGGATGAAAGAAAACCACTTATTTTGACAGCTCTACGTTCGTTAATTTTTGATCGTCAACGATATTCGGAATAAGGAAATTTTGCAAAAGTCAGCCGATAGCCCTTCGTTGAATCGAAGATTTTTCAGTTTTTCCGTGGTTTAACGGTAATGAAACTATTGCGGCGCAACATGCGAAACACGAAGCTCACTCTTTGTCCAGGTTTTGAAATGATCGAACGCAATGGCAAAATTTGTATAGACATAAAAGTCCGACGAAATTACCTTTTTTATTTTCACTTTTTCGGGGCTTTCTTTAGGAATTTTCGCTCGATTGATCGTTCCCATCGCCGAAAGACCGAAGTTTCCGATTCCGAAGAGATCTCGGCGTTTCGACTTGCCGTTCGCTCTCGGCGACAATTCGGCAAAAATTTTCCAAAAATCCTCAGGGCTCCGTCGTTCGAGCTAGGAGCTCCGAATTTGGCACGGACCTTCCTCAGGCCCTTCTCCTTTGGAGAAAAAATAGTCGCGGGGGCCTTTAGTTCCAGATTTTTCGCCACATCGCTTCTTCTCCACCCGGTTCAAACTACCGTTATCCCCTCGGATTATTCCCAAAAACGGCCTTAAGACTTCAATAATAAAGATTATGAAATAAATCCTCTTACTTGAGCTTCATGAAAATTCCTAATAAAATATCAATTTTCGGCGACAAAACATTTGTTGTGCAATTTCAATGTATTTTTTACAACACATAACACCATCTATTAACAAGTTTTACTATTATTAAGCATAACATCACTTCAGAGTACTGTCGTTTTTATAGTACAGAAGTCGTAAATACGTTAATAGAAATTCTATGATTTATATAATTTTTATCAAAGAGAAAAAGAGATGATGTCCTACTCAAATATAAATGAGTTTTTGTAAATCACTGTGTATAAATCACCCAGTTAATCATCGAACATTATTTAGCATTTACCAATGCATTTACTTTATCTGCTTAGTTCCATGAATCTTATCGCTTTCTCCAAACAATAAGAAGAAATTCTCATAATAACTTTCTGTTTCAGTCACCACAATAGAAACCCTGCAACGGCAATGTAAGCGATAGTTTCCAACAAGGGACCCTAATCTTTCTAAATGTATTAAGCGAAATCCTCCTCGAGAACTCAACTCATAACAGAACTTAGGTTCGTGTAGTGACAATGAAAATTTACAGTGCGGACGGTAGTTATACTGAAAATATTCGCGATACAGAATTTGGATGGTATTTTCAGGATTTAGAAACCGATTCAGATGAGGAAAATGGCAAAAATAAGAAAGAAAAAAAGATGGAAATCAGCAAAAAGGAGGAAATCGAATCGTCTTGTGATTTCACAGATGTTAAGTGTACAGAAAATAAACCAATAATAATGGTACACCCATCGATTGAAGTGTATGGTGTAGAAAACGCCATAGAGTGTCGAGAATATCCTGAAAATGTTCCAAGCCATCGATTCTTAGGAAACTTAGGAAATATAGAATCTCAATCGCCCACGAAAGAAGAAATAGCAAGTCTTATAGAGCCATATTCAATAAAAAGTGGTACATTGCTCTCTGTAGTTTCGAACGCAAAACTATTATCATATAAAAGTAAATATTTGCAACTCTTTATAGCGGCTAGAGCTAGTGCTTACAGATATTTGATAAAAGATAAAGAAGAGATAAAGAAACTTATTGAGGACTTTGAATTGAATCGCCACGATGTTGATAGCCCAGTATCTCTATTATCGGAACTTATTTTTACAGATAAATCATCACCGATTGATTACTTTTTATTCAATACGAAAGCGAATGAATCAGGTGCACTTTTGAAGAGCGTTATCAAGGAAGACAATGAGCATCTTGGGAAGATGAAGTGCGAGACAGACAGTGGAGTGGATGAGAGCATCTCGAGCTGTAGCAGTGAAATGAGAAACGACGTATTGGAGATGCATCAGAGTTTCGAGGTAAGTACAATAACATGGTTAATAGACTATAACTCCATACTCAATAAACTGAAAAAGATTTCTCCAATAGATTTCTAATATCGCAGTTAGTTTTTCGGAAATTGAAAATATTGAAGCTCGTGAAAATATTAAGTTATAGTTATAAAAAAAACATCATTTCGTTTTTCTTCTGAAGTTTTTACGGCAGATTTTCCTAGACAAGTTTGTAATTATAATATAGAAGTTTTCAAAACAATCTTCTTTCGTGTTGAACTCAAATTTCAGATTAATAACAGAAATTATAGTCTATTTGGTTAAGACGTAAAGCAATAAAAGCTCATTAAGTATTCAAATCCCTCAGAAATGTGATACGTAGGCAAATTCAAAAATGAATGTACTTTCTATAATTTTGTCTTGGAGCAGGCACCTATTTATTGCCGGATCTTTGATAAAAAACCCTCATACAAATCTCCTGGAAGAACCCAAGTACCTGTCTACGATCTTCTCTGTCTTTTTTGTTGCTAGAGAATATTGCTGTCCTCGTTTTGAATAAAATGTTTACTTCGTACGTCTAGAATTCGTAGTCAGTAGCGTAGACGAATATGTGTTTCAAAGTTCTCTTCGAAAATAAAAGTGAATCAATTGAACAGTAATGTATTTAAAAATGCTAATAATTTAATGCAAATCTCTAGATAGTTACGTTTACCAAAAATGATTATATCATGAATTTCATGCATTCTCAACTTACGCTCAATTCTATACGTTAAAATATACAGGGTGCTTCAACGAAAACTAAACAGAGGCGATATTTACCAAGATATTCATTTTTGATCAAAACGCAAAAACAGGTCAATTTTTGTTTCACCGGGGACATCTTTTGGGGTACAAAACTTGCCAGAAATATCAACCCTTTAAGCGGGGGTTGCAATCCTTGAACATTTTTGATAGGGAAGATGGGTTAGATTAAACCCTCTCAAAAGAAAAGTGGTATCTGTATAATAATTAAATAATATTTATGCGTAGTATAATCTGATAGAGTCATTTTCCAATACGGGCGCCGGTTGATACTTGTAATATGGCTGGAAGGTATTCAGAAGATTATGCCTGTGAAGATAGTCCGTATTGGCCAGTTGTTCCCAGCCGGACGTAATATGCTGTATAGTCCGATCTTATATGGCATTTTCTGCACTTATTTGTTCGTAATGTTCCGTTCTTCATAATAAATTTTTTGTAATTGTTTGTAGCGATCACTTGGTCTTGGATGGCCATAAGGAATCCTTCTGTTTCTGCGAATAATTCTCCTTTCATCAACCATTTGTTGGAGGCTTCTTTGTCGATGTGTGGTTGATTAATCTCATGGTGATGTCGTCCATGCAATTCTTTTCTTGACCATTGCTCTTGTTTTTCAGTATCTGATAGGAATGGTAGATTCAGAAGTTCATCTCTGGTAGCAAGATTTAGAGGTGTATATCCCTTATCAGCCAACGATACCACTCTATGGAGGTCAGAAGTGAGATCTTTTGCTGAGAAGAATTCTCTGAAATTTTTTATCTGTTCGGTGTTTAAATTGACAACATCTATTAATCCGCGTCCTCCTTCTTTCCGCTTCAAAGTTGTTCGTATCACAGACGATTTTGGATGATGATTGTTGTACTTTGTCAGCATTATTCGTGTCTGCCTTTGAATAACATTCAGTTCTGTCTTAGTCCATCTGATTATTCCAAATGAGTAAAGCAACACTGGAATGGCGTAGGTATTAATTGCCTTGACTAGATTCCCCGAGTTCAACATTGATCTCAGCACAGTCTTCAGACGCTGACTGTATTCTGAACGAATCTTCTCCTTTGATGGTTTTTGGTCTAGCAATCTGGCTTGTTGGTATCCTAGATATTAGTATGTTTCGCCATCTCTCATGCACTGTATAATATCACCGTTTGGAAGTTGTGTTTCACCATCTATGACTTTCCCTCTCTGAATGTTCAGGGTCTTACATTTTTCAATCCCGAATTTTATATGAACACCTGTCGAGGACTTACTGACAGTTTTCAGCGGATCATCTAATAGCTTTTTGTTCGAAGCATATAATTTGATGTCATCCATATACAGCAGGTGGATGGTATGATAATTCTTATCTGTGTTTATTCTAAATCCGTATCCTCTTCTATTGAGCATTTAGGACATTGGGTTCATAGCTAAACAGAATCATAGTGGACTCAAAGAGTCTCCTTGAAAAATTCCACGACGTATGGGTATCTCGTCGGTTTTAATTGACTTATTGTTCATGTTGAGCTGCAGAGACGTGCGCCAGTGTGTCATTGTTGTCTTCAAGAACTCTACCAGGGCTGGGTGAATTTTGTATATCTGCAATATTTCAACAAGCCAAGAATGGGCGGTACTATCGAATGCCTTCAGATAATCGAGAAAAGCTGAATGAACATTCCGATGCCCTACGTGTGCCTGTTTCATTATCACAGAATCGATGGTCAGTTGTTCCTTGCACCCGTGGTGTTTCTTTCTGCATCCTTTCTGCTCCTCTGCTAATATATTGTTGTCGTCAAGGTGTTTATATATTCGATTGGATATGCATGAGGTGAGTATTTTGTAGAGTGTTGGCAGGCAAGTGATTGGCCTATATTGAGACGGATCCTGAGTTCTATCGCTATCGTAGCATATATGTTAAGCCTTGTGAGTTGATTCGCTAGGGCTCCATGGAGCCTTGTACCAGAAGTTGTGGATGTTATCTATACCTGTGGCCTTCCAATTGTTGGTCGCTCTAACTACTGTTGCGATTTCTTCCTCCGTTATTTCTTCGAAATCCATATGATTGATATCAAGGCGTTGTTTTTCATTCATATTATTATTATTATTTTTATCAGAATCCATCGAAAAAAACTCCAACAAACTCCCCGTAAAGATAATCCTCTGAACGATATTTGATATCTTTGAATAATACCTGCTTTTATCATTATTCTTTTATCACTTATTGTTTGCATCCCAGTTTATTTTGTATGTACCTATTTTTGTTTGTATGTATGCTCAACTTGAGTTCAGTACTTGTCAGCTGAAGATGGCTGAGAGACCGATTTTGATTGATTGATTTAATTCTCAATAAATCTCTTGTGATAGTATAATACATAGTTTAATTTTTATTTTCATTAAAAACCATATGCTGGAATAAGTCCTCATACTCTGCAAACACTCTGTATGAAGATAGATATCCTTGGTCCAAACTAGAATTAATTCTACTACTACTACTAGATGTAGAATTAGTGTAGTGTAGGCTTTATATATAATTCTACACCTAGTACACTAAAATGTTTAAATTATTCATTTTAAAAATAATAGAGGAATATTGAAATAAAAATTAATCAGCATTATGAAAAATAGATTTGTGCTTTTTCAAATATAGAGCTAACCAATTTATTTTCATTCTAGAGTATGAACGACACAGTAGAACGCCTCATAGAAAAAGCAGAAAAACTGGAGAAAGATCTTATTCAAACGACTTATCTGGACGATCTGCTACACCTTCTAAATGGCAACATCGAAAAAGTTAAAACAATAAAACTTCCTTTCAGCGCTTTTACGACTGGAACCGATGAAGAAACGGTCAATCTGGTGATATAAAATCCAAGTCGTTGAATCAATGTCTACGGTAACCATAGAAACATTTAATCTAACGTCAGTCGATGACAAATGGCCAAAAAAGGGCAGACCGTTCAATTACAGACTGAGCTAAATACGGACGAAGAATGGGAGAAATATATACAAAAACCGGGACTGTTAGGTGAGTTCACTTTTTTAATACCAACTTTTTCCGATTTGAATGGGCGATGAATCTAATTGAATTTGAGTTCAAGGCTGAAATCGATGAGTTTGGATCAGGGTCAAGCAACATAGAAATCCTCCATCAAAATGTTATCACTTTTTCTAATAAGATGATTTGTATATTGTTTTAATTTCAAACATATACTTATATACCTATGAATCAATAAAATTCTTGAGATATGCCAGGTACTATACGGAAATTTTCGTAACTAATACAATCAATAGGCTCGCAAATTTCAACTCTATTAAAGTAAAACGAAATGAGAAACTTTTGTCACTTTTCCACAATTTATTCAATAATCACGACTGGTTTCGACCCTACGGTCATTTTCAAGTAAATAACAATATAATACATGAGTAGGGAAGTACAAGTACAAATGAGATAAAAAACACAAGGTTTAACTTTAATCTACACTTTATTTGAAAAAATTCGACGACGTTTCGCTGACACAGCAGCTTTATCAAGAATGACAAACAGAATGAAGAGTATGGTATTATAAACAAATCGTAGAACAAGTTGGATGAATAACAGGAAAATCCACACCGAGCCATTGTACAGTTAGTATGAAAGGTAATAAAAACTAGGGTAGGGGTGAATAATTCACATCTACCTGTTCATTCAAAAGCTTGTCCGAATGTTTGTATCTATTTATTTCTAATGCTTCTAGGAGATCTAATTTTGAACTTTTTGATTTAATATGTAATATGTCAAAGTTTTTATTGAATGAATGGTTTTCTTTTATTAGGTGGTTTGAATAATTCGAATCAGATTTATTTTATCGAAGCTACGTTTATGTTCAGATGTTCTTATGCCAAAACTCCTATAGGTCCTACCGATATAAATTTCATCACAAGAACCGCAATTGAGTTTATAGATTCCTGATTTACTTGATTTTTCAACACGAGATTTATTCTTTTAATATGTTTACCTAAACTATTAGAAGTATTGAAAGTTATATTAAGATTTTGTTTGACGAGAAAGGATTTAATATTTGTACTTGCAGAACCGCAGAATGTTAAACTGTTGAATATTTTATAGTCTTTATGAATAGGACTCAAAGGATTTCCCATGATGAAACAATTTTCCTTGAGTCCACTCTTAGCAGAGATTTTATGAATAATATTGAACAGAAAATTCATACACATCCACTCATTTCCAAATTTCTTTATTGGTATAGATATGTTGACGACATCTTAGTATGTTTCATTGAACTACTGTCAATTAGACTTATTCTTAATTTCATTAATTCCATCCATTTGAACATTAAATTCACGATAGAAATTGAACAGAACGATTCCATTAATTTTTGGACTTAAAAATCACTAAACAAAATAATAATCATGTTTTTTCGGTCTTTCGTAAACCAACACATACTGATACAATTATACATAACTACTCATTACATCCAATTCAACACAAAGTTGCAGCTTTAAACAGCATGGTACATCGGTTACTCAATTTACCTTTATCAGTAGAAGATTATAATAAAGAGTTGAACATCATCAAACAGATCTAATCATTCATAAAAAATCTGTATCAGAAAGTAATAAATGAAGTATATCCTATTCATAAAGACTATAAAATATTCAACAGTTTAACATTCTGCGGTTCTGCAAGTACAAATATTAAATCCTTTCTTGTCAAACAAAATCTTAATATAACTTTCAAAACTTCTAATAACTTAGGTAAACATATAAAATACTAAATCTCGTGTTGAAAAATCAAGTAAATCAGGAATCTATAAACTCAATTGCGGTTCTTGTGATAAAATTTATATCGGTAGGACCTATAGGAGTTTTGGCATAAGAACATCTGAACATAAACGTAGCTTCGATAAAATAAATCTGATTCAAATTATTCAAACCACCTAATAAAAGAAAACCATTCATTCAATTAAAACTTTGACATATTACATATAAAATCAAAAGTTCAAAATTAGATCTCCTAGAAGCATTAGAAATAAATAGAAACAAACATTCGGACAAGCTTTTGAATGAGCAGGTAGATGTGAATTATTCACCCCTACTTAACTTGTTTAATTATATTTTATTACCTTTCATACTAACTGTACAATGGCTTGGTGTGGATTTTCCTGTTATTCATCCAACTTGTTCTACGATTTGTTTATAATACCATACTCTTCATTCTGTTTGTCATTCTTGATAAAGCTGCTGTGTCAGCGAAACGTCGTAGAATTTTCTCAAATGAAGTGTAGATTAAAGTTAAACCTTGTGTTTTTTATCTCATTCATATCATGGATCTACATCAAGTAACGGCCTCCACAATTCAAAAGTACAAGTACAGAGTGAAATTTATCGTAAATATTGAGTAGTGGGGATCCATTATGCTCTATTTGGCTGTTGAGGGTAATAAATTGTGGGTTTTTACATAGTTTGTTAATCTCCAAACTTTCCAACAAATTCATCTCTCTCCTTTTGTTACGTTTATGAAGGATTTTGAGATTGTTCAATGATATTGAGTGGTTAGTTGATTTTATGTGTTCAAATATTGGCGAATTTTTATCTGAGGAAATATTTTCCTTGAATCTAGCTTCAAAACTTCTCCCTGTTTGTCCGACATAGGCTAACTGACATTCATTGCATTAGATTTGATAAATTCCTGATTGCTTGAATTTATCGTTTTTTGTTTGGCATTGAATAATAATCTGCTTAAGTTGAGGGCGCTTGAGAATGAAGTAGTTTGTTCAATTTGGAAAAGTGGTTACTGATTTTGTTAGAGAGTTCGCCGGTGTATCTGATACTAGTGTATCTTTTTTCCGGGATTTCTACGATGCTATATAGTAATTGTGAGGTAATACGTTGTTCTTTACGTTTGATTATTGTATTTAGAAAATGTTGTGGTTTGTTGTTATATGAGGCAATTTTTCTGATGATATTAAGTTCAGTTCGAAAATTTTCTTTCGAAAGGTGAACAAAGTAAGCTCTATGAATCATTGAGTTATATGCAGCTAGTTTGTGGCTTAAATGACTGAACGAGTCCATTGGAATTAATGCGTCTGTGAATGTTTCCTTTCTGTAAATTTTATAAGTGATTTGGTTATTTGAATTTGTAATGGTTAAGTCGAGGAAATTAATTGAGTTATTATTTTCTAATTCAGAAGTGAAGCTGATGCGGCAATGTATTTTATTCAGGAAATTTAAAAGTTGCTGAATTTGTCTGTATGAACCACGAAAACCAACTAAAATGTCATATACATATCTGTACCAGAAATTAATGTGTTTTTCAGCGAAATCTATGTTTAGTATTGAGTTTTTCTCTAAATTATTCATGAAAATGTCAGCTAGTAGAGGGCTAAGAGGTGAACCCATTGGAAGACCTGAATTTTGTTTGAAGAATTTAGATTGAAATTGAAAGTAACTTTGAGATAGGCATATTTGAAGAAGATTGCTTAATTCATTAGTGATATATGGTGATGTGTTAGACTCGGATGTCTGTAACAAGGGGAAGACACTCATTCGTTGGAATGTTCGGGTACATATTTTGACATCGAAAAAGACTAACTTAATATCGTAGCAGATTGTGAGATTTGAAAGTTTATGTATGAGATCTACAAAATTAGAGATAGTGTATTGTGCTTGAAAATTCGAGGGGTCTAGAAATTTTTGATTCAAGAATTTTGCTTGTTTACCTGATTGTGTGTTCATATATGACACTACAGGTCTTACAGATTTTTCTTCCTTATGTAGTTTAATCAATACGTACATGTTTGGAGCTTGAACATTCATTGGAATCAGTTTCCGCTTCTCCCATTCTGTGTGTGCTAGGTTTTCTGACATCCGAGTCTAACACACCGCCATATATCACTAATAAATTTAGCAATCTTCTTTAAATATACCTACCTCGAAGTTACTTTCAATTTCAATCTAAATTCTAGTCTTCCAATGGGTTCACCTCTTAGTCCTCTGCTAGCTGACATTTTCATGAATAATTTAGAGAAAAACTCGATAGCAAACACAGATTTCGCTAAAAAAATACATTACTTTCTGGTACAGATATGTATATGACATTTTAGTTGGTTTTCGTGGTTCAAGCAGACAAATTCAGCAATTTTCAAATATCCTCAATAAAATACATAGCTTCACTTCAAAATTAGAGTATATTAACTCAATTAATTTCCTCGACTTAACCATTACAAATTCAAATAACCAACTCACTTATAAAATTTACAGAAAGGAAACATTCACAGATGCATCAATTCCAATGGACTCGTTTAGTCATTTGAGTCACAAACTAGCTGCATATAACTCCATGATTCATAGAGCTTACTCTGTTCCCCTTTCGAAAGAAAATTTTCAAACTGAACTTAATATCATCAGAAAAATTGCCTCAAATAACAACATACCACAACATTTTCTAAATACAATCATTAAACGCAAAGAGGAACGTATTACCTCCCAATTACTATATACCATCGTAGAAACCCCGGAAAAAAGATACACTAGTCTCAGATACACTGGCGAACTCTCTAACAAAATCAGGGAGAAGTTTTGAAGCTAGATTTAAGGAACATATTTAATCAGATAAAAATTCGTTAATATTTGAACACATAAAATCAACTAACCACTCGATATCATTGAACAATCTTAAAATCCTTCATAAACGTAAAAAATGAAGAGAGATGAATTTGTTGGAAAGTTTGGAGATTAACAAACTATGTAAAAACCCACAATTTATTACCTCAACAGCCAAATAGAGCATAATGGATTCCCAATATTCAATATTTAGGATAGATTTCATTCTGTATTTGTAATTGCCTACTCATGTATTATATTGTTATTCACTTGAAAATGACCGTAGGGTCGAAACCGGTCGTGATTATTGAATAAATTGTGGAAAAATGACAAAAGTGTCTCATTTCGTTTTACTTCAGAAATGAATTTCCATAAAATAAATAAACCATCAATACTATCAATTCAACTCTATTCATTAAGGGAGTCTCCTGCAATACCAATATATTGGTATTCCATTCATTATTTTATTGTTTTAAATAAAGAAGAATTCAATTTGTGCTCGATTAGTTACTGTGAACTGTATACGACGCAATACGAGTGATTCTTCGGTTCAAAATGAGCCGATTTTAGACAAATTGCTTGTATAGAAAGTATTACATGTATCTGTTGAAAACCTTCCTCTATTGGTAAAAGTTTCAAACTAAAGACTGAGCCTTAATGACCGCTGTAAATGAGGCTCAAAATGTAACATGGGCATCTATCAATAATATAACATACATTGAGTATGCATCAGTTTCACTGTGTTTGAATGCAATTACAATGTTCAATTTCGAGCCAACAAAGCGTCATGTGCGCGGAGCGTTATTGTATTACCTTAATCTGCAGAAAACTACCGACGAATCTCATAGAATGTTATATATATATATATATATATATATATATATATATATATATATATATATATATATATATATATATATCTGGGTTGACATCGCCCATATATTATTTCTTCGTGGAATTCGTTTAATATAAAGAAAAAGTTGCGAAAAAATTTTATACAATGTCAACTGAAACCTACGGTGATCATGCTCCACCGGATTTTACTTGTACGGAGTTGCGAACCATGTACATATATTTAGATATTACTACTACATATTTAATTCAAATATTCAATTACAATTTTAAATTTTTGAATTTGGGAGGCTTTTACTTGGTAAAATTCCATTATCAATAATAAAAAACAAGTACTGTGTTTTAAGGAATTTTACTTATTAATGGCGATTCGTAACGCGTTCCACTACACCGTAGCTTCTTCAGACGAATGATTATGCAGAAAAATGTAAATGAGAATATAACTATAAATGTTCTTGAGTAATTAAAAGCTTATTGGTCGCCTCCTCCTAAGTGGTTATTTATGACAGGTATATCCAATAAAATTAAAGAATAGATTGCTCCCGAAAAAGATTCAATAGAGGTGAAGGGCTTAAATCGACTTGTTCATTGATGAGTCTACCTGAGTGTTTGTATTTATTCATTTCTAAAGTTTCCCAAAGATCTATCTTCAATATTTATTATCTGTATGCAAATTTCAAACTGTGGGTCGAAAGAATGATTATTTTCTAAGAGATGATTCGCGTAATTTGAATCTGATTTTTATTTGAAAAACTGCGTTTATGTTCCGATATTCTAATATTAAAATTTCTATGTGTTCTACCAATGTAGAAATTATCACAGTCATTACAATTCAATCTATAAACACCTGATTTATTGTTTTTACCTGGTTTGGTTTTATTATTTTTATATATTTGCCTAAATTATTATTAGTTTGGAAGCTATGTTGAAATTATTGCTACTTAAGAATGATTTCAGTTTCTCACTATATAGTGCCAACGTAGGTTAAGGTGTTGAATTTTGTTTCAATTTATCGACAGGGTAAACTTCATTCAATGCGATTCTACTTTGTTTTTATTTAAAATATTATTTATTAGTTTGGGATTGTAACCATTATTTTTGGCTATTTGTTTAATCAAATTTAGTTCTTTGTTGAAATTTTCTGGTGATAGCGGGATGTTAATCAATCTATGAATAAAACTATTGAATGCTGACATTTTATGTTGATATGGATGACACGACGAGTTATGTATTATAATATCTGTATGTGACGGCTTATGGTAAATTGCGAAAACTTATGTTTTCCATTTCATTCGAAATTGTTACGTCTAAGAAATTTATCGAATTATTGCTTTCTATTTCAGTTGTGAATGCAATTTTTGGATGTAATGAATTTATATGATTTTCGAAAATTTTCAACTGTCTATCTGTTCCTGTGAAGCAAATAATGATATCGTCTACATAGCGATACCAGTATAAACAATATTTACTGAGTGGATGATTATGAATTAATTTCTCTAAGTTATTCATGAAAATTTCTGCTAACAAAGGACTCAACGGATTGCCCATAATCAAGCCGTCTTCAATAGTATAATATTTGTAATTGAAATGGAAATAATTTTGACCTAAACAAATTTTAATAATGAAAGAATATCTGATTTAATGATAGTATTGACATTTCCTTTCTAATAATTCTTCAACCAAGTAATACGTATCTTTTGGAGGAATGTTAAATAGATTCTTAACATTTTTTTTTCAAATTTCAGAAAGTTGTTAAAAACATAATTTCGACAGCAAAATCATTAATTACAAACCAAGAAAAAAACATATAGATTCATTAACTCTAATCCACAATCCACCGAATTATATTCGTTGATAAAACTTCATAAACCTAATTACCCTATTAGAACTGTTGTTTCTTATGTAACGGCACCTTCGATCAAACTTTCAAAATTCCTCAACGACTTGCTAATAAAACATTGCAATTTTAAATCTGAATTTTCGGTCAAAAATTCATACGAACTTATTGCCAATATCAAAGATACCACTATACCACCTAATTCCAAACTTATTTCTTTCGATGTTAAGAATCTATTTCCAACATTCCTCCAAAAGATACGTATTACTTGGTTGAAGAATTATTAGAAAGGAATCATGTCAATACTATCATTAAATCAGATATTCTTTCATTATTAAAAATTTGTTTAGATCAAAACTATTGAAGACGGCTTGATTATGGGCAATCCGTTGAGTCCTTTGTTAGCAGAAATTTTCATGAATAACTTAGAGAAATTAATTCATAATCATCCACTCAGTAAATATTGTTTATACTGGTATCGCTATGTAGACGATATCATTATTTGTTTCACAGGAACTGATAGACAGTTGAAAATTTTCGAAAATCATATAAATTCATTACATCCAAAATTGCATTCACAACTGAAATAGAAAGCAATAATTCGATAAATTTCTTAGACGTAACAATTTCGAATGAAAATGGAAAACATGTTTTCGCAATTTACCATAAGCCGTCACATACATATATTATAATACATAACTCGTCGTGTCATCCATATCAACATAAAATGTCAGCATTCAATAGTTTTTTCATAGATTGATTAACATCCCGCTATCACCAGAAAATTTCAACAAAGAACTAAATTTGATTAAACAAATAGCCAAAATAATGGTTACAATCCCAAACTAATAAATAATATTTTAAATAAAAAACAAAGTAGAATCGCATTGAATGAAGTTTACCCTGTCGATAAATTGAAACAAAAATTCAACACCTTAACCTACGTTGGCACTACAAGTGAGAAACTGAAATCATTCTTAAGTAGCAATAATTTCAACATAGCTTTCCAAACTAATAATAATTTAGGCAAATATATAAAAAATAATAAAACCAAACTAGGTAAAAACAATAAATCAGGTGTTTATAGATTGAATTGCAATGACTGTGATAATTTCTACATTGGTAGAACACATAGAAATTTTAATATTAGAATATCGGAACATAAACGCAGTTTTTCAAATAAAAATCAGATTCAAATTACGCGAATCATCTCTTAGAAAATAATTATTCTTTCGATCCACAGTTTGAAATTTTGCATACAGATAATAAATATTGGAAGATAGATCTTTGGGAATTTTAGAAATAAAAAATACAAACACTCAGGTAGACTCATCAATGAACAAGTCGATTTAAGCCCTTCACCTCTATTGAATCTTTTCGGGGAGCAATCTATTCCTTAATTTTATTGGATATACCTGTCATAAATAACCACTTAGGAGGAGGCGACCAATAAGCTTTTAATTACTCAAGAACATTTATAGTTATATTCTCATTTACATTTTTCTGCATAATCATTCGTCTGAAGAAGCTACGGTGTAGTGAAACGCGTTACGAATCGCAATTATTGAGTAAAATTCCTTAAAACACAGTACTTGTTTTTTATTACAATTTTAAAGTTCACTTCAAATTCTATACTTTAATTATTGCATGTACAAAATTCAGAATCTCGTTTGCCTGCTTCACCATCTGGCAGAAACCTTTCTGTGTTATGTCTGTTATTCTGGAAATATAGGGCCCCCGTGAGGGCTACTGGCGCTTGTGCGCAACAAAAGATTTTGGCGCCCCTTAAGGCATTTTGGATCATGTTTTTTTATTTTTTTAAGGTAGGAGGTAGGTAGGTTCTTGAAGTAAAGCAAAAAACTGAACTTCAGAAGTCATATTTATTTGTTAACTGAAATATCAAAATGAAAAAAACAGAACAAAATCATAACAAAATAAATTCTTGTTCACACCCATTTTGAAACATTTACTTAAGTGATGGGGTACAGACACGTTGATTCGTATATATATATATATATATATATATATATATATATATATATATATATATATATATATAAAATTATCACCTTGTGATTTGTTGATAGTCATGGCAAATGCAAGACGGATCGAAAATTGAAGTCTTTTAAATTCAAACGGCATATCGATTGGGATCATCGGGATCCTCGGAATGAGAACTTCCTCACCGTTGAATTTTCCTTTCAGTATCGTCGCGTAAATTACATTGTTCATCAATTTCTAACCACCAAACGCCTTTAGGTGTAAATTGTGCGGTGGTAAGCCAGGCATATTCAAGGAGTTTAAAAATTCAATTGGATAGTTGGTGGCTTCATCTTCTCTTGTGACGCAGTCAATAGATTTGAATGAATGCATTGTTCCAATGATCTTATTTTGAATTATGTAGTTCAGGTCATCTACATCTTCATTCTTAGCCGCTAAAATTGCTCGCCCACTTAACCATTCATCATTTAAGTAGTTAGAAATAATGTTTGGAAATACATTGTTAATAAGTTAGTCTTTTGAAGAAAAAAAATTACAGGAATTGTTTTGGAATGATATCAATCCGCTCGATTCATCAACAGGTACTTGACCATTAACGATAGTCAGCAATAGCTTTAAGAAATCTCCAGCAGATGTATCATTAAGCAATGTAACTCTCATGCTTGTGGTCAGCTGCAGTTTCTTCACATAGCGCCATAGATTCGATGATTTGAGGCAAGCGTTTAATTCGTCGGCAGCCATAGATCTTGGAATTGCTGGCAGTGTTTGGCGGAAATCGCCAGACAGTAAAATCATCGCTCCTCCAAAACATCTCGAGTCATTTGGTAAATCTTTCAATGTTCAGTTAAGTGCTTCTAATGCACCTTTATGCGCCTTTGGGCATTCGCCCCAGATGATGATTTTCGATACCGGAAAAACTTTAGCCATTGCTGAGTGTTGTAATATTACACGATGGTTCTTCAATAGCTTGAAGATTTAACGGTAATTTTAATGCTGAATGAGCCGTACGGCATCCTTCTAACAATTTGACTGCTAATCCAGAAGAAGCAACTGGAACCGCTATGTTGGATCTCGCACAAACAGTGGCTAAAACTACTGACATGAGGAATGTCTTACCAATTCCACCAGGGGCATCTAGGATATATAAACCACCATCACTTCACTTTTTTAATATTGAATTCTTACTAAAATCAAATCATCATCCATACGTCCAAGTCACACGGGAACGCTGTCGAACGGGATAAACAGTATCCTATGTCCGTCTCCTGGCTCTAAGCTACCTAAAAAGGAAAAAATAAATGTGAGAAACGTAAAGAGTATTGGATATGTTTGGGATTAGAATAAAATTTGAAAGACTGATTGTATATTTATTATCGTGGACTCATGCACTATCTCAGCTGTAAGCTGGATATAATTTACCTTTCCCAGATTTAGCAATCAAAGGGAATCGGCTCGATTACAATAAACTTGACATAAATTTCCTTACTATCCTACATGTATTAAGAATTACAGCTTTTTGCATTTCTATGTATATATTCTTATGCAAATTTAATTTCTTAAGGCTATCATGCAAAGTTTTGGGTATTAACCCAGTCGAGAATACAATGACAGGAACAATATCTATTTTCTCGAGGTGTCACATCTGCTTGATCTCAATAGCAAGGTCAGTGTATTTGGACTTTCTCTCCTGGAACTTATTCAGCACGTTGTTATTATTCGGTATGGCGACATCCACCAGCATTGCTGTTCTGGCTCTCTTATCATACACCACTATGTCCGGCCTATTATTCGTCACCATTCTGTCATTGATAACAGGCGTAGTATAATCTGATCATTTTCCAATACGGGTGCCGGTTGATACTTGTAATAAGGCTGGAAGGTGTTCAAAAGTCCATACTTGTGTGCAAGTTTCTGGTGGATAATGTTGCACACTTGATTATGCCTGTGAAGATACTCCGTATTGGCCAGTTATTCGCATCCGGACGTAATATGCTGGATAGTCTCCGATCCTATATGGCATTTTCTGCACTTCATATCTGTTTGTAATGTTCCGTCCTTCATAATAAATTTTTTGTAATTGTTTGTAGCGATCACTTGGTCCTGGATGGCCATAAGGAATCCTTCTGTTTCTGCGAATAATTCTCCTTTCATCAACCATTTGTTGAAGGCTTCTTTGTCGATGTGTGGTTGATTAATCTTATGGTGATGTCGCCCATGCAATTCCTTTCTTGACCATTGTTCTTGTTTTTCAGTATCTGATAGGAATGATAGATTCAGAAGGTCATCTCTGGTAGCAAGATTTAGAGATGTATATCCCTTATCAGCCAACGATACCACTCTATGGAGGTCAGAAGTGAGAGCTTTTGCTGAGAAGAATTCTCTGAGATTTTTTATCTGTTCAGTGTGTAAATTGACAACATCTATTAATCCGCGTCCTCTTTCTTTCCGCTTCAAAGTTGTTCGTATCACAGACGATTTTGGATGATGGGTGTTGTACTTTGTCAGCATCGTTCGTGTCTGCCTTTGAATATCATCCAGTTCTGTCTTAGTCCATCTGATTATTCCAAATGAGTAAAGCAACACTGGAATGGCGTAGGTGTTAATTGCCTTGACTAGATTCCCCGAGTTCAACATCGATTTTAGCACAGACGCTGACTGTATTCTGAACGAATTGTTTTTGGTCTAGCAATCTGGCTTGTTGGTATCCCAGATATTTGTATGTTTCGCCATCTCTCATGCACTGTATAATATCACCGTTTGGAAGTTGTGTTTCACCATCTATGACTTTCCCTCTTTGAATGTTCAGGGTCTTACATTTTTCAATCCCGAATTTCATATGAACATCTGCCGAGAACTCACTGACAGTTTTCAGCAAATCATCCAATTGCTTCTTGTTCGAAGCATATAATTTGATGTCATCCATATACAGCAGGTGGGAGATTGTATGATAATTCCTTTCTGCTTTTATCCTAAATCCGTATATTGTATATATTATTATTATTATTATTATTTAATATAAATTAGAGTTGAGGCGTGATGCCTATATAACTCAAAAATCATAATATACATAATGTCTAACAGGTTGCAAAGCAGTGAAAACAAAATAATACAAAATGACTCAAAAATAGGTAATGCTTTTCTAATCTGATGAAAATAAGATAAAAGATTCTCAAAAGCAAGTAGATCAAGCATTTAACCTACCTACAGAAAACCCAAATGAAATACAATAATTGCTTATCAAAAACATGTTGTAGGTACTTAGAAATCTTCAGTTGCCTGTTTCAGATAATATCCATGAATTATAGGCATTCTTGAAAGCATTGACAGAAGTAGAAGAAATTACATGTGGTGGTAGATCATTCCATGCCGTAAAGACACGATTGGAAAGAAAATTCTGTATTGGGGACTCGTAGACGTCTGTTGTGATTGATCGTTAGAAGTGGAGATAAATCTGCACCGAACTTGTTACTCAAGGCCCTGTAGACAATAATAAGATCATCTCGAAGCCGTCTATTATTGAAAGGTTGAAGATCGAATATTTTGAGGCGTTCGGAAAACTTGGCCGTCGACGCCCGTACGGAATTCTTGTTATCCTCCGCTGAATAGATTCGAGAGAATTCGTCTCGTAATTGTAAATGGGAGACCACAGAGGACCTGCAAATTCCATCAATGGATGAATATAAGTTTTATATAAGAGACTACAAGTTTTGGGCTGACAACCTTTGAAAGATCTCTGAAGCAGAAATACTTTGAATATGATCAACCCACGTTAGGTCATTAGAGACGATAACTCCAAGATCAACTTGCTTCGATGTGGTGATCAGAGCAGTTCCAGAGATTTTGTACATCCGATGAGGGTTGTTTTTGCTAAGGTGCAGGACCTTGCACTTATCTAAATTCAAGGGTAAAAGCCAGTCGGTGCACCACCTGGATCGAGATCTTGTTGAAGAGTGTGAAAGTCAGAAAATGGATTATTATATAATTTTGTATCGTCAGCATAGAGAGAGCAGGTGGAAGAAAGTATAGAAGGAAGTTCAGCAGTATACAGTAGGAATAGTAATGGGCCTAAAACGGAACCTTGAGGAACACCACTTGAAACCGGCTTGAGTGAAGACTTTTCGCCGACCTCTTATGCCAAGGTGTTCAATCTTATACAGCAGTCGTCGATATGGGACTGTATCAAACGCTCTCGAAAAATCTACATAAACTACACCAATTGGAATCCCGCAGTCTACAGCCTTTGTCCAATCGTTGATACATAGAAGCAGGTTTGTAATCACCGAACGACAGGGAAGGAAACCATGGTGATTTTCAGGAATCAAATTATTGGAAAGGAGAAAATCGAGCATTTGGAGGTGAATTATTCTTTCACATATCTTCAAAGCAATCGATACAAGACTGATAGGTCTGTAATTATCTGCTGAGAATTTATCTCCTTTTTTGTAGATTGGGGTAACTGTTACCAACTAATCATCCGGAAGAGCACCTGTTTCGAAAGATATGGTGAAGATGATAGATAGCGGTGTTGGTAATGTAGATGCACATTTCCTCAAGAGAGTAGAAGATAGACCATCCGCACCAGGGGCTGAATCACTCAGATTGTTCAAATGTTCCTCTATAATTGCTGAACTGAAGGTAACGTGTGATAGATCCAAAGAACATCGATTGGATTGAATGGGTGGTAAAGGACCATTAGGTTCGTGGGTAAAAGATGCTGAGAAGGACTTTGCGAGCACTTCAGCAGATTCGCAGTTATTTGTGCAAAGTTCACCATCTGAGTTGCGAAGCATGGGTGTCGACATTTTTGCGTTCATTATTGAGCGGATGTATTTGAAAAATTTCTTTCTGTCCTTGGTTCTCGCAAGATTATCCTCGAATGATTGTTTAGATTCTATTATTGATACCTTCAACGCATTCGAAAAATATCAGTGACTTTCGTAATCTCTATCGAATCTATAACGGAGGTATCTCTGTCACAGTATGTATTTATAAATAATTATGATTTATTCTGTATAATTAAATTAATCTTTTTTGTAATAAAATGTATATACAAATTTTCTGAAATCTACGAGCTATATAAGCTCGATCATTTATTATTTAGGAGTATGATAGTAAGTAAAACAATTTTGAGAATTTAAGAAGATAGATGTTACATTGTTTTACAAACAATCCTGTATATGAGATGTTGATACTGAATGAAAACGATGTTTTCCTATAAGTGTTACATACCAGTTCAATGAAGCTTTTCAGTCAGTTGATATAATAAACCCAACACGTTCACATCGATAATTTATTTCTTTTACTTCAAAATCCAAACTATCTAACAGTTATTGAATTCGTTTTCAGTAATAGATGTGTATTCGGATTGGTGCGGACCTTGTGCCGGCATGCAGGCTAATTTGAAGAAGATAAAAGTAGAAATCGGAGGAGATACTCTCCAACTGGCAGTTGTAAGACCAACTCATGACTTTTCTTGAAAGGATATTGACTGAATGATGAATTTCAGGCAAAATGTGACGGAATAACAGCCTTATCAAGATTCAAGGGGACAAGTGAACCTACATGGATGCTTGTTGCGGTTAGTTTCCCAAAATGTATAATTATCATTACACATACTTCAAGAAATTAGTAATAGCTTTATTCTATAATTGGGTAGTCTCCCAGATGATGCGTAATAACTTTTGATAACTTCATGTTGGGATAATATACAGTGTGCAGAACTATATGAACTACCCTTCAGGATTAGGTATTCTCAGGTTTTGTAGGAAAGGCCCAAGTTATTCTTTTTATCCTGATTAGAATTTTTTTCATAACATTCATCATAGAAAATCTTTTGAGTTAAGCATTGAATGTCTATATTTAGTGGCGAACATTCCGATGTAACATTTACCATTAATTGAGTCTAATTCATAGATTAATAATAATATATTCTTCTTCTTCTTCACCATGTAGAAGGCGTAGCGCCTGTTCAGTTCCGGTTTCCCTTCAGCAGTTCTTGTGAAGTTGATTGCCAACTGTCCCGCCATCGTTTTGGTGGTCGTCCAACGGGTCTTCTTCCGTGTGGACTGTTGTTATATACGATTTTGGCTATTCTATCTGTGGTCATTCTGTTTACATGCTGGTTCCATTCTCTTCTTCTTTTTCTTACCCATCTAACAATATCGTCTGTTTCACATTTTTCCCTTATGTCGGTATTTCTTTATCTGCCATTCAATGTGTAACCGGTTATAGTTCTTAGCGTTTTCATTTCTGTTGTTCTTAGTATCCTCTTTGTTACCGACGTTTCCGCTCTTGTTTCTGCGCCGTATGTCATAATTGGTCGCACACATGTTTTGTAGATTCTGGATTTGCATGATATACTGAGGTGTTTATTTCTCCAAATTGGTTGTTTAAGATGTCCCGATAATGCAGCTGCTTTGTTTACTTGTCTCCTCACTTCATCTTCAAGGTATCCTGTGCTTGTTATTTTGCACCCTAAGTATTCGAATTACATGACTTGGTCTATAGTGGCGTTGTCTATTGTTAACTTGCAGCACAGAGGTTCCTTAGCTATGGTCATGCATTTTGTCTTACTTGTTGGGATTTCCATATTGAAATTTTTTGCGCGTCTGCTAAAGGCGTATAACATTCTTTGTAGGTCGTTTTCTGATTCTGCAATGAGTACGGCGTCATCGGCATAGCATAAGATGTTAATTTTGTAGGTTCCCATGCGGTATCCTAGTCCCAAGTTTTTAACGGTCTCTACAAGTTGGTCCATAACAGTATTAAATAGTAGAGGGCTAAGACTATCACCTTGGCGGATGCCCGACGTTGTTCCGAAATGCTGCGTTAGGGTGTGGTTTGTTCGTATTTGCGTTGTTGTATTAGTGTTCAGATCTTTTATGAGTCTTATATATTTTTTGGGTACCTCTTTGTTTTCCAGTATCTTGATTACATCCTTCAGTTGGACTCTGTCGAAGGCCTTCGTTAAGTCTATGAAACAAAGATATGCTGGAGTGTTATATTCAAGAGACTTTTCTATTAATTGCCTTGTTATAAATAGTGCATCGACCGTGGACCGGTTTTTTCGAAAGCCTTGTTGCTTTTCGCTGATTGGCATTGTTGACGTTATGTCATCGGCAAGAATCTTTGTAAGCAGTTTCAAATAGGTGCTTAATAAGATTGTACCGCGATAGTTGGCAGGATTTGTTTTGTCTCCTTTTTTAAAGATAGGCACTGTTACACTTCTTTTCCATTCTTCTGGTATTTTTCCGTGTTGAATTATGATGTTAAACAGTTTTGTGTACTCTTCTCTCATGGCTTCTCCACCATATTTGATCATCTCGTTTGTTATCTTATCTTCATTTGGAGCTTTCCTATTTTTAAGTTTACTTATTGCCATAGCTACTTGCTCTTTCGTGATTGTTACCGGTTCATTTATAATGTCGTTTTCTAAGTCTTCTTCTGGGGTTCTTCTTCATATTCTGATTCGGTGTAAAGATTTTTGAAGTATTTTTCCCATGTTTCGTTTGTGATTGTTTTCAGTTGTATAGTTTCATTGGTGTCCTTTTTCATACCCCTTAATAATTTCCAAATTCGTTTTCGCGCTCCGTATATATCCGCTTCCATTTCAGCACTAAATCTCTGCCAGTATTCTTCTTTAATTTCCCGAACTCTGTTATTCACCCTATTTCTTATTTCTATGTATCTATTTCGGTTCTCTGGTGTCGGATGGTTCTTATATTATAGATATATTTTTTTTTTCTCTTTTGTAATGTTTTTGACTTCAGTGGTGAACCAGGGTTTATTATTAGGTTTGCCGTTCTGTGATACCGTGTGGGTTCCCCAGGCCTCTGTGGCACCCTTGTATATGTTTTCTTTTAGTTTGAGCCATGCTATGTCCGGGTTATCTTGCTGCAATATTGGATTACGAGTTATATATTGTTTGCAACGGTTTGAATAAAGTTGTTTTGTGCTCTCATTGTTGAGCGATTCTACGTTAAATTTTTCAGTTTTTACAGATGGTGTTTTCTTTTTTAATTGAGTTGTCATCTTCAGTTTCGCTAGAACGAGCTTGTGGTCTGTTCCAATGTTAGCTCTTACATCTAAGATTTGTTGGGATAGAAACATTCGGTTAGTGATAATGTAATTAATTATGGATTTGTTGTTTCGGTTATCGTAGAAAGTATATTTGTGCTGTTCTTAGTGAGGGAAAAAGTGTTATTAATTCGCAACTCGTTCTGTGCACAAAATTCAGTCAACATTTTGCCGTTTCTGTTAATTACGTCTTCGTTATATTTTTGTTTTACCCCGTTTACTACTTCGTTATACTCAGAAATGAGGGACGAGGATATGTCGTCAATAAACAAACTATAAGCTGCAAATGAACTGGAGCAACAGATTGTTAAAGCATTTAGCAGGTATATCAGGATGGAGTTTGGAATGGATAAGTATGCCTATATTAACTCAAAGAGGGGAGTCATGCAGCAGGGCGAGAACATAAAACTTATAGATGGCAGAGAAATCGGAACGCTTGATGTGGCGGAAAGATACAAACATCTGGGAATAGAGCAGTCCATCACTGTGGACCAGAAAGCATCCAAGCAAACTCTTGAGAACAACATCATGAGTAGGGTGAAGCTCTTTTTGAGGTCGAAGCTTTATGCAGGACACATATTTTCTGCTTTGAACTCTTGGGCTATGCCTGTCAAAACTCATACTTTTGGATTTTCGAGATGGACATAGACAGATCTTGAAAGAATTGACCGCCAAGTAGGAACAACGCTGACAAAATATAGGCACCACCACCCCATATCTTCCTTAAGCCGTTTGTACCTACCTAGAAAGAAAGGAGGGAGAGGCCTCATAAATCTAGAGATTTCCCATGCCTACAAAATAAAAAAATTACACACATACTTCAAAAGATCGAATGGTGAAATTCAGAAGTCAGTGGTAGAGGCTGATAATAACTTCCCCCCTCTGAACCCGGCTGCTCAGGCGTCCCCCGAAACGAATAAATCCTTGAAGACCCTGGAAGAAGAATGGAAAAGCAGAGCACTGCATGGAAAATTCGCATCCACATTGAATGACAGAGATGTGAGTGCAGAACTGTCGACTACTTACCTAAGACAGGGCAATTTTATGGTGGAAACGGAGGGGTTCATTCATGCGATCCAGAACCAGGTGTTTCCCACAAAGAATTACCCTACATCCTGAAATAAGAGATATCAGATGATAAATGCAAACTTTATAAACAGACATCCGAAACCATAACACATCTGATTTCGGCGTGTACTTACCTTGCACCGAAACATTATCTCGACCGCCACAATCCTGTTGCTGGTATAGTACACCAGGAGATATGTAGAGGACAGAATCTGTTGAAAGAAGAGTAACCATACTATAAGTACCAGCCTGCTGATTTTCTGGAGAATTACAAGGTCGAGGTGTACTGGGACACGGGAATGATAACGGACAAAGAAATAAGGAATAATAGACCAGACATTTTAGTTATGAATAAGTTAGGAAAGGCTGATCATCTCATAGACGTGACGATTCCTCTAGACGAGAACATTGCGAAAGTACTTGGATCTAGCCATTGAGCTCAAAAATATATATTCCCTCGACAGGGCCATTGTTCTCCCAATTGTTATATCTGCTAATGGGTTGATCGACCAACATCTTCCTGATGCCCTAGACCAGCTGGGAATTAAAGCACAACACAGCGTCCTTGAGAAAGCACAAAAGGCTGGCAACTTGTGCAACCGTTCGTCGTTGATTATTTCGATCCCGACTTACTATAAGAAACCTACTGCAGCTGCGTGAAAAAAAAATAAAAATAATAATCATGAATTGAAGAATACAATATCGATTGCCAATAATGGCAATTGATTACTAAAACAGAAATTGCAAACACTGTTTAGAGTTTTTGAGATACATTCGACAAAAAGTACCAAGAACTGATCATTTAAAAAATCTTCTTAAAAAGATTGTCAAACTTTTCGTAGTTTCTAAGTTGGCACAACTGTTTTCTATACTGCCGCAAAGTTTGAACGCGATTTGTCATTTAGTTGTGCCGAATCGCTGAAAGTGTCACAGAAGGCTCATGGTGAATCGACTCCATCAAAAACACGTGCATATTATTGGTACAGCGACCGAGATGAGGTGGAAGATTTGTCTCGCCTTTATCGGCCATCGATAGCTAAAGTTAACATCGATAAAGTGGAGGAAATGATAATTCAAAATCATCATTTGAGCTTGAGAAAGATAGGCAATCATTTGTCTGTGTCTAACGAATCAATTCGTACCACTTTGAATGATTGTTTGGGCGTTGCCGCTCCACTTGTTCCAAAAGTCCTGAATTTTCTTCAGAAACGGCATCTCGTGAAGGTTGCTGAAGACATGTTAGAACAAGCAAATTCAGACCTAAAATTCATGAAACGCATTGTAACTGGCGATGAGACGTGTGTTTATGAGCTGGATATGCAAATCACTCAACAAACTTCGGAATTGCTTCTTTCAATCGAACCAAAACCGAAAAAAAAACACGTCGAAGGCGATCAAAAGTCAAGGTTATGTTGCCAGAAGGTCAGACGGCAAATAAAGAATAACCTGGGCAATATGCGGCGGTTGTGAGAACATATTTGTGGTAAGAAAACTCATATACTTTGCACCATTTCATGCGGCTAGCATTGTGAATGGATTTCTGACCAAAAACTCAGCAAATACCATCTAACAACCACCTTATTCACCTGATATGGCTACGGCCGACTTTTTTTCTCCCAAAACTCAAATTATCACTTCGAGGTACCAATTTTAAATCGATAAAACTGGTAGAAGACAGTAAAGGGAAGTCGCGGCAAGAACTGAAGTCGATTCCGAAAAAAGCGTTCGAAAAATGTTTAGATGATTGGATTATTCGTTAGCGTAAATGTATTATCTCAGAAGAGGTCTACTTTGAAGGCGTTACAATAAATTTGAATGAAAAATTAATATTTTGTGTTTTATTGTTCAATTCCCGGTAATTTTTGACAGAATGTGCATCTGAATATCTGCTTAGATGGAAATTATCATCCCACTCTCATTTGTTTTCCCATCCTTTTTATGATTAACACTAAATAATTTCAGAATTTGCAGTTTGTGTGTTCGATAGAAGTACTTTTGGATTTAGATTATCTGCGAGTTTGTCGATAGCAATAACTTCGACTGCTGATAATTTAAAGTAGTTAATCTCAGTTCTGTGGGTTACTGACAATTGCGTCGAAAAAATATTACCGTTCTTGCTTTCTGCTCGATTCGGTAATGCCCTTACTATGACCTCAGAACTGTTCTTTATTTCATACAAAAAAAAAACAAAATATGCCACATTTAAACTAAAATGAACCCAATTTTCCAGAAGTTTAGCTTCAGCAAGTTGGGGAGTCCCCAGTTCGAATGTTTCTAGAGAATAAATATTATTAAATAGTATTGTTGATTGATTTTGTAACGTTTCTCAGTTCTTGAAATTATTTGTGGGTTCAAATCAAATACTTCAACGTTACAAAACTCTAACTAGTTTATTTACACGTAGACTGAACAATTATGTGCTTCGCGCTCTCTTCTTATATACAAGTTCTAGAACATTTGCGTAACTTCGGCTCTGTGAACCGAATAGATGTGAAAGAACACGCCTAGAATGACAATTTTCAGAAAGAATTTTCTTCAATATGAATAGGCTGAACTGCCATCCTCAAAATCCTCTATTAATTTGAGGGAAGCCGTTATATTACCCAAACCTGACTACATAGTTTACTATTTACACCGAATAACTCTTCATCAGTTTGAAAAAACTTCTACATCAAAGGGTTTATGTCCCTCAGGATTTCAAAGGAATATCTATACCCGTGAGATGCCTTGTTTAATTTTATTGAGGTCTTACAAGATACTAGGACTATATTATTGCCATGAACACTGAATACTATCTTTAGGATAGATCCTATTACATAACAAAAAATTTGAATCACTTCTATAATTTTTTTTCAGGATGGCAAAATGGTCAACTTCATGTATGGAGCAAACGCTCCCAAGCTGACGCAGCTTATCACCGAAGAGCTGAGAATCCAGAAGATGGTCGAAGAAGGCACTTTCGTTCGTGAACATTATTTGGAGGTAACTGACAGAGCTCCTGATGAAGCTGCGAGGTGGGAAGCAGCTCAACTGATCATCGCAGAAGAAGTGGCTCTGGAACAAGCCAAAAGGGCTGAAGAAATCCACCAACGACTCATGAAAGAATCCGACGCAATTTTGGAAAATCTCGGCAACTTAGGAGTTATAGTGGTCCTTCCCCATGCTAGGGATAAGTATATGGAAGTGATGAAAGATCTGATGAACGAAGCCGGGCTGGTCATAAGTATTTCTGAGAAGGTGATTTTTGAAGTGCCTTTTCCCAAACTCGTAGATATTGGCTAGGACAGTTTTTCGCACATGCTTTCGCTAAGCAAATCAGCACTATTTATTAACAATTTACAGTAGAAATTTTTGTATTTAATATATTTTGTAAATAACAAATTCTATCGAAGTGATGAATTTAATAATCCTAAACCTAACCTATGAAAGTGACTGATTTTTGTTTTCCAGCATTTACAATTTTTATTATCTATAATATACTACTCAACTTCTTGTTGATACATCATAAAAAGTCTAGAATCCTCCAATATAATATACAGGTTACATCAAAGTATTTCACTACTCGAGGGGGTAAATCAACGTGCAATTTTAAGGAGAAAAATCATATAAACATAGGTCCGCAAAAGCTTCGTTACGGAGCTAGAGGGTGTTGAAATTTCCGAAAGAAATTGGTTTTTTCTTGAGACCTCCTGCAGTTTTTGAGATATTCAGCCCAAATTTGGAATGCAAGCTATTTTTTACAGCCTCCGTCATTACACGTCCTAAATTTTAAGTAGAATCTACAAGATGTTTTCTTTTCCGAAGCCATGTCTCATTTTACCCTTTCAAACTTTTTTTAAATACGCCATTCGCTGAATTGAGAGCACTTTTAATTAAAAAATGACTAGTAGGCTTTGATTCTTTTCATTCATTCATTTATTTTGACAGCTACCAAAATTGAACCTGTGTCTGCTCAAATTGTTTATTAAATTAACGATTAGTTTTAAGACTTTTGAAGTTATTACTGTAAGAAGAAATGGCTAATTTTACTAACGCCGAATTGGCTGATATCTATTACATGTACAGTTTGGTTGACGGAAACACAACAAAAGCTAGGCGATTATATCAGGTGCGCTTTTCGAATCGAGTAACACCCGACATGCGATCATTTATTTTCAAATATCCACAGAAGATTGAGGGAAACTGGTACTTTTACTGCAAATAATCATTTAAAAGGTGCAACTCAAACTATGAGAACTCCAGATATTGAAGAAGCAGTTTTGAATTGTTTTGATTTGAATCCTCATGTGAGTACAAGAAAAATTGGAAATCACTTGAATATTTCACATTTTCTAGTTAGGAGGATTCTCCACTACTTTTTACTGTACCCGTTTCATATTCAACGCGTCCAAACTTTACATCCTCCATGTGCACCAGCACATTTCAGTGGAGAAGATAGGGAATTCTTGAATAATACATTCAACTACCGATGGATAGGTCGGGGTGGGCCAGAACCAGACTTAAATAGTTTAGACTTTTTCTTATGGGGATATCTCAAAAGTTTAATTCATACCACTTCAGTGAACACTGTAGAAGAATTGAGAAAACGAATAATAACCTCTTTTGACACGATAAGAAATACCCCAGGAATATTTCAAAGAGTGCGTGATAATATGTGAAGAAGGACAAAGGCCTGTATTGTTGCAGATGTATATCTGTAATTTTTTTTCATTTAGCGAATACTATGCAATTCAAATAATTCAAATTCAATAGTTTTTCACTCGAAAGCGGTTGGAGATTACAATGTCAAAAAGTTTCTAAATTGAACGATGATGACGAAAATTGATTGTTCGCTGATTAGTGGCGTACTGCAAAAAGTTTGATAGGGTAAAAGGAGACATGGCCTCGGAAAAGAAAAACACCTTGTGAATTTCAGTTAAAATCTAGTACGTGTAATGATGGAGGCTATAAAAAATAGCTCGCATTCCAAATTTGGGCTGAATATCTCAAAAAATGCAGGATGCATAGGAATTTTTTTCTTAAAATGGCACGTAGATTTACCCCCTCAAGTTGTGACGTACTATTATGTAACACCTTGTATATATAAACAAACCAACACTATATTCGTTTTTCATTCAGACTACTAAGAAACAATAATTTAGAATTGTGCATTCTTTTTTCTTACTTAAGGTTAGGTTAACTTTATCTATAAAGTAGATATCGCTCTTCGATAATTAATTATACACTCGGAGGCAAAATTAGCGGAACACTCGAAAATTTAACCAAATTCAAAGTTCGATATTTTTCCTAATTCTCAACCGATTTAGATGATTTGTTCGGCAAGTTAAAGATCAACTCTTCTGCTTTGTAGAAATTATAAAAGAAAACAAAAAAAATTTGAAAAAAATTTTATACGGGGGCAAAACTAAAAGTGTTTTTTTTGTCAAAAATTCGTAACACCCTGTGGAATTTCGTGGTCCGAGTTGAAACGTACAATATCATGGTCTGTCAAGACACATCTTCCTACAGTAACGCCCTTCTTGTTTCATGCGTTTATCTCTATTTTTGCAAAATATATTTAATTTCAAGTAGAAAATCACCATTTTGGAGAAATTCCATTGAATCTCAAGAAATTGTCATTAAAATTCGTCTATCAATTTGGAATTTTCTTATTATCACTCAGACGTGTCGAAATTGTCGTTTGCGATTTTCATGTTCGAATTGCATTAGTTATTGATGACAATTTGGTTAATTTGGTGAAAATTAGGAATTCATAGGAGATAACAGTCGGTAGATATTAAAATACACAACCGAATTCTGGGACCATTGATAAAACTTTTCATTTACACATGTGCACACCTTTTTTTATCAAATATGAAATACAACACACGTTTTTTTGTATATGACCACATTTGCACTTGTTTAAAGAATGAGAGTTTTCCATTCTTTGATTTGATACAAATTCGATCGGTTGCGGTGTTTTGTGATTCTTTTACTGATTACGATTCGAAACGGTATTTTTCATTCAGAATGAGAGATTTACCACCAACCTCAGTAGCAAGGGCAGTTACATTGATCGAGGAAGGGCGCACCTACCGCTCAGTCGGTACCATGTTGGGTGTCTCGACGTCGGTTATCCATCGAATCTACCGACGTTACAGGGAAACTGGATTGTACGTGAGGAGGCGAGGACAAGGAAGAAATCGGGCAACCCGCACTATACATGACCGTTTCATCGTCAATCAAACCATAAAAAATCCTCGTCTTACTGCTGTTCAGGCACGTAACCTTTTACAAGCAGTGGATAACATTAACGTCAGTGTGAGGACAGTCAGAAGACGATTAAATGAAGTTGGTCTGAGATCATACGCGCAAGCAAGAGCACCAAGACTCGATAGAGCCCATCGGGTAGCAAGATTGGCGTTTGTTAGGGAGCATGTAGCATGGACAATCAATCAGTGGAGACGAGTTTTATTTAGTGATGAGAGCCGATGTTGTGTGAATTTCGTGGATGGTAGAGATAGAATATGGAGGCATCGAGGGGAACGGTACAATCAAGCGTACTTCGCAGGAACTGAGCAAAACGGTGGAGGTTCAGTTATGATATGGGGTGGCATATGCTTGGGAGTACGAACAGAACTGGAGATTATTGGCAATGGATCACTTAATGCCCATCGGTATATAACAGAAATCTTGGAGCCCCATGTTGTGCCTTTTGCTCGTTACATAGGGGAAAATTTCCTTTTTATGCACGATAACGCGGTCCCTCATACTGCGCGCATAGTAATAGAATATCTCAATGAAGTTGGGATCACACGAATGGACTGGACGTCGCGGTCACCGGATTTAAACCCGATCGAACACGTTTGGGACATTTGTGGAAGAAGGGTTCGACAACGGAATCCAGGCAATGTTGAAGAGCTGACATTATCTTTGGTGGAAGAGTTGGACAACATACCTCAACAGATGATAGACAACATCATTGGGAGTATGCGAAATCGTATGCGCGCTGAAATAAGAGCTCGGGGGGTCATACTCGCTACTAAAATCAAATGTTTTTTTTGTGGGTCATCATGAACATTTTTCTCAACATGTTCATTTCATTTCACGAGTGTATCGCCAGGATATACACCTGCTCTCAATTTTGGACAGGAATGATAATTATTATAGAGTGTCACACAAAAAAATTCAAAAATAAATGTGCAAAATCAACGATCTTTCCAGTGTACTTCGAGTTCTCCCGGAGCATGAAATTGGCCAGTGAATTTCAAAAATTCCGCTTCTCTTATTTTGATTTTATTTTTTGGCTAACCGCCAATGTTATGCACCTACGCAAGATTAAAAATAAATTCTTGAAATTTTTGACTTTTCGCTTCAAATTGGATATCTCTTGTAAAAATAGAGATAAATGCATAAAACAAGAAGGGCGTTACTGTAGGAAGATGTGTCTTGACAGACCATGATATTGTACGTTTCAACTCAGACCACGAAATTCCACAGGGTGTTACGAATTTTTGAAAAAAAAACACTTTTAGTTTTGCCCTCGTATAAAATTTTTTTCGAATATTTTTTGTTTTCTCTTATAATTTCCACAAAGCAGAAGAGTTGATCTATAACTTGCAGAAAAAATCATCTAAATCGGTTGAGAATTAGGAAAAATATCGGACTTCGAATTTGGTTAAATTTTCGAGTGTTCCGCTAATTTTGCCTCCGATTGTATATCATCACAACTTCTCATGAGCTAGCCCTCCAACGAAAACCTGGTATTCCGTTCGCAAGGTATATTTTTTCATTAAAAAAGACGCTATAACACATTAATCATCATCAAGGTTCTCATGACCATTTTTGAAAGCGTATACCATTTATGAACAATGCAATCATACACCTTAAACTTGGTTCTTCAATTGAAACGTTGAAAGTTTCATTTAACATTAAAATAATGGTTGTCTGTTGGCTTTTTCGACACTCCTTATGATACAGACGGATTGCAATAACTTCGATCACAATGCACAAAGTGCATTAGTTTGGGTGTAGAAAACTAATGTAGCTGTCCTGCTCCATGAATTACAGCTAAGTAAAAAGGCTATTTGCATACTTTGGAAAGCACCTTATATACTTTAAGGCTGCATCCCGCAGAAAGTATGTGATAACAACATTTTCAACTGTCGTAGGTCCCCTCAAACATTGATCTATCCTTCATCTAGTTTTTCTCTATTTCAAGATGAAAATTACAAAGGAACAAATAGAGGACATATCTTATTTCCTTGAAGACGATCAAGATTTATACTTGCCCGAGAAATCATTGGAACATATGTTCAGTGGCGCCGATTCTCAAGTCATGGTTGTGAAAGCAAGTCACGGTACTGCGGACATGGAAATACCAGTTTCAGTCAGAATTCAAGACGTCATATATGGAGCTATGAGACATCCGCCAGGAGAAGATGGCTGTCCATATCAAAGATTGAACAAATATCCTTCAGTTCATAATGTTGTGTCTGGAGTCTTATTTTCGACGACCTCTCAAGGTCTAGAGGAGCAATTAGGTGATGTGGAAAAATCATCTAGAGTGGTCGTACCGGTTTGTTAATATATCTTATTTATTATTCACTTGAAGTCACCTAATTGTGTAAAGATTCTGTCGAAAAAGTATCGGACATTGATTATTTCAGAAATCTGCTCAAAACCATTTTAAAATTTATGTTGTTGCTAAGTTGGCACAACTGATTTCTATACTGACGCGATCTGTCATTCAGTTTGTTCAGAGAGCTCGATTTCGTCTGTTCCCACAAGTGTGTTTTGCGATTATTACGATATTAATATCGAACAAAGAATTTGTCTCAAATTTTGTATTGCAAACGGAATCGACTTCATCAAAAACACGTGCATACGAGTGGTACAGTGAATTTAACAGTGGCCGAGATTTGATGAAAGATTTGTCTCTGGTAGGCCATCATCAACTTCAACTGAAGTAAGCATCGATAAAGTCAAGGAAATGGTAACTGAAAATTGTTATTTAAGTTTGAGAGGGAAAGACTCACGAATCATTTCGTACCATTTTAAACGATTGTTTGGGAATGAAACGCGTTGCCGCTCGAATAGTTCCAAGAGATCTAAATTTTCTTCAAAAATCGAATTGAAAACGTATTGCAGCTGGTGATGCGACATGGTTTCGTGAGATTTACAAACAAACCAATGAACAAGCTTCGAAATGGCGCCTTCCAAATGAACCGAAAATGAAAAACCTCGTCAAGGTCGTTCAAAAGTCAAGGAAATTCTGACTGTTTTCTTTGTTTATCGCGGTGTTGTGCACTCAGAATTCTTTCCAGATGGTCAGACGGTAAATAAAGAATATTAACAGAGCGTTATGCGATGTTTACGAGATCAAATTCTTTGAAAAAGACCAGATTTGTGGAAAGATGACTCATGCACCACGATAATGCACCATCTCACAAGGCTATCATTGTGAATGAATTTGTGACCAAAAACTCAACAAACGCCATCGAACAACCACCGTATTGACCTAATATGCCTCTGGCCGACTTCTTTCCTTTCCAAAAACTGAAATTAGCACTTCAAGGTACCCGTTTTGAATCGATAGAAGATATGAAAAAGGATTCGCGAGAACTTAAGTCGATTGCGGAAAGAGCATTCTTGGCAAAAGATCAGACGGTAAATAAAGATGATTCTTCTTCTTCTTGATCCTGTAGCCATCTAGTCCTGGACGTAGGCCTCCTCTTTCCCCTTCTACGCGGAGCGGTCCTGGGCGAGCTGCATCCACTCTCTCCCCGCGATCCTCCCGATGTCATCTCGCCATCTTGTATTGGGCCTTCCCAAGCTACGCTGCGTCCAACGGGGTCGCCAAACTAGCAGATGCTTAGTCCATCTGTCATCGCTTCAACGCGCTATGTGTCCCGTCCATCGCCATCTCAGCCCGGCAGCAGTCGCCACTACGCCCTCAACCTTAGTCTTTGGTCATATGACGTCATTCCTGACTCGATCACGAATGCTTATGCCTAGCATATAGCGCTCCATTGCCCTCTGCGTCACTATCAGCTTTTCCGCACCTCTTCTTGTAAGTGACACACGCATTATAGGCTTTTCTTTTGAGATTTATTGGTAACTTCCTATCTCTGAGAATGTGTTTTAGGTTGCTGAATGCAGCCCAGGCAAGTCCTACTCTTCTGTTTAGATCTGCCGTTTGATTTTCGCTGCCAAGCTGGATGTTGTGACCAAAGTAGACATAGTCTTTTACGTTCTCAATGGCTGAATTTTCCCCCACAATTATATTTGGCTAACCGGTCATGACTTTTGTTTTACTTAGGTTCATCTTAAGGCCGACTTTCTGGGATGCATCATTTAGTTGTTGGAGCATTGTTTCCAGTTCATTGGGGTCTGTGTGAATCAACACAATATCGTCAGCAAAACGCAGATGGTTTAAGTAAGATCCATCTATGTTAATTCCTCTTTCCTCCCAATTCAGCGCCTTCATGGCGTACTCGAGTACAAGGGTAAACAGCTTCGGGGATATAGTATCACCCTGCGTCACCCCTCTCATTATAGGGATTTTTTCTGTCTTCCAGTCTTCATTAAGAGTGACTTGTAGGCTGCCATTGTTGTGTATTTCTTTAATTAAATTTGTGTACCTTGAGTCTATTCGCGCTTGGTTCATACCTTCCAGAACTACCCAGACCTCGATACTGTCAAAAGCTTTTTCATATTAACCGAAAATATTAACCTCTTGGTTAATATTTTCGTCAGCAATTTGTTGGAGACATTCAGTAAGCTGATTGGTCGGTAATTGCCTATGCAAGCTACATCACCCTTCTTGTATAATATGACCACTTCGGCATTCTTCCACTTCTCACGAATTCTTCCCTCTTCAAGGCACTTGTTTAACTCGGTCCTCTCCTGGGCTCTTTCTACCTTTCATCTGGTTGATGGCGGCTTTGACTTCACATCTTGTAACTTCCGGCAGGTCTTTCGAACCCACATTTAGAACATTATCAATGAGGTTCCCCACGTGATGGAGCAGGAACTTTTTTAGAATATAGCTTGTATTATGTTAATTGTTTCTGTTTTCTCTTATTTAGCATTATTGTTGGCGTTCTTCAACTTGTGTATTCTAACTTTTTCTTTTTTTTTGATTCTTTCTGAATGTTCTTAAATTCATGTTATCTTCTATTGCCTGCTTCACCATTGTTGTTTGTCTGTTTCTACCATCTCTACGTATGGCCTTCTTTATAATCTTGTTTAACTCCCTGTTTGTGTTCCGTCTCCTTTCTATAAGAGCGTTGGAGGGGACAGTTTTGAATTTTGAATCTTCCTTTTACCACATACTTTCTTTGGAGAAGTAATAATTCCATCATTAATCATTATAATTTTGCACAATTCATTCAGGTCAGTAGACTAATTTATTTGCGACAGCTTCACACTGAGGTTCTTTTGAAATTCATCTTTTCGACCTTCTAACTCCGCTGTCGTTGGGCGAGGGGTTTTTGAAACCATCTTGGCTCTTTCTAATTGCACGTTTATATAAAATTTCGCACAGACGATTCTATGGTCGCTCCACGCGGCTACGTACAGACACATCCTTACAAACGTCCCTTCTAGAGCACAAAATATAATCAATTTCATTTTTGCTTCTGCCATCTGGACTCTTCCATGTCCATTTTCTTTGTGTCTACTTTTTGAAGAAAGCTCTCCTCTCTTAAGGAACTCCAACAACATATATCCTCTATCATTTCGCTGTCCCAAGTTGACTTCGTGCCTCCGCAATGTCCTCATACACTTGTTCGGCGTCTTCATCCGTAGCAGCACTGGTCGAGAAATAAGCATTAATTATCTGTATCTTGTATCTAGCGTTCAGTTGCATTACTACTTATATGACTCTATTTGATGATAACCTAAGCGTTATGCGGAGTTTGAGAGAGTAAATTAATCAAAAAAGGCCAGATTTGTGGAAAGAAAGCTCATGGATTTTTCACCTCGATAATGTACCATCTCACAAGGCTATCATTGTGAATGAATTTCTGATCAACACTCAACAGGTACCATCGAACAACCACTATATTCACCTGATATGGCTACGGCCGACTTTTTTCTTCCAAAACTCAAATTACCACTTCGAGATAACCATTTTGAATCGATAGAAGACATAAAAGAGAATTCGCGGCGAGTACTGAAGTCGATTCCAAAAAAACCTTAGAAAAATATTTTGATGATTGGATTATTCGTTAGCGTAAATGTATTATTTCGGAAGGGATCTACTTGAAGCGATACAATTAATTTGGATAAAAAATAAATGCTTTGTGTTCCATTGACAAATTCCCGGTACTTTTTTGACAGAAAGCACATATATTGCTATTCATTTGTTTTATACAATATATTCAATAGTACAAGAGCTTCCTTACTATCGTATAAAATTTAACATGTGCCATTTGGAAAATATTCGACGAATTTAGTTTTCTGAAATATGTTTCTGAACACACTGTATACTCTGAAGAGGAAATGTATTGCCATACTTATTGATGATCAATTTGTATAAGAACCTATCTTGAAAAGAGTTGTCTGGGTAGATTATGTGAGGTAGAATTCGAAAAAGTCCTCTAATTTCAAAACATTTGGAATTTTTCGAAAACCATTTACTTTAGGTATAGGGAAGACTGGGAAAGCCATCTTCATTTCTATATGAGAAATTAAAATATTCAAAAAACCGTTTTTGATCTAACGACTTGCCTAAGACTTCGTATAATCCAAAATATTTTCAATTTGTAGTACCAAGAACAATACATACAACTGATAAAAAATATGTACCCGTGCTCTCATTATGATAGTTCCAAATTAATTCTTTCAATGACAAAGAGTTCAAATGAATTATTTAATGTTTTTTCATCAAGTTGCAACTTTTGTGAGAATATAGTACCGTTTGTAATAACGATGCGACCATGCGGTACGAAATTTTGAAAAGTAAAATGCAAACAATCAACCCAACGATTTCGCTTCCTAAATTGAAATGGAAACGGGGGAATTTAATAGTCAAGCTTTCAATAATTCCAAGAAAAATAGATATGAACCTCATAAAACGAGAATATCGCAGTTTGGATAGCCAGGAGATTTTCAACTTCGACTCGATTTTTGCAACTGTTTTCTACTGAAATCTACTGAAATTCCAATCTTCCTGAGAAACAATTTGGATTGATGAGATTCACATCAGTAGCGTATGTGATTTTTGATCAAAATCTTAGGGGTGAATTATATCATGAAATTGTGAATAACACGATGGATATTTTGATGAACTGGCTCTTACTGAAAGAAAATATATCTACTTTCAACAGGATAGAGCTACTTCTCATCAAACTATAACAGTCGCTAATTTCTCAACATAAATTTTTGTAATAATTGCATTGGAACTAGGGGGCCAGTAAAATGTCCGGAATCGGCACCGCTTGACTTTTCCATTTGGAAATATATCACAGATCTGTTAGTAAGAAGAGCTAGTCGAAATATTGAAAAGTTGAAATAGTTGATTGATTCCGCTGTTATAATGTTATAGCTAATCAGGATGATAATGAGAAATTAAACTATGTATTATACTATAACAAGACTTTATTGAATTTCAGGATTACAATTTCGGTCTCTCGACTATTTTCAGCTGACATACATACATACAAAGGTAGATACGAAATTAATAAATGTGCAAACAAGAGGTAATAAGTGAATAATGTTAGAAGCAGGTATTGTTTGAAGCTATCAAATATGGACTATGAGCATATATCATATTAAATTGTATCTATATATTTCTTGCATTTCTGTCGATCCTGGGCTATACTTCTTGGTTGCGGAATTGTTTTGTTACATTTGTCTGTGATTGTTCTTCTCTATGTGGTTCGGGGTCTACCTCTTGATTTTTTACCAATTGGATTCCACTGCAAGACTGCATGGCTTGGAATGTTGTACGGTTTTCTGAAAGTGTGGTCTTTCCATCTGTATTCTCTTCTTTGTATTTCCTCGTTAATATCTCTTTGTCCTGTTCTTTCCCACAGCTCGAAGTTTGTTTTTGTCTCTGGCCACCAAATATCCAATATGTTCCTAAAACATCTATTTATGAATGCCATAAGTTTCATGTTTCGGAACCATAGAGCAGTACAGATTTCACAGTTGAATTGAAAACTTTGATCTTGGTAGAGAGTTTCAAATTATTAGACTGGCAAATATTTCTCATACTAGCGAATATTCTTCTCGATTTATTGAGTCTGCTTTCTATGTCTGATATGGTACCTCCATCATTCGAGATAATGCTCCCAAGGTAAGTCAATTCTTCAACAACTTCTATTGCGACTCCTTCGACCTGCATATTTACTGGATCATCGGTATTAATGGTTTTATTTGTATTCATGTTCAATCCTACTCTTTTTGAAAATGTCCATTTTCTATACAATATGAAGCGAATGTAGATTCTCTGGATATTGTGATCTGATTTATTCTCTTGTTATCCATTTTTTAATGAAACAGAAATAGCATATCATAATACACACACCACAAAAATTGTCGCATCACCTGGTATTCTAAATTCCACAATCGATTAAGCAGCTCAATCGCATTTTCTTTGTCAACAGGTTCTTGGACATGAGGGGAACAAATCTTATCTATGTAGTAACATTTGTTTCCATATGAGCTCAAACATGTCTAAAACAAGAATGAGTTTATTTGACCATCAGTATTCATTCAATTTCTTTTCAGTTTTCACGCTAAATTAATGCAAGTTTTCTGTGTTCCTTGTTGATTTTCGAATCTTTGAGTTTATTGTAATGGCTGCTGAACGTCCTGGACGCTATTTGAGTGATCATGAAGTGGTAGGAATTTTAACACTTCTAGAGGAGGGACGAAGCCAACGTTACGTGGCTAACTTGTTGAATGTTAACCAAAGCACTATTTCGAGAGCAATTAATCCGTACCACGAAACAGGGGAATATGGAAGAAGGGCCGGACAGGGAAGAAATCGGATAACAACACCAGTTGATGATCGTTGGCTTCGTTTAACTGCACTAAGAGTTCGGCACTGTACGGCTAGAATGCTACAAAATGAACTTGCACCTTCCAGAAATGTGCATATTTCATTGAAAACTGTTAGGAACTGGCTTAGAGAAGACGATATCAGACCAAGGGTACCTTTTCTCGGCCCGCGTCTCACCAGAGAGCATCGAGTTGCAAGACTTCAGTTTGCGAGGGAACATGCAAATTGGGGTATTCCAGAATGGTCGAATGTTCTCTTTTCCGACGAGTCCAGGTTCTGTCTAGTATCAAATGATAGACTCATGCATGTATACAGACGACCTGGGGAACGGTATCAGCAATGCAATATTCGGCAAACCGAAAACTACGGAGGGGGCTCAGTAATGGTGTGTAGAGGCATTTCTTTCCATGGTCGAACTTAGTCCTAGTGAATAAAGGAAGAATGACAGCGACCAGATACATCGCAGATATCCTTGAACCCCATGTTGTACCCTTTGGCCCATTGATTGGCGAAAACTTCATTTATATGCATGATAATGCTCGGCCTCATGCAGCTAGAGTACTTACAGAATTTCTGCAAAATGCCGAAATTGATATTTTAAGATGGCCAGCCAGAAGCCCCAACTTGAATCCCATAGAACATGTTTGGGACAACATGAGGTGACAAATTCAGCAACGTAAGATGCCTCTCCAACAACTAGAAAATCTGCTTCCTGAAATTTGGAACTCAGCGACTCAAGAGTTCATCCAAAATTTGTTTGAGAGGCTTCCGAGACGTATACTGGTAGTAATTAGGGCCCGGGAAGGAAACACTCGATTTTGAAAATGATTAGTAACCATTCGATGCTGATTGGTCTCTTCGCGAATGTTTGAAGATGGTAGAATTTTTAAGTTTTTCATTAACTCAAAAATTGTTGATATTTTCCATCATAAACTCATCTCTTTTGAATGATATCTTCTTATTTTACACTTCTGAAAGTTACCAAGCGACTCTTGAATGACCAACCAAAAAGTTTATATAGTATTGTCGTAAAAGTAGGGTGATGCGACAATTTTTGTGGGGAGTGTATTTACCCACGTATTGAATCAACTGATACAGATAAATTTATTTCATTACATATTTCTTCCCTATCAGCGTAAAGTTTACAAATATCATTTCAAAACAGCATAAAAAAGTAAGATTAATAACCCACATGAAACTTTCCCACGAATTTCTCAATAGTGAAGATAAAACTGATATATTTGATAATCCTGGAGTTTACAAGTTGTATTGTGAAGGCGTTTATATAAGTCAGACTGGTCGTTCGTTAAAAATTAGATATAAAGAGCATCAATCAAATTACAATAACTAGAGAACCGACGAATCTACTTTCGCTTCACATTTTATCAAAAATGGCCATCGTTTTCCATCATTAGATCATTTTCAAATTGTTCACAATCCAACCAACTCCCCATAGAGATAATCTTCTGAACGACCAGTGTGGCTCAGCTTATTCGTCCATATTTGATATCTTTAAATAGTACCTACTTTTAACATATTTCGTTTATTACCTCTTGTTTGCACTGTTATTAATTTTGTATCTACCTGTTTATGTATGTATGAACTTCAGCTTTAGTTCAGTACTTGTCAGCTGAACATAGACGAAGAGACCGAAACTACAATCCTTATTTTCCATAAGCCGTTGTGGTATAATACAAAGTTTCATGTATTATAATCATCTTGAGACTTGAAGCAAAATTTGAAATATTGTCTTGCTTCAATTATTTTCTTAGCGTTTTCAATTTTTTGCAGTTCAAGTATGGTCGATACTCTAATAGACGTCAGTTCGTGACAGCGTATGTGACAATGACCTGAATATGAAGATTATCAATGACAAGACACAATCAACAATATTTTGACTAGTTTTCAAGTTACCATAGTTGATGAATTTTGTTCATGTGACTGCCAATGCGAGATCATGCTGAGCTCAAGAAGCCCGTAATGTAAATTATGCACTCGATGATGAATGTATGATCCACTACTAAAAGGATACTGAACATTAATCAAATTGAGCATTCATGATGCCAACCATTTTTTCGCCAACCTTGTTTCAGTGGCAGATAAACAATCTTCTGTCATCTACAGAGAACAAGATCTTCGGTTTGCAGACGATTGTAACTTGGTTTCGTCTTTCAGTAGTCTGATTACAGCTGCGGAATGTCAGCGTCAGAGATGTCAACAAATTAACAACTTAAACTCTGTCTTACAGAGGATATCTGAGTGGGGTCAGTTGAACGTGGTGAGCTTCAACGCTAGCAAGACGCAAGCAACAACGTTTTCTAGAAAGGTCCCCGCTGGAGAACCTCCTCTAATGATTCAAGGCCAACAAATTGCATTCACATTCGATGCACCTTCTCGGAATAACGGTCAACTCCGAGTTTTGCTGGCATGAACATGTATCGGCAATAGCTAAGTCTGCATCAGTTAAATTTAGTTTTATTTTCAGAGCCAAGCGATACTTCACATCATCTCAGCTGTTGCTTCTATATAAGGCGCAGATTCGCGCTCAAACATTCCTTGCACATGTTGGATAGTGTGTAAAAACGGGCTGTGCGCCTTACCGACCACTCGCGATCTCCAACCACTGGCTCTCAGAAGACAAGTTGCTGACTTTTCTCTGTTTCACGGATACTTCCACGGAAGATGCTCCAAGGAGCTGAAAGACCTTGTCCCGGTAAAACATATGTTTTGCCGCAACACTAAGCTGACAAGGAGTTCTCATCATATGGCGGTACATTTAACAACCCTTCGAATCTCTCTCTATAAGAATTCCTTCGTTAACAGGGCCGGTGAGCTGTGGAACTCGCTTCCGTCCAACATCCTCCCAACAGCCCACAATTTGGACTTCTGCAAGAAGCTATTAAACAGACACCTCAATTCTTCCCAGTGGCCCACTTATGTGGTGCAACAAGTTCGCCTATTCCTGGAAAACGCGCATAAAAAAATTGATAAATGTTTCAGAAAGTCTTGATGACATCAAACTAGTCCAGAAACCAAGCAACAAGTTCGCCAGACTTTATTGGCATTATTTATAGCATATTTAAATATTTGGTCAAAGGTATACAATGATTCTATCAAGCTGTCGTGGGGATCCTGAGAGGTCATACCAATTATTTGAAAAACTGTATGATATTTCCACTTATTTTATATTTTCAATGTTCAAGAAGGAAGTTCATAACATATTAATAGTGTGATTCGAAATTCGAACATTTCACCTTTTTGAGGGAGTATTGAAACGAACATCAGTATTTCTATTAGATTGTTGAACCTTCTGAAGGACAACCATCTGAAGATAGCGAAGAGGGCTCTGAGGCGGAAGAAGATAAATTCATTGTCGGAATTTGGGCACCTCCAACGAGAAGGATACTGTCCAGTTGTTTTAAAATACTTTTCCCGAGAATGGCGGCGCCGCTTTTGATTCCAGAACCTCCGCCAAAACCACCTTACGTGAGTGTGTGTTTTCCTATAGATAGAAGATCGAAAGTGCAGGATCTGATTACTCAGTGGGAGAGCGAAATCATTAGATACGGGATTTTCAGCAGCTGTGTACCTGAGGATGCCCACTTAATTGCGAAATCGTTCAAGAAATTCGATAAAGCTGATGTACCGAAGGACAAGTAAGTATATAAGTATTATACAGCGTCCGAAAAAGAATGTTATTTACTCTGAATATTACCAAGAAACAACAAGTTGAAACGTGTTTTAATAATGTCTTGTAAGAGGCATCAAATAGCGAAAGAACCGGAACGTTCTGTTTCCGAACCTATTTCTGAATCAATGAAGGTATCGTTATTGCGCTTTGCTACACAGGTTGCTACCATCTAGCCACTGCTGAGTTCAGTTGCAATACCCATAAAGGTAAGAGAACTCGAAATATTGAAAACTATGAACCTAAATAATTAATATTTTGAAAACCTGCATACTCACTTCTTGGATTTGATATGAAATGAAGGAAATGCCGTTCGAAATCATGTGAATATAATAATAATAATAATGTTTTTATTCTATTCAACAACAATGTAGTAACAATTTCATGAGATAGCTCAGTTTATAACAAAATGAATAAAAACAAGTCAAACTTATAAGGTAAAGTATTCTAAATAGATCACATAAATAGAACCATGGAAAGGTTAGATCCTTGTGCATGGTTCTTTCCAAACAATACGTACGCCACTTCAAGTCCATCAACATGGAAGCAGTGTCCCGGGGTACCGATATCAACCAATCCTGTACTTTACTCCTGAATATATTGTAGGAACCTGACAACATAATATCAGGTGGTAACTGATTGAAGGATCTTGGAGACAGATATAAAAAACTTCTTTGTCCGACGGTTTTATACATTCTGGGTATATAACAATTATTTAGTCCTCTTGTCTCTGGACAACGCCGATGGATTACAATACTTCGAGAGTTGTTTTCCCTGTATAGAAAGAGAAGTATTCGGAGGCAATAAAGCTGCCTCAAATCAAAAAACTTAGACTCCGCGAATAATTAATTCGTCGGGTAAGTGAATTCCTTGCCCATAATGATTTTGACGAAACGCTTCTGCATAACCTCCAGTTTCTTCAGATGTATATTCTCAACGCCTCCCCAAACTACAATTCCGTAAGTTAAAATTGACGGAACAAGTGAAAAATATAATGTGCGCAGTTGAATTATCTCGCAGAACCCTTTGCAGACATTTATCAGAGGTAAAACTCCATTTAGTTTCTTAACAATAAAATCAATATGATGATTCCATCTCAAGTGGCAATCTATCGTGATACCAAGATATTTTATAGTATTCTCTCTTTCAATAACTTCTTCTTCAATGATATGTAAATTGAGCTGATTGTAGTCTGGGAGATTACTTGAGTAGCTAGTAAAAGTCACAAAAACTGTTTTCTCTGGATTGAATTTAAGTATTCGTTCCCGGAAAAAGTTCAGAACCAAACTGAATTCTCTTTGTGAAATACCGCGCAATGATGACCAAGAATCCCCTCTATAGAAAATTGCCGTAGCATCGGCAAAATATACTGCTTCCCCTTCAATAGGGGATGCGCTGCTAGTCATCAATGTAGATGCAGAACAACAGAGGCCCCAGTACGGTACCCTGTGGAACACTAAAGTTAACACATCCCCTCGAACTGCGAACTCCGTCCAACACAACAATCTGCTTTCTCTCATTTAAGTAGTTTTTCATGAGTTTCAATGCAATTCATCAAGCGAGACAGTATCAAAAGCCTTAGTCAGGTCAACAAAAATGCGTCCTCAGTTGATTTCCCAGTGCGGAATCCATATTACTTACTTGATATTAATTTGAACTTGTCCAGGAAGCTGGTGATTCTGGTCTTTAGAATCCTTTCGAAAACCTTTCCGAGCACCGAAACAATCGAAATTGGCCGGTAGTTTGAAGGAATCGCCCTATCTCCCCTATCTCCTGTTTTGAAAATTCTCGGAAAGGACATTTTTGATACATTCATTGAATATAAATGTAAATGGCTCACTTATTTGGCCCAAAATGCGCTTTAAAATTTCCGATGTCAATCCATCAATACCAGCACATTTCCCATCTTTGTGACTCCTCACGATACTCTCGACCTCATCCATGGTTGTCTCTACAAAGCCAAAAGAATGAACATTTGATTTAGGTTTACTCACTCTCCTGACTCTTTTTTTAATTTGCGCTGCTAGTTTAGCACCAATTTCTGAAAAATAACTACAGAAATATTCAGACATTTTTTTTATCTGTAATTGAACTGCCGTTGTCAGTCTTGACCTCATCAATCTGGATTTCCTTTCCTTTCTTTCTTTCAAAACTGGTCTGTGTTAATAAATAAACGGGAAAACTGATAAAAGTGTTCTTTCACTTTCATATTTTGACTTCCAACTTGTAACTGTGATATTATTGAATGAAAAAAAATTCTTAAACTCTAGTTCAAATTTTCCAACAAACTATTTAACGGAGACGATTGGGAAATAATTTCGAATTTTAAATACCAATGAAAAAAATTTACAAAGGTTATTTCATTTGCTTTTGTTTTAATGAGTCCAACATAAGGCTTTCATGGCTTATTTTTCAGATTTATCTATCATCATTCCAAAAAGAATTTTTGACAATCATTCCTCTGAAGGGGAAGACCTGTGGTGAAGATATTATGACTATTATTATTTATTATTGTGGACTTATGCACTATCTCAGCTGTTAGCTGGATATAATTTACCTTTCCCAGATTCAGCAATCAAAGGGAATCGGCTCGATTACAATAAACTTGATATAAATTTCCTAACTATCCTACATGTATTAAGAATTACAGCTTTTTGCATTTCTATATAGGTATTCTTATGCAATTCTAATTTCTTAAGGCTATCATGCAAAGTTTTGGGTATTAACCCACTGGAGGATACGATGAAAGGAACAATATCTATTTTCTCGAGGTGCCACATCTGCTTGATCTCAATAGCAAGGTCTGTGTATTTGGACTTTTCCTCCTGGAACTTATTCAGCACGTTGTTATTATTCGGTATGGCGACATCCACCAGCATTGCTGTTTTGGCTCTCTTATCATACACCACTATGTCCGGCCTATTATTCGTCACAATTCTGTCAGTGATAACAGGCCTATCGTAGTATAATCTGGTAGAGTCATTTTCCAATACGGGCGCCGGTTGATACTTGTAATATGGCTGGAACGTATTCAGAAGTCCGTACTTGTGTGCAAGTTTCTAATGGATAATGTTGCACATTTGATTATGCCTGTGAAGATAGTCCTTATTGGCCAGTTGTTCGCATCCGGACTTAATATGCTCTATAGTCTCCGATCTCATATGGCATTTTCTGCACTTATCTGTTTGTAATGTTCCGTCCTCCATTATAAATTTTTTGTAATTGTTTGTAGCGATCACTTGGTCTTGGATGGCCATAAGGAATCCCTCTGTTTCTGCGAATAATTCTCCTTTCATCAACCATTTGTTGGAGGCTTCTTTGTCGATGTGTGGTTGATTAATCTCATGGTGATGTCATCTATGCAATTCCTTTCTTGACCATTGCTCTACTTCTTCAGTATCTGATAGGAATGGTAGATTCAGCAGGTCATCTCTGGTAGCAAGATTTAGTGGTGTATATCCCCTATCAACCAACGATACCACTCTATGGAGGTCAGAAGTGAGAGCTTTTGCAGAGAAGAATTCTCTGAGATTTTTTATCTGTTTGGTGTGTGAATTGACAACATCTATTAATCCGCGTCCTCCTTCTTTCCGCTTCAAAGTTGTTCGTATCACATCGATTTTGGATGATGATTGTTGTACTTTGTCAGCATCGTTCGGGTCTGCCTTTGAATATCATCCAGTTCTGTCTTAGTCCATCTGATTATTCCAAATGAGTAAAGCAACACTGGAATGGCGTAGGTGTTAATGGCCTTGACTAGATTCCCCGAGTTCAACATCGATTTCAGCACAGACTTCAGACGCTGACTGTATTCTGATCTATTATTATTATTATTATGATATTATGATTTTGTAGAAAACTACAAGCTACCAATATATAAATGAGTGTGCATTACAACTAACTTCATATTATTATAATGGATCCACTCGCAATTATTAACCCAAAATTATGGCAGATAAAGTACCTACCCGCTAATTCTTGTTAATGTTTTGTTTCTAGTATTTTTCAGAAACTTTTTCAATAAGTATGAAATACGAAAACCTAGTGAATATAAATATGATGCACGTTTTCAATCTAACCAATATATAAATTAGTATGCATTACAACCGATGGAGCACTAGCAATGACTGGAAACAAAAACTGTTTTGTGGCATTGTGTCGAGCTAATGAAGATTTCCATAAATTTTTTTCATTATACATCAACAAGTTTTGTGTTCAAAAGTTTTAAACACGGAGGAAATTATGGGCATTGCAACAAGAATTGTGAATTCCATTCGTGCACGTAGCTTGCAACGGCGGCTCTTTAAGTTGCAGTTGGAAGATAAGGAGTCAGCTGAATACACTGATTTAGTTCTTCACACGGACGTCAGATGGTTGAGTCGCGGAAAATTCCTTGAAATTTGCGTTCTGTAATAATTATTTTTCGTTTGTCGTTGTTTTTATCAGATTATTCAAGAAATTTCTATATTCTTTATATCTGCTATTTGGGTTCGGATCAAGTGGGTTCCTCAGAAGCTGTTTATATAATTCATTTTTCTTCGCTATAGACGTCATCAACCCCTTCGTTATCCACGGCTTACGTTCAACATTTTCCTTTTTGACTTTAAGTTCGTAAGTGCTAGACCTAATGTGACTGTCCAAAGTATTAAGAAACGAATCAGGCATCTGCTCATTGTTTTTATTGTTGTACACTCCTCACCAATCTTCTACATTCAATTTGTTCATTAATTCATCATAATTTATAAGTTTCCTATATTTCATAGTACGATATTTACCAGATTTTCCATCAGGTCATTTCAATCCCAGAATAACCATACTATGGTCAGTGATGGGAGAAAATTAACCTCTGAATTTCTATTATTTATAAATATATGGTCAAGGCAAGAAACTGTATCCCCCTGAACTCTAGTGTAAGTGTTGATTGCAGAAATATATCCTTCCTGGTAAAGTATGTTTAGGTACTCGTGAACTAGATCCGAACCCTGGTCTAAGGTATTTATATTTATATCGCCAATGAGAATGAATACAATATTTATTCACACTCTATGGATTTAGCCGTTACTTTTTGATAGTTAAGCATGATAAAAACACAAACGGATTTTTTTAATACAAACAAAATTCAATAGAAAACCTAGTAGCACAGATATTCTAAGTATTTCAACCACCCATCTTCACATAAAATTTCGGCTTACAATCCAATGATCCACAAAACTTTTCTTTACCTTCAGGAAGGAGGAGTCTACATATGTAAACTCGACACACGAAGAAACCAACGGGACTATTTCGGTCGTTTCGAACAGTGATATGATTCACGTACCGGCGGGAGATAGTCCCCAAGTATTGGAATTTTTTTGTTATTGTTCTTTGCTTTTCTCGAAGTTCGGTAGCGGGTTCACCATATCTGTCCATAGATGGCGACTCTCGTATGTATGTACGAGGTGCGTCTTTTCTAGATCGTTAGGGTATTCCGATGTGGGTAGAATGCTGAGAAGCGATATACGATACTGATGAGTTCTTAATAAGGACGAAACTGGAGTTTACTGCTTCGAGCATCCTGCTCAATTGCACTATTGTGTCTCTTAGGGGCTGCGTGCATGGCAGGCAGATTTGAGAACTAGCTACATGATCTACATATATATATATATATATATATATATATATATATATATATATATATATATATATATATATATATATATATATATATATATATATATATATATATATATATATATATATATATATATATATATATATATATATATATATATATATATATATATATATATATAGTTAGTCCATCATCTCTGTATTTGGTTCTTAGAAAACCAGTTGCTTTATAGCAACGTTTCGGCAGTGCCCCTTCTGCCATTATGAAGATGTGTGAACCGACACACTGCAAGTAAGCGACTACCAAGCTCACGAATGCGTTCGAGATCACACTGAGTTGTTTATGCGCTGACTTATTTATACGCGGTCTCAGGTTGTATGACGTTCAAGATGTGGCTCTACCCATTTGTGACTTGTTGTCGTTGTTATATGAATAGGGTGTGTTTGTCTATGGCGTATCGATGGAATCGTTTTGCGTTTTATTTGGTTTGTTTTGTTTGAAAATTATTTTCCAGGAAACTGCTAAGTTGAGTGTGTCGTTCTGTTTGTTAAAATTGAATAACGGCGACAGTCATCACACGAATAGGAAATTGATGACGAAGACTCCCAAGCAACTCATAGCTCGACGAATATTGTCCTTTAACTGCTCAAGCGTCTGTGGAAGGTCGGCATAAGCACGGTCCTTGGCGTAGCCCCACAAAAGGATATCCAAAGGGTTCGAATCGTACGATCTTGATGGCCAAACGTCATCGCAGAAACGCTGTATTGTTGGAACCACAAATCGTCCAGGTCCATATCTTCTATTGCCGGCCAAAAATATTCGGTTATTATCCGGCCATAGCACTCAGTGGGTGCAATGGTTTCTCGACAATCACATGTGGATTTTGTGAACCCCAGAAACGATAATTTAGGTTATTAACCTAACCACCCGGCTCAAAATCGTCGAGGAACAAAATTCGATGCGAAAAATCAGCATTTTCTTCCTTTCGCTCGTGCATCCAATCAACGTATTCGCAGAGAATTGGATGGTCACCTTCCTCTAGTTTTTGCACGAGACTGACTTTATACAGGTAAAGATGCAAATCTAGTAATTAACAAATTTGGGCCCTTAACACTAGCGGCTACAGCCGCAATATTTTCGACTGTGCACGCGTTAGGATGATGCACAGGCCTCAAATTATCTACCACGGATCCGGTTTGCTCAAATTTACGCACTGTATTTGATAGTGTGCTCCATTGGCCGTCCATGACGACCAAACTCATTCCGTAATGTGCAAAATACACGCGCGGAAGAATAACCATTTTTGTAACATAATTTTACAAAAACAACGCTGAGCGACGGTAAAACGATCCATATTCACAAGTGGCTAACATCATAATCCAACCTAACCCTAACAACCACTTGTGAAGAATGAAGTTTTTTGTTGTAAAAAAACTGGATAGTAAGAAATGTTGAATTATCACCACGTGTTCGGGATAATGTACTCAGTCGTCACTGAGATTTGAAACTGTGAATTTAAAAAAGTCTATAATCATAATTGAAGATGCCTTACATTGGATTGTCTGATGTGCAGAGGGGTAGAATATCTGCTCTTCTTGAAGAAGGGGTGACACAGAGGCCACAATGGGTGTATCAAAGGGAGTGATTTCAAAAACCTACGCCCGATACGTGGGGCAACAATCTCTGCAAAATAAGGCCGCTAGAAGGAGTCGTAGGTAGATCACTTCTGAAGAACTAGACTGCTTTTTGTGCCCAATTGCAGGAAGAGACTCTAGTGGGTCGCACCCCATACTCCAAAGGCGATTTCCGGCAGCAACAGGCATCAGTGTATCAGTCGAAAAGATACGTCGAAGACATCGTTTAAGGGATTCATACAGCAGAAAGCCCTCAAAAGTTCCAGAGCTAACCAGACAACAAAAAACTGACAGACTTGGTGAATCGAGCACCAAAATTGGAATATTGAGAATTGGCGAAATGTTCTTTTTTCAGATGAGACCAGCATTGGTGTTCGATCAGTTTTGGGGTGGCATTATGCTGGGAAGCGAAACAGCGGCTAGAAATTACGTGTACCTAGTGCTGGAGTCCATAGTGAGACTCTGGCGAGGTGTCCACGATGGGAATTTCACTTTATGCAAGATAATGCTCCTCTGCATACCAGCAACCTCACGCGACATTATCTTGAAACAGAGGGAACGGTATTTTGGACTGACCGGCTTGCTCTCCAGACGCCCCAGGATAATCTTAGAACCCCACAACAGCTCATCCAAGCCGCCACAGAAGAATGGCAGAATATCACCCCAGAGGAGGTCGAAAACCTAATCCAAAGCATATCTAGACGAATTCAGACTTGTATCAGGGCAAGAGGAGGTAATACAAGCTACTGAGGTCGAGAAAAAAGAATTTTCAATTCTTTTACCACATGCGGAAAGAGTCTCTCATTTTCTTTTATTTGTTTCTTTCTTAAAATAAACCTTAATTCATTTCTTTTTTCAATTGAAATATCTCAAAAGGGATCAATTCTAACAACCCTTCGAAATTTCCAAAATCCCTGAGTTAATATTCAGTTGTAGATCTCCACAAATGCGTAACGTTTGCAAGAGGGTCACTAGTTGATCGTTGTCTACGGACACCATATTGTCGATCACTGATATACCCTACAACTCGAGCTCATCTTTATCACTCTTTACAGGACTTTCGACATAATGCAATTGGACGGTAGTAAATTCTTCCCTTTCATTGAAATCGGTTGTACTCTCGCCAGTTTCAAACACTCCTGAAACGTCTGCCATTTCATGTTTCTGAAATACGTTTGATGTATCTGAAATTATTCCAATCTTCCCCCAGCAAAGAAAAAATAGTGATTCAACTGGCACGAAAAAAAAGTGAATGTCTTCTATCCTTCGCTTGCGAAATTCCAGCTTATATGAGCCCAAACGTATTTGAAGGAAAACGGGAATGCAAAATATTCTTTCCAGAAGGCTACGACGAACCTCCAGAGCCAGAATCCGAAGAAGATGAGGAGGAAGATGAAGGAAAAGAAGTGAAAGAGGAAGAGGAAGTAGAAGCGGTTGAAGAAGGTGAAGGAGAGGTAGTAGAGGGTGTAGAAGCAAGTGATGATTTCAATGAAACAATGGAAGAAAGTATGGAAGTAGAACAGCATGAAGAACCACCTCAAGGAGAGGAAGATTCATTAGTAGTATAAGTATTATATAGCCAAATTTTTAATTTCCACCACCACTTCTTTGTTGAGTATGGCGTTTCCTCAATCTCTTGTAAATTGAATTTCAATCCAATGAGTTTTTGATAAATAAATCTTTTCCTGTGCATAACGTTTTGTTTAAAAGAAATAATAGGAATTTTAACCAGAAATAATGAAAATGATAGTCAGTCGATATAATACGTTATCTTAAAACGATTTCTTCTTATAGGAATAGATTCGCAAACGCTTCGTTTTCAGAATACATCGTGTTGAATCGCAGGTCACTCTATCAACACATGTCTTTTCAACATGTTATTTCAAACTGATTGGTCTTTTATAAAATCTGATATCGATGCATCAAGTAAGTGCAAGTTGCTGATGAATATCCTCCTAAATCTAAATTAAAACTTATGTTTCCTTTTTGAATAGTCAAAATCACTTTCGCATAAGGAAGTAAAGTGGTGAAACTCAGGGTTGAGGGGTATAAGGGAACATCTAAATCTACTCAATTACCTCTACAGTAGTTTGACAACATCCGAAATAGCGACCTAAGAAATCAACATTGAAATAAATATTGACTGGAAATTGCTAGTTGTAGAATGCTCGCAAATAATGGCAGCCTGGCAAATAACAAATTAATGTTGAAACCAGTTACAAGCGATATTGATGCAAACTCTGTCAACGTATTTTTGCAGACGCTGCAGAAAAGATATTACAAGACTTGACAGGCACTAACTCCAAGCCTGAGGAGTATCTTCAACTCCTAAAGCTAAATCCACCATGGAATTCTTTTTCTGTCTAAGAGGTTATTTTGGTTGAGGTTAGGAACAGACATAGGCCCATTACTCAAGTCCCATTTCTTTCTAAGATTTTTAAGTATCTTCTAATGGATCCGCTCTATAAATTTGTTCGATTATCCATTGCTCGACTTTGCGGTGGATGGGTTTGAAGCGAGAACATACGTTGGAGCGAAGTATTAATGACGTAGACTTCAACAAACACAAAGCTAGTACTTTATGCTAATGACTCCACAACCATAACACAAAATAATACTCAGGAACTTCTTAGAACTCAGATTAGAGAGTCTGTTGTTTGCCTGGAGAGGTGGTTCAACGCGAATAGCTTGTCATTGAATAGAGCCAAAACAGAAATTATTTTCACGCTTCGAGAAAATGATCGAGGAGCTGATGATGGTCTCGACCCTTACTCTGTGAGGTTATTGGGTATTCGGTTGGATAACACCTTGACTTTTGAAGCGCATGTAGACGATGTCGCGAAATAATTGAATAAGTCAATATTCCTCTCAAAAAACCTTAATAAAAGTGTGAGCTGTGATGTTCTGCTAATGACTTTTCAAGCGCTCTTCCAATACCACTGCAATTTTGGCTTGCTCGAATGGGGTCACTCAGACGGATCGTATATTTATGTGGCAGAGAAGGGCCGTGCGCGTTTTGACGGGACAGCACTATAGAAACCATGTCAGACCTGTCTTTGTCAAGATAAGAATTTCTTACATTGCCATTGATGTATATCCTCTACTACGTTAAGATAAATTATTCAAATACAGCTTTTGACACGGTTAATATAACACCAGGAAGAATGATATAAATATTCAATTTAAGCTCGTTTTGCTGGATAGATTTTTATGGCCATTGCCAGTTTAGCCCCCATTCTCTTGCTACTCAAAAATCAGTAAATACCACAAGAAGTGTCTTGAGAAATCAAAATATCATACTTTGAGGCTGGTCCATTCAATTTCCCTACCACAATCATTTTCAATTCCGAAATTAGTTATTTCAGGTTCTGCAGTAGTGTTGCATGGCAATCCCCCTAGAAGATCTGAATGAAAACTAAGCATAAGTTACCATCGTCGTAGTCCATGGCCTGCATGATGATCACTGAAGAAATCGCTCTACACTTGCTGTATCCATGAAACTAATACTTGGCCATGCACGACTTCACATGGTGATAACATGAACAACTGGAATGCCTACCTACAGATTCCATCACTTTTCCAGAAATGGGACAAATATGTCCAGTCACAGTCTGAAATTCAGGACGAGATGCTGAGTATAGATTCTGGCATAGCAATACCTAAAACCAACAAGGAAGTCCCAGATCATCATTCCTAGTAGACTGGAATAGGCCAGCTCCAAAAACCGTCTGTTTGAGGTTCTCTCTTGGTTCACAAACGTTGTTGGAGATGGTGTATATGGTTGAGGGCTGCTAAAGAACAGTGTATCTATCCTGTCGAGCTTGCGACTGTTTTTCAAGCAGAAATATTGACCACTATGCTTACCTCCTGCTTTATAGGCATTCATTGCAACTGCACGTCACTTATTATGCAGGAATGTCGTTCAACCCTCGTCAAACTGGAAAGAAGAAGTAAACTCCGCATGGTGTGAGTCCAAAGGCACTCAAGCATTAAGAGCAATGAGAAGACGGACTCATTGGCCTCTCGAAGAACAGCCTTGGGATTCACTGAACCGAAGCCTAGGCTTGGAATTTCCCTGGAATCCGAAACGATGGAAAGTAAACGCTGATTGTACCTAAAGGTATAGGAGTACTAGCTGAGCCTCATCGGTCTCAGACACGTTATGCTTATCATCAGTGGATTTTTCAGTGCGGGAGCCAAGGCTTGACCTGAATTCTCTAAGCTAGAGCTGAAAGTTCTAACTGATATATTAAGGGAACACTGTCATCTTATAAATCACCTAACTAGTTTAGGATCGACTACAGACTTTTCGTGCAGACTACGTGTGAGAATGCCCATCTAGTGGCAGAATCAAGCTAAAAGAAGCTTATTAAGCTCTCACTCACCAAGCTCATAGCCTCTACAAGAAGGATGGAGGATGGAGGTGAATTTTAGGATACAGTGCGCCGCAATATACCACTGGGCTACAGTAGCAGGGCTTTCAATCAACCCACACTCATCTATCTACCTTTCAACTAAAATACACAATTTCAAGTAAATTTTTCATAATCACTTAATCCAGGTGAGTTTTTCATTAAATTATGGTATCACCTAGAATTGCTTCTTGCTCAAATTCAGTAGGATATAATTCATCATTTCTATCTACCAGTTACTTTCAGGTAACATTCACCAGAAACATAATGGAAGAAATTCTCTACTTCTCCGATATCCAAGCCGAAGAGCTGAACTTCGAAGAAAACCCGAAGAAGCCAACATTGGGTATAACAGTGAAAAGATCATCAGAAAACCTTCCAAGCGATGTCATAGACGATATAGTCCTTCAAGTCATCTATGGAAATTCCAGAAGACATCATGGCGATGAGAATTCTCCGAGTAGAAAATTTCTTCGCATAGATGTAGATGATAGACAATTCATTGGATTGTGGGCACCGCCAAACGCCAGATGTAAAGCTGCAGCTTTGAAATTGTTATTTCCTTCTCTTTCAAAGTCTTATAAATTGCCTGAATTCGAACATAAACCGTTACACATTGCTATGGCTTATGATACTTTCAAAACGAAAGATCTGATGGAAATAGCCAAAGAATATCCCGGTGGTGTTATGAGATTTGGATTTTTTGATACAGATGAGCCAGCTAAAGCTCAGTTGATAGCAAAGACTGTGGAGGAGTTTGAAGCCAGGTCTATTCCCCCTACTTAGTAAGTATTTTTATTATTGTGATGCTCATGTTCATTTCATATACAAAATACTTTATGAATGATAATTGCCCAGTTCAATTCAAACAAAATCACCCCTGGGTTTCCCCAAAACTGAAAAATCGTTGCTCCAGAGTATTTGTACAAATTTCAGTCATTTATAGAAAAAATAGTTCTTTCATTATATATTTCACTTACAGTGAGGAAAAGATTATCCTTCAGGTATCTAAAGACAATTTGGAATGTTTCGAAGAGTTCTTGAACCAAGTCCCTTCTTACCGCAGTCCAAACGTAGAAGTTGGAGAATCAGATTGTAAAATACTATTTCCTCCAGACTATGACCTTCCTCCAGTAGAACAGAAATTAGCTAAGAAAAAAACAACTAAGAAGAAAGCCAAAGTGACTCAGCAAGTGACAATTAACGAAGAAGGGGTTGAGGTAATTGATGTTCTTAATTTGCTATATGTATTTTATTTTTTTCTACAATGATTCATAAATCTTTATAGATGCTGGATACGATGATAGCGGATGAAGTATCAGCTGAAGATACAGAGGAACAGAAAGCTGAAGATGGAGAGGAAGATGGTGAGGAGAATGAAGAAAATGAAAATGAAGAAGAGGAAGGCGACGAAGAGGAACCTGTTGCCAGCGAAGAAGCAGAAGCGGTGGACGAAGCAGAAAAAGCCACTTCGCCAATGGAGGCAGCTTAAAATCAGCATCACTTTTAGCTTGCTTAGACTTTGCACCAATTATTTAACCAGAAAACACAATCTGCAATATGCATGGAAAAATATAAAAATTCAAAAATTGAAGGGGAGTTTTTATGGACTAGCAATAATTATTCGAGAACATTTTCAAACAATGAAAATGGATATTTCAAAATTCTCTTCACACTTCCAAAGAATTTCAATGACACTGTCTTCATCAGACGGTAGAAAGTAAGGTTAAATAAAGGTACTGGACATAGACCAAGTATAGAAGAAGACAAAGCATCCCATAGAATAAAATGAAGCTTATTCGCCAGCCAGAATCGCGATCCTGGCTGGTTAGGATAGGTCAGGAATACATTTTTTAGAAGTCAACTCTAAAAAATTCAAAATAGTTTCACTATGACGATTGCGAATATTACTACGTAAAAAATATAGATGATATCATAATAGTACATCGCCTTTAAACAATTATTTAAAAATATCACAATTATGTATTGAATTACTTCAAAAGTTGTTTTATTTTAACAAAATTAATCATTCTTTTCGAAAATGCACTTAACTAATGATATGAATATTCTTGATGTCTTAATACAATTTTCTGGAGGTAAAGTCGGGCATTGCACTTTCGAAACTGAAAATTATTCTCAAAGCAAAGTTCTGGGTCTGAATTCGAATTTTCTATTTTACATTCCTATTTTGAAAAAAGCGTGCTACACTCTTCATAAATTTAAATTAAAATGCGTGTAACTTGTAATGGAGTAATATAATAGATGTCTGTTCTTCTTTCCTCCGATTTGAAAATTAAACATTCATAGATTGTCTGCATCTCTCTGAAAAGAGATGCTAAAGTAGGATGGATATTTATAATATTTTGTGTTTAAGTATATATGAGTTTGTGAAAACATATATTGAAAGCTATTGATAAATAATTGAACATATTCTCCTTTTTTGCATTCCTCATTCAATCCTAGACTACGAAATGTAAAAAATGGGTAAAACCCTTTTTCCTATTCATGTCTACGCTCATGTCAACTGAATATCATAGGTTCTTTCGATTTCACGCGTCATCTATGTGCCATATCAGAATAATTCACTCATTATTTTGTCGTATTAGTGCAGAACACTGCATTTATAGATATAGTACCGCACATATAGTCTATTATCAAAGAGGGCGCCAGCAGACGGACTGTTTTGTACGTCAAATTCACTATACTGTGTGAAAATTTTACGTTGAAGTGGGTTCCTCATCTAGAGTATATAAATCATCTTTGTACTGGATTATATACCGCATGGCTGATCACATTGTGTAGTGTATACAGAATCTTGAAAAAACGCGGATTTCATCTGATCATGTTCTGGTCCACCAAGAGCTATCGGAAAGGGGTTTTGAACGTCCGCTTGTGTTCTATTTGTGGATGTCGGAAATGATCGAAGATTCTTCAGAAAATATTATGTTCACTTTCCACAACAACAGCCTAGGGAACCGGTACTATTTTCATTATTACGATTATCAGAATCCACATATCTTTCGTCAGCCGTACACGCAGCATCGATGGGCTAACCGCCCATCTTTGGGCGCAACATTGTCATCGGACGGTTTTTTTTTTGATGAGCACTTAAACTGATATATATTTTTGAGTTTTTTTCATCATCTAGATGAATTGTTAGAAGATGTGACGATCGACGTGAGGCAACGAATGTGGTACCAATTAGACGGAGCTCCTACACTTCTCACTACCAATGTGCGGAATTTGATGGACATATATTTTTCTAATGAATGAATCGGCAGAGGTGAATTCCGGAATTGGCTTGCGAGATCGCCTGATCTAACTTGCCTTCACTTTTTCCAATGGGGGTAATGTGAAGGCTAACGACAGCTGACAATATGAAAGATACGATGAGAGAAGCATTTAGATCGGTAACACCTGACATGCTAAGTAACGTTAGAAGATCATTTGAAGGCAGGTTAACATTGTGTATCGTTCGAAATGGCCATTTTGAATATCATATGTAAAAAATTATATGGAACGTCTTTCCATCTTTATTCTGCAAAAATTTCGTTTTTAATATCAGGTTTGAAGTATGAATTAATGTGATATTATAAACTCGGATATTTTGTCAACTTTTTTACTCAATAGTTATTGGATGATTACGATTCATGATATTAAACACATGAATGATTTCATCTAATTCGTTTTCTTCTACTGGGTCAACAATCGGTTCAGATAGAAATTGGAGTGAAAAATTGGAATTTTCTTGAAATTCGATAAAATTGACCTAAACTCTCGAATATCTTCGAAACCGTTGAAAATAGGTATCTAACCTAGATACCATTCGAAAGGTATTAAAATATACCACATACTCGACCCTTTAGATATAATCGTTTTCGAACACCCTGTGTAACATTGATCAACAAAATGTGTCATAGCAACAACAATTACTATAACAATAGTTGTACATCTGAAGCTTTGAAGTTAATGTTGTGATCACAAAAAGTTTTAAAAGTCGTTAAAAATCAAAAAATGTCAAATATTTCGGAAACTATTCAAAATAGTTATAGGGATACTCGGAAAAACTCACGTTCATTCTTCCCCACAAAGTCAAAGTTTAGTGACGTAGACCTTAGCCTTCATTTTTTCCCACAAAAAATAAACATAAGCAGTGAGATCCGGGAAACGAGGAGACCACGGCACATCACTAGAACGAGATATGACATGACCAGGAAAGACGTGATGCACAACTTCCATTGAGGCTCTGGCTTTATATTTCTTGCGATAGGCGATATAAATTGAGGAAATACTGAGCTTATTTCATAAGCAGATGAAATGCACAATCAATGTATAGATTACGATATAAAAAATTAGTCAATTTTCATTGAAAAACACTATTCGAATTGAAAATTAGGTAGGGTTGGAAACCGTGGCTTGATATCGAGACCTACGCTGAAACAATGCGGTGTTACCAAATTGAAACTAAGGATGAGAACCGTGGATGAAGAGTGGCTATCTTCACATCAGTCGACTTTGTAGGGGTCGTCGAAGTAGTAGGTGGCTCTCCTTAGATCTCCTCTTGCGAGAAGGTCAGGTTGGAGTTTTCTGACTTTGTTCAGGGATGTGGATTGTCCAGACATGGGATTTCTGTCCTTCCACATACCTCCCTCCCACAGTCTCAAAGAGGTCCTCATGGCCACCGCCTCCACCACTGTATAGCGGAGGGATGTCCAGAAGACACTCCATAGAGGCTGTGGGTATGAATCTCAAGGCTCTCGTGACTGCCAGACATGCTTGCCTTTATCTTGTTCCGTTTTATCTCTTTTCCTGTTCCTCTTAGAAGAGATACCTTTGTGATTCCAATACATGTAACATAAAAGTTTGAGGGTTGCTTTTTGCATATAGCTCCAGTTTTCCTTAACAGGGTGTTTTCAATATTAAATTTGACTGAAAAAAAATTTAAACTGAATTGGGAAAGGTTATTGATGTTAGATTTGGCCCACTGTTTTTCTTTTATTGTTTGTTAATTTAAATATATATTTTTTTGCTATTTTGATGTTAGGCATGATGAGTGGAAGATCAGGAAACTGAACTCGTCCATTTGTGTCCCTTCTATGTAGGTTCTTCCTGCACGGCGCCCATATGGGCAGCACTCAGGCCGATTGGCCCATTGTGCTTGCCGTGTTTTGTTATTATTTGTCTTGCAGAAACTTCCTGATGAAGCTTGCAAGACTGCTGTAGGGGGCCTCCTGGATCATCCGGGCACTGGGTGTTTCAGCGCCCAAGGGGTTCAGTCTGGTTTCCTTATGAGCGGGATATTCGAAGAGTATGTGTTCCGTTGTTTCGTTATTTCCTAGGCAACCACGGCACTGTGTGGTTTCCGATAGTTTCATGACGTGTAGATGTTTGTTAAGTTGGTGTTCCGTCAATAGGCCCACTACCATCCCAACAGACTTTTTTTCGAGGGACAGTAGTTCATGTACCCTCTTCTTTGATTGCGGTCCCTTTTATGAACCTTTTTGACTGTCTCTGTCCCAAGATGCCTGCCCAATAGTTTCGGGCTTCGGTGGTGTTCCAGTTTTGAAAGAAAGAGAGTACATGGGTCCATGGGATGGTCACAATTGGTTTTAGTCTCATCGGTCTGACAGCTGTTGCCTTTTTAGCGAGGCTGTCTGTTATCTTGTTTCCTTCGATGCCCTGATGGACTGGACACCAAATCAGAGTAACTCTGTAGCACTGAGTTGTCGAAATGCTGTTCTGCATTCCTCAACAAGTTTGCATGTAACCTTCGTATCTTTAGGATATCCAAGAGCGTTTTGGCGTCTTTATAATTCCTGTGTAGGTTTTCCTGTACACATCGGAGAATAGCAAATATTTCTGTGTGTGTTACGGTGACGGTGACAATATTAAATTTGAATTAAGAAAAATTTAAAACTGAATTGAGAAAGGTTATCGATGTTTGATTTGTCCCACTGTTTTCCACTCATAGTTTGTTAATTTTTATATTTTTTTTTTGCTATTTTGATGTTAGGCAGAACGAGTGGAAGATCAGGAAACTGAACTCGTCCATTTGTGTTCCTTCTATGTAGGTTAGTTTGTAAGTAAGTTACTGTAATAGTATGTTTTGTTTAGGCACAATAAACGATATTATTATTATTATTAAAAAGTAGCAAAGAATTCTCAAAACGCATCCTTCTCACTCTTATATTAATGGATATACTATTTGAACATATTTCTTCTTATTGTAACTTAGACAAGTATCATGTGCACAGATAAACGCAGATTTACAGGCTGCCACATGGGCGACAAGCAAACTGAGAGTAAAACAAAAGGTAGCTTTCTTAAAATTCTACAATCTGGACAAATATATTTTAAATGGGACTATCAAATATCAGTCTATTTTTCATGCTAATAAAAAGTATCAGCAAATACATCTGAATAACTCGGTACTTAACATAATCCTTCATGTAGAAACTATTGCAACCTGATCAAATACTGTTCTATCCCCTTTTTCCTTCTCAACAGCTTTGTCCATAGCAATTAAAAAATCCCAGACACTATTATTATCAGCATTGCAAAACAAAGCATGGCTTATAAAAGGAACCTTTCTAAGTGCTCTTCCACTTAATCCACTACTTTTCTCACAAATTTCCAAGAGTTTTCTACTTATCTCATTCAAGTTGTCCAAGTTTATCTTCAAAATTGTACTGAGAGGTTCAAACTTTACATTATTATCCAAAATATTAACTCTTTGTAATTCTTGAAGACATGAAACATAAATTTTATATATCGCAGGTACTTTTGGTAGTCCCAAATATTGTTTAATATCTGCTCGGTCTATGAATGCCAAATCAATAGATTTTGTTAGATTCGAAGTTGCTAATATCAAAACATTGGGATATCTCTTAATCTGATCTATTTGTGTAAGAACTGCATTTACAACCCTTATGGAATCAGATGGCTCAACCCCAGATAAACATTGCTCTCTTGCATGAGCTAAAGATTCTACTTCATCTATCAAAACACATACTAAGATGTTCCCATTCTCTATGACATCTCTTATACTAGAAAACATCTGCGTAACCAATTTTCCACTTTCTGAAAAATAACGTGAAAAGAGACTATGGCTATTTACTTCAATAAATAGTCCAGAGTGATATCTTTCTTGCATCCTAACTGCTAATTTATGTGATAATGCTTTACAAAGAGATGTCTTTCCAGTCCCTGGAGGTCCATGAAGTAAAATAACCTTATTACAAGTAACAACATTTCCATCTATTCCATTATCTGAAAACTTCATCATTGTGTGAGCATACTTGAGAAGATTATCCTTGATATCGTTATCGAAATATAAATTCTCCCATGAATTTGTAAGATCTGCATTTGGAAGAACTAAATGGGTTGCTATGTTTATCTCACCATCTGAACTATATTCATTTTGAACCATTGGTTTTGAATAATTTACAGTGTAAATATACCAATGGATTTTGAAAAATGAAAAGTCTATGAAATTCTCTTGACTTTCAGGAACATCGTCAATAATGATACATTCGACAAGATCTCTTAGAATTATATCATTTGGAAATGTTTTTATAATGCAGCCTGGTGAAATAGGGTTACTCTTAAAATATTTCAAAACACATTCTTGTACGGTACTTTCAAGTTGGGACTTTTTGTTCTTCAGAACGACTTCTACTATTATAGTATCTGACATTATTTTGATGAAAAATATTTGGAAAACTGAACTTATAACGTTTAACTTAAATCTTTCATACTATCACTAACCGTTGGATTTTGGAATTCAAAGTTAAATCATAGAAGATGCTTCTTTATTTGTTTTTTATTCCTTTTACGTGCTCTATTTCCGCTTTTTCGGCCAATGACACGCTGGGGAATTCTGCCACCTCACTAACCCGGGAATTTTGCCGAACCCCTCTCGTATCGAGGGAAGGGATCTTTAATGTCCAACACATCTCTGTTAGACAGGATCGACAGCTTTACATCTCTTCCGAAAGATGAATACTCAAGCGATTCCGAGAATCCGAAAAATCGCACCGACATTGTGAGTCTTGAACCCAGGTAACTCTATGCAGGAGACGAGCATCATATCCTCTACGCCACCGCGCCGGCTTAGAAGATATAAATTCATAACAGAAAAAACTTTCATGGAAAATCATTGTACTTAGTCATAACAAGAAAAAGCATCAATATTAGACTAGCATTACAACTACGAATTAATTCGACGCTTGGAGTAATTACTGAAATAAGCAGTAATATCTCAAGGTTCTTTTTCATTAGAGCGTTTTGACGCTAATTCGGATAGTCACGTGATTTTCAGCGTTGACTCTAGAAAGTTGGGATTTCTGAACTTTATAACGACAGACGCTAGAAGAGACAAGTGGCAAGTTTATATTTTAGGTCTTCAATACAAAATGGCTTAGTCTCTTTTTATAGTCGTCCAGTTATAGCGTAATATTAACTCTCGATACTCAAACAACATAGTAAGAGGTCTTGAAAAAAGAATTTCACAAGATGTAACACTAAAGATTCCAGAAATGATACCAAATCAATAAAAAATAGACTTCATATTTACCAATTAAGTGTTTTAACCTAAAATAAGTGACAAATGACACATTGTGACGCTGAAAACCCCTTTTCATGGGAGCGTCATGATTTCATAGAAAAACAGGTGTATGACCATTTTGACGCTCGAAAGGAACGTCAAGACGCTCCAACGAAAAGGCACCTTTAAGTTAATATAATAGGAACTATTGAAGGAAATTAAAACAGAAAAAAAGTTTGAAAAAATTTTAAGAAAGTGTAATATATAAATAATTTTGTAAAATTTTTATTTCGAAGATGAATCTTCTTAGTTCCTTTCTATTTTGTATGATTTAACAGCTATAATGTTCCAATTGATAGTTTTAAAGACCAAAAGAAAAGAATAAATAAAGATTTACTATAAAATCTGACAATGAAAAATTAAATACAAAAAATCTGCAATATTCTTCAACAAAAGTTTCACTGTGGCTGCTTTGACACAAATCTTTATGCACTAGACCGGATGAAATTTGAAAATATGAAAATTGTTGAAGGAATAATAGATATATCTGCGATTTAATGATGCAAATAACACCAGTGAACTGAATAACAAACCTGGAATTCTTATGCTTTAATCCCCACCCGAAAAACCATGCGAGAAAAAATGAGAGTTAGATCGCAGTATATCCTTCTTTGTATAACACATTGGAAAAACGCGTTTGAATCGCCTTTGGATATTTTTCAAGCGTTTTGAAAGGTTTCCAATGATTTTTTTATTACTTTCAGTTATAAATATGATTTCTCGACCATCTAGTATCACGACTGTAATTTATTACATTATTATATCTTGAAAATTTTCTGGAAAAATCATATGATAATGATGGTGAAGCAAAAATATCGTAAATTGCTAATAGTTTGTATTCCGAAATACAAACTTATCATTTGTTTATCCGTGTAAGTACAACTGCACTGCAGTCATAAATAAATATCGTATTTCAAATATCACTTTCCTGGATGTGAATTTTAAATTTAACAAATAATACTTGGTGCAATCTTCTCAGAAACGAATGACTGATGAGCATCTTCAACGTTAAAGTCTTCTACTTCTGACTGTAATAAAATGACATCACATATATCAGAATAATTGAAAGTTTACTTAAGTACTACAATTATAAAATACTTGGTTGCAAAATTAACCACAGTTATTTTACCTGTGAGATTAAATCTCGGGGAGGCAAAACTCTACGTGTACTTTGTTTTATGGGCAACAAAACAGATTGAACCGCATCATTCCTCAACATAAACTTGTTTGAAACTAAAGCACATCTGTAATCTATAACTACAAAATGATGATGAGAGATAACTGTGGACTTCGTGGGTCCAAATTTTCTTCTTTTATCATTTATCCACTTTTGTAATCTTTCTGGGTCACTTAGAGGAAACCTTAAATAAAAAAACAATGAATAAGCCATGGAAGTGATAAGCAACAAGTTGAAAGTAGATAAAGTAATCCAAGTTAACATCAATCTTATAAGTTTCATTTGGGAACATACAATAATTACACGAGAAGCACAAAAATAGATGAATTACTGACGAACTTACAAATGAAATTTGATCTTTTCTGCCTCAAGTTTTATTGAAATCGAAATGGTTATTACAGTTGTATGCGCAACAATATTGAACCATATTAATTCACCAAAACTTACAAAATACACATGAAAAATGACAAATTGTTTAATTCGCTTTATATTCAAGTAAACTTCATTTTTAACAAGTTTTTTGTTATTCAGTCGCTAATGATCAACTTTCATGAAGCAAGTTTTATTATAAATAATAACGTGACGTAGTAACAAAGAAAGGTTTACTGTGTTGACTATCTCGTTCTTTCTATCTCACCGTCTCGTCCCTCTTTTACCTCTGCAATTCGTGGTAAGCGTTCCAGGTTCGTTATTCAGTTCACTGAATAACACACATAAGGTGAAACAAACTATATAAAACGCATTATGAACGCAGCTCTAGTTTATTGATCTGATTGTAGATTCTTGAAATTCTGTGCTTGCAAATCTAAGTAGAATGATTTGGATTGTCAGGTTGACAAGAGGTCTTGATTTTAGATACTTTTAAATTTTAAGCCAAAAAATGGTATGTATACGCATAGTTTTTGCTTTGTGTTGAAATTTTTATATGAATCATTTTTCCAGTCGTTTGGAGAGAAAATAACTAAACTAATGGAACGTCCTGGCGAGGACCCCAACCCTAAAGACGATGTTCCATGGTGGATGAAATATGCTGGCAGAGGACTTGGTACAGTGGGTAGTTTCAGTAAGTAAACCTTTTCAAATTAGAAGCACTGAACTCCTGGAAGTTATAATTCAGTAATTTGAATTTGTTCTGAAATAGAGACATTTATCTCCTGATTGTTGATTAATCTTTCTCTTATTAAGTCTTTCACCTATTAAAGGAAAGAATTATATTAGCAAAATCACCAATTCATATTTTCCTTTCTACCAGTAACTTATTTTCTTTTCAAATGGACGCTGTTTATATTAATTTTCTGAATTTAGGACAATTCAAAATCTTTGAAATGTGATTCGAGTGTAGGTGGATGAATATGAATGAATTTGAAAGTATGTTTTCTAAATAAATATTTCTTTCAGTTGCTATCTTCCTTGGCCTCCTCAATTGCAGTGGAATTCTGCTTGCAGATGTCAGTTGTTTTCTAAGTGGTGCTCTACAAATTATTATTGCCTTTATAGTTACTTGCTGTGAAGCCCCCTGCTGTTGTATGTTTATTGATCATGTCCAGAGACTAAGTGACTTTGTTGACCATCGGCCATATTGGAATAGAGCAGCTGCCTATTGTGTGTAAGTTATTTGTAACATTATATTATTGAAACTAGGGCCACCACTGTAATTTTGTTTTTATTTGGAATAATTCGATGGCATTTCAGAATTGGATAGAAGACAACAATTTGAATATGGTAACATTAATATGTTTGACATTTCGTTTCAGGTTATGCCAGAAACGATACCAACTTTCGATTTTCAAATGGGACACCCTGTATTTTTTTGCTTATTTTAATTGTTCATCTCATCCTTCGACCTTGTGACATATTTCTGTAAGAAAAACAAAACGCAATATTTTTTTTTGCAATTTTCATCTTTCGTTCTAGAAGGCCATGAACAGTGACAATTGGCTTAGTTCAACATCTCCTATCTAGAAAATACAAGATTGAATTAAATTTAATTGCTCATTTTTACGGTGTGTCAAGAGTTTTAAATTTCAGTTTTTCCTCAAAAAGTAGGTTTTCTTTGAGATAACCATATCGGGCCACTCGGTATTACAGTAGCAGTATTTTTTATTTTTTTTTATAACCCTCATATTTCTCTATTCTTAACGGTTCAGAAGTTCTAGTTGAATATACCTAGGCAATTTTTGCAGAGTTTCCCCATTTGCTAATAACAATAACTACGTTGGCGAAGCAAAATTTTTGTTCATACCTATTATATTCTGGGACCCTAAAAATATCAGTGTGATATGTCAAAATTCCATTGTTATTTATCGATATTGCGAATTAGTGAATTCAGTTTTTGAGTATGAATCAATACACCCAAAGTGAAAAAGTCGATATGCTCCTTATTTATGAAGATAGATATTAGATATTATCTTTGAGTGAGGGCTGCTTGGCAGCCCGGCCACTGCGACCCAGTGGTCTATTGTGGCACACTGTCCTAAATTTCATCCACGAGCTCCATCCTTCTCGTAAAGGATACGAGTTTCGTGGGTGAGAGCTTAATAAGCTCAGCTTCAGTTTGCAAGATCCAAGTTCTTCCATCCTGACCCTGTTCCCAGCTGGGCACTCGCACATAACATGTTCCATTGATTCTATATCTTCTTCACATAGCCTACATGAAGTATCATCAACCAATACTAATTTATTTAGGTGTTTCGTGAGGCGACAGTGCCCCGTTAATATGGCAGTTAAAACTCTCAGTTCCAACCTAGAGAGTTTAAGCCAGGTCTTGGCTTTTGCAGTGGAAGATCCACTGATGGCACGTCGAGCGTGTCTGAGTCCTGGGAGGCTCATCCAATGCTCATGTACCCTCAAGTCCAGCCATCGGTTGTTTTCCATCCTTGCAGTTTCCAGGGGAATTCCGAGCTTAGGCTCCAGTCCTATGAACTCCAGGTTAGTTCCTCGAGTGGCCAATGAGCCCGCCTTCTCATTTCCCTCAATGCCCGAGTGGCCAAGAACCCATATTAGACGGAGCCTGCTCCGCTCTCCTAGTTTGCCAAGAATAGAGCGACATTCCTACACCATAAGTGAAGTACAGCTATCGGATGCCAGTGCAGCTTGGCTATCGGTGAGGAAATTAATTGACCTATTTGTTAATCCCCCTGCAAGCAAGAGGTTAGCACAGTGGTCAATGATGACCGTAGACAGCAGCTCGCAACACCTTTCGCAGTTTTTGAGCCATCCCTGTATCAACAGGGACCCTCAAGTAGACGGTCCTTGGAGCTGATCCATTCCTGTATATCGGGAATGATGATCTGGAATGGCCTCTCCATGTTGGTTTTTGGTGTTGCTAAGTCCGACCTCATACTCAGCACTTCATTGTCCTCAATTTCAGACTTGATGGCGCCAGGCACAAAGCCGAAGTTACCCGCATCATCACGGGAAAGATGATGGAATCTGTAGAAAGCCATTCTAGCCACTCCTCTTAAATCAAGATGAAGAGGGGCAAGGCCCAATATCAGTTCCATGGCCGCAGCGGGTGTAGAGCGAAAGTCTCCTGTAATCATCATGCAGGCTGTTCTCTGTAATTTAGAGAGCTTGAGTTGGCATTGCTTCTTAAGACTGACTCCCACCAAGCAATGCAGCTGTAGGTAATATGTGGTTTCAACACCACATATAGCCACTGAAGTTGCTTTGAGGCAAGACCCCATTTGTTTCCACAGGTCATTTGACATGCCCATAAGGAATGTCTAGCTATGTGTATTGTGTTTTCAGGTGCGAATTCCACGTGAGCTTATTATCCAAGGTAACCCCCAGATATTTTGTTTCCTCTACAACTGGAATGAACACTCCACTCATAGTCAGGGGTCTAACCACCATCACATATAGCCACTGAGTTGCTTTGGGGCAAGACCCCACTTTTTTCCACAGGTCCTTTGACATGCCCAGAGGGTATGTCTAGCCTTGTGTATTATGTTTTCCAGGTGCGAATACCGCGTGAATTTACTATCCAGGGTCATCCCCAGATATTTCGCTTTTTCCACAACCGGAATAAACACCCCGCCCAGGGTCGGTGGGGAAACAAATATCCTCCTCTTCCTAATAAACGGTACCATAAGAGCTCTGTACGGGTTTAAGCTAAGTTTCTCTCCTTCACACCACCCCTGAATTGCAAACATAGCCTCCTGTAGTCTGTCGGAAACATCGCTATCATCTCCGACAGCCAGAATGACTATATCATCAGCGTATGCTTGTACATAAACATCCAGTGCGCCAATTATTGCCAGAAGGTCATCAACTTGCAGAGACCACAACAGAGGGGATAGTACTCCTCCCTGTGGGCAGCCCCTGCCAGCCACAAAAGTGTTGTTATGTTACTAATCCATTCCGCAATAATATTTGGTACTCCTCTGGCTCTCACAGCCCCACACAGTGAGTAAGTGGGGGCCGCATTAAACGCACCTTCAATTTCCATGAAGGCTGCAGCTGCAGTCCCCTTGCGGTCCAGAGACTGTGTGATCCTCCCGACTAAGTTGTTAAGTGCCAGATCGGTTGATTTACCTTTTTGATAGGCGTATTGATGTTCACTCAGAGCCCTCAGCGATAACACCTCGGTCCAGGGTTTTCAAAACAAAAGACGTAAGACTAATCAGTCTAAACGACTTCGGTTGTGAGTTCGATTTACCCACCTTAGGGATGTAATCAACCCTGACTCGGAAGAGCCTTCATTATTTTTATGAAGAGTGCAGGCAAAATAGCGTTCAAGCTGAACAATTATACACAGAGCGCTATCCGGAAAGACTTCATCGGAATAGAACCTATTTTTCTAAAGTAGAACGAAAATTTGGTGAGGTGCAACCTGCTGAAGAGTAGGATTTCGTTATTAACGAAGATACCAAAATAGACTTATTGACATTTGTTGATATTAATCCAACCGCATGAACAAGGGAAATTGCCGAAGAGTTTGAAATTAGCCACCAAAGCGCATGGAGAATTTTGAAAAAACATAAGTACCGTTCATTTAAATATCAACCACACCAACACCTATATGTTAACGATAGTGTTAGGCAACTATAGTACTGTAAACAGTACCTTAGGAAAATGGACGGTGATCCACCATATCCCACAAAGATTGTATTCAGTGACGAATCATTTTTCATGAACAATGGGCAAATACCAGGTAATGGTCCCTACAAAATTAGCACAGATATCAAGATGGAAACTTCCAAGAACATATCGGGTTCAATGTCTGGATGGGAATGATATGAAGATATTTAATAGGGCCTATAATTTTTGAAGGTTCATTGACGGAGAGATATTTGGAATTTTTGAGGACCCAAATACAAGATGAATTGGACGAGTTGCCATCAACTGTTGTGAATGAATTATATTTTCAACAAGATGGTGCACCTCCTCACAACACAAGGTCTTGTGGTATCTCTACAAATGGTCCCATAAGATGGCCAACTAGATCGCCAGGTTTGAGTCCGCTAGATTTCTTCCTGTGGGATTATTTGAAGTATGAGGTTTATCAAACACCTGTTAGAACCCAACAAGAATTGGAGAATCGTTTGAGACAGGGTATTGCAGCCCAACAGTTAAATAATGTTGTGAGGGAAACCATCAATCGTGTGCGATGTTCTGTTCGTGGGAATGGTGGTATTTTTGAACATTTATATTTATTTGGTTTTCGCTGTTCGCTCTTTTATTATCAACTTTGACACTCCGTAAAAAACGGGGTGTCAATCTTGTATTTTCGAAAGATGAAAATTGCAAAAACAAAGATTGTTTTGTTTTTCTTTCAAAAATATGTCAAAAGGTCGTAGGATGATATGAACAATTTAAATAAGCAAAATTATCAAACATATTAATGTTATCAAATTCAAAATATTGAATATAGAAAAGAGTTACAGGGGTAGCCCTAGTTTCAGATACCCTGGTATGTCCAGGATAAATAATGAGATTCTGCAAAATCTCAAGGTAGAAGCGAAAATGCTGGTATTAATAATTCAATATTGAGGTGTTCTTATTTTGAATGAAATTACATATTTCGGTTGTCCATTTAGATGCTAATTAGCATGTCTTAAAATTATTTTCAAATTCATAGGGTGTTTTATTACAGATTCATATAAAAGTAATATAAAAGTTTTATTTAAAGGAAACCCAGTTTCTGATCATTTTCAACATATTAACCCCAAATGAGGTGAACTTCTTCAGATCAGTTAGTATATGGCATAACTAAACCATTTTTGAATTAATATTTCATGAAATAATAACGTTTCCTGAACACCTTCAATGCTAAGTAATTGCTGATTCAACTGTACAGGATGTTATGTGTTGGTTGTCTAATTTTGTTTAGCTTCAAATCTCATTATTTTATGCATAATAAATGAAATACCATGTATTTAGTGATTGCAAATGAAAGATAATTCCAATACCTATTGAATTGTATTAGATGTCCCTATACAAATTTTAGTAGATTCAGAGTTAAAGTATTTTGTATTTTATGCTCAAATTTTCATATACTCCTATCAGATTTTGTGTTGAAATTCTCAATCATGGTCTAAAAACAAAATCAGGGAATAAGTTGACCGATACAATGAACAATGTTGAAAGTTCTCCTGCTTGGATAAACATGTCAATTTATCACACAAAATATTATGGAATGCATCTTAAATTCTTTGTATCATATCATTCGTTGTGATAATTCAAATAGACCATCTAATTTTTAATTAATCGAAAGACGATTCCATTACTTATTGAAATGTATTTGTGTTCCTATACATACAGGGTGTTACATAATAGTATGTCACAACTTGAGGGGGTAAATCTATGTGCAATTTTAACAAAAAAAGTTCATACAATCAAAAGCTTTGTTACGGACCTACAGGGTGTTGAAACTTCCGGAAAAAATTGGTTTTTTCTTCAAAACCCCTGCAGTTTTTGAGATATTCAGCCCAAATTTGAATTGCAAGCTATTTTTCACAGCCTCCATCATTACAGGTCCTAATTTTTAAATAGAATCTTGAAGGTGTTTTCTTTTCCGGAGCCATGTCTTCTTTTGCCCTTTCAAACGTACGCCACTAATCAGAGTACAATCAAATTTCGTTATCTTCGTTCAATCTAGAAACTTTTTTGACACTTGTAATTTTTTCGTATCTCCAACCGTTCTCGAACAAAAATTATTAAACGATTGTATGCATACGCTGAATTGAAAGCACTTCTTATTAAAAAAATGACTAGTAGGCTTTGATTTTTATCATTCATTTGTTCATTTTGACAGTTGCTAAAGTTGAACCAGTGTCTGCTCGAATTGTTTATGAAATTAACGATTAGTTTTATGACTTTTGAAGTTATTGCTGTAAGAGAAAATGGCTAATTTTACTAACACCGAATTGGTTGATATACATTACATGTACGCTCTGGCTGACGGAAACACAACAGAAGCTGGGCGATTAATATCAGGTGTGCTTTCCAAATAGAGTAACACCAGACAGGCGAACACTCAAATATCCACAGAAAGTTGAGGGAAACTGGTACTTTAACTCCAAATAATCATTTAAAAGGTGCAACTCAAACTATGAGAACTCCAGATATTGAGGAAGCAGTTTTGAATTGTATTGATTTGAATCCTCATGTGAGTACAAGAAAGATTGGAAATCAGTCGAATATTTCACATGTTTTAGTTTGGAGGATTCTCCACGACTTTTTATTGTACCTGTTTCATATTCAACGCGTCCAAACTCTACTTCCTCAAGATTTTCCTTCAAGACTGAATTTCTGCCGATAGTTCTTAGATAAAATTAGAGAAAATGCTCATTTTGATAGTGAAATAATGTTCACAGACGAAGCTAACTTTTCGAGAACTGCTATCACAAATTTTCACAATAATCATTATTGGGCTGAAGAAAACTCCCATTTCATTGAAGAATCTCATTATCAAGAACAATTCTGACTAAATGTCTAGGTCGGAATAATTGGGAATTATTTGATTAGGCCATTTTTTTTTGCAAAACAGACTTAACGGTCCCGCTTATCGACAACTTCTTGCGGAGGAGTTAACTTTATTGCTCGAGGATGTGGCACTTTTGGTGAGAAACATAATGTGGTTCATGTATGACGGGGCACCAGCACATTTCAGTGGAGAAGCTAGGGACTTCTTGAATAATACATTCAACAACCGATGGATGGGTCGGGGTGGGCCAGAACCATGGCCTCCTAAGTCCCCAGACATAAATAGTTTAGACTCTTTCTTATAGGAATATCTCAAAGGCTTAGTTTATACCACTCCAGTGAACACTGTAGAAGAATTGAGAAATCGAATCTAACCTCTTGTGACACGATAAGAAATACCCCAGGAATATCTCAAAAAGTGCGTGATAATATGCGAAGAAGGACAAATGCCTGTATTCTTGCAGGTGGGGGACACTTCCAGCAATTGATTTAGTTTTTAATTGTTATTTCTTTCAGTTTGATATTGAATAAGTATATGTTGAGTCTCAGAAGACGAGCTATTTCAAGTATTTTTATTATTTTTTTTAGTTAGCGAATAACAAACAATTCAAATTATTCAAATTCAATGATTTTTCACTCTAGAACGGTTGGAGATACGAAGAAATTACAAGTGTCGAAAAAGTTTCTAAATTGAACGAAGATTGATCAGTGGCGTATTGCAAAATAGTTTGAAAGGGCTAAAGTAGACATGGCCTCGGAAAAGAAAACACCTTGTGAATTTCAGTTACAATCTAGAACGTGTAAAGATGGAGGCTGTAAAAAATAGCTTGCATTCAAAATTTGGGCTGAATATCTCAAAAACTGCAGGAGTTTTGAAGAAAAAACCAATTTTTTCCGGAAATTTCAACACCCTGTAGCTCCGTTACGAAGCTTTTGCGGACCTATGTTTATTTGATCTTTTTTTTCTTAAAATTGCACGTAGATTTACCCCCTCAAATTGTGACATACTATTATGTAACACCCTGTATTTGATGAATTACATACATAAAAACGAATTCTTTTGAACTGAAAAATCTATAAGATTCAGGGATTAACAGACAATTGATTAGTGACAATTTCAATAATTGAAAAATTCAAGTTATGAATATGGAAGAAGAATAAATGATGCATCGATGCGTACATTGATAACTCTAATCATTTACTCAATGATGATATCATATTTTATTAACTGCTTATACAACTTTATTTGATCTGTGTTTTTCCTTTGAATTAATTTCTGCTTCCTCATCAGACTCATAAATAGGAATAAACTTTATCTAAATAGATTCCAGGTATTACTTTCTTGCTACTTGCAGATTGTCATATTTCATTACGAGGCTTCAGTAAAAAAATTCACTTATGATAGACTGAAAGACTAGACATTGCAATTCCATAATTTTATTGATAATATTGTTCTATAGTCTCAATAAATAATATTCATTCTATAATCTACGGTGACGTTTATTGTTATTCCATATAGGAAATCGAATTCGAATACAATGATTTACCAGCAATTGGAAATACCAGGTTGTTCAACAAGTTTTGTCGTTCTATAAGAGAGGGCGTTGTTACTAGTCCAAATTTGTTTTTGTTTTGTTGGTACACTCTTCATATGAACGTATGTGAAGGTTCATTTCAATCTGTCAATTCATTCTTTGTTTACAAGCCATTTAGTGTCGCCGTGTCACAGTATTTTTGTACAATGGAAAGAATTGAATATCGTGGAGTGCCGAAATTCTTATAATTGGAAGGTGTAGCTCCGAAAGAAATTCACGAACGAATGTTAAGAGTGTATAATGATTGTTCACCTACAATTAGAACAGTAGAAAGAGGGGTTGCTGAATTTAAACGTGGTCGTACAAGCCTTGAAGACGATCCACGTGCAAAAAGTCCAAAAAGCGCATCAACACAAGAAATCATAGCCAATATACAGGATATTGTTTTGGAAGATCGTCGATTGACTGAGAGGTATTTAGTGGAGGCTCTACACATATCATTAGGCAGTGTGAGCCATATTTTAAGTGAAATTTTGGGTTTTAGAAAGCTGTGTGCACAATGTGTGCCGCATTCGCTAACAATGGAACAAAAACATATTCGAATGCGACTTTCTCAGCAACATTTGGAGCGTTTTAAAAAGGATAAAGTGGATTTTGTGCGTCGATTCATCACTATGGATGAGACTTGGGTCTATCACCATGATCATAAATCAAAACAAGAGGCTAAAGAGTTTTTCCCTTAACGTACTCTATTTCTGCCTTTCGGCTAATGACACTCCGGGGAATTCTGTCACCTCTATCTCTAACCTAACTTAACCCGGAAATTTTGCCGAACCCCTCTCGTGTCGAGGGAAGGGATCTTTAATGTTCAACACATCTCTGTTAGACAGGCCCGACGGCTTCACATCTCGAGACACTCGAGCGATTCCCAGAATCCGAAAAATCACACCGACTTTGTGGGGATTCAACCCAGATAGCCACCAAGCTGGCTTTATGTGTATATGGTTATACTCATTTTTGCAAAAAACTTTATTTTAATAGGTAGCACTCATCATGTGTCCAATCATAACTAGGATGTTTATTATTATGAGTAAGCATGCAGTTTAATCATGTACCATATTATTGATAGAAGCAACAGGCAAATAAAAAAAATAATGTAAGTAAATATATTAAACTAGGTATGTAAATGAACTAGGAACATTTGGCTGGTACTTATTTTGATTTTGAAAAAATTTTCAAGTTAGGTAAGTGCATACCTAAACTTTCTGATTAAATGCCAGTGGGTTCTAAATGTTTTGTGGAATTACTTTTCTCTGTTAGTTCTTTTTCACTTTCTTCAATAAAAATCTTCATTTTTTCGGAACACAGGTTCGTTTTACAAAGCAGTTCCTTTTCTTTTGCCTGGCATTCAAAATTTTGTGGGAATAGACCCTGATTTCATGGGCATTCGTGAAATTGAACCCATAACGTGATACTGAATATAGTTTTCCATATCATTCGATAACTGGAATAAGAATAAAGTTTTTTAAGTAGGTAACTAATTTGTTCTGCTTATTGTAAAATTTTCATCTAAGTTCACCTGTTATTTATGTTCACCTGTTCGTCAGTATAATGAAGTATATTTTGAATAGAATAGAAAAATTAAAGCATAACCTCACACATGATCCATAGTGATAATGACAATTTTATGTGGATATTATATATAGGATTTCATTACTTAATGGTAAATGAAGAAAATTCTTACCTCAAAATGGTCTTCAAACAAATAAATGAACGAATTTGAAGATCTGGCTGGTGGGTCTCGCCTTGCAAGATTTTGCCACATATTTCTAACTTATCTCTTCATTGGTAGTATTGATGATTTATTTATTTTATGGAAATTCATTTTTAAAGTAAAACGAAATGAGACACTTTTGTCACGTTTCCACAATTCATTCAATAATCACGACCGGTTTAGACCCTACGGTCATTTTCAAGTGAATAACAATATAATACATGAGTAGGCAAGTACAAGTACAGAATGAAAGTGAAACTTTCAATTTGAATCTAAATTCTTTAAACAAAATTCATGTCTTCCAATGGGTTCAGCTCTTAGCCCTCTACTAGCTGACATTTTCATGAATAATTTAGAGAAAAACTCAATATTAAACACAGATTTCGCTGAAAAAAACATTACTTTCTGGTACAGATATGTAGATGACATTTTAGTTGGTTTTCGTGGTTCAAACAGACAAATTCAGCAATTTTTAAATTTCCTGAATAAAATACATTGCCGCATCAGCTTCACTTCTGAATCAGAAAATAATAACTCAATTAGTTTTCTCGAATTAACCATTACAAATTCAAATAACCAACTCACTTATAAAATTTACAGAAAGGAAACATTCACAGACGCATCAATTCCAATGGACTCGTTTAGTCATTTAAGTCACAAACTAGCTGCATATAACTCCATGATTCATAGAGCTTACTCTTACACGATTCCAATGGACTCGTTCAGTCATCATCATCAGAAAAATTTCCTCAAATAACAACATACCACAACATTTTCTAAATAAAATCATTAAACGCAAAGAACAACGTATTACCTCCCAATTACTATATAGCATCGTAGAAACCCCGGAAAAAAGATGCACTAGTCTCAGATAGACCGGCGAACTCTCTAACAAAATCAGTGACTACTTTTCCAAATTGAACATTACTACTTCATTCTCAAGCGGCCCCAACTTAAGCAGATTATTAGTCAAAGCCAAACAAAAGAACGATAAATTCAATCAGGAATTTCTCAAATCAAATGCAATGAATGTCAGGTAGCCTATGTCGGACAAACAGGGAGAAGTTTTGAAGCTAGATTCAAGGAACATATTTCCTCAGATTAAAATTCCCCAATATTTGAACACAAAATCAACTAACCACTCGATATCAGTGAACAATCTTAAAATCCTTCATAAATGTAACAAAGGGAGAGATATGAATTTGTTGGAAAGTTTGGAGATTAACAAACTATGGAAAAACCCACAATTTATTACCCTCAACAGCGAACTAGAGCATAATGGATCCCCACTACTCAATATTTAGGATAAATTTCATTCTGTACTTGTACTTGCCTACTCATGTATTATATTGTTATTTCCTTGAAAATGACCGTAGGGTCGAAACCGGTCGTGATTATTGAATAAATTGTGGAAAAGTGACAAAAGTGTTTCATTTCGTTTTACTTTTCTCTTCATTGGTTAACAAATAACTTGTTCAGAGTTTTTATTGATGTATTAATACACTGCACACCATCGATAAATATTAGAATTCATGACTATTGCATAGAATAATTCAAATTATATATCAGAATTGAACAATTAAATGAAAGCCATCAAGTGTTTACGAAATCATGACGTCGTTGACAAACGCCATTACTATTCTAGCGTTTTGGCGCGGAATTTGAATTGTATTTTTAAAAAACCTCTTTCAAAACCTTTATTTTTCGACGAAATAAGATTCATTTTGGATAAAGTTGTTGCCTAAACATCGTGGACTACTTTCCCAAAATCAGTCATCATGCCTATTACAAAGATGTGTTGTTTAGTAAACTCGTATAACTTAATTATTGAGATATGGGGCGTTAAGTTCGGTATTTAGCTCTGTCTCTATTTTAGCAATATTTTTTTAATTTTGTTTCTCCCAAATCCTCTGTATATATTTTCATTGGCTGATCCTTTCGAGTTTAAACTGAACAAGAATCTTCATAAAGTGTAGTGTAGCAGAATTCCCATCCCTAGATTTTTGATAATATAAACTATAAGTGATAATTATGTTGTATTTGAATGTAACATATACGGCGTTTCTAAATATGTGCCACAAACTTCAGGAGGGTGCTTCCGCATAAAAAAATAATTACAATTTGCTATATAAACTGTTGTTCGCAAATGATTCGTTTTCGGAGATACATGATGTTGTTTTCTCAAAACTGACGATTTATTTATTGCACTGAAACCGGTCGAGATATGCAATTGAAATTTGGTGGGTTTTATGAGGTAGAATGAATAAAAAAAAAATAGCAGGCACTCATATATTTCAAATTAAAAATCATTATTGGATTCCTCCTTTTATCTTCTGCAAGTTTCCACATAATATTCATTACTTCAAAATGAATTCAAAACACAACGTTAGCTTAAAAGGGGACTGTTAAAATAATTATCATCAGTGCATGTGTGATAGTGATAGTCTGAAATAGACTATAATTTCAGAAGATGATTCAAAAAGATTAACATACAAATTTATTCAATGACACATTGATCATTATAATTACTTCCAACTTATAGTGTCATAACTTGAAGTTTGCAAAACTTAACACCGTTCTGTAGTTTTTATGATTTCAAACGTATGACATAAAAGCTTGGAAAACGGTCGTGAGATGATATGCAACATTTTGGACATCAAATTAAATTAATATTTTTTGTGTTACAGACTTTCCTTTTCCCCATAATTATCTGCCCAGTATTGAGTAGTATATTTGGAAGTGGTCTAATCTTCGCTACGGGAATAATTTATGGAATGATGGCTCTTGGTAAAAAGTGAGTATTAAAATCAGCAGCTTACAAATAAGTAATTCGAGATACTTTTTAATAAGTAAAGATTAATCTTCTGCCATAAATGCTGGCGTTTATCCTTTGATTTATTCCTATATATAGGTTCCTCTTGATTGCAGACCATAATCAGTGCAATTATATTTCATACTATTTCAACTGAAACTTGAAAGACTATTTCAACTTCCTTTTATTGGATGTGTACATATGACCGTGGAATTCGAGCCACTTTGTGCTTTGATTCTTTAAAAAGGCATTCAACCTACAGCAATATAAACTATCAAACAGTTATCAATATGTGGAATGTGTGGTGAATTAGATATTGTTTCTTAGTTGTCATTCGGACATAAGTTATTTAATCGCAACATTTAGTTCGTAGTAAAAATCTACCATTTTCGGTTGAAGATATAAAGCAAGTAATTACACGCTCAGTATGCTCTGAACTGAAACCTAGATTCTTCAAACATATGGGCACACTCATAAAGGCTACATTTCATTCGAACGCCTGAATATAGATTTCAAAGGCCCTTTGCCGTCCTCTTCCAATAATCGGTACCTACTAACGGTAGTTGATGAATATTCACGGTATCCTTTTGCTATAACATGTCCAGATATTACATCACAAACAGTTATTTCCACTTTGAGGAATATACTTTCGCTGGTCGGAACTCCAGCTTACATTCACTCGGATAGGGGAACTTCATTCAAGTCCCACGAAGTCAAACTTTTCTTAATTCGAATGGTATTGAAACTAGTAGCACAACACCCTACAATCCTCAAGGAAACGGTCAGGTTGAAAGGTATAATGACATAATATGGAAGACTATAGAGCTTACACTCAAGTCAAAAGGAAAACAAATAAAGAATTGGGAAACTGTAGTCTCTGATGCTCGCCACTCAATCAGATCCTTATTATGTACTGCAACAAATTAGACTCCTCATGAAAGAAAGTCAGCATCTTCCTACCATGCCAAGTTAGAACTTCAAAATTTGATTCGTTTGTAAAGGAAGTAACGTTCTTAGAAGGAAATGCTGAATATGCTCACATCAAACATCCCGACGGAAGAGAATCTACTGTTTCAACTCGGCATCTCGCTCCAATGCGAAAAGATAGAGAAGAGACTCTCCCAGATTCAACTATGACAGATGCAGAGTTGTTTGAACCCCAAAATAAGATTACAAGTCGAGAAAATGATGGATCAATTTTAGATGGTACTATCAGTGAATCCGTTGAGGGCAATAGGATCAATTTAATTACTCAAACTACTGATCCAAGAAATTCTCCATTCATCCGACGAAGTTCTAGACCTTGAAGAACTCCTGCTTATCTTGAAAATTATGAACACCATTAGTTTAAGGATGGGGGTGAATGTGGTGAATTAGATATTGATTCTTAGTTGTCATTCTGACAAGTTATTTAATCACAACATTTAAATGTACACTTGTTCTTTTAGTTTAATGAAACCTTGCTGAAGGTCAATTTGTCAATTCTAACTACAATATCTGCACAGTACATTGTTTCCTTTCGCAGAAAATGCTCAAGATTCATATGGAATGTATATCAAAGTTGGATATACCCGTTAAATCACAGGCCTTTGAAGATTTCAAAAAATTTAAAAATTACGATTTCAACATGATAAAATTGTTCTTCCTGTTTGAAATTCCGGTCATAAGTACACACATCGCTTTTGAAAAAATGTATCTAGATCTATAACGATGCTCAATAACAGAAGAATGGAAGAAATTCGTTAACATCAACATGTTTTTTGTTGCAATCTGCTATGTTTTCATTTATCTATAAATTCTTAAACCATTTAAATTATGACATAAGTCAAGCACATCATACAATAAGTTCGTGGGATGACTATTAGATTATTAGCATCAACTAACACGTCAACATTTACTGACTAGGTTAATGCAGAGGGTAACTGTGTGTCCCATTTGTACATGGTTGTGTTTCTTCATCTCATATTCCTTTCCTTTGTACCATGCAAATTCTCGTTTCTACAGTTCTGGGTTGAATATCCTTATCCTTTTTTATTTCGTAATTTTTGTTTTTTTGTGTTTTCCATGTTCAATTGCTATTACAATGGTTACCTATTTTATTGTTTCGACATTAATATCTTGTCCTATGTATTTGTTTATGTACCAAGGTGCACCCAGGATCTTTCCTAGTGCTTTCTGTAGTTTTTTTATTAGGCAGTTTTCTTTAAATGTGCCATATTTGTCGGGCGTAAGTGATGAATTGTTATGGTGCTCATTATCTTCATTTTATTCTCTGCATTTAATTTGTTAATTTGTTTGAGTCTTGTTCTTCCTACATTTTCTTGTCTTTTAATTTAACTTTTTTTAGTTGGGATTTCCATTTAGTTTGATTCCTAGGTATTTTACTTCTTTCTTCAAGTCGATTTTGTTTGTATTCAAAAGATTCTGGCTCTATTTTCTTTGAACTTCGATTCTACATTTTTGAGATTACTTAGGTGACTAGATTATTTATATCATCCTGTAGTATTTTTGTTAACGCCGTTTTTGTTTTTACTGGGTACCGGGATTACCATGCCTTCTGCAGTTAGGACTTTTTAGCTGCATTTAATTCTTTTCATATCTGTCATATAGATATTGAGGATCAAGGGGTCTAAGATTACTTTGATTATTTTCTCTTGATGTTGTTTATTCTAAGTATATTCTGTCCTCTAAATAATTTTGTGTAATGTTGCTAAGAATTGTTTGTGCCACATTTTGCCAACCGGTTTTTCAATGTCTATGAGTGCAGCGCTGGTCTGGGTTAAAATGTCCATTTCCTCTGATGTCATCATTTATGTTGTATGATTTATAACCTTCATCATTGGTGATTGGTTTATAGCTGCTTGTGTAATCTCTTAGTTTTCCCAGCTCTTTCCAGGAAGCTTTCAGTTTAATGGAGTTCTTCTCCAGATATCAACTTTTTCTTCTATTGCACTCGTTGCTAGATTTTTGAGAATTTAATTTCTGATAACATCAATTTCAGGTGCTTTCTTCGGTTTAAGGTTTGCTAGGATATTTTGAGATCTCATTTTTTGTGATATTTTTTATTTCTTACATTCAACTAAGTTTTCTACCTTCTCGTTGAATTATGTCTTCATTGCTGACATTGCTCTGCCTTTTCTTCATCTGACATGATATGTTAAAATGATATAATAAGCCAAAGTATAGCCCAAGAAAGTATAAATATGTGCCAAGGTAAAGCTATTTTACTCTGTATTTATATGAAAAAGTATCAAATATTAGAGAATCATTGAAAACAGAGATAACACTATTGAATAGGTTTTGGATTGGTGAAAAAAATTCGAGTTTGGCCTCTGAGTTATGCTATTATAATGAATAATGAAATAAAACAAGTTACTATGTTTTAACTATCACTAATTTATTGATGTACAGAATAAAAAATTACATTGGTTGGACCGGTTTCGGACATACGTCCATTATCAACAACAAGCTAATGAAAACTGAATACTCATGTACAATACAGAAATTACCATCAATAAAATGCTAGTAGAGGTCACAGTAACTTGAATAATGGTGATTGAGTCTACGTGGTCGTTAAGGAGCTTATCTCTTTCTACCCTAGAAGCTGTGAAAATTTCCATCGATTCAAAGAAACTGAGTTAATGAGATTTATCACAAGAATGAAGAATTTTTAGCTGTTGAAGTTCTGGAAACGGATGACATTCATTAAGACAATGTGCAGCTAAAGCTGAAGCATATTTCTGATGAAGGAATGACCGGAAATGTTCCTTGTATCTAGCCGTGAAAGAGCGTACAATGTACAATAATATGTCATACCCATAGATTCATTCCACCCGTATTCTCAAAAGATAACAGCCTTCAAATCCATGATTCACATAGCGATGTATTTGCTTTTATCGGACATGCACCGAAAATCAGAATTTAAGACCATTATGTTAATAGCAGAGAAAAACAGCTTCGATATAAAAGCAATAGAGAGTTTTATTAATCGAAAAATACAAAAGTTGGTTGAAACAAAGCATATAACCAGCGAGACCTGGATCGAGTACCTAACTGATCTATATTCGACAGAGGATACAGAAGAAGATCTAATTACACCGGAAATAATAGTGAGCGAAGATGCTGAGGTGAATGTGGATGACGTACAGTTAGCTCTACAAAAATTAAAGAATAGGAAAAGTGCCGGACAGGACGGAATTAGCAACGAACTGCTCAAGTATGGCGGACAACGTCTTACTCAAGAGTTGACAATTTTAATTCAAAAAATCCTTTACCATCACAGGATCCCAGATGAATGGCGTACAAGCACTACTATTCTTATGTTTAAGAAAGGAGACAAGAAAGTACCTTCGAATTATAGAGGAATAAATCTGTTGAGCACCACGCTGAAACTTACTACGAAGTGTATAACAAACAAAATAAATAGCCTCACCTCTTTCGCTGATGAACAACAAGGATTCAGATCTGGAAGATCTTGCACCGACGCCGTATTTGTCATAAGACAAGTAACAGAAAAGTCGATAGAATATAATAAGCCAGCATTTATGTGTTTTGTTGACTTGCTCAAAGCTTTCGACCGGGTCCAATTATCAGACATTATACATCTGCTCTACAACAGGCAAATCCCACGTAATATAATAAAGACTATCGAAAATATATATACTGCGAACAAGATCCAGGCAAGATTAGACGGGGAGCTTACCACACAGATACCAGTGAGAAGTGGTATTCGTCAAGGAGATTCGTTAAGCCCCCTTCTGTTCAACATCATCATGGACGAGATAATCAAAAAAGTAAGAGGAATGAGGGGCTACAAAATGGGGGACAAAGAGATAACTATCCTATGTTACGCCGATGACGCTGTGTTGATTGCAGAAAATGAAACGATTTACAGCGCCTCCTACACCAGTTCAACCGTACAGCCAAATCGTTTAATATGATAATTTCTGCTTCTAAAACAAAATGCATGACTACATCGAGAACACCATTGAGATGCAAGCTTGATGTTGATGGTAAATCTATCCAGCAGGAAATGAAATTTAAATATCTCGGCATAGAGATTTCGGGCTACGGAGATGTCGAGGCGGAGGTAAGGGAGCAAGCAACAAAAGCAACAAGAGTAGCAGGATGTCTGAATGACACAATATGGCGCAATAATCATATCGGAATTGAAGCCAAGGCACGAATCTACAAAGCAACTGTAAGGCCCATTATGACATACACTGCAGAAACTAGACCAGAAACAACGAAAACCAGGCGACTACTGGAGACAACCGAAATGAAGGTACTTCGCAGGATAGCCGGGAAAACACTGCTCAACAGAGAGAGGAGTGAGAATATTAGAAACATGTGCAAGGTGGACAACATTAACAACTGGGTATTGAACAGAAAACAGGAGTGGAATGACCATATAAACAGAATGGATGACAGAAGAATAGTGAAAATCGCCCGTGATAGATCTCCACTGGGGCGCAGAAGCGTGGGACGACCACGAAAAAGGTGGAGTGACAACTTGAACGTTCCGTAACAGACAAACGACCGAAGAATAAACAGGCGGTTTCGCCTAAAATAAAGTTGGAAGGAGAAGAAGAAGAAAAATGCACAACAACACATTTAAAATGATATATCCGCAATCCAAGAGAAAAAAGCCATATTTTGGAAAGACGTCAGAACAGATTGCTAGAGTTTTGTCTGATAGTAAAAAAGTTCATATTGCATTCAAACCAGTTAGCAAATTGGCAGGCCTGCTTTTCAACACAAGAGATAAAACCGATAAATTTGAAAAGTCTGGAGTATACCAATTAACATTTTCTGAGTGCAATTCCTGTCATATAGGTCAAACAGGACGCTCTTTCCAGGCTAGATACAAGGAACATTTCCGGTCATTCCTACATCAGAAATATGATTCAGCTTCAGCAGCACATTGTCTTAATGAATGTCATCCGTTTCCAGAACTTCAACAGGTAAAAATTCTTCATTCTTATGATAAATCTTATAAACTCAATTTCTTTGAATCGATGGAAATTTTCAAAGGATCTAGGGTAGAAAGAGATAAGCTCCTTAACGACCAGGTAGACTTAATAACCAATATTCAAGTTGCTGTGAACCCTACTATCATTACCTTGATGTTAGTCCTGTATTGTACATGAATATTCAGTTAAAATATAGTAACTTGTTTTATTTCATTTTTCATTATGACTATCAACTATCACGTATTTCAAGCTTCATCGATCAATTATTTTATTCTATTAGTCATCCAGTGATGATGATAAATTTTAAATCGAATACTATTAGCGAGTAGCTTTTCTCAAATTCTTTAGTATGAAGTTATCCAACTAAAACCTACAATCCCTTTCCCGTGTGAATACTAACTTAAATTTGTACTAAATAATGTAGTACTCATTGTTTTGTTTCCTGCTTATATCAAATGTTTTAACTAACCACCGTGTGTTGCTTAATGTGAACTCAGAGCGTCCAGAGAAGATATGGCGGCCGTTGCCTCGCCGCAGATGGCCACCTCTCCGACTGGCATGGCTGGTCATTCTGATCATCACACCACGCTCATGGAAGACCCGGACGTGTGGCGTCCTACATAAACGACAAAAACGCAGAAAGTATTTATCTCGTTCGAGTAATATAGAATCCGAAATACCATTTTCACTCCCAAAAAAAAGTTTGATCTTTATCATGAAAATCAATTCAGAGCAATTAGAATTATGGAAATAACTTTAGTAAAGGTGAAGCATCTAATCATTAAGAATATTGATGGAATATTTATGTGTTGATATCCTATAGACTGCCTTCTGGTAACTTACAAGTATTTTTAGATAAGTTAGATTGTATCCTGCAGCTGTGCAGCAAACATGCAGGAGTCATATTTATGTGTAGTGACTTGAATATTGATTATTTTGAGGGGAATTGCTTAAGAAGGCAACTATTTGATCAGTTTCGTGAAATGAAATCACTTAACTTGTTCTTACTAGTCTATACCAATATGGGTGGCTCTACTACTTCATCCAAGATTGAATATATTCTGACGAATGCTGATATTGATAGTTATGAAACTAAAGTACTTGAGGCTCTTATTGGGTGATCATAAAGCGCTATCCCTTGTTTATGGCTTCAAAACTGTATAAATAAAAATTCTCCTGAATTGATGAAAATTAGAAGTATTACTCATCGAAGCATTGACCGACTCGTCGATGCTGTATCAAGTGCCTCGTTTGCACACATAGCTGACAAATGCTGACGTGGATTTTAGATGTCAAAGTTTTATTGATACTGTAACGTTTCTTAGTTCTTGAACTTATTAGTGGGTTCAAATTAAACACTTCAACGTTACAAAAACACTAACTAATTTATTTACACTTAAACTGAACAATTAAAACAGTAAACTAAACGATTAACTTCTATAACTAATTTATATAACACAATGGATACTGCTCAATTCATTTCCAACACTTTGTTCACTCATTCGCGATCTTTATTCAAACTGAATTCCTCGCGCTTCGCGATGTCTCTTCTATACAAGCACGAATGTTCCAGATCTTCGTTCGAGAGCCTTCTGTAAACGATAACACTGGTTTCTCAGTAATTCGGTGCGCTGAACTTTTAGATCTTTCTCGAATTCTCTCGAAAGTGCATCGCAATCCGTCATTCCGCCGGGCGGTGACAGGGTCGGCTTCAGGGACGATTGGATATCGTTGCACTATTAAGGACTCAATAACGTATTACTGTCCTGCAAAATTTGGCAAAAAATTGGATATCTGGGGAGGTTAAACAGGTTAGTTATGAACTAATAGGTCCGCAACAAAGTTCTCGCTGTTTTTTTTTTCATGAAAATACAACTTTATTGTGAAAAATGATTACAAATGAATCATTCAAAATATTGCCCATCGCTAGCTACAACTTTTTCCCATCTTTATGGCAGAGCTCGAATACCGTGACGGTAGAAGTGTTCGTCTTTTGAGGCTATCCACGAATGAAGCCTTTTTTCGAGCTCTTCATATGAGCGGAACTGCTGTTCAGCCAGACCATGTGCCATCGAACGGAACAAGTAATAATCGGATGGTGCAATATCTGGGGAATATGGCGGGTGGAGTAGGACTTCCCATTTGAGCGTTTCCAAGTAGGTTTTGTCATGCTGTAGAGTTACTTTTTCGTGTTTCTGCTCGTATTATGGCGGTCTTTCGCGCAGTGCTTCACTCAATCGCATCAATTGAGTTCGATACCGTTCCCCAGTGATGGTTTCGTTCGGTTTCAACAGCTCATAATAAATAACACCGACTTGGTCCCACCAAATACACAGCATAACTTTCGCAGCGTGAATATTCGGCCGAGGCGATGACGTAGAAGCATGACCGGTCAGTGCCCAAGATTTTTTTTTCTTCGGATTGCTGTAGTGAATCCATTTTTCATCACCCGTTACGACGAAGAAAACTCTTTCTTTTTTGCCGCTGGAGCAGTTGTTCACAAGCGAAAAAACGACGCTCAACGTCTCTTGGCTTCAAATCATAAGGAACCCAAGTTCCTTGCTTTTGAATCATTTCCAACGCATGCAATCGCTTGGAAACGGCCTGGCGGGCAACTCCTAAGGCTGAAGCAAACTCTTCTTGCGTTTGGTACGTAAACTTTTTGGAGCTCTCTATGAACTTCAGCCGCCGTTTTCTTCGAATTAAAGAAGAAAATCAACACTTCCCGCAAATGACGATTATTTGGCACAAAATCAGACATTTTCCCACAACTAAAAGTATATGACGCAAAAACAAAATCACGAATGTGTCACAGTGGTTTATTTACCATATATCTAAGCTTTGTTCAAGACGTTCTTGATATGTAAAAATCGATCAGCGCTCACTGCTGGAGTCATCTATGACAAACAGTGAGAACTTAGTTGCGCACCTAATAAAAGAATTTTACAGGCTGAAAACAAACTTAAAAACGGTAAACTCTTCGGAAGTTATAGAAGAGCAAAGCTCAACTATAGTCATCTACTCAGGGAAGCTAAACTTAAATAATACGAGGTCCTAGTAGCATCGTCCGTGAATAAACACAAAACTGTATAGAACATAGTTAACCGGGAAGCAGGCAGGAAAATCGAGCCACATAACTCGGATGGGACCCTCTGCACTGAACCAACCAGAGTGGCTTCAGCTTTTGTGGAATACTTCACTTATAGTGCCAAATCTACGCAGACACTATGGTAATGACATATCTCAATCCTGCACTTTATTGGCTCTATCAAATGTCACTTTTTTCTTTTCTGTAATCGGGGGAGAGGTTTTCAGTGCAATAATGTCACTTAAGAACAAGGAGGGAACTGGTGTTTACTTCGATTGTACTAGAGTTTTGAAGGCAATCGCACCTTCAACTGTTGATCAGTTTGCTGATCTCATTAACTTATCTGTCATATCGGAGATATTTCCCTCTCTTCTCAAAATAGCAACCTGTGCATCGAACGATACTACTAATATAACTAATTATCGTCCTATTTCAATTTTGAGTGTCTCCTCCAATGTCATTGAGGAGCTAGTGTTTAATCGTATTGCTTACTTTCTAAATAGGTTTGGAATCATCACATAGTTAACATGGTGTTAGGGTGTGCTTTCAACTTAAACAGCTGCCTTTTATTTTGTTGAGTTTGCCTTTAAGATGGATGGTATGACTTTTTTCGACTTGTCGCGGACGTTTGACTGCCTAGTCATAAGTTTCATGAAAAGTGAAATCTATAATTAAGGTTTTAGAGGTGTGTTTCTTCATCAGATACGTAGTTTCATTTCGACCCGTACCTTGTCAAGATTCGGGAGGTTTGGTCTCAGAAATTTGGGATTAAATTAGAGGCTCCTCAGGACTCCGTCTTGGAACCACTTCTGTTTCTCCTCTTCATTAATGATTTGCCTGATCATCTAATGCAGGTAAAATTACAATATTTGCTGATGATACTTCCATAGTGGTCACAGCGCGGAATCCTGGGGAGCTCTCCGAGACTTGTGAAGAGATTATAAACTCTTTCAACACTTGGTGTTGGTGGTGGCTAAACAGAATGTATATAATTTGGATTAAGAAATTCCAACATGGCTCCCATGGTGATCAACTTCAAAGTAGATACCTTTGAGTGTCATAATTGGGTCACTTGGGGTACACTTGGATGATGGCGTGAGATGGAGTCAACATGTAGACCAGCTATGCAAAAACAGTTATCTAAATTATAATGTACTTTGTACTTATGGGGAAATTTTATAGACTCTCGAAGACCACTTGTTTCTCAAAAAGGAATTATACAAATGATCTTCAAACGTAACCCATGTGAATCGTGTAAGCCAGTTTCAATTTTACACAACATTCTCATTCTTCCCTGCATTTACATTTACAGGAGTCTTCTTCTCATAATCTATATATCACACCACCTAGCTTTCATGATCGCTCATTTCGAAGAGAAACCACTTTAAGCATACCTAGACATAGAATGAGGAAATATGAACTTTCTGCCTCTTACCAAGAGATCTTACTGTTCAATCTTCGTCATCCAGTGCGGCAGATACCTATGTCGGAGTTTGAAAAAACCATTACGGCCACGCTCTTACGCAAGGCTTACCACACTATGGGGTAGTATTTAAACGACAAGGAGTTTTCAGCTTAGTTGAAATTGTCTCTGTTGTATTGTTTAAATTTTGCCAGTTGTATATCGGATATTACAGTTTGTTATAAATGCGACTTTTATATTATATCAAATTTTGTTAATATGTACCTCCGACTTGTCCTATGCAGCATATGATGTCCTAAATGATTAATAAATATATTATTATTATCCAGTAGTTTCAGGTAATTTAATTTCAAATTCAACTGAGTTTTTGTAGTATTACATTCCGTGAAAAGAGGTTTGATATTAAATTACCGGAAAACAGAAATCAATAGATATAAAGATTCCTTCAATATTCTTGATGACTTTATTTATTCAGCTTTGTTCAACGTATCTATCAAGTGCCAATAGTTCCTCAATGGAGTTTCCTAAGTAGGGTTTGTACTTTACCTAAGACAAACCAACAAATTTGCATTAAATAGAGTTTGATGAGGAATCATATCAAGCAAAAAATTCTTGAATCCTGATATGATTAATCTATAAAACTGCTGCCACTGTTCACTACCTATGTCATTAATGAGTTCATAACAGTTGCATCTAATCTGTCGTCTGCTCTACTGATATCTATTGTTGTTCTTTTGGGCGACGATCTTGATTGATGAACCTGAGAAAACTAGTTTATGGAAGATTAATATTTGATAATATAAGAATTATAATATCTTGTTCCATCTCATAATTATCAACTGCTCTTGTATGTAAAAGATTTTTCATACTACTTAGTAACAAGAATAGTACTTGAATTGAATATATTTATTGGATCTATAGTTGGAGTGAATTTGGGTAATTCTGATTCTTGAGATCTCGGATATAACAGTTATGGTATCAATAATCTGAATCGTTTGCCAAAATTTGTGTTCGTGGGATTCGATTCTACATTAAAAATCAAAAACCCGTTAAACTCCGTTAGTTATAGAGTAAGAGCCAGCACCTGCCAGACCTACGTTATAGTATAACATTTTTTTTTGGTGTTCTCTCTAGTTTAGAGTAAAATTCTTGGGGGTTACTAACCTTGACAGGTGGTGCCTTTGTCAGGTATCAGGTTAAGAGGTCCGCTATAAATCAACTCTCTCACGTTGAAGTATAAAAGCTGACATTTATATATCATCTTCAAAGGACTATTTCAAATTAATATTTAAGAATCCAGACCCTTCTTAAGGGTCTAACCACCCCCCAGATCAGGTATAAGGTCAAAACTCCAGAGAGCGTATTGCCTACGCATATGACTCAATGTAAAAGATGTTTAATCTACAATTCTTTGTTGTTTGTTTTTATTTATTAATATTACAAAATGAATGTTATCGAGTTTTTATTTGTTTATTGATCGACATAATATTACAATATATTATAAACGTATATACATTATTTAATGACTATTTTATAATAGTATCCAAAGAGCTACGTCTATTTGTGAAGTATTATTATACCGGGTGGAGCAACTAAAAGGAAAATGACTCAATAACTGCTAAACTATTCGTTTTTGGACAAAAGCAGAAACAGGTCAATTTTTGTGTGAAGGGGGACATCTTTCAACACACGGTGATTTCAATTTACATCAACCGCCTAATCCGGGGTGCATGAAACTCAATTTTTTGAATAGGAAAGATAGGTTGAGTGATACCTCATTGGAAAGCTCTTTTGATTCTCAACACATAATTTTTGAGTTTTGACATATTCGGAAGAAGGTACAGGCTAGTTCGTCAAAACACAAGTTATTTTTAGTGATTGCAAAATCTATCGATTTTGAATGAACATTCACCGAAATACTGTTGTATTTTGGGGAAAATATCTTTAAGCACTACACACCCTCAGATGAGAGTGTCAACCCTTCAAATCTTCGAATTGATCTGTTAGTTTGAGTAATAACTCATTTGGAAGGTTTTAGAATTTCTACAATATTGTATACAAAATTTTTGCTTCATCTGCATTGTGATGAAGATACAGGGGAATTAACAGAGAGCGATACAGTGTTTGCGAGGTCTGCTGATTTTGGGTAGAGATTCAGAACATGTTTGTTTGGTTTTCAAATGATAGAGCTTATTCATAGAATTACCAACATATTGGTGAGTAGGGAAAAATTGAAAAAACAATTGAATTTATTATACCTTATACATTTCAGAGGTCAACTCGGTATCAATCGAACAAATGTTCAGTGTTCGCCGCCAACCAAACACAAATAGAGATTTTGCTCGAAACGTTCCCGGACATTACGTAGCATTTCAGGGGTTATACGATTACACTCGACTACAATCCGTTGTCGCAAATCCACCAAATCTGCTGGATCAGTTTCATGAATTTGACTCTTTAAGTGGTCCCATACAAAATCCAATGGTGACAAGTCGGGAGAACGTGGGGGCCTCTTCTTCCGATCTATCGATCAGGAAATTCTTGATCTAGATATGGTCGAACAGGAAGTAAATTTCAGTTATGGCTGGATTGATTAGTTCTTCAAGTAGTTGGAGATTCATTTCTCCGATGACACAGAGCGATCATCGCTTCTTCGCGAAGAGGCTCTTATACTGTGTATGAATTTTTCCATGATCCACCTTGTATCCTCATTGAAATGTAATCGGATTCGAAAATTCGTTCACTGTAATCAGATAATTCTAAATACCTATCCAATAAGCTATAACTCGGACTAACTGATCAATTCAAAGATTTGAGGGGTTGACGCCCTCATCTGAGGGGGTGTAGTGGAAGCACCACTGCTTAAAGTTATTTTTTCCTAAAATACAACCGTATTTCGGTGAATGCTCATTCGAGATCGACATTTTTTGCAATCACTGAAAATAACTCCTCTTTTAACGAACCAGCCTGTATCTTCATCCGAATATGTCAAAACTCAAAAATTATTACACATTTATGTTGAGAATCGAAAGTGCTTTCCAATGAGGTATCACTCGACCTATCTTCTCTATTAAAAAAATTGAGTTTTGTGCTCCCCTGCTTAGGGGGTTGATGTAAAATGAAATCACCGTGTATTAAAAGTTGTCCGCCTTCAGACTAAAATTGACATGTTTCTGCTTTTTGTCCAGAAACGAATAACTTTGCAGTTATTGAGTTTTTTTCGTTTAAGTTACCCCACCCGGTATATATTTTGGCTAAGTATGGGAAAATAAGGTATTTGTGTACATGAATCCGTGTAAAAGAGTCTTAATAAATTTCAGGGAAGACAAAATATCCAGGTATAGAATAAATTACTGTTTCACAATAGATCTTAGCCAGCTGGACAAACTCTCAAATATCTCTCTACCAAGATCCACTTTAAGATCTCTCAATGCGTTTTCTTAGTACTTGGTAGAACAGAGACTAGTATAATTTTTTTTATTTCATTGTATCAGTACTGAGTTATCCGAAATTGAGTAGGCTTTGAAAAATTGGTCAGATCTCCTAAAGTGAAATTCGATTAAACATAGCTGACAGGTGTAATTTGCTTTCATTAATTCACATCATTCTCCAAAACAGAAATTCAAATTAGGAACAAACTAATGCTCACTTATTTATTGTGAAATTGTTACAATCGTCTCAGATTTTTCAACCACAACTGTTATATTATATCTGCCTTGCGTATACGCTTATTTAGGTTGCATGTATCGTAGAATATTCGACGTTTTAGATAGATGCAAAATGCTTTAATCTCTGTTTTTTTTTCATATTCGTTCGATTAAGAAGTTTGTATTACCCTGCTTGAATTCAACCCTTTTGTGTGTAACTGATCCAGGAATAGTCGTCCCTCCTTGAAAAACTAGGATTAGATCTTATTGAAGTTCTAGAATTTTGTTTGTTGTTATTCCTTTAACGTGCTCTATGACTCGCCGGGAATTCTGTCACCTCACTAACCCGGGAATTTTGCCGAACCCCTCTCGTGTCGAGGGAAGGGATCTTTAATGTCCAACACATCTCTGTTAGACAGGACCGACGGCTTTACATCTCCGAAAGATGGATGCTCAAGCGATTCCCAGAATCCGAAAAATCAAACCGACTTTGTGGGGATTGAACCCAGGTAACTCTGCGCAGGAGACGAGCATCATATCCTCTACGCCACCGAACCGGTTTTCTAGAATTTTATCAATACGAAAATTTTCACAGTATAGGGTTATATGTTTAAAAAATTGTATTGTAAAAATGCCTATTCTGAATCAAAATACTTTTGTTCTGACGTCTGTACAGGGTGTTACATAATAGTATATCACAACTTGCGGGGGTAAATCTACGTGCAATTTTAAGAAAAAAAAGGTTATATAAAAATAGGTCCTCAAAAGCTTCGTTATGGAGCTACAGGGTGTTGAAATTTCCTGAAAAAATTGGGTTTTCCTTCAAAACTCCTGCAGTTTTTGAGGTATTTAGCCCAAATTTGAAATGGAAGCTATTTTTTACAGCCTCCATCATTACACGTCCTAAATTTCAACTAGAATCTACAAGGTGTTTTTTTCCTGAACCATGTCTTCTTTTGCCCTTTCAAACTTTTTTGCAGTACGCCACTGATCAGCGTACAATCCATTTTTGTCATCTTCGTTCAATTTAGAAACTTTTTTGACACTTGCAATTTTTTCGTATCTCCAACCGTTTTCGAGTGAAAAATTATTGAATTTGAATTATTTGAATTGTATGTTATTCGCTAAATAAAAAAAATACTAGAAATACTCGATAGGTATGCCCAAAAGTTGCTTTTATTTTGATAGCTCGTCTTCTGAGACTCAACTTATACTTATTAAATATCAAACTAAAAAAAAGAACAATTAAAAACTAAATAAATTACTGAAAGTGTCCCCCACCTGCAAGAAGACAGGTCTCTGTCCTTCGCATATTATCACGCACTCTTTGAAATATCCCTGGGGTATTTCTTATCGTGTCACTAGAGGTTATTATTAATTTTCTCAATTCTTCTACGGTGTTCACCGGAGTGGTATAAACTTTTGAGATATCCCCATAAGAAAAAGTCTAAACTATTTAAGTCTGGGCACCTAGGAGGTCATGGTTCTGGCCCACCCGGACCTATCCATCGGTTGTTGAATGAATTATTCAATAATTCCCTAGCTTCTCCGTTAAAATGTGCTGGGGCCCCGTTATGCATGAACCACATTATGTTGCTTACCAAAAGTGGCACATCCTCGAGCAATAAAGATAACTCCTCCTCAAGAAATTGCCGATAAACCGGACTGTTTAGTCTGTTATGCAAAAAAATGGCCCAATCAAATAATTTCCAATTATTCCGACCCAGACATTTAGTGAGAATTGTTCTTGATGATGAGATTCTTCAATCAAATGGGGGTTTTCCTCAGCCTAATAATGATTAGTGTGAAAATTTGTGATAGCAATTCTCGAAAAGTTAGCTACGTCTGTGAACATATTTCACTGACAAAAGGAGAATTTTCTCTAATTTTATCTAAGAACCATCGGCAGAAATTCAGTCCTAAAGGAAAATCACGAGGAAGTAGAGTTTGGACGCGTTGAATAGGAAGCGGGTACAATAAAAAGTCGTGGAGAATCTTCCAAACTAGAAATTTTCAACTGATTTTCAATTTTTCTTGTACTCACATGATGATTCAAATCAATACAATTCAAAACTGCTTCCTCAATATCTGGAGTTCTCATAGTTTGAGTTGCACCTTTTGAATGATTAATTGCAGTAAAAACACCAGTTTCCCTCAACCTTCTGTGGATATTCGAAAATGTTCGTCTATCTGGTGTTACTCGATATGGATATCGACCAATTAGGCGTTAGTAAAATTAGCAATCTTTTCTTACAGCAAAACCTTCAAAAGTCTTAAAACTACTTCTTAATTTAGTAAACAATTTCCAGTTTCCCTCAACTTTTCTGTGGATATTTGAAAATGTTCTCCTCTCTGGTGTTACTCGGTTTGGAAAGCGCACCTGATATAATCGCCTGGCTTCTCTTGTGTTTCCGTCAGCCAGACCGTACATGCAATGGATATCAGCCAATTCGGCGTTAGTAAAATTAGCCATTTTTTCTTATAGCAATAACTTCAAAAGTCATAAAACTAATCGTTAATTTAATAAACAATTCGGGCAGACACTGGGTCAACTTTAGCAACTGTCAAAATAAATAAATAAATGAAAAAAATTAAAGCCTACTAATCATTTTTTTAATTAGAAGTGCTTTCAATTCAGCAAATGCATACAATCGTTTAATAATTTTTCGCTCGAGAACGGTCGGAGATACGAAAAATTACAAGTGCCAAAAAAGTTTCTAAATTGAACGAAGATGACGAAAATTGATTGTACGCTTATCAGAGACGTACTGCAAAAAAGTCTTCTTGCAGGTGGGAGACACTTTCAGTAATTTATTTAGATTTTATTTGTTCTTTTTTTTAGTTTGATATTAAATAAGTATAAGTTGAGTCTCAGAAGACGAGCTATCAAAATAAAAGCAACTTTTGGGCATACCTATCGAGAATTTCTAGTATTTTTTTAATTTAGCGAATAACATACAATTCAAATAATTCAAATTCAATAATTTTTCACTCGAAAACGGTTGAAGATACGAAAAAATTATAAGTGTCAAAAAAGTTTCTAAATTGAACGAAGATGACGAAAATTGATTGTACGCTGATCAGTGGCGTACTGCAAAAAAGTTTGAAAGGGCAAAAGAAGACATGGTTCAGGAAAAAAACACCTTGTAGATTCTAGTTGAAATTTAGGACGTTTGATGATGGAGACTGTAAAAAATAGCTTGCATTCAAAATTTGGGCTGAATTTCTCAAAAACTGCAGGAGTTTTGAGGAAAAAACCCAATTTTTTCCGGAAATTTCAACACCCCGTAGCTCCGTAACGAAACTTTTGCGGACATATGTTTATATAAACTTTTTTTCTTAGAATTTCACGTAAAATCACCTCCTCAAGTTGTGACATACTATTATGTAACAATCTCTTTAAGATTGAACACTGCTGAATACGTCTGAGGTTGGATCTACTCCTAACCAGGAGCAGTTATAGCCCTTAGACGACCACGTGGTTTTACATTTGGAGCAGACGGATCTTTCACTGCACTTACTTGCCCATGATTTGACCAAATTTTTACCTTATTTGTTCTCCACACGCCTAATGTTGAAGTAAACAGAAACAGCTCTTGTTGCATTTGTGTGTGGACGACCGCACGATGCATACGTGACCAACGCTCAATTTTTGCTGAATCTGCATCGAGCCATTATCGAATAACGTTAACTACGCACCCCTCCGCTGGGCGGTTTCTAAATTGTTCTAGTTTCAAAGGGCAATCCATTCCTGGATTTGAAAACATTAGTTATACAAATATTTTGTGTTACAGATAATCGTTATCGGAAAGAAATCTTCTCAAAAATTTTCAGATTACTAAACATAAGTACTCATGTAGTGTCATCAACGAACAAATAGACTTGAATTCTTGGTCCCTATTGAATCTCTTTGTGTAGCAATCTTGATAATGAACTGTATGAATTTATAGTTATTAGTTAAATTAGGAATTTCTATTTATAGTTTCTGTTCACTACTGAAACATGATATAAATGAGATAAAAACACAAGGCTTAACTTTAATCTAAACTTTATTTGAAAAATTCGACGACGTTTCGCTGACACAGCAGCTTTATCAAGAATGAAAACAGAATGAAGAGTATGGTATTATAAACAAATCGTAGAACAAGTTGGATGAATAACAGGAAAATCCACACCGAGCCATTGTACAGTTAGTATGAAAGGTAATTAAAACTAATTAAACAAGTTAAGTAGGGTGAATAATTCACATCTACCTGCTCATTCAAAAGCTTGTCCGAATGTTTGTATCTATTTATTTCTAATGCTTCTAGGAGATCTAATTTTAAACTTTTGATTTTATATGTAATATGTCAAAGTTTTTATTGAATGAATGGTTTTCTTTTATTAAGTGGTTTGAATAATTTGAATCAGATTTATTTTTATCGAAGCTACGTTTATGTTCAGATGTTCTTATGCCAAAACTCCTATAGGTCCTACCGATATAAATTTTATCACAAGAACCGCAATTGAGTTTATAGATTCCTGATTTACTTGATTTTTCAACACGAGATTTATTATTTTTAATATGTTTACCTAAGTTATTAGAAGTTTTGAAAGTTATATTAAGATTTTGTTTGACGAGAAATGATTTAATATTTGTACTTGCAGAACCGCAGAATGTTAAACTGTTGAATATTTTATAGTCTTTATGAATAGGATATACTTCATTTATTGCTTTCTGATACAGTTTTTACGAATGATTAGATCTATCATATCCGGATTATATGAATTATTAATGGCTATCTGTTTGATGATGTTTAACTCTTTATTATAATCTTCTGCTGATAAAGGTAAATTGAGTAACCGATGTACCATGCTGTTTAAAGCTGCAACTTTGTGTTGAATTGGATGTAATGAGTAGTTATGTATAATTGTATCAGTATGTGTTGGTTTACGAAAGACCAAAAAACATGATTATTATTTCGTTTAGTGATTTTCACGTCCAAAAAATTAATGGAATCGTTCTGTTCAATTTCTATCGTGAATTTAATGTTCAAATGGATGGAATTAATGAAATTAAGAGATAAGTCTAATTGACGAGTAGTTCCAATGAAACATACTAAGATGTCGTCAACATATCTATACCAATAAAGAAATTTGGAAAATTTTTTTTTTTTTTTTTTTATTATAATAGTAGTTACAAGCAATCAGAATAATTTACATTCTATAAGCTCATTTGCTGGTTTTAGAGCTAACGCTCCCAAGTGTCATGATGAGGTCCTGTCCAGTGACAAGTCCTCTTTAAATATCCTTTAAATCTGCTGGCCAATTTGGTTTCAGTCGCCGATCGTTCTGCGATTCAGACAGAGGTTGTACCAAAATATTTGTGTGAATCTCAAGCTTTGCGTGATATTTGTTGCTGTTTTCTCTAATGACGTCCTTTACATACATCAGGTCTTCATGTAGGGTCTGATTTGAAACGTACCAAGGGGCATTTGCAATCATTCTGAGGATTTTAGATTGGCTTCTTTGGATGATTGCCATATTGGACTTACTGGTGCATCCCCAGATCTCGATTACATAGGTCCAGATGGGCTTAATTATTGTTTTGTAGATGAGCAGTTTATTCTCTAATGATAATTTCGATTTCCTACCAATGAGCCAGTGTAATTCTTTGACTTTCAGGTCAATTTGTTTTCTTTTTTTGATTACACGTTCCTTCCAGGTAAGTTTTTTATCCATGTGCATTCCCAGGTATTTCACTGTAGGAGATTCAGGTATCAGAATATTGTTCATCTGTACTGGCGGACATTGGCCTTTTCTTAGTGTGAAATTTACTTGTACAGATTTGGTCTCATTGATTTTAATTCTCCATTTTTGCAACCATTCTTGTATCTGGTCCAAATGGCTCTATAGCAAATGAGAAGCTTCTGCTGGGTCCTCGTCGCTTGCTAGTATAGCTGCGTCATCCGCGAATGTGCCCATCACTGTTTGGGGTTTGTTGGCAGGTCTGCTGTATACAATAAGTACAATATGGGACCGAGGACGCTACCTTGTGGTACTCCAGATGATATGGGAAAATTGTTGGATATCTTGTCGTTCACTCTTACCCTGAATTTCCTTGTGTCTAAATAGGATCTCAATAGTTTGAAATATGTTGTAGGAAGATGTTTTTTTATTTTGTATAGTAGACCGGGGTGCCAAACCTTGTCGAAGGCTTGGCTCACATCGAGAAATGCTGATGTACAGTACTTCTTCTGTTCAAGTGCTTGGTTTACCGTATGGCTTGTTCTGTGTGTTTGTTGAACAGTTGAGTGGGATGCTCGAAACCCAAACTGGTGGTGAGGTATCCATTGTTTTGTGTTTGGATCTGTGTTGATTCTGCGTAAGACCAGTCTCTCGAGTACTTTTGAGGTTACAGGTAGCAAACTGATTGGCCGATAGGAGGTTACACTGCTCGGATCTTTACCTGGTTTTTGAATTAATATAATTTCTGCTGTCTTGAACTGCTCTGGCCAATAGTTTTGTTTCAGCATAGCGTTGTAAATATACTTCAGTAGAGTGATCCCTTTTCTGGCAACTCTTTAAGCATTTTTGGTGTGGTTTTGTCAATTCCTGCAGTTTTTCTTGTGTTGAGGCGACTGAGTTCGTCCTGTACTTCAGCTGCAGTGAAAGGTTTAATTGGTGATGTGTTGTTGGGTGTTTCTAGAAGTTCTCTCTATTTCATTATCTCTGACGTCATTATTAGGGGTGAATACTGTTACTAGGTGTTCGGCAAATAGTTTGGCTTTTTCTTCGTCACTTCTGGCCCAGTGTGTGTTAGATGCTGATGTAATACGTATAGCTGGTGTGTGCGTCATTGGCTTTGTAGAGTTCTTTATTGGCTTCCATATTGAATTATCGAGTCTGCTCAGGTTTGAGACGTAGTCGTGGAATGAGATTTCTTTTATTTCTTTGATTTTCGCTCTGAGTCTGTTGGTTGTTCTGTTCAAGATGTTTTTATCAGCTGGGGAGTGTGTTACCTGCCACCTCGCTCTTGCTCTTCTCTTCTGGGCTATCAGCTTCTTAATTTCTTCAGAGACGTTATTGGTTTGATTTGCTACATTGATTATTGGGGTTGCTTGTTTCACTGCTTGTATGATCTGGTTATTGAATGTGGACAGCACGTTCTCTATTTCATCATGGGTTTTCAGTCTCACGTCCAGCCTTATCGTCTCCTCTATATTTTTTCGATATTCGTCCCAATTGGTTTTCCTATTGTGCAGTCTGGGAATTTGTTTTTTATGGATTATAAACGCACTAACTGTTGCAATTATGGGAGAATGGTCCGAAGATAGGTCGTGGCTTGGTGTTATGTCCATGTTGGAATGAGATAAACCGTTTGTTACGAAGAAGTCTAGCAGGTCTGGAATCTTGTTGGGGTCCGTTGGCCAGTAGGTGGGAGTGCCTGTTGAAAGGAAGTTGTAACCATTTTGTTGTATAACACTTGCTAGTTCTTTTCCTTTTGTTGTTGTAAGACGTGAACCAAATAATATATTCTTGCTATTGAAATCTCCTCCTGCTATGAATTTGGGGCCCAGTGTTGAGAAATAGTCATTGAAGTTTTCTTTCTTGATGTTGTTGGGTGGGGGACAATATACTGCGGAGACTGTAATTTCGTATGTTGCAAGCTCTACCTTTATTGCTGTGGCTTGCAGCAGATCTTTTTCATATTTTGGTTGTTCCACATGGCTTATCGAATTTTTCACAATGATGGCGGTGCCAGCGTGAGCAGTGTTATCTGGGTGATTCGAGTGGTACGTAGTGTAGTGTGGTATCTTGAAGTACGACCTTTCTGTGAAGTGGGTTTCGCTGATCAGCAAAATGTCTATAGAGTTGTGTCGGAGAAAATTTCTATTTCGTTTTTGTGTTGTAGAAGGCCATTGGCATTCCATTCTGCAATTTTCAAGAAATTAGTGAATTTTGCTGATGAAGGTGGTTAACATGTTCAACATCATGGTGTTCTGTTGAATTAGTTGTTGAAACATTTCTTTAAATTCTTCCAGAAATCTGTCCATAACATTTGTGATATCATTAGGTTGTTCTGGTTTGTTTCTGTTGTTGGCTGCGTCTGCATAGCTCCTTGGATGTTGCTGGTAGTGGTGTGGTAGTTGGGTTTGTTCCTGACTTGATTGAAACCTTGGAAATTGCTGGTTATTTAAAGCTGGTGGTGCTTGTTGTATTTGCATTGTGGGAGGGGGTTGGTTGTTGTTGAGTTTCCTGTTGTTCTGTCGAATGTTTTTTCTATTGTTTGCGTTATTATTTATTAATAGCTTATGATAGAATTCACATCCCTTGTAGCTCGCTGGGTGAGCCCCACCATATAAAGCACATGTCGCTGGGGAATCTTTGCTTTTCTTGCAGGTTGAAGTGTTGTGTGGTTCCCCACATTTAACACAGACGAATGGCCTGTTGCAGTATGTTTTGGAGTGACCATATTGCTGGCACCTCGTACATTGTGTGATTCCTTTCGTTCTTGTTGGAGGTTCTATTTGTACAGCTTTGTTGTGGAGGTATTTTAACTTGTATATATCTTTGTTGTTGTCAGCTGGTTCCAGATCTACAAAGAAAAGGTTTAATGGTTCTTTAGTTTGTCTGTGCCTACCGTTGATTATGTTCCTGACTTTATGTCCGTTATTTTCAGCTCTTGCCTAATTGTGTTCATTTCTGTTGTGTAATGCAGGTGTTTGATGACTATTCTGTAAGCACGTTCTTCTTTAGGTTGGTAGGTATGGTGAATTATATTGCTGTCACGCATAAACTTTATGAGTTTTCTGTATGATTCTGATGTAGCGCTGTTTACTTTGATGGTGTTGTCTGCTAAGCATTTGGTAGTGTATTCTTCATCTTCTACAACAGTTTTCAATTTTCTCGCCATTACTGCATAATCCACAACTCCATAGATGAATAGCGGGGTGGTTTGGGGTTTTGTTTGGACTACTGTTGGGATGCTGGGTTTCCTCATTCATTCTACTCAGAGCATTAAATTTGTTCTGGATTTCTATGGGGTTGTGCTGCTGGCATTTATTTTCCTCCTTTTTGTGTTGGTTGTTTTCACTACTTGCCATTTGTTATTGCCTGTTGCTTCATTCTCGAATCCTCGAAAGTCTTCGTCACTGGTTGATGACAATCGGTGGTAGTAAGTACTAGTTTCGGTTGTTGGGGCAAATGTGCTTGGCGAATAACTCATTGCTGTGTTCACTGGAATACCTTGTGATGTTCCTGGTAGGTATATGGCTTGGTTCGATTCGATTTCCGAATCTTTTGAGATCGGGGTTTGGTCCATTTTTCAGCGGTACGCCACTGAGAAATAATCGGCGATATCAAGAAGATAACATCTGTATTGTTATTTATACACTTTTGGAGTCCTTTCTCACTAATTTTTCCTAACTTATTGAGTCTATTTTCTCACTGATTTTTCCACTTTGATTAGTTTCAATTGAAGAATAATTATTTTCGATTTTATTCTCGAACAATTGTTTGTTAATTGCCAATTTTTTACCGCGAATCCGATTTTATCGCGTCAATATGTAGTCAAGTCTAAGAATTTGGAAATGAGTGGATGTGTATGAATTTTCTGTTTAATATTATTCATAAAATCTCTGCTAAAAGTGGACTCAAAGGATTTCCCATGAGTCCACTTTTAGCAGAGATTTTATGAATAATATTGAACAGAAAATTCATACACATCCACTCATTTCCAAATTTCTTTATTGGTATAGATATGTTGACGACATCTTAGTATGTTTCATTGAACTACTCGTCAATTAGACTTATTTCTTAATTTCATTATTTCCATCCATTTGAACATTAAATTCACGATAGAAATTGAACAGAACGATTCCATTAATTTTTGGACTTGAAAATCACTAAACGAAATAATAATCATGTTTTTGGTCTTTCGTAAACCAACACATACTGATACAATTATACATAACTACTCATTACATCCAATTCAACACAAAGTTGCAGCTTTAAACAGCATGGTACATCGGTTACTCAATTTACCTTTATCAGTAGAAGATTATAATAAAGAGTTAAACATCATCAAACAGATAGCCATTAATAATTCATATAATCCGGATATGATAGATCTAATCATTCGTAAAAACTGTATCAGAAAGCAATAAATGAAGTATATCCTATTCATAAAGACTATAAAATATTCAACAGTTTAACATTCTGCGGTTCTGCAAGTACAAATATTAAATCATTTCTCGTCAAACAAAATCTTAATATAACTTTCAAAACTTCTAATAACTTAGGTAAACATATTAAAAATAATAAATCTCGTGTTGAAAAATCAAGTAAATCAGGAATCTATAAACTCAATTGCGGTTCTTGTGATAAAATTTATATCGGTAGGACCTATAGGAGTTTTGGCATAAGAACATCTGAACATAAACGTAGCTTCGATAAAAATAAATCTGATTCAAATTATTCAAACCACTTAATAAAAGAAAACCATTCATTCAATAAAAACTTTGACATATTACATATAAAATAAAAAGTTTAAAATTAGATCTAGAAGCATTAGAAATAAATAGATACAAACATTCGGACAAGCTTTTGAATAAGCAGGTAGATGTGAATTATTCACCCCTATTTAACTTGTTTAATTAGTTTTTAATTACCTTTCATACTAACTGTACAATGGCTCGGTGTGGATTTTCCTGTTATTCATCCAACTTGTTCTACGATTTGCTTATAATACCATACTCTTCATTCTGTTTGTCATTCTTGATAAAGCTGCTGTGTCAGCGAAACGTCGTCGAATTTTTTCAAATAAAGTGTAGATTAAAGTTAAACCTTGTGTTTTTTATCTCATTTATATCATGGATCTACATCAAGTAACGGCCTCCACAATTCAAAAAAAACTGAAACATGACACAATTGAACTAGCTTTTAGCAAAAATCATTAAACTTATTATTTGCTTTAGTGTCAAATAATGTTTTCTTTGATTATTCTTTTTTACCAAGTAAAAGTTTCCAAATTCACAATATTTGTAATTATTAGTAAAGTACTCTTTTTAGAAAATAGTGGCACCCCTGTCTTCATGAAGATTTGCTTGTACATAATCTCAAATCAAGTATGTCTATTAACTATTATTATCGTTTCAGAGCATCCGCTGAAGAAATGCGTGCAGCAGCGGCTATGGAAGCTGCCCAATCATACAAACCACCTGTTTCGATGCGTGACAATTTGGTTACTAATGCTCAACCGATAGCGCACGCGCCGCGCCCCATTGGTTTCGCAGTATCACCTTTTGACAGTAATGTTTGATTTGTGTTCATCCATTGTGCTCCCCTTCCCCTTTTAGTCACGTTAATCAATTTCAGCACACGTTGATTGAATACCAAAATCAATACCTGCTCTTGAAATCGATGAAAAATAAGAGATTTTATCACGCAGACATATCTTAAGGAAATTCTATTTTTTGAAAAATTATGGATTCCACTTGAAGGAATCAGTTCATCTCAATTTTTTGCCAGCCGCATCAAATTGAGGCGAAATAGTTTACCCTTACTTTTCAAACGAGGAAAAAACATCGAAGGTCCATTTTTCCAAATAAATTGTAACAGTAACTGTATCATCGATTTCAAGAGATTGAACGTTTTAAATTAAACCAACCCGTATTTATGAAGTCAAAAGATATCAAGTACTGATTAATTATTGTTGATAGTCGCAAAAACTTATAATTATGAATGTTAGCTAGCGTTACTAAGTCTATTGTGAATATCGTAGTTCATAAAATTAAGAGCAATCGGAAGTTAGAAACTTATAACATATAACCAAGAGTAACTTGGACATATGTTACAAGATTGGAAGAGTTGGTATGGTAGGAAAGTAAAAGGTATAAAAATTAGTTTAAAGGATATTAGATCGGTATCTACATTGAATGGTTATTGTATTATATATTATTTATGCTCATCATTCATCTGAAATTGAATACTGTCCGTACTTAAGAAATTATTATTGAATCGCCATAGAATCTGAGTGACCGCAATATACATTTTCGATCATCACTGTCCAAATGGATACCTTGTCTTAACACTTGCGGTTTTTCCATCTATTTCAACATACAGTCTGTCTCAAGGTAAGCAGGACTTTTCAGGAGTGAAGAAATCATGGTTTTTTTTGGCAAAATTCTTTTACTTTATTCATAATAGTCTCCTTTCGCTTGCATACACTTGAATAACATTTCAAAATGAGTGTTTGAGGTCTTTGGCCGGCATAGCTCGGAGAATGTTCGAATGAACTCATGATGGATCTTAAGAACAAATGAGCATTGTCTTAACTTATGAGACGAGATGTTTTGGTTGCTGGCTCGTTTCTGGCCTCTATTCGACACTTCGTCGTTTCGTTTCCGGGTTTTATTTGAAACACTAGGTTTCGTCACAAGGTCACAACGTTCAAAAGCCAGTTTTCGTCCTTTTTTGCCTCTTTAACAATGCCCTTACAATGTTGAATTCGGAGCAATTTTTGATCATCAGTTAATTTGTGTGGCACGCACCTTCCGATCCGAAATCTTTGGACATTGCCAATTCCATTTCCATTACACGCAACGATGATTTGGTTGGATTTTAAGAAATTTGCGGACCTTTTCGTTGCTCTTTAATATCTTCCCGACCAGTTTTGATACCCGTATACTACGGGATAGACAATCGTCATCATAAACTTCTCGCATCAATCGAAACGTTTCTGTGAACGTTTTATGGCGTTTTAAGAAAACTTAATATAGGCTTTTAATTGATCCTCATTTTTGTACCGACTACCAAAATATACTTTCAACGCAAGAAATCTGCTTCCTGTGAACCAAATGTCATGAAATTTTTACTAGAAGTCTGGAAAAGATGTACCCTTCAAACGTCACTAATCACATACAGGTGGCGCCACCAGGAGAGTCTCTATTAGGAAAGTCCTGTTTACTTTGAAACAAACTGAATATGAAAATGAATTTATATATTATGATAATTTTCATTCAGGAAATTAGAATATATGTTGTCTCAAAGTGTTTCCCACTTTCAAAATCTTTAAATATTTTTTAATATAGATAGAAGTCTTTCTTTTCAAAATAAATTTTCTTGGAGGATCTTTCGAGCTTCACTTCAAAAGACGGCATAGGGGATCATGTTAATTCATGAAAAATACATATAATTGGGAATAGAACATTAATACTGTATCATAAGAATATCAATAATTGACTGAAAAGAAAAAAAAGTAATATATTTTAATTAATTCAAAACTTCTTACTAATACCGATATATGAAGCGTCTTGTGTTACACAAAATAAGTTTTGAAACATAAAGTGTTCCTTAAATCCTTGAATTCAGAGTAGCGCTTAAGATGCAAGATTAGGTAGGATAGCTAAACAATTTTAAGAACCTAAAAGATCAAGGAATTCTATGTTATAATCCGTTATACTCTCAAAGATTCAATGTGAGTCATTCAGTTTTTCAAAACTCTACCTTTCGCCGGGACATTCTCAATTTTCCTTTTCTACTCATAGCTCGCATGACGTGGTTCTACTACGAAATGGATAAGTTGTTTAATGATGTAGGGTTTAAACTCGTCTTGCTTAATTTTTTCTATTCTCAGAATTCTTGTGTTGAAGTCTTTGGTGGTTTTTCCTACCTTATATCTTCCTTATTTAATGAGATTCTCATAATTTAAGGAACATTTTATCTTTCAAAACTGATTTATTGTACCTGACGTGGGGTGAAACATCAGTATTTATAATAAAAATAAAATTTCTACCAAATAATCCTTATCTACTAAATTGTTTTATTTAATTAATACTTATTGAAATTATGAAATGTGATTCCTTTGTGACGACAGCACGGAAATACTAACAATCATCTAAAATTCATTTTCTTTCCAATTCAGAGAAAGGTATCCAATCAATAAAATCTGGTAGCTATTATAATGGCAATATCATTCTTCACATTGGTCCCAAGTGGATCTAAAATCAAAGTATTATGTGTCAACGAAAAAATTGAGATGTTAGTATAAAGTAGGCGCTATATATTCATTCTTCCGATTGCAATGTGATTTATTTATAAATCAGCTTTGTGTAATTATAATATACCAACTCAAAATGAGGAAAGGAATAGTTTAAAATTATCCTAAAATTTTTGAAACTCTTTGAAATTATATCTCAACATATTGTTATATATTTCATGTCTTTGAAATAATCATTGCATTTGATTGTTAAGTTTGAATGATTTCCAGGCGTATATATGCTTCTTGCATATGTTCTTTCTTTAAATATAAAGAAATTCCATTTTTATAAATATAATTAAAGTAACTTAGTGTAATGTTAACTATTTCTTCATAATTATTCATTTGTGATATAAGTTATACATGAAACAATTTTAATGTATTATGCTTCTTTATAATGTAATTTTTATTTAGTTTTCCACAAGTGATATTCTATCTTTAATGTAATAAATAAATTCAAACATAATCGACTTGATTCTTCTGATGTCTTGTTGATTTTAATTTCATAATTTCTAATTATGTGGTTTCAGTTACTATTTTGAAAAATTATCTTCAATTTATGACATATATTAATTGTATAACATTTAGCACAGAATTCACTAAAAATAATCTCGAATTTCATCATTATTTTCATTACATATCATAGGAAAAGAGGTAGAATAGAATAACTCTCAATGTAAATTTTATTCTATGTATAAACAACTTTAGATATAATATATGAAATAAACAAAATGTTATTATTATCGTGAAGTATATAATTGGCTTTGAGCCACTATCTAATTCAATTCACTATCAGTAGAAATAAGAACACATAAGTGTTTTTTTTCATTGAGTAGTAACTATATCGGTAGCTATTATCATTATATAAGAAATGTTTAACCTTTTACCAATGATTACTAAGTGTTTATGTTTCGTCCACGATAACTCTCGCAAACCAGAATATTCTTTTAGATCATGATAATAAGAAATTCGGTTTATTGAAATTCAGGATTGCAATTTCGGTCTCTTGACCATCTTGAGCTGACAACAAGTACTAAACTGAATTTGAAATACATACATACATAAACAGGTAGATAGAAAAAGATTAATAAGGACGCAAACAAGAGGTAATAAACGAATTATGTTAAAAACTCGTATTATTTAGAGATATCAAATATGGACGTACAAAGCAGGTCCAGTCTGGTTGTTCAGAAAATTATCTCTATGGGGAGTTATATGAATTCTATAAAATCTAACTTTCGTCCTTTAGGTCTTCTGTGAATAATTTGAAGGTGATTTATGGGTGGAAAATGATGGCTATTTTCGATACAGTGTGAAGCAAAAGTAGATTGTTCTGTTCTCGGGTTATTGTAATCTAGCTGATGCTCTTTGTATCTAGTTTTGAATGAACGACCAGTCTGACCTATATTAACGCCTCCACAATCCATACAGGACAATTTGTAAACTCCAGTATTGTTGAATCTATCAGTTTCATGTGGGTTTTAAAAGCTACTTTCTTATGTTGCTTTGAAATGATATTTGCAATCTTTTCGCTGATAGGGCGAAAATATGTTAATTTATGTATCTGTATTAGTTGATCCTATACGTGGGTAAATATTATGATATGCTATTTGTGTGTTGCTTTCTGATCATTCCGTTTATTATATTTGAGGGATAACCATTGTTCTCCGCTATTTCTTTGATAGTTGACACTTGCCTGGACATATTTTCTTCGGATTATGACAGAGAGAGCCCTATGAATGAATAGAAAGTTTATATCTGATTATATAGTGACGTAGATTTCAGAAACTGTATGAGGTTGCGGTGTTGTTCGTCTTGGAAATGGATGTCGAAGAGGTTGCACATTGTGGAGGTTCTCCTGAAGACATGAGGTACCCATCCGTGAGGCGTGTATGTCCGATTCTGAGTCTGTGGATTTTTCTATTCATAATGGTTGGCTGAATCTTGTGTAAATTCCAGTGCACTTGCCATTAGTTCTGGAGGTTTTGCTTTAGATGCGCTTTTATGTCTTTAAGGTGTAAGTTCACTATCGGTTGATTTCCTTTCATGACTTCCTTAGCAACGAGATCAGCTTTTTCATTTCCCTGATAACACGTGCGCCGGTTACCAAGGTGATCATTATAAAGACATATTTGCATCGCAGAGAGTGACATAGTTCCTGAATGTCTTGGTATAAGGGTTTTTGATAGCTTCAAGGGAAAACAGAGTCGAAGCGTTTGTTTCTTTCTAATCATTCCGTTTATTATACATTCCCCACAAAAATTGTCGCATCAACGCAGGTTGGTCATTCAAGAGATATCATTCAAAAGAGATGGGTTTATGATGGAAAATATCAACTATTTTCGAGTTAATGAAAAATTAAAAAATTCTATCATCTTCAAACATTCGCGAAGAGACCAATCGACTAACATCGAATGATTACTAATGATTTTCAAAATCGAGTGTTTCCTCCCCGGGCTCTAATTACTGCCAGTATATGTCTCGGAAGCCCCTCAAACAAATTTTGGATGTACTCTTAAGTCACTGACTTACAAATTTCAGGAAGCAGATTTTCTAGTTGTTGGAGTGTTCTACAAGGCATCCTATGTTGCTGAATTCACCCCATGTTTCCAATCATGTTCTATGGGATTCAAGTCGGGACTTCTGGCTGGCCATCTTAAAATATCAATTTCGGCATTTTGCATAAATTCTGTAACTACTCTAGCTGCATGAGGCCGAGCATTATCATGAATATAAATGAAGTTTTCGCCAATCAATGGACCAAAGTGTACAACATGGGGTTCAAGTATATCTGCGATGTATCTGGCCGCTGTCATTCTTCCATTATTCACTAGGACTCACTCTGTTCGACCATGGAAAGAAATGCCTCCCCACACCATTACTGAGCCCCTTCCGAAGTTTTCGGTTTGCCGGTTATTGCATTGCTGATGCCGTTCCCCAGGTCGTCTGTATACAGGCATACGTCTACCATTTGAAACTAGACAGAACCTGGAGTCGTCGGAAAGAGAACATTCGACCATTCTGGAATACCCCAATTTGCATGTTCCCTCACAAACTGAAGTCTTGCAACTCGATGCTCTCTGGTGAGACGCGGGCCGGTAGAAGCCACCCTTGGTCTGATATCTTCTTCTCTGAGCTTGTTCCTAACAGTTTGCAATGAAATATGCACATTTCTGAAAAGTGCAAGTTCATTTTGTAGCAATCTAGCCGTACAGTGCCGAACTCTTCTTGCAGTTAAACGAAGCCAATGATCATCAACTGGTGTTGTTATCCGATTTCTTCCCTGTCCGGCCCTTCTTCCATATTCCCCTGTTTCGTGGAACCGATTAATTGCTCTTGAAATAGTGCTTTGGTTAACATTCAACAAGTTAGCCACGTAACGTTGGCTTCGCCCCTCCTCTAGAAATGTTACAATTCTTACCACTTCATGATCACTCAAATAGCGTCCAGGACGTTCAGCAGCCATTACAATAAATTCAAAGATTCGAAAATCAACAAGAAACACAGAAAACTTGCATTAATTTAGCGTGAAAACTGAAGAGAAATTGAATGAATACTGATGGTCAAATAAACTCATTCTTGTTTCAGGCATGTCATATGAGAACAAATTTTACTGCATAGATAAGATTTTTTTCTCCTCATATGTCCAAAAACATATGTTGACAAAGAAACTGCGATCGAGCTGCTTAATCGATTGTGGAATTCAGAATACCACGTGATGTAACAATTTTTGTGGAGTGTGTATTTGAGGGATAACCATTGTCCTCCGCTATTTCTTTAATAGTTGGCACTTTCCTGTACATATCTTCTTCAGATAATGGCAGAGAGAAAGCCCTATGAATCATTGAATTAAACGCAGCGTATTTATGAGATTTTGGGTCTGTTAAGTCATAAGTAATGCAAATATCAGTGAAGGTGGGTTTTCAATATATATCAAAACTTAGTGTTATTTTTATGAGTGATTGTTAGGTCTCAAAAGTGAATCTGATTATCGACTTCTCCATCGATTTTAATTTTGGTATGAATGCTATTGATGTGAGTTAAAATTGAAATAGTTGTCTAGCGGATCTATAAAACATACTAGTATATCGTCTACATATCAATACTAAAAATGTTCTAATTTGGATTTTGAGGAATATAATATGATAATATACGCCATGAAAATGTCAGCTAGTAAAGGTTTCAACGGATATCCCATCGGTAGACCGTAAGGTTGTTCATGAAATTAATTTGTTATTTAATTTGAAATAATTCTGTTGTAAGCACAACTTGAGCAAAAACATGAAATCTATTTGTACAACCGGATTAACGTGTGATTTTTTCAAGATGTCAAACCAATGGAAAGCATTCATCTCCTAGGATGTTGGAAAAGGTGTTTTCTATATTCAAACTAATTAAATATGATTTGATAGGGTTTGAACCTGTTTCACTCTCTGTGTTTATTGAGTTTTTATCGAATATTTATGTGTGAAATTTGTTAAATTTTTGAATATAAGATTTAATTCTTTTGCCAATTCATATATTGGGCTGTTTATGAATGAAACTACTGGACGTATTAGCTTTGTGATTTTTTATCAAATCGTAAAGTTTTAGAGCTCCGGTTTATATTTATGAAAGAGTTAAAATGTTTGTTTTAGTTTGTTAAAACTCATGTGGAAAATTAACTTCCACTCTGATATAAAATAAATGTCCATTTTTCCATAATTTACTAAAAACATTGAATTATTTGAAATATAAACATTTAATTATTAAATATTATAACGTACAGAATCGAGCGTAAGTTGAGTATGCATGAAATAATTATTTTTGGTAAACGTAACTATCTAGATATTCACATTAAATTAGTATTGTTTCAAAATAGATTATTGTTCAATTGATTCAATTTTATTTTCGAAGAGAACACTAAAACACATATTCGTCTACGTTACTGACTACAAATTTTATACGTCAAAAGAAAACATTTTATTTGAAACTAGGACAGCAATATTGGAAAGTAACAAAAGAGACAGAGAGGATCGTGCCAGGTAGTTCTTCCTGGAGATTTGTACGAGGGTGTCTATCAATAAGTTGGTGACAAAATCATATCAATTTATTACTCTACTTCATTACCAAATAGACTATAATGGGTTTTTCCAGCGTTTAGCTCTTTAGGAGATTAGCTAACAGATAATGTAGGTTTAGCTCTTTAGAAGATTAGGATAATTTAGGTACCTGAGTTGTTTCATTCACAAACCTTGGAAGTAACAAGATCTAAAGAATATGGATAAATGATGAAAATATGTATGGAATTCTGGCTTAACACTTGGTGAAACATAATGAATAAATTATTGGTTTATCACTTGGCAAAAGTTTCACAAATATTTATTAAAATACTCGACATAAACACCCAAAAAAGTCTAGGGAACTTGATCGTTCGAGATACGATATATCGATATTCAGAAGTGTTCCCTAGACTTTTTTTAAGGTGTTTATGTTTCGAGTCCATTATCAAGAGTAATACAATACTAAATAATAATAAATTCAATATGAGTGATTTTACTTATGTATGTCGTTGCAAATTGGCTGGTTTTTCCTATGAGCGGACGTAATTTCAATAATCTCCAAGATATCCATCCTTTTTCCTTTATTACATGGATGCATGAGTGCCATATTCTAGAAATCTATGAAATTATTTCTTCAACAAATCATCCTTCAACATCCTAATCAAGAATGTATTTTTATGGAAAAGACATGTAGATGATATCTTATGTATTCGGATTGGCACCGACAGACAACTCAATAGTTCCTTACAGTTTTTAAATTCTTTTCATCGATCGATTCAATTTACAATGGAAATAATGGAAAATCTTTGAACTTCTTGGACGATTAGTAGGGCTCATGACTCACTCGCCTTTAAAATATACAGAAAACCAACCAATTCGGATACCCTGATTCATAACAGTAGTTTCCGATCCCAGAGTATCAAACTGAGTGCCATTCATTTGTGCACAGATTGCTTTCTATGTCTTTGTCTGCTGAAGTTCAAGTTTTAAAGTTAATCGCTATGAACCAAAATTAATTGATACCTTAATAAGACAAAAACGACATAAACTTTCATTGCAGAGCAATTATCTGTTGCATACTAAGAAATCTAACAGAAAATTTCCAATTAACTATATTCCTAATATAAGCAACAAAATATGTAACAGATTACACAGAAATAATATTTCTGTAACATCAGTAACTAATAAAAAGAATTTGGCTTCATTGTTCGTTAATAATAAAGATAAAACAAAATTATTGGATAAAAGCGGAGTATATAAAATACACTGCAGTGAATGTAAGAGATTATATATGGGTCAAACCGGTAGATGCATCGATAAGAGAGTTGAACAATATAAAAGATCTATTCTTCAAAATAAAAATTCTACGGGTTTTTCGGACCACTGCATCAACAAAAATCATTTCATAGATTTCGAGAATATCGAACTTATGCATCCAGGTTATAAGGGAAAAAGGATGGACATCTTGGAGATATTGAAATTACGTCCCCTCATAACAAAAACCAGCCAATTTGCAACGACCAACTAGACTTCAATTTACCTCCTGTTGTGAATGCCGTAATACATAAGTGAAATCACTCATTTTGGATTTTGTATTGCATTACCCTTGATAATGGGCTAACAACCCGAAACATATGTAGAGTATTTTAATGAATATTTGTGAAACCTTCGCCAAGTCATAAACCAATCATTTAAATGATGAAAATATGTAACAATACCATGAAATATGGATTTTGTTCAAATTTGGTAAAAATATATAATATCCGTTCTTCAGATATGATTATATACAAAATGTTGAATTTGTATAGAGCATATTGAATCAATACATTTCTGGAATCTATGTTACAGATTGAATTCATGTTATAACCACTTTTTTGTCTAATTCTTGAACTAGCCAATTTCACCGATCCAGCGTAACACATAGAAACTTATCAACAATTGGATATGAAAGTTTATACCCCATTTCGATAATTTTATCTTTCCATTGACGTTTAGATAGTGCATTTTTTTAATTTATATCGCACCGAGTTGATGTGATAAGACACGTAATAACTAGCACTGTATGAACCGTGAAGGTCCAGTGATCGTATATTATCAAAAATCGTCTATTGTCTTACGTCACTATATAACTTCATTACTTTTATATCATTTTATTAGCGTAAAATTATATTGCATGTGTCTAAATATAGAAATGCATAGTTATGAAGTGAATATCGAAAACAACTTCAATAAGAGATGAGTGATAACGCTTAGATGCTTCCATTGTTGCCAACTTTTTTCATTAGACGAAAATAAAAAGTACCTAGTTTAGAAAAGAATTCACCTAACTATTGCTTCGTTTTGAACACTTAGTAAAGTGAAAATTATCCGTGTTGATTGATCTGGAGATGGGTGAAAAGAATAAATTTGAGTAACCGACATGCTAATACTATTGATTGTGGCGTAGGGATATGATGCTCGTCTTTTGAGCAGAGTTACCTGGGTTCAATCCCCACAAAGTCGGTGCGATTTTTCGGATTCTGGGAATCGCTTGAGTATCTTTTGGAGAAGATGTAAAGCCGTCGGTCCTGTCTAACAAAGATGTGTTGGACATTAAAGATCCCTTCCCTCGACACGAGAGGGGTTCGGCAAAATTCCCTGGTTAGTGAGGTGACAGAATTCCACGGCGTATCATTGGCGGAAATAGAGCACGTTAAAGGAATAACAAACAAACAAACAATACTGTTGATGCGTGGATAAGTACAAAACGGCTTTTACAGACATAATACCTTTTCTCATTATCGGCTGAGCTATTACTATACTTGATACAACGAAAAGAGAGTGTAAACAAAACAAACGCACGAGGCCTGAACGTGATGTCACACAGGGTTGAATCCAGGGACTGGCTTCCATTTGATCACGAAATTGAACTCTGAATTAAGTAATGGACATCAATGATGTAGAATTTCATTCTAAAATGAAGTATTTACGCAATAGTGAATGATATGATAGATGATAGGTATGACTGATTGAATTATCCTAAAAAACAGGCAATGTAATACGCAAGTGATGTTGTAGGTATATTTTCTGGTAGTAGAATATTATTGAAACATATATATTACAAGAGTTACATAAAAAACGACATCAAGGATTATCATCGTCATTATCAGATTTATCATCATTCTCGAGATTGACAATAATAGGATCCACTTGTTCGTCTATTATGTGATCTAATTGTCACATTCTCGGTTCGATCTTCCCTACGACATGCTTAATGCAGTTTTGCCACTTAGCATCAAGCCTTTCAATGGATTTGGCGAAAAGCTTCTTCATGTCTTGGAATTTGAATGATGTGTTCTTAGATGCCACATAATTCTTCATCTCAGCCCAAACCAGTTCGATGGGATTGAGCTCGCAATGTTAGGGCGGGAGTCGCAACACGATTTTATTTTAGTTTAGAGCCATTTCATCTACTACATATTTATTATACGCTGGTTTGTGGGTTTTGACTATTCGAAGAAGCTCTACTTTAATCAAATCATCCCCGAAAGCAATATTTTTTGAACGTAGCCATTCTTGAATAGTGGCTTTTCTACTGGCAGATGTGAGGAGTTTTTCTGTGCGTCTAGAATGATAAGACGCATTGTCCTAAACAATGACACATCCGTCTTCCAATTTCGGTAAAATATTTTCAAACCATTCTTCGAAGTTGGGTCCATCCATTTCTTCGTGGTAGTCACCAGATTTCTTCGATTCGAATGACCACAGTGCGTCGGGAACGGATCCAGTATCACTTCCAATATTGCAAACGATGAGTCTCTTGCCTTTACCTGCAAAGACATAAAAATGATTTCTATTAATGATTGCATGTGTCTATTTTCATCTAACTTAATCATGTGGAATCTCATAATTCAAGAAAATACCTAATTTTGATAATCACCGATAAACCTTTTGACGACAGGTAGGTGGTACACAGCCTACTTAAGTTAATTTACAGTAGCAATAGAGATAAAGAAGAACCCAGAAGTAGCAACAGACCCTTAATAAGATCCCATCTATTCGTCCAAATTGAATTATCCTATTGCTGTTGTAAATATAGATTGAAAACATGATATAGAACGTCCTTGAAAGAAAGCGGCATGCTAACAATTCGAAACAGGATTGTTGTGGTACCACGTACTGGATAATGAACAGTATGTATGGGTTTTACCCTATAGCATAATTTGCAAGGAATAACAGGAATATTCTCATAAAGGGTATTCCAAAACCTTCATTCGGCAGTTAGTTTTAGGTAAAAATTATGGTTTCAAAAAATATGATGAAATACCTGATGACGTACCTATTGTTGATACAGAGTAAGCATGATTCAAATCAAGATTTGAATCAGAATAAAAATCAAATAAGTTTATCAAGAAATTAGCGATTTCAATCAAAAACGAACCAACAGAACTTGTGTATCATTTGAAAATCATGAATATTATATTATATTATACATGAATTATTCATGCATAATATAACTACCACTCACCTGTGGGATTCTTCAATCCAGTCGATAAACCTTCTTGGAAAGCCTGTCTGGCTGTTTTGACCGATGCATCTACCCAAACACTTGATTTAGTGTGCCCAGTATTCACCCACGTTTCATCCAGGTAATAGGTTTTTCTATTCTCTTCGCGGTAGTTTTTAATTTGTTTAAGATAGTCTCTCCTTCACAAGACTATTTCCACTTTCTACAATAGTAAACCATTTCTCCCCCTCTTCTGGAATCTGAAGTCCATTTTTTTTAATATTTTACGGAATGTTGTTCTTTTAAAATTTGTCAGATCAACATCACTGTTCACTTCATTCAATATTTTACCTATTGTAGGTAATTGATTTCTATGAAAACACTGATGCACTTTCCTACTAATTTGTTGTTTGAAAAAGAATGATTCGCCTTATCCTCATTTATGAGTCTGTAAACACTAGTTTTACTAACTCCTACAATATTTGCCACTTGTTCGACGATTTTGTTGATAGGTGCAGTATCTATTTGCATTTGTCTATTATAGACGTTGAAAATGATCTGTTTTTCATTCAAAGTAAAATGACCTTTCTTAGGCCGCTTTTTCGGAGAATAATTTTCAACAGTACTTTCATCTGCAGTATCCGTAGACGACATTATACACACAATATTTTCACTTTTCAACACTCGATCAATAACACTTCCAAAACAATAATGAAAATTTAATTTTATATCCGAGACCGTACCTGTACAGACTGCTAACATTCAGATCCCACCCCTAAACATGATTCGGCCAATTACAGAGCTACTAAATCTTCTGGCGTCTGCTGTATTTGTTTTGACGTGGTCTCTCTTTCGGTTGCCTAGAGTATAATAAAGCGTCAAAGTAAGAAGTACTGTCATGCATTTTACGGTTGATTACTTAAAGATCTGCTCAGGTCTGGCCTTTAAACATTTTTTTTAGACAAAGAGGAAAATCTTCGAAAAGGTGCACCCCGGAGACGGGGCCAATGTCGGATTTCTACCGACTCTAAACCTCCTCTTGGGGTTCCAGCCCGAAGGCTATAGTCCTCATGCAGAGAGAAAGTGGCGGAAGAAGCAAAATAACTGTTGAAAAAAGAGATGTAAAACGAATGTTTTATTAGGTTAAAAGTAGGTTAATTGTATTTAAGAGTCAAGTTAAGATTAAGATTAAGCCTGTGACTATGGATCTCAACTATTTTTTGCTCTCTTAAAAACGTGCTACTGAAGTGTTAAGTTATATGTTTCAATTCTTTCTTTTCAGTTTAATAAAAGTTATATAAGTACGTAATATTTCTTCAAGTTTCCATATATGAATAATTCCAAGAGGTTATGGGCCCAGACACAAGTGAAGTTATAGTTTGATAGTTTATTAAATTCTCACTCAATATTACAACATGAAATGAAAAATTCAAAAATTTTAAAATTCGTACAATCAAAATTGCGGAACTAGTCAAGGTATAAATAAAATTGTAAAAACATTCAGAACATTGAGTAACTATACAAAATAAATAACAAACAATGGCTTCATACTAAAAACAGTTAACGCTTATTCAAATGAAGGTACTTAATTTAAAAAACTAGCTGCCAAATATTCACCAACTGAAACTATTCCTTATCAGAATTTTTTTCACTGCTCTTTCAAATCCGTTCATTTCAAAGTTGATGATATGTGTTGGCAATTTGTTTGGTTTGGTCCCCATACATCAATATATATTTGTGTGGACGTCAGACGGTGATACGGTAGTGAATGTTCATGTCTCTGCCTTGTGTGGTGATGATGAAATGTCGAATTTCTGGGAAACATATCTCTGTTACTATGTACGAACTTCAGGCAGGTGAGTATGTACAGACATAGAATGGTAAGTATCTTTTCAGATCGAAAATATTCTCTGCAGCTCTCACTATTTCTGATTCCAGTCAAGGCTCGAATGAAAAACAAAATGAATGACAGAAATATATTCAATAAAGACGGCAAAACAATAATCGCATTGGCAACCACCGGAAAACAGAACAATCAATGACATTTGACAGAACTTAACAGCACTAACTCTATGGTTCTCCTTACGGTGACAATATGAACGAAAATGACAGGGGTATGGCGCGAAATTCAAAAAATGTCCTACAAACTCGATTTTGCACCCTTGCTTTCCTGGAAGACAAGCTATGAAAATAAAATATAGGCATTAAGTAAATATGAAGAAATGAGGGTTTCGATAAATGGAACTTCCTCAGATATTTTGGCAATTACCGAACAATTATAATTGGACTGATAAGAACTGACTCAAAGTTAGATAAACTCAGAAAAGTACAACAAATAGAACATTCATTTCACGTCTATTTACACTCGCAATAACTAAATTACTTTACGATATATCATTAGCCTTTCAGAAAGAGTTCTATACTTGATCATGCCGAAAGATGAATTCTCATCGTCTCGTATATCAGTATGACTGGGGACTGTGAGATTGGGAATGTCGTTTTGAAATCGAAAAATCGATTTTACAGATCGCTCTGATGTACTGAACCGATTTATAGAACCATCGAATCGGATCGATTAACATTTGAGACCTGTGTGAATTAAATTCGAGTTGAGAATTGAGAAAAATATTTTTAAAGTTAACATATATATATATATATATATATATATATATATATATATATATATATATATATATATATATCAAAATATAGATGATGCCGTAGATGTTTTTGTTCTTCAAAAACAGTTTTTCATATATTATCATCTTGCTCAGTCCTTGCTTCAACAGATTATTTAGAAAGACATAATGCCGTCGCTAATATTATTCATTTTAATCTAGGAATTAAGCATGACCTAATTCCCAGAAGAAAAAATTTTACAAATATGAACCTGAGATTATTTGTGAAAATGACAAATCTAAACTTTATTTTGATGAAACAATTCTTTGCAACAGAGCTGTAAAACACAATAGGCCAGATATCATTCTTACTGATAAACAGAATCGAATAACATATATAATTGATATTGCTATTCCCGACACACATAATATACAAAATAAATACAATGAAAAAATTTCTAAATATATGATGCTTCGCGACGAGATTAAAAAATGTGGAAAATGAAAAAAAATTTATTTTACCGATTATTATTTCCAAAACAGGTTAGGTTAGATTATTGAGATTTTGGGTCTGAAGAAAAATTTGTTTCAACAGTTACAAAAGATAACCTTCATCAAATATTGTATTATTCTTCGTAGGTTTCCTTCCGAAAAAATAATGAGGTAGAGTCATAGGTTTTCTCTTCAGTTTATATTGCTCAGAATCTCATTTCATATTTTATTTATTTGTATATATAAATGTAATATAATTAGCTGACAATTTTGTCATATTTATATTCTGAGCAGTATTCTATTCGATCGTTCATCACTTTACGCAAAGAAAACTATTAATGAGTAACATTCAGTGTTACTTGACTAAGGTCCGTACACTGGATTTTTCCGGGGAGAAAGCCTCGGACACTACTCGTTGGTCATTGTCTGATGATGATATAGTTTGTATATATTCATTGAATTAAACGAAGCGTATTTAAGAGATTTTGGGTGTATTAAGTCATAAGGTATACATATATCAGTAGAGATCGGTTTTCAAAATATAGGGTGCGCCAGAGAAAACAGGACAATTTTGGCTTTTGGGGGCTGCGTGCATGGCGGGCAGATTTGGGAACTAGCTATTGTCAGGAATATTATTCATTGATCTACGGTTATATCTACCAAGATATTAATCTCTGATCAAAACGCAAAAACAAGTCAATTTTTGTTTCAAGAGAGACATCTTTTGGGGTACAATACTTGCCTGAAATATCAACCCCCTAAGCGGGGTTTGCAATCCTTGAACATTTAAAATAGGAAAGATGGGTCGAGTGATGACTCAAAAGAAGGTGGTATCTTTGTCTACATTGCCTTGAAGGAATTTCCATTTTTAATTGAAAACTGTAAAAGATACAGGGTGAGCAACTGAAAGATAGGAAAGATTATTTCCCTGAGACTATTCAAGTTTCAGTGAAGTAAAATGGAACAGATCCATGCTGATCAATGGCAGTCATCATCAAGTACCATCCTCATCTCGAATTTCAACCCCTAGAGCAGGGGTGACCACCCTTGAAGATTTGGAAGAGGGTAGATGGGTCTAGTGATACCTCGAAAGAAAGGTATTATCTTTGTCTGCATCCCCGTGAACGAATTTTCATTTTTGATTAAAAACTGTAGAAGATACACAGTGAGCTACTGAAAAATAGAGGAGACTATATTCGCCCGGAGCAATTCAAGTATTAGTGCAAAAAAATGGAACAGATTCATTCCAGATCAAAGGCTGTCATCTTTGATCTAAATGAATCTATTCCAGTTTTCCGCACTAATACTCCAATAGTCTTCTCTATTTTTCAGTGGCTCACTCTATTTTCTACAGTTTTCAATCAAAAATGAAAATTCTTTCACGGGAATGCAGACAAAGATAATACCTCTCTTTGGCGATTTCACTCGACCCATCTACCCTCTTCTAAATTTTCTAGGGTTGTCACCCTGCTCCAGGGATTGAAATTCAAGATGAGGATGGTACTTGACGATGACTGCCATTGATCAGCATGGATCTGTTCCATTTTACCTCACTGAAACTTGAATAGTCTCAGGGAAATAGTCTTCCCTATCTTTCAGTTGCTCACCTGTATCTTTTACAGTTTTCAATTGAAAATGGAAATTCGTTGAAGATGATGTAGACAAAGATACCACATTTCTTTTGAGTCATCACTCGACCCATCTTCCCTATTCAAGGTAGGGTATCGTCTTTGTCTGCATTCCCGTGAAAGAATTTGCATTTTTGATTGAAAACTGAAGAAGATCCAGAGTGAGCCACTGAAAAATAGAGGAGACTATCTATCGCCCTGAGCTATTCAAGTATTAGTGCAAAAAAATGAAACAGATTCATTCCAGATCAAAGGCTGTCATCTCTGATCTAAATGAATCTATTCCAGTTTTTCGCACTAATACTCCAATAGTCTTGGGACGATAGTCTTCTTTATTTTTCAGTGGCGCACTCTGTATCTTCTACAGTTTTCAGTCAAAAATGAAAATTCTTTCAAGGGAATGCAGACAAAGATAATACCTTTCTTACAAGTTATCACTCGACCCATCTACCCTCTTCCAAATATGGTTGTCATATATATATATATATATATATATATATATATATATATATATATATATATATATATATATATATATATATATATATATATATATAGATTAAGGTGAGAAATTTGAATATAAGATTCAATTATTCTGCCAATTTATATATTGGCCTGTTCATTAATGACACTACTGGACGTATTGGAGCATTGTCTTTGAGATTTTTAATTAGGCGTAAAGTTTTGGAGGTCCTCGATTCAGATTTATGAAAGAATTGGTGTCATTTCAGGCTTCCTCAAAAAGAGAAAATAAGTGAAATGCCCAAAAATACCATAGATATCCAAAAAACATTAAGAACAGCTCACATCCATTATATTCAAAATTCACCATGTCAGAATCCATAGATGGAAATGAAGCTACATGAATACAAAATGGAAAAGGTACACTCATAGATAACATATTCACCGATATGATGGGATGCTCTGGTAGGGTTGTGAATAGGGCTCTGTCGGATCATAATGCCCAGCTACTAGCAACTGAGATTGTCAGACGTACCGAGGTTCCTGTGGAACCTCCAGGTGTTTCATTGACAGGGCTATGGATGAGGCAGTGGTTCTGTTCGGGGAGGTTGATTGCTCCAGTGTTTTGGCGGATAAGGATGTAGGAAAATGTTTTGAGAGCTTTCGGTCAACTTTTGCACAGATAATGGATAAGGTAGCTCCCAAACGTCTTCATAGAAAAAGATTTTCTAAATCGAAGCCGTGGATCACCACGACCAGTATAGGCAATTTCGCAAGGATCTAAGTAAAGAAGTAGAGCAAGCAAAGAGACTAGCTAATTTCAAATACATTGCAGAGTCTGATAACAAGATGAAAGCTACTTGGAAAATTGTGAACACTATTGCGGGAAAAAAGAAAGAAACACAGCTTGCAGGCAACATACAATCTATAAAGGAATACTTGAATTCTATGAATCAACACTTGATTGGAGCATGCGCTGGCAGAAATAATCTTAACAAAGCAAATACACGGTTGGTCAAACAGATTATATTTCTTCAGAGTACATCGCTATCGGAAGTCTACAGCATTATACGATCCCTTAAAAACACTTAAGAACAGTAGGATATAATGAGATTCTAATTAAATTGATTAAGTACTATTCAATGCACCTGATTGGCCCATTGTGTCATATTATCAACTTGTCGTTGGAATCAGGTGTGTTTCCAAACAATCTCAAAAAATCTGTAATAAAACTTATACATAAGAAAGGTGATAAAAGTTTTATTGACAATTACAGATCGACCTTAATACCGTCAATATCTAAAATTGTTGAAAAGGTTTTACTGAGAAGACTACTCGATTTACTTGGGAAATTAAATGCATTTAGAAACACGCAGAATGGATACCTGAAAAGGAGGTCAACCACAAGAGCACTTTATCAACTAATCTCTGAGATCTTGGATGCATTAAACAGGGACGGAAGAGCTCTGGCAGTTTTCATGGATTAGTCGAAGACATTGGACAGCATAAATTATTCTACTCTTCTTTCGAAAATACAGAAGATGGGGATCCGAGGAGTTGCCTATAAGTTGGTGAAATCTTATATGGAGAACTGACTGCAATGCTTTCTATCAGTATGGCCATCTGGAAAATAGAATGTGTCAGAATGGAGAGAGATTGAGTTCCTCAGGGCTCGATCATTGATCCTGTGTTTTTGTTCCTGATGTATATTGGAGATATGCCTAACGTTTTGGAGTTCCTAACAGTCCGATGATGCATCGGTTGTAGCATATTTCCAGCAGATGAGTGGAATGCATCCCCTAATAAACGAGATTATGATGTTGTCGAAGACATGGTTTGCTGAAAATGATTTGAGACTAAATATCGGCAAAACTGAAGTGATGGTCATACACTATTTCATCCCTAGTTTGTCTATGAGGGTCTACGCAGATAATGAGATTATCATGTTAGCCAGCTGTACTTCCTTCTTGGGCCTAAAAATTGATTCTCAATTGAACTGGAAGCAGCATATTAACCAGGTTGTCTCAATGACATCGAGCTTCTGTTATGCCCTTAGAATCATATCGAATCAGATGAGTGCAAAATCCGCAATAGGAGCTTATTATGCTTATGTTAATTCACGGCTTAACTATGGAATAGTGTTTTGGGGAAATTCTGTAGACGTCCATAGAATCTTTGTCCTTAAGAGAAGAGACTCATGCAGAGAATTATTCAAGATCAAAAAGATACTTACACTATCCTCATTATATGTTTTGGAATGCATACCGTTTGTGAAGGAGCACTATGTAGAGTTTTTCGCTCAGCATAAGGTCTCACATACCTATGATACTCGAGGTGTTTTGAATTGTACGCTGCAATTTAAAAGAACTCACAGAAGCCATGTACATAAAGCCGTGAAGATTAGCATGATAAAAATTTTCAACCACCTACCACAGAGATTGAGGAAACTTCCAACGAAATTACATATGCCTACAATCAGGCCCGCCGCTAGCGGTTTGAACGCCGGTGTGAAATTCCTATCGTGCCACCCCTATCTAACTACAAAACCTAGGTGTTTATAAAAATGTGAAAAAAAATGCTGTACAGTGAAAAACTATGTTATATTAGGTTATTTTATACAAGATAGATACACTAATACGACATTAAACGAAAAAATGAAGGCTAGAAAGGTGCAGTTTATACATATTATGTAGGTAGGTATAGGTATTAAGTTATTTTACAGAAACTGCACCTTTCTTGCCTTCATGTTGGCAAAATCAGCTATAATTTTTTTGGTGTCTAGTCTATTTAGAATCTCATGTTCAATTGAAATTATTGCTAAATTACTTAGTCTTTGCTGGTGCATAGTTGATCTCAAATAGTTTTTTATTATTTTTAACTTTGAAAATGACCTTTCACCAGATCCAACTGAAACCGGCAATGTAAGTAGTATCCTTAGCGCTATTGCTGTATTCGGAAATGTTGACACTGATTCATTAGCAAAAATGTATTGCAATAGGGTTGGTGGATCATTAGACTGGTTTTCAGTTAAATGCAACTTTAAAGCATTGATTTCATTAAACATATCTATACCGTCAATATCTGCGTCACTACTTGAACTATCTTTTAGCTTCACATTCAAATCTTTACAATGTTTCATTCATTATCTTTGGAGTAACTAAACAAGTTATTATTGGTGAAAAATCCAAAAACGTCGGTAAAAGTTTCCAACTCATCGAATCTACGTTTTAAAGAAGTTAAGGTTTGGTCCAGGATCCTAAAAAAAACATCTACCTTGTATTTTGTTTTAGGGTCTAGTAAGACTTCATCACTCTGTTCATACTGAAATTGAGTTGGTTTTCTTCGTGAACGAACGGTATCTATAGGCGGAAAATCTGCATCTACATTAAGTTCCCGAGCCACAGTGGTAGCTTCTTCTAACACCCTTTCGAAATGCTCATCTGTGCGATATTCGGTGATTTATGAATCAATTTATTTAACAAATTTATGCAGATTTGAGTATTTATTGTGGGGTTTTGCATCATTTTGCTAATAGCATTAATTTCGTTTAAAATATCAAACCAAATTACAACTAAGCAAATAAATCTATAATTTTGAATATTCAAAGCAAGCGAATGTGCTTTGTGAGTTGTTGTACAATCCCATTCCGACGAATTGTTATCTGATATTTCAAGTAAAGCGTCAAATCTTTTTCGAGGTGATACCGTAAAGGTTTGACTGCATCGATTCTGCTAGACCATCGCGTGGCACTTAATGCCTTTAGTTTTAAATCAGGTAAATGCTTGCAAATTATGGACCACCTTTTGGTAGAAGACGAAAAGAAAACGTAAATTTCTTGAATTAAGTTGAAAAAGTTGACCGTGTCGTGCGTTATATTTGCCGCATCGTTAACGACCAAATTGAGACTATGCGCCGAGCATGGAACGTAAAATGCACGATTATTCATTTCCAATATTTTTTTTTGTAATCCATTGTGTTTTCCACGCATATTAGAACCATTGTCATAACCTTGGCCACGTAAGTTTTCAATATCAAGGTTTAATTGCGAAAATAAATCTAAAACAAAATTTAATAGTCCTTCACCTGTGGAGCTGGTTATCGGACAGATGCCAATAAAACTTTCGCATATTGTAACATTTTTAGTTTCACTGTTTAAAACAACATACCTTAGTATAACTGTAATTTGTTCTGTGTGACTTACATCTGGTGTGCAATCTAATATGATAGAGAAATATTTTGATTTTCTGACTTTGTTCAGGATATAATTTTTTATGGTCGTGCCGAGTAAATCAATGATTTAATTCTGAATCTGATCTCCTAAATAGTAAGTCATGGGAGTTGAATCGAATTTCGAGACTTGAATTCTGTGAATATGTTCCCGCATAACTGAATCAAAGGATGCTATCATTTCTATTGCTTTGAGAAAATTACCATTATCATGCTCCTATAATATTTTGGACGAGCCCCTAAACGCCAGACATTGATGAGATAAAAATTTTATAACAGCTATGATCCTTTCCAATACATCACACCATTGTTTTTTTTTCAGATTCTAATAGTCTCAGTTGCATTTGATTTACAGTAGTTTTATTTTTTAACATATGATTTAGTTGGACCCAATATTTTAAATTTTCGCTATGGGAAATGCTTGTTTCGTGTCGTTTTAAGGTAGATGACAGATTTTGCCAATCGGAAAAACCGCATGGAGCTGACAGACTACTTACAGTTTTACTGAATATTTTACAACAAAAACAATAGACTGAATCTTTTGACGTAGAGTAAACAAGCCATTCTCTGTTCATTTTTTCTCCATTAGGAAGATTTCTAGAGTAATAACTGTTTGCAAATTTTCTTCCATCGATATTAGCAGGAAAATTGTGGTTAAACAGCTGCACGGGACCACGGCTAACCAAAATATTAACAATATCATTAGTCATACTGGCGGGCCACGAACCGGGATCATCACCACAATCTAAACTTACAGCTTACAGGTTCTTTAGCACTACTTTCTCTTTTTTTAGTTTCACTGGAGTCTCCTTCTGAAGGACTAAGATTTTTCTCTTCAGATACCTCCATAACTTCTAGATTTAAAGCTGCGCTTGTTGAAGCTACATCTACGTCAACATTCTCTTGACATTCAGAGTCCCTTTTTTCTGGTTTACTAAAAATGTTCTCAAGAGATCCCGTTAGTTTTTTTTTCTCTGTATATTTTTCTCGTTTTTGCCGTCGAAATTGAGCTCCTGAAATTTTTTTCCTTTTTTGCGGTTCCTGGAATTTTTTTGAAAAAGTTTAGTATACCGTTGTACAAAAGTAACTTAAATCCCAAAAGGAGGTCGATCATTCCACCCATTATTGCGAACAAACCTTACTAGGGGGTCAACACTGAAATCGCGAAAAAAAATCAGCTTTTCCATACATTTTGTATGGAATAGTTATTTTTTTCGCGATTTCACCGTTGACCCTATAGTAAAAGTTGTTCGTATTTATGTGTAGAATGACTCCCTTTCGGGATTTAAGTTGCTTTTGTTACACCCTGCATAGGTATAATTTTAATATTTTTTTTATAAATCTTCACTCTTAAGTTGAAAAACAGAAAAGAATACCCTTTAAATCACAATAATAATCACAATACTACTGCGAAAAAAAATGTTCATACCTACTGCACACAAATGTAATGGAATAACTAATTTTTTTTCGCGACTTCAGAGTTAACCCCATAGTAAAAGTTGTTCGTATTGATTAGATGGAATGTCCTCTTTCGTTACTTAATTTACTTTTGTTACACTCTGTATTAATTTTAATACATTTTTTAAATAAATCTTTACTTTAAGTTTTTCAGTAAAATAACCTTTAAATTTTACATGAATACCTGCTGTTTATATGAATGCGCCCATATGCTGATTAATTAAACAAAGACACTTACCATAATTATGATTTTTTGCGCCGACGGATAATATAAATAATTTTCTAAATTATTTTTATAGTCACACTTCGCACAAAAATATACAGAATATTATTTATTTTAAGTCCCTGGACCGTTTCCGGATCTCACATTAGGGCTATAACCAAATAATTGAAGTTTGTTGTTCACTCACATCACTTTCGCATTTGTGTTAAATAAATAAAAACAAAGAAATGAGTATATAGTTTTAAGGGGATTTCCCCTGATATCTATGGGATTTCCCTATTTCGCATAGAGCACGATACGGATTAACTTTGTTCTCATGAATTTCAATAGATGGCGCTATGTAATGCTACGATATAAAAGAAATATTTGGGCGCCGTTCATCATATTATTTTTATAAGGATTATCTTTTTAGTATTGTGAGGTGACAATGTCTGAATTTTAGTCGATGATTGTCTGATTTGCCGCCCCCCTGAATGCGCCGCCCGCGTGCATTGCACGCCTTGCACGCTCGCTTACGGCAGGCCTGGGCTAAGTTCACACTAATACCATTCAACGAATTTGAAACACCTGTACAATACGAGTCCACACTGATTTGCATCTTAATTCTCATAATATGAAACAAACACCAGGGTTTTATAACAAGTTTCTGATAAATTGGAAAACTGGAAAGAGTATTATTAAAAAGATAAAAGTCATGATCATCAAAAAAACAACTTGTATTTTCTAGATAAAAATGTATATTTTACAAGATATAACTAGTTGATTTTGGTTTTTTCCGAATTTCAACTTCCTTCCTTTGCTTTGAACAACGTAAAAGGAAATCATTCATGTGTCAAAGCTACTAATTCAGGTGGGCGTTTAGGTGTTCCTAGATCACCAATTACAGAACACGTAAACATCCAACGAAAGTGGGAGACTTCAACGGTAGTAAAAGTACGAAAGTACGATACCAAGATCAAGTGTCATGGTTCCTACCTGAGTAACTTGATTAGTAGTACATACACAAACGTTCATTCAGCATCTGGTTATAGTGCAGAGCACAAACGTTGACGGCGCGCATTTCAAATACGCTAAGTTCGTTACACCCGCAATTGTGATGAACTGAAAGCAGTTTTTCAGTGAGAAAAAATTATCTTATGTATACAAACATTGAAGAAATAATGGAAGAAGGTTTTTCATTCACTATTCCCACGGGAATCAATCTGGATAAACTAGGACTCGATCGTAACATCTCGGTGATAATAGCACCGGGTTCAAACCTAGCCGCGGTGCGGGAAAACGCCGAATACGAACAATTTTTGGCAGATGTGTGGGTTGGTATTGTTTTAACTCTTATGGTTTTAGTTTGTGTCTGTTGCATGTGCTCGTGTTTGTTATACCACAAGTTTCAACAATGGAAGAGAAATAGTAAGTCATTTTATTTTATATATTCGAATATTATTTTGAAATCTTCAGAGAATCGGAAAAATGTGAATAGTATGTTTCATAGATTTCTTCAAACTTCATTATTTATTTATGTGCTTTTTAATCTTTCAATTGAACATGAATAAAAATTTATTGTAATAATATTCTTCAGGAAACATGTGTTGAAATGCGAGAGAATGATACCCAAATACACAAACACCCAAACAATTTTTTTTCTGAAGGAGACACAGGCAACGTCCCACGTCTATATTTCTTCGTCTGTGTTATCAAACTTGGACATTAAGTGCATCAAATTATGACCATCCTAAGGATCAAATGTATATTATAAAGGTTTTGAAATCATTTGTTGGACAATTTAAAAACCTTATGGTATTATTCATCATTGCCAAAAGGCATACGAACGTTTTTTACGATTTGATCCCTTAAAAAAACATTTGGCCATATTATAAACATGGTGTTCCCAATATGGCTACATATGACTAAGAAATGAACTACATTTTTTTCTCAATCTTAATACATAAGGAACTATGAAAACGAGGAACTGCAGAGATTTATTCCTTACCTTTCGTTTCTGAAGACTCGCATACATACAATAATTGCTTTCGCAAAATCTTATATTAATAATATTATTGACACATTATATATGCCCTGTACATAGCGAACGATAATATTACTAACCTGTAGTAGCGAAAATTTCGTGAAAAGCACTCGTAACCATTTGCTCAAAATCGGCCATATTAAGAAACACTGCAGAAATGGTGACATCTATCATTGTCAACTCCCTAAAAAGGAAAACTGTTTTGCACCTTCTTCACAGATGACTTTAATTCAGATTAATTTTTTCAATTAATATGACTTATGCTTAAGATGATTATAACTCGATATGAATCGAGGGTTTATGCTTATGACTCTAAAAATCAAACATCAATCTTCTCACTAGAGCCACAGTCGAAACGAGCACGTCAAAGTGGTGTTACGAGCAAAAATCCTTTTCGTAAATTTGTATTTTGTAACCGGTATATTTTGGTTCTAGGATTTTTCTTCTTCATTCGTCTCTGAGGATTCGTTGGTAAACAAAGGCAAATAATATGTGTTAACTTCTTGGTGTTATTCTGTCATTCATTTGGGATAATTAAACTACCCACTATTATAAAGTGAAGGGGAAATAGGTTCCCAGCTGAGTCTCTCTGGGTCACTTTTGATTTGGAACTTTGTGAAGAGTGCGATTTTGGATTGTCGTTTCGCAATTTTTCGGATTTATCTCTAATCATGTGAATCAATAATCGTGAGAAACGAAGAATACCACGATTTGGTTTGCATTGTATTTTGGATTACAACCGATATTTTTGAGTTTTGATAAGCAAGTTCTCATCCATGTGATTGATTGGCCGCCGACTTTCTGAGCGGTGAGTCTTTTCTTCTTCTGGTGTATGTGTATATATATAAAAGGAAACATATCTTCTCCTTTTTTTATAGGCCTTTACTTTGAGCCTACAGTTTAACCCCTAAATGTAACAATTACCACACTTACCATCCGAAGCTCAAACATCTGATAGCCTAGATCCGATTTTCTACAATAACCACCTATACAGGCATCCCGAGCAGTATTGTTTTGGGCCTTCACTTGCCTCAGGAAAAGAGGTAATAAGGAAGTGAAGTGGGCGAAACCCTACAGATAAGTGGCCAGCCCAAGAATAAATATCACCAACTTATAATCTCCTCTATTCATTTCGCATTTGAAAGAAAGCATTTAGTAATTTTGAAGCGTATATCTATTTCTGTATCCATTAATTGTCAGGAAAATAAACGATTATTTCCTCCAGTCCAATTTAGTGGTATATATATATATATATATATATATATATATATATATATATATATATATATATATATATATATATATATATATATATATAATTTATTCGTCTTGGCCAATTACCAGCCCTGACCATAATTACTACAGGTACCTTTTATAAAAACCGATGAAACTCAAATATTAACATTACAATTACTATTTTGAGTTAGGTTAAACTTTGAATCTTTTTACATTTTTCGAATAATTATCATAACATATTGAAAATATTCTAATTTATCAATCACCACCTCCTAAATAAACCTCAAAATGTTTTGAAAATGTGAGCCAGTATACCTTCATCATAATAAATTTGATTTATTTGGCAGGTACTAAATTATAACGTTTGCTCATATATCACATAAGAAATGTTTCTATCTTCAAAGATAATACATTCTGTCAAAATATTACCGGGAATTGATTGTTAAAAAATCTGCTTAAGACCATTCTAAAAATGTCGTTGGCACAACTGATTTCCATACTGACGCGGAGTTTGAACGCGATCTGCCATTGAGTTTGTTTACAGTTCTCGATTTTGTTAAGCTTCGGAATAACACTTTCCAACTGAACCAAGACCGAAAAGACCACGTCAAAGTCGATCGAAAGTCAAGATAATGTTGACTGTTTTCTTTTATTATATTTATTATTATTTAAAAATAAAGAATATTACCTGCGCATTACGCGGTGTTGAAAAAGGTCCGATTCATGGATTTTGCACCATCTCCTAAACCTATCATTTCAGAATAAAAACTCAACAAATATCATCGAACAACCACTGTATTCTCCTGAAATGACTCCGGTCGACGCTTTTCTATTTCCAAAACTCAAATTAGTACTTCGAGGTATCCGTTTTGAATCGATAGATGACACAGAAACTGAAGTGATTCCGGAAAAACTGTTTGAAAAATGTTTTAAGGATTAATTTAATTAACACTGAATGTTACTAAAGGACCTGGTCCTGCTATGATTCCCTCAATATTCATTAGATCATGTTGCTGGCTAAAATTGTACCTATTTTCAAGAATGGTAAGAAAAATCTAATTAATAACTAAAGGCTGGTGTCCATTCTAAGTCACTTTGGTAAAATATTTGAATCGATTATAACTGACTTTTACATCTATGCAGTTCTAGAATCACAAAGTATCAGCATGATTTCTTCAAAGGGAAAAGAGTTCTCACAAGTTTAACCCCATATACCAATTTCTTGTCCGAAAGTCTTGATGATGCTGTTTAGGTGCTACTTTAATAAGTATTCTCTCAGACTTTGGTATGGCTGAATCAATGACGAGATGGTTGCAATCATATTTGATGAATATGTCACAGTTTGTAGTGATAACTGGGGTCTCTTCAGAAATGCACCTTGTGACATCAGGGGTACCTCCAGGTTCTCACTTTGGACCCCTTCTTTTCGCCATCTATATCAATGACATTTCTGAGTGCTTTCCTAATACTTCACATGAACTCTTGGCTGATGATTTGAAAATTTACAAACGAATTGGGTCTCATGCTGATACACAGTTGTTCCAAGGTTATTTAGATCTCTTTTCTTTGTTCTGTAAGTCCCGATATTTTCAACTAAATGTCGATAAATGTCAGCACATAACCTTTACAAAAAACATCAACATCATACATACCTCTTTTTCTCTCAATAATCAGGATGTGACTAGGGTTGAACCGGTTAAGGACTTGGGTATTGTCTTAGATGTCAAACTTTCATATGCACTTGTGGATTGCATAGTATCGAGAGCTTTTAAAATGCTTGGTTTTATACTCATTGTCATTGAAAACACTATACTTTGCCCTAGTCAGGTCAACTTTGGAGTATGCTACACATGTATGGTCACCCTTTTACCACGTTCATATTGAGAGAGTACAGAGAAAGTTTTTTAAAAGTTTAAATTACAGATTTAATCGCAATTTGATGCAAAGTGATTATAAAGTCAGCTTGTGCCGATATCGTGTCTTAAGCTTGAAAGGTAGACGTGCTCTATTCGATGGTATTTTTTTGTAACGAATAATCTTTACTACGATCCCTTGATTAATTTCCTCACTTTTAATGTTCCTTAATATCATAATCGTTATAACACCTTATTCTACGTACCTAAAACCCGAACTGCTCTATACTACAACTCTATAGTTGCGTTTCTGTAATTACCACTTCAAGAATTTCAATTTGTTTAATATGATCTTGGTTTATTTCAAGAAAAAATTGATTTTATATCTAACAAACCATTATAATTCATGAAATGAAGCTAGAATCGACAACTTTGTTTCTATATGAACTGGATTTTTTCTTGTATCATTTGAATTGAAAATGTTTTCTTCTGTTTTTCATTAGTTAGTCAATATTGATAGAATATCTGTCGAATTTTATTTATAATTATCTTAAATTGTTTTCGTAGAGAACCCCTATAATTGGAATTTTTCTATTGGGGATCATGATCCAGTAAATAAATAAATTCTTTGGCGTAAATGTGTTATTTCGGAAGGGGCACTTTGAAAGCGATACTATGAATTTGGATGAAAAATAAATATTTTGTGGTTCATTGACCAATTCCCGGAACTTTTTTGACTGAATTTATAAAATTCGGAGGAAATATTTGAAAACTCACAATTGGGAAAAAACTAAAGAATTTCTTGAAATTTCAACATCCTGTGTTTCCGGAACGAAATTGCAGGTAAATTGTTGAGCTCTGTTATTGTTCTGGATTCTCCACATCCCATTACACCTTGAATCGTAATAAAATGGCATTATTTTAGTTAACACAAATTATTTTCGGTGTTATTTGAATGTATACTGAGCTACCATTAAAATAACTACTTCAATAATCAAATAATATTTCGTACTAAAACATAATATATATGTATATATATATATATATATATATATATATATATATATATATATATATATATATATATATATATTTTGAAAAGAGAGTATTTACAAAAATTCGAATAATTGTATTTACAATGAATGCTTATATCTATAATTTTGGTGTGTGTCAGAAAAAACACAATCGTAAGAAACAAGCGAAAAAATAGAATACCAGCGGAAAAAACAGACCATGCATGTTCCTTAATCTGGCATCTAAACTCGCATCATGCCTCCTGCGATTGGCCGTAAAGTGTCTGCACAGGAAATGTAACAGGGGAACCATAATATTTTACGTATGATTCAGTAAACGAGTGAATAAACCTGTGGTAAAAACTCGTTTTCCTGTCACTATTGCACTAGCAATAGCTTGTCTGTTTATGTTGTGTTAGTGTCGTGTGTACAAAAAGAGTACCAAAAATTTTTCTGCTTAGCAGCTTCATTCTTTCAATGTCATCTTGCACTCCATGATTTCCAGGACTTCTTCACGAAGACAAGGGTGAAGAGGAAGGGGGATTGGGACTGGAAAAATCTGTAACAATGGAAAAAGAAAACCAGCAGAAAAATATTTCATCAAAACATACCTAACTTGAATATAAGTACTCAATTAATGCTCCTCTGTTTTTCAACAGGGAACATCTTATACACCTTTTAAGAATGAAGCCCCACATGGGTGTAGCCCTTGCCTTATCAACATGGTGTTTTCCTATGGTGTACCATAGGAGAAAAAAACACTAAGGGGGAGCAAAAACTAATCTCCTAAATAGACTTAAAATTCTCCACCCAGTTAAAATTATCTGAAACGGAATGAATTTCTTGAAAACCACCCGTAAAATGGTAAATAGAACAATCGAGGACTAAATGTCTTATTGTTTCTTCAGCTGCGCCACATTCACATGCTGGACTTTCTACAGTATTCCATTTGAACAACATACTATTATTACGACCATGTCCTGTCCTGGGACGATTTAATATACACCAATTTTTCCTACTTATTTCGAAACCTGCAACCCTTTTGGAAGGGTCCTCTATGAGAACTTTATTAAAAACATCAACTTCCTGCCTTTCAGTTTTCCAAAGATCAACAGCCTTCGCCTTTGTATGCAAAAAGTCAATCGACCAAATAGGTTTCCTAGATTTCAATCTCAGGTTAGGTGGTTTTTGAAGATCGTGTATTATCGGAAAAACTTCTGGAAATGAGTGATACTTATCCCTAGGTGATCTAAGAGCTAATTTCCTGCGAATATGGGAAGGAACTATATTACAAATAACCGGAAGCCATGAGGTGATACATCCACTTATAACTCTCATAGAAAAGTTCAACTGAGAATCTATCTTATTGACATGAGCACTATTCAACCACACCTGACAGCAATATTCTGCTGCTGAATATACTAAAGCTAAAGCAGTAGTTCGCAAAGTAGAGACTCCAGCGCCCCAATTAGATCCAGCTAGTTTATGTAGTATATCGTTTCTTGTTTTCAACTTCTGACATAATTTATCATTATGAAATTTGAAAGTCAAAGAACGATCAAGCTTTACACCAAGATATGTTGGATTGAAATTATGAATTAATAGTGATTGATTGAAGAATACTCTTAGTTGCCTATCCTTCTCATGATTGTTCAGATGAAAACAAGAAACCTCTGTTTTCGAAGGATTTGGACTTAAACGCCATTTTTTGAAGAAAATGAAACTATTGTTAGTAAAAATGAATTCATCATAGATCATCAACATTAACTATGAAATATACGCTTGAGATTAGTTCTAGTTTGGTATAATATCAAATAGAAGCGAAAGTATACTGAAAAACCAGCATTTTAATATCTACCTTCTTTATATTTATGGCATTTGTATTGAAGATTGAAAGATAAGTTGTTTTTGAAGTAGGTTACTTGTATTTACATCAATACTCTTTGATAATACGAGACGTTTGAAAGTACAAAATATACAGCGCCAAGAAATTAATGCACAATTAACTAACTAAACCCTTGATTATAAAAGTAACCGAACAGTACTACCAAAACCATCTGATAACTTGGTACTTTATTGACAGTTATTCAAAATAAAATTTTATGACATTTTTGTGTAAACAACTTGAGTTATTGCTTCATGTTTGTTATCGATTACACTCAAAATGAGCACCCGGTATAAGATATTTACGTTTAATTTCTTGTGTCGAACCTTGTATCGACTTGTCTCCAATTAAATCAGAATAAAAGTTGATTTTGTATAGCAACATTCAGAGGTACCTACTCTATTTATTACAAAAATGAAAACGTTTCAGTCAAGTAAAATCCTTTCGAGTTTATAATAAAACATTTGTCTGTGATGTCTCCAGGAATTGTATCTCCTAACGTACTTGGAAAATTTGTTATGGTGATGCCAAACTCGGGATTAAATGGTTATTTTATGATCTACTCAGAATACCTGCAGTATTCTTAGAATCCCATGACGTGCTAAGAACTCCTTCTACCTGCATAAATGAGATTTATTCAGTTCACTGGGTATTCCCAGATGATGATACTGGCTATACCTATGAATAGTTGTTTCCGATAACAACCAACAGCGTAAATCCGGAGAAGAAATTACTTTCTCCATTTAGTTTGACAAGGTTTCGAGAATACTTCAAATCGTACTTGAACAACTGACCCTTATCGAAATATTAATGGAAATTTCAGACATTGGTCAGGAAGTATGCGATGGGTTAATCAAATTATTTAATTATTTCACCGTTTATGTTAATGACGGAACGTAATGTGTAGCGCATATAGAAATATTATGTCACAAGGTTTTTCGTCGGTCAAGGTACAAGGTAGAACTTCTATAGAATAGAAGTACACACAACCAAATTTATATGGAATCACTCGGTATTTCACATTATTGTTTCTTTCGAACCTTGGATCTTTGACTACTTGTGAAGAATGAAGTTTTGGTTGTAAAAAAACCGGAAAGTATGATAAGAAATGTTGAATTATCGCCACATGTTCCGGGATATTGTACTAAGTCATCACTGAGATGTAAAACTGTGAATTTCAAAATTTAAAAAAGCCTATAATCATAATTCAAAATGTTGTTACTTGTTGTTGTTACGTTGGATTGTCCTATGTGCAGAGGGGTCGAATAATTGCTCTCATTGAAGAAGGGGTGACACAGAGGGATACAGCGGCCACAATGGGGGTATCACAGGGGGTGATTTCAAAAACCTACGCCCGATATGTGGAGCTACAATCTCAGCAGAATAGGCCTAGAAGAAGTCGAAGGAAGATCACTTCTGAAGAACAAGACCGCTCTTTGTGCCAAATCGCAAGAAGAGACTAGTGCATAGCACCCCATACTCCAAAGGCAAATTCTAGAAGTAACAGGCGAAACGATACGTCAAAGATTTCGTTTAACAGATTTATACAATAGAAAGCCCTCAAGACTTCCAGAGCTAACCGGACAACAAAAAATAACAGAATTAATTGGTGTATCGAGCACCAAAATTGGAATATTGAGAATTGGCGAAATGTTCTTTTTTCGGATGAGACCAGAATTGGCGTTCGATTAGAAACCGGATTCGGATTTTAAGGGGTCGTGGAAGACAAGCTAGACTCCGAGCAGCAAGACAAATTCCGAAATACCAAGGAGGCAGTTTGATGTTTTGGGGTGGCATTATGCTGGGAGGCAAAACAGATTTGATTTCGTTTCCTGCTAGTGTAATTGCTAGAAATTACGTGGACCTAGTGCTGGAGGCCATAGTGAGACTCTGGCGAGGTTCCCACGGTGAGAATTTCACTTTTATACAAGATAGAAAGAATCGCTATTTTGGACTGGCTAGCTTGTTCTCCAGACCTAAATCCTATTGAATATTTATAGGATAATCTGACCAGACAAAGCGATATAATTATCAAAAAAGAATAACATCAACTGGTAATACAGTAAAGTTCTTTATCATGATGTGAGAACAATCTCAGAGACTAAATTGACTTATACATGCAATGAAAAATGTCCATAGTGTCTAATTGATCTTGGATAGACATTTCAATTTGCCGCACAACATTTCTTAATATTATGAAATGCATCTCGAAATCTTTACATCATATTATCCCTTTTGATAATTCAAATAGACCACCTTACTTTTTAATAATAAATAGAAAGACAATTCCATTACTTATTGAAATGTATTTGTATTTCTATACATATATACAGAGTGCTTCAACGAAAACTAAACAGAGACTATATCTACCAAGATATTAATTTCTGATCAAAACGCAAAAACAGGTCAATTTTTGTTTCAAGGGGGACATCTTTTGGGGTACGAAACTTGCCTGAAATATCAACCCCCTAAGCGGGGGTTGCAATCCTTAAACATTTTGAATAGGGAAGATGGGCCGAGTGATGACTCAAAAGAAAGGTGGTATCTTTGTCTACATTGCCTTGAATGAATTTCCATTTTTATTGAAAAACAAAAGATACAGGGTGAGCAACTGAAAGATAGGAAAGACTATTTCCCTGAGACTATTCAAGTTTCAGTGAAGTAAAATGGAACAGATCCATGCTGATCAATGGCAGTCATCATCAAGTACGATGCTCATCTCGAATTTCAACCCCTAGAGCAGGCTTGACCACCCTTGAAAATTTGGAAGAGGGTAGATAAGTCTGCATCCCCGTGAACGAATTTTTATTTTTGATAGAAAACTGTAGAAGATACAGAGTGAGCTACTGAAAAATAAAGGACTATCTATCGCCCTGAGCTATTCAAGTATTAATGCAAAAAAATGGAACATATTCATTCCAGATCAAAGGCTGTCATCTTTGATCTAAATGAATCTATTCCAGTTTTTCGCACTAATACTCCAATAGTCTTGGGGCGATAGTCTTCTCTATTTTTCAGTGGCTCACTCTGTATCTTTTACAGTTTTCAATCAAAAATGAAAATTCTTTCACGGGAATGCAGACAAGGATAATGCCTTTCTTTCGAGTTATCACTCGACTCATTTACCCTCTTCCAAATTTTCAAGGGTAACCTAAACCCTGCTCTAGGGGTTGAAATTCGAGATGAGGATGGTACATGAAATAGTCTTCCTATCTTTCACTTACTCACCCTGTATCCTTTACAGTTTTCAATCAAAAATATAAATTCGTTCAAGGCAATGTAGACAAAGATACCACCTTTTTTTTGAGTCATCACTCGACCATCGTCCCTATTCAAAATGTTCAAGGATTGCAATCCCCGCTTAGGGGGTTGATATTTCAGGCAAGTATTGTACCCCAAAAGATGTCCCCCTTGAAACAAAAATTGACCTGTTTTTGCGTTTTGATCAGAAATGAATATCTTGGTAGATATAGTCTCTGTTTACTTTTCGTTGAAGCACCCTCAAAAAGTATAGAATAAATACTGCATTTTATTCGTTTATGATACATTCTGTCCAAAAAAACACAGGAAATTATTTATGCATATGAGTGGTACAGTACATTCAACAGCGGCCGAGATGTGGTAGAACATTTGCTTCGCTCTAATCGGTCATCAACACCTTCAACTGAAGTTAACATCAATAAGGTGAAGGAATTGATAAATTTGAGAGAATGGGCAATGAACTTTTAGTGTCTCACGAATCAATTTGTACCATTTTGAACGATTGGTTGGGCATGAAACGCGTTGCCGCTCGGCTATTGCCAAAAGTGTGCCACTTTCGTAAAACGCATTGTAACTGGTGATGAGACATGGGTTTATGAGTTTGACATGCAAACCAGTCAACAAGCTTCAGAATGACGCCTTCCAATTGAACCGAAACCGAAAAAAACCACGTCATAGTTGATCAGAAGTCAAGGTTGTTCACTCGGAAATCTTGCAAGAAGGACAGACGGTAGATAAAGAATCTTACCTGAGCGTTATGTTAGTTTACTTTACGGTAGTTTTTGATAGAATGTATATCAAATTCACGAGAATTATTCTCCCCATTATTTAATGCTAAAAATCTATCAAGCTCACTAGTTATATTTAAGAGAAATATTGAGAAAATGACTTAGTAATCATAGATGTATAAAACCTTTTTTATCAAACTCAATTTGTTGTTTATTAGGTCGAGGAGAACGGAAGCACACTGTTTTTTCGAAAACGTGATCGACCGTTAGCAACCTAACGGTCGGATGTAAAGTAGAGCAACGTACTGCCCGAATTCAACGATGTTATTTTTAGTTAACGATGCAATTTGACTTTAACTCAATGAAAATCATGTTGATATAAAGTTGAAGAATAAAATCAAGATAATAATCACATTTACATTCAAATGAATGTCTTGAAAATTTTTTATAATTTCATATTTATTAATTTATGCAAAATAGTGTTTCAAAGATATCATTGCCGCCAAAACTACCTGAATTGATAAATTTTTTTTATTATACAAACGGAATTGAATATTTTGATATAAATCCGCATCCTTTCCATAAATTCCAGTAGGTAAATTGAAGAATGCAATATACGAAACAATTTTGCCATGTAAAACAAAAAATGGTTTTCGCTGGGGATTTCAATGTGGATTTTTCAGAACCAACAAAGAAGCTGCATACGTTAAAAAATCTGTTTTCGTCATATGGAATGACCCCTATGTTCAGGGAATCGTCAAAAGTATCAAAAACTCGATGCATCGATAATATATTCATTTCCGCTGAATTGAAGCAAACTTCTTCACAGAGGACTGTTGAACCCCATCTCTCGGATCATTTTGGCAGTGCTGGAATATAGATTTAACAAACTGGTGTAAGCCACCACCTGATAAACGGAAAGTTGTTAAGTGTAAAAATTACTCGGAAAAATACTTACCTGTTGAAGAAGGAGTTACAAAATATTGACTGCAACAGCTTTCTTGACGAAAAGTCGACTGAAGATGCTTATACATGTTTTCACAAACTATGGATGGGTCTTCTCGACAAATATTACCCTGAAATGAAAAAGGAAATCAAGAACTAACCTGGCAAATATAAAACTGATGAGTGTCTGGAGTTCATCAAAGAAGAACTAGACATTTTACAAACAGTTCACAGGGCGAAAAAAATGATAAGTCAGCGGAAGCCTACAAATTATGTAAAAAACAATATATCTCTTATTTAGATCAAATAAAAAGAAGAAACAACGAGAACTACATTAGGAATGCTGCTAATAAAACTAGAGCGGTTTGGGATGTAGTGCGTAAAGAAGTGAATCCTAGGAGTTTTTCGGACACTGAGGATCTGACTCCAACCGCCTCAGAATTAAAGTCACCTGACAGGAGCAGTTTTTGTTTTGCTTCCCGAAATGGCCCTTTTCCTGAAATATTCCGTGATAACATTGGAAGTTTATTGAAAAGTTTAATTCCCATGTATTTAGGGCAGCTCTCGTATCCACCAAGAGAATGCTTGGGTATTCTTAAATCATTTGAATTGCGAATTGTATAACTGTGAAAAAAGTTATTAGAAGTAAATGCTCTCATGTTAATTTTTACATATGTCAAAAGTTCCAAGATATAAATACAAGGTAAAGTGAGTATTTTAAGTTCCCTGAATAGTTCTCCACATGATGATCTTTTGGACATACCGACTATGTTTCTAATCGCTTGCTTTTCCAGTTTGAAAACTCCGTAAGACATCCTAGATACAAAATGTGCGTGATAGTAGCACATGCATAGTTTTGTTTGTAATTGATTAAAGACGATAAAAGGCATAGCAAACTGAACTCAGTTGCTTACATAGGTAATCAATATGTGACTGCCAATTTAAACTCTTATCAATAATAATAGCTAAGCTCTTGGTGGAGTGTTCTTCATTTTCAATAGATAAGACTTATTTGTGCTATTACTTGTATTCTTTAGGGAAAAGCTTATAAAGTTCGTTTCATTAATATTTAAGAAAAGACAGTTCTTATAAAACCATTCCATAGACTTAATGAGACTTGACTGAGCCTGAATGAGAGTCTCTAATATTGTTGAACCACTACACAAAAGGGTTGTGTCATCTGCAAAGCTTGTGAGACTATTGGGTCTGTCGATAATTACCGCAATATCGTTTAGGTATATCAAAAATGAAAACGGGCCCAAAACTGAGCCCTGTGGTACTCCACAGTTTACATTTAGGATTTTGAATCTTACACCATCAACTTCCACGAGCTGTTGTCTATTGGAAAGGAACGACTGAATTAAATCATTGCCAACGCCCCTCACACCTATGTAGTCAAGTTTGTGGAGCAGTAAGCAATGAAAAATAAGGTCGAAAGCTTCGCTAAGGTCCATGAAGATGGCAATACACTTCTTATTATTGTTGACGTTTTCATAGAGCTCATTTATGAGGTCCATGATGGCAGATTGAGTCGACCTACCCTCTCGAAAACCATATTAGAAATCTCTCAGTATCTTATGTTCAGAAAGGAATGATACCATTCTACCTAGGATCAGCCTCTCTAGCACCTTTGATATTGCCGAGAGCAGGGAGATAGGTCGGTAACTATCTACCAACTTTTTGTCACCTTTCTTATAAATCATTCTTATTCTACCAATCTTTAGCGTATCGGGAAATTTGCCATTTGATAATGAATCATTAATTATATGTGTCAGACATGGGGTAATGTAGTGGGAGATTTGTTTAAACAAAGTTACAGTGATATTGTCGATTCCATATGTGTTAGAATTTCAAGATTATGTATTATGTTGTAAACTTCAGTCTCTGTTGCAGGAGTCAGAAACATGGAGGATTTTATTTCATATGAATATGAGAGATCTGTTTCAGTATTTGGTGTTGTGTTATTGAGCATAATATGGGTATTGATAAGATGCTCATTGAAGTGATTTGCTACTGTTTCACAGTTGTTAATTAGTTGTTTTTTAATCAATAACTCTAGTGTTTAATCTTGGTCTGTACTTTGGTTCCCTACACAAGAGTTGATAAGTGACCAAGCTACTTCTGATTTTTTTTTTGCTCTAATAAAAATCTATCTATCTAAGTATTTTTATATTTCTTGTTATATGCACCATTATCAGGACGAGGATTGTTTATTTTTCGGCGATATAATAATTTCAATGTATGGCAAGAGATTTTAATTCCTTGTGTGACACAGAACGATTATGTTTTCACAGTACACATGAAATCGATCAATTTTTTACACAAAAACTGTGGCAGATACTGAAGACGAACAAGAAATAGAAAAGATTAAAAACTAATTGAAAATTCATAGAAAATAATTTTAAATTATCTGGGACGTACTTGTAGTGGTAGAAAAGAAATGCAACCTCCGAAATTGAACTGAGTATCTGAAAAATTGCAGTAATCATAAGAAAAACGCTGAAAAAATCTGAAGATTTCAACACCCTGTATTTCGTTGCGTATATGTTCGTGGGAACTGCGTCATGAAATGGATCGGGGAATCACCTGGTGAAATCTTTCGCAATTGTTCATACGCACCCTGTATAATTCAATGTCCCTAGTTTTCTAAAATTCTATTCAATGAGCAAAATAGTAACTACGATAATCTTTTATTTCTAGGAAAGTTAGACCGACAAGATAGAGCTCGTTTGGTACTACACAGAATATCATAAATATTAATATTATTAAGTATTTCCTAACTGACGACTGGATTCCAGTTTACTCAACATGACTCATTTTATGGTCTGTCTAACAATATTCTTCTGCTGGGAAAAACAAGTGGGCGAAAGAAATATTACACGTTGAATTTACTGGTAATGCCGTCATTTTATGCTCCTAGAAAGCAAACACCGCATATTCGGTTATTATTTTTATCAAATATAATTATTTTTATAATGAGAGAGTACTATATGCATGTTAACGACAAAGTTGTTAACATTATACTGGGTGATTCACCAGTGGCGCTGTGTGTAGCTCGTACACTCTAGAAGATTTCATTTTTGTTCGAACGGTATGTATTTAGAAAGTAAAAATCTACTTCAGCAATTTATTTTGAAGTAAACAGGGTGTCACTATTTTCTATAAAAAATCTTGGGGGGTTTTTTCAGATTGGAAGACCACTTTTCTGTTCAAGATTCATAAGCGGCCTAAACTCTGCTAAAATGTCTTTAAGTAATAAGTTTTGTAGTGAGTTGTTTCGTCACAATAATTTTTTTCCGTAAAAATTCATAAAAATAGGCTCTCACATCATCGCATGTTCTTTCGGCCAAAGAGGATTAATACTTGTTTCCTTGTTTTCTTATTGCCAAGGATAGCTTTATTGATTAATAGAAATAGGTTATCCTCATTTTATACAGGAGTGGATGAAAAAATTATTGAATATTGTAAATTTAAAAATATCATATCTTGATTTTTCAAATGGAACATCCTGTATTTTATTATTCATGACAACGCATAAGATATTGTGCCATATTTTTGCAGAAGTAACCTTATTTTATCTTCGACCATTTTCGAAATGAAAAAAAAAATAATCTAAAATAATAAAATCACAGGTTGCGAAAGAAGAGTTTATTAGTACATATAATTATACTTGATCAGAGAAATGGAGATATTTTAAGGTAGTCGCGTATGAAATACGTAATAGATTGGTTTTTGGTGAGATGATCTACAAGGTGTTGAACTATGTCAATAAGTGTTCGAAATGTTGCCCGTTTCTTTGTAGACACAACTCAATTCTTCTGAGGAAAGACCGTTGAACTTTCAACAACATTTGCGGATTAACTGACTGAAAGACGTCGACTATTCTCTGTCTCATATCTAACTGTGTTGTAGAAGGAATCTGGTGAACGATGCCCTTTTTATAACCTTACAAGAAAAATCTAGACTTATAAGGTCCGGAGACCTAGCTGGCCATCTAACAGGACCACCACGTCCTATCCATTTGTTTGGAAATACATGATTCAAATGCTCCCTAACCTGATGTGAGTAATGTGTCAGTGCTCCATCCTGTTGAAACCACGAATCTTTTCTTATATGCTCTGGTACATCAGCAAGTAACATTGGTAGATGATTTTGCAGAAAATCTAAATACATTTACCTATTGAGGTGCCCATCGAAAAACTGCGGCCCAGTGATCCATCTACTATAGCGGCCCATACATTCAAGCAGGTGTAAGTGGTGGGTTGCTTGAGTGGATCCAATCGTATCTTCTGAATAGGTCACATTTCGTTTGTTCAAATGGTTTCAAATCTGAATCTTTCATTAGTACTTCTGGGGTACCGCAGGGAACTCATCTCGGTCCTCTCCTTTTTTTACTTCTAAATTAATATAAATGACACAGATAAGTGTTTCCGGCATTCCAGATCCTCGCTCTATGCAGACGATCTGAAAGTTTTTAGATCTATCAGATGCTTAAGGGACTGCCTTGATCTTCAACTAGATTTGCATAACTTGGTTGAGTACTGTAGAGAAAACCAATTATTTTTGAATTTGAATAAATGTTTCACGATAACTTTTACTAGAAACCATTCCTCTATTACTTTTCAGTACTCAATTGGGAATTCATTGTTGCGACGTGTGTCCACGGCTTTTGATCTGGGTGTCACTTTCAATTCGATGCACACTTAGATCGCATAGCAAATAGTTCAAATTGAATGATGGGTTATATTTTTAGGAAAAGTAAGGAATTTAAATATGTAAAATCACTTATCACTTTGTATTATGCTTACATCTACAGTAAATTAAATTTTGCCTCATGAATTTGGAACCCTCGTTATGATTGTTATTCCAACCGACTTGAACGCATTCAGAATAGATTCATACGGTTCATATGCTTGAAAACTAACTTTGTTATCCTGAATCACGACTACGCTCCTGCCCGTAAATACTTCAATTTATTGTCACTTGAAAATCGTAGAACTAATCTGATATTTTGGTTTTGTTTAAAATATTGAACTGCGTCCTTCAGGTACCTGAGATCTTGCACATGGTTACTTTTAATGTTCCTATGAAATCTTTGATGCACCACGACCTCTTCTCTATAACTTCTAGAAAAACTAATAGTGCACAGAACTTCCTATCGATAGGATGCTGCGTGTCTGCAACACGCATAGGAGTATCAATTTGTTTGGGGTCACATTGGCCTCTTTGAAGAGAACATTACGCTTGCTCTTTACTGACTAACATCAAATTCATTCAATCGTTCGTTTTTGTAATATTCATTTTGTATTTCTTTTTTCATTCTTTCTGTGAATACAACTCACTATTAATGTCTTATACAATACTTTTTTTTTTGGAGTACTAGATTCTATGTAACTAATATTCATCTAATGAATAGCATTTTGGCTTCGGCTGTGGACATTCCTTATATTGTACTTAAATAAATAAATAAAATTCGTTAGCGAAAATGTATTATTTCGGAAGGAAATCTAATCTTCTTTAAAGGCGATACATAAATTTGGATGAAAATAGATATTTTGTGTTTCATTCTTGGTACTTTTTTAACAGAATGTATTCCCCTTCTCACCAATACCGACTTCTTTTTGCATATAGTTCAAAAATGAATTTTTTTCAGTTATTCAGTTTGTATCGTTTTCATTGCCGGACTCTGTATATCAGAGTGAATCAAATTGTCGATTACTGTCATCGTCAACCTATCAATGACAATCAATGCGCAGTACGCACTTTTTTAATATTAACGAATAGATATACAGGCATGTCCATCGGGACTGTCCGTTAGAAACTTGTTGAGTTCCAATTACAATATCGAGCTGAAATTTTATACGCGGCCATAACTAGCGATTTCCATTTAGAGTGAAATATTTTCGAAGTGATACCATTTCCGGTTATACCGGAAGTGGGTCATCACTTTGTTATTTCAAATGGCAATCTACCTTTTATTATACAGAACCGACATTTGAGCAAGGCATAAAATACCCAAGTTGTTGGCACTTATCTGTCAAAACTTTTGACAGATTTAATTATTTTTGTTATAAACTCGATTTTTGAGGAACATTTAAAAAAATTGTAGCTCGTAGATCTTTTGCACTACAGACACAATTTTTGCTTGGGTGGATAGAAGAAGGATCAAGAAATTTTTCAAGTAGTCTACACATGTCAAATGTTTATTGCGTTGTTTTGTATGATTTTTTCAATTTGGCCTTTTTCAAACAGCAATAACTCAATTTTTTCAAATGGCAAGTGCCAATTTTTATATCGCCATCAGATGAAGCGTCAAATTTCAGATGGAATTGTATAAGCATGTACTATACCCATCCCTTATAGTTCCGAAATAATTTGGGAATATATTGAATTTTGATGATTTTGCAAGAACTAACAGAGAATTCCTTGAAATATTTGAATCAAGTAGCTGAACTGGCTACGCTCACCTGACAGGTGCCTAAAATTAATGTACTTGTCACTTCGTTCATTCGAATTTGATATATCAACAAAAATTGTTTGTAATTTGAAGTGAAAATTTTTGAGAAACACCAGATTGATAATAAAATGGCTGATTATTCAAACGAGGATATGTTTAATCTCTTTTTAATTCATGGCGATTGTCAAAAAGTGGTGGATAGAACTTGCAGGCAATTCAATGACCAATTTCCAAATTTGGCGCCCATGAGTAAAACAAAATTTCGAAGGATTAGAAGCAATTTTCTGCAACTTGGAGGAACAAAATACATAGAAACAATAAGAGGACAATCAAATTAGCTAGCGTATTTTCGTGGCAATCCACATGCGTCCATTAAGTCAGCATCAAAGGATATTGGATTGAGTTATACTTCCATTCAAACGATCCTTAAGAAACATAACATGCACCCTTATTCTTTTATCAGATTACAAAAATTGAAACCAACTGACCTTCCCAAGCGGCTAAATTTCTGTGAAAATTGATTAATTCGGCTTCAAGAAGATGAGAGAATTCTGCAAAAAATTATATGGTCTGATGAAGCCAAGTTCAATGAAAATGGAATAACCAATACTAGAAATCGACATTTTTGGGCCACAGAAAATTCACATTTCATTGAGGTTATTGATTTCCAAAATGAATTCAGCGTGAACGTTTTTGCAATTTTAATGAATGATTTGTTGGCTTATCACATTTATGTGGAAAATCTTAATGGACAAAGATACCTGGAAATTTTGAGAGGAACATTAGCAAATCTTTTAGATGGATTACCCCTTAACATTCTGAGGGATTGCTATTACCAAATGGATGGTGCACCAGCACATAAAACACGAGCTGTAGATCGGCAACTAACAGAAATCTTCGAGGATAGATGGTGGGGTAATCAAGGACCAAATTTATGGCCTCCGCGTTCTCCGGACCTGACGCCCGTTAATTTTTATTTATGGGGCAAAATCAAGATTGAAGTGTATCTTATTCCTGTAAGAAGTAAAGAAGAGTTACTAGAGCGCATTCATAATGCTTTTCGTAATATTGATCCTTAGGAAACTAGGAGGGCAACTCATCATGTTCGTATACAAGCTATCAAGTGTATCGAGCAAAATGGGGCCCATATTGAACATTTTTTCAGATCGTAAATTTGTTTTCTCCTATGATATTTGCTATCATTTATTCGTATTAATGTAATAATCTTCGATGATTGGTTTTCGCTTAGTTCTTACAATTTTTATTCATCCGAATTGTAGAAAATTGCTTCTAATGCTTCGAAATTTTATTTTACTCATAGACGGTAAATTTGGAAATTGTTTATTGAATTATCTGCAATTTCTACCCACTACTTTTGACATTCTAAAATGAATTAAAAAATGAAATATATTTTCGTTTGAATAACCAGTGGTTTTATTCCAAATGTGTTGTATTTTTGGATATTTTCTATCTGAAATAACGACAATTCTTGTTGAAATATCAAATTCAAATGAACGAAGTGACAAGTTCATTAATTTTAGGCACCTGTCAGGTGAGCGTAGCCACCTGATTCAAATATTTCAAAGCATTCTCTGTAAGTTATTGCAAAATCATCAAAATTCAATATATTCTCAAATTATTTCGGAACTATAAGAGATGGGTATAGTACATGCTTATACAATTCCATCTGAAATTTGACGCTTCATCTGATGCCGATATAAAAATTGGCACGTGCATTTGAAAAAATTGAGTTATTGCTGTTTGAAAAAGGCCAAATTGAAAAAATCATACGAAACAACGCAATAAACATTTGACATGTGTAGACTTCTTAAAAATTCCTTGATCCTTCTTCTATCCACCCAAGCAAAAATTGTGTCTGTAGTGCAAAAGATCCACGAGCTACAATTTTTTTAAATGTTCCTCAAAAATCGAGTTTATAACAAAAATAATTAAATCTGTCAAAAGTTTCGACAGATAAGTGCCAACAACTTGGGTATTTTATGCCTTGCTCAAATGTTGGTTCTAGATGTATAATAAAAAAGGTAGATTGCCATTTGAAATAACAAAGTGATGACCCACTTCCGGTATAACCGGAAATGGTATCACTTCGAAAATATTTCACTCCAATTGGAAATCGCTAATTATGGCCGCGTATAAAATTTCAGCTTGATATTGTAATTGGAACTTAAAAAGTTTTTAACGGACGGTGGATATCCCTGTATAGACCTAGAAAGTTTGCTTAAAAAAACATTTTTGTTAAATAATACATTACAAAAAAAAACAATCCGAGGTACACTTTAATCAAAAAAAATCACTGCTTTTCTGTATACATACAATATCGCAGTTCAAAGACTTTTTCTATAATCTCAAAATATGGGTTCTGTTTTATAGGTAAAAACTTGTGAAACCACCTCGTTGTTATTATTGAATAAATACATAAATAAATTCTATACAAACATCTGCAGCAACTAGTTGGTCTGACATCATTTTAGTTTGTTAATTTATATAGGATCATGTAGATTGATTCGTGGAATATCTGATTGTTCGCAAATTCAAATTTGAAGAAAGAATTGTCCGAAGATAGTTATCTAACATACCGTTCAAGATGTGCCAAAAATAACTTTTTGAATAATCTAGTATATCTTTTTAGATTCTGAATTAGCGAATTGATAAATTAGCATTCATTCAAAAAATTGTTGTTTGGTCCCGCCATAAACTTGTGCTAATGGTGTTTACATTTTATCGGAAAAATACCGGAAATTGCTTATTTAAAAAATTGCTTAAAACGATTATCAAAATTTTTGTTACAGTGCTAGAGGTATTAGGACGTGAAAAGGGTAGCACAATAAATTGTTTTTGTATGTAATTAACCTTTTACAGGACAAATTATGGAAAAAAATTGATTCTTCTGAAAAAATTTTAATAGAAATTCAAGAAATTTTGGAAAAAATTTCTGATTTTGGTGCGTACACATATGATGCCACTGGGTATTGGGGAAGAAATAATGAAAAAAAAATTTTTCTATCTCCTTTTATTTTCGAACTGAAAGAACAAATAACCCCATAAAATATAAATTTTCATTGATGGAAACCCTCCATACATTATGGACATACACTCTCTTCGTATTTTTTACAAGCATACCTCGTTCTCCTATTACAATTTTTCTCATGACATCTCGTCGGATTCTTGTATTCTTTTTTCTCGAAATAATATCCAATCCCGTCAGTTCTGATTTTTGGCAATACTCTCGTCCAAAACCTCTTTTTCGTTACTGCACTACAACCGTTACCAGATGAAAGTGGTCTTCCACGTTTTTTTCGATTTTCAGCTGTCAGAATCATTGATGTAGCAACTGAAGCCTTGAATTCCAAGAAAGAAAGAGAAATATTCTTTTTGTACTTACAAAGAATCCAGTCATTCACAAGTGACACATTTAGAAAGTGAAACGCAATTTCCATGTAAAATTTTTTGTTTTTTAGTCATTTTGTCAGCCATGTCCACCTTTCCCATGAAACGATTATATTGGTTTACAGCGTTAGGTCTGTTGATTTCCTCACAGTATCTTGTGTTTCTTTGCCGCAGAACGAAGATATCATATGGACCACTTTATTATCAACCCATTTCAGTACTGATATTACTTGATGAGATGGTGACAGAACATAATCCATGATTTTCTTTCAATAAGGTCTTTGAATCCTGGAGTTTGTTGTTTGCACCTTGTAGTCTGTTCCGACAACGTAAATTTGTTTTTGTTTCAGAAGTACTATTAGTGGAATTGAGGTGAACAAATTGTCTAAAAATAATTCGTAGTTGATTCCATCTACTCCAACACAAAGTCTGTCAACTGTGTCTTCAATTAAACCTAAACTTGGCTTCTGCATCTCTATTGATGATTGATGCATTTTGAATGTTGAAACATAGCCTTCAACTGTGGCTCTTATCCACACTTTGAATCCCCATTCCTTTGGTTTAGATTTTATAAACACCTCAAAAAAGTCTAGGGAACACTTCTGAATATCGATATATCGTATCCAGAACGATCAATATGGAAAATTTTTTTAAGAAATGAACACCTGCATCAATTTCTCACCAAATTATGTACAGTGCCGCAACAGATTTCAGTTTTTTTTATAAAAAACTAAAAATGCAGCAGATGCGACGCTGCTTTATAATCATTTCATGTATTCAGTGTTTGAAATCAGTTAGTTGGCACTTTGTTTCTGTTGTAACCACAAATAAAAGATTCAAGTTTTGTGATTCGACCATGGAAAGACGACATTTGACTAGAGAAGAGATGTTACGAGCCGTTGGCATGCTCCAAGCAGGGAGCTCACAACGGGAAGTATCCAAGGTTCTGGGAAGTAGCCCAAGTGTCATAAACCGTTTATGGTAGCGTTTTAATGAAACAGTTAGCGTAGAAAAACGCTATACAGGTCGTTTCTGGATTACTACAGCCTCCCAATACCGATTTTGGTTTTACAAGCCAGAAGAGATCGTACTACCACAGCATCTCAATTAGCTCAAGAGCTATCACGAGTTCATAATGTACAAATTTCCGACCAAACTGTGAGAAATCGACTGCACGAAGGTCAACTCCACTCCAGACGTCCTTTGAGAGTTCCACAACTGACCCATGGAAATCGCGCTGCTCGTTTAGCTTGGTGCCAAGAACACGTAAACTGGGATCAAGAGAGGTGGGCCACAGTTCTCTTCAGTGATGAATCTAGATTCAGTTATTATCCCGATTCGGGAAGAATTCGAATATGGAGGGAACCTGGAAAGCAAAACCGTCTTCAGCATGCTCGAGGAGGTGTTAGACAGGGAGGCGGATCAGTGATATTTTGGATTGGTGGAAGAACTGACCTCGTTTTCATACAGAACAACCTCACGGGAAATTCTTACGCAAATGAGATAGTTTTACCTGTAGTGGTACCATATCCCCAAACAATGGGTCAAAATCCACTCTTCCAACAAGATAATTCCCCTCCTCATCGTGCAAGAGTTGTCTTGAACGTTCTTGAAGAGAATTATTTCGATCTTCTACCGTGGCCACCCTGCCCCCCAGATCTGAATCCCATCGAGCACGTGTGGGACACCCTAAAAAGAAATCTCCTGCGTCAAGACGTCTTCCATCATGAACAGGAGCTTCGATTAGCAGTTCAGGGGGCTTTGAATGACTTAGGCCAAAATGTAATAGACAATTTAATATTGAGCATGCCGCGGCAATGCCAAAGTGTCATTAATAGCAGAGGTGGACCTTGTGGGTACTGAAGTGCTTCCATATCGTTTCGAAAATATTAGTTCAGGATTTTTTTTGTTATACCAAATTTCGTCATTTTCAAATTTCAAATTTTTTTTGTATAATAGGTGCTTTGGAGAAGTCAAATATTATTTTGTTTTCTTGAGAATACATTATATACAACACATCCTAACAAAAAACGAAAGATTTCAATAAATTCGAATCATCAAATTCAGATTTTAAAGATATTGGTAAGTGTTTCCTAGACTTTTTGAGGTGTTTATATTGTTATCTTTGCTATTTGGAGATATGTCTATTATTCGTGAAATGAAGATATCTTTTTATTTCTTCAAACCTCTTCAAAGACATTGTTTTTTATGAGGTCTAAACCTAAGCCTTGGGTTGTAGACCAGTACAGCCATACCAAAAAACTATTTCACCTCTTCAATAGAGACTGTGAAGAAATGTTTACCGGATATAGCAAATCTGATTGTTTCATTTGTTATAAGTCTGAATAACTCCTCTGGAAATAAATTCAAAAAGAATAAATATGGGGTTTCACCATCTATATTGATTTAATGTCGACTTGAGAATTGTGGAGGATTTCCAGAATATTCATTATCTTTTTCCGCAAACCAAATATCCTTTTGCGTGTTACCACTCTGAAGTTGTTCTGCTATTACACTCAAAGAAATATCATCCTCTGATTCTATATCGCTACTCGAGTCGTGTTCATCCGAATCTTCTTGTACTTCCTGATGTTCATTCACTTCATCTTCTTGTTTTTAATCATCAATATAAATATCTTCCAAATCAAAATCAATCGGGTTCGAAACATTCGCTAACAAATGGATTTTATCTTTTTTGCCATAAAACAAGTTTGTTGGATTCAGTCCACTCATATTGCACTGAAATACAAAATAATTCACATAAGTCTTACGGAAATTTTTTCATCATTGCAGGAGAAAATTGATACCTAATGCTCTGATTCCACAAATGTGTACATCGCTCAAACAGAAAAAAATATAGCAATCAGCATAACATCTTATTTGAAACATGCAATGCCTACTATTGAATATAATTGATCACTTACCTAATTTTTTCAATAATTATTCAGCAAAAATCCCAATATAAACACCTCTTATGATTTGACAACTAACCTCAAACAACACAAAACCAAAACACAAACAACAATGCCGACACACGGGAAAATACACCGTATTATTTAGTATATTCAACAACCGATTCTAACGGCCACAGTGTGGCTTTGGAGCGTATGTGCTTCTATGTTTTCGAATACGAAATAAGTTTGAAGGGAAATGTACACATATGTGTATATGCCCTTAAAAAGGTTAGATTTATATCAATTCCAATAATAACTCTTCAAAAATTTATTTTCTCTAGGAATATATCAAACAATCTTTAAAATTCTGATTGTAACTATGAATAATTCTAATATAATCCTGAGCTTCCATAAAATAGCGATCGATGCGTGTTAGATAAAGCGGGATCGATCCTTTTTATTTATCGAAGCGAATATGTATTCGATGATCCTATTGACACGCAGATGAAAAGGTACGTGTTTACCGAATACAAAGCAGTTGACGAATCTCTTTGTCTTTGAATAACTCATCATTCACTTTGTTTTAATCCACCAGACGATTAGATATTGGAATATGTTAATCTGATTCCTTTGTAGCATTATTTTGAATAGTTTCACGTTTTCAAGTACTATTCGTATGGGATTAAATGAAGCGCAAAAACCATTGTTTCATTTCCAATTTCAATTAATGGTACCAGCAATGAATTAATACAATGAAAATAATGAAATCTCTAAACGTCCAACTGAATAACGGTTTTTTCTCACAAACTGTTCTCGCAAAACTATCAACCCCTGCTGAAGCCATATCGGCACCATGAATTAGTCAATAAACACAAAATATTTAATTTTCATTCAAATTTATTGGGCGCCTTCAAAGTAAAGAATAATCCAATCATGAAAACATTTTTAAACGCTTTTTCCGGGATCTATCGATTCAAAACGGGTACCTCAAAGTGGTAATTTCAGTTTCAGAAAAAGGAAAAAAGTCGACCAAAGCCATATCAGGTATATATATATATATATATATATATATATATATATATATATATATATATATATATATATATATATTTTATATATTCTTTTGAAAAGAGAGGATTTACAAAAATTTGAATAATTGTTTGTACAATAAATGCTCATATCTATAATTTTGGTGTGTGTCAGAAAAAGTGTGAGCTCAGGAAATGTAATAGGGGAACCATACTATCTTGTATATGATTCAATAAACGAGTGAAAAAACCTGAGGAAAAAACTCGTTTCCCTGTCGCTATTGCACTAGCAATAGCTTGTCTGTTTATGTTGTGTTAGTGTCGTGTGTACAAGAAGAGTACCAAAGATTTTTCTGCTTAGCCGCTTCATTCTCTCTTGCATTCCATGATTTCTAAACGAAGACAAGGGTGAAAGAAATGGGGTTTGGGACAGGAATCTGTAACAATGGAAAAAGAAAACCAGCAGAAAAATATTTCAACAATCATACTGCTTATATGTCTAAACAAATCTGAGAAAAGATTTTACATAACAATCAAGGTCATGAAAAGGACTAAGGAGATAATAAAAGATAAAAAAAATACATAACCTGCGATATTTCCTCAAATTCCATCTCTGTTGGACCGAGAGAGCCCCGATGGCCAGGTTCAGTCTTCCAAGTGATGCCGAATATGATCTATAGATGTTTTAGAATCATTATGGACACAATAATCTGGGTTGACATCGTCCATATATTATTTCTTCGTCGAACTTGCTTAATTTTAAAATTTGCGAAAAAATTTTGACAGTCGTTCGAAAAATATGACATTTGTATAGTTATATCAGGTGAATACGGTCATTGTTCGATGGTATTGGTTTCTGGTACAATACATGAGTTTTCTCCTCACAAATCTGGTTTTTTTTCGACGAATTAGTTTTTCAAGATTCAAGATTCAAATTTATTAATGCTTCATACTAAATATCTCAGTATATGAACAGGTCAAATATATAGATATGTTGTCAAATCAAAAATGCAATAATAATATAACAAAACACATACATAGTCAACACAAGTTGAGAACAAACGATTGTATATATAAAACAGATGAAAAAATGGCTTAGTATAACTAGTAACTAGTCATCCTTCCTTTTATCTTTCAAACTAGTGAAATCGAAATTAAAATATTCTTTGATATTATAAAAACATTATTCAATAAAACAGTTTTCATCATTCTAAATTTCTTTATAGGAAGGGACCTATAATCGACAGGTTATTTGTTATAGAATTTATAGGAAAGAAAATTGGGACCATTCTGCGACTTATGTAACCGAACGAAAGAAATGCAGAGATCGTCTTTGAATCATGTATTATACGAGTGCACAACACTGTGCAACTCAATATTATTGATGTTCTAATGTGCAAAGATAAGACAATGAAAAATAAAAAGACCTGGTAGTGTTAAAATTTCGAGGCGCTTAAAAGTATCTCACAGCAATCTCTATACTTTACACCACCGACAATTCTCACTGCACGCCGCTGTAGTCTGAAGATTCTCTCGACTTCACCTCCAACACCCCACGCCAGAAGACCATATATTAGGTGTGAGTCGCAGAGCGCATGATATGCAATTTTCAATACATAAGATGATACAGAAGAGCTCAAACTTCTCAATAGAAAAATATTTCTGCTAAGTTTTTAGCAAGTTCATCTATATGAACCCTCCAGGTAAGCTTCTATATATATATATATATATATATATATATATATATATATATATATATATATATATATATATATATATATATATATATATATATATATCAATATTCATCTGTACATCAATGAATAATCCTTCCTGACAAGAGCTAGTTCCCAAATCTAAATTTTCTCGGAAGTATCTATGATTTGATGTGTTACGGGTTACATTCCGTGGTCCATTTTGATTTTGGCGACGTTTCGACAAGTTGTCCCTTGTCATCTTCAGGAGTACGGTAGACGATGTCTCGAGCGTAACTGATAGCGGTTTGTCGGTGGTGCTCCTTTTATGTCCTCATCGTGGGCGTCGGTGGATCTTGTGGTGGGGATGCTTTCATTATTACCTGTTGATGATGCCGGTTTCCTAGATGGTAAAATAAATTTCCAAGCTTTTGATAGGTTGAGGGTTTCGTCTCTTTTGTTGATATACCCAGAAACTTTGCACTAGAGATCTCTGTATGTCTCAGAGTCCCATGGCCCCTCGACTGCGTCCTCTCAAAAAGCTCACCAGCATCAGCAAGCTTAGGACACGCGACAGAAATAGTTGAGTCATCGGCAAAAAGAATACTCAGGCAATCGGTCATGTAGTCAGAAAAGTCGTTAATAAATATTAGAAATAACAAGGGGCCCAAAACTGAGCCTTGGGGTACTCCCATGCTGACTCCCCTTCTACCCGACCAACTACTCTTCGCATATACATATTGATATCTGTTTGTCAAAAACGATTGAATAAGATTCATACTTTTCCTACAAAAACCATAACGTGAAAGTTTATCGAAAAGTGCTGAATGGGGGACGCAGTCGAACGCCTTGGTTAGGTTAGGTTAGATTTCTAAAATTCCAAATTCCATTTGCAATACAACATTTTGGCCAAATTATTAGGTTGATATTTTTATCCATTGTAAAAACCAAAAACTCAACAAATACCATCGGATCACCTCTGTATTTACATGATATGGCTCTGGCCGACTTTTTTCTCTTTCCAAAACTCAAATCACCACCCGTTCTGAATCGATAGAAGACGAAAGTGAATTCACAGCGAGAACAGAAGTCGATTCCGGAAAGAGCGTTTGTAAAATGTTTTTTTGATGATTGGTTTATTCGTTTGGCCAATTTCCAGTACTTTTTTAACTCAATTTACGTAAAAGAACACTTGCTTTGTATCAAAATTTTTCCCATTTAAATATTTAGGTTCATTTTTGAAACTTTTGAAATGAAGAACTAAACGTTGAAAGACAATATTCTAATGAAAATAACTTGGAAGAAGTTATGCATGAAATATTATATTCAACCTATTGTTTCGCATTCTTTGTTCTTGATGATCAATTGCTACGTCCATGAGACAATAAACCGGTATCATATAATTACAAACTAATAGATGATCTTAAGGATCAAAAATTATTGAGAACTTTGCAATGATGCTATTATCACATTATTGCTTTAATTGATTTATACAGGGTTTAACGTTCCAATGTCAACGAAACATTACAAAATAAATCGATAAGAATTAATTTTAATGATATCAAATAATTTGATAGATTCTCCAGGCAAAGATTTGCATTTTTATTATTATTATTATAATTGAACGATGGAATGGTTTAAGAAGAGTATCCATCTATAAACCCATATTACATACCTATGAATCTATATGATTGCAAAAAGAGTGTACATCTACAGAAGGAGCATATCATCTAAAATGAGGAAAAACCATCAAGTTCATAAAGAAAAAAAAAACAATGAAAATAAACTCAAAAATAACAGTAACAGGACAGCGGCACATATACAGGGTATTACATAATAGTATGTCACAACTTGAGGGGGTAAGTCTACGTGCAAATTTAAGAAAAAGAGTTCATATAAATATAGGTCCGCAGAAGCTTCGTTCCGGAGCTACAGGGTGTTGAAATTTCCGGAAAAAATCGTTTTATCTTCAAAACTCCTGCAGTTTTTGAGATATTCAGCCCAAATTTGGAATGCAAGCTATTTTTTACAGCCTCCGTGATTACACGTACTAGATTTCAATTAAAATTCACAAGGTGTTTTCTTTTCCGAGGCCATGTATCCTTTTGCCTTTTCCACCTTTTTTGCAGTACGCCACTGATCAGCGTACAATCAATTTTCGTCATGTTCGTTCAATTTAGGAACTTTTTCGACTCAACTTAGACTTATTCAATATCAAATTGAAAAAAAGAACAATTGAAAACTAAATAAATTGCTGGAAGTGTCCTCCACCTGCAAGAATGCAGGCCTCTGTCCTCCTTCGCATATTATCACGCACTCTTTGAAATATTCCTGGGGTATTTCTTATCGTGTCACAGGAGGTTATTATTCGATTCCTCAATTCTTCTATGGTGTTTACTGGAGCGGTATATACTAAACTTTTGAGATATCCCCATAAGAAAAGATCTAAACTATTCAAGTCTGGGGACCTAGGAGTCCATAGTTCTGGCCCACCCCGGCCTATCCATCGGTTGTTGAATGTATTATTCAAGAAATCCCTAGCTTCTCCACTGAAATGTTGTGGTGCTCTGTCATCCATGAACCACATTCTCACCAGAAGTGGCACATCCCCGAGCAACAAAGGAAACACCTCCTCAAGAAATTGCCGATTAGTCTGTTAGGCAAAAAATGGCCCAATCAAATAATTTCGAATAATCCGACCCAGACATTCAGTGGGAATTGTTCTTGATTATGAGATTCTTCAATCAAATGGGGGCTTTCTTCAGCCCAATAATGATTATTGTGAAAATTTGTGATAGCAGTTCTCGAAAAATTTGCTTCGTCTGTGAACATTAATCGTCTGAAATTCAATCTTGAAAGGAAAATCTCGAGGAGGTAGAATTTGGAGGTGTTGAATATGAAACGGGTACAAGAAAAAGTCGTGTAGAATCCTCCAAACTAGAACATGTGAAATATTCAACTGATTTCCAAGTTTTCTTGTACTCACGTGAGGATTCGAATCAATACAATTCAAAACTGCTTCCTCGATATCTGGAGTTCTCATAGTTTTAGTTGCAACTTTTGAATGACTATTTGCAGTAAAAGTACCAGTTTCCCTCAACCTTCTGTGGATATAAAATGTTCGCCTGTCTGGTGTTACTCGATTTGGAAAGCGCACCTGATATAATCGCCTAGCTTCTGTTGTGTTTCCGTCAGCCAGACCGTACTTGTAATGGATATCAGCCAATTCGGCGTTAGTAAAATTAGCCATTTTTTTCTTACAGCAATAACTTCAAAAGTCTTAAAACTAATCGTTAATTTAATAAATAATTCGAGCAGACACTGGTTCAACTTTAACAACTGTCAAAATAAATAAATAAATGAAAAAAATCAAAGCCTACTAGTCATTTTTTGATTAGAAGTGCTTTCAATTCAGCGAATGCATACAATCAAGTTACAAGTATTAAAAAGTTTCTAAATTGAACGAAGATGACGAAAATTGATTGTAAGCTGATCAGTGGCGTACTGTCCAGTTCTGTCAACAAAACCGTCTATTTTTGAATACAACTAAGTGCTTCTCTAATACGATCACTGGAAAGATATCAAATATCGAATTCACCTACTCCCTTGGTGGAGTTAATCTTCAACTCGCTGAGGATTTGGGTATTTTTTTGGATTTCAAATTAATACTTGACGTCCATATTGATTATATTTCAACAGCAGCATCAAGAATGTTAGGATTCATAATGAGGAGAACTAAATACTTTACAAACGCTCATTTGTGTTTAGTAGGCTGAGTTTCGCTAGTGTGGTTTGGTGCCCCTAAAATGATATTTATAGGTCTCGAATTGAATAGAAAAGTCTCTTGAATATAACACTCCAGCATATCTTTGTTTCATAGACTTAACGAAGGCCTTCGACAGAGTCCAACTGAAGGATGTAATCAAGATACTGGAAAACAAAGAGGTACTTAAAAAATATATAAGACTCATAAAAGATCTGAACACTAATACAACAACGCAAATACGAACAAACCACACCCTAACGCAGCATTTCGGAACAACGTCGGGCATCCGCCAAGGTGATAGTCTTAGCCCTCTACTATTTAATACTGCTATAGACCAACTTGTAGAGACCGTTAAAAACTTGGGACTAGGATACCGCATGGGAACCTACAAAATTAACATCTTATGCTGTGCCGATGACGCCGTACTCATTGCAGAATCAGAAGACGACCTACAAAGAATGTTATACGCCTTTAGCAAACGCGCAAAAAATTTCAATATGGAAATCTCAACAAGTAAGACAAAATGCATGACCATAGCTAAGGAACCTCTGCGCTGCAATAGACAACGCCACTACAGACCAAGTCATGTCATTCGAATACTTAGGGTGCAAAATAACAAGCACAGGATACCTTGAAGATGAAGTGAACAAAGCAGCTGCAGTATCGGGACATCTTAAACAACCAATTTGGAGAAATAAACACCTCAGTATACCATGCAAATCCAGAATCTACAAAACATATGTGTGACCAATTATGACATACGGGGCAGAAACAAGAGCGGAAACGTCGGTAACAAAGAGGATACTAAGAACAACAGAAATGAAAACGCTAAGAACTATAACCGGTTACACATTGAATGACAGACAAAGAAATACCGACATAAGGGAAAAATGTGAAACAGACGATATTGTAAGATGGGTAAGAAAAGAAGAAGAGAATGGAACCAGCATGTAAACAGAATGACCACAGATAGAATAGCCAAAATCGTACTATTCAAAATAGATGTCTTTACCAACTTTGTTCTAGATTTCGTTTGAGTTTTACGGGTAAACATTCATTAGCCAGAAGACACTTTAACCTCATAAGTCTTGAAAATAGACGCAAAATAGCAGACGTAGTATTTCTATGCGGGTTGTTTCAAAATTCTGTTAAGTGAGAGGAATTGCCGCGATTGGCATAAACGTTCCATCTAGGAAACTGTGAGAGTCTAAACTATTTACTAAACAGAAATGCAAGTGAGTTTTTAACATCGTGGATGTCTTTTTTATGTCGAAAGCCCAAGGGCAGGTTGAAGGCACATTTTCTCGAGCAGACATAGATTCTGTTCTTTGTTCTTTAATATGTATTAATGATTAATATTTTTAAGTTACCATTTCTTCTGCTGGTACAGTTTGTAGCACCAAACGGTGACTTGCTCACTGTGAAGTGGGGATAGTTGCAGTTCGCAGGGGTTTTCTGCTGCAGTGCTGGACAACCATGAGCTTATAGGGGTGAAAGCGGAGGTGTTGGTGTAAAACTCTGCTGCAGCTTGTTTTCGGACGGAGCGCCCTGGGCTTTAAAATACAGCTTGTCTCACTCTTTCCACGGAAGCAGGTGTCTTTACACTCTGCGGGCGACCTTGAGGTTTCGGATTGATTCCTGATACAGTCGTTCTAAAATTATTGTACCTATCGGATGATTGTGTCACATTTTGGAACTGAAGCCTTATAATGACAGACTCTCTCGATTTTAAATACTCTTCAACTGCAAACGCACGGTATTTTCTTGTCCAGATAACGATTGAGAAGTAAATGGTAACTCCTCCTAAGTGGAATGACCTCAGCTGCACCCCTGTACTTACTCACCGTTACGTGTACTACCCGTTAAGAAAACGACATTCCATTACACCACACCCTGTATATAAGATGACTTAAATAATAAATTCAATATCTTATATTGGTTTGCTCTTAATTGAAAATTGAGGGTACTGCGATATGGTTCTAGAATAACACAATCTCAACGTTTAAATTTCACGCAACATTTCTATTCGCTATGAGCTAGGAGAGAAGACATATTAAAAATAAGGTTTGTATGACGTATTGGATATGTAAAATGCAATCGAATTTATTGTAAGAATCAAATATGGAGCGTATTAAACTTGCTCCGGTTAATAAAAACTTCGCCAATGAAATTGCATTTGAACATTGGGGAATCTCCTTGTGTGCTTCTCTAATAAATAGGTACCAAAACATTATGTCAATTATTTAATCGTCGTAAAAGAGAATTCTTCCAATATACCTTGAAAATATAAACGAAAAGGTTTTGACCTAAATGTGAAATACCTGCGGGTAAGTAAAAGTTGTCGCATGGTAGTACTCTAGTATGATGAACTTGCATTCTTTCATATACATAGCGAATTTGATGGACTACGTGACAAGAAGCAGATCAACCATGATTGTTGATTACCGATATACTCGCACAATTCTAATCAAACTTCAGGGTTTCAAACAGATGCTTCAGGATGAAGAAAATTATAGAAAATTGCGTTCATACAATGATATTAAATATATATTTTCTACTCAGTATCTCGATAATCACTTCTGAATCAAGAATCCAATTGAAGAAAGATCAAAGTATTTCACAGATTTAGTTTTACCGGAAATATTGACATTCTGAATAAAAGACTCTTGGAATTCAGCATTTCAACAGAAAATTAAAAGTCAATGTGTCAAATTTTAAATGTGTCTACTGATTTTATCAGTCATATTATGACTGCCGATACAATGGAAGCGAAGATACAGAACTATTTCGTTTGTCAACAATTGAAGGGTTTTTTGAAAAATTGATTCACTTTGAAGGTCACATTAACGATAAGATCTTAAACTATGTATTATACTATCACAAGAGATTTATTGAAAATCAGGTTTGCAATTCCGGTCTCTCGACCATCTTCAGCTAACAACAAGTATTGTATTGAACTAAAGTTGAAAATGCATATATACATAAACAGGTAGATACAAAATTAATAAGGGTGAAACCAAGAGGTAATAATATAATTATGATAAAAGCAGGTATTATTCAAAGATTTCAAATAGGGACGAATAAGCTGGGCCATACTGGTCGTTCAGAAGATTATCTTTATGGGGGTTTATTGTAGTTTGAAAATTTCGTTTGATTCCAAAACTTTACCACCTTATGAAAAATCACAAAGACAATGCCCCAATACGTCCAGTACTATCATTCATGAATAGTCCACTATATTGTTAAAAGAATTGAATCTTGTATTAGAAAATTCCACAAATTTCACACCTAAATATTCTATAAAAAAATTCAATGGGATCACCATCGAGCCCTCTACTAGCTTTCATGGTGTATATTGAAGAAATCATATTCAATTCCTCCAAATCAAAATTAGTCAATTCAATTAAAGGAGGGTAGTCGATGATCAGATTCACTTTTTAGACCTAACAATCACTCATATAAATAACACTGAGTTTTGATATATATTGAAAACCCACCTTTACTGATATTTGCATCCCTTTTGACTCAACGACCCAAAATCCCATAAATACTGCATTTAATTCATTGATTCATAGGGCTTTGTTTCTGCCAATATTCGAAGAAAATATGTCCAGGGAAGTGTCAACTATTAAATAAATAGATGAAAATAATATTTACCCACGTATAGAATCAAGTAATACAGATAAATATATCTCATTAACATACACTCGGAGGCTAAATTAGCGGAACACTCGAAAATTTAACCAAATTCGAAGTCCGATATTTTTCCTAATTCTCAACCGATTTAGATGATTTTTTCGGCAAGATATAGATCAACTCTTCTGCTTTGTAGAAATTATAAGAGAAAACAAGAAAAATTTGAAAAAATTTTTATACGAGGGCCAAACTAAAAGTGTTTTTTTTTGTCAAAAATTCGTAACACCCTGTGGAATTTCGTGGTCCGAGTTGAAACGTACAATATCATGGTCTGTCAAGACACATCTTCCTACAGTAACGCCCTTCTTGTTTTATGCATTTATCTCTATGCTTACAAGAGATATCCAATTTGAAGCGAAAAGTCACTAATTTCAAGAATTTATTTTTAATCTTGCGTAGGTGCATAACATCGGAGGTTAGCCAAAAAAAATAATCAAAATTAGAGAAGCGGAAATCTAACGAAAAGAAAATTTTTGAAATTCACTGGCCAATTTCACGTTCCGGGAGAACTCGAAGTACACTGGAAAAATCGTTGATTTTGCACATTTATTTTTGAATTTTTTTGTGTGACACTCCATAATAATTATCATTCCTGTCCAAAATTGAGAGCAGGTGTGTATCCTGGCGATACAATCGTGAAATGAAATGAACATGTTGAGAAAAATGTTCATGATGACCCACAAAAAAAAACATTTGATTTTAGTAGCGAGTATGACCCCCCGAGCTCTTATTACAGCGCGCATACGATTTCGCTGTAATAACGATGATGTTGTCTATCATCTGTTGAGGTATGTTGTCCCACTCTTCCACCAAAGCCAATGTCAGCTCTTCAACGTTGCCTGGATTCCGTTATCGAACCCTTCTTCCAAGAATGTCCCAAACGTGTTCGATCGGGTTTAAATCCGGTGACTGCGACGGCCAGTCCATTTGTGTGATCCCAACTTCATTGAGATATTCTATCACTATGCGCGCAGTATGAGGGCGCGCGTTATCGTGCATAAAAAGGAAATTTTCCCCTATGTAAGGAGCAAAAAGCACAACATGGGGCTCCAAGATTTCTGTTATATACCGATGGGCATTAAGTGATCCATTGCCAATAATCTCGGGAGTTCTGTTCGTACTCCCAAGCATATGCCACCCCATATCATAACTGACCCTCCACCGTATTGTTCAGTTCCTGCGAAGTTCGCTTGATTGTACCGTTCCCCTCGATGCCTCCATATTCTATCTCTACCATCCACGAAATTCACACAATATCGGCTCTCATCACTAAATAAAACTCGTTTCCATTGATTGATTGTCCATGCTACATGCTCCCTAGCAAACGCCAATCTTGCTACCCGATGGGCTCTATCGAGTCTTGGTGCTCTTGCTTGCGCATTTGATCTCAGACCAACTTCATTTAATCGTCTTCTGACTGTCCTCACACTGACGTTAATGTTATCCACTGCTTGTTAGAGGTTACGTGCCTGAACAGCAGTCAGACGAGGATTTCTTATGGTTTGATTGACGATGAAACGGTCATGTATAGCGCGGGTTGCCCGATTTCTTCCTTGTCCTCGCCTCCTCACGTACAATTCAGTTTCCCTGTAACGTCGGTAGATTCGATGGATAACCGACGTCGAGACACCCAACATGGTACCGACTGAGCGGTAGGTACGCCCTTCCTCGATCAATGTAACTGCCCTTCTACTGAGGTTGGTGGTAAATCTCTCATTCTGAATGAAAAATACCGTTTCGAATCGTAAACAATAAAAGAATCACAAAACGCCGCAACCGATCGAATTTGTATCAAATCAAAGAATGGAAAACTCTCATTCTTTAAACAAGTGCAAATGTGGTCATATACAAAAAAACGTGTGTTGTATTTCATATTTGATAAAAAAGGTGTGCACATGTGTAAATGAAAAGTTTTATCAATGGTCCCAGAATTCGGTTGTGTATTTTAATACCTACCGACTGTTATCTCCTATGAATTCCTAATTTTCACCAAATTAACCAAATTGTCATCAATAACTAATGCAATTCGAACATAAAAATCGCAAAGGACAATTTCGACACGCCTGAGTGATAATAAGAAAATTCCAAATTGATAGACGAATTTTAATGACAATTTCTTGATTCAATGGAATTTCTCCAAAATGGTGATTTTCCACTTGAAATTAAATATATTTTGCAAAAATAGAGATAAACGCATGAAACAAGAAGGGCGTCACTGTAGGAAGATGTGTCTTGACAGACCATGATATTGTACGTTTCAACTCGGACCACGAAATTCTACAGGGTGTTACGAATTTTCGACAAAAAAACAAAAAACTTTTAGTTTTGCCCCCGTATAAAATTTTTTTCAAATTTATTTTGTTTTCTCCTATAATTTCTACAAAGCAGAAGAGTTGATCTATAACTTGCCGAACAAATCATCTAAATCGGTTGAGAATTAGGAAAAATATCGAACTTCGAATTTGGTTAAATTTCGAGTGTTCCGCTAATTTTGCCTCCGAGTGTATTTTAGCGATATCAGCGAAAAGATTGCAAATGTGATTTCAAATCGGAATAAAAAAGTAGCTTTCAAGACACACATGAAACTCTCCCAGGAATTTTCTAATAGTAAAGATAAAACTGATAAATTTTACAATACTGGAGTTTATAAGTTGTCCTGTATGGATTGTGAAGGCGTTGATATAGGTCAGACTGGTCATTCATTCAAAACTAGATACAAAGCGCATCAATCAGATTACAATAACCAGAGAACCGACGAATCTAATTTCACTTCAAAACGAGATATAAGGAACATCGAGCAGATTACAATAACCAAAGAACAGACGAATCTACTTCTGCTCCACATTGTATAGAAAATGGCCATCATTTTCCACCTATAGATCAACTTCAAATTATTCTAACCTAAGGAACGAAACTTAGATTTCTTGGAATCAATGGAAATTTTCAAACTGCAATAAACCGCCATAAAATAATCTTCTGAACAACCAGTATGGACCAGCTTATTCATCCCTATTTGAAATCTTTGAATAATACCTGCTCTTATCATAATTATTTTATTGCCTCTTGTTCGCACCCTTATTAATTCTGTACCTTCCTGTTTCATCACACGTCCTAAATTTTAACTAGAATATACAAGGTGTTTTCTTTTTCGGATATCCTTTTGCCCTTTCATACTTTTTTCAGTACGCCACTGATCATGATATTTCCCTATATATGCTCTCGACTTCGAAGTCGGTCCAATCTAGACATAACTTTGCATCCAGCTGAAAATGAGTGAAATAGTTCAGAACATGATTAAAAACAATATTACAAAATTCCTAATCGTTCCGGTCCTTGGAAAATATTTACTTGAGGTCAAAGACCTCAAGTTGTATCGTAAATTTACTTCAGACAAAAATTGTAGACTATAATATCATCTATAAAAAAGGTATCAATTCTTTTTTTTTCCTACCAAATATCAAAACTGATTTTCCGACCGATGTACTAAACGCACTAACAAACAAGATGCAATAACTCAAGTTGTTTACAAACAAAATCACAACATGACATTTGTATAATGTCACGTGATTGTGTTCTATTTGAAACTATTCAATAATAATAACAGATTTTAGCAAGGGTTGGAAAAATGGTAAAAGTGATATAAATTTAAATCATTTGATTCATACTGATATGTCAGAAAGGCGTTCTTTTGTGAGTGACGATGAAGTAGATAGGCTTATAATGAAACAAATTCGTGCACATCAAATAAAACAACTATAATCTGTCAATAGGTTATTGTGCCGACAAATCGATAACAATTGGGGAAATGACAACAATTTGTAAATATTGTAAGGCGTTAAAATACAGTGGCGAATCTACTGGATTAATTTGTGTTGGAGGCAAAGTAAAATTTTCACAATTATTTCCCTGTTTCGCGTATGGACAATTATACGTCGCGTGTTCGCGCGTCGGAAAACTGTCATCTTTGTTTATTTACGCACTACACAAAACAAAAAATATAGTTTATCAGAAAGCTTTAAAGTGATTAACAGATTTATCATAACATATTGTGTATATCAATATCAAATTGAAACCTTATACTCTGTGTCGAAAAATATCCGGAAATTTTCATTTAAATTGCGCGCGTTGTATATTTTCAAGCATTTAAAGTTTCTTTATGTTATTAGGACTGTCTTTTATTACTATGCCAAACATGAGCGCGATCTGTCAACTAATTTGTTCACGACAGCTATTCTTGAAACCTATGGACCTCAGTGATACCCTGCGAATTTTACAATGGAAAAAAATATTGAACAAAGAGTTTGCCTTAAATTTTGTGTTTTGAACGAAATTCCGTGTGCTGGATGGTTGCGAATGCTGGAAAAGGCTTATGGAAACTGTTTTATCGAAAACCCAAATGCACGAATGATACAAAGCCTTCAAGGACGGTCGAAGATTTTCCCTGTCCGGACGACCTTCGACTTCTTCAGCCGACGATAACGTCAAAAGATCATGAAAATGGTGCTCGAAAATCGTCATGCCAGTGTTAGAGAGATAGCTCGTGATCTCAACATCTCTCGTGAAACCACTTGTTCGATTTTGGTGAGCCAATTGGGCATGCGGCGCGTTCGGATCGTTCCGATAGAGCGGACTTTCTTCAAAAACAGGTAGCTGCAGACATGCTGGATCGTGTTAATTCTGATCCTTCGTTCATAGGGTGGATCATAACAGTTGACGAGACATGGTTCTATGAATACGACACACTAACGAGCTAACAATCATCGGAATGAACCCAAAAAACCAAGACGATGCCGATTGTTTTCTTCGATATTCGTGATGTGGTTCATCATGAATTCGTTCCGCAAGGTCAAATGGTCAATAAGGATTTCTATTTAACCTTTTTGAGACGTTTTCGTGAAAATATTCATCGAGCCACGGTTATTAACGACTTGACCAAACACTCGATAAATACCATCGAGCAGCTGCCTTCTTCGCCTGATCTAGCTCTGTATGACTTTTTTTTCTATTCTCCAGACTGAAATTGCCGCTCCGGGAACCAGATTTGATTCCATAGACGTCATAAAAAAAATTCGCAGAAAAAGCTGAAGGCCATTCCTGAAAGCGCCTATAAAAAATGTTTCATTGATTGGAAAAAACGTTGGCACATGTGTATCCCTTCAAATGGAGCATATTCTGAAGGTGATTCGATAAATATTGAAGTAGATAGAGATTTTTGCTTTTTATTTATTTATTTATTGGCCCAAAGTATTACATAATTACATGCAAATACTCCAAAGAGAGTAATAAAACTCTACGCTTGGTGAGGCATGAAAACTACAGAAAAATAAGAATCAACCACAACTGAAACTAAAACATAAATTAACTGAACGTACTCAAATACTGACTTAACTATCTACTTATCATTTAAGAAAAACCCAAGTACCCTATACCAATAATTTTGAATTTTATAAATTTTAAAATCATTTCCCATATTGAAACAACAAAGTCCCACAGACTTCAAAACCCAATTCTATCTCTCTCCCTGTTACACAGATACAAGTTTGTCAATATATTTTTTTAATTTTTTCTTATAAGAACCTGTCGTGGTTTTTAGATCCTTTAAATCATCAGGAAGATCATTAAATAGCTAAAGAGTCTTGATATAACTATCCTTGAATCGTAATGTCTTGTTTATTTTAGGTGGGATTATATTCCTATTTCTGGTTCTGCCAATGAGGTATTTTTGTTTGAATGTTTCATAATGGTATTGAAGTGACTCATACGCAAAAATTTGTCAATGTTCAGTATATTTTCAGGAGAAACAACTGATTTTTTTTAATTACTTTCAATACTTTATGCTGTAGTGACTCAACAAAGACAGACAATTGCTGTACGTACCTCCCCAAGCAATACTACCATATGTGATAATACTATTGAAAAAAGCATGATAAATCAATTTTAGCGTTCCACTGGACATAAATCGAGTAAGCCTGTGACAGACGATGTATTCAATATGTTTATTCCATTTTAAGTTGTAGTCAAAAACAATTCCCAAATATTTACAGTGTTCAATTCTTCTCAAAGACCTACTCTCAATTTTTATATCTATCTCCCTCGGGACACTATCACAATAGCTTCCAAAAGATATAAATACAGACATTCAATGACAATTTATTCAGTTTTAACCAAATTGCGACTTTTCAGATTTTTTATTCAAATTATTTTGTGTTTCTGACCATGTGCTTTCTGCTGATATAATAACTGTGTCATCAGCATAGGATATTATTGATTCGTCGGATTGACAAGTTAACAGGTCGTTTACGTAAAGAACGAACAAAACCGGTCCCAATATCATACCTTGAGGCACCCCATCTTAACATATTCACTAATACTTTCAGTACCATTCATTCTCACTTTTTGTTCTCTACCATAAAGATAACTTTTCAACAAGTCAAGCACCTTTCCCCTTAGTACCAGAAAATATTATTTGTGATCAACTGAATCATGCTTTGGCCAAATCTAAGAAAGCTATTATGACAGGTTTACTCTGATCAAGTTTTTTATATAATATACTTGTAATGAAATGTAATGCATCTTTGGTGCCCCTTTGCTTAACAAATGGGAATTGGTTTTTTGAAATTATGCCGTGAACTTCTACAAAATTATAAATTCGATCATAAACAATTTGCTCAAGGATCTTTGTAATATTTGAAATTCGAGAGATTGGCCTATAATTAGTGACGCTGCTTTTTCTGCCTGATTTATGAATTGGTATATATATATATATATATATATATATATATATATATATATATATATATATATATATATATATATATATATATATATATATATATATATATAGTAGTACTGCGCACTGCGCAAATGGCCATCGACCTTGGGTCCTTCAGCCTAGTTTTACAACAAAATTATTCTAAGTAATCATCCAACAAACAAAAAAATATATAACACTTTATATTAAAATCTAAAAATTTATCTCTGCCTCTTCAGTTCCTCTCTTGTTCTTCCAATGTCAGTATTAATGACTTAGGTGGGTGTTTTCTTGCTGCTTGTGCGATATGTTCATGGTGGAAGAGATCCAGAATGTCCTGCGAGTCTTTAAGAGGTGCGTAAAAATTCTTGTTCAATTTTTTAAGTCTTCTATCGGTTGTATATTCGTTATCTGGTACAATAATTCATTAGGTGGGTTATGTGTTCTGTTTTCCGGGTGTCTAATCTTTGTTATTGTACGAAGAGATATAGTTTCTGCGGTTTTTAGATTGTTCAAGGCTGGGCGTCTACAGTTAGCAAAGATGGGATGTGCATATTCCAGGACAGGTCTGCATATTGTCTTATATATTTTAACTGCATTATTTGTGTTCATTCCTCTGTTCCTGGCGGTTAGTTTAGTGAAAGTTTTAGATCTTGATATGGTTCTCTTCTTAATCGCTTTGGTATATTTGTTGAAATTCATTTATGTCGACTTCAACCCCTAAGTATTTTATTTCCGCTGTAGGTTTTTTGGCGATTCCTTTAATTGTTATACTAGGCGAATTTTGACTTGTTTTATGATGGAAAATTATATATTGTGATTTCCTTGGATTGGGTTTCAGGCGCCATTTACTCAGCCACATTTCAAGTTTGTTCATCATACTTTGCAATCCATTCAAGCAGGTTGTCAGTGAGCTATCGTGGGAAACTATGAAAGTGTCATCTGCATACTGAAGAGAATATTGCTGGTTGTTTCTTTCTTTTGGAATGTCATAGCAGTAAATTATGTAGAGAAATGGTGACAGGCTAGAACCTTGCGGTGTTCCTTGTTTGGGGAAGAATGGTTCCGACACTGTATTTCTTATTTTCACTGTCAGCTTTCTATCGTTCAAAAAATTTATAATCATATGTATAAGAAATCTCGGTAGGTTAATTTTGTATAATTTGAAGATTAGACCCCTGTGCCATATGCTATCGAAAGCCTGTTTTAAAGTTTTTTAGTTTTGCATTTTGTGTGTTCGATACCAAAACGGCCAGTGGATGTGTGGTAGACCTCTTGTTCCCTTGGTTTGATTAATGTTGTTGCATGCTTCAACCCATGTGTGTTCTGTATACTGTTGCACCATTTTTTGTATATTTTTATTGTAGATGTTAATTTGATTTTTAATTAGAGGATCTCGATTCTGGCAGTATTCCCTATACATTTTTCTCTTTGTTTCAATCAACTTTATCACGTAGGGTGGAAGTTCGTATGTAAAGTTATTTGGTTTTTTGATTGGACAGTTGGCTTTAATGCTTGTAGAGACTGTCTTATTGAAGGACTCTATATATTCTTCATTAATTTCTTCTCCCATGTTTTGTTGTATGAAGCTTTTAATGTCCGAATTCACTTTTTTAATATTGCATTTGTTGTAATTATATATAGGCGTTATAGACTCTTTCACCACATCACCTCCCATATCAACTGTCAACAACACGCCCAAATGATCTGATCCTATGTCTGGGGTTAAAGTTATTCTTCTGATGTTATTCTGTAGATTTTTTGAGTAAAATATTAAATCGGGTGTACTATCAGGGTTATGGTCCATCAAGAAAGTAGGGGCTGTCTCTGCCTTGGTGAAAAGTCCACACTGTAGAAATCTATTTATTTGTTTTTTCTTACTAGGGTTTGGGTTGAAATCTCCTATAATTATTACATGCTGATGAAGTAAAGCCTTGGTAAAAATATTTTCTTCTATTCTGCAATGTGGATGTATATAAACCAAAAAAATGTGCAGCTTGTCGTCTTTGAAGGGAATAGTCAAGTGAAGTACTTCATTTTGACTGTTATTCACTGATGGTGGATTGGCTTTACCCATTTTTATTTTTGGATGACACATAGCGATACTGCCCCCCCCTAACGTTTAGTTGATAGTCACCAACTTTCTTCAATATTTTCCAGTCTTTATAAGAAATTACATGTTCTTCTTTGATCTTTGCTTCTACAAACATAGCACAGTGAATATTGTTAGTTTCGATGAAATTGTTTATTATATGTCGTTTTGCCCAGTACCTGTTTGCATTAATGTAGAAAATATTAATTTCTGAATTGAATTTGCCTGCTATTATTACTTGATGGTTCAGTAGGAGATGGTTCATCTGGGCATTCTAGGTCAAACATCAAAATATAGACTCTGTTTCCAGAAAAGACTGCGGTAGTGTCTATATTGTATTGGTTAATGAACCTTTTTTTCAGCTTCTTCATTAGTTCTTCTCTGTCGACAGTTTGTGGTTTATTGAATTTGCGGATGAATTGGTATTATATCAGCTCTTTTGAGTACTTCTGACCAAACTGCTCCTCCTATACAAAAATTAAAAATATGAATTAACGGATCAACTATATACTCTGCTAATGTTTTCAGTGTCTTTGTATCAATCATATCTACACCTCCTTATTCAGGTTTCATATTTTTTATTATAGATCCTACTTCTGAACTGCTGGTTGGCTTAAGATACAATGCATCACAAACTATGCTAGGCACTTGAATTTGTTTTCCGGACCAAACTTTGGCCCAACCTCCTTAAAATAATTGTTCATTTTATTTGATATCACAAAATTAACTGTAATCTTAGTTCTATTTTCATCAATTAAAAATTTTACTTTAGTACTGTTGCCTGGTTTTCTATTAATTGTGTTGTTTATTATTTGCCATAACTTTCTATGATTAGTGATATTAAACTCAATGGCTCTTTTATCAAAATTATTTTTGCTTCAAAAATACCTTAAGATAATTTTTGTATTGATTTTTCAAAAGTTCAGAGCCCTTGTTTGCTGCCCACATATTATATAGAGTTTCCTTAGTTTCACATGACTTTAAAATACCACAGTGATCCATTTTTGTTAGATCTTCTAGATTTCTTTTTAATGAAACTTACCCTATCTACACAATATCTTATCTGACCAATTAATATATTGATAGCTATGTTTGGATCCTGAATTAACAATAACAAATTCCAGCAGTTTTATCTCCGGATATTTTTTTGTCACAGGGTATTTCAGGAAAACTCTGTTTTGTAAGTGAGCACAATCATGTGCAATTAATCGAAAATAATAATAAAACTTCATTCTTACCGAGCTTCTTTTTTTAATTACTTACGGACTCCTTTTGTTTGTTTTAAGTTTATTTTATACAAAATTTAAGGTCTTTGATTCGATCGATAAGGTACGAAGTCTGTCGGGTCAGCTAGTAATATTCTATAATTACCGCTAATTATAAGAAGAATTAAGAGGAAAACCCTGAGTAACTAAGTCATAAAATATGAGAAAAACTAATTTAATTATGTTTTTCATGATACGACTAATTATTTTTTTACAATGAAATATTGATTAATATTTGTCAATCTTGTGAAACAATATATATTATCTAATATGGAAAAATATTGTTGCAGATGTAGGTACGATAATTCTATATCATACATTGAGAATAAAATCCTTTGTTTTATAATCATGAACGTGATGTAATAATTTTGTATTGGAACGGTACGTTTGAGATTGAAGGTTTAAGGACAAGGTCGAGCACAAAAAGGAATAGATCTATAACAGAGTTTTTGTTTATTTCCGAATGATTAATGAAATTAGTATCGAGGTAAGACATGAATGGTTTGTGTGGATGTAAGTAGGTAGTTGATGTAATTTCATGATTAATGAATAATAAAATAAGGTTTAAAGGAAATAACCCAGTTTAACGGCGAGTTTATGTTGTAGGCGTGGGTTTTTGAGAATTATGCTTTCGTTTTTTCAACTTTTTCTGCTTTGTTTTAGTTGATTATGAAAGAGAAGTTTTCAGTTTTCAAAATAGTCCACAGAATGTTGAAGAATAACAAGATTTTTACTATCTTTAATACAATGATATTAATTTCTGTTTTCAGTACTGTTGTTTGATTTCATTTATTCAATTTGAATTTGGGAGGCTTTTACTTGGTAAAATTCCATTATCAATAATAAAAACAAGTACTGTGTCATCCATATCAACATAAAATGTCAGCATTCAATAGTTTTATTCATAGATTGATTAACATCCCGCTATCACCAGAAAATTTCAACAAAGAACTAAATTTGATTAAACAAATAGCCAAAAATAATGGTTATAATCCCAAACTAATAAATAATATTTTAAATAAAAAACAAAGTAGAATCGCATTGAATGAAGTTTACCCTGTCGATAAATTGAAACAAAAATTCAACACCTTAACCTACGTTGGAATTACAAGTGAGAAACTGAAATCATTCTTAAGTAGCAATAATTTCAACATAGCTTTCCAAACTAATAATAATTTAGGCAAATATATAAAAATAATAAAACCAAACCAGGTAAAAACAATAAATCAGGTGTTTATAGATTGAATTGCAATGACTGTGATAATTTCTACATTGGTAGAACACATAGAAATTTTAATATTAGAATATCGGAACATAAACGCAGTTTTTCAAATAAAAATCAGATTCAAATTACGCGAATCATCTCTTAGAAAATAATCATTCTTTCTACCCACATTTTGAAATTTTGCATACAGATAATAAATATTGGAAGGTAGATCTTTGGGAAACTTTAGAAATAAATAAATACAAACACTCAGGTAGACTCATCAATGAACAAGTCGATTTAAGCCCTTCACCTCTATTGAATCTTTTCGGGAGCAATCTATTCCTTAATTTTATTGGATATACCTGTCATAAATAACCACTTAGGAGGAGGCGACCAATAAGCTTTTAATTACTCAAGAACATTTATAGTTATATTCTCATTCACATTTTTCTGCATAATCATTCGTCTGAAGAAGCTACGGTGTAGTGAAACGCGTTACGAATCGCAATTATTATAATGAGATAAAAACACAAGGTTTAACTTTGATCTACGTTTATCAAGAATTCTTGATAAAGCTGCTGTGTCAGCGAAACGTCGTCGAATTTTTCAAATAAAGTGTATCAAAGTAAGTAAAATTTATATCATGGATCTACATCAAGTAACGGCCTCCACAATTCAAACGCAATTATTAAGTGAAATTCCTTAAAACACAGTTCTTGTTTTTTATTATTTATTCAATTCTTTACAGATCTGAAATAACTCAACATTTTGCAAACGTTTATCGATTAACTTCATGAAGTTTGGTAAACTTAAAAAAATGATGACTGTAGAAACAGGAATGACGAAATTTTATGTAAACTGCCGTTCAGGTCCACTTCTAACAACAGAATGAAATTATGAATCTAGTTTCCCAAAACAAACAGCATAGGTTTCATTTTTAACAGAAATTTTAATTATGTTTAAGACAGAGAGCCAAGAGTGAAAAAATTTTAGTTCAAGGATGCATCCTCTACTATGAGAAGGTGTTTTTGGTATTATGGTGAATTTTATGGGTGGTAGCGGAACGTACATGTCTATAGTCTATTTGGTAAAGACGTTGGGTAATAAAAGCTTATTGAATATACAAATCTCCTAGAAATGTGGTACGTGGACAAATTGAAAAATAACTGTAGTTTCTATGAGCAGACACCTATTTATTGCCGGATCTTTGATAGAAACCCTCGTACAAATCTTCAGGAAGCACCCAACTACCTGACTACGATCTTCTCTAACTTTTTTGTTGTTTGCGAATATTGCTGTCCTCGTTTTAAATAAAATATTTACTTTAGACGTCTAAAATTTGTGGTCAGTAACGTAAAAGAATATTTGTTTTAGGGTTCTCTTCGAAAATAAAATTGAATCAATTGAACACTTATGTATTTAAGAACGATAGTAATTTAATGTTAATATCTAGATAATTATGTTTAGCATAAATAATTATTCCATGCATTTCATGCATATTCAACTTACCCTAATTATACGTTACAATATATATTAATTAAATAATGTTCATGATATTTCAGATAACTCATTTATTTTAGTAAAGTATGGAAATGAATATTTATTTTATATTATAGTAGACCTAAGCAAAATTTTCCTCATGAGTTTGAACATTACCTAATAGAATGTTAAACAATATCATGACTTTATAAAACGGCTAGTTCTAAATTCAATTGTTTTCTACACCTTAAAAGCATAAAAATCAAAATGCTCTTATATATTTCAAGCTGCAATATTTCCATAAAACATTTAGAGTTCATCCTCTGATGATGAATAGAATAGAATAATTTATTTCGTACTTTTGGCCCATAAAGATGTACATGTCATTTGAAATAGATACAGTTTGCTTACAAAATAAAAACATCAAAATACATGAAAAAAATATCATAAAATCATTGCACAAGTGATAAAAAATTACAATAACTTATTCATACTTTAGAATTCATCGAAGGAGTAGAGTGCTCTTCCAATCAAATAATTTTTTATGGCAGCTCTGAACCTTTCGTAGTTTCTTATTGACTTTAGTTCATTTATTGTAAAAGTAGATTGCAGAGAAGTGAGGCGATTTTCTGTACATTGTGGTTTTATGCATAGGGATTGACCCATAATTATGGAAATGATTTAATTTCTGCAGTTCATTGAGCCTCTTTTCTGGTAAAGATACAGCCTTGAGAACGAATACAGATGGAAAGGTCAAAATTTGCTGCTCTTTGAAAATATTACGGCATGATTCTTATGGAGCCAGACCAAACATTAAACGAAGAATTCTCTTCTGTAATATGAAGACTCTGGTCCAATTTATTTGTAGTTGCCTAAGGAAGACACATATATGGTGTCGAAACTTTGGAATGCTTTAAAGAAAAAAAATTGAAATTTCAAAGATCTATTCGTTGTTTTATTTATGAGAAGTCCGTTGTTTGTTGGGAAAGTTGATTGTTGTATTTCACCCGTTTTGAAAATCAAAAAACGTTAGGCCTAATTCATCGCTAGAGCACTGAACGAGAAATCCTACCTTGTAGAATTTCATTCTCTATTGAAATTTTCAAGTTTCATCTAACTTCATTGATTGAAATAGATTTTATCGTTTGAAAATAATTTTTTTTCATAATCCACCTTCACAGCGTTATTCACCCCAAAGGTGGATTTTGGAAAAAAACATCGAAATAGGTTGTGGCATAATTTTTCGAGTTCTATCAAATTCTAGTAAATAGTTATCTTATTCTGAAACAGCCTGTATATCTCAGTATCGAAAACTAAAAGACGTCCTCGTACTATTCGAAGTTATATAAGTATGGATAATTACATTTTTAGTTACAATTTTAATGAAAATCAATTGAATAAATTGAGGTCTATATAATAAAATCTACACCATATACTTTGTTATCTAAGCAAAAACAACATGTTTTCAATATTTGGAAGGATATTTGATAAAAATATCGATAAACTACGTAATTTATACTAGTGTTGACAAAAAGTGTGCGTACCAGACAAGTAAACAAATAAAATATTATCAACAGAGCCATCATCCATCTATACTCATTATCGATAAACTGAAGGCGTAAATACCTAAATAGATGTTTTCTGTTAAAAGTAATTGCAACATTCAAATTCTGTTGATTTGACTAAGTTCTATTCCAATATTGATAGTGATAAAATTAACTAGTTACTATTGTTTTAAGTTATTAAATGAAACATAAACAGCTTTCTATTCATTCTATTCCGAAAATATATGTTTCCAACAACATTTTTGCTCCTTTATGTATTTTTTCAAATAGTATGCAAGCGGGACAATATTACATAATTATTGCATCTTCAAACTTAATCGATTCCGTTCCTTGTCATTGCAATCGTAAGAATAGTATTTTTGTAATAAGGTTAAAATGAAGAAATTCGATACGAGTAGAACGACAAATATAGATTTTTTCAGGTTTACCGAATAACAGACTGTATTTTTCAACGACTGCAAAGTTTGTATCAAAAACAAATAATTTAATCTGAAAAACAATAAAATAAGTTATTTGTTGAAACATTTGTATGTACATTATACAGGGTGTTACATAATAGTATGGAACAACTTGAGGGGTAAATCTACGTGTAATTTTAAGAAAAAAGGTCTTATAAACAAAGATCTGTAAAAGCTTCGTTACGGAGCTACAGGGTGTTGAAATTTCCGGAAAAATTTGTTTTTTTCTTCAAAACTCCTGCAGTTTTTGAGATATTCAGCCCAAATTTGGAAAGCAATCTATTTTTTACAGCCTCCATCTTTACTAGTCCTCGATTTTAACTGAAATTCACAAGGTGTTTTCTTTTTCAAGGCCACGTTTCTTTTGCCCTTTCAAACCTATTTGCAGTACGCCACTGATCAGCGTACAATCAATTTTCGTCATTTTCGTTCAATTTAGAAACTTTTTCGATACTTGTAATTTTTTCGTATCTTCAACCGTTTTCGAGTGAAAAATTATTGAATTTGAATTGTAGGTTATTCGCTAAATAAAAAAAAATAGAAATACTCGATAGGTATGCCCAAAATTTGCTTTCATTTTGATAGCTCGTCGTCTGAGACTCACCTTATACCTATTCAATAAAAAACAAGAACAATTAAAAACTAAATGAATTGCTGGAAGTGTCCTCCACCTGCAAGATAACAGACCTCTCTCCTTCTTCGCATATTAGCACGCACTCTTTGAAACTTTCCTGGGGTATTTCTTGTTGTGTCACAAGAGGTTATTATTCGATTTCTCAATTCTTCTACAATGTTCACTTTTAAGATATCCCCATCATAAAAAGTCTAAACTATATAAGTCTGGGGACCTAGGAGGCCATGGTTCTGACCCATCCCGACCTATCCATCGGTTGTTGAATGTATTATTCAAGAATTCGCTACCTTCTCCACTGAAAAGTGCTAGTGCCCGTCATGCATGAAGCAGATTATGTTTCTCGCCAAAAGTGGCACATCCTCGGGCAATAAAGGCATCTCCTCCTCAAGAAATTACCGATAAACCGGACTGTTTAGTCTGTTATGCAAAAAAAATGGCCCAATCAAATAATTTCCAATTATTCCGACCCAGACATTTAGTGAGAATTGTTCTTGATGATGAGATTCTTCAATCAAATGGGGGTTTTCCTCAGCCCAATAATGATTATTATGAAAATTTGTGATAGCAGTTCTCGAAAAGTTAGCTTCGTCTGTGAACATTATTTCACTGTCAAATTGAGCATTTCCTCTAATTTCATCTAAGAACCATCGGCAGAAATTCAGTCTTGAAGGAAAATCTTGAGGAAGTAGAGTTTGGACGCGTTGAATATGAAACGGGTACAATAAAAAGTCGTGGAGAATCCTCCAAACGAGAACATGTGAAATATTGAACTGATTTCCAATTTTTCTTGTACTCACATGAGGATTCAACTTAATACAATTCAAAACTGCTTCCTCTATATCTGGAGTTCTCATAATTTGAGTTGCACCTTTTAAATGATTATTGGAAGTGAAAGTACCAGTTTCTCTCAACCTTCTGTGAATATTTGAAAATATTCGCCTGTCTGGTGTTACTCGATTCGGAAAGCGTACCTGATATAATCTAGTTTCTGTTATGTTTCCGTCGGCCAGACCGTACATGTAATGGATATCAGCCAATTCGGCGTTAGTAAAATTAGCCATGTTTTCTTAAAGCAATAACTTCAAAAGTCTTAAAACTAATCGTTAATTTGATATACAATTCGAGCAGACAATGGTTCAACTTTAGCAACTTTCCAAATGAATAAATAAATGAAAAAATCAAAGCCTACTAGTCATTTTTTAATTAGAAATACTGCAAAAAAGTTTGAAAGGGCAAAAGAAAACACCTTGTAGACTGTAGTTCGAATTTAGGACGTGTAATGATGGAGGCTGTAAAAAATAGCTTGCATTCCAAATTTGTGCTGAATATCTCAAAAACTGCAGGAGTTTTGAGGAAAAAACAATTTTTTCCGGAAATTTCAACACCATGTAGCTCCAAAACGAAGCTTTCGCGGACCTATGTTTAAATGAACTTGTTTTCTTAAAATAACACGTATATTAACCCCCTCAAGTTGTGACGTACTATTATGTAACACCCTGTATATCGGAAACCCACCTTTACTAATATTTGCATCCTTCATGACTCAACACACCCAAAATCTCATAAATATGCTGCGTTCAATTCAATGATTTATTGGGTTTTCTCTCTGCCATTATCTGAAAAAAAAATATGTCCAGGGAAGTGTCAACTATTGAAGAAATAGCTAAGAACAGTGGTTATCCCTAAAATATAATAAACGAAATGATCAGAAAAACAAACACAAATAGCATATCATAATATTTACCCACGTATAGAATCAACAAATACAGATAAATACATTTCAATAGCATATTAACCTGCTAATACATTAAAAAGTCAGATACAATCAGAATTACACTACACAACAAGAAGTTTTTCACACAAGATTTAAACCTAATAGGAGAATATTTTCTGCACTCTGATGGCGGTCTATCATAAAGCTTCAAGTTCTTAGCTGCCTTCGTTGATCTGAAGCGCAGGCACAGAAGATGGGTTGCATACCTAGTAGGATGGCATGATTTTTGAGTGTATGAAAAGTGGCCAGTAATGATCCAGATATTCAGCTCCTGCTATCACTCTAACTGCCATTTTCTGTGCCGCGAGAATTACCCCAAAGCACCACACCATAAGACAAAATGGAATGGAAGAAGAAAAAATATGTTGACCTCAAAATATGGTCAGTATAGTTGGAATAGTGCATCTTCTTCATGACTGACAGATGACAGTTGACCAGCCTCAGTGTAGGGATCCCAATTCAAAGAGGCATCCAACGTGATGCCCAGAAGACAAGCTGTTTCAGTGGAAGATCCAATGTTGGAGGTAAGGATCATGGTTTGTGTTTTATCTCGATTCAGTTTCAATGCGTTTGTTCTGAACCCAAATTAGACACAGTAAGCCTGTCAGCAGCCGATCAAAAAATAGTCTTGTCATTTGCAAAGAGCACATATCTAAAAGGTTCCTAATATAAGGGAAGGTCATTAATACACATGAGGAACAACAGGCGTCCCAAAACAGAACCCTGAGAGCAAGGCACCTAAGCCGACACAGTTCAGCTTTCATCAGGAGTCCAGAGTGAATTCAACTACCTGTGTATAAAATTCTTTAACAAACTTCCTGTATACCTAAGAAACGAAAAAGACACAAATTCAATTGTCCTGTCTACACCCATAAAGAATTCTTACAACTCAAATTTTGAATACATCTGTTGTTTGTTCCTTTTATCAAATCTTATTGTTTTGATTTGTGGATGTCCGAAATTTTATTGTGATGATGTGCGCTGTAAACAATCATGTCCCTATTTTTGCTTATTTCAACTTATATATTGACTAGTTGTGTAATACTTTTCTCTTTTGATCACGATAACTAAATTAACAAATAATTATATCGAAAGCCTAAGTTGAATCACAGAGCTTCAAGTGTGTAGCTTCGTGATTTTCGAAGGGGGAGCCACCACAATCTCAACAATCCTCGAAACAGCGTCTATTATAGAGCAAGAAGCTCTTGATCCATGAGAGTCAAGTGTATTAGAATAAAAAACGTTTTCAATTTCATGGAACGACTATGGAGGAAATAAACTCAAGCGAAGAAAAGATACTAAGAGCTACTGGTAGCTTTCGAGATGAAAACTGAAACAGGTAGATATCCAGGTTCATATAAAATTGCCCAAATGTAGTTGTGGTAGCGTTTCAGTGAAATAGGTAGCATGGAAGAACGCAAGTCAATCCTTCCAGGATATCCACTCCTGCACAAAACAAGACTCTGCAAGCCAAGAAGCATCATCAATGTTTACCCGTGGTTATCGATCAAATGTAGGTTAGGTTAGTTCAAGAAGTTTGTAATAATTCAGGCTAAAATGGCATTGATAGTTTAATTTATGCTTGAGTATATCAAGGCGATACCAAAGTGCCATCAAGGCAGAATAGATTATATGTCCACAGCACCCCTATTATAAGGGAAGAACAGTGGAAGAGAACAATATCAATATATACCACTGGCCACCTATCAAATGTGTGACAACCAAAAAGAATTCTTCAGATGCAAAAATTCTTCAATTATAAATGGAGCTTGGCAGTTTAAAGGGTTTGCAATGATTCAGACCAAAATGGCATCGATAGTTTAATGTAACATTGAGTATGTCGAGTGTTTACCAAAGTACCATTAATAGTAGGGGTGGATCTTTTGGATACTAAAAATATCCAACTTTATTTTTCTTGGAATACTTGGTTCTCAATACCCCTTAGTCAAAAGCAGACAATTTTTATGAATATAAAACATTTGACTTGAAAATTTTGATATATCTAGGTTTTTCCTAGACTTTTTCGAAAGATGTCATAATCATAATGCTAAACGTCAGAAAATAATTTTCCAAATTTCAGTCCGGTTCCCCACATCCGGATTATGTATTCATTGATCTATTCTCATAAATATTCAATTATTCCAAATATTGAATCCAACTGTTTGATTTGACCTAAAGCCTAGATTCCAGTTTTCCTTATTGAAGTTATGAATGAAATTGTTAGAATTTATTGCGGAAGCCGTAGTTATGAAAGGTGTCCCCTGGAATTGGAAAATATAGATTTTTATTGGACTAACTCGAACATCCTTGTCTTCAAGTCCCAAGGAAAACAACAACTATACATGGGTGTATCTAAAATGGTCTTGAAACTACCGAGGTAATTTGATTGATCGTTATTGGTGATTAAAAACTAGTTTTTAAAGCTAGCCTATTTTATGAATTTTTGCATACATAATGAATAAGGTTATTAATCTTTCACACAAAGCATGCGAAAGTTATGGATGACAGGTGTATCAAGAAATGCTTCATCAGAAATAACGCAATTCAATCGGGAATTTCTTGAATAAAAATCCTATGAGTAATCTGAAATTGAAGGAGGATCCGAAATTTAAGAATCAGGAAATGATTAATTCAACCCAAAAATTCCCACAAAATTTCTTGATTTAGCCGGAAATCTAGTATGGAATATTTTTACGTGAATATGAATTTATGTCATCTCTCTCTCTAGTCGTTGCTCGATTCCGAGCGTCGTGACTTATTCATGGTACAAGCCTCCTCCATGCTTCTCTGTCCTTCACGGTTCTCATGACTTCTGCCACTGACATATTTGTTAGGTCCTTGATTTGGTCCAAGAATCTAACAGGAGATCTGCCTCTCTTTCTTTTGCCGTCCACTTTCCCTTGGACAACAATCTTCTCCATCCCGTCCTTCCGTATCACATGACCGAAATATTTAATTATGTGTCTCTGGATTGTTGGGAGCAGCCTTTCATGATCCTGAATTTTCAGTTCCCTGAGTATGGACACGTTTGTTCTATGAGCCTCCCAAGGGATCCTTAGCATCCTGCGATAACACACCATCTCAAAAGCTTCCACTCTCCTGCGGCATGCTGCATTTAGCGTCCAGGATTCTGACCCATAGGTTGCGATGGAGAATATCAGTGCTTTAAGAAGTCTCATTTTGGTCATCTTACGGATTTTGTGGTCTTTCCATATTTTGTCCAGTCTGCCCAGAGCTTCCTTTGCCATCCCAATCCTTCTCTTGATTTCCTGTTCGGAGCCTCCTTTGTTGGTTATTTTTGCGCCAAGATAAATAACAGTGTCACTGACTTCTATATCATGGATGAGCTGAAGTGGTACTGGGATTGTCTGGGATTTGTCCACAATCAGCAGACAACATTTGGTCCTATTTATTCGTAGTCTCGCCTCTAGACTAACAGCTTCCACACGTCGCAGAAGTTCAAGCATTTCCTGTTCGTTTTTTGCCAAGATTATCGTGTCATCTGCATAGCGTAAGTTTGACACTTTTCTTCCACCAATAGATATTCCGCCTTCCCAGTTTTCCAACGCTTTCTCATAATCCATTCTCCATATATGTTAAAAAGAATTGGGGAGAGAATGCACCCCTGCCGGACTCCTTTTCCGACCCTGAAACCTGTTGAACGTTTCTCTTCTATTTGTATGTATGCTCTGTTCTTGTCATACAGAGCCTTTATGACGTATATAAGATGTTTCGGGACCCCCATTTCACTCAGGATGTTCCATAGTTTTCCCCATTGAACGGTGTCGAATGCTTTAGTGTAGTCAAGAAAACAGAACATAGCTGGTACATTGTATTCGTACACCTTTTCTATTATTTGTCGTAAGTTCATAAGTTGGTCTCGCGTTCCACGACGTGGAACAAACCCTGCCTGTTCTGGGGGGATTTGAGGAAGAAGGTAGTTCTTCCATCGTTCCTGTATAATTTGTAAAAGAACTTTACTAGCATGGCTAATCAGTGCGATGGTCCTGTAATTGCCACACTCGTCTTTAGCTCCTTTTTATGTAGAGGATATATATTGATTCGGTCCATCTTTCTGGCCACTTACCATTATCCCATACTTTCGTACAGATCAGATGGAGTAGATCTGTGACTTTGCTACTGCTGTTCTTAATCATTCAGCGACGATGTTGTCTGAACCAGGAGATTTATGTTTGTTAAGTTTATGTATGGCCGCTTCCACCTCAGATTTGATTATAGGAGGTTCGCGTTCCTGGATGTTTTCTAAGTCCACATGGCTCTGCACATCCCCTTCTTCTGGGGCCATCAGGTTCTCACAGTATTGCTGCCAACGTTCTATGATTTCAGGTTTGGTTGTTAACCTGACTCCGTGTGCATCTTTTATTGGAAAGTAGTGGACTTGAAATGTTTTTGAGAGCATTTTAACCTTTTTAAAGAGATCTCGAGGCTGATTTGAGTTAGCATGCTTTTCGATCTCTCCACATATTGACGTTACGTATGAGTTTCTGTCGTTGTTTATACATCTGTCAATCGTTTTGCTAAGGTCGCTATACTTTTGTTTATTGCTGTCTTCAGCGATGCCTCTACCTTTGAGCTCTCTCCTTTCGGCAATGAGACTCCATGTGTGTGAAGTTATCCAAGGTTTTTTGGGATGATCGTTAGTGGTTGTGTTATTTAGGGCTGTCGCACATTCGAAGGCTTGTTCCTGTTCCATCCAGAGGTCATTAGCGTCCATGTGTTCTGCGTTTTCTTGCGTAATATTTGTCAGGGTTTCCTCAATTCTATGTTTAAATAAGGGGTTGTTGCTGATATTCCAAAGGTTCGGTTTGGGAGGCCGCTGTCGATCTTTATGCAGCTTTAAACATAGTTCTGCAATAAGGGCGTTATGGTCACTGCCACAGTCCATACCTGGGTAGGTTTTAATATCTCTGATCGAACTTTTCCATCTGCTCTTTATTAATAAGTAGTCAATCTGATTACGTGTATGTCCATGTGGTGATTGCCATGTGTACAATCTCCTGATATGGTGTTGGAAGTAGGAGTTAGCGATGAAAAGCTGATTCTCTGCACAAAATTCCATTAGCATCTCTCCGCGCTCATTTCTTACTCCCGTTCCGTATTGTCCCACAACTGATCTTAGGTGTGTATCGGCTTTTGTTTCTCCAATTTTGGAATTGAAATCACCTAAGATAATTAAAAGCTCCCTGCCTGGAATCTTTGATAACGTCTGGGAGAGAGATCTATAGAAGTTGTCTATGTCGTCTTGCGATGATGTAGAAGTGGGGGCATATATCTGGATAAGGTTTAGGTTTATTGGCTGCGCCTTTATTTTGACGCTGATGATACGGTCGTTGACTGCTTCATAGCCAAGTACAGTGTCCTTCAAGTGTTAATGTATTATAAAGGCAACCCCGTTGGTGGATTCAGAGCCGTTTCCCGAGCATAATATAAGGTTGTCGTTATGTCATCTGGAGAAAACAAATGCACAAAGTATGCAAGCTGGTTAGAGAGCATGGTTTTATCCTGAACATTAGACATCAATTTACATTAGACGCCACAGAAAAAAGAATATTTTCACCGAGTGTTCGGTCTCCCATAGTTTAATGTATCCCTTGTAACCTTGTTGTTGCTGGTCTTCCTCGTTTTCTTCTACTGTTTGGTACATATTCCGAGCCTCTATTGGGACATTTCTCATTCCCCATTCTCTTGACGTGTCCGTACCATATTAACTGTCTGGCTTCAATTCTATCTGTACTGCTGTAGACTCGGTGTGTCTTGTGCCTTATTTTTTCATTTCTAATGTGCTGCAATCTGAAGATCCGACATGCTCTTCTCATAAAATCCATTTCTACAGTGTAGATGAATCTCTTGTTTTTTCCTTTAAGCTGGCAACATTCTGAACCATATGTCAAAATCGGTTCCACTATCGCTTCATAAAGTTTAACTTTAGTTATAAGTATAATCTGATGCGACCATAATAGGGTGCTCTGCCTTGCTGCGCTCTTTTCTGAATGTCTTTATTGGATGTTCCTTCTTGCGCTATGATAGTTCCCAATTGTTTATATTTTTAACATTCTTCAATTTCTTTGTTTATTTGTAATTCAGGATCAGTCTTCCTCAGATTAATTGTTAGTCCCCAGTTTTTATATTCATCCTTTAGTTTTCTATTCATGAAGTTCATGTCAGCTTCATCAGTGCTCACAATCACCTGATCATCTGCGTAAAAAAGAGTTGTCAGGCAAGAGTTACCGAATTTTATTCCCATTTCAGAGACATGCCTTCTCCATGAAGGCTTCTTGAACATAGATCTTAAATAGTGTTGGGGATAAACAACAACCCTACCTAAGACCCTAGGTCGACGAAAAGAAGAAAGATAAGCAAGTCGCTCGCCTCGCGTTTTTCTATGAATTGTTGCAGAACAACGATATTGTCCGTGCAGGAAGTTTCCGCACGAAATCCTGCTTGTTCTTCAATATCTTGAATCTCTTTTTCTATTCTTCTCTTTAGAATTTTCCAATACAACCTCCCAACCGAACTAGTTCTACTTGTTCCTCGATAATTTTCACCGAACTAGTTTCACTTGTTCCTCGATAATTTTCACAAGGTTTTTTATCTCCCTTCTTAAATATCGGAGTAATATAAGCCAAATTCCATTCTTGTGGAATATCATCTCCCTGTATCTTGCATTTATTGAAAATAATTGCAAGGGTCTCAAGTACGATGTCAGTTCCATTCTTAACTAGTTCGACCGGAATGTTTCCAGGCCCCGCAGCAGTTCTGTTCTTCATTTCAGCTAAAATCCCTCTTATTTCTGCTACTGCTATATCCTCCAGATATCTTTCACTAGCTTCATTCAAATCAAAATTAATTCTTTCATATTCTTTCCTGTCTTCTTTGAACAGCTTTTCCATTCGTCTAAGGTTATCACTGAAATGTGATCTGACTGCTTCCCTTCCTTCCTTAAATTTTTTATAGTTTCCATGCCTCTGATACTCTCGTACCTCCCAATTTTTGTTTTAGTTCCTCTCATTTCTTCTCCCATCTTTCGATTTTACTTTTCATAACTTCTTTTTTGACGTTTCTATTCCAGTAGGCATATTCTAGTCTGTCTTCTTCCCCCTGTGTTCTAAGCCTTTTTCTCATTTTTTACCATTTCATCTAGACTTTCTGACCACCATTCTAGTTTTTTCTTTCCAGTTCTTTTCCTTTCTCCTATGGCTTCTATGGCCGCCTCTTGTGTACATCGCTCCAGATTTTCATAAATTTCATTCGCTCCAACTTCGGTTCGAACATATTGAAGTTTGTTTGCCAATCTGCATTTGTACAGAAATTGGCATGATTCATCTCTCAGGCTGTCCAAGTACCATAGTGTCAGGCTTTCTGATGTCACTGTCTTGCTCAAGATCTTTTGAGTTTTTTCCTAAAATTTGCAATTACCTTTGCCATCAGCAGCTAATGATCTGACCCACACTCTGAATCACGGCATAGCCTCACGTCCGTTGTTTTTAATTTTGAATTTTGACGTTGTATAACATAGTCAATTATAGACTGTAGTCCTCTTGTTGTCTGTCTCCACATGAATTTATGTCTATCCTGGTGTTGGAAAAAACCATTCGTTACTTTTAGGAACAAACTTTGACACAGGTCTTTCGCCATATTTTCCTACAACTGAAACGTTTTCTTCGACCCGACTAGTGAAGTAAGGCTACCAATCACGGCATAAGGTATGGGGCCTCTCATATTTTCAGAGCTACCACCTAAACAGGTTCACTTTTGTCGAAATGAGGAGTTACAGAACAAATATTGAACATCATCTCTGGTTTGCGCATCAGAAAGATCCCAACTAACAATATAACCTTATTTTGAGTAGAAAATAATCTGACTGGCCAAACTAATATGGATAAAAATGTCAACCATGAGGAATCGACCATAAGAAGAGCGATGAAAGACAAAAGTAGCAAAATATCCATCGGTAGTTCCAAGATGATTTTCGTTACGCTGAAAACACTCCACTCATTGCAACCACAGAAAGAGGGCTCACTGATATCATCAGACGAATGGAGCGGTTTAGCAATAGAAACTGACCTAACCTAATTTTAAATAGGAAATGAGCTATTTGGCCAAACTGATATGGATAAGAGTGTCAAACATGAGAAATGGACCATAAGAAGAGCGTTGGAGGACAAAAGTGGCTGCATGTTGATGCAGTGATTAAATGTTTTGAGTCGGGACACCAGATGGATGCTGTGTATACAGACTTCAGTAAGGTTTTCGATCGTGTGAATCATAACTTACTGTAAGCTAAACTCTCGGCTTTGGTAGTATCTGGTCCACTGCTAGCGTGGTAGCTAAGTTTTCTTTGTGGTCCTATACCAGTAACATCTGGTGTTCCTCAAGGGTCACACTTGGGTCCCATTCTATTCAATATTTTCGTTAACGACATAGCTTCCGTTATTTCGACAAATTATTTATTATTTGCTGATGATGTGAAGATTTTTTCACGAATTATATCATTGGACGATTGTGAACGGTTACAACAGCAAATTTCACAGTTTCAGGCGTGGGCCGAGAAATTTTTTTTTTTATCTAAGCCTCTGGAAATGCAGTGTAATCACATTTTCTAGAAAAAAAGACGGTATTTTATTCGACTATCGTATGGGCACTGAATTGCTTGGTAGAGTAGAGAATGTTAGAGACCTTGGTGTTCTCTTGGACGAAAAACTATCTTTTAAGGAGCATGCTGTAGATATATTCCAAAAAGTCTACAAAAGCATTGGATTTTTGATCAGAGTCTACCCTGTATAGGATTTACTGTGCGTTAGTTCATTCTGTAGTGGAATATGCTTCCCCGGTCTGGTCATCCTTTTTTTTACAACTTTTGGAGAAGATACATTGCAAGTTTCCCAAATACTTCTTATAAAGGCGAAGTACACCTTCGCCAATTACTGAGCGGTTAATAAGTGCTATAGGTGCAGAGCTTTGTATTAGATCATTGCAGTCGCGTAGGAGGATTGCGGACTTATGTTTCCTTATTAAACTAATAAACGGCCTTGTTGACTGCCCTGATTCTCTTTAATCTGCCTGATAGACTAACAAGAAAAACTCCCTTATTCAGAGTCACTTCCAGTAAAACAGATTATGCTTGTGGATCCTTCTTGCATCGCACATTGTCAGTCGCAAATTCAGTCTGTGATATCGTCAATTTGTTTTCCAAGTCATTGGCTAATTTTAAGACATCTGTTGCTCTACAGCTTGGAGAATGTTAGGAAGTTGCAATCCTCAATTTTCTGTTTTAAAATATTATGTCCTTATTTGTTGTGTCTTCTCTGTTTTACCTTCGGAATCTATTGTACTATAATTATTTAGGTGTATAATAATATTGCAAGGTGTTATTTTTTAAATGGAGGTATCCCGTATAAATTATCTACTCTACAAATATTCTTTACAAAGAAATGTATGAAGAAGTTAAATAAATAAAACAAAAAAAAATATCCAGCAGTAGTTTCAAGATAATTTCCGTTACGCTGAAGATACTGCACCCATTGCAAACACAGACAGAGGACTCACTGATATCATCAGACGAGTGAAGCGGTTTAGCAGTAAAATTGACCTAAGAATAAGTAGCATCAAAGAAGAAATTAAAAATGAATCTTCTCTAGTAAGAGAAAGGAATTGTAAAGTTAAAAAATATTTAGAAAAGCTAATATAAAGGATCTTTCATTAAAACGCTTCCTATCTTTTGATTTGAATGAAACAAAGTGTGTAAGCGATAACATCTAAATTCTTTATTCGTTTAAAAGACCTATCGATTATGTATAGATTATAACGTCATGCAAATGTCCGCCACCACTTCTATAGGTAGAGCACATCCAAAATGTCCAATTTTCCATGACAGGCACTTAAATTAGGGTGAATTTGACATATGCCATGGGTTAGGTTGACTTTGCGAACCGCAGAGTCGCGACCCAGAAGAAAAAGTCTAAAGCGGTCAAATTGCACGATCTCGGTGAACAGTTCACATCACGTCCACGTGAGATAATTGTCCCCTCAAATCGTTTGTGTAGAATATACAATGTGGCGTGAGCTATTTGGCTCGTAGCGCCGTATTGTTGAGACCACATGTATCCAGATCATCCAATTCAGGCCAAAGGAAGTTGACAGTGATTGCCTGATCAATGTTCTCAAAGAAATATGGACCGATGACTCCGCCAGTCCAAAATCCACCGAACAGCAACGCTCTTGGATCTCATGTGGATTGGTATCATTCCAAATTCGACAATTTTGTTTGTTCACAAACCCATTCATCCAGAAATGGGCCCCGTCGCTGAAGATGATTTTCCGATGAAAATTAGGGTCAGTTGCCAACTGTTCCAGAGTTCATTCAGCTATCACACGTCGTTGTCTATGGTCTTTACCTTCAGTTTCTGGGTCAGTTGAAAGACCGAGTTTTTGTGAGCGACGCCAAATCGACTACCTCGGATTCTCCTGCACATTCTCACGGACAGCAGCGCTATCTTCGGTAGATCTTGCTTTTCTTCTCGGTAGGACGATTATGGCGACCCTAAAATGGGCGAAGCGCGCGGAAAGTTGCCCGAACAGAACACCCATTTGAATGCTGTATCCATCCTTGGTGATTTGGCAAAACTGACTGAATGAACGACAACTAATTTGACAGATGTAGCTTCAACAAAATGGCCGCTTTTAACTGTCAAAGTTCGGAAGCGCCTTTATATCAATGGCAACAATGTGGCGTTTTATACCAGAATGTTCATCATTGATAATGGCTGGCAATAATAAAATCGATGCTTTCAACATGTTCTGTTGATAAATAATGGTGAGAGTTTCGTGGACATAAAAGGGAATGAATGCATTAGTACTGCAAGAATTGAAAGTAACGAAACGGCTACGAAATGGTTCGAAGAAACGATCTTCAAAGACTAACCGTAGGGTTCAATGACAGGCAATGGATCGCGAGGACGAATAAGATGCACTGACCTCATAACAAGCACGCAAAACAGAGTCTAACAAGCTCGTTCGAAAGAGTAAAAAATATAAGATAAGATAAGAAAAGATATTTATTCAGTCCAGTGATCACAATATGGATATAAGACACGTCAAGACAAAATAGGAAAGAAACACTCCTTCCCAACAAAAGTTGATAAATGTTTGAAATCAAAATGATATAGAAAACAATCTAACCTATTCAGACAAATTTTAAAATTGGAAACCCAACCCCTCAAGAGAAATATTGAAGAAACTCATCCGCAGAGTAGAAAGTATTTCTCACCAGTATATCTCTTACATCGATCAAAAACTCTGTTATACTCTTAAGTTTCATAGTTTTTTGTAATACGTTGTACAAAAGTGTACCCTGATAGTGAGGATTTGATTGGAAGAGTGAAAGTCTATGCTGCTGGTACTATAGAGTTGTTGGTCCATGCCTTGTGTGGTAGTTATGATGATCATCTAGTGTAGCAAAATCTGATATATTATGTTAAACATACTTCAGCGTCCCTAGAATATATAAGGAAGGTAGTGTCAAAATAGACTACCGCTTGAAACTGTCTCGACATGTTTCTCTGTAACCTTGGCCAAGCAAACATCTCACCAATCTTTTCTGCATTATTAAAACCCTTTCCGCCGCGGACGAGCTTCCCCAAAAAATTATGGCATACCTCAGAATTGATTCAAGTTTGGAGTTATAAAAATTCCGTTCGGTAGATCTACTCGTTATATAAGAAAGTCTCTTTATAGCATAACAGTAGGATGAACATTTCCTACAAATATCTTCGACATGTGTTTTCCAATTCAGTGAAAAATCCATGTGCAAACCAAGGGCTTGACATTAGTCACTTGGTATACTTTTTTTGTTGAGCTTAAAAAGTCACCTTTTGTTGTGGAAGAGTGACGAAAGAATTATTCGAAAATTTTGGAGAACCAATTGACCTTACTATTTCTCCATGAAGATCAAATAGCTCAAATCGCAAAGTTCGCAAATCAACATTAAAAAGTCATCAATCCTATTCCATATTGTCACTCCTGCAGCTGTTACGATGTGTTCAATATTCCTTTCGGAACATACATTCTGCCAAAAAAATACAGGGAATTGTCAGTGAAACAAAATATTTATCTTTCACCCAAATTTATTATATCACCTTCAAAGTAGGCCCCTTCCGAAAAAAGTCAGCCGGAGCCATATCAGTTAAATACGATGGCTGTTATCGTATTTCTTGAGTTTTTGGTCAGAAATTCATTCACCTCGTGAGATTGTGCATTATCGTGGAGCAAAATTCATGAGTTTTCTTTCCACAAATCTGGCCTTTTTTGTCAGATTTCCTGTCTCAAATGCCGCATAGCGCTCAGGTAATATTCTTTATTTATCGTATGACCTTTTGACAACAATTCTGTGTGCATAACACGGCGATAATGAAAGAAAACAGTCAACATTACCTTAACTTTTGATCCACTACGACGTGGATTTTTCATTTTCGATTAAAAGGCGACATTCCGAAGCTTGTTGACTGGTTTGCATGTCAAATTCATAAACCCATGTCTCATCACCAGTTACAATACGTTTCTTAATTGAGGAGTCAGAATTGACTCGTTCTAGCGTCTCGAAGAAAATTCAGGTCTTTTGGAACTAGTTAAGCAACACCGCGTTTTATGCCAAAACAATCGTTTGAAATGGTATGAATTGATTCGTGAGACCCAGAAAATTCATTGTCTATCTCTCTCAAACTTGAATCACGATTTCCAATTACCATTTCCTTCACTTTATCGATGTTCAGTTAAAGATGATGATGGCCGACCAGAGCGAGGAAAATATTCCACAACAGCTCGGCCGCTGTTGTGCTATTGTACTACTCTTATGCACGTGCTTCTTTAAAGTCGATTCACCGTAAGGCTTCCGTAACATTTTCATCGATTCGGTACACGAAAATCCATTTGCAGTTGAAAATTTGAGACAAATTACTGTTCGATATTTTTATCCATTGTAAAAATAGCAAAACACGCTTGAAAGCTGAGTCGCAGTTTTAGTGCCACATAAAATATGATGAATGTGACAAAGGTAACAATACGTTGAAGAATTAACTCAAAATCTTTCTCAATTAAAGTTCCTATTTTAAATACGTACGTTGAAAAATCAGTTCAACCCACCGAATTTACTTTGATAGTCGATTATTGTTTCAGTACACACAACCAAATTATATGGAATCCCCGATATTTTGAATATTACCTCAGGGATTTTGGAAATTAGGATTGTTAGAATTGATCCTTTTTGCGATATTTCAATTGAAAAAAAAAATAAATTGAGATTTATTTCAAGAAAGAATTGAGTAAAAGAAAATAGGAGACTTTCCGCATGTATAAAAAATCTAAAATTGTTTTCTCACGAAGTAGGTATTTTTTCTTGACCTCAGTAGCTTGTATTACCTCCATTTCCCCAGATACAAGCCTGAATCCGTCTAGGCATGCTTTGGATTAAGTTTCCGATCTCCTCTGGGGTGATATTCTGCCACTCTTCTGTGGCGGCTTGGATGAGCTGTTGTGGGGTTCTTGGATTATCCAGACGCGATCTAATTTTCCTTTTGAGATTATCCCATAAATGTTCAATAGGCCTTAGGCCTGGAGAGCAAGCTGGTCAGTCGAAAATAGTTAATCCCCTCTGTTTCAAAATAACGTCGCGTGAGGTTGCTGGTATGCGGAGGAGCTTTATCTTGCATGAAAGTGAAATTCTCACCGTGGGTTAGGTTAGAGCCCAGAGTGACAATCTGGCTAGGTGCCAGATTGTCACTCTGGGCTCTACACTAATTTCTAGCCGTTACACTTGCAGGAAACAAAATAAAATCTGTTTTTCCTCCCAACATAATGCAACCCCAAAACATCACAATGCTCCCTTGGTATTTTGGAATTTGTCTTGCTGCTCGGAGTCCAGCTTGTCTTCCACTACCCCTCAAAACCCGAATCCGGCGGTCTTCTGGTCGAACACCAATTCAGGTCTCATCCGAAAATAGAACATTTCGCCAATTCTCAATATTCCAATTTTAGTGCTCGATGCACCAATTAAGTGTGCTAATTTTTTGTTGTCTGGTTAGCTGTGGAACTCCTAAGGGCCTTCTACTGTATAAACCCCTTGAACGAAGTCTTTAACGTATCGTTTCGACTGATACTCTGATGTGATTGTAGCTCCACGTATCGGGCGTAGGTTTTTGAAATCACCCCTTCTTCAACGAGAGCAATTATTCGACCCCTCTGCACATCGGTCAATCCAACGTATGTCTTTTCAATTGTGATTATAGGCTTTTTTAAATTTTGAAATTCACCGTTTCAAATCTCAGTAACGACGAGTACAATATCCCCAACATTTGGTGATAATTCAACATTTCTTATCATACTATCCTGTTTTTTTAGAACAAAAACTTCATCCTTCACAAAGATTCAAAGATCCATGGTTAAAAACAATCAATAATGTGAAATACCGAGTGATTCCATATAAATTTGGTTGTGTGTATACACAATATTGCACAACATATCTTCAATATGATTTCCGAATGCTTTCTCTAACTACCAGACGATAAAGTGTGATAGCACTATGGAAATCATTAAATCTGACTCATATCCCAGTTTAATGAACTACTCAAACCATGAGACGATCCATCTTTCTTTGTCTCACTAGAAGGACGATGGGTCATCAAGCATTATCCATCCAGATCAGATTTTACATGATAGAAGCGGAAATACGTCACTCCGAAGATTAAAAGTTGTTGACTTAATAATTGAATCGTAAATAACCGAAATTAATTTTCATCAACACGAAATTCCCTTTTCTGGCTTCTATTAAACTAGTACGAATCCACTATCATCGGAGATTAATTCAACATAATCGCAATATAAATAAATGTGTCATTATACAAGTATAACCCTTCTGTTGATATTCAATTTTTTCAAATGTTAACTAAATCGAAATTTCTATTGTTTCTCATTTGATTAAGTTTAATGCACTGGATTTATGCAAACAAGGAAACTATGTGGAATAAATATTTTCTTACTATTTTTTCGGATATGCAGAAACTGTTGATTTTACGAGATAAGTGGTTATATTTTCTCGCTGATTATCGAATGTCAGGTGTCTAGACAAACTTTTCAACCGAATAAATAAAGAAATAGAGAGAACAAAGCAAAAAGATGTGAGATGCTATTGCGATTTCTCATGGATATTTTAAAGTTGTTGATTCATTCCATTTGATATAGCCTCCGGTCTGCGGTATAACTATAAAGTATTAAATACTACGTATCGTCAATACGACGTATCGGTTCTTCTAAGAATGGAATATAAAGTCCATGCTACTGTTAGTTGAACGTAGGCACTTACAGCGAAATATCTGACTTCATAAACATATTATCAATTCTTGAGAACAGTCCTAGTATCTACTAAGAATTATTTGTCGTGCCAGAAGTGAACAAAATTGAGTTCTAATAACGTAATTTTGAAATAACTATTTTCTCAATATTTTCCTAGTGATTGCTTTAGGTGTGGACTTGATATCTCCTCCACTTTTTGAAGATCAGTAATCAGTATTAATTTTGATACAATTCTTTTTTATTTATCAATGTTTTTGCCTTCTGCTTTGATACACAAATTTGCCATCGCCAAGAGGTTGTCAAACGACTTTTCAATCTCATTTTGATAAAGATGTTGGCGTCCAAAATATTCTTCGAAAACATCCACATTCATGTCTTCATGATAGTCACATTTACTGTGAAATGATAATAACTCCCCAACCACAAAACCGTTAACATTACATTACTTTTGAATTTGGGAGGCATTTACTTGATAAAATTCCATTATCATAATAGAAACAAGTAATGTGTTTTTGGAATTTTACTTAATAATTATGATTCGTAACGCGTTTCACTACACCGTAGCTTCTTCAGACGAATGAATGTACAGAAAATAAGAATGAGAATACAAATATAAATGTTCTTAAGTAATTAAAAGCTTATTGGGTTGATTCTTTTCAAGTGGTTATTTATGACAGGTATATCCAATAAAACTAAGGAAGAGATTCAATAGAGGTGAAGGGCTTAAATCGACTTGTTCATTGATGAGTCTACCGGAGTGTTTGTGTTTGTTGATTTCTAAAGTTTCCCAAAGATCTACCTTCCAATAATTATTATCTGTATGCAAATTTCAAATTGTGGGTCGAAAGAGTGATTATTTTCTAAGAGATGATTCGCGTAATTTGAATCTGATTTTTATTTGAAAAACTGCGTTTATGTTCCGATATTCTAATATTAAAATTTCTATGTGTTCTACCAATGTAGAAATTATCACAGTCAATTCAATCTATAAACACCTGATTTATTGTTTTTACCTGATTTGGTTTCATTATTTTTTATATATTTGCCTAAATTATTATTAGTTTGGAAAGCTATGTTGAAATTATTGCTTCTCAAGAATGATTTCAGTTTCTCACTTGTGATGCCAACGTAGGTTAAGGTGTTGAATTTTTGTTTCAATTTATCGACAGTGTAAACTTCATTCAATGCGATTCTACTTTGTTTTTATTTAAAATATTTTTTATTTGTTTGGGATTGTAACCATTATTTTTGACTATTTGTTTAATCAAATTCAATTCTTTGTTGAAATTTTCTGGTGATAACGGGATGTTAATCAATCTATGAATAAAACTATTGAATGCTGACATTTTATGTTGATACGGATGACACGACGAGTTATGTATTATATCTGTATGTGACGGCTTATGGTAAATTGCGAAAACATGTTTTCCATTTTCATCGGAATTGTTACGTCTAAGAAATTTATCGAATTATTGCTTTCTATTTCGGTTGTGAATCCAAATTTTGGATGTAATGGATTTATATGATTTTCGAAAATATTTAACTGTCTATCTGTTCCTGTGAAGCAAATAATGATATCGTCTACATAGCGATACGAGTATAAACAATATTTACTGAGTGGATGATTATGAATTAATTTCTCTAAATTATTCATGAATATTTCTGCTAACAAAGGACTTAACGGATCGCCCATAATCAAGCCGTCTTCAAAAGTATAATATTTGTTATTGAAATGGAATTAATTTTGATCTAAACAAATTTGTAATAATGAAAGAATATCTGATTTGATGATAGTATTGACATGATTCTTTTCTAATAATTCTTCAACTAAGTAATACGTATCTTTCGGAGGAATGTTGGGAAATAGATTCTTAACATCGAAAGAAATGAGTTTGGAATTAGGTGATATAATGGTATCTTTGATATTGGCAATTAGTTCGTATGAATTTTTGACCGAAAATTTAGATTTAAAATTGCAATGTTTTATTAGCAAATCGTTAAGGAATTTTGAAAGTTTGAAAGAAGGTGCCGTTACATAGGAAACAACAGGTCTAATAGGGTAATTAGGTTTATGAAGTTTTATCAACGAATATAATTCGGGGGATTGTGGATTGGAGTTAATGAATTTATAATTTTCGTGGTCTGTAATTAATGATTTTGCTATCGAAATTATGTTTTTAACAGTTTTTTGAAATTTTGCGGTAGGATCCTTAGTTGATGTTATATAGTTTCCGGCTGTTAAGAATTCTTCAGTTTTTGAAATATAATCGGTTTTACTAATCGCGATGACGGTGTTACCTTTATCTGCTTTAGTGAATACTAAATCGTTATCAAAAGAAAATTTCAACAAAGAATTAAATTTGATTGAACAAACAGCCAAAAATAATGGTTACAATCCCAAACTAATTAATAATATTTTAAATAAAAACAAAATAGAATCGCATTGAATGAAGTTTACCCTGTCGATAAATTGAAACATTACAAATTGGCATTACGAGTGAGAAACTGAAATCATTCTTGAGTAGCAATAATTTCAACATAGCTTTCCAAACTAATAATAATTTAGGCAAATATATAAAAATAATAAAACCAAATCAGGTAAAAACAATAAATCAGGTGTTTATAGATTGAATTGACTGTGATAATTTCTACATTGGTAGAACACATAGAAATTTTAATATTAGAATATCGGAACATAAACGCAGTTTTTCAAATAAAAAATCAGATTCAAATTACGCGAATCATCTCTTAGAAAATAATCACTCTTTCGACCCACAGTTTGAAATTTTGCATACAGATAATGAATATTGGAAGGTAGATCTTTAGGAAACTTTAGAAATCAATAAATACAAACACTCAGGTAAGCTCATCAATGAACAAGTCGATTTAAGCCCTTCACCTCTATTAAATCTCTTCGGGGAGCAATCTATTCCTTAGTTTTATTGGATATACCTGTCATAAATAACCACTTGAGAAGAATCAACCCAATAAGCTTTTAATTACTTAAGAACATTTATATTTATATTCTCATTCTTATTTTCTGTACATTCATTCGTCTGAAGAAGCTACGGTGTAGTGAAACGCGTTACGAGTCATAATTATTAGTAAAATTCCAAAAACACATTACTTGTTTTTATTATCATAACATTACTATTATACTTCGTCCCTTTCCAGACGGAGCCTGAAATCCTGTACACAATCTTTGGAAGAAGGTTTGTCGACGATCTTTTACGTTTTTATCATTCCATGTTTTCTGAACCGGATACCCGGATAAAAAATTTTCTTACTTTGAGCTCGAAATTTTTAATTGCTTATAAATAATTTCTTCTCTAGCAAACGATTTCTTCTTTATCTATGAGAACTGACTTCCTGTTGTGCTTTTCCGATGAGAAATTCAACTCATCCAAAACTTGCCACAATTTGTTTTTTGATATTAAAGACAAGTCCTGGTCTCCTACGAGCACAGCGTGCATTTTTTCCACAGTGGGAATTTCTTTCCGAAAATGAAAAGAATGCACAGTTTTTCGAATAGTATTCCATTCGGAGCCTTCCTGGAGAAGTTTTTGAAGGTTTACTATAGATCCATTTTCAGATTTTCTTTGCTTGAGAAGCTTGTATATTGTGGACTGTCCAATTCCCGTCATCTCAGAACACGTTTTAACATTTTCATCGATTGAAGGTAAATGGCCTTGAAGCCTTACTGCAGGGGTGCTCAAACGGTCGATCGCTATCGACCTTTGAGTAGATCTCGAGTAGCAAAACAGTTTCAACAAGTAGGTAACTAAACTACAAAAATTTATTACGTAATAAAATAATACACAGCTAGCGGCAGAAGGCGGCTGTATCAAAGGAACGCGCTGTACTTGTCAAAGAAAAGCCGCTTTTCTAGAAATTTCGGGCGGCGCGTTTGCAAGAACATTCGAGACTTTCGTTCACGCCGATATCAATGTTGCGCCTGAAGGAATTGTAACTTGAAGGCAATAATACGTCTATTATTAAATGGTACAAAATGAGTGCAGCGAAGAAATCTAAAACGTATTTCAATAACGATTGGGAGGAAGAATTCTTTTTGTATGGCGAAGGATAAGTGCATTTGTCCATTTGTCGTACGTCAGTTGCAATGCCTAAGCGTGGTAACTTAGAGAGGCATTATAAAACGGTTCATAAAAACTATGAAAAGGATTTTCCGCCACAGAGTGCATTAAGAAAACGAAAAGTACGTGATTTGATATCTTGACTGAAAAAAGAACAAACCATGTTCACAAGACCAGCCAAACAATCAAAAGCTGCTACGATCGCGTCATTTAAAATATCTCATATATTGGCGACACACAAGAAACCATTCGAAGATGGATCGGTTGTGAAGGAAGCATTTATTGAAGCGGGTGAGACTTTATCTGGAGATTTTAAAAATAAAACAGTAATCATGTCTGCTATTAGAGAACTTCAGTTATCCGACTGTCACAAGGAGTATTGAAGTCATGAGTCAGGACATGGCAGATAAACTAAAACATGATATCACGAAATGTACATACTTTTCTTTACAGTTCGACGAATCCACCGAAATGGCAAACACTGCCAAGCTGTGTATTTTTATTCGGATGGTATTCAATGACATGTTGGCTAAGGAAGAATTTTTGACAATCATTCTTCTGAAATGGAAGACCCGTGGCGAAGATATATATGACTTTTTCTTCGAGTTGTAAAAATTCACGCTACCAATATATAAATTAGTGTGCATTACAACCGATGGACCACCAGCAATGACTGGAAACAAAAACGGTTTGTAGCATTGTATCGAGCTAATGTTTTCTCTTCATTTTTTTCATTCCATTGCATTAAACATCAACAAGTTTTATGTTCAAAAGTTTTAAACACCGAGGAAATTATGGGCATTGCAACAAAAATTGTGAATTTCATCCGTGCACGTAGCTTGAAACGGCGGCTCTTTAAGTTGCAGTTGGAAGATAGGCAATCAGCTGACTACACTGATTTAGTTCTTCACAAGGACGTCAGGGGATTGTGTCGCGGAAAATTCCTAGAAAGTTTTCAAGAATTATTAATATTATTATTCTAGACGAATGAGGTGATGACCCCCAGAAGTTGAGAAACGAAAAATGGCTGACTGATTTGACATTTTTGACTGACATTACAATGTCCACAAACACCATTAACTTGGAGCTTCAAGGTGGAGGAAAAACTATTATATAGTTGGTTAGTGCAGTAAACGCTTTCAAAAGTAAATTGCAACTTATGATAGATCGACTGAAAAGTGCTCGATACACCAATTGAGTCTGTTAATTTTTTTGTTGTCTGGTTAGCTCTAGAATTCTTAAGGACCTTCTGCTGTATAAACCCCTTGAATGAAGTCTTTGACGTATCGTTGCGACTGATACACTGATGCCTGTTGCTTCCAGAAATTGTCTTTGGAGCACTAAGGCCTCTACCCGCAATTTGGCACGAAATGCGGTCTTGTTCTTCGGAAGTGATGACTTCTTCTAGGCCTATTTTGTAGAGCTTGTAGCTCCACGTATCGGGCGAAGGTTTTTAAAATCACCTGTGATATCCCCATTGTGGCCGCTATATCCCTCTTCGTCACCCCTTCTTCAACGAGAGCATTTATTCGATTCCTCTGCACAGCGGATAATACAACGTAGGGCATTTTCAATTATAATTATAGATTTTTTTCAATTTTGAAATTCACAGTGTCGAATCTCAGTGACGACTGGGTACAATATCCCGAACATGTGGTGATAATTCAACATTTCTTAACATAGTGTAACGTTTCTTCGTTTCTTAGTTCTTGAAATTATTGGTGGGTTCAAATTAAACACTTCAACGTTACAAAAATACTAACTAATTTATTCACACGTAAACTGAACAATTAAAACACTAAACTAAACGATTAACTTCTATAACTAATTTATATAACACAATCAATACTGCTTAATTTATTTCCGAAACTTTGTCCATGCGGTCTTTATTCAAGCTGAAGTCTTCTTCTTCTTTTTTTTAATAGGCAAAGAGAAGGAAAATCTTCGAAAAGATGCACCCCGGAGACGGGGCCAATGTCGGATTTTTACCGACTAAAAACCTCCTCTTGGGGTTTCAGCCCGAAGGCTATAGTTCCCATGTGGAAAGAAAAGTTCCTCAATCGACGGTGTGGTCCACTTCATTTAGCCGACGTCAGCGTTGGTGCACAGGCAGACGCAAAAGTGGCCGCGACGGTAACCAGTTCCAAAGTCCTCTCAAGTCTTGCTGAACTGGGAGTCCATGCTGAATAGGAATCCGCTGACGCTGGTGGATGGTCTTCTCAGGAAGGCTTCCAACGAGGAGTGCATCTGCAGCGCATAAAAGACGTTTGCATTCGTTCCGATTCCTCTCATCCAATTCAACATAAATTAGCTGCCTTCAATTCTATGATTCACAAAGCTTTCACATTACCTTTCTCCATTACAAATCTCAATAAAAAAATTTTATGAATTGAAACTATCGCAAAAATAACGGCCATTCTCCCTCAATGAAAGACAAACGTGTCTAAGAAACTTTTACAAAAAGCCGATAAGAGTATTTATCCTGAAATAGAATATATTTCATTTTTGACCAAATTTAAAACAAATTCCAGGCGTGTGACTTTTTCACTATCTTATCCCGCTGTAGACTTTATAACATGTTAATACTTTCAATTGTCTTTTTTACGTTTGTATCTTTTCCATAGAAAAATGTAAAATATGCTAAAATGCTGTATAAGAATATTTCAAAGGTCATGTTTCATAAAGACAACTTTCGTATGGCCGGCTCGGTGGCGTAGAGGATATGATCCTCGTCCCCTGCTCAGAGTTACCTGGGTTCAATCCCCACAAAGTCAGTGTGATTTTTTAGATTCTGGGAATCGCTTGAGTGTCTATCTTTCGGAGGAGATGTAAAGCTCTCGGTCCTGTCTAACAGAGATGTGTTGAGAGTGGTTCGGCAAAATTCCCGGGTTAGGGAGATGACAGAATTCTTCGGCGTGTAACTGGCCGAAAGGGGGAAATAGAGCACGTTAAAGAAATAACAAACAAACAAACAACTTTCGTATGAACCTTTCACAAAAGCTTCTAGCTAGAGTTTAAATCTCCCACTATGGGATTCAATTTGAAAATATTACGGTCATTTGACTAAATATAATTGACGACAAAGGTGATAATTCTACCTAAAAATAACATTTACAGACAATTTAATACTATTTACAGAACTGGCTGCAAAGTCAGTATTTAATTTCCAATTAACATACTTATACCTTACCATCTATTTTTATCCATACTCGAATTGTGAATAGAACCATGACATCTTTCGCAAATTAATAGTAAGCAATTATTAGTATGTACATTTGAGAATTTAGTTCCTCAATTTCGTATTCTTGCAACATCTTGCATGTTCGTACAATGATACCAATGAAGAAGATCCGTTAAATACGAAATTATTAATTAAAAATTAATGTAACAGTATGTTCGCGTAAATTACTCCTTTTTGGTTCGACCTTCAGTGAATATGGAACATAACGTTGTAGTCGGCCTAATGATGGCTTTCTATAGAGTTTGTTTTTATTGTTATGACCAGAGAAGTTCTTTGAACTGCATGAGAACGCTATAAAACAGTTAACTCAGTACCGATAAGCACCTAATTCATCTTATTCATGGTTTATTTATGAAGTACTATCACCGCCGTTAATTCAATTCTCTTCAACGGATTCAAATCGTAGAAAGACTAAGAAGTAGCAGATGGTTTATAGGGACTTGTACAGGTGGGGGTAATGGAAGGGCGTTTTTGAAATGAGAATAACTCAACGTAGAACATTTTCAATCACGTAAAATGAAAGCTTAAATGTTACCATTTAGTGTAGAAAAAGTGAAAAGGATCATATTCTCAAAATGACATCAGGCAGATGACGCCCGCGTTCCGCAATATTCAATAGTAGTCGATTTCTTTAAGTTCTGCATCACCCGCTCTAATAAATCTGTGTCAATTGCTCCAACTTCTCTTGTGATGGCTTCTTTCAACTCTTGTAGATTTCGTGGTTTATCGACGTAGACTTTAGCCTTTAGGTTTCCCCACAGAAAATAATTATAAGCAGTGAGATCCAGGGAACGAGGGGGCCACGGTACATGACCAAAACAAGAGATTACATAACCAAGAAAACTTCGACGCAATACATTGAGGATCTGGCTGTATGTGCCATGCCACCATCCTGTTGGAATCAAACATTTCTACTGTTCATTCTTCGTTATCACAATTCTGGGATAAAAAGTTCTCCTGCATGAAAACAAATCGCTCAGAGTTTACAGTTAGGGTTCCCCCTCTCTCATCCCCGAAAAATACGGTTCAATCACCCCAAGACGGCTCATAGTGCACCAAACGGTGAAGTGGGGATTGATGCAGTTCGCAGGGAATTTCTGTTGCCCAATATAGGCAGTCCTGTTTATTAACCGAACCGCTCAGATGGAAACGAGATCTTGGTGTAAAATTCTACAGTTCGACCACTCATTTGAAGTGCTGCAGCTCGATTTTGGACGCAGCGCCCTGGGCTGTGAATTACAGCTTCTCTCACTCTTTTCACGGAAGCTGGTGTCCACAGAACAGACCCTAATGAGAAATAAAAACTCAGTGCCCCGGCATAGGAAACAATACGGCCAACTATGCATAGAAACTAGGTCTACGCGTGCCATTATGGAAAACTAAACCGAATTTAACTTGACTGAAATGGGGTATTTGAACTAGTCTAATCGATGCAGATTCTTTCTGCCTCAATAAAACTGTTCAAAAATTGAAGAATACACTCCCCATAAAAATTGTCGTATCACCTTACTTTTACTACAATACTATATAAGCTTTTAGTTTGGTCATTCAAGAGTCGCTTTGTAACTTTCAGAAGTGTAAAATAAGAAGATATCATTCAAAAGAGATGAGTTTATGATGGAAAATATCAACATTCTTCGAGTTAATGAAATACTAAGAAATTCTACCATCTTCAAACATTCGCGAAGAGACCAATCAACTAGCATCGAATGGTTACTAGTCCTTTTCAAAATCGAGTGTTTCCCCCCCGGGCCCTAATTACTGCCAGGGACTTCCCCTCATACAAATTTTGGATGTACTCTTGAGACACTGAGTTCCAAATTTCAGGAAGCAGATTTTCTAGTTGTTGGAGTGTTCTACAAGGCATCCTACGTTGCTGAATTTGCCACCCCATGTTGTCCCAAACATGTTCTTTAGAATTCAAGTCGGGACTTCTGGCTGGCCATCTTAAAATATCAATTTCGGCATTTTGTAGAAATTCTGTAACTACTCTAGCAGCATGAGGCCGAGCATTATCATGCATATAAATGAAGTTTTCGCCAATCAATGGGCTAAAGGGTACAACAAGGGGTTCAAGGATATCTGCGATGTATCTAGCCGCTATCATTCTTCCATTATTCACTAGGACTAACTCAGTTCGACCATGGAAAGAAATGCCCTCTGTATACAGGCATGCTATCATTTGATACTAGACAGAACCTGGACTCGTCAGAAAAGAGAACATTCGACCATTCTGGAATACCCCAATTTGCATTCTCTGAGCCAGTTCCTAACAGTTTGCAATGAAATATGCACATTTCTGGAGAGTGCAAGTTCATTTAGTAGCATTCTAGCCGTACAGTGCCAAACTCTTAGTGTAGTTAAACGAAACCAACGATCATCAACTGGTGTTGTTATCCGATTTCTTCCCTGTCCGGCCCTTCTTCCATATTCCCCTGTTTCGTGGTACCGATTAATTGCTCTTGAAATAGTGCTTTGGTTAATATTCAGTTAACGTTGGCTCCGCCCCTTCTCTAGAAGTGTTACAATTCTTACCACTTCATGATCACTCAAATAGAGTCCAGGACGTTGAGCAGCCATTACAATAAATTCAAAGATTCGAAAAGCGACAAGAAAAACAGAAAACTTGCATTAATTTAGCGTGAAAATGAAGAGAAATTGAATGAATACTGATAGTCAAATAAACTCATTCTTGTTTCAGACGTGTTTGAGATCATAAGGAAACGAATGTTACTACATAGATAAGATTTTTGTCCCCTCATATGTCCAAAAACATATGTTGACAAAGAAACTGCGATCGAGCTGCTTAATCGATTGTGGAATTCAGAATACAAGGTGATGCGACAATTTTTGTGGTGTGTATAATTAGTATTTTTTTCACATTAACACTTTTATTTTAAAATAAAAAAATCTCATAAACCATATATACAGAAAATGTAGCAAAACATTTCCAAGTAGAATAAATTCATAACACATGTTAATCAAAAATATAAATCACATAACACAGAAAATAGGAACATTAAAAAAAAAGGAATTCTGGAATATTGTTGTCAGGCACTAATATTGGTTCTCCATTGCTACCATTGGTCCCCCGTTGGGGGTAAACTGCCTTCACTGCCATTTTCATGGCAGTTACTCTATACTGCTTCTGAAAATAGAAGAAAACTGTCTCAAAAAGTTTTTATTTAAATGAATTTGAGATCACTCAAAATTGTTGAACATAGTAAAAATAGGCAAATTCATTTAATTTAATTAATCTTGGAATAATAACAATGAGTATATCACAAAATAAACATGAATTAGAGATAACAAAAGGAATGTAGGGTGTGAAGGACCCAAAAAATTCAATTATTTGGTCACAGATTAATTCCTTTCCCCATGAGTGTAAACGGTGCATGGAGGAAAATAAATAATATCACAGACTAGAAAACATGTTTGTAAATTAAAAAGGGTCTGAAAGCCCAGACAAAACAACGTGTGTAGTACCACCGATTGTATAAGATCGATGGTAAATAAATAACACGCAAATAGTAAAAATAGAAATAGAAATATTTATTCATTCAATAGAATAATTGCAATATACAATTATAAGTTGAACAAGTGACAAATACATAAATACCCATAGAAATTACTACTTACAAATTTTACAATGGTCGAAAAATACATCAAGTGAATATGGTTCACAATCAACAGCAATTTGTGAATCTTTTGCTTGAAAATTTTCAGATTTAACACCGACATAGCCTTTGGCAAGGCGTTAAATAATTTGAGTGCAGAAAACTCTACCTGTCTCTGTGAGAGAGTTAACCTACATTTAAGATAGCAGTAAGTTGACATCTTTCTTGTGTTGTTCTGCTGAAAATGTTCAGAAAAATAATGTTGTTGTTTAACAAAAACCAAGCATTTGAATATATAGAGACCAATAAGAGTCATATGGCCCTTAGTTCGAAATAGATTCCTGCAAGATTCCCTGTATGCCCTGCGATATATCGTTCTGATCTCCCATTTTTGATCTATAAAAATTTTGGTAACATGCGAGCTGTTACCCCAAAAATTGGCGTTATAAACCATTCGTAAGGTCTCCTCATCGAAGGGATGCTTGAGTCTTTTACTGTGTGAATCGATATGATTTGCCCATTTCATATTACTGTCTAAACTAACACCCAAAAATCTGCATGAAGAACCTACAGAAATAATGTCATCATGCAACTTCAGGGACTTGAATTGTGGATTCTTTGATTAATGTGTCTGGAAAAAGACGCATTCAGTTTTTTTCGAATTTAATAATATTTTGTTGTCTCTGCACCATTCTCTCATTTGCCCGAAAGCTCCTTCGGCTCGAGATATCGCAACTACTTGTTCATCAGCCGACGTTAAATAATTTGTATCATCGGCAAACATCATGAGTGAGCGTGTTGCTTTAGAATCAAGAACATTAGGTAAGTCATTTATATATATGACAAAAAGAAGCAGGCCCAAAACGATGCCCTGCGGAATTCCCATTTTTAATGTTTGCTCTGTTGATTCAAAAACCTGACCACTCACATAAGTAATAACTTTCTGTCTACGGTTTGTGAGGTAACTTTTCATGAGAAGCAGTTGTTTGTCTCTAATGCCACAAATATCGAGCTTCCTCAAAAGCACATCATGTTGCACACAAGCAAAAGTCTAAAAATAATCCCAAAGCAATACAACCAGAATCTAAAGCATCTGTTATTGCATTGACAAGCTCAAAAATCGCCGTATCGGTACTCTTAGCACCGACAAACCCATGTTGACACTGGGAAAAAAGTAGTAGAGTGTAGACAAACAGCTCACAATAACACCTATGAATGAACCATCAAAGATTGATGCCCTACTTATTCCTGAACCTTTTGGATTTGTTTTCGATACCAGAAGTCACAGTTTCCTACGTTTTATCCTTAATGAATTCAAAAATTAGAAAGCAAATAGCTCTCTCAAAAATTTCATCTTTCACCGAATGTAACTGACAAAAATCGAATTGAGAAAAATGAGACTTTTAAATAACTTTGAATCTCAAAGCAAAATTTTCCTGATGCCCCTGACTATTCAGGAAATAGTAAAGTTTATTGTGAATGTCTTCTAAGAATTGAGAATCTTTTACTGAACTACAAGTTAGCTTAAACTTATTATCACAAAATTCCTTGAATGTAATTAAGGTGTGTTGTTGTTGGGGCACTTCGCAAAAAAGTTCTTAATTACATACTTGACGTTCTCGGACTGTAATTTTCCGCAAAAGTTATCCTGCCACATAATAGGTAGCGTAATTGTCAGTTATAGGAGTTGGTAGATTCCCAAAGATCTCGTTATATTCTTCATGAGCAGAAGGTTTTGAATCATCAGAATCACTGAGTATGTTCTGTGAGCTAGTATGCAAAAAAAGACAAATCATCCAAATTCTCACAATTATCTCTTTTACAATTTCCATTAATTATGGGCGGTGTTGAGCCATTTATGACAGAAGTTTTTAAAGCAGCAATAAATTGGTGGCAAATAGGGTTCGTGTTCCCTACATCATGCTCTCTAATAATACAAAATAAATTTTCCATATACTGGCTGAAGGACCGTAATAGAAAAACACTTGAACCCTTCGTATCTCGTAAAAAGGCTTCCTCGGCTACTTTTCTTTCCTCGCCATTCCTCTTCTATGGTATAGTCCTTTCGAGCAGAACGCCAAAGGGGTGAACCTCAAAATTAAAAAGAAAACCGATAAGAATTGGGTATAATCCAATTAAGGTACCGTAGAATCATTCAAAGCTCAAGCTGCACAAAGTATCAGCTAAAACTTCACAAATTCAATTTACTTACCATAAATTTTCAAAAAATTACTAAACTTGATTCGAAGACACCAGCAACGGAAACACCTTGAAAGAAAATGATTTTGGGAGCGCAAACCGCAAAAATAAAAGGGTTTAGCGGGAAACTGAAAACATTGACATTGACATAAATTTGACAATTCATTTATCGGCGATTGAAGTTTGATTGACAGTGTTTGACACTTGACGTGGTAAAATTAGTGCCATCTATATGTTTTATGGGGGACTAGATAGACAGGTGAGAATGGTAGTTTCAAGCCCAGGAATCTGGATCGAGGACGACAACGAACAGTAAGGACGGTAGAACGGGAAGAACACATTTTGGACATGGTTGAGGAAAACCCACAATTAAGCAAGCGGCGTTTAGGTTTGCAGTTCGTCATTCATAAAACATTGATTCATGATGTCTTGAAGGAACAATTATTTCATCCTTATCACATTCAGAAAGTTCAGAAATGACTCCCCAACGATCCTGAGAATCGCCAAACTTTCCGCCGATTCATCCAAGAGAAGAGAAATTAGGATCTCGATTTCAATAGGAAAATTCTATTTACTGACGAATGCACTTTTCCTAGGTCTGGCATCACTAACCTTCACAATGAACACTTGTACAGTGTCGAAAATCCACATGCTTTTACAAGTAAACATCATCAGAATCAATTCAAAATTAACGTATGTATTTCAGTAATTAACAATTTCATTATTGGTCCTGTAGTGATTCTATATCGATTTAACTGAGAGGTAAATTTGAATTTTTCGCAAGAAACTTTGCCGGGCTTGTTGGACGTTTATGCACGTTGGTGCACCTCCTCACTTCACTCTAGCGGTTCGCGAATTCTTAAATGCACAATACGAGAATCGTTGGATCGGAAGGGGAGCTGATGCTCCTGCAAGTTGGCCATCACGATCTCCCGACCTGACACCGTGCGACTTCTTTCTTTGGGGTGCTTTAAAAATGTTAAAAATGGTGGAATTTTTGAATATTTACTATAGTCAACTATAGTAAATAAAAAATATTCGAAAACTCCACCACGAAATTTTGGGTGTAAACTGACTAACCGTTATTCGGAAGTCATTTGTTTTTTCTTATTTAGTTTTCAACTGGACAACCACCACTGAACATTTCCTATTTGCTTCATCCGATTAAGCAACCTAGAAAACATCATCTTGTCAACAAGAGATTGTCAAGCATAATAAAATGACAATCTGCCAGACCAGAAACAAATCCAAAGCCAACATGGTCAATATGTAATATTTTTGACTTGATAGGTGGTTGAAGAAATGAAATCATGAAATTGTAAAACTGTTTTTCGTGATTGAACCGCTCATCATATCAACATTTCTCAAGGGTCAAAAAAGTTTGATATTAGACTATCTACTCAATGTCTGAAACAGTTTTGCTCAAACGCAGACAGTTGAAAAATTATGATTGGTTAAAAACACGTTCAAGTTTTTAGGGTCACTTGTCAAACGTCAGGATCATTGAGTGGATCACTAAAAAACGTGAATAACGCACCCGATTACGCATACCAAATATGGTTTCTATCGATCGTGTCGTTCTCGAATTATTTGAAAAAAAAGATAAAAAACTTTGTATTTGGCGACCTCTAGCGGCCAAACTAAGAAACTTTTCATATAGATAGTTGGCCTAAATCCACTCATTTCGAGCTGAAGAATCTGTGATATAACGTTGTACACGCAATTCACAGACACCCTGTATATAGATTTATTCACCATAAATCTGAAAACACCAAATAATTCGGAAACTGTTCAATATAGGTTTGAAAAATTGAATGGTGTACAGGGTATTATTTAAATGGAAAAGTTGGAATTGGCTACAGTTACACGACAAATCCGGTTACAAGAATTTTATGTTGAAAAAAATGCGTTAATCGAAAATACAATTTGGCGATATCCAGTGTTTTTCAAACACTCTAGGAGTAGGTTATGCAGTGACAAATATTTCAATAACAGAAACTGATAAAAAAGCTATCAAATTATCTAAATGATACGCTAGAATACATAAGGTCAACAACTAACCATGATCTTTATAATATCCAATTTGCATTTTTTCATATTTTCGTCTTGACTTATGTGGGATCGAAAAAACAATAGCCGCTATGAAACTCGCATGATCCGTTGTAATCATATTGTATGTGTTGGGAACTGGGTAAACCTCGATTTGATAAAATGATGTCATTGTTATTCGTTACGTGAAAACACTTTTTACTTGCAACTGATAACTTGAAAACATCGTTAATTTTACTATTCTTTTGTCTGAATAATGATGAAATATAAAAATTGGAAAGGAAAATGCAGAAAAATTCTGTTTAATTGTCAACAATGGATGACATTGACTTCGCTATTTAAATTTTATTACAACGTATTGATGGTGTACAGTAAGATAGACAGATGTTATCAATGACAAAATTATTACCCCACTTTTATCTGATGCACTTTTATACCCCCTCCAATTCAAAAGTAACCGAACTGTTTTAAGAAAACAGTACCACTAGTGCCATCTGTAGTAATATTGTACCTGTCGATAACTTGGTACTTCATTTATAGCTGTTGGAAATTTCATGGTGGATGGATGTTGTGTTCGTCCCTTGATCGGTTACAAATAATCGCACATGACAAATCCATGTCTTATAAGGAAATACGGGCGTGAGATAACATTCCCGCATCCCTCCTTTAAAAAAACCATGACTTATCGCGTCATGTTCAATAGTGGGTTTTGTACATCGTGTTTAGTGAATCTCAACACAAAAGTAGGTTTTGTGAGACCGAAGGACCAGTATAGTTTTTCAATGGTTTATTAACAGTACTATACAACTTCAGTTACTCCAAGAGTATTTGTGACCACTGCTTGGTATGACAATCTCTCTCTCTCTTCATCCTGTGGATATCCACTCTTGGACAAAGGCCTCTTCCAAATCTTTCCATCTCTGTCTATTTAAGGCAATCTGAACCCAATTTTTTTTCCTGCTGTTTTCTGGATATCATCCCGCCATCGTTTCGGAGGTTTACCAACACTCCTCGTGGTTTGTCTTGGGCGCCATACCATTATACTATGAGTCCATCTGTTTGTTTCTTGGCGGCCTACATGTCCAGCCCAGCGCCATTTGATTTCCGCTATTCCTCAATGTTCGTTACTCGTGTTCTTCGTCCTATTTCCTCATTTTTGATCTAATCTCGCAAACTAACGCCAAGTATCGATCTCTCCATTGCTCGTTGTGTCACCTAGAGTTTGTTGGCGTATGCGCGGGAGAGAGTCATTGTCTCAAGACCGTATATGAGGACTGGCATAATACATGTCTCAAACGTTTTCCTTTTGAGATTTATTAGACTTTTTCGAGATTTCAACACATGACCCAGTCTTCCAAATGCAACCCAACCTAGTCCAATTCTTCTCCATATTTCAGAGTTTTGATTTTCCCTGCCTTGTACGATTTTATGACTTTGATAAATGTATTCTGTATCATTTTCGATCTCGTGGTTACCGATGGTTACCAGCATCGTACAAAGATCTTCGGCATCATCACTTATAAGAACTATGTCGTTCGCAAATCGAAGATGATGCAGACGTACACCATCTATATTTATGCTTCTCGTTCCCTACTTCAAACCCTTGAAAATGTCCTCCAGAGCCAACGTAAATAATTTTGGAGAGATCGTGTCTCCCTGTCGTATGCCTCTTTTCACGGGGATTTCTTCTGATATTGTTTCATCGTCTATAGTTATTTGGATTGTGGCGTCTTCGTATATGTATTTGATGAGATTTGAATATCTACTGTCTACTCTTGCGTTATCTAGTGCTCTTAGTATTAGTTAGTTGTAATCAAGCCTTTCCGAAAGTCGTCTTGTTCGACGGATTGATAAGCGTCCATTTTGTTAGTTGATCTGTTTGTCATTATTCTCGTCAGTAATTTGTACAAGTGCGATAAAGGCTTACTGGGCGGCAATTTTCTATATTATTTCTGTCTCCCTTCTTATACAGAAGAATGACTTGAGCATTATTCTATACCATTGGTATTCTTCTCCTCCCATCTTCAACATCTCGATGGTGATCTTATCCTCACCGGGGCATTTTTTGTTCTTCATCTGATTCAGCGCAATTTTCAGTTCATTTGTGTCAATTTCAGGAATGTCTTCAGAACCGGTATTAAGAATATATCTTTTAATATATTTCTGTTCTTGATTTTGTAAAATTCTTCAATGACAACTACGATTTATTCCCTCTTGTTGACCAAGATACCTTCAGAGTTCTTTATTTTCGTCATTTTAGTTCTTCCATTTGATAGTTTCGATCTGAGGTCTTTCATGTTTTTGTTGTTTTCAATAGTTTCTTTAACTAGCTGTGTCTTCCAATCCTCAGGTCTTTCCGAATACTTCTGTTTATTTCCCTATTCAATGTTTTATAGCTGTCATCCTCCCGACTTATTTTTCTCCTTTTTTCAATTAGATGTCTGGTGTTTTGACTGATTTTCCCTGTGTTTTTCTGAGTACTGCACGTCTTCTTTGTTGCCACTTGTAAACAACTTTTTATCTTCTGAGTAAGATCATCACTTTCTCTATCACCCAAATAGTCTTTAGTGTTATAGTTTCGTATATAATTAACTGTAATGCAGTAATAAAACTATGTATTTAGCTGAAGCTGGAAACAATAACGTAATAATACAAATAAAGATATTGAATAAATGATTTCTCATCTAATGCGAAACACACAACTTTCTCAGACGTGATTTGAAAACACTTAGACTCGCGGATGTCCTCACCTCAGAAGGCAAACCATTAAAACGTTGCAGACCGCTGACAAAGATCGACTTTTGTGTTGAAGACAAATCAAATCTCTGAATGTGATATTCATTGTTTGATCGCAGACCATAACCAATCATATTTGACCTTTTCACCAGAAACTGTTTCAGATATGAAGGCGTTTGATCATTCATAATCTTGTAAATGAGAATAACGTTTGACTGCTCAACCAACTGCACCACACTCAGAAAACCTAACCTCCTCAACATATCTCTGATACGAGTGAACCTACTACATCCAAGAAGTATTCTCATAGCTCTATTCTGTACTATCTGTAGCTTCCGAATGTCCTCCTCCGTCGAAGAAATCAGCAATGAAATGCAGTAATTTAAATGTGGAGCAATAACAGAGTTATAGACCACTCGTCTACACCATGGAAACAACTTTCTTGAAATCCTGCCTAGGTAACCTACTTTTTTTCCAATTTTCTTACATAAAAAATTAACATGTTTAGAGAAGTTCAACTGCTGGTCAAATACAATGATAATTTTTTAAATCCTAGATCGAAGCTCCACGCACTTAGATTTTGATCCGAAAAGCATACACTTGGTTTTAGCAGAATTCATTTTCAGTTTGTTCATCTTCAACCAGTCCTGCAGTATATCAAGTGTTTTGTTCATCGTAGTAACCAACCTGTCAAAGGCACTATCAGTTATCGGCATCAGCGCATCATCAGCAAACAAACTGAGAAAACAATCTCCCAGGTACAAATTCAAATCGTTCACATACAAAATGAACAGCAGTGGCCCCAACACACTTCCTTGTGGCACACCACAACCAACCTCTGCACAATGTGATTACACTCACATGACCCTTGTCTTTTGACGCCTATTTGCAAGACAACTCTTTAACCACTTCAGTACTGCCCTCTGATGCCCAGCCTTTCACATTTTACCAACAATCTTTCACGGTCAACAGTCTCAAATACTATCTTCAAGTCAACAAAAACGCCAAGAATAATATTTCCCTTATCGATATATCTCTTCCATTTAGTGCAAACCAGTTGGCATGCAGACTCACACGAGTGATTCTTTCAGAAACCAGACTGAAACGAAAATAAAATATCATTTTTCTCAATAAACTTTATGAGATGTTCATAAACTATTATTTCCAAAATCTTTTCCAATACCGGAAGTAGGTTGATCGGCCTGAAATCCACTGGACCTTTCATAGCATTCACTTTAGGTACAGGTACCATTATACTGCATTTAAAATCAGTTGGCAATTCAGCAGTTCTTAAGCAGGAGTTGACAAAATTGAGCAAAGGATAACCAATCACAGGAAACAATGACTTCAGCAGAGCGACTGATAACAATACATCACCTGATGCTTTGTTCTTTATCTGTGTTATAATATTTGATAGTTTATTAAGAGTTATATTCTCAAATGCAGTCTCACACGAATGGCCTCTCTAAAACCAGACTGATTTTCCATCAAAATTCCACACTTCGATATATGCTCCAAAACCTGATCGTAAACAACTGTTCCTAAAAGTTTTTCAATTTGAGATAATGTATTAATTGGTCTGAACTCATTTGCATTTGTAGTATTGGATACTTTTTGTATTGGTGTAACCCTACTGACCTTCAATGAATCAGGCACATAACCAGTTCTGAGAGACGTATTGACAAAGTTCAAAAGGACATGCCCTATGACCTCAAATATATCCTTCAGCATCCTTCCATTTAAAATTTCATGAACGTTAAAACGATTGTCCATTCGATTCACAAATCCTCGCAACTCCGACATCGTTAATGTTTCAAATTCACACATTTCAGGTTATAAATTTTTTTTGTGTGCATTTCTCAATAAAGTTTATTTTGCACATTTTTTCATTCGCGGAATTTTCTCAGCAAATACCACTCGAGGTCAGATTGGGCAGGATATTTTTTTAAGCTCGTTTTCTCATACTAACTCGAGCTACGCTCTCGTGATTTTGTCGGTCAATTCTCGTTGTATTGCCGAAAAGTAAGTAGGAGAAAACCAGATTAGAAAAATATCTTGCCAAATCTGAGCTCTTGTGGTATTACTTACGACTATTTCATTGGTGCTATCAACAAAATACTTATTGAAATTCTCGGCGATAAGAAAGTTATCTCTAAGCACGGTTTTCTCAATAACTATCTCGAAAGAAATAAAACTTGGACTGGAATCATCACCGGTACTTATCAGTTTCTTTAAAGTTTTCCACGTTTTTTTGAATCTATCGATTTTATTGAAATAATATAATTTTTCTTTTTGAGTAAATTAACGACACTGTTTCTGAGCTGTCCAAATATTTGTCACATTCTGTCTATCATTATCATAACAGTTTTTTAAGTTTGGCCTATTCGTTCGGAAACACCCTGTACCAGACAAAAAATTGAACTTATTTATGTTGGGAAAACAATTCTTTCATTTAATAAACAACAACAAATTGGCGGTCTCGTACATTTCAAACAAATTCACTCACATAATTTACACTTCCGATTGTCTGAAACAATCACGATAGAAAAAATATAACCACATAAACCTTAATAATTATGTGCGAATTTTCTGGTTCGTATCACTTTGACATGCTCAAAGTTTCTCGACCCGTTTACTGATGTGCATCTTTTTTTTACAGTTATGGCACCAAGGACACCGTCCACGGTAGAAGCCGGAAATGTAGAGGCTGAATTACCAAGTTACAGTATCGCATCCGGTCTGCCCAGCTACGAAGAAGCCTTAGAACAACTGAAGAAGGTCAAGGAACTTACAGGGTACCAAGAAAAAAGAAGAGCAGCCCAGTCTGGCAATGATTGGGTTCCGCAGACACCCCCAACACCTGTTCATTTATCAGTGACAAATCTGTTCCAAAATTATGCAAGAACGAACTCGAATTCGCAAATAGAAGCGGAAGTTAAACCTTCGTAGTAAAAAAACTACGAATATTAGAGCTGTAGGTTTGTTTGTTTCTATGAAAAGATTCATTCCAATCTTTGAAGGAGGTGATGAATATGAATTATGTTGGACAAGATGAACACGACAAGCGTTTCTGGAAAACGTTACGTAATAAGAAAACTATTTTTCTAATATATCATGTTATGGCATATGCCGTTATTGACTTGTACTTAGGTAACTTATGTGTTTAAAATTTCGACGTTGAAATTCTTGGCTAGAATTTAAAATTCTTGTGTTATGAAAAGAACCCAATTGAAATGTTGAATATTTCAAATGTTATGTACTTAATCGATCGATAAAAGATTAACTAAAATAAAAGTTAATAAAAAACTAGAGAACAAAATTTTTATTAAATGTTTTTCAAAATTCTTATTTCTCACAAAACTAGAAAAATTTCAAGAACCACCATTCATTTCCATAAGTTTCATGAAATTATATTATGCTTACAAGCTATAATAATATATACAGGGTGTTTCAACGAAAACTAAACAGAGGCTATATCTACCAAGATATTCATTTCTGATCAAAACGCAAAAACAGATCAATTTTTGTTTCAAGAGCGACATCTTTTGGGGGTACAAAACTTGCCTAAAATATCAACCCCCTAAGCAATCCTTGAACATTTTGAATAAGGAAGATGGGTCGAGTGATGACTCAAAAGAAAGGTGGTATCTTTGTCTACATCGCCTTGAACGAATTTTCATTTTTAATTGAAAACTGAAAAAGATACAGATGGAGCAACTGAAAGATAGGGAAGACTACTTCCCTGAGACTATTCAAGTTTCAGTGAAGTAAAATGGAACAGATCCATGCTGATCAATGGCAGTCATCATCAAGTACCATTCTCACCTCGAAGTTCAACCCCTACAGCGGGGGTGACCTAACCTAACTCGAAAGAAAGGTATTATCTTTGTCTGCATCCCCATGAACGAATTTGCATTTTTGATTGAAAACTAAAGAAGATACCGAGTGAACTACTGAAAAATAGAGGAGAGTATCTATCGCCCTAGCTAAGTATTAGTGCAAAAAAATGGAACAGATTCATTCCAGATCATAGGCTGTCATCTTCCGAAACACCATTCACATCTCAAATTTCAACTGTTCCATTTTTTCGCCCTAATACTTGAATAGCTCAGGGCGATAGATAGTCTCCTCTATTATTCAGTGGCTCACTCTGTATCTTCTAAAGTTTTCAATCAAAAATGAAAATTCCATCACAGGGATGCAGACAAAGATAATACCTTTCTTTCTCGACCCATCTACCCTCTTCCAAATTTTCAAGGGTGGTCATCCCTGCTCTAGGGGTTGAAATTCGAGATGAGGATGGTACTTAATGATGACTGCCATTGATCAGCATGGATCTGTTACATTTTACTTCACTGAAACTTGAATAGTCTCAGGGAAATAGTCTTCCCCATCTTCCAGTTGCTCACCCTGTATCTTTTACAGTTTTCAATCAAAAATGGAAATTCGTTCAAGACGATGTGGACAAAGATACCACCTTTCTTTTGAGTCATCATTCGACCCATCTTCCGTATTCAAAATGTTCAAGGATTGCAACCCCCGCTTAGGGGGTTGATATTTCAGGCAAGTTTTGTACCCCAAAAGATGTCCCCCTTAAAACAAAAATTGACCTGTTTTTGCGTTTTGATCAAAAATGAATATCTTGGTAGATATTACCTCTGTTTAGTTTTCGTTGAAGCACCCTGTATAATAAAATTATAATTCAACATGAATTGATTACACAAAAAAATATTTGGCGAAAGAAATTTGAAATCAATCCACTGATTATTACTTTTGAAAATAAATTTTATTAATTAGTAACCAATTAACAATTCTAAGGCAATTTCATTCGTAAAATTATTCACTATGAAAGTAATTGGAAATTTTGAAAATTAACTGATGATTATATTTTATTCATTGAATTACCAATTAATGTATAACCTATATTTTAATCGGTGATGAAAAATTTTCTGGATTAATCAATTATTATCTGCATAGACAGGAAAAATTTCATGAAAATCATAATTAACTTAAAAATGTAAATTTGAAAACGTTTGTCAGGTTATTGTATTTGTGGAATAAGAACGAAAATTATTATTGAGCTACGAAAGACTTCTCTTACTCTGTCGACGTTCTCTGGAGTGGAAGCTGTGTGGTGTTTGGTGGTTTCTTTAATGATAAAACTACCTGCTTGATGGTCAGGGGGAAGGGGGTAAAATGACCCCTTAAGATAACGGCAAAAGGTTTATGCCTTAAGTATATATGAATAAAATGAATGAAAAAAATAAGCCATATTCTCTTTCAAAGTAATATGTATCGAATACCAACAAAAATATAAACAAATTATATGCTTGATGATCATTTTATTCTATATACAGGGTGTTTAAAAAATACACGGCATTATTTGAGGTGATTGCTGAAGTCATATGCAGTTGAATATGAATTTTTCGTGAACCGCTTGAGATATTGAGGTGAAATTTTAGTAATGTCGAAACCCTCAAAGACGTATAATTTTCGATACAAAATAATATTTTGGGCTCACCAGTGGCGCGCGTTTTTTTCAAAAGTTAAAAATAGTTTTGTATTTTCCAATCATTTTTTAAATAAAAGATCTCTTGACATTTTTTGTACGACGCCAAGTTTTTGAGTAAAAAATGTTGAGAAGAATTGGAAATGAAAGTACATACATTTCATTGTACGACACGTAGTCTTTTTATCATTAAATAAGCTTTCTTTGAAATTCAAAAGTTAAATTCAAGGACAAAACAAAGACTTTGAGTATCACCAACAAATCTTAAAAAATTACAAAAGCTGTTCATATTAACTTTCTCCAGCTCGGATGCAAGATTCCAGTCTTCTCCTAATTGATTGGCGAACTTTTTCAAAAACACAACGATCAACATTTTCCACGGGAGTAATGTAAACCAAACACTACAATTGACTCCACAGGAAGAAATCGAGGGGGTTCGAATCTGGGGACCGTGCAGGCCAAAATTTTGGTCGACCACGTCCAATTCAGCGATTTCCATACTCTTGAATCAGAAAGTCACGAACAAGCTGAATAATTATCACCAAAGGTACATCCTCCAAAAATTCTGGAAACGTGTGTTCCAAAAAGTGGTAGTATGCCTCCCCTGTAAGTCTCCCTGGTTGAACTATTGGTTCAATTAGGCAGTCACCCACAGTGCCGTTCAAATCAAAGTTTTCATTCTATTCTGTTTCCAATAATATAAAAACAAACTCCATTCGGTATTGTTTAACAATAAATAAATATCCAAATTTGTGGGTGTTGAACGCAAAAAAATATTGAAAATATGTGATATTGCACTCCTCAAAAAACCATTCACACTCTCGAATAGAATAAACGAATTTCTAAAAATTTCCTTTGAACTCACGATATTCTGAAATCATTAATGTTTTTTGAAACCAATCGCATATCATCATCAAAAAGTTGATGAATATCATATGATATCCCCAAAGAAACTAAAATATAATTAATTAAAATGTGATTACCTTCTACGATCATCATAAATGTTAGAAAAAGTCTTAGAACTTTATGAAAGTCAACGACATTTCTCTTTCAGTACTCTCTTCGATGTCGACTTTTTCCTTGAGACTATAGAGTGGTTCACCGAAAAATATAAACGAACGTTAAAAAGTCATCAAGAGGAATTTAAGCATCTTTGTAGCAATTGAATCACACAAAACTTAAATTACAATTACTCCTAAAAAACTGCTATAAAATTCCTTTTGTTATACTTGAGGTGTAACGAAATAATCATAGCAGGAATCTTTATGATGATGAATTTCAAATCAAAAATTTAAAGTTCTCACAAAAGTAACCATTGTTCAGGGACCTGGTAATCTGGAGCCGTATAATAATAATTTGATGCAATCATCCAAATAGCATGAAATTAATAGATGGACAGATAAAATAAGCGACCACCTATACAACAATTAAAAAGACCGTTCGATTATATTCTATGTTGAATTGAAAGATTACTGAATAGAAGAGAACGCTTCTATCTTCAAAATACATTTTATAATGTTCATTTGAAAAATATAAAATTTCAACAATGACTTCAGAGACTTTTACTGTATTAAAATCCATAATTATACTGGGTGATTCACCACTTTCGCGACGGAAGATAAAGCATATTCAACAGCCGATTTTGAAACAGTATAAAAATATTTTAGACTATACAGAGTCTTTCATAATGAAGTAACATAACAAAATTATTATTTTTCCATTTTTCTCAATCAAAATCTCAAATCAAATACGTCAAGCTTCAGGTAATACTATATGGTATAAGTGGTTTAAATTTCAGCTGAATCGTATGAAAAGATCTTGACAGACATATAATGTACACTAGTTTAAAAAAGTACTTCCGAGAGAAACTGTACGCTAGTACCTTTCTTGTGTACCCTACTTTATACTTTATATTTTTCATGTAATACACAGGATGTTACATAATAGTATGTCACAACTTGAGGGGGTAAATCTACGTGCAATTTTAAGAAAAAAAGTATATAAACAAAGGTCCGCAAAAGCTTCGTTACGGAGCTACAGGGTGTTGAAATTTCTTGAAAAATTTGTTTTTTTCTTCAAAACTCCTGAGATATTCAGCCCAAATATGGAATGCAAGCTATTTTTTACAGCCTCCATCATTACACGTCCTAGATTTTAACTGAAATTTACAAGGTGTTTTCTTTTCCGAGGTCACGTCTCCTTTTGCCCTTTCAAACTTTTTTGCAGTATGTTATTCGCTAAATGAAAAAAAATGATAGAAATACTCGATAGGTATGCCCAACATTTTCTTTTATTTTGATAGCTCGTCTTCTGAGACTCAACTTATACTTATTCAATATCAAACTAAGAAAAAGAACAATTAAAAACTAAATAAATTGCTGGAAGTCTCCTTCACCTGCAAGAAAACAGGCCTCTGTCATTCTTCGCATATTATCACGCACTCTTTGAAATATTTCTGGGGTATTTCTTATCGTGACACAAGAGGTTATTATTCGACACAACAATTCTTCTACAGTGTTCACTCCAGTGAAGAGAGAGAAGAGAGATATCTCAACTAAACTTTTGAGATATCCTCTTAAGAAAAAGTCTAAACTATTTCAGTCTGGGGACCTAGAAGGCCATACTCCTTGCCCACCCCGACCTATCCATCGGTTGTTGAATGTATTATTCAAGGATTCCCTAGCTTCTTCACTGAAATGTGCTGGTGCCCTGCATGCATGAGCCACATTATGTTTGTCACCAAAAGTTTCACATCCTCGAGCAATAAAGGTAACTCCTCCTCAAGGAATTGCCGAAAAGCGGGACCGTTTAGTCTGTTAGACAAAAAATGGCCCAATCAAATAATCTCCAATTATTCCGACCCAGACATTCAGTGAGAATTGTAAAACTAGAACATGTGAAATATTCAACTGCTTTCCAATTTTTCTTGTACTTACATGAGGATTCAAATCAATAGAATTCAAAACTGCTTCCTCAATATCTGGAGTTCTCATAGTTTGAGTTGCACCTTTTAAATGATTATTTGCAGTAAAAGTACAAGTTTCCTTCAACCTTCTGTGGATATTTGAAAATGTTCGCCTGTCTGGTGTTACTAGATTTGGAAAGCGCACCTGACATAATCGCCTAGCTTCTGTTGTGTTTCTGTCAACCAGACCGTACATGTAATGGATATCGGCCAATTCAGCGTTAGTAAAATTAGCCATTTTTTTCTTACAGCAATAACTTCAAAAGTCTTAAACTAATCATTAATTTAATAAACAATTCGAGCAGACACTGGTTCAACTTTAGCAACTGTCAAATTAAATAAATAAATGAAAAAAATCAAAGCCTACTAGTCATTTGTTTGATTAGAAGTGCTTTCAATTCAGCGAATGCATACAATCGTTTAATAATTTTTTGCTCGAGAATGGTCGGAGATACGAAAAAATTACAAGTGTCAAAAAAGTTTCTAAATTGAACGAAGATGACAAAAATCGATTGTACGCTGACAAAAGAAGAAATGGCTCCGGAAAAGAAAATATCTTGTAGATTCTTGTTAAAATTTAGGACGTGTAATGATGGAGGCTGTAAAAAATAGCTTACATTCTAGATTTGGCCCAATATCTCAAAAACTGCAGGAGTTTTGAAGAAAAAAACAATCTTTTCCGGAAATTTCAACACCCTGTAGCTCCGTCACGAAGCTTTTGCGGACCTATGTTCATATGAACTTTTTTCTTAAAATTGCACGTAGATTTACCCCACAAGTTGTGACATACTATTATGTAACACCCTGTAGAATGACGTCGGAATTCATAACAATGAATATACCCTTAATATCCCAAAGTAACTATATTATCGTCAAAGATACATAAGTGTTTAACGACCCAAACGCTACCCAAGTTTCGAGTAAGCTCCCTGACACGTTCACATCTGATTGCTGTAATGTTGATGATATTTGAATTTAAGAATGTTTCAACAGTTGAAACAGCAGTAGTAAAGTATAAAAATCGTACTTAGGTACGATTAGGTAATATAAACCTTAAAAAATTAAAAATCACTCTTTCATTGAATATTTTCAATATTTTTCCGTATTCAGCACTCTTAAAGATTCAGTGGAAAAATCCAGGTCAGTTTGCCCACAAAAATATTAATCTAACCATAAGCTTCATTGAAAAATAAAAGACTTTACGGGTGGAAGGAGTCCAAAAAGTGAATTTAATATTCACTCCTGAGAATTAATATATAAAGTAGGTTACGGGTTGAAAGAATGGACTACATATCGTTTTTATTAACTATGATTCACAAATACCGTAAAAGAGCTATTGCCAGCAGAACGATTAGGGTCAGCACACAGTAATTTCCCATGATTTCCGGATATATATTCATCAGAAAAATGTTTGTCATTGCTAGATATATGTTAGTAGTCTCAATGCATTCAAGAAATTTATTAAATGACCCGGATGGGAACTTTCTAACAATAGGCAATTTCGAAGACGAATTTATTTTATACTTTATGGAATAATAAATACTTATTAAATGAAATGTGAAAATTAATTTCAATTCAATTTTGTGGGTTGTATATAAACTTGTATGCAGATATATTCTTCAATTGAATAAAGTTTATGAGCAAATTTTCACTATATCGACAAACTTACGACGCGTTTCACCACACAGCGGCTTCATCAGATAAGTAGTACATTAAAAAAGGATGATATGCCTCATATCGTCGGTGATAATGCAGTACCACGTATCAGAGTGGAATTGTACCGGAAATAAAGTTTGATGACAATTTTTGTATTCCATCATTCTGTGGCATTCTAAAGAATCTAAAATGAAAGCTCTAACTCAATAATTGTGGAAGTTATATATATTATTTTTGGTAGACCACTCTATATTATAAAAAAATATATCAGTATAATATATAATATATATATAATCAGTAATTTGATTACATATCAGTAATCAGCGTTAACGTATTTACATGCATTAGAGTATGATATTTGATCAATAATAGAGAGATTTCAATCGCAAGATTCGACAAACTAGGAAATGCACAATCAGCTGATAAGTGTATTTGCATCTAGGTGGCTGGTTGGTGGTTCTGACCATGGGCTGTAATTATTGCATTATAAACTATAAGGAAACGATATTTCGTGGATAGATGCGTCAGTAAACTATCTGTTTACTTAAAAGAAAGAAAATCCAAACTAGGTTGCTTCTTTTAAAAACTGAAAAGATTAAGTACTGTTGACGAATTTAGATCTTATTGCCAATTGAGTGAATATCCGGAATTTTTCTGTTTATCGATTTCTAATGCTTCCCATACTCAATCTATTATTTTCGCAATGTAAAATATCAAAATCAGTATTAACAGTATGGTTTTCTGCTAGTAGAAGATTAGCATAGTGAGAATCTGAATTTTGTATGTCAAAACTGATATACCCCGATATCCAAATATTGAAATTTCAAGAGGTTCTACCGATATACATTTTATTACAACTTCCACAATATAGTTTATAAACACCTGATTTGTTCCTTTATGAATTTTAGGTTTACAATTTTCAATTTACCTAGAAAGTTATTCGTTTTGAAAGCTATATACATATGAAATGGAAAGAATGATTTTAAATTTACACTGGGTTCACCAATATAAGTTTATATGTTATATATTTGATTAATCTCTTTTAAACTACGAAAAAACCTCATGGATTGCATGTTGGAATAGAAAACATTCTATCAATCATACCAGAATTATACCCATTATACTCCGGTATTTGTTTTTAAAATTGAACTTTTTCAAGAAATTGATTTCTGATATTGGTATCGTGTTAAATCTATGTATCATAGTGTTATAAGCAGCTATTTTATATTGATGTGGATGTGCGGAAGAATTGTAAATGGGAATGTCTGTATGGAATGATTTATGGAAAATAGAAAAGAAAAAGGACAGAAACTCAATCAATAGTCAATGAGTCTATTCGTCTATCGTCTATCTAACCTAATCTTTTCATTTCTTAAAAGAAGCAACCTTGTTTGGATTTCCCCTATTTACCATGTAATATATAAGTCCTTTCAAAAGTACTTTCATCATACACATCATAATTTGAACATCTTAGTTTTATTGAATTGTATAAAGATACTTTTTGTTTTATTTTATATCAACTTCTTGTATTTAACCTTCGCTGTCTTTTTCTTGTATCTTCACACGTTCTCTTTGACAGACAGACATACATAAGTATGAATCATTTTTCTCTTGTGATACGAAACCCTGAATTATTGAATTCTGTTCCAAATCACTTAACTATTTGATTTCAATCTTCTCAAAGTCAAATCTTGTTCTGAAAAAATATAAGCCGGTTGAGAAAGGTTAAAATAATGAATCATTGTTTCGTGTACTCCACCTTAAAATATTGAGAAACTCCTTTTGTACCTTTACGTAATATATTTCAAAACGAAGTATAGTCTCATAAAATTGGGATATCGTTCTCTTTGTAAGGATCACTCGAAAAATAATGGCAATATAAAAAATTGTGTAATTAGAACTGTTGAAATTAAATAGTTCAATAGACAAAAGATTGTCTTCCGTCTATCGAAAATGGAAACATGATTCTTCAGTTGATTAAAATGTCAAAGGAATACAGTCTCAAATATTCGTTACGATTCATCTGACTAAAATACATCAAGGTTATAGTTAGTCTGCCACCAACAAACTTTGCATCAATTTAAATTTTTTAATCCGACAAAATACAGATAACCTGTTCGGAAAGAGTTATTACTTCACTATTAAGGAAGACAATTTATTATACTAGGTGATTGAGTCTGAGAGGGACATTCATTTATCGAACATGAAAAGTGAAAATTCCCTCGTGTCCACATAGATACGAGGTGTGTAAATAAAGTTATGAGATCTCTTCAATTTTAATTCAATTATAATCACAATGCAATATTATCTCCTTCAAAATAATTCCCTTGGGAAGCCACAAAGCGCTGGAGACGTTAAATCAATCATGAAAGCATTACTGAAACTCGGATACTGGAATAGCCTTCACCTGGTTAGTTATGGCTGTTTGAATGTTTTCCAGTGTTCCAAAATGAGTTTTCTTGAGATGATTCTTGATTCTCAGGAATAGAAAAAAGTCGCAAGGATACAAGTCTGGGGAATAAGGAGGCTAAGGGGCCACAGGAATGGTTTTACTGGCTGAAAACTCCATTATTAAGATTGAAGTGTGATTTGGCGATTTGTCATAACAATATCTACTTATTTTTGATGTTAGGTTAGATCAGATTCTGATTGTCAACCGTCGATTTGAATATTCCGGACTCTGTTAACATCTTCATCTCTCTTCCTTCTAAAACTGCCTTAAATCACCCAAAACTCTTTCTTCATATGCCTGCCGAAATTTTTCAGATGTTCATGTTACATTGTATCCAAGTTTGAAGCAAAACTTACTTAAAATTGATATCATTCCTTTTTAGAACGTCCAAGAAAAACTGTTTCACGAAAACCTACGCTACAGACAAACAAATGACTGTAGCCAGTTCACACTCATGCTGGAGGCGTATCACATATGCACCTTACCACGTATACAAACCTCGTATACGTGGTCAGGTTAACAAAGATCGATGGGCACCGAAGTTTGTTCGTACAAACAATACGCCTAAAAAATTTCAAAAATTCTTGTATTTTCCAACCGATTTGCATGATTTTGATATTATGTTTTAGATAATTCGAGAGAACGAAAGAATATCTTACGGGGATGAACGAAAAAGTAAAAGTTTTTTCATCAATCTGCAACACTCTGAGGAGTTTCTCAGGTCAACCACAAACACAATGTCACGTCCTGCTGGAATAAAATCATGTTTTCATTTCAACAAAATACTCATACTTTCAAGTGAAAAATCACCAATATTTTCATTCATACATTATTGCGAAATCAAGTAACAGAGGAAAACAAAAATATTTAAAGAGTGTGTTTCCCTCCGAGCTCGTACAACAGCCTGCTAGACATGCTTTTATCTAAGTGGACCAAACTTTCCTGGAGGACAGCTGCCCATTGGGTACTTACTGCAATTCGAAATTCCTCAAGGGTTCTCGGAGCAGGACTTGTTGTCGAATTATTTTTCCAATAATGTCAAAACATGTCCAATTAAATTCAAATCCGGGGGGTAGGGTGGTCACTCCTGCTGAGGTATATGAGAATCATCCAGAAATTTCTCACTATTCAGTGTAACATCTTTCGTAATAGTGTATCTGCATGAGATTCTCCTCAAAAGTTTTGTCTATAGAACAACGGACTCGGATGGAATTTCATTCACATATTCTCCCCTGTAACAACACCTCTGAGAACATGGTATAAATCAGTTTTACTACCTCCAAAACTGAATATACTCAGCATAGCTTTCTCCTGTATATCACCACACTTTTGCTCTTCCGGTTGGAAATCTTTTGGATGACATTAACAAACAAAAAACAAATTTTGAAGTCATATGTGAATTGATCATTATGATAACTACAGATTTTGGATTTCATGTGAATTTGTTCGAACTAATACTGACAAATCTGGTAAACGTGGCGTCTATAAAACAGCCCCATTGTTTGCTATACTTCTCTTCTTAAAGAAATTTGTTAATAAATAACGCCTGTGCGAGGGAGAGCCATCGTGTTCTTAAAATAATTGGTGATAGGCTCTTCCAAAGTATGTAGGATGTTCATGTATCTGTCAGCTACGGAAATATTTGCTGCTCATAGTTTTCACCTCTTTTGGGGTTCATAATTACTCAGCCTTTATATTCTCTCTGTAAAATTGCAACAAATCTAACCTTGTCATTCCATACAGCAAAGCAAATAGCAACTTAGCTGAAATTTTCTCTCTGTGAATTAAGCTTCATCTGTTCGACAAGAAATTAGCGCCGTTTTGAGTTCTTGTTATAATAAAGTCACAGAATTATTGTCTTCGTACATAATGTCTCTCTTAATTGCTGAACAAGCTTCAGAACAAAATTAATGAAATCTATGTTTTTTCAATATTCTGTTGATGAAAGCTCTGGATATCGCTATGTCGACTGGCAGCTTGTCTAAATTACGTAATCGAAAATAGTTCAAAATAGACACAATAAGTCAATTTTGTCGAAAGTTCGTCTTCGTTGCGCCAAAGTTCTTGAAATTTTTTAAAACATTTCAGAATATCGACGCTGGTTTTCGTTTATATGTGTATAGTGAAAGTATTACAAGTTCGTATTATGATATTCTGCATAAATAATAAACAAATTGAGATAATCTCCATTGGTATAACTCAAGTGAGCCAGCATGTTTGGTTAGTAGACTGACTTTCATCTATGCTCGAAGCGCACTACGAACCTATGGAAAACAATGCCAACTATTTTTATTTATTTTTTCTGGAGAGAATGTTTCTAGGTAATAATTAATGTTGGAAGAATATTGATTCAAGAAAATCACTTTGAGCAATGTGAAATAAGATTGACTAAATACTGAATCGAGTAGGTCAAAGATAAAGGGAAGGTGTTTCTTGGACGAGTCGAAACATGCCTCGTCTTGAACACCCTGTAAACAGGTGTATTACCAAGAAGCTTAGTTCTATATCAATTACGATTCATCTGCTAATTATCCTCAGCTTGTTATATATTCCAGTGTCTGTTTCTTTGAAAATCTAACCTGACTGACCTCAGAAAACAATTCATATCTCGAAGAAACTCTCGAAATAATACGGTGTTTTATTTGAACTAAGTAAATTGATAGCTTTTTCCGGTATAACCGGAAGTATCGAATTGCTAAACACATACCGAATTAAACTGGCATATCATAATAACTAAATTGCAAATTTCTGAATTTTTCTTATTTCCACAGATGATCGCAATTTTTAGTTCACCTTGTACATTGCTTCAAATTATTAACACAACTTCATATTGGGCAGTTTTATTTGAAGTTTCCGAGATATGAAGCTCAAATACTTTTTTATGTCAATCAAATATCGAAAGCCTTCAAAACTTCAACGTGAGCTACAAAGTTTTTCAAGCCCAAAATTGGAATATCGTTTTTTATAAGTTTTTATCTTTAATGTATATATCTCTAACACTCATGAGGTTAGATATATGTATTGATGATTAACCTTGATCTTCTCTTTTTCTTTCTGGTACTGACTCAGGATAACTTGAAAAATTGATTTTTTTGTCAACTTGAACCAACCCAGTCATAAAAATCAGTGTTTTGAAGTTCTTCCTCAATAATTAGAAATGAAGTTAGAATTATCTGCGACTTTTTCCAGTAATTATCAACAACTGTCTCCATTGTTACATATGGTCTAGAAACACTAGAATTTGAACTGTTACACCATTTGAGTGGTAATAAAAAAAAGTAACGTTCGAGGAAAACAAAATATCTGTCTATTATTCTTTATTCCAGGAACTACGTTTGCTCCCTTAAATACAGGCTGTTAAAATCAAAATTTATGTATAATATTGATGAGGATGTTATTGAGAAAAAGTTTTGAGTACATGTTTGACTCTTCGCAATTGTATTTCTAATTAATAATCACAAGCTGTAACCAATTTTGTGCGAAAATGATGAGGCGGGTGGAAACGCCCTGTCTTTAAGAGAGCAATCGTTTTTTTTATGGAATTATTGCAGAGTTATCTAAAAGCTTTACAGAGCTTCAAAAAGAGTAATCACAAGTTGGGAGTTGCCATTTGAAAATAAAAAGTGAGAAAATGTGAAAACTCAATTTATCATGAAAAGTTAGGTATTAAAATGAAAAATGGACCTGTTTTATTAAGGTCTTTTAAAAATAAGATATATATATATATATAGATATATATATATATATATATATATATATATATATATATATATATATATATATATATATATATATATATATATATATATAAAAATTCATTAATGTTTCTTCATGAAAAAATTTTTTGCAGAAAAACGTAATTTCATAGAGTTGAAAATTTTTGAACCATAATGATGATTCTGAAAAAAAAGGAGGGACTAGGCATCATTTATCATTTTTTGATGCATTAAAAACTAAAATGACGTCGTTTTTTCAATATTTTTTGACGATTCGGCCGAATGACTGAAATCAATAATGCAAATTGCCTCTAAGAATACTTCAGTGGAAAAATTGAATGAACGAATTTCACAAGTTTGGAAATAGAAATATTAATAAATTGTGATCAGAAAAATTATCAACCTTGATTTTCGAGAATTCGGCACTTGAAACAAAATGAAGTATTAACCGATATCTGAGTAATAATTACCCGATAAAACAACAACAATTAATTTATCGAAAAAATTCCATAAGTTACCTACACAAAAACTAGTATCTATAAGGTATCGACTGATTGAATTAATTTTTGCTCAGTGTCTATGTCATCAACACATGGATAAAATCCAAAAATAACTTGTTCTCACATTCATACTTAATAAAACTAATAACCAAATATAATGTTTATAAACAGGTTGTGATTTGACGATTATATTTTAAGTATTTTTAAATGATATTACTTTATGTAATGATATCTAAGAGGCTGTGTTAATGATAGTGTATTTGTCCCATAAGCTATTTTTAGATGTGTAAATTTAATATTTCTGAAAATAAGTTATTAGTTTAAGTGATTTTATATTTATTAATCGCAATGTTTAATTCTCAACCAATCAAATAAATGACAATTGAATAATAAAAAAAATTAGTTTTCATTTACCTGGAAATATAAAATCATTATGATAGAGATCCGAAATTGAAGAACAAAAAATTTAACATGTAATAAGTATTCTATTACACAGTGCGTGAAAATGACTCTTCAAAATTCTAACACGCGGGAGACATACCTAGTAAACCTATATCGGGCACGCTGAATCCAGTGGTAACCACCGTTTTTGAAAGTTAGCTCTTGTTTAGGAGATATTCGCCTTTGAAGTTAGCTTATTTCAGTAGGGTTCGTCGCTTATGACTTCAGTACATTATATGCTTGTAATTCCAAACCGTTCGGTATATCGCTTTACTGTCTTCGGCCAAGTTTTAGCTATTGTCATGGCCAACAACTTTTCTGAATATACCAACATAAAAAACCTCATTCAAACACCGTATCTTAACAAAATGTCCAAAAAACTCAATTTCTTTGCCATTTTTCGTTAATTTTCGTCTAAATAATAGAAAAATCAAGGGATTTCGCTTTAAAATCTTAAAATACAAAGAGAAAACACATTTCCTATAGTTAAATCAAAAATTTAAACGCACAATCAAGATTTTAACTCAAATTTCTCACAGATGTCACTGTTAATACGTATTCATTAGTATTGTCACTGATGTTACTACGTATTTTGCTATGTATTTGTGTGCCATTTTTCATAGTCTTAGTTCTGATATTTCTTAATTTGACATTTCTTGTTGAAGTTTCTTTGTTTACACAAGTTATATATTTGGTAAAAATATCAAAATGAATTCGTGCAGTAAATTTAATATATTTTGCTACATTTGTGGAAAGTTTATTATAATGACAAGCAAGCGTTCAATTTCTGAAGAAATTGCTGAATCGTACACACAATATTTCAACCAAACTGTAATCGAAGATGTGAACTGGGCTCCAAAACTCGTTTGTACTGGTTGTGTCATAAGATTGAGTGGATGGAAAAGAGGTAAAATGAAATGATTTATCATTTATTTCAAAATTATATCAATTGAAGCTATTTTTATTACAGGTGAATTCCAGTCTATGCCCTTTAGCATTCCAGTAATTTAGACAAATCCTCAAGAACATAATCCAGATGACTATTTTGCTTGTGTTAATGAAATTGTCGGATTGAACAGAGCTAAAAAACGTAAAGTTGAACTCAGAGGAACTCGGTTTATTCAGTTGCCGTTACCACATTCGGAATCCATTCCAATACCGAAAAGACCCAGTCCGACTAAAGAGTACATTCCATCTACTTTTGATACTATTGGCGAAACGTCTGCATCGGTTTATGTACCATCAAATGTATCTCCACAATGTAATCATGCCGAATTTTCTCAAAAAGATCTGGATAAAATTATTCGTCGATTGAAATTATCGCAGCGTCAGTCCATTATTTTGACTCAGGAATTGAAAAAAAAGAATGTCTTAGCACCTGATGTGAAAGTATATGGATCTATCGGCCATCATAGCCAGTTCACTGCTTCATTCAAATCCATCGAAGACAATTCATTCGCGTACTGCATCATAAGTATAAACCAGAAGACTGGCGTCTTTTCATCAATTCGTCCAAAAGTAGTCTCAAGGCGGTTTTGCTTCATGTCACAAACTCAAAAACCAGTGTCCCGATTGCCATCAGCACGAAAACAAGAGAAAATTACGAATCATTGAAAAAAATCCTTGATTTGGTGAAATATGAAGACCATCGTTGGAAGATTTGTGCAGATTTGAAGGTGATAACTCTTTTGAGAGGAATGCAGACGGGATATACGAAAAACATGTGTTTTATATGTTTATGGGATACTCGATATGCCGGCGACCAATATGCCAATAAAAGCTGGCCTATGAGACAAGGGTTCAGATTGCGTCGAGGAAACGTCGTTGAAATTCCATATGTGCCAATCGAAAAAGTGTTGCTTTCACCTCTGCATATCAAGCTTGGGATTGTTAAAACTTTCATCAAAGCCCTAGATCCTGAAGGCAATGCATTCAATAAGTTGAAGCGAATTTTCCCAAGATTGAGTGGAATGAAAATAAAAGAAGGTTTGTGTGAAACTATATACGTACCAATGGACCTAACTTATTCAATATTTTTCGAATTATTTTATTACAGGCATACTCAATGGACCTGATATTTGACGCTTGATGAGAGATCAACAATTTAAAAACTGTTTGTCGAATTTGCAGCTCGTTGCTTGGGATTGCGTCAAAGGAGTCATCGAAAATGTACTTGGAATTCATCGTAACGAAAACAGGCGCATACACGTTGAAAATATACCCGTTGCTTTCCGTAACACCGGTGTAAAAATGTCTCTGAAAATTCATTTTTTACATTACCATGCAGACAAGTTTGCCGAACAATCACCATGTGAATCAGATGAGCATGGTGAACGGTTTCATCAGGTGACGGCTAGGCTCGAGCACTGGTATAGTGGAAAAGAACTTGATTCTCTATTAGGAGATATTTGCTGGAATTCACAGCAAGATGAAGATGGAGAAGAAGAAGAATGAACACGAATTTATATGTTTATTTGTTGAAAATTGTTGGAATTGGAATAAAAATTTGAGTTAAAATCGATTGTGCGTTTAAATTTTTTGATTTAACTATATGAAATGTGTTTTCTTTTCTAATTTTGAGATTTTAAAGCGAAATCCCCTTAATTTCTCTATCATTTAGACGAAAATTAACGAAAAAATGACAAAGAAATGGAGTTTTTTGGACATTTTGTTAAGAAACGGTGTTTGAATGAGGTTTTTCTATGTTGGTATATTCAGAAAAGTTGTTGGCCGTGACAATAGCTAAAACTTTGTCAAAGGCAGTAAAGCGATATTCCGAACGGTTTGGGAATTACAAGCATATAATGTACTGAAGTCATAGGCGACGAACCCTACTAAAATCAGCTAACTTCAAAGGCGAATAATTCCTAAACAAGAGCTAACTTTCAAAAACGGTGGTTACCACTGGGTTCAGCGTGCCCGATATAGGTTTACTAGGTATGTCTCCCGCGTGTTAGAATTTTGAACTAGCACAGTGTTATTAACCCATATAACCCTGAAACTATCTTTTTTTTAAATGGACCTTTTTCGTGGATTGAGGTTGAAAAGGGAAATATAAACGTCAAAACGTATGGAAAGGTTGTGGCGAGGGGAGGGGAGTATATTTCATTTTATTTTATTTATTTTTATTCATTTCATACAATTGTTGATTACAATGAATGAATGTAAACGGGCAACCCCCTTTTAAACTTAAAAATTAAAAATATATTCTATTGATTACAAAGTACTCATTAATGCTTTTGCTTTTGACCTGAAACATGAGAACAAAACACCGAGAAATTCGAGGCCCCCGCCAAGACCATTGACCACAGATACAGTGCGGCTAACATATGAATTTGAACTATAATTATATCTACAACGTTTAGGTCGGAACTGAGGAGTGTGGCGAGTAATCCTTAAAGGCAGATTGAAGTCGATTATCCCCAGGAGATCTGGGCAACTCAAAAGTCCATTTATGATCTTATAAAAGAAACATAAATCCTGTCTCCTAATTTGAAGAAGCTCTGAGCCATAAGTGATACGCAAGACATCGAGGCTCACAATTCGACGATGATACCTGAATGATAGATATCTCAAAAATTTACGCTGAACCCTCTCTAAACAATCTTTATCACAAATATAAAAAGGAGACCATATCCAGGTTCCATATTCTAAATTAGATCTTACTAACGAGCAGTTCAGGAGTCTAAAGGTGTCAGCAGTATATCCCACGGAATGTCAACCAATGAAGCCCAGCATCCGGTAAGCCTTAGATGTTATAATTCTGATATGTTCTTTGAAATTCAACTGCCTATCAAGTGTTATACCTAAATCCCGAACACAATCAACAAGCGACAACTCTCTATCATTGAAAAAATATTGGTGTATATCCGCAGAATTGGAACGATGAAAAGTGATAACTTTACACTTGTCAAAATTCAGATATAAGTCCAATTCAACAAAGAATCAACTCGACGCTGCAAACATTGTACATCAGTTATATCTCTGATAACTCGAAACAATTTCATATCATCCACAAATAATAAAAATCCAGTACCCAAGGTACATTTGATGTCGTTAATGAAAAGGTTAAACAAAATTGGGCCAAGATGGAAACCCTGTGGTACACCGGACGTCACGGAAATCGCTTTAGAACGAAAATGTTTGTATTTAACTATTTTAGAGCGTCCACATAAAAAGAATGAAACCAAGAAAGAAGTGATCCCGAAAACCAAGAGCACCTATCTTGGCTATTAACAAGTTGTGATTGACCTTGTCAAAGGCCTTCGAAAAATCCGTATATACGGCATCAAACTGATAACCCGCTTCAAAACAATCAAAAATGTCATTAATATATAAGACTAAGTTAGAAATTGTGGACCGCCCCTTAAAGAATCTATGTTTTTCATTAGTGATAATAGAGCAACACCAAGATAAATAACTACATACCAGACTATTTAGCATTTTAGGGGTAACAGATTAAATATATATTATATATACCCCTGTAATTGTTGACAAGTGTTTTCTGGCCAGACTTAAAAATGGGAACAATAAAACTTTGTTTCCAAAAGGCTGGGAAACTTCCCGACTTTAGAGATAAATTGAACATTGAACTTATAGGACCAGATAGAGTGCTTACACACTTTTTAATAACATAATTAGGTACACAACACATAGCTTACATTTCAGAGTCGAAATTAATTCGAAGATTTCAGTTGGAGAAAAAAGACATGAGTCAATGTTTACAGCTTGATCATAAACACCTCAAAAAAGTCTAGGGAACACTTACCAATATCTTTAAAATATGAATTTGATGATTCGAATTTATAGAAATCTTTCGGTTTTTGTTAGGATATATTGTATATAATGTATTCTCTATATGTCTGACGAAATTGGTACGTGTGCAATGCGCTGTTGAAGAAACTAGTTATACATTGCCATAATTTTTTTTTCCTACAAAAATACCTTGGATAGAATCAAACCTTCAAGAAACGAGTTCCATGTCTAAGCTTGTATTTATCTAACCATCCCGAACTTGCCAGAAAACCTTTTTTCCTGTGATTTATTCATAAAACTGTTTGACTTTTGCTCTCAATATGTCTGACGAAATTGGTACGGTTGGGCCATCCGAGCCCTCGGCGTGATACTCGGCATGCAGTAATTTTGTTTGGCCGAGAGCTCAGTACTCGGCTTTTGTGAAAACCCTTGCTCAGTGCGTCCCTAATTCCTATCTGTTCCTTGATACGATTTGGATATAAATCTCCTTAGTTTGTCATTGTTCTTTTTTGTGTCAAACACTGTTGATTTTGGAATAGTGAACTTTGCTGCTATTCGACGAGTACTCATTCCATCATCAATAAAATCTATTATTTTTGATTTCTCTGCTAGTGTGAGCGTTTTATGATTTCTCTTGGTTGGAGCCATTATGCACACCACCGGCGAGATTGAAATGCAAAATGCAACTGTAGAACGATACTCGCCACTCTTAGATAGTACAAATACATACATGAACAGACAGGAAAATTATTATTGTTTGTATATCAGCCGACGTCGACGTGCCCGGATTATAGAGGTAAAATTCTCAAAGTTCCCGAATGAGTCACGTGCCCGAGTAACTGGAGTGCCCGATATAGCGAATGTCCGGACTAGTGAAGTTGTACTGTATATAGTTTTCATAGTTTCTGGACATTCATTCGTCTGAAGAAGCTACGGTGTAGTGAAACGCGTTACGAATTACAATTATTCATGAGATAAAAAACACAAGGTTTAACTTTAACCTACACTTTATTTGAAAAAATTCGACGACGTTTCGCTAACACAGCAGCTTTATCAAGAATGACAAACAGAATGAAGAGTATGGTATTATAAACAAATCGTAGAACAAGTTGGATGAATAACAGGAAAATCCACACCGAGCCATTGTACAGTTAGTATGAAAGGTAATAAAAACTAATTAGACAAGTTAAGTAGGGGTGAATAATTCACATCTACCTGCTCATTCAAAAGCTTGTCCGAATGTTTGTATCTATTTATTTCTTATGCTTCTAGGAGATCTTATTTTGAACTTTTTGATTTCATATGTAATATGTCAAAGTTTTTATTGAATGAATGGTTTTCTTTTATTAGGTGGTTTGAATAATTTGAATCAGATTTATTTTATCGAAGCTACGTTTATGTTCAGATGTTCTTATGCCAAAACTCCTATAGGTCCTACCGATATAAATTTTATCACAAGAACCGCAATTGAGTTTATAGATTCCTGATTTACTTGATTTTTCAACACGAGATTTATTATTTTTAATATGTTTACCTAAGTTATTAGAAGTTTTGAAAGTTATATTAAGATTTTGTTTGACGAGAAAGGATTTAATATTTGTACTTGCAGAACCGCAGAATGTTAAACTGTTGAATATTTTATAGTCTTTATGAATAGGATTTACTTCATTTATTGCTTTCTGATACAGTTTTTACGAATGATTAGATCTATCATATCCGGATTATATGAATTATTAATGGCTATCTGTTTGATGATGTTTAACTCTTTATTATAATCTTCTACTGATAAAGGTAAATTGAGTAACCGATGTACCATGCTGTTTAAAGCTGCAACTTTGTGTTGAATTGGATGTAATGAGTAGTTATGTATAATTGTATCAGTATATGTTGGTTTACGAAAGACCGAAAAAACATGATTATTATTTTGTTTAGTGATTTTCAAGTCCAAAATATTAATGGAATCGTTCTGTTCAATTTCTATCGTGAATTTAATGTTCAAATGGATGGAATTAATGAAATTAAGAAATAAGTCTAATTGACGAGTAGTTCAATGAAACATACTAAGATGTCGTCAACATATCTATACCAATAAAGAAATTTGGAAATGAGTGGATGTGTATGAATTTTCTGTTCGATATTATTCATAAAAATCTCTGCTAAAAGTGGACTCAAAGGATTTCCCAAGATCAAACCATTTTCACTACTGTAATAGTGTTGTTGAAAGAAAAATAATTTTGTTCAATGCAAACGTCCAACAGATTCAATATTTCTGATTTAATTATGTGGTTAACATGATTCGAATTCAACATGTTTTCGATTAATATTTTGACATCACCTGGTGGAATACTTGGGTATAAATTCTCAACATCAAACGAAATAAGTTTTGCGTTAGGTGGTAGGTTAACGTTTTTTATGTTATTTATCAATTCGAAAGAATTTTTTATAGAAAATTTTGATTTGTTTGAACAATAATTTTTAATGATATCTATAAGGTTGTGCGACAATTTCATGGCTGGGGCTGTAACGTAAGATACGACTGGTCTAACGGGGTTATTTACTTTATGCAATTTAATGAGTGAATACAGTTGAGGTGGTTGAGGGTTTGGTAAAATTAATTTGTATTTATCTATTGCTTTAATTAAAGATTTTGCGTTTTTCAAATAAAGTGTAGATTAAAGTTAAACCTTGTGTTTTTTATCTCATTTATATCATGGATCTACATCAAGTAACGGCCTCCACAATTCAAAAAAAACAATTATTCAGTAAAATAAATAAATAAAAATTCAAAAACATTACTTGTTTTTATTATTTCATTCTCTACGTCTTCACCAAAGAGACTATAATATATAATTATTATTTTTTAATCATCTCTATTTCATAGTGAACTCTATATTTCATCATCAAAATAGACACTTTTATAAAGAGCTCCTTCAATTGATCACATTTCAATCAAAAACCTTATTGATTCCGTTCAATATTGACTTGAGATACAAAAACTTCAACATTGAATCGCACAATATCCAGTAGACGAATTATTTCAAAACCAAGGCGGAAGAATTCCTTCTTGTGGTTTCATAGATGATTGACGTTGCGGTTCATCTATCCTAAAAATGCTCCATCATGATTTTTTCGCCATGAACCTAACGAAGACCTTGATTCATGACCGTATGAAACTGGTGCAGAAATTACTACCATGAGGTGAATGAGTGCTGATAGATCACTTAACATAACTATCAATCATTTCTTCAAGAATACAAATTGTATGCTAGCATTCTTATTCATAACAAATTCGAGAACAACTATGTTGAATCAAACATGAAAGAAATTAAAATAAATTGATGATTTTTGTAAAGGTGTATAATTAATCGACTTGCCTGACCTTCTGCTTCCGCGGCGTTCCACTTGTCAAGAACACTTGAAAAACTAGAATAATATTATCAGTTTCACACAAAAAATAATTCTGTTATGAAAATTCTTTGTAGAAAGATTAACTTACTGAATCGAAATGAATATCTGCAATTGTTTATTAACATTCTGTCGAAAAAGTACAGGGAATATGCAGGCCCGCCGCTAGCGGTTTGAACGCCGGTGTGCAATTCCTATCGTGCCGCCCCTATCTAACTACAAAACCTAGGTGTTTATAAAAATGTGAAAAAAAATGCTGTACAGTGAAAAACTATGTTATATTAGGTTATTTTATACAAGATAGATACACTAATACGACATTAAATGAAAAAATGAAGACAAGAAAGGTGCAGTTTATACATATTATGTAGGTAGGTATAGGTATTAAGTTATTTTACAGAAATTGCACCTTTCTTGCTTCATGTTGGCAAAATCAGCTATAATTTTTTTGGTGTCTAGTCTATTTAGAATCTCATGTTCAATTGAAATTATTGCTAAATTACTTAGTCTTTGCTGGTGCATAGTTGATCTCAAATAGTTTTTATTATTTTAACTGTGAAAATGACCTTTCACCAGATGCAACTGAAACCGGCAATGTAAGTAGTATCCTTAGCGCTATTGCTGTATTCGGAAATGTTGACATTAATTCATTAGCAAAAATATATTGCAATAGGGTTTGTGGATCATTAGACTGGTTTTCAGTTAAATGCAACTTTAAAGCATTGATTTCATTAAACATATCTATACCGTCAATATCTGCGTCACTACTTGAACTATCTTTAAGCTTCACATTCAAATCTTTACAATGTTTCATTAAATCATCTTTGGAGTAACTAAACAAGTTATTATTGGTGAAAAAGCCAAAAACGTCGGTAAAAGTTTCCAACTCATCGAATCTACGTTTAAAGAAGTTAATGTTTGGTCCAGGATCCTCAAAAAAAAATCTACTTTGTATTTTGTTTTAGGGTCTAGTAAGACTTCATCACTCTGTTCATACTGAAATTGAGTTGGTTTTCTTCGTGGACGAACGGTATCTATAGGCGGAAAATCTGCATCTACATTAAGCAGGCCACGAACCGGGATCATCACCACAATCTAAACAGCTACTTGATGACGATAAATTGCTTACAGGTTCTTTAGCACTACTTTCTCTTTTTTTAGTTTCACTGGAGTCTCCTTCTTCCCAAAAGGGGGTCGATCATTCCACCCATTATTGCGAACAACCTTTACTAGGGGGTCAACACTGAAATCGCGAAAAAAAATCAGCTTTTCCATACATTTTGTATGGAATAGTTATTTTTTTTTTCGCGATTTCACCGTTGACCCTATAGTAAAAGTTGTTCGTATTTATGTGTAGAATGACTCCCTTTCGGGATTTAAGTTACTTTTGTTACACCCTGTATAGGTATAATTTTAATATTTTTTTTTATAAATCTTCACTCTTAAGTTGTATAACAGAAAAAAATACCCTTTAAATCACAATAATAAACACAATACTACTGCGAAAAAAAAATGTTCATACCTACTGCACACAAATGTAATGGAATAACTCATTTTTTTTTCGCGACTTCAGAGTTGACCCCATAGTAAAAGTTGTTCGTATTGATTAGATGGAATGTCCCCCTTTCGTTACTTAAGTTACTTTTGTTACACTCTGTATTAATTTTAATACATTTTTTCAATAAATCTTTACTTTAAGTTTTTTCAGTAAAATAACATTTAAATTTTACATGAATACCTGCTGTTTATATGAATGCGCCCATATGCTGATTAATTAAACAAAGACACTTACCATAATTATGATTTTTTGCGCCGACGGATAATATAAATAATTTTCTAAATTATTTTTATAGTCACATTTCGCACAAAAATTTACAGAATATTATTAATTTTAAGTACCCTGGACCGTTTCCGGATCTCACATTAGGGCTATAACCAAATAATTGAAGTTTGTTGTTCACTCACATCACTTTCGCATTTGTGTTAAATAAATAGAAACAAAGAAATGAGTATATAGTTTTAAGGGGATTTCCCCTGATATCTGTGGGATTTCCCTATTTCGCATAGAGCACGATACGGATTAACTTTGTTATCATGAATTTCAATAGATGGCGCTAGTGATGCTACGATATAAAAGAAATATTTGGGCGCCGTTCATCATATTATTTTTATAAGGATAATCTTTTTAGTATTGTGAGGTGACAATGTCTGAATTTTAGTCGATGATTTTCTGAGTTGCTGCCCCCCTGAATGCGCCGCCCGCGTGCATTGCACGCCTTGCACGCCCGCTTACGGCGGGCCTGGGAATATTCAATGAAACACAAAATATTCATTTTTCATCCAAATTTATAGTATCGTCTTCAAAGTAAGGCCTTTCCGAAATACCACAATTACGCCAACAAATAATCCAATCATCAACGCTTTTTCCGGAATCGACTTCAAAACGGATACCTCGAAGTGGTAATTTGAGTTTTGGAGAAAGAAAAACTTCGGCCGGAGCCATATCTGGTGAATACGATGGTTGTTCGATGGTATTTGTTGAGTTTTTTGCCAGAAATTTTCACAACGATAGCCTTGTGAGATGGTGCATTCTCATGTTGCAAAATTCATGACTTTTCTTTCCACAATTCTGGCCTTTCTAGAGGAACGCCGCATAACGCTCAGGTAATATTCTTTATTTACCTTCTGACGTTCTGGTAAGAATTCCCAGTGCACAACAACGGATAATCAAAGGAAATAATCACCAATACCTTGACTTTTGATCGACTCTAACGTGGTTTTTTCGGTTTCGGTCCAGTTGGAAGGCGCCATTCCGAAGCTTGGTGACTGGTTTCCATGGCAAACTGATAAATCCATGTCTCGTCACCAGTTATCGCTTTTTATGAATGTGGGATAACAATTGACTCGTTCTAGCATGTCTTCAGCTACATTTACGCGATTCTTTCTTCTTCACCGTGTAGAAGGCGTAGCGCCTGTTCAGTTCCGGTTTCCCTGCAGCAGTTCTTGTGAAGTTGATTGCCAACTGTCCCGCCATCGTTTTGGTGGTCGTCCAACGGGTCTTCTTCCGTGTGGTATGTTGTTATACAGGGTGTTTCCGAATAAGATGTCATAAATGAAGGATGCGAATCCCCGAATGATTTGAGCAAGAAAGTTCGAAGAACCAATGGTCAAAAAATGCTTCGTTGCCGAGATACAGGGTGTTAAAGTTGAGAAAATTTTTCGATTTTCTCTCGATAAAACCTAGACTTCTCAAGATTTCGGGCTCAAATTTTCCACATAAGCTATTAAACACAATCTGAATCACCAGGTGAGGCCAAATTTTGAAACAGTATACAGGGTGATACTTTTCATGGGCCATGTTCCATTTTACCCTCGGAACTTTTTTGGTACGCCACTGGCACTAACAAAAATAAAATCTAATAGATCATTTAATTTGAAATTTTTTTGACTCTTGCATTTTGATCGTAACTATCACCGTTTCTGAGATATTAATTATTGAAAATAATCCAATAGTTTTCCCATATCGAAGCCATGGAGATATTATCTTAATAACTGATGCAATTTTTCGGGAATTGAGCTAAAATTTACATCAGATATCTCCTTATTGTATGTTTATAACAAAATGAGGCAGAAATTCCTGACAGTATACAGGGTGTTATTTTTTCACGTGCATTTTCCTCTTTTGCCCCTGAACTTTTTTGTGGTGCGCTACTGGTATATTCTGAAAACAGAATCAAACAGATTATTCAAAGTGAAAACTTTTCTGTTCCTTGTATTTTCCGTATCTGCCACCATTTTCGAGATATTAATCAAGAAAAGTAATCGTATAGTCCTTCCGTATTGAAAGCTTGAAGATATTTTTCATGTTATTTCGGCAATTTGTGAAGACCTTGAGCTCGAATTTCAAACGAAGTTCACATTTTAAGATCTGCACCACTAGATTGGTAGGATTTATGAGAAAGTATAAAGGGTGATATAATTTCCTGATCATTGAATTCGAATTCAAAAATGTGTTTTATTGAGTGTATAAATCGGAAGTAAATGAATAAACAACATAAATAATCGCGAATGATTTCAATAACAAAACTCATAATGATGAAAACAAAATTGAACAAACAGAACAAATCAAAGAAGATGTTGAAAATGTCCTCCACCTGAAAGAATACATGCTTCTGCTCGTCTCCGCATATTAGTGCACACCCTCTGAAATATTCCTGGGGTATTTCTGATGACGTCACATGATGCTGTAATTCTATTCCTCAATTCTTCAAGTGTATTCACGGAAAAGCTATAAACCAAAGTTTTCAGATGTCCCCAAAGAAAAAAATCCAAACTGTTTAAATCTGGCGACCTTGGAGGCCAAGCTTCTAGTCCACCACGCCCTATCCAGCGGTTATTGAATGTCATATTCACATATTCTCTAGCTTCCATGCTGAAGTGCGGTGGTGCTCCGTCATGCATAAACCACATTCTATTTCTAGTTTGCAGCGGCACATCTTCTAGCAACACAGGTAAAATCTCTTCTAGAAAGTGGCGATATAAGGCTCCATTCAGCCTGTCTGGCAACAAAATGGCCCGATCAGGAAATCCCCAATTATTCCAACCCAGACATTAACCGAAAATTGTTCTTGATGGTGACATTCCTCAATCATATGGGGATTTTCTTCAGTCCAATAGTGATTGTTATGAAAGTTCCTGATTGCATTTCTCGAGAAGGACGCCTCATCTGTGAAGATGATTTCGCTATCGAAAAGGGATTATGAGCAATGTTATGAAGGAACCATCGGCAGAAATTGAGTCGCAGAGGAAAATCGCGGGGTAGTAGAGCTTGGACGCGTTGAATATGGTATGGGTAAAGCAAGAAATCATGGAGAATTTTCCAGACCAATACATATGAGATATTCAACTCTCTTCCAATTTTTCTTGTACTCAGCTGAGGATCCTCATCTATACAATTTAGGACTGCCTCTTCGATTTCCGGGGTCCTTATTGTCCGATTTGCCCCTTTCAAGTCATGATTCGGTTTAAATGTACCCCGTTCTCTCAATCTTCTGTGGATGTCAGAAAACGTACGCCTATCAGGAATGATTCGATTAGGGAAGCGTTCTTGATACAAACGCCTTGCGTGCACTGCGTTTCCTTCAGCCACACCGTACATGAAATGTATATCGGCCATTTCTGCATTAGTGAAAACCATTTCAAAGATTATTGGTTACTACTTACAGCTGTTTCAAATGTAGGCACAACAAACTGAATGACAAAACTTACAATCATTGAAGTGTCAAGTTTTTTTCTATGATTTCATTTGCAAAATTGTATCAGAGCCTACTAAACCTTTTGAAATCACCAACGTGTTCTGATATGAGGAAGACACGATAAATTCTGATGATTTTCAATTCAAAACGGTTAAAGACATGAGGATCAAGATGAGCACAAAATTATCCGAATTGAATGAAAAATCCGTTTCTGATTACGAAAAACGTCAGTTATGCACCGAAAAAATATACGGAGGCAAAGGGGTAGCCTGTTCGGGCGTTGTTGATTAATTTTTCGAAAATGGTGGCAGATACGGAAAAATACAAGGAACAGAAAAGTTTTCACTTTGAATAATCTGTTTGATTCTGTTTTCAGAATATACCAGTAGCGCACCACAAAAAAGTTCAGGGGCAAAAGAGGAAAATGCACGTGAAAAAATAACACCCTGTATACTGTCAGGAATTTCTGCCTCATTTTGTTATAAACATACAATAAGGAGATATCTGATGTAAATTTTAGCTCAATTCCTGAAAAATTGCATCAGTTATTAAGATAATATCTCCATGGCTTCGATATGGGAAAACTATTGGATTATTTTCAATAATTAATATCTCAGAAACGGTGATAGTTACGATCAAAATGCAAGAGTCAAAAAAAATTTCAAATTGAATGATCTATTAGATTTTATTTTTTGTTAGTGCCAGTGGCGTACCAAAAAAAAGTAGCGAGGGTAAAAATGGAACATGGCCCATGAAAAAGTATCACCCTGTATACTGTTTCAAAATTTGGCCTCACTTGGTGATTTAGATTGTGTTTAATAGCTTATGTGGAAAATTTGAGCCCGAAATCTTGAGAAGTCTAGGTTTTATCAAGAGAAAATCGAAAAATTTTCTCAACTTTAACACCCTGTATCTCGGCAACAAAGCATTTTTTGACCATTGGTTCTTCTAACTTTCTTGCTCAAATCATTCAGGGATTCGCATCCTTCATTTATGACATCTTATTCGGAAACACCCTGTATACGATTTTGGCTATTCTATCTGTGGTCATTCTGTTTACATGCTGGTTCCATTCTCTTCTTCTTTTTCTTACCCATCTTACAATATCGTCTGTTTCATATTTTTCCCTTATGTCGGTATTTCTTTATCTGTCATTCAATGGGTAACCGGTTATAGTTCTTAGCGTTTTCATTTCTGTTGTTCTTAGTATCCTCTTTGTTACCGACGTTTCCGCTCTTGTTTCTGCCCCGTATGTCATAATTGGTCGCACACATGTTCTGTAGATTCTGGATTTGCATGGTATACTGAGGTGTTTATTTCTCCAAATTGGTTGTTTAAGATATCCCGATACTGCAGCTGCTTTGTTCACTTGTCTCCCCACTTCGTCTTCAAGGTATCCTGTGATTGTTATTTTGCACCCTAAAAATTCGAATGACATGACTTGGTCTATAGTGGCGTTGTCTATTGTTAACTTGCAGCGCAGAGGTTCCTTAGCTATGGTCATGCATTTTGTCTTACTTGTTGAGATTTTCATATTGAAATTTTGCGCGTTTGCTAAAGGCGTATAACATTCTTTGTAGGTCGTCTTCTGATTCTGCAATGAGTACGGCGTAATCGGCATAGCATAATATGTTAATTTTGTAGGTTCCCATGCGGTATCCTAGTCCCAAGTTTTTAACGGTCTCTACAAGTTGGTCCATAACAGTATTAAATAGTAGAGGGCTAAGACTATCACCTTGGCGGATGCCCGACGTTGTGCCGAAATGCTGCGAAAGGGTGTGGTTTGTTCGTATTTGCGTTGTTGTATTAGTGTTCAGATCTTTTATGAGTCTTATATATTTTTTGGGTACCTCTTTGTTTTCCAGTATCTTGATTACATCCTTCAGTTGGACTCTGTCGAAGGCCTTCGTTAAATCTATGAAACAAAGATATGCTGGAGTGTTATATTCAAGAGACTTTTCTACTAATTGCCTTGTTATAAATAGTGCATCGACCGTGGACCGGTTTTTTCGAAGGCCTTGTTGCTCTTCGCTGATTGGCATTGTTGACGTTATGTCATCGGCAAGAATCTTTGTAAGCAGTTTCAAAGAGGTGCTTAATAAGGTTATTCCGTGATAGTTGGCAGGATTTGTTTTGTCTCCTTTTTTAAAGATAGGCACTGTTACACTTCTTTTCCATTCTTCTGGTATTTTTCCGTGTTGAATTATGATGTTAAACAGTTTTGTGTACTCTTTTTTCATGGCTTCTTCGCCATATTTGATCATCTCATTTGTTATCTTATCTTCATTTGGAGCTTTCCTATTTTTAAGTGTACTTATTGCCATAGCTACTTGCTCTTTCGTGATTGTTACCGGTTCATTTATAATGTCGTTTTCTAAGTCTTCTTCTGGGGGTTCTTCTTCATATTCTGATTCGGTGTGAAGATTTTTGAAGAATTTTTTTCCATGTTTCGTTTGTGATTGTTTTCAGTTGTATAGTTTCATTGGTGTCCTTTTCATACCCTTAATAATTTCCAAATTCGTTTTTGCGCTCCGTATATATCCGCTTCCATTTCAGCACTAAATCTCTGCCAGTATTCCTCTTTAATTTCCCGAACTCTGTTATTCACCCTATTTCTTATTTCTATGTATCTATTTCGGTTCTCTGGTGTCGGATGGTTCTTATATTCTAGATATATTTGTTTTTTTCCTTTGTAATGTTTTTGACTTCAGTGGTGAACCAGGGTTTATTATTAGGTTTGCCGTTCTGTGATACCGTGCGGGTTCCGAAGGCCTCTGTGGCACCCTTGTATATGTTTTCTTTTAGTTTGAGCCATGCTATGTCGGGGTTATCTTGCTGCAATATTGGATTACGAGTTATATACTGTTTGCAACGGTTTGAATAAACTTGTTTTGTGCTCTTATTGTTGAGCGATTCTACGTTAAATTTTTCAGTTTTTACAGATGGTGTTTTCTTTTTTAATTGAGTTGTCATCTTCAGTCTCCCTAGAACGAGCTGTTGGTCTGTTCCAATATTAGCTGATGACAAAACTCTTACATCTAAGATTTGTTGGGGTAGAAACATTCGGTTAGTGATAATGTAATCAATTATGGATTTGTTGTTTAGGTTATCATAGAAAGTATATTTGTGCTGTTCTTTGTGAGGGAAAAAAGTGTTATTAATTCGCAACTCGTTCTGTGCACAAAATTCCGTCAACATTTCGCCGTTTCTGTTAATTACGTCTTCGTTATATTTTTGTTTTACCCCGTCTACTACTTCGTTACCTACTCTAGCGTTAAGGTCTCCTAATATGATTATATTTTCTTTAGTTGGTATTTTATCTAGTTGTGATTGAAGACTTTCATAAAAATCTACCGCCGCTTCCTCTGGTTTGCTTATGTCAGGTGCGTATACTGATAGGGTATGTAGCGGACGGTCGAACGACATTGTGACTTTCAAGATTCTATCGCTAACATATTATACGTCTACCATATCTTCTTCGTATTTTTCATGTACTAGTAGTCCTACTCCCGAAGTTGCTCTTTGGTCTTTTTCTACTCCAGAGTATACTAAGATGTAATTGTTTAATTTTGATAATCCTCTTCCTTCTTTTTGGTTTCGGCAAGTGCACATATATCTATTTTGTGTTCGTTCATTTCAGGGATTATTTCGTGGTCTTTGGAGAATAGAGTTTTTATGTTCCAGCAGGCTATTCTTACTTGATGCTTCTTCCTGTAGAGTTTATTCCTATTTCGCGGGCGGGTCGTATTCCGTGTTTTCTGTCCTTGTTCCGAGGCTGCATCTCCGGTGCTTTGAGCAATGAATTGTTTTACCCTAGGCAGGTTGCTAACCTTTCCTTTGAACCCTCCTCCTTGATCCGGGCTTGGGACCGGCATTAGCACTTGCTGGACTACTAAATCCATCCCGCTTGTACCAAAGGCGCGATTCAATTTTTGAAAATTCAGGTCTTTTGAAACTAGTCGAGTGGCAACGCGTTTCATGCCTAAACAATCGTTCAAAATAAGACGAATGATTCGTGGGAAGCAGAAAGTTTACTGTCTATCTCTCTCACATTAAATGACGACTTTCAAACACGTTTCCCTGCACTTTATCGATTTTAACGTCAGTTAAAGATGTTGATGACCGACCAGAGCGAGGCAAATCTTCCACCACATCTCAGCCGATGTTGATTGAACTGTACCACTCATATGCTCGTATTTTTGATGAAGTCGATTCATCGTAAGCCTTCTGCATATTTTCAACACACGAAATTCCATTTGCATTACAACATTTGATATGAATTCTTTGTTCGATATTTTTATCCATTGTGAAAATCGCAAAACACACTTGTGAGAACTGACAAAATCGGGCATTGTAAACGAAGTGAATGACAGATCGCGTTCAAACCGCGTCAGTATAGAAACCAGTTGTGCCAACCCAGCTACCACGAAAATTTTGACAGTGGTTCTAAGTAGATTTTTTAAACAATCAATTCTCGGTAATTTTTGGAAAGAATGTATGTCACTCGATCTACTTTCTCAATATATATATATATATATATATATATATATATATATATATATATATATATATATATATATATATATATATATATATATAAAAAAAATAATAATGATAATAATGCCGTCGCTAATATTATTCACTTCAATCTAGGAATTAAACATGACCTAATTCCCAAAAGAAAAAATTTCGAAAATATGAACCTGAGATTATTTGTGAAAATGACAAATATAAACTTTATTTTGATAAAACAATTCTGTGCAACAGAGCTGTAAAACACAATAGACCAGATATCGTTCTTAATGATAAACAGAATCAAATAACATATATAATTGATATTGCTATACCCGACACACATAATATACAAAATAAATACAATGAAAAATTTCTAAATATATGATGCTTGGCGACGAGATTAAAAAATGTGGAAAATGAAGAAAATATTTATTCTACCGATTATTATTTCTACAACAGGCGTTATTCCTAGAAATCTTCACAAAAGTATTGAGATTTTGGGTTTGAAGAAAAATTTGTTTGAACAGTTACAAAAGATAACAGTCATCAAATCTTGTAATATTCTTCGTAGGTTTCTTTCCGAAAATAATAATGAGGTAGAGTCATAGGTTTCCTCTTTAGTTTATACTGCTCAGAATCTCATTTCATATTTTATTTATTTGTTTATATAAATGTAATATAATTAACTGACAATTTTGTCATATTTATATTCAGAGCAGTATTCTATTCGATCGTTCACCACTTCACACAAAGGAAACTATTAATGAGTAATATTCAGTGTTACTTGACTAAGGTCCGTACACTGGATTTTTCCGGGAGAAGGCCTCTGACACTACTCGTTGGTACATTGATATCATTGTCTGATGATGCTATAGTATGTATATATTCTGGTAGATTGATATATTCTCATAACATTTAACGTTATCCTAATATATAATTACTCCAGGATATGTTTTAATTATAATCATTGCCTGGCAATGGTATTAATTACCGGGTGGTGGATTTATATTTTTCATGAAATCAGTTTGATTGCATGAACAGATATATGGGCAACTCGTCGGGGTAAAACCCCTATAGTATAAACTAAAGAAAACCTATGACTCTACCTCATTATTATTTTCGGAAAGAAACCTACGAAGAATATTACAAGATTTGATGACTGTTATCTTTTGTAACTGTTCAAACAAATTTTTCTTCAGATCCAAAATCTCAATACTTTTGTGAAGATTTCTAGGAATAACGCCTGTTGTAGAAATAATAATCGGTAGAATAAATATTTTCTTCATTTTCCACATTTTTTAATCTTGTCGCCAAGCATCATATATTTAGAAATTTTTTCATTGTATTTATTTTGTATATTATGTGTGTCGGGTATAGCAATATCAATTATATATGTTATTTGATTCTGTTTATCATTAAGAATGATATCTGGTCCATTGTGTTTTACAGCTCTGTTGCAAAGAATTGTTTTATCAAAATAAAGTTTATATTTGTCATTTTCACAAATAATCTCAGGTTCATATTTGTGAAATTTTTTCTTTTGGGAATTAGGTCATGTTTAATTCCTAGATTAAAGTGAATAATATTAGCGACGGCATTATGTCTTTCTAAATAATATGTTGAAGCAAGGACTGAGCAAGATGATAATATATGAAAAACTGTTTCTGAAGAACAGAAACATCTACGGCAAGAATCATCTATATTTTGTTTGATGATGTGTTTTCTATAATTCCTCGTGAAAACAACCTGATCCTGGATCGCAATTGCCAAGCCTTCTGTTTCAGCAAACAATTCTCCAGATACTAACCATTTATTCGATGCAATTTCATCAATATAATCATTTTTCAATTCTTTAGGGTGCTTTCCGTGTAATTCCTTCTGCATCCAACTTTCTCTTTTAGAATTATCATCAAATATATCAAAATCTACCTTTTGCATTGTCAAGTTTAGAGGTGTAAGATTATAATCTGAAGCAACAACAATATCATGTAATTTAGACGTTCTCTGTTTATCATGAAAATGGGAACGTAGATGAAAAATCTGTTTACTTTGAAGATTATTCAAATCAATTAGTCCACGACCTCCAAGATGTCTAGGTAGTGTAACTCTCTGAACAGCTGACTTTGGGTGGTGCTTATGATAATTACAGAGCATTTTCCTCGTTTGACATTGTAATTCATTTAGATCAGTTTTAGACCATTTAATAATTCCAAAAGAAGATGTAAGAATAGGAACATCATAGGAGTTGATAGCTCTGAAAAGGTTTTTACTAGTTAAATAACTCTTGATGATAATTCTAAGTCTTTTGTAATATGAACTTCTAATATTTTCTTTAGTGCTGCTATGGTTAATTGTCTTCTCTTGACAAAATCCAAGATATTTATATGTATCTCCTTGATGCATTGGCTCGATTTCGATATTGGAAATCTTTATATAATCAGAGGTGATCTTTCCTTTTTCAATAGAAAGATTTTTACGTTTTGGAAGCCCAAATTTCATATGAATATCATTGGAATAGTTGAAAGTAATCTCAAGTAGACTTTTTAAATGAGATCTGGTTCCGGCATATAATTTAATATCATCTAAATAAATTAAGTGACTTAATTTTTTTTTTTTTTTATATATATATATATATATATATATATATATATATATATATATATATAATCTTTTGAAAAGAGAGGATTTACAAAAATTCGAATAATTGTAATTAGAATAAATGCTTATAGCTCTAATTTTGGTGTGTGTCAGAAAAACACAATCGTAAGAAACAAGCGAATAATAGAATACCAGCGGGAAAAACACCATGCCCGTTCCTTATTCAGGCATCTAAACTCGCATCATGCCTCCTACGATTGCCCCTAAAGTGTGAGCACAGGAAATGTAACAGGGGTATCATACTATCTTGTATATGATTCAATAAACGAGTTAGAAAACCTGAGGAAAAAACTCGTTTCCCTGTAGCTATTGCACTAGCAATAGCTTGTCTGTTTATGTTGTGTTAGTGTTGTGTGTACAAAAAAGTACCAAAAATTTTTCTCCCTAGCAGCTTCATTCTCTCATTGTCATCTTGCACTCCATGATTTCCAGCACTTCTTCACGAAGACAAGGGTGGAAAGGAAGGGGTATTGGGACAGGAAAGATCTGTAACAATGAAAAAAGAAAACCAGCAGAAAAATATTTCATCAGAGCATACCTAACTCTTATATTTCTAAACTCACTTGAATCTAAGAACTTAACTAATGCTCCTCTGTTTTTCAACAGGGAACATCTCATACACCTTTTGAGAATGATGCACTACGTAGATGTAGCCCTTGCCTTATCAACATACACCATGGGAAAAATCACTAAGGGGGAGCAATCCTAGCCTTATCTAAGAACTTAACTAATGCTCCGCTGTTTTTCAACAGGGAACATCTCATACGCCATTCGGGGATGTTGCCCATAATCACCTCAAGATTCAAAAAACTAATCTCCTAAGTACACTTAAAGTTCTCTACCCAGTTAATGAAATTATCTGAAACGAAAGAATTTCTTGTAAAACACCCATAAAATGGAAAATAGGACAATCGAGGACTAAATCTCTTATTGTTTCTTCAGCTGCGCCACTTTCTACACTATTCCATTTGAACGACATACTATTATTACGACCATGTCCTGTCCTGAAACGATTTAATGTACACCAATTTTTCCTACTTATATCGAAACCTGCAACCTTTTGGAAGGATCCTCTATGAGAACTTTATTGAAAATATCAACTTCCTGACATTCAGTTTTCCAAAGATCAACAGCCTTCACCCATGTACGCAAAGAATCAATCGACCAAATAGGTTTCCTAGATTTCAATCTCAGATTAGGTGGATTTTGAAGATCGTGAATTATCGGAAAAACTTCTGGAAATTTCCTGCGAATATGAGATGGAACTATATTACAAATAACCGGAAGCCATGGGGTAGCAGTTGAACTAATACATCCACCTATAACTTTCATAGAACAGTTCAACTGAGAATCAATCTTATTGACATGAGCACTATTCAACCACACATGACAACAATATTCTGCTGCTGAATATACTAAAGCTAATGCAGTAGTTCGGAAAGTAAAGACTCCGGCGCCCCAATTAGATTTAGCTAGTTTATGTAGTATATGGTTTCTTGTTTTCAACTTCTGACATAATTTATCAATATGAAATTTGAAAGTCAAAGAACAATCAAGATTTACACCAAGATATGTTGGGGTAAAATTATAAGTTAATAGTGATTGATTGAAGAATACGTTGCCTATCCTTCTCATGATTATTCAGATGAAAACAAAAAACCTCAGTTTTCGAAGGATTTGGACGTAAACGCCATTTTTTGAAGAAAATGTTCAGAATTTCTAAATCAGAAGTCAGTGTTTGTTTCGAAGTCATAGTGTCAAACCAAAGCAATATCATCAGCAGAAATAAACTTTGTAAAGGAAGTTTCAGGGATGTCAGACATATGTAAATTGAAGAGAAGAGGTGCAAGTACAGATCCCTGAGGTAGGCCATCATTTAGATTGTAAAATCTACTGCTTTTCTCACCGATAAAAACTCAAAGTCTTCTATCAGATAACATTTTTTCAATCAACGTCACAATTTTTCCACATTGAACTACTTCAAAGAGTTTATAAACTAAACCATCCTTCCAAAGTGAGTCATATGTCGAAGAGAGATCTACAAATACAGGGCTTATTTCAAGTTTACCCTGAAATCCTGTCTCAATGAAAGTGGATAAACCTAAAACCTGACCAGAACAATTCCAGTTTTTTCGAAAACCTCCCTGAGAAGTGGACAGTGCTCTGTCAATGATTGGTTCTAACATCTGATAAAGAAGTCTTTCTAAAATTTTGAGAGAAACAGAAAGTAAGCTGATAGGTCGATAACTATTAGGAAATTCTGGATTTTTCCCAGGTTTGAGAATGGCAATAACTTTAGCCTTTCTAAATTCAACGGGAATACTACCTGAGCTGAGTATGTCATTGTAAAAGGATAATAACCACTTTTTAGCGTTATTTCCTAGATGTTTAAAAAATTCAGGGAAAATGCCATCAAATCCTGCAGCTTTACGAACTTTAGTAGATTTTATGGCAGATTGAGCTCTTCTTCATCAAAAAGATTCGATAAATCCTCAACCGTGATAGCATCCTTCCTCCTTCTATGTAAGATATGTTTCATTATATTCCTGTCATATCTACTAATCTTCACACTTTTAGAGACATTAACAAGCCTAGATGCTACAGAATTCGGATTCATATTAGACGGAGTTTTTGAAACGGGATCAGCATTTCCTAATTTCCTCAACAAATCCCAGGAACTTCTACCAGAATGACGAAAATTCATACCATTCATCAACTCATTCCATTTATTCTTTGTGCTATCATTCAAAGAACTAAGGAGTGCATCGACTTGCTCTCTGAAAGGATTTTGCTGATAATTCTTATAAAAAACATTTGATTCCTCTGACCACCCAGGTATATAATCCTTTCGACAGTCTCTAGGAATATGTTTTTTAACAGCATTTTTGACAACTCCTATAAACCGGAAATAATTTCTACCCAAGGGGGGGAGGGAAACCATCTCAAATCACTATCTTTCTGTTTAGTGAAATCATTCCAACGAGCTTTTTTGATATTCCATCTTGGGTTTTCTAATGAATCTGCAAATGTAAATTGAAAACCTTACGAAATAATAACTGGCCTGTGTTGACTGTGAGGAAAATCTGAAAGTATTTTACTACGAACAGGAAGGGGGAACAATTTAGAGTCGTTAGAAACCAGACAAAGATCAGGATTATAGTCGCGATTCCATCTGGAAGAATGAAAAGAACCTTTCGCCTTCGCAAACCACTCCTGTCGTTTTCTGTATAACCCCATTGATTGTGATGACAATTGAAGTCACCACAATAGATAGCAGGTTGGAGAAAAATAATACAGAAATTGATGGGCCAGATTTCGCCAGGAGGTTTATAAATATTATCAACGAACACATCAAAAAATTTGAACGCAATATAGAAAACACCACTGTTTTGTTTTATTCCAATATTTTTATATGATCATTAATTATTATTGATTATCACTACTATAACGTAGTATGCCAGACGGATTGCCCGTTTCCGAATATCGATATGTGTTATCTATGATCGATAACAAAATACGAAATGAGTTTAGTCAAAGTATTCACAATAAGAAATTCATAGAGAGATCATCAAACTCAACAACAACCTTGGAATCAGTGTTAATTTTAGTATCTTTTTGTTTTCGTCTTTTCTAAATGACCGTTGAAGGTCAAATTGATTTAATTCAACTGTTCCGCGACAACATTTTTGAGAACTATAATTGAACATTAGAAAGTTACCACGTTTTGTTGTTTGATCCGAAAACTTTCATAGGTGTGAACTTAGCCACACTTTTCCATCCACAGATTCTGACATGGTGAATGTTGAATGTGGGATAGAGTGAATGGTGTGCGCTACGTTGCCAAATCTAAAATATTTCTCTTTCTTCTTCAGAGATGATTTAAGAATACTTCGCGACAACTAGACTGTTAAATGTAGATAGTAATTCGGGCAAGGGTGGCATGTATAAATAATTTTCGGAGTAACTAGTTTAGTGCGAACCGAATGATTTGATTTTGGCAAAGAAATAGAACATAAACCTTACAGGATCGTATATGAGCTGCAAACTGTCAGAACATTCATAGAACAAAACGCACTATTTCATTCAAACTACGGCGAGTACCACTAAGAGCTCACGCCTTGAGATAGAACATATAATCGTTGTTTCATAAAGAGTTGACAAACCGTACAGGACCGTACAAGAGCGGCAAACCGTCAGTACATTCATAAAACGAAATGCTCTATTCTATACAATCTACAGCGAGTACCACTAAGAGCTCACGCCTTGAGATAGAACATATAATCGTTGTTTCATAAAGAGTTGACAAACCGTACAGGACCGTACAAAAGCTGCTAACCGTCAGTACATTCATAAAACGAAATGCTCTATTCTATACAAACTACAGCGAGTACCACTAAGAGCTCACGCCTTGAGATAGAACATATAATCGTTGTTTCATAAAGAGTTGACAAACCGTACAGGACCGTACAAGAGCGGCAAACCGTCAGTACATTCATAAAACAAAATGCTCTATTTCATTCAAACTACGGCGAGTACCACTAAGAGCTCACGTCTTGAGATAGAACATATAATCGTTGTTTCATAAAAAGTTGACAAACCATACAGGACCGTACGGCGAGTACCACTAAGAGCTCACGTCTTGAGATAGAACATATAATCGTTGTTTCATAAAAAGTTGACAAACCATACAGGACCGTACAAGAGCTGCAAACCGTCAGTACATTCATAAAACGAAATGCTCTATTCTATACAAACTACAGCGAGTACCACTAAGAGCTCACCCCTTGAGATAGAACATATAATCGTTGTTTCATAAAGAGTTGACAAACCGTACAGGACCGTACAAGAGCGGCAAACCGTCAGTACATTCATAAAACGAAATGCTCTATTCTATACAAACTACAGCGAGTACCACTAAGAGCTCACGCCTTGAGATAGAACATATAATCGTTGTTTCATAAAGAGTTGACAAACCGTACAGGACCGTACAAGAGCGGCAAACCGTCAGTACATTCATAAAACAAAATGCTCTATTTCATTCAAACTACGGCGAGTACCACTAAGAGCTCACGTCTTGAGATAGAACATATAATCGTTGTTTCATAAAGAGTTGACAAACCATACAGGACCGTACAAGAGCTGCAGACCGTCAGTACATTCATAAAACGAAATGCTCTATTCTATACAAACTACAGCGAGTACCACTAAGAGCTCACGCCTTGAGATAGAACATATAATCGTTGTTTCAAAAAGAGTTGACAAACCGTACAGGACCGTACAAGAGCGGCAAACCGTCAGTACATTCATAAAACGAAATGCTCTATTCTATACAAACTACAGCGAGTACCACTAAGAGCTCACGCCTTGAGATAGAACATATAATCGTTGTTTCATAAAGAGTTGACAAACCGTACAGGACCGTACAAGAGCGGCAAACCGTCAGTACATTCATAAAACAAAATGCTCTGTTTCATTCAAACTACAGCGAGTACCACTAGGAGCTCACGTCTTGAGATAGAACATATAATCGTTGTTTCATAAAGAGTTGACAAACCATACAGGTCCGTACAAGAGCTGCAGACCGTCAGTACATTCATAAAACGAAATGCTCTATTCTATACAAACTACAGCGAGTACCACTAAGAGCTCACGCCTTGAGATAGAACATATAATCGTTGTTTCAAAAAGAGTTGACAAACCGTACAGGACCGTACAAGAGCGGAAAACTATCTGAACCTTCATAAAACAAAATGCTCTATTTCATTCAAACTACGGCGAGTACCACTAAGAGCTCACGCCTTGAGATAGAACATATACAGAGAGTTCCAATCGATGTTTCATAAAGAGTTGACAAACCGTACAAGACCGGCAAACCGTCAGAACATTCATAGAACGAAATGCTCTATTCTATTCAAACTACAGCGAGTACCACTATGAACTCAGGCCCTGAAATAGAACATATATCGGGTGATCAAGTCGATGCTTCAAATAAGGTTGAGAAACCGTACAGGATCGTACAAGAACGGAAAACTATCTGAGCCTTCATACAACAAAATGCTCTATTTCATTCAAACTACGGCGAGTACCACTATGAGCTTAGGCCTTAAAATAGAAAATATACATGGACTTCTAATCAATATTTCAGATAGAATTGACAATATGTATTATTTCATTCAAACAACGGCAAGTACCACCAAACCGTACGGTACTGTACGGTTTGCCAACGTTTTTTGAAATATTGATTGGAAGTCCCCCTATGTTCTCTATTTTAAGGCCAAAGCTCATGATGGTATTTGCTGTAGTTTGAAGAAAATAGTTAATTTTGTACTATGAATGTTTTTTGAATTTGGCTTTTACTTGGTAAAATTCCATTATCAATAATAAAAACAAGTACTGTGTTTTCAGGAATTTTACTTAATAATTGCGATTCGTAACGCGTTTCACTACACCGTAGCTTCTTCAGACGAATGAATATACAGAAAAATATAAATGAGAATATAACTATAAATGTTCCTGAGTAATTAAAAGCTTATTGGGTTGCTTCTTCTTAAGTGGTTATTTATGACAGGTATATCCAATAAAATTGAGGAATAGATTGCTCCCCGAAAAGATTCAATAGTGGTGAAAGGCTTAAATAGACTTGTTCATTGATGAGTCTACCTGAGTGTTTGTATTTATTGATTTCTAAAGTTTCCCAAAGATCTACCTTCCAATATTTATTATCTGTATGCAAAATTTCAAACTGTGGGTCGAAAGAATGATTATTTTCTAAGAGATGATTCGCGTAATTTGAATCTGATTTTTTATTTGAAAAACTGCGTTTATGTTCCGATATTTTAATATTAAAATTTCTATGTGTTCTACCAATGTAGAAATTATCACAGTCATTGCAATTCAATCTATAAACACCTGATTCATTGTTTTTACCTGGTTTGGTTTCATTATTTTTATATATTTGCCTAAATTATTATTAGTTTGGAAAGCTATGTTGAAATTATTGCTACTTAAGAATGATTTCAGTTTCTCACTTGTAATGCCAACGTAGGTTAAGGTGTTGAATTTTTGTTTCAATTTATCGACAGGGTGAACTTCATTCAAGTAAAATTAATTCCATTTCAATAACAAATATTATACTATTGAAGACGGCTTGATTATGGGCAATCCGTTAAGTCCTTTGTTAGCAGAAATATTCATGAATAATTTAGAAAAATTAATTCATAATCATCCACTTGTAAATATTGTTTATACTGGTATCGCTATGTAGACGAAATCATTATTTGCTTCACAGGAACAGATAGACAGTTAAAATTTTCGAAAATCATATAAATTCATTACATCCAAAATTGGATTCACAACCGATATAGAAAGCAATAATTCGATAAATTTCTTACACGTAACAATTTCGATGAAAATGGAAAACATGTTTTCGCAATTTACCATAAGCCGTCACATACAGATATTATAATACATAACTCGTCGTGTCATCCGTATCAACATAAAATGTCAGCATTCAACAGTTTTATTCATGGATTGATTAACATCCCGTTATCACCAGAAAATTTCAACAAAGAATTAAATTTGATTAAACAAATAGTCAGAAATAATGGTTACAATCCCAAACTAATAAATAATATTTTAAATAAAAAACAAAGTAGAATCGCATTGAATGAAGTTTACCCTGTCGATAAATTGAAACAAAAATTCAACACCTTAACCTACGTTGGCATTACAAGTGAGAAACTGAAATCATTCTTGAGTAGCAATAATTTCAACCTAGCTTTCCAAACTAATAATAATTTAGGCAAATATATAAAAAATAATAAAACCAAACCAGGTAAAAACAATAAATCAGGTGTTTATAGATTGAATTGCAATGACTGTGATAATTTCTACATAGGTAGAACACATAGAAATTTTAATATTAGAATATCGGAACATAAACGCAGTTTTTCAAATAAAAAATCAGATTCAAATTACGCGAATCATCTCTTAGAAAATAATCATTCTTTCGACCCACAGTTTCAAATTTTGCATACAGATAATAAATATTGGAAGGTAGATCTTTGGGAAACTTTAGAAATCAATAAATACAAACACTCAGGTAGACTCATCAATGTACAAGTCGATTTAAGCCCTTCACCTCTATTTAATCTTTTCGGGGAGCAATCTATTCCTTAATTTTATTGGATATACCTGTCATAAATAATCACTTAAGAAGAAGCAACCCAATAAGCTTTTAATTACTCAAGAACATTTATAGTTATATTCTCATTTATATTTTTCTGTATATTAATTCGTCTGAAGAAGCTACGGTGTAGTGAAACGCGTTACGAATCGCAATTATTAAGTAAAATTCCTTTAAACACAGTACTTGTTTTTTATGAATGTTTTGACGACTTGCCGCTCTTGTACGGTCTGTACGGATTATCAAGTCTTTATGAAATATCGATTAGAACTCTCAGTATATGTTCTATTTTCAGCATTAAGCAGTCATCATCATCAACATCATTAGTCTATAAGTTTGTCCGAAACTTGCTTCCAAAACTGTCTATCTTTCGTACCCTAAATCCAATTAGTATGAATTCGTCGCAGGTCGTCAGCCCATCTGGTTAGTGGTCTGCCCCGATTTTCTCAACGCTTCCTGTCTAGGCCTCCACTCTATCTAGATCCTTGAATTTTGGTGAGGCTCGAATTTCTATCCTTTTTCCTCTTCATCTCGCTTGTTTTACATCTTCTTGGTTTGTCCTGGGGTTCTACTGGTTGGTTATCCTCCTTCTTTTATGTTGGGGAACATCATTGCTGGCCTGTTGTTTTCTCTTCCATTGTACTAGGGATGTCCTCTTTCCTGTTGCCCTCGGCTGTAGTTCCATTATTTGGTTGATCTCCTTGTTTTTGTGGTTTTCCATCTGGTCGGTTGTCTTCGTCGTTAGTTGTGTGATGATTTCTTCCAGTGTGTTGATTTCCATTTCCTTCCTGAGTTGGTCGTTGCCTATGTACCATGGAGCGTTTGTCGCTGTCCTGATGATCTTGTTGAGTGCTGCTTGTAGTTTCCTCTTCTCCAATCTGTCCTCTAGATGCCAAACTTGTCCTACGTATGTTATTCGCCTCCACTCTATGAGCCATTGTGTCCATTTATTATCACCCATTCTGGCAACATGTCTCGCCCAATTCCACTTCAAAGTTGCGATCCTCTTAGTGGCATCTATCACTCTGGTTCTTCTGCGGAAAATATTGGAACTTCTATCCCTAAGCGATAAACCTAGCTTCGATCTTTCCATTGCACGCTGTGTAGTTCTTATTTTATTCACAGATTTCTTAATCAAAGTTAATGTCTCTGCACCATATGTGAGAACGGGGAGAACACATTGGTTGTAAACCTTTCTCTTCAGGCATATTGGAAGGTGAGATTTGAAAATATGTCTTAGGTTTCCGAAGGCTGCCCATGTCAACCTCACTCTCCTATGAAGTTCATATGTCTGATTATCTTAACCTAACCGTATTTCATGACCTAAGTATTTTTAAGATGTCATTTTTATTGGGATGCCATTTATATTCATATTTTTGCTTAGAACAAGATTTGTCATCAGTTGAGTTTTCGAAACTTTCATCTTTAGCCCTACTTGTTGGGAAGCCTCGTTTAGTCCTTCGAGAATTTTCTTAGGCTTTTCAATGCAATCTGCAAATGAAACCACATCGTCTGCAAACCTGAGATGAGTCGCATCGTATACCAAAGTCTTCCCAATCTATATGTTATTTATTATATATTCAAGAAGCATGGTAAAGAATTTTGGAGAGATAGTATCACGTACACCTCTTCCAACTGAAATCTTTGCTGTATTTTCATGAACTTTGACATTTGCAGTTGTATTTTCATAAATATATTTTATGATTGTGGTGTACCGATAGTCTATTCCACAGTCTGCTAAGGCCTCAAGCATCTTGTGTTGAGTAATCATATCAAACGCTTTCTCGTAGTCAACGAATATAAGGACTAGTGGTTTATTGTATTCAGCTGATTTCTCAACAAGATTTTTTACAACTGGGAGATGATCATTTGTGGCGAATCCTAATCTGAATCTAGCCTGCTCTCTTGTTTGGTATAACTCAAGCTCTGCGTCAGTCTGTTGGTGAGAATTCTGGTGAACAGCTTATAAATAAACACCTCAAAAAAGTCTAGGGAACACTTACCAATATCTTTGAAATATGAATTTGATAATTCGAATTTATAGAAATCTTTCGGTTTTTGTTAGGATGTATTGTATATAATGTATTCTCAAGAAAACAAAATAATATTTGACTTCTCCAAAGCACCTATTATAAAAAAATTTGAAATTTGAAAATGACGAAATTTGGTAAAACACAAAAAAAATCCTGAACTAATATTTTCGAAACGATTTGGAAGCACTCATATTTTTCAGTACCCAGAAGGTCCACCTCTGTTATTAATGACACTTTGGCATCGTCGCGGCATGCTCAATATTGAATTGTCTATTATATTTTGGCCTAAGTCATTCCAAGCCCCTTGAACTGCTAATCGAAGCTCCTGTTCATGATGGAAGACGTTTTGACGCAGGAGATTTCTTTTTAGGGTGTCCCACACATGCTCGATGGGATTCAGATCTGGGGAGCAGGATGGCCACGGTAGAAGATCGATATCATTCTCTTCAAGAAAGTTCAAGACAACTCTTGCACGATGAGGAGGGGCATTATCTTGTTGGAAGAGTGGATTTTAACGCATTGTTTGGAGATACGGTACCACTACAGGTAAAACTATCTCATTTGCGTAAGAATTTCCCGTGAGGTTGTTCTGTATGAAAACGAGGTCAGTTCTTCCACCAAGGCGTATACCTCCCCAAAACATCACTGATTCGCCTCCCTGTCTAACAGCTTCTCGAGCATGCTGGAGACGGTTTTGCTTTCTAGGTTCCCTCCATATTCGAATTCTTCCAGAATCGGGATAATAAATGAATCTAGATTCATCACTGAAGAGAACTGTGGCCCACCTCTCTTGATCCCAGTTTACGTGTTCTTGGCACCAAGCTAAACGAGCATCGCGATTTCCATGGGTCAGTTGTGGAACTCTTAAAGGACGTCTGGAGTCGAGTTGACCTTCGTGCAGTCGATTTCTCACAGTTTGGTCGGAAATTTGTACATTATGAACTCGTGATAGCTCTTGAGCTAATTGAGATGCTATGGTAGTATGATCTCTTCTGGCTTATAGAACCAAAAATCGGTCTTGGGCGACTGTAGTTATCCTGAAACGACCTGTATGGCGTTCTTCTACGCTACCTGTTTTATTGAAACGTGACCATAAACGGTTCATGACACTTGGGCTACTTCCCAGAACCCTGGATATTTCCAGTTGTGAGCTCCCAGCTTGGAGCATGCCAACGGCTCGTAACATCTCTTCCCTAATCAAATGTCGAATCACAAAACTTGAATCTTTTATTTGTGCTTACAACAGAAACAAAGTGCCAACTAACTGATTTCAAACACTGAATACATGAAATGATTATAAAGCAGCGTCGCATCTGCTGCATTTTTAGTTTTTTATATAAAAAAAACTGAAATCTGTTGCGGCACTCTACATAATTTGGTGAGAAATTGATGCAGGTGTTCATTTCTTAAAAAAAATCATCCATATTGATCGTTCTGTATACGATACATCGATATTCAGAAGTGTTCCCTAGACTTTTTTGAGGTGTTTATGAGACAATAAGCTTATTGGTCGATAGTTTTCTAGTTTTATTATGTTACCTTTCTTGTGTATGAGTACAAAAATGGCATAATTCCACTGTTTTGGCGTAGTTCCCGTGTGAAGGCATTCGTTAAAAGTGTTTTCAATGCATCTAGTAGTTTCTCTGCACCTGATTTAACTGCTTCAATCGCTATCTCATCCTCACCTGGTGACATTATTTTTCATTTCTATGAGTGCATTCCGTATTTCAGGAATGGTTATTTCGGGTACGTTTTCTGAGCCTTGGTTTACGACTAATCGGATTTCATTATTATTTCTGAGCTGTGGGGACACCTGAACAATCCTTTATAGAAATTTTCTACTGTTGTAAGAATATCGTTTCTATTTGTGACTAGTTCGCCTTGTGCGTTCGTTAATTTACAGATATTTTTTTACCATTTGCCATTTTTCGTCTGAGAACCTTTAGACTTCTATTATCTTCAATCACCTTAGTGATCATGTGACTAACATCCTTTTTGACTTCTTTGAAAATGATCTCGTTCAGCTGCCTCAGTCATAATTTCCACACAATTTTTCTGTTAAATTTCTTCTCTCCTCTATCTGTTGTTTCGTGTTGTCGCTCAATTTCTTCTCCCTTGCAGATCTTTGATCACAGTATTTTCGTTCAGTCTCTTTAATCGCCTTGATGATACACATATTGAGCTTTTTGGTGTCAACAACATTGTTTCGTAAATATTCCTCTCTGTCTAGATGCGTTTCTATTTCATTCTGGAACTGTCTGTATTTGAGGTTCTATCCATCCTTTTCCTCTGGTTTTCAATATTAGTTTTGTTCGTCCTTTCTTTATATTGATGATTACTTTCGTTCTGATCAATCTATGATCACTGCCAATTGAAAACTTATTCAATAATGTACTTTTTGTCTGTGATAATGAAATCGATTTCATTTTTATGCTGTCCGCTGGGACTCATCCAAGTCCATTTTCTTTGTGGTTTTTTATTGAAAAGAGTGTTCATCGCATACAAACCATTAAGCTGTAAAAAGTTTAACAGTATATTTCCTCGCTCATTTCTTTCCCCGTAACCATATTTTCCTATTTCTGTTTCTGATTTATTTGCTGCTTACCCAGTTTGGCATTTAAATCCCCCATCAGAAGATTGTAATGTGTGTAACTGTTCGTCCAGTGCCTTAGCAACCTCGTCGTAAAATTATTCGAGTTCTTCGTCTTCACAATTTGATGTCGCGGTGTATACTTTTACTATCTTGATGTTATATTTGGAATTCAGTTTCAGTATGAAATAGAATACCCGTGGGCTGAAACCCTTATGTCCATTATGTTACTTGAGTTTTTTCTGTGGATCATGAAACCTACTCCTCCTTCAGAGATATTTTCTTGTCCTTTATAATGGAAAATGTGGCCTGATTTCAGGGTTAATTGTTCTTAACTCACTGAGACCAATAATGTGCCATTTAATATATTGTAGCTCATTTTCTAGCTCTAACAGTTTTTCGTCGGATAGTAGAGTTCTTGTGTTGTTGGAAGCTATTGACTTTATAATTTCGAGTAACCCTCTCATAGTAGAAGATGTCGCTACAGTCAGCAGGGTAAATGTGGGAAGTGACCACAGAATGATACGAGCAAAGGTCAGAATAAAAACACATAAGAGAAATTTAACGTTGAAGCCCCAAAAGAGAGTAGACCCTGAAGTCCTTATCAATAGAAAAGAACAGTACCAATTAAAAATAGACAAAAATATTGATAAGGCACCCCCAACTCTAAGACATACCGACTTAAATACACATGCAAATGAATTAAGCAACATCATTAAAGAAAGCGCAAGTGAGGTAACAACAGTGACGAAAAGAAGTCGAAGAAAAATAAGTGACGAAACCGTACAAGACCGGCAATCCGTCAGAACATTCATAGAACGAAATGCTCTATTCTATTCAAACTACAGCGAGTACCACTATGAACTCAGGCCCTGAAATAGAACATATATCGGGTGATCAAGTCGATGCTTCAAATAAGGTTGAGAAACCGTACAGGATCGTACAAGAACGGAAAACTATCTGAGCCTTCATAGAACAAAATGCTCTATTTCATTCAAACTATGGCGAGTACCACTATGAGATTAGGCCTTAAAATAGAAAATATACATGGACTTCTAATCAATATTTCAGATAGAATTGACAATATGTATTATTTCATTCAAACAACGGCAAGTACCACCAAACCGTACGGTACTGTACGGTTTGCCAACGTTTTGAAATATTGATTGGAAGTCCCCCTATGTTCTCTATTTTAAGGCCAAAGCTCATGATGGTATTTGCTATTGACTTTATAATTTCGAGTAACCCTCTCATAGTAGAAGATGTCGCTACAGTCAGCAGGGTAAATGTGGGAAGTGACCACAGAATGATACGAGCAAAGGTCAGAATAAAAACACATAAGAGAAATTTAACGTTGAAGCCCCAAAAGAGAGTAGACCCTGAAGTCCTTATCAATAGAAAAGAACAGTACCAATTAAAAATAGACAAAAATATTGATAAGGCACCCCCAACTCTAAGACATACCGACTTAAATACACATGCAAATGAATTAAGCAACATCATTAAAGAAAGCGCAAGTGAGGTAACAACAGTGACGAAAAGAAGTCGAAGAAAATAAGTGACGAAACAGCGAAATTATTTGAAGAAAGAAGGAAACTAAAACCAGACAAAGATAGGAACTTAATCGAATGGGCTGAACTGAACAAATTAATAAGAAGAGAAATTAGAAAAGACATTAGGAAATTTAATACCAAGATCATAAAAGAAACTATTGAGAATAACAAAGGCCCAAAAATTTTTAATAGACATGTTAGTATAGGAAGAAGAGAAATGACATCACTTAAAGAGAAAGCTGGGAAGGTCATTACAAATAGAGATCAAATGCTCAAATTAATAGAAAGCCTTTATAAAGAATTATATGATTCCAAATTACAACCAAACGCACAGCAAAAGGAAGATGGAAAGAGAAAAATATGTAATGTCGGTTCTGAGGATATTCCCGAAATTACTGTTAATGAATTAAACTCAGCCCTGAATAATCTTAAAAATTCCAAGGCGGCTGGACCAGATGGCATAATTCCAGAAATGCTCAAATGTGGAAGTCCTCGCCTAAAACAAGAACTGGTAATATTGTTCAACAAATGCTTGGATCAAAGTCAAGTCCCCCAAGCATGGCTTGAGGCTGAAGTAACTCTTCTCCACAAAAAAGGCGACATAAGAAACCTTGGTAATTATAGACCAATAAGCCTTTTATCCCAGCTATATAAATTATTCACCAAATTAATTACCAAAAGATTAACGGGAAAAATAGATTTCCAGCAACCCCGTGAACAAGCTGGATTTAGATCTGGGTTCAGTACGCTGGATCATATTCATGCAATTAAACACCTAATAGAAAAGTGCAATGAGTATAATTTAGATCTTTATATAGCCTTTATAGACTACCAAAAGGCCTTTGACAGTATAGAAATTTGGGCAGTCCTTAATTCTCTTAATGCATGTAGAGTGGACAGCAGATACACGAACCTGATAAAAAACATCTATTCTTCCGCCATAATGCATGTCCAGTTATGGAATAAAACCAACGACATTCCAATAAAACGAGGTGTTCGACAAGGAGATACAGTGTCACCGGGGCTATTTATTGCAGCTTCAAACGAAATCTTTAGAGAAATGGATTGGCATAAGAAAGGAATCAACATTGATGGCGAACTTCTACATCATCTACGCTTTGCCGACGATATTGTACTAATAAGTAGTAACGTCCAAGAATTACAAGATATGATCCTAGACTTGAACAACCATTCAAAAAATGTTGGCCTAGAAATGAACATCAGCAAGACGAAGATAATGACTAACACAAACAATAACCCCGTAATCCACGTAGAAGGTCAACAACTAGAGAATGTCGAAAACTACATATACCTGGGACAAAAACTAACTACTAAAAAAGACAACATGACTGACGAGATTACACGAATAGTGTCCCTTTCGTGGGCGGCATTTGGCAAATTAAAACATGTCCTGACATCAGACATACCCCACAACCTCAAGAAGAACCTCTACAACCAATGCCTTCTTCCTGTGCTTACATATGGAGCCGAAACATGGTGTCTTACTAAGAAGTTGGCCCAAAAATTGACGAAAACCCAAAGAGCCCACGATAGAATAATATTAAATATTAAACTATCAGATCGCATAAGAAATACTTGGATAAGAGAACAAACCAAGCTGACAGATGTCATGGAGAGGGCAGCTCAACTAAAGTGGTCATGGGTCATGCAGAATAGTAGGATGAAAGTAGTAGTAGTGAAGAAGAATGTGCAGGACATGATTCCTCCCTAGGTTTGTATAAGTGGAAGACATCAAGAGCTCACGTGGGCAGGGTTCGCTAAGGCCCTGAACCAGGTCTATCCACTACAAGGTTCATAGAGGAGTACCTGGCCGCTACCGCAGGTTTTCGCCGTAGTATGAATAAAATAGAGCATTTCGTTCGATTAATGTTCTGACGGTTTGCCACTCTTATAAGTTTTGTCAAGTCTTCCTGAAACATCGATTGGTACTCTCTGTATATTAGGGTGGAGCGATTTCATTTTTTATGTCTTATCGCTTCGGTATTTTAGGTCAACATTAGGCACGAAAAAAATCAATTGGCTTATGCTATGTTTCATAAAGTTCTGAAAAATTTAGGCGAATTATAAGTTTTGCCAAAATTTTTCAAAACATCCTAAACATTTTATAAAACTCCTGAGCGACAGTTATTATCGGTAGAACCATGTAGGTACATGTAGGTAGCGGGACGCGGGGGAAGGGTATTTCGGCGAAGTGCATTTATTTGAGGCATCAAATTGTATTAGTTTATCTTTAACTGGGATTGCGACGTATATTATTAGTTGTGATTTCCATATTTCATGCTTGTAGTTTAATTTCTGACTGTAATATTAGAGTATTTATTATTTGTATTGTTTGCAGAAATATGTCTCAAGTTAAAACATGAAAAACAACGAGCTGTCATGTCTTTGATTTGCCGCATCGCAATTACCAACTTATAACGATGTTATGAAGAATTATCTGTTCATAAAACATGAGTAAAAGCCGGATAAAACAACAAAAGAGCCAACAGTTCATGAAATATCTGAAAGATTGGCTCACGAAGTTATAAAATGGCAAAAATCGTCGCTGCCTACTGTGAGTGTAAAAAGAGTTTTACCACTGATTCGTGCCTACCACGACAAATATAGCAGCTTAATGAAACCATATCTTGGCCGTCAAACTAATGTTAAATACCAAGAAAAAATTAATACATTTATATCAGAGTCCCATAGACTGTTTGATATTAGCAGTTGCAAATGCAAAGTTATATGTGATTGTAACTGTGTAAAAGGTAGTCGTGTTCCCAAGGAGGAAGCAAGTTTCTTAATTGACCAAAGAACAGACAGAAAAATGATGATAGGCGGTATCGATGTGATTGCAACTGTGAAAAACAAAAGAAACAAGAAAGAAAAGAAGAAAGTTTATCGCGGAACAGAGAGGTAAACTATTTTGACAAACCTTGTTGTTCCTGTTCTTTGACCGATGATTCTTCAATCGAAAGCAGCAGTTTATGCGCTAGCACACCCATATTATCTTCTAGTCTTCACCATGAAAACTCAGAACAGGTCAAACTAAAAGGTTCACGACCTCAGAAACAAAGAGGTTAAACTTACCATCATTAGCCCTTGCCTGTGATCGTACTGGAATATCCGATAGAGCCGCTGCTATTATAGCTTCTTCTGTCTCAAAAGATGTTGGCATTATTTCCCCAAACGATCCAAGTCGTCTCATTGATCGTTCAAAGTTGCGCCGTTGAAGAACTAAGGTCAGATTAACTTTACAAGAAACGGACTGCAATAAAATGCTTCTCGGTTTATATTTTGATGGCACGAAGGATAAGACTTTGGTTCATATTGAGAAAGAAGGGAAATTTTACAGAAAACGACAGATAGAAGATCATTATGTAATCTTTCCAGAACCAGGAAGCAACTATTTCGGGCATGTCACTTGTGAGTCGAGGACTGTTAAAGGTATTAAAGACACTTTGATATCTCACTTAAAATCTAAGTCAGTAAAGCTGAGTGAAATAGCTGCTATTGGCTACGATGGAACAGTAGTCAATACAGGTTTTAAAGGTGGCGTTATTCGTCTGCTGGAAGAAGAGCTAAACAGACCATTACAGTGGTTTATCTGCCAGTTGCATTCTAATGAATTGCCACTGCGACATTTGTTATTACAGTTAGATGGAAAAACTACAGGGCCGAAATGCTTTTTAGGTGCCATTGGATCTCAATTACAAAATTGTCGAACAATGCCGATAGTCGCATTCTCCGTTATATCCACAATATTACCTGAAATTACTAGGACAGAGCTGAGTACCGACCAAAAGTATTTATACGGTATTATGACTGCTATCAGTACTGGTATGTTTACTTCTGATTTAGCTAATATAGAACCTGGACTCCTTAACCATTCTAGATGGCTAACAACAGCTAATCGAATTCTAAGGTTGTATGCCACAAAAACTGACCCTGAAGAAAAATTAGTGGACCGATGTGGTTTACAATAATGTAATTCCTCGTGCATCGACGGGGCTAAGCACCTTTGGCAAACTATTAATCTTAGTCGCTATTTGATATGAAGGCTATCATTGACAAAGTAATCCAACGAAATGGATATTTCGGTCATCCAGAAAATATCATCATTGCCATGCTTGGCGATGACAGAGAGGTTATCCGAGCTCTGGCATATCGAAGAAGTATAAAAGCAAGATCACAGAATACTCGGGGACTTCGAAAATTCAAGGTGTCGGTGTTCAATTTCGATGCTAAAGACTATACTGACATTATTTTGTGGCGTGACTGTGACATAACTGAGCCACATCTAACTTCAAATTTGTCTGATGAAACCTTGAAGGAAATTGTAAAAAATGGTCTCGGCACATGTCAGGATATTAAAGATTTTCCATGCCACACCCAAGCCGTGGAGCGCTGCATTAGTGCAGTTTGTGGGGAAAACAAACGAGATGGTTTTATTAGAGCAAGATTACTATATCTCGTCAACGTATGCCTAGTTTTAACACAAAGAATAAATTTAATATTTAAACTGTATTTTTAATGTTTCTTGATATTTCTTGTAATATATAATTAAAACATGAAAAAATGTTTTTCGTTTGTTTTTCATCCCTACTGGGGCACCTCAGAACGTTAAGATAATTGTGTGATATTTTCTATGTTTGTTTTGTATATAACAAGGCAACTTGTTTTTCAAATTTCACATATTTTCGCTCCACCCTACTGTATATGTTCCATCTCAAGGCGAAGCTCTTAGTGGTACTCGCCGTAGTTTGAATGAAATAGTGTGTTTTGTTCTATGAATTTTCTGATATTTTGCAACTCATGTACGGTCCTGCAAGGTTTATGTTCTATTTCTTTGCCAAAACTCACGCTGTTATATGAATGATACAGAGAAATTTGTCTATCGTTACTTCATCCACCAATCAGATAATTCCGTATGTAAATGAGATAAAAAACACAAGGTTTAACTTTAATCTACACTTTATTTGAAAAAATTCCACGACGTTTCGCTGACACAGCAGCTTTATCAAGAATGAAAAACAGAATGAAGAGTATGGTATTATAAACAAATCGTAGAACAAGTTGGATGAATAACAGGAAAATCCACACCGAGCCATTGTACAGTTAGTATGAAAGGTAATGAAAACTAATTAAACAAGTTAAGTAGGGGTGAATAATTCACATCTACCTGTTCATTCAAAAGCTTGTCCGAATGTTTGTATCTATTTATTTCTAATGCTTCTAGGAGATCTAATTTTGAACTTTTTGATTTTATATGTAATATGTCAAAGTTTTTATTGAATGAATGGTTTTCTTTTATTAGGTGGTTTGAATAATTTGAATCAGATTTATTTTTATCGAAGCTACGTTTATGTTCAGATGTTCTTACGCCAAAACTCCTATAGGTCCTACCGATATAAATTTTATCACAATAACCGCAATTGAGTTTATAGATTCCTGATTTACTTGATTTTTCAACACGAGATTTATTATTTTTAATATGTTTACCTAAGTTATTAGAAGTTTTGAAAGTTATATTAAGATTTTGTTTGACGTATCTTACGTTACAGCCCCAGCCGTGAAATTGTCGCACTACCTTATAGATATCATTAAAAATTATTGTTCATTCAAATCAAAATTTTCTATAAAAATTCTTTCGAATTGATAAATAACATAAAAACGTTAACCTACCACCTAACGCAAAACTTATTTCGTTTGATGTTGAGAATTTATACCCAAGTGTTCCTCCAGGTGATGTCAAAATATTAATCGAAAACATGTTGAATTCGAATCATGTTAACCACATAATTAAATCAGAAATATTGAATCTGTTGGACGTTTGCATTGAACAAAATTATTTTTCTTTCAACAACATCTATTACAGTAGTGAAAATGGTTTGATCATGGGAAATCCTTTGAGTCCACTTTTAGCAGAGATTTTTATGAATAATATTGAACAGAAAATTCATACACATCCACTCATTTCCTAATTTCTTTATTGGTATAGATATGTTGACGACATCTTAGTATGTTTCATTGGAACTACTCGTCAATTAGACTTATTTCTTAATTTCATTAATTCCATCCATTTGAACATTAATTTCACGATAGAAATTGAACAGAACGATTCCATTAATTTTTGGACTTAAAATCACTAAACAAAATAATAATCATGTTTTTTCGGTCTTTTGTAAACCAACACATACTGATACAATTATACATAACTACTCATTACATCCAATTCAACACAAAGTTGCAGCTTTAAACAGCATGGTACATCGGTTACTCAATTTACCTTTATCAGAAGAAGATTATAATAAAGAGTTAAACATCATCAAACAGATAGCCATTAATAATTCATATAATCCGGATATGATAGATCTAATCATTCGTAAAAACTGTATCAGAAAGCAATAAATGAAGCATATCCTATTCATAAAGACTATAAAATATTCAACAGTTTAACATTCTGCGGTTCTGCAAGTACAAATATTAAATCCTTTCTCGTCAAACAAAATCTTAATATAACTTTCAAAACTTCTAATAACTTAGGTAAACATATTAAAAATAATAAATCTCGTGTTGAAAAATCAAGTAAATCAGGAATCTATAAACTCAATTGCGGTTCTTGTGATAAAATTTATATCGGTAGGACCTATAGGAGTTTTGGCATAAGAACATCTGAACATAAACGTAGCTTCGATAAAAATAAATCTGATTCAAATTATTCAAACCACCTAATAAAATAAAAGAAAACCATTCATTCAATAAAAACTTTGACATATTACATATAAAATCAAAAAGTTCAAAATTAGATCTCCTAGAAGCATTAGAAATAAATAGATACAAACATTCGGACAAGCTTTTGAATGAACAGGTAGATGTGAATTACTCACCCCTACTTAACTTGTTTAATTAGTTTTTATTACCTTTCATACTAACTGTACAATGGCTCGGTGTGGATTTTCCTGTTATTCATCCAACTTGTTCTACGATTTGTTTATAAGACCATACTCTTCATTCTGTTTTTCATTTTTGATAAAGCTGCTGTGTCAGCGAAACGTCGTCGAATTTTTTCAAATAAAGTGTAGATTAAAGTTAAACCTTGTGTTTTTTATCTCATTTATATCATGGATCTACATCAAGTCACGGCCTCCACAATTCAAATTCCGTATGTACTAAACTAGTTACTCCAAAATTATTTATTCATGCCACCGTTGCCTGAATGACTAACTATCCATATTTAACAGTCTAGTCATCGATAAGTATTCTAAAATCATCCCTGAAGAAGAAAGAAAAATATTTTAGATTTGGCAACGTAGCGCGCAGTATTCACTCTATCCCACATTCAACATTCACCATGTCAGAATCTGTGGATGTAACAGTGTGGCTAAGTTCACACTAATACATATTTCTCCTTAGTAAAGTTATAAAAAGGTTGAATTGGGTTTATATGTAGGACGTTAGATCTGAAACTATTGAAAATTTGGAAAAATTCATCCTTTGACAACGTCAAAATAGATTATACTAGGGCTACGCTGTACATTCTGCTCTACACACAGAGAACCTCAGTTCGAAACTAATCAGACGACTGAAATAGAACCATATTTTCATGTATACCATTATAAACAACACGGTTTAGGTATAAAATTCATTCCAGCAATCCGTTCCCTCATTACATATACTGCCTGCAATTATAAAATGATTTTATTGAGTTATTGAAAAGTGGTACGTGTTAGGGGCTTAGGAATATTTTTCCTATTATAAGAAAAGTATATCCATTTAAAAAATAAAGATCTGCTTTGTGTTACGAAAATCTTGTGGCCCAGTGATATCATCCATATCACTAAGAACTAGTGGAGATGGATTTTTGCAATCACGAAAATCCACACATCATCCGAAGGAACATGTTTGGAAAGGGATTGTGATTTTGAGGATAGCTTCTCCAGAAAGAGTTTCAACTGAAATGTGGTTTCAGTAAGATAGATCTACTGCACATTTTCCCCTCGAAGTACGTCGTAGAACTCAATGCGATTTATCAGGACCCCTGGATTGGTCGATAAGGTTTTTTCAAATGGGTCCTAGATCTCCAGATCTCACGTCAATAGACTTTTTCCTGTGTGGAGCCGTAAAATCGGAGTTTATAGAGCTGTTCTTACCCCAACTGACTATATGAAACGAAGGATTCGTGAAGTAAGTAGAACAGGGGTGCTCAAACGGTCGATCGCGGGTGCTTTTTGAGTAGATCTCGAGAAGAAAAATATTTGGAATAAGTAGGTAACTAAACTACAAAAATTTATTACGTAATAAAATAACACTCTGGTAGCGGCAAAAGGCGGCTTTATCAACGGATGCCGCTTTTCTAGAAATTTCGCGCGTTTGACGGGAACATTCGAGACTTTCGTTCACGCCGATATTAATGTTGGGCCCGCAGGAATTGTAGTCATTCCTAATTGTACCTATTAGGCTCTACTACGTCGATACAAAGAAACCTAAAACCATGTTCACAACACCAGCCAAACAATCAAAAACTGCTACGATCGAGTCATTTACAATATCTCATATATTGGCAAAACACAAGAAACCATTCGAAGATGGATCGGTTGTGAAGGAAGCATTTATTGAAGCGGGTGAGACTTTATTTGGAGATTTCAAAAATTAAACAGAAATCACGTCTGCTATGAGAGAACTTCAGTTATCTCGTCCGAATGTCACAAGGCGTATTGAAGTCATGAATCAGGACATGGCAGATAAACTAAAACATGATATCATGAAATGTAGATACTTTTCTTCATAGTTCGACGAATCCATCGATATGACAGACACTGCCCAGCTGTATATTTTTATTCGGATGGTATTCAATGACAAGTTGGCTAAGCAAGAATTTTTGACAATCATTCCTCTGAAGGGAAGACCCGTGCCGTAGCTACCAATATATAAATTAGTATGCATTAGAACCGATGGAGCACCAGCAATGACTGGAAACAAAAACGGTTTTGTGGCATTGTGTCGAGCTAATGAAGATTTTCCTTCATTTTTTCATTCCATTGCATTATATATCAACGAGTTTTGTGTTCAAAAGTTTGAAACACGGAGGAACTTATGGGCATTGCAACAAAAATTATGAATTCGATCCGTACACGTAGCTTGCAACGGCGGCTCTTTAAGTTGCAGTTGGAAGATAGGGAGTCAGCTGAACACACTGATTTAGTTCTTCACACGGACGTCAGGTGGTTGAGTCGCGGAAAATTCCTAGAAAGGTTTTAAGAATTATTACTAGAAATAACAGCGTTTTTAGACTAGAGCGTTTTTGACTAACATCACAATGCACTTAAACACCATTAACTTGGAGTTTCAAGGTAAAGGAAAAACTATTATTGAGATGATTGGCGCAGTAAACGCAATCAAAAGTAAATTCCAACATATGATAGATCAACTGAAAGAAAGAGTCTGAAACATTTTCCATCTTTGATAGCAAGGATTCCTCAGTTGAATCATGATACGTATGAGGCTGAATTATCAAATATATTGGGACAATTCGAAATGCGTTTTTATGATTGCAGTAAATTGGCAAATATAGCATCATTTATGAGTTATCCTTTTTCATGTGAAAACATTGGGTCATTAGCTACTGAAATAGCAAGTCAAATTAATATGAACTCATGTTCTGTTGAAAATGAATTGGAGCAGATTATATTAGATATCCATCTCAAAGCTACAGCATCTGGTGTTTTACATCTGAAGATAAATATCCGAATCTAAGGCAAATCGCCCTTCAACTGACGGCAATGTTTAGTTCAACTTACTTGTGCGAGTCAGCATTTTCTGAAATGAAGATAATTGTAACGTGCATAATGCCCGTTACATTTTATTTACGCCGTACCTGATATATATTTATAAATATGCACAGTATAAATTTTGTTTCGGTGATCGGCATTTTGACACTTCCACCTATCCCTACCAGATCGAGTTCGGTCATCTCCCTCCGTGGGTAAGTCAGTAGAAGTACTGACTCCCACGCCGAGGGCCCGGGTTCGAATCCCAGGTAAGATATGGATGTAGTATGAATGTTGGTGTGTTTGTCCCACGTATGTATATAAAAATCACATTGAGACTGGATACATAACCGATAGGTTGAGTCCATAACCTCCGAAGGCCAGATAACTTGTAATCCTCAGAGGTGGCAGTTATCACTGCACGGTCTAGGTGAGTGGTTCGGAGTCCACTATAAACTGTAGGTCCTCAGAGAAAAACAAACATCGAGTTCGGTGTTCGAGGATTTTTAATATGAATATCACATGGAGTGAACGCCACACAACTTGTACGATTTAAGATCTATTTAATTACGAAGAAAACCAGGAAAATAATTATTATATTTAAGAACCATCGTTACAAGTGAAAGAGTTCATAAACTTTCATTTATCGATCAGTGTTTATTCCTGTTGTAAAACGGGTCCTAGGTCCGGGCACGTTGAAGCAATAGAAACCTCAAGGAATTCCTTAACCAGGCCTGGAAGCATTGAACAACCGCCCAAGTACCAAGGGACCATAGCACAGGACAGAATCACTGTTATTTGTCCAAGTTAAGTTTTTTTATTGTATAAATTCAAATATAGTCTGCAAGTTTAATTTAATTGTTTGATTTCCCCGAAAATGTACAACCTCTAAGTTTCACTATTAAGTAAAAGAGTCTCTTGTTACATAATTAAGTCAAAATATCGCAATCGACTAAGTGACTATCATATGTCATCATGCTTTCGATTAGCACTCAGTGGTTAGGTACCATCTTATGAAAAGTATGCTGAAGACATGCAGTGCCACGCTTCAACTCCTTAGTTGAGTTTAACATCATATGTAACTCTTTTGTTCTGTAACAACCAATAAACTCGCAATTTTGAATAATTATGAGTTTTTTCATTGATATTCTAGAGAAGAATCTAACTAAACCTAACCCAAAGCTTGACTAAAATAATGTATATTGTGCGGAAAGCTAATATCTATATATGCTACGGTACACCTTACCTAGGTAGGTTGTATAGTGTATGTATGACAACCCTGCATCACACATACTTGCACCCTCTCAGAGTCGATCGTAAGTAGTCTAAAAATATTGAGGCATTCTTTTTTAAAAAATAACTTCAGGATATTCACCATTCTGAGGAAGGTTGAATATTGCTCCTTGAATGATATTGCCTGAGCTGTTTCAGACGATAGTCTTCATGGAGACATTCATTTTATTTCTATTCGATCGTTACTAATCCCAGTTATTGTTGTATGACTGAAACATAAATCACATATGACATTCACAAAAAAATGTGACTTTTTGTAGGCAATTCAGAAAATATTTTCTATTATCAGCGAAATGAAATAAAATACATAAAATCCATAATCAACTATCACAAAAAAATTACTGTTTCACGATTACCATTGATATAAATTACTACCACTACCTTGAAGAATTGATCTAGTTCATAATTCGATATGGCAGAAGCGGAAGAAGGTGAAATCACCGATAATGAACTAACAGAAGAAGAAGAAGGAGAGGGAGAAGAAGGAGAAGAAGGATTAGCAAACGAAAATGAAAAATTGATTCAAGAACTTGAAAAGGAGTCAATTCCAGGATCAGAAAAACCATCAGAAGCAGCAATGGAATCAGAAAAACCATCCAAAGCAACTATGCAGTCGGAAATTCCACCAGAATCTGCAGCTCTTAAAGGTAAAATCGACGACAAAACAATAGAACAACTCGAACAAATTGAAAAGGAATCTAAGGAAGCTGCAAATGTAATTAACGAACTGAAGACTAGAATACAAGAATTGTTGCAAAAAGAAAAAATGACTAAAGAGGAAGAAAAAGAACTGGAAGAACTAAATACTGAATTGAATAAACAAATGGAGCTATTCGAAGAAAAAACTAAACAAATCCAAGAAATTATTACAGATACTAATATTTTGACGGGTATGCCAGCTAGGTTACCACAAGCTAAGCATGAAGAAGATGTTCTGCCTAGAGTAATACTATGCGGATTTGAAGAAGAATATGTTCCGAAAATTGTGGTTTGTGACCAAAAAGTTAAAGGTGTAGGAGGCGCTCATGCTTGTATGCCAGGATGTCCTGGTCCATCTCCTCCACCATGTGTACCATCTTTCACAAAACAGTTATGCGAAAATTATAATATAAAAGATAAATTAGCAACTGAAAACGCTGATTTAGAAAAAATAAAGTCGAGATTGGAAGCTGATATAACTAACAAAGATAGAATACTAGACAATCTTCAGATGAAACTGGCAACTCTCCAAAATGAGATACGTATGGTTTCCGCAGAAAACGCGATGTTAAATGAGAAAATCAGAAATGTTCAGCAGAATCAAATGAGACAAAAGCAAGAAAGCTGTAAGCCAAAGAAACCGTGTCCAGCAGTTTTGGCTGGTAAGCTGCAAGAATATTCTGATTATACGCGCCGATTAGAGAGGCAATTAGCTGAAATGGAGAGGGATTTCAATGCAGTTCATAAGGAGATATGTACAATTCAGAAGCAACGTGGTGGTCATGGCCAAACATCGAACACGATGGGAATGTCATCTTGCTATAGATCTCAACGATAATTAGATATATTTTCTGAATGTAACTAGTGATACTGAAAATGTACAAAAAGTCACATTTCTTCTCTTGTCATTATTACACCCGACCAAACTATTTTTTAATTTTTAAAGATCCGTTTTCCATCCTTTAGCCGTAGAGGGTAAAATGGATGAAATTTTGGTACGATAAGTGAAGGCTTGTCGAGCTCAGTCTGGCCGTACCGAAAATATTCGACCAGGAAAAGGAAAAATATTCATTGTTTTTATTTATTTATTTATTTAATTACAATATAAGAAATGTCCACAGCCGAAGCCAAAATGACATTCACTAGAAGAATATTAGTTACATAGAATCTAGTACTCTAAAAAAAAAGTATTATATGAGACATTTATAGTGAGTTGTATTCACAGAAGGAATGAAATAAGAAATACAAAATGAATATTACAAAACGAACGATTGAATGAATTTGATGTTAGTAAAGAGCAAGCGTATTGTTCTCTTCAAAGAGGCGAATGTGACCCCAAACAAATTGATACTCCTATGCGTGTTGCAGACACGTAGCATCCTATCGATAGGGAAGTTCTGTGCACTATTAGTTTTTCTAGAAGTTATAGAGAAGAGGTCGTGGTGCCTCAAAGATTTTATAGGAACATTAAAAGTAACCATGTGCAAGATCTCAGGCACCTGAAGTACGCAGTTCAATATTTTAAACAAAACCAAAATATCAGATATATTTCTACGATTTTCAAGTGACAATAAATTGAAATATTTACGGGCAGGAGCGTAGTCGTAATTCAGGATAACAAAGTTAGTTTCCAAGCATATGAACCGTATGAATCTATTCTGAATGCGTTCAAGTCGGTTGGAATACCAATCATAACGAAGGTTCCAAATTCATGAGGCAAAATTTAATTTACTATAGATGTAAGCATAATACAGAGTGATAAGTGATTTTACATATTTGAATTCCTTACTTCTCCTGAAAATATAACCCATAATTCGATTTGAACTATTTGCTATGTGATCTATGTGTGGATCGAAGAGCAACCCAGATCAAAAGCCGTGGACACACGTCGCAACAATGAATTCCCAATTGAGTACTGAAAAGTAATAGGGGAATGGTTTCTAGTAAAAGTTATTGTGAAACATTTATTTAAATTCAAAAATAATTGGTTTTCTCTACAGTATTCAAGCAAGTTATTCAAATCTAGTTGAAGATTAAGGCAGTCCCTTAAGCATCTGTTAGATCTAAAAACTTTTAGATCGTCTGCATAGAGCAAGAATCTGGAATGCCGGAAACATTTATCTATGTCATTTATATAAATTAAGAAAAGGAGTGGACCGAGATGACTTCCCTGCGGTACCCCAGTACTAATGAAATATTCAGATTTAAAACCATTTAAACTAACGAAATGTGACCTATTCAGAAGATACGATTGGATCCACTCAAGCAACCCACCACTTACACCTGCTACGGCTAGTCTAAAAATGAGAATATCGAAACTTATTTTGTCAAAGGCTTCAGAAAAATCTGTGTAAGTGGCATCAGTCTGAATTTGAGAATCCATTGCACTCTGCAGGTACTCACTATAAACGATCAAATTAGTTTCCAGAGTCCTACCCTTAAAAAATCCGTGCTGTTGTGGGATAATGAAATTTTTCACATGAGAGAAAAGATACTTATAAATTATGCGTTCAAATACTTTAGCAATGATCGAAAGCTTGTTAATAGGTCTATAATTAGAAATATCATTTTTATCTCCACTTTTGAAAATTGGGACAACGGCGGACTCCTTCCACTTTTTTGGAAATACACCATTAATCAGAGACTGATTGAACAAAATATGCAGTGGTTTACTTAATTTGTGAGCGCAATTTTTGAGAAAAATTGGTGGAATGCTGTCTGGACCTGAACCCTTCGACATGTCAAGGGATGAGACGACCCCTCGAACCTCTTCCTCTTCAATGTGAATATTTGATAGTACATCATTGTTGCAGTTTTTAACAGTTACACTACGACTACGCTGCTGACTTACAGGAACATATACACTCTCGAAATAACGGGCAAAAAGGTTGCATATCTCTTTTCCATCTGATGAAGAAATATCCCCATACCTCATTTCATTAGGTAGTTTAGAGCCACCCAGCCCCAGAGACACATATTTCCAAAATGATTTGAGGTTCGTTGGCAGTTCCCGTTCAATGTTAGAGGTGAATTTATTCAAATCAAGTTCAATAAGTTCGTTCGAATGAGCACGAAGGTGTTTGAATATATTGAGATCATAGACATTTTTACTAATTTTCCATTTTTTATGAAATTTTTGCTTTTCTCTTATTGTAGCAATAGTACCTTTCGAAAATAATGAAGGAAAACTTAGTGACTCTTTTTTTAGGAACAACAGAACTTATTATGTCATTGATTTTCTCATGAAAAATATTCAGATTTTCATCAATTGATGAAAATTAAGCTGCTGTTGAGCAGAAACTCCCAATTCACCAGCGATAATGAAACATTAACAGCTTCATAATTCGCATTTCGAACTTTCGAATTTTCATCATCTTCTTTAAACAAGGCAACTATAAACTCCAGTGTGGGATGATATGTGTGCTCGTTTACAAACGGATGAGCACTTTTATGTATATTTGAGACAATTTCTTTATTACACAAGACTGAGTCAAGAATTTTATCGTTACTATTCTTCACTTGATTGTATTGATTCAGTTCGACAAATGCAAGTGTATCTGATATATCTGAATATTCATTTTCAATATTAGTAGGTATCAAGTAACTCTTATCAGAGCTCACCCAATCAACCGAGGGACAATTAAAGTCACCACACACAAGAAATGGACATTTTATGTTTACTATATTGCTCTCCAATTTACTAGCGAACACATCACTTGCCACAGAATCCCCAGGGGGCAAATACACACAGCAAATATATAACTTTTCTATGAAGTCAGAGATATTGAAAACAATTTCAGTTATACAATATCAGTCATTGTTTTTTTGAAATAATTTTGAAAAAACATTTTTCTACTTCTTGAGTGGGGGAAGACGGGGTAAGATGACGAAGCGTGTAAGTTGACGAAGGGCTTTAAAAAATTGATGGTCTTTTTGTAACACTGCGTATGTGGCTCTATCCCTGAAAGATGAGGAAAACCTATCAATGCAGATTTCAGTCATTTTATCTACTACAATTTGAAGTTATCTGCATTTTTTTCCTGTTGTTTTCCTTACTGTGGCATTGAGAAGGAAGTCATATATATACTCACTGGACTGCTAACTTCCACTATAATGCCACTTAAAATTGTGAAGCAGGGGGACGTCATTGCGGCCATTTGCAGTGTAGGCAACGAGGTTCAGGAATTCAAAACTTTGTGAAGAATTTTTTATGAAATGATTGTTAATTATTCTGAAAATAATTGAGCACAAAGAAGAGCATATGTTTTGATGTAACCACAAATAGTTTCAAGTTAAATTGTTGAATATGTAAACTTCAATAAATTACTAAAGTGTTAACAACGCTCGTTCTTTTCCTTCGATGTAGTACTTACGGCGATTTATTTTGAATCCTATTAACACTACTTCATTCAAAATTACCGACCATTTTTAGGGTTATTTGAGGTTAAAAGAAAAATAAAATATAGAAGAAAGTAACCAAATATAGAATAGTATCCCTTGAATGGAATACTTATTGCTACAATTCGACAGAATAGTATTGACCTAATGTATTCTGTGGCGAAATACTTGAACTTTCTGCGCTATTTATTCGCAATGTCCAAATTAATATCTCGAATTCCACTGATTCTTTATTCCTGAGCCAGTCAATTACACTTCTTCTTCTTCTTCACCGTGTAGAAGGCGTAGCGCCTGTTCAGTTCCGGTTTCCCTGCAGCAGTTCTTGTGAAGTTGATTGCCAACTGTCCCGCCATCGTTTTGGTGGTCGTCCAACGGGTCTTCTTCCGTGTGGTATGTTGTTATATACGATTTTGGCTATTCTATCTGTGGTCATTCTGCTTACATGCTGGTTCCATTCTCTTCTTCTTTTTCTTAGCCATCTTACAATATCGTCTGTTTCACATTTTTCCCTTATGTCGGTATTTCTTTGTCTGTCATTCAATGTGTAACCAGTTATTGTTCTTAGCGTTTTCATTTCTGTTGTTCCTAGTATCCTCTTTGTTACCGACGTTTCCGCTCTTGTTTCTGCCCCGTATGTCATAATTGGTCGCACACATGTTTTGTAGATTCTGGATTTGCATGGTATACTGAGGTGTTTATTTCTCCAAATTGGTTGTTTAAGATGTCCCGATACTGCAGCTGCTTTGTTCACTTGTCTCCTCACTTCATCTTCAAGGTATCCTGTGCTTGTTATTTTGCACCCTAAGTATTCGAATGACATGACTTGGTCTATAGTGGCGTTGTCTATTGTTAACTTGCAGCGCAGAGGTTCCTTAGCTATGGTCATGCATTTTGTCTTACTTGTTGACATTTCCATATTGAAATTTTTTGCGCGTTTGCTAAAGGCGTATAACATTCTTTGTAGGTCGTCTTCTGATTCTGCAATGAGTACGGCGTCATCGGCATAGCATAAGATGTTAATTTTGTAGGTTGCCATGCGGTATCCTAGTCCCAAGTTTTTAACGGTCTCTACAAGTTGGTCCATAACAGTATTAAATAGTAGAGGGCTAAGACTATCACCTTGGCGGATGCCCGACGTTGTTCCGAAATGCTGCGTTAGGGTGTGGTTTGTTCGTATTTGCGTTGTTGTATTAGTGTTCAGATCTTTTATGAGTCTTATATATTTTTTGGGTACCTCTTTGTTTTCCAGTATCTTGATTACATCCTTCAGTTGGACTCTGTCGAAGGCCTTCGTTAAGTCTATGAAACAAAGATATGCTGGAGTGTTATATTCAAGAGACTTTTCTACTAATTGCCTTGTTATAAATAGTGCATCGACCGTGGACCGGTTTTTTCGAAAGCCTTGTTGCTCTTCGCTGATTGGCATTGTTGACGTTATGTCATCGGCAAGAATCTTTGTAAACAGTTTCAAAGAGGTGCTTAATAAGGTTATTCCGCCATAGTTGGCAGGATTTGTTTTGTCTCCTTTTTTAAAGATAGGCACTGTTACACTTCTTTTCCATTCTTCTGGTATTTTTCCGTGTTGAATTATGATGTTAAACAGTTTTGTGTACTCTTCTCTCATGACTTCTCCGCCATATTTGATCATCTCATTTGTTATCTTATCTTCATTTGGAGCTTTCCTATTTTTAAGTTTACTTATTGCCATAGCTACTTGCTCTTTCGTGATTGTTACCGGTTCACTTATAATGTCGTTTTCTAAGTCTTCTTCTGGGGGTTCTTCTTCATATTCTGATTCGGTGTAAAGATTTTTGAAGTATTTTTCCCATGTTTCGTTTGTGATTGTTTTCAGTTGTATAGTTTTTCATACCCCTTAATAATTTCCAAATTCGTTTTTGCGCTCCGTATATATCCGCTTCCATTTCAGCACTAAATCTCTGCCAGTATTCTTCTTTAATTTCCCGAACTCTGTTATTCACCCTATTTCTTATTTCTATGTATCTATTTCGGTTCTCTGGTGTCGGATGGTTCTTATATTCTAGATATATTTGTTTTTCTTTTTTTTTCTTCTTTTTTTCCTTTTTTTCAATTACACCAAACCCAAAAATATTACGATCTCATCCCTCAACCGGGATTTCCTTCTAAGTTTTCACCCCTAATCTCAGTGAAAACATGTTGAGCTCAATATCCCCATCTAATGCCAATTCTTCCTATATGGAGGCTATAGCCTGTGGTCTGGAACTCTGTAGTTAGGTTACATATCTTCGAAGATTTTTCTAATCCTAATCGCGAAACAAAAATCCTTGATATCTCACTGAAATACTCTTATGAAGGTGAAATACCAACCCCAGGGTATTTGTAAGACTCATCTGAAACATGACCAGACATCTGTGCATGATTAGGTATAGATGTAGGTTATGGAAGAATAGTTTTCATGAAGAGGCCTGAAGAATCGATCGGTTGGTCCCGGTTGTTTCTTCCTTATTTGTACTGCATTATATAGTATCCTTATTGCTACAGATAGATAGAAAAATATTAACCAGATGTTTTCTCTGGCGAAATATCTGAAATTTGTCGCTCTGCTTCTTCGTATTATCTCAAATTCCTCCCATTCTTTTTTTCATAATCATCGGGAAGATCACATCAAGACAAAACACTTTAAGATTCATCTTTCTATCCGGATCTTTTCATAAGTTATCAAGTTTTCCTTATTTGTAATGCATAATACACTATGCTTTTTGCTGTAATTGGACATGTTTCTCAATGCATTTTTTGGAGGAAAAGTCGAATTTTCAGTTTCACATTCCTATTTTGAAAAAAGCATGCTCTGCTCTACCTAAGTTCAAATGCGTGTTACTTGTATTCGAGTCATTTTTACAGATGTTTACTCCTTTTTCCTTCGATTTGAAAATAAAACATTCATATATTGTCTGCAGCTCCCTGAAAAGAAAAGCCAAAGTAGAATGGATATTTTTTATATTTTGTGTTTAAGTATATATGGGTTCATGAAAACATATATAGGAATGCTATTGATATATAATTGGGGCTATTTTCAATTTTTCCATTTCTCATCGACTCAATATTCAACACTAGACTACGGTATATGGAAAATGAGTAGAACCCTTTCTTTCTGTTCATGTCTACGCTTATGTCAACGAAAAATCATATGTTGTTTCGATTTTACACGTCATCTATGTGCGATATCGGAATAATTCATTCATTATGATGTCGTATTAGTGCAGAACACTGCACTTATAGATATAGTACCGCATATATAGTTCATTATCAAGGAGGGCGCCGGTGGACCGACTGTTTGTAACAAAATTAACTCGTGACTCATTTCTACTCTGGTTAAGCCCTGAGAAAAATGAGCAATTAAACTCTAATTCAATATTCGTCACAGAAATCTTGGAAAAAAGTCAAGAAAGTTTTGCTTAGATATTTAATCGATTACATAAATTATGATAATGATACATAGTGTTACAAATACTTTTTCATATGTTAATACAGGCAATAAGATTTATCTTGGTGGTCCTTGGTCTTACTGCTGCCTTTGGGGAAAACCTCTATTTCAGCTGTTGAGTTCGACGTACGAGTCTCTACCTAGGAAACTTCACCTAGGAATTTCTGTCTAGGACTCCCACCTAGGAATTTCTATCTATGGGTCTCCACCAGGCCCGCCGTAAGCGGGCGTGCAAGGCGTGCAATGCACGCGGGCGGCGCATTCAGGGGGGCCGCAAATCAGACAATCATCGACTAAAATTCAGACATTGTCACCTCACAATACTAAAAAGATTATCCTTATAAAAATAATATGATGAACGGCGATGGTCTAGCAGAATCGATGCAGTCAAACCTTTACGGTATCACCTCGAAAAAATATTTGACGCTTTACTTGAAATATCAGATAACAATTCGTCGGAATGGGATTGTACAACAACTCACAAAGCACATTCGCTTGCTTTGAATATTCAAAATTATAGATTTATTTGCTTAGTTGTAATTTGGTTTGATATTTTAAACGAAATTAATGCTATTAGCAAAATGATGCAAAACCCCACAATAAATACTCAAATCTGCATAAATTTGTTAAATAAATTGATTCATAAATTCACCGAATATCGCACAGATGAGCATTTCGAAAGGGTGTTAGCAGAAGCTACCACTGCGGCTCGGGAACTTAATGTAGATGCAGATTTTCCGCCTATAGATACCGTTCGTCCACGAAGAAAACCAACTCAATTTCAGTATGAACAGAGTGATGAAGTCTTACTAGACCCTAAAACAAAATACAAGGTAGATGTTTTTTTTAGGATCCTGGACCAAACCTTAACTTCTTTAAAACGTAGATTCGATGAGTTGGAAACTTTTACCGACGTTTTTGGCTTTTTCACCAATAATAACTTGTTTAGTTACTCCAAAGATGATTTAATGAAACATTGTAAAGATTTGAATGTGAAGCTAAAAGATAGTTCAAGTAGTGACGCAGATATTGACGGTATAGATATGTTTAATGAAATCAATGCTTTAAAGTTGCATTTAACTGAAAACCAGTCTAATGATCCACAAACCCTATTGCAATACATTTTTGCTAATGAATTAATGTCAACATTTCCGAATACAGCAATAGCGCTAAGGATACTACTTACATTGCCTGTTTCAGTTTCATCTGGTGAAAGGTCATTTTCAAAGTTAAAAATAATAAAAAACTATTTGAGATCAACTATGCACCAGCAAAGACTAAGTAATTTAGCAATAATTTCAATTGAACATGAGATTCTAAATAGACTAGACACCAAAAAAATTAATGCTGATTTTGCCAACATGAAGGCAAGAAAGCTGCAGTTTCTATAAAATAACTTAATACCTATACCTACCTACATAATATGTATAAACTGCACCTTTCTTGCCTTCATTTTTTCATTTAATGTCGTATTAGTGTATCTATCTTGTTTAAAATAACCTAATATAACATAATGTTTCACTGTACAGCATTTTTTTTCACATTTTTATAAATACCTAGGTTTTGTAGTTAGATAGGAATTGCACACCGGCGTTCAAACCGCTAGCGGTGGGCCTGGTCTCCACCTTCCACTTTCTATCGATGGGTCTCCACCTAGGACTTTCTATCTATGGGTCTCCAACTAGGAATTTCTATTCAAGACTTTCTAGATACGGGTCTCCTCACCTATGAATTTCTATCTAGGGGTCTCCACCTAGGAATGTCTGTCTAGGGCTCCTCACCTAGGACTTCCTATCTAGGACTCCTCACCTAGGACCTATATTTTGATATAGATCACTACACATTATATGAGATACAAGATATGAATTTTAATATATACAATTCAATTAACAGCAATTTAGGAGGATTTTCAAGTTCAATTAATTCGCTTGAAGGTCTGCAAACAAAGGAACGCCTAAGCTGAAGAATGCTCGTATCACATGTACTTATCATATGCTGATTATGCGCAGCAGATTGTTAACCAGTGGCGTGACACATATAGAGGGTTGACTGGAATCAGGTATTCTAACTCAAATTGTTGTGACGTGATTTTAGCACGTTAAATGTTCTTCACCAAAAATACATTCTTTTGTAAACTGGGTTCTTTATCTAGTGTATATAAATTATCTTTGGCTTGTGCATCCAATATATCAAAGAGCGCATATCTTACCGGCTACTTCCATTTATCGATTGAACTCACATAAACACTCACAAAAAATCGAGAACAAAATCTGGTGAATTGCAATAATCCATTTTTGGTAACCTGGATTAGCTGTATAACGCAGAAAAACTTTCATCTTCTGGAACATGAAGTCTGTTACGTTATTAAAATAAAGGACATATTATCATCGTAATAACGTACTAAAAAACAAAATTTTTCCATCTGGTGGTGGAAATCCTCTACTTATACATTGGGATAATATAAATAGTTTTCAGTAGCTGCAGAAATCTTTTATGAACTCTGTTAAAAGAAGAATTTATTCGAAAAAAATTTGAAAACTATGAGTTTCAACAAAATGAAAGAATAGAATTTTTCATGTGGAAAATTAATCAATTCACGGGAAACATCAGATTTTCACTTCATCCAGTTTATCCTGGAGGCTTGTCACTATTTGTGCCCCCAAACTCAACGCCCCTCCGCCGATGCTATCAATTTTCGAATTTATTTTACGCTTCTGTTCTTCCAACTGATGTTGAGCTTCCATATATTTGTTTTTAACATCTTCTAAATGTTTTTTCTGATATTTTATCATTAGTTGTTGCTCCCTCAAAGCATCTTGAGCCTTTCCGAAACGTTTTTTGGCTGAATCCAATTGAGCTTCCTGTTCAACAGGCACCTTATTCTGACATTTGAGTCCGTTCATTGTTTTCTCGCATTCCTTGATTTTATCTTCAGTTATTCGTTTAAACTGCTCGGCTTCTTTCGTCAGGTTTTTAAGTTTTTCGTAATCAGTTTTTAAAGTAATAGTTTCGTTAAGTTTCGATGTCAAATCACTCTCCAGTTTGTCGTATTGTTCACTCAATTCTTTGAGTACTTGACCTGAAAGACCTTTACTCAAAGTAGTTGATGTAGAAAAGGGGGCTACGCACATGTGCCTTGAAGTATTAAGTGGTGACATTAGATATGGGGTTATACAAGGTCTAGACATGCACATCATCTTTCGATGCTGTTCTAAATGTTCGCGTTCTTGCTGAACTGCACAAATTTCCTCGTGGAGACATTTCACATCATTTTCCATATCGGTTAATTGTTTCTCGAGTTGATATGTATTATCTGAATATTCTTGAAGTTTCGTAGATACTACTGCCGTATCCAAAGACTTTTGTTGTTTTACGTTTTGCCCTATTTCTTTTCGCTGCAGCTTTTTCAATTTATCATTGAGTACATTATTTTCCCTCGAAACTAATCTCATTTCATTTTGAAGGTTTCCAAGTTCTCTTTGTAAACATTCCAGTGTTCGATCTTTATTCAATAACTCCTCTTGTAGTTTAAATCGTACGCTTTCTAAATCCGCGTTTTCTGAAGCAAGTTTTTCTTGCATTGTATAACTCTCACTTAGTTTTTTCGCGAAAGAAGGAATGTTTGTTAAGCTTGATCGAATATTTTCACCACAACAAGAACAAACGCCGCTTTTTACACTGTCATCCCCTTTTTTGTCAAGCAAAACTTTTTGTGAAATATCATTTGAATTTTTAGTCGGCTTTGTATTTAAAATATTAGTTTTTTCGATTAGGTATTGTATTTTTTTAGTTCTACCTTCGAATAGTATCATTTGCTCTTTGAGTTTCTTATTTTTGTAACCTAATTCTTTGGTTTCCTCTTCTGTTAATTCTTCTTTTTTCAAGAGTTCTCCAACCCTTGTCTTCAATTCGTAAATAACATTAGCAGTATCTTTAGCTTGGCGCTCAGCCTCTTCCAGTTGTTTTATCACATTATTGTCAACAAAATCTTCCCCTCCTTCATTCGCAATTTGGGCGTCATTCCTTGATTCCTTAAGTAAGCACCCTGGTTTATCTAATATTTCTAATAATTGTTGATTTTCTTCCGCTACTTTTTCCAGCTCTCGAGATGCCCTAACAATCATATCATCCACTTCTTTCATTTCTTCGTCCTCCTCACCTGTATTCGTTTCTGTTTCTTCCTCATCGTCCATCATAGCAATAAAGTTCTTCAAAGGCTGTTCCTCAGAATATGCGTGTATTATTTCACGTTTCTCTTGCTTCTTTCTTTTATTGTCTGCTCCTGAAGGCTTCACACTAACTACTTTTGCAGACCCAAAGTTTAAATAAAGCTTCTTCCAAAAATCAAAATCTTCGTACGTCCTGAGTGTTTTTCGGAAATATGTATCAGCGTCTCCAAAATTGTTTGAAGGTTTTTTTGTGATGGAATTATAACTTTCTATGTATTGGGCACCTTTTTGTAAAATTTTTAGTGCGTTAGTTTTGGTGTTGATTTCGATATTGGAAAAACTTTTGACAACACAAGTATTAGAGTTATTCAATTTTTGTTGCCCAAAAATTTAATATTTCCTTTTGTTTTGTATCTAGTTTTTGACATTGTTTATTTTTCATCACAAAAGTCATTGATACTTGACAATTCATTCAAATGTTCTATAATTGGCATTAACAGCAATTTCGAAGCAGTAAATATTCTAATATAAAGTAGATTATGATTTTATTTTGAAGGATGATAGTAACACTGTAAAACTATAAGTAAATAATACCTCTTGATAGAGTTTCTTGTATTTATTGCATCAGTTTTTCTTGAAGTATCCTATGTGAAGAGGAATAAAGAGAATTTTTCTAGGATTTTCTCAACAACAAACAGTTAGATATAACTAAAAGTAACCCAAGGTCCAAAAAAAATATCAAAATAAAAGTTGAGAAATTAAATAGGATTAGGTATAAATACACATGAAATTTTATTAGTACATCATCCAGTTACTGCCGATTCCTATGTTGCGAGAACATGTCAGGCGGCAGTTTCTTGATTTTTCCTGTTCAGACATGAATAACGCCTGGAGCGTTATAAAAGCGATGCATCGCCACAAGCGTTTTTAAATCAGTTAGTTCACTGGACCGTGCAACAAGTGAATAAAAACAAGTAATCATATTAATTTTTACATATAAAGTTATTTTTATTTTGTCTCGTGTGGTGTTGTGTTGTGTAATATTTTGTTTACAGCTTCTTTTTAAATGTCGAATATCTGCTAACTGCAATTTCAACGACTTGATTTTTTATAAAATGGTAAGTGTTCCCTACTTTATACTATCAACCTTTTATATAGGATACTGGTTATAATTAATTTTTTCAGCCAAATATCTTTTTAATAATTGAAATGTCATCCACGAGTTTAAAAAAGTAACTGGTTTCATCCATAACTCGCTTAGTTTTTATGCTATTGATCTTTTTAAAAACCATTTTGTAGGGTTTTTTAAGGGCTTTAAGATCAAATTAGTTTAATATCTTTTTTGCCTTTATTTTTGAAAGGATTTAAGCTGAAAGGGCTCGAACAAATTGCTTTTTATTCGAATATGCAAACTTTAATCGCCCATATCTTACTTAATAATAATCTGCCCTATAAAGGGTTAAAAACTATTGGCTACTTAGTTAACTTTTTAAGAATATTTGCTACCCTACCCACAAGGTGCTTATTATTGTGGTTACTTTAGAAATTAATTCCTAATTCCCATGAATACTAATAATTTATTTGTTTTTTCAGGATAAAAGAAAGAGACCTTCAGGTGCGAAATTTCGCTAGCAAAAGAAACTGAGACTACAAGTAGAGGGGAAAAATGGTTGTATCTTTAAAGCATTTCTTGCAAAACAATCGAGATTCCACGAAGACTATCGATGTTGGTGCGACCGAATCGTCCAAATCTCAAGATTCTAAATCCGTAATATCAATAACCGTGAGTGGACCATCTGAAATTTCAACAGTAACATCAGGTCCTGCAACAAATGGCAGCGGTTCTAGCAGCAAAACAGCTTCTACTGATGCAAAGCCCGATGAAGCGATGACACCATCCTCATCTACAGCACTTGAACAATCCACTTCAGGTAATTCAGCTTGTGTAAAAAGTTCGGTAATATCAGCTACCGAAATACCTGCTGCAAGTGACACTTTCGATGAAGGCTGTAATGAGGCTATTATCGTTATAATTCCGTCCGACCTCGGTTTGTGGCATCAGTTTTAGCTTTCCTAGTAATGAAGATGAGAGAAAGTTTCGATTTTCAGCAGAACGTTCTATCATGAAATACCTCAGAATAAAATTGTAAATCGTAAAATTATCTACAAAGACTGTATTAATACTTTTTTCTTACGAGCCACCATTTTTGAGATAAAACAATTCAAAAAGTTGTAAGAGTTGTAATCGTCATAATATGCATGAGTACATCTCTATAGTTGTAATATATGTTAAAATATGTTTTTATCAGTCATTGTAACGTACACTTATAATATAAAATATACATAAGTTATATATATAATATAAGAATATCAGGTAAAATGAAAAATTTGATTTAGTTGCTGCGGAAGCTAAATATCATAATGATTGCCATGCTTCTTTCATGAAACCACTGGACTTAAATTCGGTCATCTTAAAGACGAAGCTATGGATCGGGCAATGAGAAAAATACACCCCCACAAAAATTGTCCCATTACCCTACTTTTACGACAATACTATATGAACTTTTAGGTTGGTTATTCAAGAGTCGCTTGGTAACTTTCAGAAGTGTAAAACAAGAAGATATCATTCAAAAGAGATGAGTTTATGATGGAAAATATCAACAATTTTCGAGTTAATGAAAAATTAAAAATTCTACCATCTTCAAACATTTGCGAAGAGACCAATCAACTAGCATCGAATGGATACTAATCATTTTCAAAATCGAGTGATTCCTCCCCGGGCCCTAATTACAGCCAGTATGCGTCTCAGAAGCCCTTCAAACAAATTTTGGATATACTCTTGAGTCACTGAGTTCCAAATTTCAGGAAGCAGATTTTCTAGTTGTTGGAGTGTTCTACAAGGCTTCCTACGTTGCTGAATTTACCACCCTATGTTGTCCCAAACATTTTCTATGGAATTCAAGTCGGGACTTCTGGCTGGCCATATTAAAATATCAATTTCGGCATTTTGCAGAAATTCTGTTACTACTCTAGCTGCATGAGGCCGAGCATTATCATGCATATAAATGAAGTTTTCGCAAATCAATGGGCCAAAAGGTACAACATGTGGTTCAAAGATATCTGCGATGTATCTGGGCGCTGTCATTCTTCCATTATTCACTAGGACTAACTCAGTTCGACCATGGAAAGAAATGCCTCCCCACACCATTACTGAGACCCCTCCAAAGTTTTCGATTTGCCGGATATTGCATTGGTCATACCGTTCCCCAAGTCGTCTGTATACAGGCATGCGTTTATCATTTGATACTAGACAGAACCTGGACTCGTCGGAAAAGAGAACACTCGATCATTCTGGAATACCCCAATTTGCATGTTCCCTCGCAAACTGAAGTCTTGCAACTCGATGCTGTCTGGTGAGACGCGGTCCGTTAGAAGCCACCCTTGGCCTGATATCCTCTTCTCTGAGCCTATTCCTAACAGTTCTCAATGAAATATGCACATTTCTGGAAAGTGCAAGTTCATTTTTAGCATTCTAGCCGTACAGTGCCGAACTCTTAGTGCAGTTAAACGAAGCCAACGATCATCTACTGGTGTTGTTATCCGATTTCATCCCTGTCCGGCCCTTCTTCCATATTCCCCTGTTTCGTGGTACCGATTAATTGCTCTTGAAATAATGCTTTGGTTAACATTCAACAAGTTAGCCACGTAACGTTGGCTACGCCCATCCTCTAGAAGTGTTACAATTCTTACCACTTCATGATCACTCAAATAGCGTCCAGGACGTTCAGCAGCCATTACAATAAATTCAAAGATTCGAAAATCAACAAGAAACACAGAAAACTTGCATTAATTTAGCGTGAATTTGAAGAGAAATTGAATGAATACTGATAGTCAAATAAACTCATTCTTGTTTCAGACGTGTGTGAGATTATATGGAAACATATGTTACTACATAGATAAAATTTTTTTCCCCTCATATGTCCAAAAACATATGTTGACAAAGAAACTGCGATCGAGCTGCTTAATCAATTGTGGAATTCAGAATACCAGGTGATGCGACAATTCTTGTGGTGTGTGTATTAGGCAGTGGTTATGTGAAAATAAACTCATCGTAACTGAGAATAAAACTACCGGTATGTTCTTCAGTACTAAAGCTTCTAAAAAAGAAAGAATAGACTTCATTGATATGGAAGGCAAACAGATTAATTTTCAAGAGTCAACAAAATTTTAGGAATTTATATAAATGAATTTATGGATTGGTCACATCACATTGAATATTTATCTAAGAAGTTCAGCCAAATAGGGTATGGTATAAGAACTCTAGCTAAATATCCCTAGGGAGAGTATTAAAGTTGTGTATTTTTCAAACTTCGATTCTATTCTGACATATGGAATAAATTTTTGAGGCTCATTCACAAAGAAGATAAGGGAGTTCCTAATTAAGCTAGAACCTTATTCAATGTCAGAATATTATGTGTAAGTTTTTTGGAGGGAATTGTTTTGTTGAGTTTGAATATTGAAGGGATTTTGCGATTATACTTCAAAATTGGCAAGCAAGAATAAGGAAGTGATTATGTTTCAGGAGACTGACACTGCGACGGAAGAACATCTCCGCGAAAGAGGAAATATCGCAGGTTATGTACTTTTTGATTATATCCTTAGTCCTTTTTATGACCTTGCTTGCTCTGTAAAATCTTTTCTTAGATTCAAGTGAGTTTGGACATATAAGAGTCAAGTATGATTGTTGAAATATTTTTCTGCTGCTTTCCTTTTTCCCTTGTTACAGATTCCTGTCCCAAACCCCCTTACTTTCGCCCTTGTCTTCGTCTGGAAATCATGGAATGCAAGATGAGAATGAAGCTGCTAAACAGAAAAATCTTTGGTACTCTTTATGTACACACGGCACAAACACAACATAAGCAGACAAGCTATTGCTAGTGCAATAGCGACAGGGAAACGAGTTTTTTCCTCAGGTTTTTTCACTTGTTTATTGAATCATACGCAAGATAGTATGGTTCCCCTGTTACATTTTCTGAGCTCACACTTGTGTTTTTCTGGCACACACCAAAATTATAGATATAACCATTTATTGTAAATACAATTATTCGTTTTGTAAATCCACTCTTTTTCAAAAGAATATATGTATATATATATTTTTTTTGTTTTATATATATATAAAGAAACATTCTATTCTATTCTTTTCTATCACACACGCAGTGTAATTCTAACTAACCCACCAGGTCGCATGTTTAAAGATGCTAATATCCATTGTTTTGCAATAGTTTCAAACTAAACAGGATCACAACTGACCCGTGGAATAGGCCTACTGAGGAAAGCACGTTAAAACAAACGCGCTAAGTACACTACCTCAAAGGTGGCGTGCAAATGTGTGCATACTATGATGTTTAAACCTGTTACAACTTATAGAATTGTTATATCTGGCTTGTAGGGAAAGGAGTATTGATAAATTTTTCATAGATAATTTTATGATCTACAATTTTTGTCTATGGTATTTTATGATAGAACTTATGGTTTTGCTGAAAATCGAAATTCATTTTTTACCTTTGACCTCAAACAAAATTTTTATGTAGCTTCGAATGTCTAAATTAAAATTACAATCTTTTAAGCATTTAATCCTTTATATAACTATATCCAGGTTTGAGCAGCAATAATTAGTTTACTTACTGAAGAAATTCCCATATGCATACATAAATATCAAAGAAAAAGAGTAAGTTCTTTTGGACAAAAGACAATTAAATTATATAGATACCATTTATTGAAATATATAGAGGAATCAAAAATAGATTTAATTTAAAATAGCCAAAGAATACAAAGAATAATAATAAACATTCCCAGAGTTTTCTCTATCCAAGAAACTATATAATTACATCAGATCTAGTTCTAACCATACCATTGGACAACAACAAATTTATGAAAACCCTAGATTCAAACATTTGGAATGTAAGATTTTCCACAAAAAAATCATATCGAAATTGAGGATGAAATTATTGTAGGAACATTCATAATAATTGTTCAATCGAAGGTTATTCAGATTCAACAATATTGAACTCTAGGAATGGGAATTAAAAATAGCATTACAATATTGAACACGGAGTTTTCTCCCTGAAAGGATTTACACGTTGACTTGAGAAACCTACAAGCAAGCAGTCATCCTGCTCATGTTCTGTTATATATTTAATTATATCAGCTACAGCCAAAGATACAGGCATCCTCTTGATTCCTGCCTCCCTTCTGAGCTGATGAACAATACTTCTTTGCTGCTGAAGATTTGAGACAACCATGTCCATCAAAGCAGTATCTGACAGCCCTATGATGAATACTTCTCTTCCACCAGTTAACTTCAAAACTCCTGTAGGGTGTGGTGAATTTAGTCAAGCTAATATTAATTCTAAAAGTTGATATGTCCTAGTAGTAGTTTCGAAAATTTGAGCTAAACTTACTCTTTTCAAGAACAGAAATTTCGTTCAGAAACTTTATTTAGCTAATCCTTAAAATTTTCACTTCAATTATAACTAGAACCATAAATTATCTGAATTAATTTATGCTACAACGAATTTGTCAGTTTTGATATTGAATCTGACATCTGACAAGTTGAAATGACATTTTCAATTAGTTATCATGATTCTATGACTCTTAATAATCACAATAGGTTTGTTCCTACTTCTTATTCTTCTTCTTACGGTGCCTTATCCTTAAGGACGTTGGCGATTACATTTGCCCATCTTATTTTATTTGTTGCAGCTCTGAACAATTCTATAGAGCTCATATTAGTCCATTGACGTAAGTTCTTAAGCCAGGAGTTGCGTCTTCTTCCCGGTCCCCTTTTGCCATTGATTTTTCCTTCGATGATAAGTTGAAGCAGTTCGTACTTTTGGTTTCTCATAATGTGACCGAAATATTGCGTCTTTCTTTCTTTTATTATCTGCACAAGTTGTTCCTACAGCGATCAGAAACAGTCACGGACTATCACGATTGTGCGCAGTGTTTTAAAGTACGTTCCAAGAACATTTCTGGTATTTCTTAAACTCGGCTCAAACTATGAAATGGGTGTTCCAACTTCGGACTGAAATATCAGTGTCAAACGAATTTGCTGACGAAAAGCAAATCAAGTGTCGCAAACCTGCGCAATGAGCAGTGCAACAAGTTAAATTTGTTCTGTGGTTAAATTTTTCTTCGGAAGGAGTGATAAACTTGTTTATTGTGTTGTAGTTTTGGGGTTTGGTTTAGTGTGTTTTGGAATTTCATTGGCGTCGAAATGAGCGATATTTCATCATCTTTAGATGATGAAATATCTCTTGAGGGTCCATCTTTCGGAGGAAATGTAAAGCTGTTGGTCCTGTCTAGCGGAGATGTGTTGGACATTAAAGATCCCTTCCCTCGACACGAGAGGTGTTCGGCAAAATTCCCGGGTTAGTGAGGTGACAGAATTCCCCGGCGTGTCCTTAACCGAAAGACAGAAATAGAGCACGTTAAAGGAAAAACAAACGAGCAAACAAACAAAAGTTCTGACAACTTCTCGATCGCGCTTGCCAAGAACACTCTTGTGTTCTCAGTACCTATTGGCGAAAATCACGAACCAATAGATGGTTCTGAATTTCACAAAATGTTGGAACTCTGGTTAACAACATCGAATTTAACTATAAACAAGTACTAATTTCTATTTTTCTAATCGTTTTTGTGAAGTTTTAAGTGAAATAATGAAGGTGGAAATTTCTTTATTTGATATAATGGACTATGTGGGGATCTCTAAGTTTAGGAAAATTAATCGTGTGTTTTAGTACTTTTTTCACATTATCACAATACAACATTGTATCAAGTTTATTCAATTTGATACAAGCATTGTAGAAATCAGAAGCCAATATATAGAATATTGGCTGAAAAATTGATTATTAAGTAATAAATGAAAAATAGCTCCAGAACAGGTTCACTCGTATGAATTACATATTTCATCCATTTCACATTATGTAATTGAGGTTAATAAACCATTTTTCAAGTATTATAAATTTTCTGAAAGTTTTGTGCTGACTGGCGTTCATGACAAAAGTATGAGACGTAAAAGCAATTTTCCAAATAAAAATGCCGATATAGAACAAGAAAAAGTTCTTCTATAGAAAAAGTTAATCTACTGTTCATTGTAGGTACTCAAAGAAATCTTCAGAGCTGAAATGCAAGCTACACACAAACATATTTTCTATTATGCTATAAGTTTACCCATCTTAAAAATGTTTTGCCAAGCATTACATTCTTTTTTGTCTTTTGTTGGAAACTTATGCAGAGAAATATCATTTCCACTGTAAGAATGACACTGATGCTCTGAACAGATGCGTCTGGATGCGTAATTTTTGTTGTTACCACTATTCATTGTTCAGAACAAATGCACACTCTTGTAGTGTTCTTCTATTATAATATTCAACTTTATCGCTCGAAAAAGCAAAAAAATGCACTAAAATACAATAAAAACTCAGGATTCAGGTGCAATAATGATTTGTTGTTCACCTTTTCACTAGTTCACAAGTAGAATTGTACCCAGTCACAACAGGCCAGACTGTCATCTACTCCAACGAACTGACACAAAGGCCACTCACCATCGCCAACGAATACCATGAAAACAAAGGGTAGATATCAAACAGAAAACCCAAGAAGTCACACTAGTTCAGAAAACTAGCTCCTTCAGGGAAGAATATTTAACATTCTACGGAAGGTTGAATATTGTTCCTCGAATAAAACTCTTCGATAATATTTATAATAATAATAATCTTAATATACACTTTGACATCTGCGAAATATAAGAAATATATGTGGTCAATGTTGTGAAGTATATGAAAGTTTAAGAATAATTAGAACACGACTGTATAAACTGAATATTGGATAATACAAGATTCATTAAAGACAGAACCAGTTAAAATTAAAGTTCAAACGTGTATAGATAAACTAAGTTCCGAAGCACATTATTAATGGATAGAATCAAAGAATTTTCAATTCTATGATTTAAGATGTAACCTAACCTAAAAGCTATAAGCTTGTTTCGATTTTTGATTGTCATTCGACAGTTTCTTGATTAACAGTTCTAAACTTGAAATTTTTGAATTTCTTTTTATTAAGTTCTAGGATAACAATAATGACGTCTATACTGTGTCCAGAAATTCCTCCTGCAGGATTTTCGTTTGAGAATTGCAAACGGTAAATATTTGAAAATAGTTTTTCTTTTCATGTAATAAACTAACTGCTTAATTCCTCCTTCTACCATTTCAGAAATGCTTTACTCCAAAATAAAGGTCTTGCTTTACCGAAGGCTACGAAAACAGGAACGACTATTGTAGGAATCCTTATCAAAGATGGAGTTGTTCTTGGGGCTGATACAAGAGCAACAGAAGACACAACTGTTGCAGATAAAAATTGTGAGAAGATTCACTACATCGCCCCTAATATTTAGTGAGTTCTAGATATATTTTCATTCTTAAACTGAGATAATTTGTTCTCTTATTGGAACATTGAAATTAAATAATATAATGTTTACAGCTGTTGTGGTGCTGGAACTGCAGCTGATACAGAAATGTCAACTCAGATGATATCTTCCCAACTTGCACTCCATAACCTTTATACAAACCGTCAAGTACGCGTATGTACTGCAAACATGATGTTGAAGCAGTATTTATTCCGTTATCAAGGTTATATTGGCGCTGCTCTAATTCTTGGGGGTGTTGATAATAATGGCTCCCATCTGTATCAAATCTATCCACATGGTTCTACTGACAAATTACCATTCACCACTATGGGTTCAGGTTCTTTGGCTGCAATGGCTGTATTTGAGTCCCGCTGGAAACCGGATATGGAAGAGGAAGAAGGTATTCAGTTAGTAAGAGATGCAATTGCCGCAGGTATTTTCAATGATTTAGGTTCTGGTAGCAATGTTGATGTTTGCGTTATTCGCAAATCAGGAGTTGATTATAAGAGAACATATGAAGAAGCAAATAAGAAAGGGACTCGTCAAAACTCGTACCGATATGCTAAAGGATCTACTGCGGTTCTTTCAACAAAAATTCAGAATATTGAAATTGAAACAACAGTTCAACATATTGAACCTATGGATACTGCTTGACTTATTTGAAATAATTTTTTATGTTTACTACAAAGAATTGAATATGTCAAAATTGGTTTCTAGATAATAAATAAACTTCTGAGATATTTGTTTACTTATTATTACAAAGTCGAGAGATGAATGCAAGAAGACCTATCATTTAAACTTTTTTTAACCCTGCAGAGCATGGTAAATTAAGATTTTGGGAGTAGCAATGCATTGAATTCAAAATTCCATAATAACAAAAATAATTTTTTTAATTCTTTATTTGTTTCACTGTGTTAATAACATCAGGAAATGTTTACTAACTTGACCTACTTAAGTAATTATTCACATCTGGGAAATGTAAAAACAAGAGAAGAGACTTAATAGTTTATTCTTTGAATTTTATTATGAATGCAAAAATTCCTTAAAAGAAGTTGCATCAAATTTAGTTAAGTGTTTTTTAGTTGTCCAAATAATAAAAATGCTGGGAAAAGTATTTGGTGGCAAAATCATCCAGTGTTCTTGAATAGAGGGACTAAAAAATCATGTCCAAAGAAATCAGATTATGTTAACAGAACTGTCAGTTGCGTCCTTTACGTGAAATAATGTGCACTAATAGGCTAGATTTGTGTGCAAGTAACGAAACATTAGAAGATACATTAATTCTGCCATAATATCGGAGACAGCCATAAGATCTTACAGCAATAACTTCAAAAGTCAAAACTAATCGTTTATTTAATAAATAATTTCGAGCAGACACTGGTTCAACTTTAGCAACTGTTAAAATTAATAAATAAATGGAAAAAATCAAAGCCTACTAGTCATTTTTTTAATTAGAAGTGCTTTCAATTCAGCGAATGCATACAATCGGTTTATAATTTTTTGCTTGAGGGTGTCAAAAAAGTTTCTAAATTGAACAAAGATGACGCAAATTGATTGTATGCTGATCAATGGAGTACTGCAAAAACGTTTGAAAGGGTAAACGAATACATGGCTCCGGAAAAGAAAACACCTTGTAGATTCTTTTTATCTATTTAATATAGTACATACAAATACAGGGTGGTTCAACGAAAACTAAACAGAGGCTATATCTACCAAAATATTCATTTCTGATCAAAACGCAAAAACAGGTCAATTTTTGTTTCAAGAGGGACATATTTTGGGGTACAATACTTGCCAGAAATATCAACGCCCTAAGCGAGGGTTGCAATCCTTGAACATTTTGAATAGGGAAGAAGGGTCGAGTTATGACTCAAAAGAAAGGTGGTATCTTTGTCTACATTGCCTTGAACGAATTTCCATTTTTAATTGAAAACTAAAAGATACAGGATGAGCAACTGAAAGATAGGGAAGACTATTTCCCTGAGACTATGCAAGTTTCAGTGAGGTAAAATGGAACAGATCCATGCTGATCAATGGTAGTCATCATCAAGTACCATCCTCATCTCGAATTTCAACCCCTGGAGCAGGGGTGACAACCCTTAAAAATTTGGAAGAGGGTAGATGGATCGAGTGATAACTCGAAAGAAAGGTATTATCTTTGTCTGCATTCCCATGAAAGAACATTTTGAATAGGGAAGATGGGTCGAGTTATGACTCAAAAGAAAGGTGGTATCTTTGTCTACATTGCCTTGAACGAATTTCCATTTTTAATTGAAAACTAAAAGATACAGGATGAGCAACTGAAAGATAGGAAGACTATTTCCTGAGACTATGCAAGTTTCAGTGAGGTAAAATGGAACAGATCCATGCTGATCAATGGTAGTCATCATCAAGTACCATCCTCATCTCGAATTTCAACCCCTGGAGCAGGGGTGACAACCCTTAAAAATTTGGAAGAGGGTAGATGGATCGAGTGATAACTCGAAAGAAAGGTATTATCTTTGTCTGCATTCCCGTGAAAGAATTTACATTTTTGATTGAAAACTGTAGAAAATACAGAGCGAACCACTGAAAAATAGAGAAGACTATCGCCCCAAGAATATTGGAGTATTAGTGCGAAAAACTGGAATAGATTCATTTAAATCAAAGATGACAGTGTTTGATCTGGAATGAATCTGTTCCATTTTTTTGCACTAATACTTGAATAGCTCAGGGCGAAGATAGTCTCCTCTATTTTTCAGTAGCTCACTGTGTACCTTCTACAGTTTTTAATCAAAAATGAAAATTCGTTCACGGGGATGTAGACAAAGATAATACCTTTCTTTTCAGGTATCACTCGACCCATTTACCCTCTTCCAAATTTTCAAGTGTACTTAAATAAAAACCCAATAATACAGATTAAAAACTAAAAAGTAAGGTAAAAGGTTGGCTATCAAGAAAAATAAAACTTGAAAGTTCGGCAATCACAATAAGTATTTAACCAATTCTGTAAACATTCCAACTGAGAAAAATTTCGGTATCGTTCTAGAATGGTGTAAGGCTTGCGCTCACCCAATAAGCTAGTACTGATGATTCCAGAACTGTCCCCAGACCGTTCTAGTATGTGTAGTTGGAACAAACTTTGTATAATATCCAGGATTTTTAAAGTATAAACGAAATATTCATAAAAACCTTTATTCAATAAAATATTCAAAGGTATTCAAATATATATAATAAAGTGACTAAAAAATATCAACAATACTAAAGATCTATGGAAAAACAGTAATATGATTAAGTACATAATTAATACATAAAATATTCGAAGAATTAGACATAGAGGCCTGATGGAGGTCCATGGATATTTCTATCAGACATGAAGAAGAAAAAGCTACAAGGATAGTCTGTAATTTCAAAAATTCAAATAATTACTGATCTAAATCAGGTGTATACATTTGTTAATCACCACCACCAATAAAAGAAGAGAGTGAATTATGAAAATACCCACTTTTCACAAGAAAATGTAAGAAAACAATTTAATACAAACGCATTTACTATAATGTATTTTGAACATTCATCAGACTTGCATGTACTTACAGTGTAATATTTTGTTCCATCACCAGCCATTATTGTGAAAAAAGTGACAGCAGATTAAGGTTAAAATTTCATTTAGATCTATATAAAATTCACACATGAAAAATGGACGGATTGGATACAATTTCAGTGCTAAATCCAGTTGAACACCATGGTGTAATGTTTTGGAATAAAATTTTTCCAATAATCACAATCGAGATTCATCTCACAACATTTAAAATAGCTACAATTAATACCAACATCTGAGGAAATAATAATAAACAAGTCGATAAATTAAGTACTCTGTTGCAATTCTCCAAGAACATAATTCAATTTCACAATGTACATTCAATTACTAAAATATATCACTTTTATTTTTATATGAAGTTCCTAAAGTATACATACTTCCCTTCAAGTATACATAACTTTTTTGTATACGCCAAAATTCCTGTTGTTCACTTCTGAATGAAAACGAACTTAGAATGTAAAATTCATCAATTATTAATGAAAGGTTTTCTCCAAACTACATAGGGTTAACGCCCTACCGCTTCTTAGCGAACACCAGCCGTGTTCTAAAACGCAGTCTGCTGCCCCTTAATCCGAGCTAGCGTTAATGTTTGGCAATATTTCTCAGTTCGAATTTGTGAATACAATTCACTTTCTTCTCGAGAGATGAATCTGAATGTTATATCGAAGGAAATCAAATTAAATTGCATTTTCATTCGAAGTGTCAAGAGTTTTGGCGAAACTAAATCATTTGCTAAAAATCATATCAGAAGGGCAGACCGTATCGCAAAAATATATTATTATATAAATATACATAAAGCATTCTAAAATGAAAAATAAAATCGTCGTTGAAAAACCCATCATGACAACTAAAAACTTCACTTTTTCAGGTTTTGATGGATCTTGATGAAGATTTCGCGCCAGAACAACTAGTGATGTTAGTTTCTTAATTAGAACGTCAGGAGCGTAAATATCGTTAGATTTCTTCTCATGACACAACTAAATATTGCTGCAATCATAACACTTGACACAACTAAACGTTTCAGAAGAGGTTTCGTGTGCTGGCAGGTGTTTGCAGTAAACAAGTATGTTTTTATGGTTTATATTGTCTTTTTCATTGATCAATCACTTTCTACTCCAACAGAAATGATTAATAATCTAATAACTATTATTCAACAGTTTTCTTTCTTTTTTGTTGTGAAAAAAGCTGGAAATGCAGCTGTAGGCTGATGGCAACAGTCGAGTTTGTTTGTCCTTGGTTTGGAACTGGGGTTTTGAGATGTGCCATGATATCCTTTGCATTACTGCGTTTTCTTGAACTAATTTCTTGAATTCAAAGTATCAGGCATGATGCGAGTATCTGGACGAAAATGAAAGATTTTCGGAAGAGGTTTCCCAACAAAAGTTGGATACATTATCAAATGTGTCGTTTCGAGTGGAAAACGTGAGCGATTTACCGATATACAGAAAGAAGAAATTCCAGCGAGCGATACAACCGACGTTCGTGAAGAAGAAATAATTCTTTCAACTACTTCACTCGCCAAAGAGCTTATTTGCGCTACAGAGAATCAGATTGATAACGCCCCCATGGTAGCTTCTGGAACAGAAGAGCCTCTTGCAGTAGCTGTTGTTCTATTATTTGCAGAATACGAATTCGAAATTGCAATAATCGATACACTGTCGCTCTCTGCTTTGAATGTCGCATCTAGCCTTGATGATTTAATTATTATTGAGCCCATACTAGTACAGATCACTAAAAAAGTGCTACCTACTCACGTACCAGACCCTCCAACTCATGTCCTCACTGCGGTATGTGAGAAAGATCAACCTTAATCCACAGTGATTCCTGATAATGAAATATCGCAGTCGATGTCTGACAAAGATGTGAATGGTGGTTATGTCAGCCTTGTTTGACAAGATCAGGTAACTGGAGGATGAAATCGAGGAAACGATTGTGTATTCCTGATGCGAGAACATGGGCAAAAGAAGAAGAGGATATCAGGATCTGTATATCTAGGATACCGTAGGAAGGAAACAAGAGCCGAAGTTCCTTCGGTGATCCGCGACGCTCCCAAAAAAGCCAGATGCCTTGGTCCAAGGCCAGTGCCAGACCATGTTTTTGTCAACTTTTGGTCTGAAAAAATTCGACCATACAACATTGGCTGAAAGAAAGTCCAATGTTGAGGCATGGAAAATACTCACCACCAGATAATTTCTCATCGCCAGATGACCCTGATGATGAAGTGTTTACCGCCCTCCAGACTCAAATCAGGTCAACCTTCACTCAAAAACGCGAGGATCTGGATAACTTCATTAAAAAAATACCAAAAATGCCGTTTCACTATTGTAGAAAGTCGAAGTAGAGTCTACGTGCAGAACAACGCGAAACGAAAAGCCAGCTCTTTCTTATGTATAAGACAAAATGCGAAGAGAATTATGCCCAAGTTCTCAGTCGATACACATTCAAGTTGAAGTTAAGATGCGAACGAGTGTGTATGTTCCACCGTTGCAAAGGTCAGCGCCATCTGTGTGTGAGAATACCAGTACAAAAATATATCTGATGAAATCTACCTGAGGCACATCGCACTCAAGACAAGCAGTTGGCTCAAGAAGGGAAGCATTACGTCTTTTGCGTAGACGTCATGACTGTTGCCACCCACGAGGGCTAGTGTAGCTTATTATAAGATGAAGTTGGTAACGTATAACTACACGGTGTACAATCTGGTTCACAGAAACGCAGGGTACCCTCAATTCTTCAATTTTTGCCCCCTGTTTGATACAAGAGATCTAGTCGCTTCTTGAAAAAGAGCCTTAAGAAGTGGTGATATTTTCCGACGCCTTCACCAGTCAGAACCGGTTCTTTCGAACACCCTTCTTTCTCTCGGCGTTCAGCTTGTATCTCCATTCACCATGAATACTTATAGCGAGGACACAGTCAGACAGTGTACATAACTTGGTTGAAGAGGCTCTAAAAGGAAAAGAAATCGCAATCCCTCACGATCTCGCCTCAATAAGGAAGAGTGCAAGAAAACTCCTAAACACAAGGATTTTTCCATAACATCCAATACCCATTGATACGACCTGGGAATGGTCTACTACAAGTTCCAAGAGTGATGCTAGTGAGTAGTCTCACTATCTTAAACTTGAAGAATAAGTGACACGTATTTTGCTGTGATAGAAGAGTACTTTTCATGGAGTTCCCTCAAATAAGTTGGAAGTTTACCCGTTACTATAGTGAGTCATCCGAAGTTTCTAAAGTTAGGGACTAGTCAATAGGGTAACCCACCTACAAAACTTGATATTGAAAACTGTGAATTCTACTGCAGCGCTACTTTATTTGGTAATAGAAATTTGATGATCTGTAAAATATTTTTTAAGATGACTACAACATATGAAGAATTTTTGTTGAAATACAATGGGAAATTATGACAACAGAAAAATGGCAATATCATGACATTTTCTCATCAATTCATCATGATGAAAAAATGAGATTGTTTCATTCTTGTATGAGGCAAATTGATGCCAAAATATGAAAGTTGGTCAATAAAACTGATATTTCACAGAACCTAGGATGATTTTGTTCTCCTGAAAACCTGCCAAAGCTGAGTTATGTCATGATGGTTCTTCAACGACGAAATACTTCAGCTGACTAAATTTGCCTACAATTAAATACCATAATTTCAAAGATTTTCATCTGTAATATGTTCTTCTCTAAACAGATTCTGCCAGAAAATCGATTAATAATCAAATCGATTGTACTTTCAAAATTAACCATTTTCAGCAATTGAATTAGAAATTGATTATTGCATATCCTAAAATCACAAATTAGTTTCTTTCCATCACCAAAATTTTTTTCATTTACTCCATGTAACAATAAAAAAGTTCTTAAAGTGAACATGATTAAAACACTTTTTACATAGATACAATAACTGTTAAAACAATATTAAAAAGAAGACCAGTAGACTTGGTCATTAGTACGGAATAAGTGCAATTAAAAAGAAAATGATCTTCAAATCAAGGCACTGTTCTTGCATCAAAATAAAACACTTTCAACAAGTATATATTATAAGAGCAATTAAATGTATTTACTTCTTCAATAAAATCACTGTAACAAATAAGGAATGAGAAATGAAACATATTTAACATATATATTAATGCAAGAACAGTTCTTACAGAAAATTACATTACCCAACATATATAAGACTTCAGAGTGTTTCTTGAAAAAAATATCTTTCATGAGTATCAACATTCACAAGAAATTCCAGTCGAAATAAATAGTGGTAACTTCGCAAAAGAGAGCTGAAAATTGATTCAGACCTCTAAGTGTGATCAACTGTACCCTGAAAACTAGAATTCAAAATGAATACAGCTTGGAGCTTATTAAAATTGACTCCCAGCTGCTATAAAAAACTTCTTACAGCTTTTTTAGTAATTGAAAACGCGTTTAGTAAACATTGTAAATGTAACGAACTGATTATTGTGTTGCTCCACAGTTGATTGAAATACTACAGATGAAAATTTTAAACCTAATGCATATTTTTACTTACTACATTTTCTCAATCACGATAGATCATGGACTAAGACTACGCTTAGATGGCGCTAAACTGTTTGACTGGACTGGAAAGTTTGGAAGAGTAGAAAAGATAAATTGAATTAACAAAAATTCGAAAGTAAAAACTCATTGATATGTACAAAGAAACACTTTGAACAATAAGCAGATAGAGTATAATAAAGGCACATATATAATTATCATATCACCCATAAGTTAGAAAATTGATAACCATTTCCTAAAAATACAAAACATTCCACAACAGAAGAAATTGTATAATATCGAATAAGGCAATTTTGAAGGAAATGAATATTCACTTAGTACCTTTACAGTCAATATCAAATTCCATCGATTGGGCGATGACACAGATATGAAAAATTTGAATTGAAATAAAACGCTTTTACTGAACACAGTCCAGTTTTAATAAAAAATATTGTAAAATGCTCAGTTAAGAATGTTGTAAAAAAATAAGATGCAACAGGAAAACCCACACTTTCCAATTTTTCCAATTAATTTATTGAATGGTGCAACTAACTTTCCAATTTTTGTGAAAATTGTAAAATTTTATTTTGCATAAAATATTTAGTTTATTGCCTTGTAGTCGATGAGTGTTAGGCACAAGGCAAAAATTTTATCAATTAATGTTTTAATGCATTTTCGAAAATATTGAAGATATTTCAAAATATGTGCTTCTCTGAAGTGAAACTATGATACATTTCCATAAGGCTAACATTTTGCAAAACATCCACTTATGATGCTTTGTTATAATCGAACCATTCTATTAATAATGAGTCAGGTAAATGATCTGTTTTTATTGGCATCGATAATTCTTATTTGGATTCTGAAGAAGAAATGATGTTGAAGGAAAACTTAATTGAGATAAATTCGAGAAAGAAAATATTTCAAATGGCTTTCATTTATGTTTATTTATAACATCCAACAACTTCAAGACAGACGACTCTATTTTTTTTAAATGGTGTATTTCAAGTTTTGAATGAATAACAATCGATTTAAATATCTTGAAAATATAAGGATTATAATTGAATGCTTTTTCTCTGCCATAAAAATATTCGAATTGAAAATTTCATAAATTTATCATGAAAAGGCAACTATTTGTGCAATGATCATATGGCATTCTCATAAAACATTCATAGTTGAATTCTGCAAAGCAACCACGAAAATCAACCAAAAAAACATGTTGAAAACAGTGGGGGACATAAACAGCTTGTCAATAGGGAATACATTGAACGTATTTCGTTCAATGGTTCTTATAACAAAAGTGGTGAGAAAAAGAGCTACGACACAAGGGTGTTCACGAACAGTCCCTACAGAAATATGGAGAGTTTGAAGCAAAAATCCCGGAGTATGCAGTTTTCGCTGGAGGCCTTGGTCCCACCACAAAAGTAAGAGTATCCGAGAATGAAATTGTATATGTCCTTCATCAGAATATACAATCTTTACAGAACAAAATACATGACTTGGAAATATTTCTCGGGAATATGGAGGCTCGCCCATATGTGATATGTGTTACGGAACATTGGTTTAGCACTTTTCCCGCGAATCACCATACGGAGGGTCTTGCGTTTTGCTGTTCATGAGGCTGATATGGAAGATGTACCTCAGGCTGTAGAGCTCAGCCGGGACGGCCATATTGAGAACTCGGCAGCAGCCAGTCATATGCTTAAAATTATTGTTGTGGGGATTTATCGACCTCCTTCAGGAAATACTGAGATATTTCTTGGGTGTGTATTGGAGAGGGTAGCCAACGTTACCGGATATAAAGCCGCCATATGTGGGAACTTTAATATCCGTTTCGAAGTGAGTTCACGATCTCGTAGTCTTTTGTTGGATCTTATGGGTTGTTATGGATATGCACAAAAGATATATGAACCAACAGTTAGGATGAACAACTACTCCTCTACCATTGACAACATATTTGCGAACTTTGAGGAACCTACAAGAGGTGTTGTTGTTCTGACGGACTTCTCCCCTCACGATGCTCAGGTTGTGAAGGTTCCTGTTGGCCAGAGGTTGCTGCAGCTGCTTGACGTACCAAATAAGCGTACTCTGAAGCTAAATTAACAGCATTCCAGTCGGGATTGGGAGACGTCGATTGGACTTAGGTTTTTCTGGCAACGGATTCTAATCGAGCGTATAATGGGTTCCTGGACATGTTTCTGTCACTGAGTTTTACATCCTCAACAATCAAAATTAAGATAACAGCCCGAATAAAGATTTCATCATAGAGAAAGTTGCAACTCTATAAGATGAAGTGACAGATAAATACTTAAAAAAGTATAGTAGTATCTTGAGAAGAGTTGTTCAAGAGGCAAAAAAGCTACATAATAGACTATATATTAGAGTCTAGGAATAAAAACAGAGCTGTCTGGAATCTTGTCAAGAAGTATAGTGGTCAACTCACAAAGAGAGTTTCTGTCTCGACACAACTAGCTCAGGGGAATGAAAGCTCAGAAGAGGTATTAACAGGGTGAACAACTTTTTTGTTGGTGTTCTACAACTACTGTTTTAATAGAACCAATAAATATATTTATCTATCTCAATATAAAAATGGCATCGAAAAAATTATTGATCTTCACAATCGGTGTATATCCCTCGAAGATGACTATATTGAATAAAAAAAATTGAATTTTACCAAATAAATGTGTTTTACTATGTTAGCCTACGAAGTTTTGGCCCACCACCATCCAGTGGAAGCTGGATGCCGTCATAGTGTCACGCATCTTGCTTCTATTCTCTTTAATCAGCAAGAATCAGAAGGTTGTTTTAAGATTGATATTACATCAAAATTGCAACCTTGTAGAAGAATGTAACGAATTACTGGTCCCATAAGAATTTTACTATACTTTAACATGCATTTACAACCCAAAAGTTGACTTTCATTGTTTTCTACATTCAAACTTATGTGAATTAAAACACTGAATCTTGTAGAAGTCCATTCCATGAAATATTTGTTTCTTCCACAATTTACTAATTCAAAACCTTACTTAATCGACTACAAGGACCTTCTGCTAATTCTTTATTATGAAGGTGCCATAAATATACAGAATTGGAAATAGAAATTCAATGATTGAATTATACACCATATCAAAATTTCTTGAAGCCCATAAGGCACTTTCTTATTATTTGATTTGTCTTCATAATGGCACCACAATCTTCAATTGAATTTTCACTAGTACAAATGTAAATATTTTATATTTTAGTGTCGAATTTCGAAAATCCAATTTCTTACAGTTAGACTTAAGCAGCACCGGAATGTTTCAATTGTACTTTATGGGAATGGTCATCTTCAGTGGTCAGTTGGAATAGCCTACAAATCTTAGACTTGCCTGGAGGTTTGCAGTACAAATGCTCATCTATGTATTGACAGGGACATGTGAGAGAATGGCAGTGGCGACCTCCCTTGGCAGGTGGACTAACTAAGTACCCGCGTACCACTTCCTTTCCCCAACGTGCTATATATCTTAGGTATAATAAGGTAGCTCTCTCCTGAAATCATAGAATGAAAAAATGATATGAAAATTGATGTGATACATCTGTACTCAGAAGAAGAATTATATCTCGAATTTTCTACTTTCTAACTCAAACTAAGATTTAGATAAACAATTTCAGGTTAAAAGAAGTTTGAATGTGGAAGGCTTTGACTTGGTAAAATTCCATTATCAATAATAAAAAACAAGTACTGTGTTTTAAGGAATTTTACTTAATAATTGCGATTCGTAACGCGTTTCACTACACCGTAGCTTCTTCAGACGAATAAATGTACAGAAAATAAGAATGAGAATATAAATATAAATGTTCTTGAGTAATTAAAAACTTATTGGGTTGCTTCTTCTTAAGCGGTTATTTATGACAGGTATATTCAATAAAATTAAGGAATAGATTGCTCCCCGAAGAGATTCAATAGAGGTGAAGGGCTTAAATCGAATTGTTCATTGATGAGTCTACCTGGGTGTTTGTATTTATTGATTTCTAAAGTTTCCCAAAGATCTACCTTCCAATATTTATTATCTGTACGCAAAATTTCAAAGTTTGGGTCGAAAGAGTGGTTATTTTCTAAGAGATGATTCGCGTAATTTGAATCTGATTTTTATTTGAAAAACTGCGTTTATGTTCCGATATTCTAATATTAAAATTTCTGTGTTGTACCAATGTAGAAATTATCACAGTCATTGCAATTCAATCTATAAACACCTGATATGATTTTATTATTTTTATATATTTGCCTAAATTATTATTAGTTTGGAAAGCTGTGTTGAAATTATTGCTACTCAAGAATGATTTCAGTTTCTCACTTGTAATGCCAACGTAGGTTAAGGTGTTGAATTTTGTTTCAATTTATCGACAGGTAAACTTCATTCAATGCGATTCTACTTTGTTTTTATTTAAAATATTATTTATTAGTTTGAGATTGTAACCATTATTTTTGGCTAATTATATATAATTTGTAATAATTCATTATTACAAATTTGTTTAGATCAAAATTATTTCCATTTCAATAACAAATATTATAAATGAGATAAAAACACAAGGTTTAACTTTAATCTACACTTTATTTGAAAAAATTCGATGACGTTTCGCTGACACAGCAGCTTTATCAAGAATGACAAACAGAATGAAGAGTATGGTATTATAAACAAATCGTAGAACAAGTTGGTTGAATAACAGGAAATTCTTGATAAAGCTGCTGTGTCATCGAAACGTCGTCGAATTTTTTCAAATAAAGTGTAGATTAAAGTTAAACCTTGTGTTTTTTATCTCATTTATATCATGGATCTACATCAAGTAACGGCCTCCACAATTCAAATAACAAATATTATACTATCGAAGACGGCTTGATTATGGGCAATCCGTTAAGTCCTTTGTTAGCAGAAATATTCATGAATAATTTAGAGAAATTAATTCATAATCATTCACTCAGTAAATATTGTTTATACTGGTATCATTATATAGACGATATCATTATTTGCTTCACAGGAACAGATAGACAGTTGAAAATTTTCGAAAATCATATAAATTCATTACATCCAAAATTGGATTCACAACCGAAATAGAAAGCCATAATTCGATAAATTTCTTAGACGTAACAATGTCGAATGAAAGTGGAAAACGTGTTTTCGCAATTCATCATAAGCCGTCACATACAGATATTATAATACATTACTCGTCGTGTCATCCGTATCAACATAAAATGTCAGCATTCAATAGTTTTATTCATAGATTGATTAACATCCCGTTATCACCAGAAAATTTCAACAAAGAATTAAATTTGATTAAACAAATAGCCAAAAATAATGGTTACAATCCCAAACTAATAAATAATATTTTAAATAAAAATAAAGTAGAATCGCATTGAATGAAGTTTACCCTGTCGATAAATTGAAACAAAAATTCAACACCTTAACTTACGTTGGCATTACAAGTGAGAAACTGAAATCATTCTTGAGTAGCAATAATTTCAACATAGCTTTCCAAACTAATAATAATTTAGGCAAATATATAAAAATTATAAAACCAAATCAGGTAAAAACAATAAATCAGGTGTTTATAGATTGAATTGCAATGACTGTGATAATTTCTACATTGGTAGAACACATAGAAATTTTAATATTAGAATATCGGAACATAAACGCAGTTCTTCAAATTAAAAATCAGATTCAAATTATGCGAATCATCTTTTAGAAAATAATCACTCTTTCGACTCACAGTTTGAAATTTTGCATACAGATAATAAATATTGGAAGGTAGATCTGTGGGAAACTTTAGAAATCAATAAATACAAACACCCAGGTAGACTCATCAATGAACAAGTCGATTTAAGCCCTTCACCCCTATTGAATCTCTTCGGGGACCAATCTATTCCTTAATTTTATTGAATATACCTGTCATAAATAACCACTTAAGAAGAAGCAACCCAATAAGTTTTCAATTACTCAAGAACATTTATATTTATATTCCCATTCTTATTTTCTGTACATTCATTCGTCTGAAGAAGCTACGGTTTAGTGAAACGCGTTACGAATCGCAATTATTAAGTAAAATTCCTGAAAACACAGTACTTGTTTTTTATTATTAAAAGAAGTTTCGAAAACAAATATACTTCGAATACTGCATTATTCCATTCATTTAAAATCATGCGAAAAACTTTTCAGATAGTAATTCAGGTTTGATGTGCTCGTACTATCAAAATTGGTGTTTGTGATACTTAGAAAAGTAATAGTTAATCTTTAATGTCAAACAGCAAAAGTTAAAGTGCAGTGAAATGAAAAGAATGTTAAACCAAATTAAAATCAAGCATGAAGAAAATTCGAGAACATCCAAATAGGTTTGAGTTGGGTTAGTAAACAGAGATTAGTTTCTAAATATGAATAGAATCTAAACATTTATTGAAACGAACAATCTGAACATTTTCTGCGAAAACCTGTATTTTGAGAATTTTGTTACCCCAGACGCCAATGTTTCCATTCAGTTTAATTTTATTGGGACCAATATTGATGAAAAATCTATATCAATCCCTGCCATTCATTAAACCAAAATTATACCATAATATGTCAACCTTAATTTTTCAAGCAAACTGTATCTCCGACTATGGTATAGGGTTGTTCGGAAAGTAATTTCGTTTTTTCTTTTTGGAAGTGACGGACAGTTTTCGTATAATAAACAAATATTTTATTAAATTATATATTACCCGTTCTAGTCCAACACCTTTTGCCATCTTTCTGGTAGTAGCATAATTCCACGCTTATAAAACTTTTGATCTTTGCTGGCAAAAAACTGATCGAGGTGGTTTTTGACCTCCTCATTTGAAGTGAAGGTTTTACCGTCTTAAAAATTTTTGAGTGACCGGAAAAAATAATAATCCGATGGTGTCAGGTCTGGAGAATATGGTGGGTGTGGCATTGTATCCCAATCAAGCTGTAAAAGCTTTTGACCAAACTTGTGTGAGGTCTCGCGTTGTCTTGGTGAAACACTACACCTATTGAATAGTTCTAGCCTTTTCTGTTGAAGTGCATCATTCAGTTTGTCCAGCTGATGACAGTAGACTTCCGAATTAATCGTTGTGTTATCCGGTAAAAGCTCAAAACAAACAATTCCTTTAAAATACCACCAAACAGACAGCATCATTTTGGTGAATATCGTTCATCTTTTTTGCTCCATGATCTCTTGCGTTTGACGTTGTCGTATATAACCCATTTTTGGTTAGGTTAGGTTAGGTGATGATGCGCTTCAAAAACGGATCGTTGTCGTGACGTTTGAAAAGCGAATCGCAGACGTCAATGCGGCGACACGGATTTCTCTCTGAGAGAACATGGGGAACCCATACATCCAGTTCCGAGGATAATCCCAGCCCTTTCAAGTGGTCATAAATTGTTGCATTTGATAAATTTAATCTCAAACCGATCGCGCGTGTTGTTATTCGCAGGTTTACATCAACTAATGCCTGTATCGCGTCTTAATCAGCTTTAACCGGCCTTCCCGAACGTGGTGCATCTTTGACATTAAAATTGCCGATCGAAATTTAGCGAACCAATTCTGGCACTGGCGTACTATCAACACACTTTCTCCATACACATCAGTCAATTTCTTTCTGGCTTGAACAGCATTTTTACCCCTTCTGTAGTAAAACAGTAATATATGTCGAAAATGCTGCTTATCGCTCTCCATATTTAAAAGGGTACCAACCAAAAACTACTGCGTAGAATTAATTGGAATTCTTCACACACAAGCCTTGCTATATGAGCTCTCAAAGCATATAAAAATTATAAGGCATAAGTGTGAAGTTGGGTGCAAAAAATACAATTAACTCCTCTGTCGGGAAGAAACGAAATTACTTTCCGTACAACCCAATATAAATTTCATGAGGGATCTCTCTATTCTTCAAGTAATTCAATTTACATTGTTTTTTTATTATATTAATACGTTTTTCATTAGTTTTTCCCGTCAAATTCGACTGTTATATGTAAATTTATACTGTTTTGTTTTGACCTAATACTATACTTCTGTATCCTTTAGAAGGATTGTTGAGCAAATGATGAATCGACTTTCAATAATAACGAGAACGTTTTGAAAATGTTCACATGTAGTAGTATCATTCCAAGACATAAGCATATAACAAATTTCAGATCATCGTCCCATAATAATATATTCAATTGAAAATTGCCACTGTTCTTGGCAGAAACCTTGGGTAACAACCTTCACATCTAGCTCCTCTTTGTAATTAACAAATTATTGAATAATTTCATTTAGTTATATAAATTGTAAATAGCATACAAATTTTTTGAAAAACATTATTCTTTTCCTGATGAAAGGGTCCAAAACGCTTTTGCAGTTGAAATAGTGATTCTTCATCAAATAGTTTATTGATTCCGCCGTGATGATAATAAGAAATTAAACAATGTATTATGTTATCACAAGAGTTTATAGGAATTTTGGTCTCTCGACAATCTTCAGCTGACAACAAGTACTGAACTAAAGTTGAAATACATACATACTTGAACAGGTAGATACAAAATTAATGAGGGTGCAAACAAGAGGTTATAAACGAATTAAACACCTCAAAAAAGTCTAGGAAACACTTCTGAATATCGATATATCGTATCCAGAACGATCAATATGGATGATTTTTTTGAAGCTTTATAATCATTTCATGTATTCAGTGTTTGAAATCAGTTAGTTGGCACTTTGTTTCTGTTGTAAGCACAAATAAAAGATTCAAGTTTTGTGATTCGACCATGGAAAGACGACATTTGACTAGAGAAGAGATGTTACGAGCCGTTGGCATGCTCCAAGCTGGGAGCTCACAACGGGAAGTATCCAGTGTTCTAGGAAGTAGCCCAAGTGTCATAAACCGTTTATGGTCGCGTTTCAATGAAACAGATAGCGTAGAAGAACCCCATTCAGGTTGTTTCAGGATTACTACAGTCGCCCAAGACCGATTTTTGGTTTTACAAGCCAGAAGAGATCGTACTACCACAGCATCTCAATTAGCTCAAGAGCTATCAGGAGTTCATAATGTACAAATTTCCGACCGAAAAGTGAGAAATCGACTGCACGAAGGTCAACTCCACTCCAGACGTCCTTTAAGAGTTCCACAACTGACCCATGGAAATCGTGCTGCTCGTTTAGCTTGATGCCAAGAACACGTAAACTGGGATCAAGAGAGGTGGGCCACAGTTCTCTTCAGTGATGAATCTAGATTTAGTTATTATCCCGATTCGGGAAGAATTCGAATATGGAGGGAACCTGGAAAGCAAAACCGTCTCCAGCATGCTCGAGAAGTTGTTAGACAGGGAGGCGGATCACTGATGTTTTGGGGAGGTATACGCCTTGGTGGAAGATCTGACCTCGTTTTCATACAGAACAACCTCACGGGAAATTCTTACACAAATGAGATATAGTTTTACCTATAGTGGTACCGTATCTCCAAACAATGGGTCAAAATCCACTCTTCCAACAAGATAATGCCCCTCCTCATCGTGCAAGAGTTGCCTTGAACGTTCTTGAAGAGAATGATATCGATCTTCTACCGTGGCCATCCTGCTTCCCAGATCTCAATCCCATCGAGCATGTGTGGGACACCCTAAAAAGAAATCTCCTGCGTCGAAACGTCTTCCATCATGAACAGGAGATTCGATTAGCAGTTCAGGGGGCTTGGAATGACTTAGGCCAAAATGTAATAGACAATTTAATATTGAGCATGCCGCGACGATGCCAAAGTGTCATTAATAACAGAGGTGGACCTTCTGGGCACTGAAAAATATAAGTGCTTCCATATCGTTTCGAAAATATTAGTTCAGGATTTTTTTTTGTGTTTTACCAAATTTCGTCATTTTCAAATTTCAAATTTTTTTTTATAATAGGTGCTTTGGAGAAGTCAAATCTTATTTTGTTTTCTTGAGAATACATTATATACAAAACATCCTAACAAAAACCGAAAGATTTCTATTAATTCGAATCATCAAATTCATATTTTAAAGTAAGTGTTCCCTAGACTTTTTTGAGGTGTTTATGTTAAAAGCAGGAATTATTTAAAGAAATCAAATATGAATAACTAAGCCGGGCCATACTGGTCGTTCAGTAGATTCTCTATATGGGGTGTTTGTTAGAGTTTGAGAATGGATTCTAAGAAATATAACTATCGTTCTTTCGGTATTCTGCGAATAATTTGAAGTGGATCTATGGGTGGAAAATGATGGCCATTTTCAATACAATGTGAAGCGAAATTAGATTCGTCGGTTCTCTGGTTATTGTAATCTGATTGATGCGCTTTGTATCTAGTTTTGAATGAATGACCAGTCTGACCTATATCAACGCCTTCACAATCCATACTGGACAACTTGTAAATGCCAGTATTGTCAAATCTATCAGTTTTAGCTCTAATGTTGAAAAATTCTTGGGAGAGTTTCATGTGGGTTTTGAAAGCTACTTTTTTATGCAATATTTTCGCTGATAGGGCCAAAATATGTCAATGAAATGTTTTTATCTATATTTGTTGATTCTATACGTGGGTAAAATTATGATATGCTATTTGTGTTTGTTTCTTTCTGAACATTCCGTTTTTTATATTTGAGGGATAACCATTGTTCATAACTATTCCTTTAATAGTTGACAGTTTTCTGGACATATTTTCTTCGGATAATGGCAGAGAGAAAACCCTATGAATCATTGAATTGAACGCAGTGTATTTCTGAGATTTTGGATGTGATAAGTCATAAGGGATGCAAATATCAGTAAAGGTGGGTTTTCGATATAAACACCTCAAAAAGTCTAGGAACACTTACCAATATCTTTAAAATATGAATTTGATAATTCGAATTTATAGAAATCTTTCGGTTTTTGTTAGGATGTATTGTATATAATGTATTCTCAAGAAAACAAAATAATATTTGACTTCTCCAAAATTTATAAAAAAAAATTTGAAATTTGAAAATGACGAAATTTGGTAAAACACAAAAAAAAATCCTGAACTAATATTTTCGAAACGATATGGAAGCACTTAATGACACTTTGGCATCGTACCGGCATGCTCAATATTAAATTGTCTATTACGTTTTGGCCTAAGTCATTCAAAGCCCCCTGAACTGCTAATCGAAGCTCCTGTTCATGATGGAAGACATTTTGACGCAGGAGATTTCTTTTTAGGGTGACCCACACATGCTCGATGGGATCTGGGGAGCAGGATGGCCACGGTAGAAGATCGATATCATTCTCTTCAAGAACGTTCAAGACAACTCTTGCACGATGAGGAGGGGCATTATCTTGTTGGAAGAGTGGATTTTGACCCATTGTTTGGAGATACGGTACCACTACAGGTAAAACTATCTCATTTGCGTAAGAATTTCCCGTGAGGTTGTTCTGTATGAAAACGAGGTCAGTTCTTCCCCCAAGGCGTATACCTCCCCAAAACATCACTGATCCGCCTCCCTGTCTAAGAACTTCTCGAGCATGATGGAGGCGGTTTTGCTTTCCAGGTTCCCTCCATATTCGAATTCTTCTCGAATCGGGATAATAACTAAATCTAGATTCATCACTGAAGAGAACTGTGGCCCACATCTCTCGATTCCAGTTTACGTGTTCTTGGCACCAAGCTAAACGAGCAGCGCGATTTCCATGGGTCAGTTGTGGAACTCTCAAAGGACGTCTGGAGTGGAGTTGACCTTCGTGCAGTCGATTTCTCACAGTTTGGTCGGAAATTTGTACATTATGAACTCGTGATAGTTCTTGAGCTAATTGAGATGCCGTGGTAGTGCGATCTCTTCTGGCTTGTAAAACCAAAAAGCGGTCTTGGGCGACTGTAGTAATACTGAAACGACCTGTATTGCGTTCTTCTACGCTACCTGTTTCATTGAAACGCGACCATAAACGGTTTATGACACTTGGGCTACTTCCCAGAACCCTGGATGGTTCCCGTTGTGAGTTCCCAGCTTGGAGCATGACAACGGCTCGTAACATCTCTTCTCTAGTCAAATGTCGTCTTTCCATGGTCGGATCACAAAACTTGAATCTTTTATTTGTGCTCACAACAGGAACAAAGTGCCAACTAACTGATTTCAAACACTGAATACATGAAATGATTATTAAACAGCGTCGCATCTGCTGCATTTTTAGTTTTTTATAAAAAAAACTGAAATCTGTTGCGGCACTCTACATAGTTTGGTGAGAAATTGATGAAGGTGTTTATTTCTTAAAAAAATCATCCATTTTGATCGTTCTGAATACGATATATCGATATTCAGAAGTGTTCCCTAGACTTTTTTGAGGTGTTTATATCAAAACTTAGTGTGTTATTTATATGAGTGATTGTTAAGGCAAGAAAGGGAATATGATTATCGACTTCTCGCTCTATAACAGAATGTTAAACAATGTTTATAATTTCATGACTTTATAAAACGTCTAGTTCTAAATTCAATTTCTTTCTACACTTTAAAATTAAAATAACGCTCGTCAAAATGCTCATACATATTTTAAGCTGCAATATTTTCATAAAATATTCACAGTTCATCTTCTGATGATGTATCTTCATTAGCTTAACTCACTATAACAGGATCTATCATTGCATCCATAATATGATCCAGTTCCCACATTTTATTTTCTTCTTTAACAAAGTGGTATAATCTTTCCAGTTTTGGGATGCAACAGTAAGTTCGACGTCTTTTATCTTAAAACTTGTGTTCTTTCTAGGCACTTCACATGTGCCCATATTAATTTAATCGGATTCAATTCGCAGTGGTAAGGTGAAAGGCGTAGTATACACTACCTATATGTAGACAGTCCTTTTTTATGTTTTTATCATTCCAGCTATAGGTCCCGTGAATTGGTCACTTGTGTGACTAAGTTTCGGGATCTGGCGGATGGTCTAGTTTCCAGGATGGGAAGGATTGCTAACGAAGCATGATGAGCTCTTCTGGGACAAAATCATTCGGAGTTAAAATAGACTTCTCCGGGGGGGACTGCCTCGAGGAGTTTATGATGCAGGTGAGTCAAGCACTCCTCCGGCGAATTCACTAATTCATTCACGTTCTAGAAAAGAAAGCAAACTCTTGATAGAGTTGCATGCCAAAGAGAGGACACGATGGAGAACGACACTTTTGACCTTGCGTGGTTTAAAATCTGTTTGCAGGATAAAACAATGTTCTTATGATGTCTATATCGCTCGCCAAACGATATTCACTTCCCTAGACTGTTTCAGTATCTAGGTGATAAGGTGGATTGGATTCAGACATCATCCGGCAGCTGAGATCATTGTACTGGGTGACTTCAACGTTCATAACACCAACTGGCTCCGACACTCCAACAGAACAGATGAAACGGGAAGACAGGCTGAAACTTTTGCAATCAGCCATAATCTAACGCAGCTAGTCGACGTACCGACAAGAATACCTGATCACCCAACCGACTTCCCGGACACCTTCGATCTTTTTTTGATTTCAGATCCAGATGATTTTGGAGTGGAGGTCTCAGCACCGCTAGGCAACTCTGACCACAACCTTATATCTGCTACTGGATTCATTGTGCTGCCGCTAAACCAAGAACCTAAACCACCCAGACGTATTTGGCACTATAACCGTGCTAATTGGGATGAGCTGCGTGAATTCTTTTCGTGCTTCCCATTCAGTGATGTTTGCCTTTCAGATCCTGACATCAATGTGTGCACTGAATCTGTTACAGAAATCATTCATGCAGGAATGGATCTCTACATCCCTCATTCCATGAAAAGAACAACAGCACAAAAGCCATGGTTCAACAAAGACTGCGAAAGAGCCTCTGCAGCCAAGAGCAGAGCTTACAAGTCATGGAAGATAAATCCAAGAGGAAACAAGAACAACCTTCGTACGAATACGGAACGTATGCAACCTGACAACTGCAAGAGCAAAGGCCAATTTCAACGAAGGGGTAACTTATGAAAGTCAGACTTTTACGAGCAGCTGGAAAATAGCGAGAATTCAACCGATCCCAAAGAAAGGAAAAAAGTCCTTACCCCAAAACTACCGCCTTGTTGCACTTCTTCCCATCATGTCCAAAGTGATGGAGAGAGTGGTAAATAATGAATTCGTCAAATATCTTGAGCTGCAGGGAATTATTAACGACCGTCTGTATGGTTTTCGCAAGCAAAGATCGACAGGAGATCTGCTCGCCTACGTCACTCATGTTTGTACATCAACGATGGAAAAGCATGGGGAATCTAGAGCAATAGCCCTCGACTTCTCTGAAGCCTTCGATAGGGTTTGGCATGCAGACTTCTTGAATAAACAGCGAGGTTGGATAAGTAGCTTTCTTTCAAATAGATCAATACAAGTTGTGGTCGACGGTATAACATCTGATTGTTTCCAGTTGCAAGCAGGAGTACCTCAAGGATCCATTCTTTCGCCAACCTCGTTTCTGTTACAGATAAACGATCTTCTGTCATCTACAGAGAACAATGTCTTCGGTTTTGCAAACGATTGTACAATGGTTTCGTCTTTCAGTAGCCTGCGGCCGATTACAACTGCGGAATCTCAGCGTCAGAGATGACAACAAATCAATACCTTAAACTCTGACTTACAGAGAATATCTGAGTGGGGTCAGTTGAACCTGGTGAGCTTCAAGCGAGCAAGACGCAAGCAACTACATTTTCTAGAAAGGTCCCCGCTGGAGAACCTCCTCTAATGATGCAAGGCCACAAATTGCATCCAAAGATTCGATGCACCTTCTCGTAATAACGGTTAGCAATAGCTAAGTCGGCATAAGCTAAACTTAGTTTTCTTTTCAGAGCCAAGCCACACTTCACGTCATCTCAGCTGTTGCTTCTATATAAGGCGCAGATTCGACCTGCTTTGGATTATTGTTCCCATGTATGGAGATCTGCTCCCAAACATTCGTTGCGGATGTTGGATAGTGTGCAAAAACGGGCTGTGCGCCTCATAGACTACCCGGAGATCACCCGCGATCTCCAACCGCTGGCTCTCCGAAGACAAGTTGCTGATCTTTCTCGGAAGATGCTCCAAGGAGCTGAAAGACCTTGTTCCGTGAAAACTCATGTTCTGCCACAGCACTAGGCTGGCAAGGAGTTCTCATCATATTCTTAGAATCTATCGAAATTTTCAAACTCCAACAAACTCTCCATAGAGATAATCTCCTGAAGAACCAGTATGGCTTATTCGTCCATATTTTATATCTTCAAATGATATCTGCTTTTATCATAAATCGCTCATTACCTCTTGTTCACGCCATTATCATTTTTGTATCTATCTGTTTCTATATGTTGGTATTTCAACTTTAGTTCAGTACTTGTTATTAGCTGAAGATGGCCGAGAGATCGAAATTGCAATCCTGATTTTCAATAAACTCTTTTGATAGTATAATACATAGTTTAATTTCTTATTATCATCATTCCTCATCAACTCTTTGTTTTTAAATTATAATGAAATACATCGAGTGATGGAGTAGAAGTCTACACTTACAAAAAATTCTTGTGAAATGAATCGTAAACAACTGGATGACAGATGAAATTAATGGAATTGTAACATGTTAGTTGAACAACAGATTGCATCTTACATACATCTAACTTATTTTTACTTCAGTAAAGCCCCTGTCTATCAAGAAACCTGGACCACCTAGGACAACAGTCTCGATCTGTCAGACTTGCTTTTCGTATTATAACTTCTTCTACATATTGGCATGGACAAAGTGCTGACTGCAAATGCCTCCTCTGAACTGGATTACCTAACATTTCGTCTAGGGTCCAATCGAGACGTCTGCGTAAAAAATCCTTTCCCCATCTTTGCAAATATCTCAAAAATAACATCTCACCAAGACCCTGCGATGAAAAAATAAAACTGCTGAGACTGACAGTAAGTGATTCTATCGGGTATTCACCGATTCGAAGTTAGTAAAATTCTCCACTCTGAGTGGAAAGATCAAATTTTGAGAGAATGCTACGAACTCTAGAACCTAACCTAGTCTCGGACCGTGAACGAATTCTAGGACGTGTCATAACCGCTAATTACGAATGAATGCTACAAAGTAAAGAGCATAATATGAATTCTAATAGTGGGTTAATCCTTTACAATCTAGAACTTAACCTCAAACCGTGGGCGAATGCTAGAAACTCTAGAATCAAGAGAATCGTAGAAGAAATAGCCTCGCAAATGTCCCAGTGTAAACTTTCAAACATTTCTCTTACCTAAATTAAGTGCTGGAATAAATGGTATCGGAATAGACAATAGAAGAAACAAGGCTAAAAGGACCAGCCTCAAAAGCAAGAATAACTTTATCAGTAAATGAGCTTTATTCATATTTGAATTGTGGAGGCCGTTACTTGATGTAGATCCATGATATAAATGATATAAGAAACACAAGGTTTAACTTTAATCTACACTTCATTTGAAAAAATTCGACGACGTTTCGCTGACACAGCAGCTTTATCAAGAATGAAAAACAGAATGAAGGGTATGGTATTATAAACAAATCGTAGAACAAGTTGGATGAATAACAGGAAAATCCACACCGAGCCATTGTAAAGTTAGTATGAAAGGTAATGAAAACTAATTAAACAAGTTAAGTAGGGGTGAATAATTCACATCTACCTGTTCATTCAAAAGCTTGTCCGAATGTTTGTATCTATTTATTTCTAATGCTTCTAGGAGATCTAATTTTGAACTTTTGATTTTATATGTAATATGTCAAAGTTTTTATTGAATGAATGGTTTTCTTTTATTAGGTGGTTTGAATAATTTGAATCAGATTTATTTTATCGAAGCTACGTTTATGTTCAGATGTTCTTATGCCAAAACTCCTATAGGTCCTACCGATATAAATTTTATCACAAGAACCGCAATTGAGTTTATAGATTCCTGATTTACTTGATTTTTCAACACGAGATTTATTATTTTTAATATGTTTACCTAAGTTATTAGAAGTTTTGAAAGCTATATTAAGATTTTGTTTGACGAGAAAGGATTTAATATTTGTACTTGCAGAACCGCAGAATGTTAAACTGTTGAATATTTTATAGTCTTTATGAATAGGATATACTTCATTTATTGCTTTCTGATACAGTTTTTACGAATGATTAGATCTATCATATCCGCATTATATGAATTATTAATGGCTATCTGTTTGATGATGTTTAACTCTTTATTATAATCTTCTACTGATAAAGGTAAATTGAGTAACCGATGTACCATGCTGTTTAAAGCTGCAACTTTGTGATGAATTGGATGTAACGAGTAGTTATGTATAATTGTATCAGTATGTGTTGGTTTACGAAAGACCGAAAAAACATGATTATTATTTTGTTTAGTGATTTTCAAGTCCAAAAATTAATGGAATCGTTCTGTTCAATTTCTATCGTGAATTTAATGTTCAAATGGATGGAATTAATGAAATTAAGAAATAAGTCTAATTGACGAGTAGTTCCAATGAAACATACTAAGATGTCGTCAACATATCTATACCAATAAAGAAATTCGGGAATGAGTGGATGTGTATGAATTTTCTGTTCAATATTATTCATAAAAATCTCTGCTAAAATGGACTCAAAGGATTTCCCATGATCAAACCATTTTCACTACTGTAATAGATGTTGTTGAAAGAAAAATAATTTTGTTCAATGCAAACGTCCAACAGATTCAATATTTCTGATTTAATTATGTGGTTAACATGATTCGAATTCAACATGTTTTCGATTAATATTTTGACATCACCTGGAGGAACACTTGGGTATAAATTCTCAACATCAAACGAAATAAGTTTTGCGTTAGGTGGTAGGTTAACGTTTTTTATGTTATTTATCAATTCGAAAAATTTTTTATAGAAAATTTTGATTTGAATGAACAATAATTTTTAATGATATCTATAAGGTAGTGCGACAATTTCACGGCTGGGGCTGTAACGTAAGATACGACTGGTCTAACGGGGTTATTTACTTTATGAAATTTAATGATTGAATACAGTTGAGGTGGTTGAGGGTTTGGTAAAATTAATTTGTATTTATCTATTGCTTTAATTAAAGATTTTGCGTCATTTATTGCAATTTTAATATTTTTCTGGAATTTAATAGTTGGATCTTTGTTTAAAATTGTATAGTTTCCGGACGAAATGAAATTTAGAGTTTTAAATAGGTTTCATTGGAACTACTCGTCAATTAGACTTATTTTTTAATTTCATTAATTCCATCCATTTGAACATTAAATTCACGATAGAAATTGAACAGAACGATTCCATTAATTTTTGGACTTAAAAATCACTAAACAAAATAATAATCATGTTTTTTCGGTCTTTCGTAAACCAACACATACTGATACAATTATACATAACTACTCATTACATCCAATTCAACACAAAGTTGCAGCTTTAAACAGCATGGTACATCGGTTACTCAATTTACCTTTATCAGTAGAAGATTATAATAAAGAGTTAAACATCATCAAACAGATAGCCATTAATAATTCATATAATCCGGATATGGTAGATCTAATCATTCGTAAAAACTGTATCAGAAAGCAATAAATGAAGTATATCCTATTCATAAAGACTATAAAATATTCAACAGTTTAACATTCTGCGGTTCTGCAAGTACAAATATTAAATCCTTTCTCGTCAAACAAAATCTTAATATAACTTTCAAAACTTCTAATAACTTAGGTAAACATATTAAAATAATAAATCTCGTGTTGAAAAATCAAGTAAATCAGGAATCTATAAACTCAATTGCGGTTCTTGTGATAAAATTTATATCGGTAGGACCTATAGGAGTTTTGGCATAAGAACATCTGAACATAAACGTAGCTTCGATGAAAATAAATCTGATTCAAATTATTCAAACCACCTAATAAAAGAAAACCATTCATTCAATAAAAACTTTGACATATTACATATAAAATCAAAAGTTCAAAATTAGATCTCCTATAAGCATTAGAAATAAATAGATACAAACATTCGGACAAGCTTTTGAATGAACAGGTAGATGTGAATTACTCACCCCTACTTAACTTGTTTAATTAGTTTTTATTACCTTTCATACTAACTGTACAATGGCTCGGTGTGGATTTTCCTGTTATTCATCCAACTTGTTCTACGATTTGTTTATAATACCATACTCTTCAATCTGTTTTTCATTCTTGATAAAGCTGCTGTGTCAGCGAAACGTCGTCGAATTTTTTCAAATAAAGTGTAGATTAAAGTTAAACCTTGTGTTTTTTATATCATTTATTCATATTTTTGAAGATGTTGAGGCAATCGATGATGAGAACAAAAGACAAAGTCGAATTTTTTCTAGCCATTGTATTCATCAGATTCAATCCTTAGGGATTATCATTAGTTTCTCAACATATCATCCTCCAGCCTGTTGTGTCCACTACTGGACGTAGGCCTCCATTAAGCGCATCTAACGTGTCCTATCTTGGGCTTCTCTCATCCAATGACCGGCGACTCTTTGAACGTCATCGCTCCAGCGAGTTGAGGGTCTTCCTCTACTTCTTTTATCTCTTCTTGGTCCCCAGTTCAATATTTTTATAGACCATCTTTCGTCTTTGAGCCGTGCAACATGTCCCGCCCATTTCCATTTTAGCGTCGTCAACTTTTGTTCTTCGTGTTATCCCTGTGTTTCTCACCCTATCTTGTAGTTTTATCCCAGCATGGCCCTCTCCATTTTCCGTTGGGTTACCTCCAATTTGTGAACAGTATTTCTGGTCAATGTCAGAGTTTCCGCTTCGTATGTCAGCACCGGTAGAACACATTCGTTAAATAGTTTCCTTTTCAGGCTAGTTGGTATGTCACTGCTGAATAGATCCCGAAGTTTTCCATATGCTGCCCTGACCAACCCTTTTCTTCTATTCATTTCATGTGTCTGATTGTCTCTGCATATTCTCAATTCCTGTCGCAAGTATTTGTACTTGCTAACCTCTTCAATGACGTCGGTGTCTAGAGTAATGGTTCCTCCAAGTAATAGGTTCGTCATGATTTTCGTTTTATGTTTGTTCATGCGGAGCGTTTTGCCATCTCTTCATTCAGTTCTTTTATCATCACACCAACATCCTGTAAATTATACGTGATGAGTACAATGTCGTCAGCAAACCGTAGGCTGTTCAATTTTGTCCCGTCTATGTCCATTCCCTTGTGTTCCCGGTTGAGTTTTTCAAAACCGTATTCGAACACTGCAGTGAAAAGTTTAGGAGACAAGGTGTCTCCCTGTCGAACACCTCTTTCTATTCGGACTTTATGACTTTGTGAAGTCAACAGTTGAGTTGTTGTAGATGTTATACAGTAAATGAGTGTATCTATAATCTATGCGACATTGTTGCTGGATGGCTACTACCTCGATCGTGTCAAAAGCTTTTGGAAGTCAATGAAAATGAGCACCAAACGTCTGTTGTACTCAAGTGTCTTCCCGATCAATAGGTTCAATGTTATGAGATGATGGTTTGTTCCAAAACCTGATCGGAAGCCTGCCTGCTCGACTGGCTGGTAAAAGTAGAGTTTTTCTCAAATATTTTGCCAATGACCTTAGTGAACAATTTATATAAATGCGACAGCAAGCTAATTGGCCTGTAGTTGCATATGTCCGTAGCATCACCTTTTTTATAAATCAGCAACATCGTTACATTATTCCACTTTTCTGGGATAGAAGCATTTTCTAAGCACAAGTTAAAAAGATCCTCGATTTTTCGTAGTAGAGTTTTCCCTCCCATTCTAATTGCCTCAATAGGTATTTGGTCGTCCCCTGGAGCTTTGTTGTTCTTCATTTGCTGCATTGCTGATTTAATTTCGTCTATTGTGATTTCTGGTAGTTCTTCTGACCCTTGGTTCATGACTCCGCTGGCCTTTTGTGTTTGTTTCGGTGTTTTTCCCAACTCTATGCTACTCTTGTACAGGTTTTCGTAAAATTCCTCAACTATTCGGAGTATTTCATTTCTATTTTTATGACAAATGTCATATTTTTGTCAAAGTTTTGTCGCAAATTAAACAAGTTCCACGAAGAAATGATATATGGGCGATGTCAACCCAGATTATTGGGTCCATAATGATTCTAAAACATCTAAAGATCATAATCGGCATCACTTGAAAGACTGAACCTGGCCATCGGGGCTCTCTCGGTCAAACAGAGATGGAATTTGAGGAAATATCGCAGGTTATGTATTTTTTTTATCATCTCCTTAGTCCTTTTCATGACCTTGCCAGCTATGTAAAATCCTTTCTTAGATTTATTTTGACATATAAGAAGTATGATTGTTGAAATATTTTTCTGCTGGTTTTCTTTTTCCATTGTTACAGATTCCTGTCCCAAACACCCTTGTCTTCGTTTGGAAATCATGGAATGCAAGAGAGAATGAAGCGGCTAAGCAGAAAAATCTTTGGTACTCTTTATGTACACACGACACTAACACAACATAAACAGACAAGCTATTGCTAGTGCAATAGCGACAGGGAAACGAGTTTTTCCTCAGGTTTTTTCACTCGTTTATTGAATCATATACAAGATAGTATGGTTCCCCTGTTACATATCCTGAGCTCACACTTGTGTTTTTTCTGACACACACCAAAATTGTAGATATAAGCATTTTTTGTGTAAGTTCGTTTATCAGTTGGGTATTAGTTTTGTCGTGTTTTTGTAGGTTTCTTCGATCTTCAATCATTTGTCTTGTTTGTTGGCTTATTTTACTTTCTCGTATGTGCCTTGGGCAGCATCTTCTAACTGTTTCGATGACGGATTCTGTTATTTGCCTGTTCAATTCCTCAATGTTTCCATGGCTTGTGTATTTTGATAAGGCTCTGTTGATGGATTCTTGATGTTACTCAACACTTTCGGATTGCTCCATTTTCGTATGTTCTTTGGCTGAGTCAATCTGTATCTTTCTTTTCCTATGTTGATTTGGACTCTCACCATTCTGTGGTTACTTCCCACATTGACTTGGTTCAGCACTAATACGTCCTGTAGTATGTGATTATAAAGTCTATCTCATTTCTTGTCTTTCCGTCTGGGCTTATCCATGTCCATCTTGGATTAGGTTTCTTATAGTAAAAGCTTTTCATTAAGAATAAGCCGTTTGCCAACATATCAGATTGTACAAAAATTTGATAGCAACGAGAAATCTTTTACGCAGTTAATTCATATTTTAAAGAATTAAATAGGGATGAATTTTTTTTCCGTATTCCACTTACGCGCATATGGTATCTATGAAGTACACACTGTTGAATTTATTGTTCAGTCTGAGCATCTATTTATGAGTTGACAGTAAATATTTAATGCACCCTTCATTAAACTGAGCATAGCGAAGGACCTAACTTCTTGAAAACGATTGTGACTGGTGACGAGACGTGCTGTTTTCATTGAGAGCCCGAAACAAAGCGGCAAAGCCCTGAATGGAGAGCACTGAATGAAGAAAAACCCAAAAAGAGGTTAGGTTAGGTTAGATTTGTTTTAACGATTGTAAAGGAATTATCCACAAAGAATTTGTTCCACGCGGTCAGACAGTCACAGCAGACTTTTATTTGAGCGGCATAGAGTTGTCGTATTCGGCCAGAATATCGATAAAACTGCAGTTGGACTCTTTTGCACGATAATGCACCTTAATTGCCTTCAAACATTCAACCTATTCACCTGATCTACCTCCGTGCGACTACTATCTGTTCCCTAAGCTGCATTTGATGATGAAAGGAAAGCGGCAAGATTTGATTGAGACCATTGAAAGAACGGTAACCGACGCGCTGAAGACCTTTCCAAATGAGGAGATAGAGAAGTCGTTTGACAACCTGCTGGCGCTTGCAAATTTGTGTATCAACGCAGAAGGCGAATACAAAATGATTTGTATCAAAATGAATACTGGTTGTTTCTATTTTCAGAAAGAGTAACTCACACCTAGTAAAGATAAATCACTGAATTATTTTTCCTTTTATTCAGCAGACTAAAACAACCCAAACTTGTGTTGTAACACTAGCTTAGAGCACTCATTAATCATTCTACTGTGTCAGAAAGTACAATTTAACTCTGGGAAAGCCAAGCATTCATGCAAAAAAAATTCAGTCAAAAGAAAATCGACAACCCATACATCTACCTCTCATTCTCTCAAATATTGTAAATGTAAATGTAATGTTGTCCTTAGTCTAATCTTCGCTAATTACGATGGAGTATTACTATGTAAGTGTTCTAGTGAATCATTGATAGAGTGGCAGAATTGAGAATATTTTCCTTCGATTATATATCCAATTTACAACATTAAATGCATTTATCAATTCTAGAGTTCGTAGTTCAAGAGAAATTTTAAGAATGACACAGAAATATTTTCTTCAAAATTGTGAATAATATTGAAATGGTGGTATTATATCCAATGTTAAAGTAGGAAAAATTAATTTAGAAAATCATAAAGAATTAATTATTTTATAAACATATTAAAGTATATGAGACCCTTTACCAAAGATTAGAAATAAAAAGTAAGCAAACTGAATTTGCACCCTCAAAGCAGAAACATTATACATGGCAAAAAGCAACCCTTCTCATTAAATATTTGATTGCAAAATCAGATGTTCCGCTATGAGATCTAAGGTAGATTTCTATTCAAAATAGAATTACTTTATCTCACTGCAAAATAACTGGTACGCAAATATTCAGCAAATTTCCAGGAATCTGATAGCATTTGCTATAAATAAGCGTCAGAAAGTATACATTCTGTCAAAAAAAGTACCAGGAATTGATTATTAACAAAATCTGCTCAAAACAATTGTCAAAATTTTTGTTATAGGTAAGTTAGCACAACTGTTCTTATAGTGACGCGGAGTTTGAACGCGATCTGTCATTTAATTTGTTTACAGTGCGCCTTTCTGTCAGTTCTCACAAGTGTGTTGTTGTGATTTTTACAATGGATAAAAATATAGAACAGAGAATTTGTCTTAAATTTTGTATTGCAAATGGAATTTCGTGTGCCAAATCGCTGAAAATGTTACAGAAGGCTTACGATGAATAGATAAAAACAAATAGTTTACATTCAACAGCGGCCGAGATGTGGTGGAAGATTTTCCTTGCTCTGGTCGGCCAACAACATCTTCAACTGAAGTTAACATCGATTAAATTAAGGAAATGGTAATTGAAGATCGTCATTTAAGTTTGATAGACATAGACAATGAACTTTCTGTGTTTCACGAATCACTTCATACCATTTTAAACGATTGTTTGGGCATGAAACGAGTTGCCACTCGACTAGTTCCGGTCGCTGAAGACATGCTAGAACGAGTCAATTATATATAATAATAAGTTAATTTGTTGATAGACCCCATAATGAGAACAAATAGAAAAAATATAAATTTCATGCAAATAAACTTGATGAAGCAGAGGCTTGTACATTTAAATGTCTCGCCTGCATGCCCATAAAAAATGAAATAAAATAAAAATCACTTCGAAGCAAGCTTTAGTTATTTAGGTATCTAATGTCTCTCTCTTAGAATCAATGGAGAGACATCTGAAGACATCAACATCGAGAAAGGAGTAATTCAAGGATGTGTTCTTTCCCCGTTGTTGTTTAACGTTTTTTCGGAAGAGTTATTCAGGAAGGCACTACAGGATACCTCGGATGGCATAATAATAAATGGACAATGCATTAACAACTTGCGATGCGCAGATGACACGGTTATTCTAGCAGATAGCGCTGAAGCACTACAACGCCTAATGAACCGAGTGATGATAACCTGTAAAGAATTTGGAATGAAACTAAATACAAAGAAAACAAAAACGATGGCTATCAGCAAACACCAAAACAGAAAGGTCGGAATTAGGGTCAACGGAACAGAATTAGAACAAGTAACAAAAATAACATACCTAGGAAGTAGCCTTGATGAAACTTGGGATCACTCACTAGAGATAAAAACACGCCTGGAAAAAGCACGAGCTATATTTTATAAAATGCAAAAAATACTATGCAACTGCCAACTAAATATCTCATTAAGAGTTCGAATACTGAAATGCTACATTTTCTCCACCGTGCTATATGGCGTTGAAGCATGTACAATGACGGAAACAACACAAAAAAGAATAGAATCGTTCGAACTTTGGTGCTACCATAGAATGCTCAGAATACCTTACATGAGTCATACGACAAACGTAGAAGTTATGCAGAGGATGAGAAAGGATCGAGAACTTGTGCAGATAATAAAAGAAAGAAAGACGCAATATTTCGGTCACATTATGAGAAACCAAAAGTACGAACTGCTTCAACTTATCATCGAAGGAAAAATCGATGGCAAAAGGGGACCGGGAAGAAGACGCAACTCCTGGCTTAAGAACTTACGTCAATGGACTAATATAAGCTCTATAGAATTGTTCAGAGCTGCAACAAATAAAATAAGATGGGCAAATGTAATCGCCAACGTCCTTAAGGATAAGGCACCGTAAGAAGAAGAGAATGTCTCTCTCTAATCTCACATTTAGGATATTCTGTCACTGGTTCGGTAGATTTATTCGTCATAATTGGGTAGTTCGTCATAATCGGGTGATGTGTCACAATAGGGGAATCGGTCACAATCAGGTATTCTTTTACGGTCAGTATTTTTCTCCAACTCAACAGTTCCTTCATCTTTGGTGATGGTGTCTGCCAAATTCGCGTTCATTGTTGTTTCACCAACTATTGATGAAATCATGTACCATACCGACCCCACATTCATAAACGCATTGTAACTGGTGATGAGACATGGGTTTATGAATTTGACAAGCAAACCAGTCAACAAGCTTCGAATAGGCGCCTTCCAACTGAATCGAAACCGAAAAAACCACGTCAATGTCGATTAACACCCAAGGTAATGTTGATTGTTTTCTTTGATTATTGCAGTGTTGTGGATTCGGAATTCAAAAAGTCTGACGGTTAATAAAAAATATTATCTGAGCGTTATACGGCGTTTGAGAGAGCAAATTCGTCGAAAAACGCCAGATCCTTTCGCTCTACGATAATGCACCATCTATTAAGGCTATCATTGTGAATGCATTTCTGACTAGAAACTCAACAAATACCAACGAACAACCACCGTATTCACCTGATATGGCTCCGGTCCACGTTTTTTTTTCAAAAACTCAAATTTCCACTTCGAGGTACCCGTTTTGTATCGATAAAAGACATAAAAGAGAATTTGCGGCGAGAACTGAAATGGATTTCGGAAAAAAGCGTTTGAAAAATGTTTTGATGATTGGATTATTCGTTGGCGTAAATGTATTATTTCAGAAGGGGACTACTTTGAAGGCGATACAATAAATTTGGATGAAAAATAAATAATTTGTGTTTCATTGACTAATTTCCGGTTTTTCTCAGAATATATACCAATATATAGTTGTAAAAAACGTGTTTCTCAGTTGTGAAATTAAAAAAATTCATTGACCTTCTAATTGTACAGAGTTTCAGCACAATAGGTTTGTTCGCGGGTGCACTAACGAACTAACTCGCGCTTGCGCAGACTCAGAAAATAAGTTCGCAGGTCACGCAATTCTGGGATTTTTAATAACAGTCCCATCTTCGTGGAACAATCAATTGGATTCTTGACTATTTCGGAATCAGTTCTAGAGATCCTGATAATTTTTTTAAGATTAAAAATTCCGTTTGGATAATTAATTTAATGATTTAATGCGCTCATAATTGAATATTTTGAACGTTTTATGTAGTGTGTTTGTAGTATAATTTTTGTACTATTTAAGAAAATATAAGTACTTTAATTTCGGTGTTAACTTAACAGAAAATTTCTCATCAACCCATGAAAACGTGGAAGAGATCTTTTCGAAGAGTCGAAAACTAACGCGTATTTTGAGAAAGTAATCCCCAGTTTGTGGATGAACAATACAAGGATCATTTCCGTATTGATGGAGCTACTGCAGACTTTACAAATATATTTAATAATCATCATCATTACCAATAAGCGCTAATGCCCCACCTCAATTCGCATCCAGACAGTGAGGTCCTTGGCCTTAAGCCCAGCCGGTGACTGGCATTGTCCTTAAATCACCCAGCACTAGGTCCTGCCATGTGAACCGTGGTCTTTACTCGCATAGATCTTCGCATTCAGAATTTTCTTAGGCATCCTGCTTTTTCACCATCTGAACGTGCCCAAACCAACGGAGTCTTTGGGATTTTATGAATTTCGCAATGTCTTCAACGTTCCGTATGTCTATGATTTCGTTGTTAGTACGAATACGCGAGTTTGCTTTATCCATTCTCATTGCTCCATATATACGCCTGATGATCTTGCGTTCGAACCGTCTGATCATCTCTTGTTCAGTGAGTGTCCAGCTTTCACTCACATAGGTTATTACTGGTCGAACTAACGTTTGTAGATCTTCATCTTTGTATTTGTTTGTAATCAGTTTGCATTTCAGGAGTTTAAGGCTGGCAAAGTAGGCACGATCACTTCTCTGGACCCGTTTACTAATGGCGGCGCTTGTTTTCCTTTCGCTATTCACTAGCTCTCCTAGGTACATAAAGTTTGACATTCCTTGAAAACTATATTATCTATTTGGAGATCTTGACATGTTCGTTGGTCCTCTGAGGCAGACAGTTTCATGTATACTGTCTTCTTTCGATTAACAATAAGTCCCCATTCTTTTCCATTTTCTTCCATCTATTTGTACCCAATGATCGATCTTTGTCCCTGGCGATGCTAACTATATCTGCATACGCACATATCTGGGTTGATTTATTGAAGATGGTTCCTCTCTGATCAATACCGTGGATTGCTTTATGCAGTGCTATGATGAAGAGTGTTGTAGCCAGTCTATCTCCTTGTTTGACGTCAGGCGTAATTTCAAATGGATCTCTCAACATTCTCCTTATTTTCACATTTACTCTAGAGTTGGCCATGGTCATCATAGCTTTGTTAACAAGTTCAGGTGAAATTTCTAGATCTTCGAGTGCGTTTCTCAGTTCAGAGCGTTTTAAACTGTCGAAAGCTTGCTCAAAATCGACGAATAACATGTGCAGGTTGATGTCGTACTCATAACCCCTTTCTATAATCTGTCTTATAACAAAAAGTTGATATGTGGTGCCACTAGCTGCTCTTAATCCACATTGATAATCTCCAATCTAGTTGTTAGCGGTTTTCTTTATTCCAACATTCAGAATAGTTATAAGTATTTTATAGGCGGTGTCTAAACGTGTTATGCCTCGATAGTTTTCTACGTCAGCCTTATCTCCTTTCTGATGTATCGGGTATATGATTCCCGTACTCCAACTATCAGGCATTTTTTCTTGCGACAAAATGTCTTGGTCTTCTTCTACTGAGGTTCCGCCATACTGCAGAAATGCCATCATCTCCAGGCGCTCGATTGTTCCACAATCTTTTCAATGTGTTCTGCCTCGTCCAAGGTTATATATATATATATATATATATATATATATATATATATATATATATATATATATATATATATATATATATATATATATATATATATATATATATAGGTTTGTATTGTAATTTTCTTTAATGCAATGAAACAAAAACGGTTCATCCTATTTCCAAATTGATTTGATATTGAAGCACGATCCTTCCGGTTAGTTGTGAAATATAATTTCATTCAAATGGCTGCCTCGGCTTTCCTTCAGTACCCCATACGGTCGGGTCCAATTTTTTAGTGCATTTTCGATTGTATACAGCTCGATTTCAGATCAAATGTTGTTCAAGTCTTCCTCTTCAACGGGGCGCAGTAGCGCTCATCATTGATCACATCGGCGGCTCCTACCTCATTTTCAAAGAAAAAAAATGGCCCAATGATGCCTACAGACCTAAATCCGCACCAAACCGTCACTCTCTGAGGATGCATCGGCTTTTCCATGATAACGTGCGGGTTTTACGTCCCCCAGATGCGGCAATTTTGTTTGTTCACGTATCCGCCAAGATGGAAATGCGCCCCATCCGAAAAGATGATTTTTGGTAAAAATCGGTGTCGTTTTCAAGCTAGTTTTCTAACCCAACTGGTAAAGTGAAAACGCAACAGATGGTCTTGTGGCTTCAATTCCTGAACCAATTGGACTTTGTGCGGCGTCATACCAAGATCTTTAGACAAAATTCGCCTCAGCGATGTCTCTGAAATGTTCAATTGTTGAGAACGATGCTTCAGTGATGTTCCTGGCGACTCACGCACACTCTCGGCAACATCGGCTATATTCTCAGTTGGGCGCACTGTTTTTGGCTTATCAGGTTCAGTTGTCAATAAAGGCGCCTGTTTCTCCCAATTTTTTCAAAAGAAAACGCACACACGAAGCTGACGGTGCCTCTTTTCTTTCCATTTCCGTACGTAATTTCGCACACATTCTACAACATAACCATGATTTCCAAAGTAAAACTGCATCATTTTAATGCGTTCCTCAAGCGTATACACAATCATTTTCGTTCCGCGGAATGATCAAACTAACTTTCTAACAAATCAGAAGTGTCTTCAAGTTATCAGTGTCAAAATAAAATAACCCCTAGTTCAAAATGTTATCTGTGTAGAAATGAATTCTAGTACATAGGTTGGTTATTCTCCCAAGGAATAAAGTGTTACCTGTCGTAATGTACGAAATAGAAATCGATGTGTAAGGATAGGTGAATCGGAGTTCAAACACAAATCTCGAACCATCTCGTTCGCGATAACCACAGAATTCCTGAACGAATAGAACTTGACAAGCGCTCAGAACCGGTTCAGTTGTAATTCAAAATTGAATTGGAATAACATTCGCAGACTAAATTTTTTTTTTTTTTAATTTTTTAAAAAGGAAGGAGGGTCGTGGGCAAATTGGCCCACGACCGTCCTTCCTTGACCTTTAAGGTCTGGACTTGTCATTTTCGACATTATCCATCAATTATCATAATATCCTCAAATATGGACATTCACAACACCCATGCCTTCGCCGGACTCGAACCGGCAGCCGCATGTGTGCAAAGTGGGAAGCATGTGTTCTTCCCACCAAGCCACAGGCGGTGACTTCTTCGCAGACTAGGTTGTTGTGTAAGTGTAAGCAATACGATTAAAATGGAGTTAATAGATTTTAGTAACATACATCTGATTTTACAAAAATATTTCCATCTAAATGAAAAACAAAATCATGCCAATTCTGCAATGAACATTCACTGAAATCAACACTTACCTGTTTCCTAGACAACCTAGTGGTCCTACTTCCCTGAATAACTATGTCGTTCGCGGTTATATCCATTTTCTGCTCCCAACCGCTATTTTGATCTCTCTCTTGCTGATCGATGCTCGTCTGAAGATGATTGATACATGGCCCCGAGTCCATGTACAAAAAGCACAAATTCACTTTATGGCATGATATCTTTCCCCTATCATCTAAAGCTATGACGATTTTGTGCCTTAAAAGTTGCTTATTGACATGAGCGAGACATTTTTCCAGATTTCGAGTCAATTTGAATTTAACCCACATGGATAAGAAAATTGCAGCCGCATTGAACATCAACCAACCTATTCCTAAACCAAATAACGTCGGTCCGGTTTGGTTTGAGAATAATACTCCGAAAAGTACTAGAAATGCCAAAACTACCCATACAACAAGTACTCGTTTGTAACAGATATTGTAAATTGTGAATCTGAAGTCGTTCACTAAGAGTTCCATTGCCTGAACATATTCTTCTACTGTTAACTGAAAGAAAAATTATTAGGTTTTTATAAGAGTTATATTAAACATTTGGTGATAAAATCAATTGAGATTTCAATTTTGATATAGCACTATTGAAATAGTTAATTGATTCCGCCGTCACTACGTGATAGTTAATCATGATGATGAGAAATTAAACCATGTATATAATCTGTTAAGTAAGAGCGTATATGGCTTGATTCTTTTTTTTTCAGTTGGTAAATAGGAAAACCCTGATATTTCGTCATCAAGTGACATAACCTCTACCTTTGACGCACCTTTGAAAAGTACGTCGCGAAAAATGAGTGCAGCATACGCCGAACGCTTCGAGGCAGTTTTCCCATTCAAAAAAACCAAAAATGCCCTGTGCAGTGGCGGCAAAATACTTGACAAAGTCAAAGCCTGTTGTTCAAAAGTGTGTGCAACGCTTCAAGGAATCGAAAAACGTCGATGACCTTCCCGATCGTGGCTCAACAGGGAACGTGACCAAAAAACGATCGTGAGTTGGTTCTCGCGCAATTTAGACTTGAGCTTGCGTGAAGGGAGAGCGAAATTAAATCGAACAGGTTTTAAAATATCGCACATAACTATTTGCGTGCAAATAGCACAATGAAGAAACCGCTGTTGTCTAAAAAGCGCGTTACTAAACGTCTAGCTTGGGCAACAAAAAATCGTGATTGTAATAACGTAAATTTCTCCGACGAATCTTCTGTTTGGGGTTACGTTATCGTACCACGGGCTTGGTCTTCCCTCTCGAGTAATTTTGTCACACATCCCATAAGAGAGGGTTTCGGGACTTTGTACCTCTTTACCGTGAACCTGAATGCTGCTGGAATAGTCAAAATTTACGAAAAAGTCTTATTACCGATAGCCAAAAGTCAATTCTTGATAAAAACGAAGACTGGATCCTGCTGGATATCAATCATATTGAGAATGTCGGGGCCCACATAAAGCACAAGCTTCGAGAAAGAACCAACTTCACTCACAAACTGCTTTCCCGAGAAATTCGACACATTTGGAGAGCATTTCCAGTCAAATATGCCGAAAATTGGTGGAAAGTATGCCAAGAAGATGCCAAGCGATTATTGACGCTGGCTGTGATTGGATACCTTATTGATGAGATTGCGGCATACTTCGTAACATGTATAATAAATTTATGTAACGAGGGGTCTCCTCAAATAAATTTTTGGATAAATTATGCCGTATATGCTCTTCCTCAACAGACTGTACGGTCACAAGAGTTTATTGAAAATCAGGATTGCGATTTCGGTCTTTCGACCATCTTCAACTAAAAAGAAGTACTGAACTAAAGTTGAAATACATGCATAAACAGGTAGATACAAAATTAATAAGGGTGCAAACGAGAGATAATAAACGAATTATCTTAAAAGTAGGTATTATTTAAAGATATCAAATATGGACTAATAAGCCGAACCATACTGGTCGTTGAGAAGATTATTCTATTCCTATGGGTAGTTTGAAGGGAGTTTGAAAATTTCTTTGGGGGGACTTTGGGACTTTGGGCCTTTAGGTATTCTGTGAATAATTTGAAGTTGATGTATGGGTGAAAAATGATGACTATTTTCGATACAATGTGAAGTTAAAGTAGATTCGTCGGCACTCTGGTTATTGTAACTAAAAATAATATTGTTTATTTTCCTATACAATTTTGTGTGTATATGAGTTGTGAAAACCAGGTTGTTGACAATAAACTCAGAAAATAAACAGAAAACTGCAAAGTCATATGACAGTCTGCAGTATACTAATCTAGTTTTTTCCATAAGTAAACCTAACACACCGACATTGATCTGCTAAACAAAATAAAGAATGAAAACAAAACTCAAACAGAAAAACTAAGGTTTTACCTAAAACATAATTATTTCAAATTCAATAACAAATTGTATGAACAACCTAACGGTCTACCAATGAGATCTCAATCGAGCCTTTTACTATCTGACATTTTCATGGCGTATATTGAAGATATCATTCAATTCCTCCAAATCAAAATTAGTACATTTTTGGTATAGATATGTAGACGATATACTTGCATGTTTCATAGGAACCGCTAGATAACTAGATCAATTTTTAACTTACATCAATAGCATTCATCGAAAAATTAAATTCTAAATAAGAGAGAAGTCAATAATCAGATTCACTTTTTTGACCTAACAATCACTGATAAAAATAACACGCTAAGTTTCGATATTCATTCAAAACCCACCTTTACTGATATTTGCATCCCTTATGACCGAACACACCCAAAATCTCATAAATAGGCTGCGTTTAATTCAATGATTCATCATCATTCAAGAAAATATGTCCAGGGAAGTATCAACTATTAAAGAAATAGCTAAGAACAATGATTATCCCTTAAATATAATAAACGGAATGATCAGAAAGAAACAAACACAAATAGCGTATCATAATATTTACCCCTGTATAGAATCAATACAGATGAAGAAATTTCATTAAAATATTTTGGCCAGCGGAAAGATTGCAAATGTCATTTCAAAACATCATAAAAAAGTAGCTTTCAAAATCCCCATGAAGCTCTCCCAACAATTTTTCAATACTAAAGACAAAACTGATAGATTTAGCAATACTGGAGTTTACAAGTTGTCCTGTCAGACTGGTCATTCATTCAAAACTAGATACAAAGAGCATCAATCAGATGACAATAACCAGAGAACCGACGAATCTACTTTTTACACATTGTATCGAGAATGCTGTTGTCAGATAAAGATGGTCGAGAAACCAAAAATCCTGAATTTCAATAAACTCCTATTGTGAAAGTATAATGTATAGTATAAAACATACATAGTTTGACTTCTTATTATCATCATAATTAACTGTCACTGGGCGTGCCGGAGACTATTGGGCCCCAGATGGGGACTTAAACCAAAGATAATATACTGGCTGTATACAACAGTGATAAGACCGCTCCTGACCTATGCCGCCATCGTATGGTGGCCTGCACTGGAAAAAGGTATAAAACGAAATAAAATCAACAAGATCCAACGGTAAGCATGTCTGGCAGTCACGGGAGCCTTGAGATCCACACCCACGGCCTCCATGGAGTGTCTTCTGGGCATCCCTCCACTACACATAGTGGCCATGAGGGCCTCTTTGAGACTGTGGGAGGGAGGTATGTGAAGGGACAGAAATTCAATATCTGGACACTTCACATCCCTGAACAAAATCAGAGAACTCCGACCTGACCTCACAAGAGATCAAACAAGAGCTACCTACTACTTTGACGAACCCTACAAAGTAGTTATTCCACCAAAAGAAATTTGGACCAAACCCAAAGTCTTACTCATCCCACAGGTCCCCACCTGGTTTACAGATGGGTCCAAAACCGGGACGTGTACAGGCATCGGCGTTCACGGTCCTAGGGGAAACATTATGATTGCGGTGAGAGACAACGTCACCGTAACACAAGCAGAAATATTTGCTATTCTCCGGTGTGTACAGGAAAACCTACATAGGAACTATAGAGGCGCATACATCTACATATGCTCTGATAGCCAAAACGCCCTTAGATATCTTAAAGATACGAAGGTTATATCCAAACTGGTTGACAAATGCAGAACAGTACTTCGACAACTCAGTGCTACAAACAGAGTTACTCTGATTTGGTGCCCAGCCCATCAGGGCATCGAAGGAAACGAGATAGCAGACAGCCACGCTAAAAAGGCAACAGCTGTCAGGCCGATGGGACCAGAACCAATTCTGACTACCCCATGGACCCGTGTGCTCTCTTTCTTTTAAAACTGGACCACCAGCGAGGCCCAAAACTACTGGTCAGACATCTCGGGACTGAGATAGTCAAAAAGGCTCATAAAAGTGCCGCAATCAAAGAAGAGGGTACATTAACCACTGTCCCTTGAAAAAAAGTCTGTTGGGATGATAGTAGGCCTTTTAACGGGACACCAACTCAAGAAACATCTACATGTTATAAAAATATCGGAAACCACACAATGTAGTGGTTGCCTAGACAATGACGAAACAACAGAACACATACTCTTCGAATGTCCCGCTCATAAGGAAACCAGACTGAACACCTTGGGCACTGAAACACCTAGCGCCTGGATGATCCAGGGGGTTGCCCATATAGGCGCTGTGCAGGAAGAAGAGAAGAACTGTCACGTAGTAATGGCGGAATCAATTAACTATTACCTATAACCTAATACTTTAATTTCAATCCGTTGTTTCAATAAAGTCAATGTTATCAAGCAATTACATTTCCCAGACTATTCAAATGAAATATATCAAATTACAATCAACTGAAATATTTTTAAATGAACGAAGTACTGTATTGTTATTTGAAATATAAAAAGATATGGAATTGCAGTATTAACAATAGCTGTATTTAATTGCAACATAACTTGATATTAATTACCCTATCAAAACGAAAATTTATGATTATAATTATGAAGGATTTACGTGTTGTTACACTTGAAAATGGTCAATTTGGTATTTAAGATTAATTATATAGATATTCCTCAAGAACTGTCGAATTTGGTTACTACTTCAGTATAATAATCAGTTGCTATCACGTCCATAGTGAAACATTTCGGCGATCAAACGAAATATCAATATCAAAAAGAAATTATTTCTCACCGTTAATCCCTGAGCCATAAGTTCCTCAGGTACAAGTTCTGGACGGAATCTAGCAGGTGTGATCCATGGAAATGACGAATTTACCGGCAATAAAGTAACAATCACATCTCCGTTGACTGCAAACAAAAAATCAACATTACATAAATTCACACATTTCAATTCAAATGAGAAAGACAAGTGTTACCTGAAATGTCACCAGACTCTTAAAATTTACAAGATTCACGTTCAACTGATGATAAAGTCATGAAAAAATAAAGAAAAAACCTATTGCTGCATAATACTATCAGTAAATACTATGATGGCTTATAATTTGGAGGCTTCGGCTTTCACAAATTCCAGTCATTACATTTAAAAACTCTTTCAAAACACCCTTGGGGCTTAGCCAGATGCATATCTTCTCTTTTACTGGTATAACCTTTATAAAAATTCAATGAAGTTGTATTATATTCTGCCAAAATTCTATTAGCAATAAAAAATTTGAGACAAATTTTATGTTCGATATTTTTATCTATTGTAAAAATCGCAACACACACGTGTGAGGACTGACAAAATCGAGCACTGTAAACAAACTAAATGACAGATCGCGTTCAAACGCCGCGTCCGTATAGAAAACAGTTGTGCCAACTTAGCAATCACAAAAATGTTGACAATCGTTTTGAGCAGATTTTTGAAATAATTAATTTTTCAACCTCTCTGAGTTTTGGAAATGTTGGAAAATGAGTTGTTGGGTTTTTTATTGATGAGCCAAAGGTGAATCGTGACAGAATAAAAAACCAGCCATAAAAAGTCAACAATCAAAGTTGGTAACAGTTTGGTGGTCTTCGTCTGGCTGTTCCCCAAACATAAAAAATATTTCATGGTCATTGTTTTAACTCGATTAAGGAGAAAAAGGCGGAATCAAAGAAGAAACTCATAGCAATGAAGCATAATGAAAGTTTCGGAGCTCGGAAGAAGCGTCTAGGAATGTATTGCCGTCGAAAGAGAATACTAAAATTTCGATGAGTGTTTCTCAATTTGTTTTGGACATCCTGACCAATCAGCTGGCCTCTTTATTCTGAAACGGCATCTTCGAGAAAGTTACACGAATGCAAGGAAAAGTCATAATGTGGGAAGTATATTGGCAGCAGATGATAAAACAAGAGCAGTTTGGAAGGTGATAAATGAGGAGAGTAGCAAAACCCGTCTAACACGTGAAAGCGAAAGCACCTTGACAACGAGTCAACTGAATGACTACTTCTCTTCAGTCAGACAGTCTATAAAAGCCAGTGCTCGCCATCCAAAGAAAAATCGATGGAGATGATTAGAAATTGAAAAACACATACGCCGCTCTTGTCAAGTCCTCAGGTTCATTCGCCCGACTACTGAAGAGGAGCTGGCTGATGTAGTTCAGAACTTGAAGAGCAAATATTCGTCGGATGCATATGGAATGAATGCTGTCATACTAAAGAGAATTTTTCCTTCAATATCAAATTTCATGTGTAGAAGGATGAATCAGTGTTTGGAGCAGGGTGTTTTTCCCCAAGAACTTAAGATTGCGAAAGTGGTTCCAATCTACAATAATCTTTAATGAGACGACCCAGAACCGGGGTCTATTTTTTTTGTTAATTTGCTAAAACTATCCATATATTTCTTGGTTTTGATCTGATTGAATTTTATTATCAATTGTGATAACTGTATTTTGTAGATCTACCTACATAACATTTCATATTGTTTATCTGAATTCAAAATTACAGTGAAAATACGGTCATTTGCCAGAATAATTCAATAATTTAATTTTAAATTCTCAATATAGTAGAATATTACGTATCTTTATAGCAGCTTAAAATCACCCAAAAGGGTAAATATCGAGGCGAAGGAATTTATCTAAACTCAGATAAGAAATCCAGCGAAAACAATATTTGAATTTGGGAGGCTTTTACTTGGTAAAATTCCATTATCAATAATAAAAACAAGTACTGTGTTTTAAGAATTTTACTTAATAATTGCGATTCGTAACGCGTTTCACTACACCGTAGCTTCTTCAGACGAATGATTATGCAGAAAATATAAATTTATTTTTTTTTATATTTTCTGCATAATCATTCGTCTGAAGAAGCTACGGTGTAGTGAAACGCGTTACGAATCGCAATTATTAAGTAAAATTCCTTAAAACACAGTACTTGTTTTTATTATTGAAAACAATATTCGCCTTTAATACCTAAGCTCTTAAGCACCCTTTCGTATGTCCACGATTCCACACATCTGGTATTTTCTGAAACAGCAATTCCCACGTCGCGACGAAGGAACGCGTTTGTAAGAGACTATGTAACAGGTACTTGAGTACCAAGGGTAGAGGGAAGTGAGGGTGTAAGGACTGCTGTCTCACGCATATATAAGGATCGCGATCGCGACGTTAAGGGATTATTATGATTATGATTACTATTGAGTTATTTTTCGTCAGATGTGCAATTACTCTTATTATTCAGTCATCCAGTTTTCGAAGCTCAGTGAATTTACTCATTCGTGTGAATCGGAATTAAATTTAAATTAATTAATCGTGCATAACATGAGTCCAGAAGAATGGTAGACGCAGACTGTTCCTCTCCGAGAAGCCGGACAGGGGAAGAAGAAGCACCGTTCCCGATGGGTCCCACAGGTGATTACTTTCCAAATTTCCTTCAATATTTCCGTTCACCATTTAATCTTTACGAATTTCCTGAAGTATATGCTACGTAATTTCTAAACGCGCTAAGGGCGAGTTGAAATAATCATTTCTCAAATTCCAAATTATTTTCACATATTTTTTCTCTTCTTGGCAAATGATCTATTTGAACTGCACTGACATTTTCTAATATTTATTTTGAAGAGTTATTTTATAGACTTACTCCAAACGTTTGCTTTCGTAACTTGGTAGAATTTGAAATGTACTGAATTTATTTTATATTGATTTCCAAAGTTGTTTTAACTTGACACATTATTTTGAAGTATACTAAAATTCTTTAGTATTGATTTCAACATTTGTTTATCAAACTGGCAACATTATTGAAACGTAATTAAGCTATTGTGTACTGATTCCAACAACTTTGTGAACTATTTGAATTTGAAATGTTATGAAGTTTAATATTGATGTGAAACTTTACTTTTATAACTCCGGAAATTGTTCTCATTGAAATGTTACTAAACCATTTTGCCAATAGGAAATCTTTTGTTATAATCTGATGAATGATACACTTGAATGTGAGAACATTTAATATTGATTCTTATCTTTGCTTCTATAATGCGCCAATTACCTATTTGAAATATCATAATCCTTCATTCGGTATTTCTATTTAGCTCATTTTATAACTTAGTAGAACATACTTAAACTGTAACGAATATGTTTATATTTCATAGTACCCAACTATGGGGAAGATCTTACTTTCAAATTGTTGATTTGATGTCCGATACTCTTAAGCTCAATAAGGGAACTTTCCCTGCTTTCAGGTGTAATGATCACCTACGAATAATATCATAACTCATTAGTATAAATAAACGGCTTTAGGGACGATACGCATGTATGGACCCACAGACATTGAGGCTTGTATGTTGTCGGTATGAAAGTTTTGAAGAATGTCTAAGTTGGTGGAATGTATATGACGTTTGTGGTACATACAAGTGTATGATCAGAGGGCATGATTCCCTGGTTGGCAAATCCGCTATATGGGAATAGAATATGATCCGCAGTCAGTGACAAAATAAAATAATAATAAAACTGCCCGTTGGCGCTCAGTTGAGCATAAAGAATCACGTATGGCTTTACGGGCTTACCTCTAGTTCCATATTTAACGTTTTAATACTATACGAATTACTGAATTCGATTAAAAATACGCGAGCGAATTAACGCTTGCAAGTTGTCAGCTGTGGACGTGTTCCTTAGAATTTCAAAAGTAAATCTTTCAGAGTTTGGAGTATCAGGGCAACGACCTCTTCAGAAAACATGATATCATATTACCAAAACCCTTAGATCGGGTCAGTTACCACTCATAAGATGGGTGAGGGCCGATTAAGCCTGTCTATAATAATCTCATATCCGAATTCCATCCAGAATATGGATGAGGGCCGATTAAGCCTGTTTATAATAATTAAATATTCCAACTTCCACTCGAAATATGGGTGAGGACCAATTAGGTCTGTTCATAATAATTAAATATTCCAACTTCCACTGGTAATATGGGTGAGGACCAATTAGGTATGTATATAATAATCTAATGTATCAACTTCCATATCTAAATGATCTGATGTTTCATTAAATTCATTAAAATACGCCAAGGAATGCAAGGATAAGAATTTAATACAAATGCTGCAAAGATCAAATAGACATTGTTATCTGTTTTTGATTTTCTAATTTCCTTACCTATGGTTTAAGCGACGAAGAATTGGTCGTATCACATCAAACCTTACATAAAAGAACTTGAGTAGGTTACTACAAATACACAACACAACAAAGAAAAGGGTCCTATTTTATATAACAGTCGGTCTCAGGTGTAATTAATATGGGGAAGAAAATAAGATAATTCGGGTATTGCAATTTACACAAAAACGATGCATTTTGCATCGTCTTTCATAGACCGGGGTTGGGGGTATTTCAGTAACAGCTACAGGCCAATATCTGTTCCACCAGTAATATCGAAGATTTTCGAAGAAATTCTAAGACGAAGGCTGATTGATTTCTTGGATGAAATGCACGTTTTAAATGATAACCAACATGGCTTTAGATCAGGTAGGTCCAAGACAACGGCTCTGGTTGGCCTGCTGGAGGGCATAGCTGAAGCTTTGGATAACCACCAATGTTCGGAGATCCTATCATGTGACTTGAGTAAGACTTTGGATTTCGTGATGAGAGGCCTACTGCTGGATAAAATGGAATTTTATGGAATTCGGGGAACAGCTTTGTCTATCTTTGAATCGTATCTATCCTGTCAGTCAGAGAAAGTGGAATTAGAGGTTGGAGTTCCCCAAGGCTCAATACTAAGGGCCTCTACTATTCATTTTATATATTAACGATATGCCAGCTAATGCACCCTGCGAGAGAACTAGTGTGTTTGCTGATGACACCAATTTTATCAACACTGCTCCATCGGGCGACGAGTTGCAGAGACAGGCATTGAAGACCCTCAAACATGCTGAGGATTGGTTCAGTATGAATGGACTCAAGCTGAACACAGATAAAACCCAAAAATTCAATTTGGTACTAACGCTTCCGAAAATCACACCACTAGCCTCCTGGGAATAAATATAATAGTAACTTTAATCGGCAAGCCTACATATCATCACTGTCAGGGAGGCTGTCAACGGCGATATTCACAATAAGGCGTATGAGGGCTGTATCAACACATGAAGTATGTAAGCTGACATATTATGCTAACTTTCATTCCATCGCCACCTATGGTATATTGTTAAGGGGATACAGCTCAGAAATTAACAGAGTGCTCTTGAAGCAGAAGGAAACAGTGAGGGCTAAATGTGGTGCATCAAGTATCACTACTAGTTGCCGGTCCCTTTTTAGGTCTGAGGGTATTCTTACTGTCGTTTCCGTGTTTATACTGAGCTGCCTAAGATATGTATATGATGATAAAGAAAAATTTGCGTCCAATGCAGAATTTCACACCTACCAGGAGAAAGAATGACCTCATTATTAAACATCACCGACTAAAAAAGACTCAAATGGGAGTCAATTACCTGTGTATGAAACTTTTCAATAGGCTACCTGATGAAATTAAGAGTGCTGATAGCACCTAATTCGTGACAAAAATTAAAAGACTGTGTTAGAGGACACAATTTTTTCAGTTGACGAATTGCCGGAGAGGGGTGTCTAATGGAGTCACATTCATGTTTGTTTGTCTAATTTTGTCATATCATGTTATGGATTTCCTTTTTTTCAACAAATATCTGTTTCCTATGATTTATTAATTTATTACCTCTGGATTCCAAAGTACTTTCTCGTATTTGTGTGTCAAGATGCTTAATAATCCCCACTTCTTTGAACTGGCAAGTTTTTCAACAAAAACCTTCAGAAAGAATTACAAAGAATATCTCCTCATCCTCCAGTCTACTGAATGACAGAAGTCACCCTCAGGCCTCAATGGGTTTTTTCAATGATTTATTTATGACTCAAATAATTTACTATGTTTGTTCAATCTTGTATTACAGCGATGGAAGAACGCTTTCAGCGAATATTACCCTTTGTGTAATAATCTTTGTTTTTAATTTTTGTTTTATTGCACAATAAACATTTTTCTATTCTCTATTCTATTCTATTAGTTTATAGTATGTCGTGTATTACACTGTTTTTATTTTTAGCGGTTTTATGTTCGCCACTTTTACATTTTTAAATGGCGTATTATGTAAATAGTTGATGATTAATAAAACAAACAACAAATACGAGTAAACGATGATTTCTACTAAAATATATTATTAAATGCACGACGCGTTTCGATACACAGTATCTTTATCAAGAGCGAAGAAATACTACAAATATATCTTACTAACAAATTTTTATATATACTAAAGAGGTAATCCACTCAGAGCTATCCGTATTTGAACTAACGTTTAGGAAATAAATTTAATAAGGGTGAGTTATTTATGTCTACCTGATCATTAAGAATTTTCGGTGAATTCCTAAATTTTTAATTTCAAGTACTTCCAGAAGGTTGAGTTTTATACCTCTTCTCTCAGAATGTAGGATTTTAAATTCTGAATTGAAAGAGTGACCATTTTCCCTAAGATGATTTGATTAATTTGAATCGGTTTTTCCATTGATGAAACTGCGTTTATGTTCAAAAATTCTAACATTAAAATTTCTTCCTGTTCTACCTAAATAAAACAATTGCAATCTGCACAATCCAACACACAACACCTGATTTATTTTCTTTATTAATTGGGGATTTATAATTCCTGATAAATGAACCTAAATTTGTTGATGTTTTGAACGCTATATTTAAATTTGAATTTTTAAGAAGGTATTTCACATTATTGCTAATATTGCCTATATATGTTAAACTATTGAATTTCTTGTCTTGGTGTTCACCGATTGGATATATATGTTGTAAAGCTAATTTTTGTTTTTTCTTCACGTAGTATGCTGCTAACTAAATTTGCATCATAACCATTATTTATTACGATCTGTTTTATCAAATTCAATTCTTTGAAATAATTATCATTAGACATCGGTGTGTTCAAGAGTCTATGTATATAGCTGTTAAATGCTACAACTTTATGTTGGTAAGGATGTGCCGATGTATAATGAATTGTGATATCTATATGAGAAGGCTTTCAATTCAGAATTTAATATCGTACATTCTGAGAAGAGAGGTATAAAACTCAATCTTCTGGAAGCACTTGAAATTAACAGATTTAGGAATTCACCGGAAATTCTTAATGATCAGGTAGACATAAATAACTCACCCTAATTAAATTTATTTCCTAGAGATTAGTTCAAGTACGGATAGCTCTGAGTGGATTGCCTCTTTAGTATATATAAAAATTTGTTAGTAAGATATATTTGTAGTATTCATTCGCTCTCGATGAAGATACTGTGTATCGAAACGCGTCGTACGGATAGTTCTGAGTGGATTGCCTCTTTAGTATATATAAAAATTTGTTAGTAAGATATATTTGTAGTATTCATTCGCTCTCGATAAAGATACTGCGTATCGAAACGCGTCGTGCATTTAATAATATATTTTAGTAGAAATAATCGTTTACTTGTATTTGTGAAAATGGATTTCTATCAAGTAAAAGCCTCGTCAATTGAAAAACAAACAAACTGAGCTCGAGATTTGCCGCTAAGAGCAGTTGTCAAATGATTAAAATTTCATGCAAAAAAGGGTACAGTATTTACAATGAAAAAAACATAAAGCAAAATTAAATCTCGTTAAATGTATCAAGATTATATAACTTTATATATTTATGAATGATATGCACTCCATCATCAGGATAGTGAATGGTGTAATCCTATGTTGTGCATCATGAATTTCTGCCCCAACCTTCAGATTATCAACATAGTATAACTTAAAAGTAATGTGACATATAAGGAAATGTTATTGAAAAAAAAACAACTTTGTAGGGATTTTGCATGAGGAAATGCTATATTGCACAATGTCATCAAAAGTTGGGACTTTTGACTAAAAACACAACAAATACCAACAATAGGAAACTCTACTGATTTGGCTCCTTCTGGCTTCAGTTTAATTGACTGAAGGAACCGCTCTGACATATTTGTTTTGAAAGGAGAGTACTTTGTCAATCATATCAAAGTCTGAAAGTCAAAAAATGTTTTGAATATTGAATCGAGCACTTTCATCATTCCAATATAATTGCCGAATTGGAATTTTTTTTGTATCACCATAGTTGACAAAAAATACTTGTGGATCCTGTTTAATCACAAATATTTTGATAATACCTTATTTGTACAAAGAATTTATGATATTTTTACATAGATAATTATCAATTTGAATATTTTATTCATATCTAACTCATCATTGAAACCGAATCAAAAAATTCTTCAAATCCCAACATTAGGGCATAAGACTTTTTAAATTAAATATTTTCTCCACTTCGTTTGAGAAAGGCTGGCCATGAAAACCTCAAAAAAATCTCCCCACTACTAGTACCAAGCTTACATTGTTTTTCTTCTTCAAATTACATGGTTAATCACACTAAAGATGCAAATAAAAAAATTTGTCTTTGCTCTGTCAAAATCAAAGAAAAATATAATATCAAATTGAAAAGTGTGGGTGTGAATCAAAATTATACACCACAAATTTTGCAAATGCATACAAGTAAAATGAAAATTGAAGTCATTCCTGAACTCTCCACTTTTTGGTATAGAACACCATAATTGGGTCTATACTTAAATAATCTACTGAAATTTTAAATTTTGATGACTATTTCTGGCAATTTCAACAATTGGTATTTTACTACTGAATATTCATTGCAAAGATTCCCAATTAGATACATAGAAAAGAACAATTCAATGATAAATACATAGGTTATAAATATAAAAAGGTATAGTTGTCATTTTTTTTAATATTCTCCAAACTTATTGATGAAGCAATTATATTTCTGTCTTTTTTTGCAGAGAAGTGTGATAAATATCCATAACCTATGTGATGTTCAACAAAATACAGGGAATGATTGCCTAACAAACACATGAAACACCAGTAAAAGTACATAAAATCAGTAATTTCCAAAATTTATGGATATAATCTCTAAACATTTTGTAAGTTAACTAACATGAATTAAATCTAAATCCTATAAAAATTTTCATTTCAATAACTCATAAAAATGTATAGGAAATATTAGGATATTAGAATAAATCGTTATATCTCACTTTAAAACCATTAACAACATAACATAATGCTAATAGTGGTACACACTTTAATAGGAAAGAATTGAATGTGACTCATTTAATGAACTTCTTTTAATAATTTTTAAATTGCATACTTCCTTCAATCGTAATGCAAGAAATGAAAAATGATTTTTTATCGGCAATCTACTAGAAGTTATCAATGCATTTTATATGTTCACATTGAAGGAGTATATACAAATATCAAAATTAGGTTAACTTTCTCATGAAATATTGCAATATTCGATTATTATGATGAAAAGAGAAATTGTTTAAAGATGTACTGTTATGCAGCTTATTTTACTATAAATCCTCATAGGCTAGACTTAGTTTCATAGTAAAAATATAACTATCATGAAGAAATTAGAGATGAACTTTATACACATACACACAGTATGTAAAGCATCATAAGAGTGTCAAATCTGATTACAATATCCACCAGGACGAAATTTTAATACTAATACATCTTAAATATTTGAGGAAAAAAAGACATACTCACCAAAACCCTGCCGGATAGGCTCTACAGTTGCAACAGGTAGCTCAACATTCCTCAAAGGTTTGGGATCCAAAACAGCTCCATTAGTGTCTGAATTTATACCTCCAGGAGAAGGTTTACTAAAACTTCTCTCTAATACGTGTACATTTTCTGTAGGTATCACAGCAGGTTCACTTTTCCCAACATTCTCGGTTTCATCTTCAAATTGAACCCAAGTTTTAGATGGTGTAGATTGTGCAATTGGACTTGGTTCGTCTTCTCCTAGGGGTTCTTTTCTGGGCGTATTATTTTCACTCATAATGCTTATTTTAAATATACTTAAGAATACATAATTATTGCTAAAGGACGGAACATTTGTTTGGTTTAACAACAAGATATGCTAAGCTTCCAAAACTAGAACATCTTAATTTAGGGCGAGTACACGAATAAATTGTCGTGTAACCAATAACATATATTGCTTTCTATGCTTGAACACCTATAGGTGAACCCACAGAATATTGAGTGTTGTTGTAGGTGTCACGAGACCTGAGACCCTGGTCTATGCGTTTTAAGTTCTTGCCTACTATTATATACAGAGGTAATTGGGACTACTACTGAAAAAGATAATATTACTAATGAATGAATAATGATGACATTTTTCCCTCAAATTAATGAATTATTTATTCGAAAGTAAATTAATTGCATTTCTTAATCCAAATATAGCTTGTGCTAACATTTGAATATTGAATTTCACTACATATAAAATCTGGAATTTTTCACCTTAAGGATATGCGTTATTCATTTTAATCATTTTGTTGTACAAAGTGTAATTTAATTATGAAACTTAGTCCTTTGTGTTTATTTTGTTGAGAAAAACTGTTTTTCTCTTTATTCTGGCAAGTTTTGAATTATTCTCCAAAATCTTCATTTTGGACGAAAATAATTGAAACCTTTCCATAAATATCAGATAATTCAGCTTAAAAGAAAATGAATATTATTTTGGTTCATTTAAATGTAATTTTAAGTTCACTGGTTGGCAATCCAGCTAATCGCCGTATAATTTCCGATTTTCCTTTAAATTTCGATACCTGAGCAAAATTTTTATTCGTATTTTCATGACGTCAATAAGATCTTAAATTTTACCTTATGAATATGCGTTATTCATTTTTAATCATTTTGTTGTACAAGGTGTAATTTAATTATGAAACTTAATCGTTTGTGTTTATTTTGTTGAGAAAAACTGTTTTTTTTTCTATATTCTGGCAAGTTTTGAATTATTCTCCAAAATCTTTATTTTGGACGAAAATAATTGAAACCTTTCCATAACTATCAGATAATTCAGCTTAAAAGAAAATAAATAAATCATTTTGGTTCATTTAAAGGTAATTTTAAGTTCACAGGTTGGCAATCCAGCTAATCGCCGTATAATTTCCGATTTTCCTTTAAATTTCGATACCTGAGCAAAATTTTTATTCGTATTTTCATGACGTCAATAAGATCTTAAATTTTACCTTATGGATATACGTTATTCATTTTAATCATTTTGTTGTACAAGGTGTAATTTAATTATGAAACTTAGTCGTTTGTGTTTATTTTGTTGAGAAAAACCTTTTTTTCTATATTCTGGCAAGTTTTGAATTATTCTCCAAAATCTTCATTTTGGACGAAAATAAATGAAACCTTTCCATAAATATCAGATAATTCAGCTTAAAAGAAAATAAATAAATCATTTTGGTTCATTTAAAGGTAATTTTAAGTTCACTGGTTGGCAATCCAGCTAATCGCCGTATAATTTCCGATTTTCCTTTAAATTTCGATACCTGAGCAAAATTTTTATTCGTATTTTCATGACGTCAATAAGATCTTAAATTTTACCTTATGGATATGCGTTATTCGTTTTAATCATTTTGTTGTACAAGGTGTAATTTAATTATGAAACTTAGTCGTTTGTGTTTATTTTGTTGAGAAAAACTGTTTTTTTTCTATATTCTGGCAAGTTTTGAATTATTCTCCAAAATCTTTATTTTGGACGAAAATAATAGAAACCTTTCCATAAATATCAGATAAATCAACCTAAAAAAATAAATAAATCATTTTAGTTAATTTAAAGGTAATTTTAAGTTCACTGGTTGGCAATCCAGCTAATCTCCGTATAATTTCCGATTTTGTTTTAAATTTCGATACCTAAGCAAAATTTTTGTTCGTATTTTCATGACGTCAATAAGGTCTTAAATTTTATTTGGAATTTGGGAATATTAAAATATAAAATGTTAATAGAATTCGATTCTGATACTTCAATGATTGTAACAAATATTATGTCAATTTAATTTACTCATTAGAAAACGCATAAAACATAATTAACACAATGGGTTAATGCCAAGTGGCAAAATGGCTATAATGGGAAACAAGTATATTTTTAATGAAGATATGATTCAGGTAGTCAAGTAGTACCGTTATGAATGAAGTAGGGAATTTCTTTCATATCGTAATCGAAAAGTCGAATCTAGTGTTGTGTATTGAAAGTTAATAGGTTAACAACATTTGTAAACCAATGACGAATTTTATATGAGAACTACCCTAAAATGAGTGCTACAAAAACGAACTCAAATTCAAAAAAATCGAAAAATTATGGAAACGGTATTGAACACGAAGAAAAAAAAATGGAAAAATTATTGACTGAAACTTCTTCCAAAGAACATCATGCAGAAAAGCTTGAAAAAGAACGAATAATTAAAAATAAAAGTTTTACAAATTCACTTTGAAGTTGATGTGGTTTCCATACTTTTATTCGTTTTTAGTGTTTTATCACGAATGTATATGCTTGAACAACCTAGAAATATAGTGTAAGTTTAAATTTCTTATGTTTTCTGTCTGAAAAAGTCTAGAGTTCTTGGGTGGTAGCATATTTTGTAATTACTGCTATTGAAGCAAGAATAATGGTAATCCTAAATGAAATGAACATTAAGTTGTATGTTCATTCTTAAAAAGACAATTTTCATCAATTTGAATGTCCAATGTGCTATCACCTATCTTAGAACTCTAAGCATACTTATTTTAAACTGAAAATCCTCTTTTTTAGATTTGACGAATTACACTATGGTAAATATGTGTCATTATACATGAAGAACATATTCTTTTTCGATTCACATCCACCATTTGGAAAACAACTCATTGCCTTGGCTGCTTCCCTTGGCAATTTTGACGGAAAATTTAAATTCGACAAAATAGGAAGCCCTTATTCAGAAGATGTTCCTCTATTTGCTCTTCGTTTTGTTCCAGCTTTTTTTGGTAGTCTTATAGTTCCCATTGCATATCATCTCATGCTAGAATTCAATTTATCACAATGGACTTCGTTTGTTGTAGCGTTGTTGTTACTTCTGGATAATGCCTTACTGACTCAAAGTAGATTTATTCTCATGGAATCTATGATCATATTTTTTGCTTTATTTGGTTTATATTGTATAATGAAGTTCAGACAAGAACGTGATAATACCTACGGTGTGAGATGGTTTTTTTGGCTCATTTTGAGTTTTGTTTCATTAACATGTTCACTAAGTGTAAAATATGTAGGTTTTTATACATTTTGCTTATCGATATACATTTTACTGAGAGATTTTTGGTCTCTATTGGCTTCAAAGTTATCTGATCTCATTATTTTCATGAGATTTTTTGTCCAGTTTATCGTGATGATTTTTGTACCGTTATTTGTTTATCTTGCTATCTTTTACGTACACTTAAATGTTCTTTATAAAGCTGGACCACATGATAGCATCATGACTAGCGCTTTTCAAGCTTCTTTAGAAGGTGGATTAGCATCTATAACAAAGGGACAGCCTTTATTGGTAGCACATGGATCACAAATTACTCTTAGGTAAGTAATAACATTCTTTAAAAATTGTCTTTTAATTTAAAATTCTTGCACAAAAATAATCAAATACAACATGAACTGATATTTTATGACACCAACGTAAGTGAGATTTATTTAATTAGTTCAAATACAAAATTGTATACATCAATTTGTATAAGAGTATACGGGGAACCCCCTTTAACTCTTTCAGGCACAGATATTTATAAACAGCCGTATGTTCGGAGTAAACGCAAAGCGTATGGACTACCTGGCGTCATGTATTACCAAGGTGAGAGACTGGATAGCCCCCAGAAGATCGTTTCTGCATTTGCTATGTTTTTCGGTAGGGTATATGATGTTGTGGATTCAGATGTCAATATTGATGACGTTATCTCGGGGGGTGTGGTTGATTGTCGAGGCTCGAATTCTATTTTTTTTCCCTCAATAACCGAACAAGATATTTTGCGTGTGACTAAAAATATGAAATCTAAAGCTAGTTTTGGGGATGACGGCATACCTTGTTTTATAGTAAAGGATATCATAGGGACGATAGTAGCTCCGCTATGTTCAATTTTTAATCTGTGCCTGATGAACAATCTGTTTCCGTCTAAGTGGGGGATCGCGAAAATCTGTCCCATCTTCAAGAGCGGTGATAGGACCGATGTAACGAACTACCTTCCTGTGGCCCTGCTTTGCAAAGGTTTTTGAGCTTCTATTGCATGAATCTTTAGCATTCCAGCTGAGCCAATCGACTTCGGACCGGCAACATGTTTTAGGGTCGGTAGATCAACTGTAACGAATCTTGCACGCTTTTCGGAATACGTAACTGAGGTTTTGAACCGGGGTGGCCACGGTCTTCACGGATTCCTCTAAGTCCTTTGATCGCATGAACCATGTTGCTCAAATAAAAAGAGTGAAGGAGATAGGGTTCCCTTTGAGCCTTCTCAGGTTTTTCTATTAATATTTGAGTGATCGAAAGCAATATGTTATGTACAATGGATTCAGATCCCAGGATTTTGGAGCTCATTCGGGAGTCCCTCAGGGGTCGGTTTTGGGTCCGCTTTTGTTCACAATTTTCGTAAATGACTTACTTGAGATGCTAAACGAAGGCGTAGCCTTTGCGGACGATCTCAAGATTTACACAGAAATAAGATCGAATGAGGACTGTCAGAGTCTTCAAGGAGAGTTGCTGATGATACATCAGTGGTGTTTAGAAAACAAATTGCCTTTGAACGTCTCTAAGTGCAAGTACATGTCAATTACGCGCAAACAGTCGCCACATTTCTTTCCTTATTCGATGGCGTGCTCACGGCTTGAACGTGTTTTCTGTTCTCGTGATCTCAGGGTGCTTCTCGACTCGAAATGGTCGTTCCGGGACCATATAGGTGAGGTTGTTCTGCGAGCAAGAAAAATGTTGGGTTTTATTCTGAGGAATTCCAAGAGCTTCCGGAACGCTGCTGTTCTCAGGGTTCTGTATTTCGTTTTCGTTTGGTCTAGATTGGAATATGCCTGTGTTATCTGGGATCCATACTATGTGAAATATAAAATTGCATTGGAAAGCGTCCAGAGAACCTTCCTAAGGTACCTGGCATACAAACAAGATGGAGTATATCCTATCCGAGGAATGCCAGGTTTTCTGTTAACCGATCGTTATATTTAAGCTGCATGTTTTTGTATGGACTTCTGAATAACTCCATCTGTTGTTCGTGTCTTCTTGACAGACTGATGTTTTTGGTACCCAGGCTCGCTGGCAGAGGCGATGTCACTTTTTATGTCGTTGGAGCTGTTACGGATTTTCTTCAACTCACCTATCAATCGAAGCTGTCACTATTTCAATACGGTGGCCTCTTCGCCAGTCATTCTCAAACTACATTCAAAAGAAACCTATTAGCAAAACTTAGTTCACGCACTTAAATTGTTTTGATTGTTTGGTGTGTATTTCTATTATTCGAGTTTGCATTATCAATGCGTTTTATGTCATTATTGTTTTTGAAAGTTTTTATTTAAATCTGTTTTTTAGGTTTGAGCAAATTTGTCTATACTTGTTCGGCTCTGTAATTGGGAGTAATCCTGTTGAGCTCGTATCAATAAATAAATAAATAAATAAATGTCGTGAATTTTTGTATCTAATTATTGTTTTAGGGAACAAAAATCGAAATTTGGTGTTTTTTGAAAGAAATATATATGATGGGGGTGGGCTAGAGGGTGGTTACCTGTAGTGATCATTGTGAAATAAGTAATTTTAATTTTACATCAGTCAGTCTTTTATTAGCATCATTATTAGGAAATTAAATTAACATAATTAAGAGTATTGTAATTGAAGCTTTATTTCAAAAGGGCATTATTGAAGTATTTCAACTATGATGATCTTCAAAACATGTTTGTCCTTCACGGTAACATAGAGGAACTACATATTTTGCAACTCCACACTGTATGAACTGGATTTTTTTAGTATTGCAAATGGTGCAACGTCTTTTAGTGCCTCTGATAGGTTGGTGGTTCGCCAAGGCATGTTTTATTGCTGATGGCATTTCAGGTTTGTGTTTTTTTATGAATGAGCAAGTTGATGAACTAAGTTTGCTTGAAGTGCGAGCGAGCCCTCTTTTCATGGAGACAAAAGATGGTACCAACATGTCCTGGTATACATGACGTCTAAAATCTTTATGACACAGTTTTTCCAAATAAGAATTTGGGTCCTGTTGAAGCTCTTTATATACAGGGATATCCACCGGGACCGTCAGTTAAAAACTTTTTAAGTTCCAATTACAATATCAAGCTGAAATTTTATACGCGGCCATAACTAACGATTTCCAATTGGAGTGAAATATTTTCGAAGTGATACCATTGCCGGTTATACCGGAAGTGGGTCATCACTTTGTTATTTCAAATAGCAATCTAGCTTTTTTATTATACATCTAGAACCGAAATTTGAGCAAGGCATAAAATACCCAAGTTGTTGGCACTTATCTGTCAAAACTTTTGACAGATTTAATTATTTTTGTTATAAACTCGATTTTTGAGGAACATTTAAAAAAATTGTAGCTCGAAGATTTTTTGCGTTACAGACACAATTTTTGCTTGGGTGGATAGAAGAAGGATCAAGGAATTTTTTAAACAGTCTACACATGTCAAATGTTTATTGCGTTGTTTTGTATGATTTTTTCAATGACAGGTGCCTAAAATTAATGTACTTGTCTTTTCGTTCATTCGACTTTGATATTTCAACAAGCATTGTCGTTATTTCAGATTGAAAATATCCAAAAAATACAATACATTTGGAATAAAACCACTGGTTATTCAAACGAAAATATATTTAGTCCATTTTAGAATGTCAAGAAGTAGTGGGTATAAATTGCAGGCAATTCAATAACCAATTTCCAAATTTACCGGCTATGAGTAAAATAAAATTTCGAAGCATTAGAAGCAATTTTCTATTCTAATTCGGATGAATCAAAATTGTAGGAACTAAGCGAAAACCAATCATCGAAGATAATTACATTAATACGAATAAATGATAGCAAACATCATAGCAGAAAACTAATTTACAATCTTAATAAATGTTCAATATGGGCCCCATTTTGCTCGAGCTCGTATACGAACATGATGAGTTGCCCTCCTAGTTTCCTCAGGATCAATATTACGAAAAGCATTATGAATGCGCTCTAGTAACTCTTCTTTACTTCTTACAGGAATTAGGTACACTTCACTTGATTTTGCCTCATAAATAAAAATCAAGGGGCGTCAGGTCCGGAAAACGCGGAGGCCATCTATCCTCGATCATTTCTGTTAGCTGCCGATCTACAGCTCGTGTTTTATGTGCTGGTGCACCATCCATTTGATAATAGCAATCCCTCAGAATGTTAAGGAGTAATCCATCTAAAAAATTTTCTAATGTTCCTCTCAAAATTTCCAGGTATCTTTGTCCATTAAGATTTTCCTCATAAATGTGATAAGCCAACAAATCATTCATTAAAATTGCAAAAACGTTCACGATGAATTTATTTTGGAAATCAATAACCTCAATGAAATGTGGATTTTCTGTGGCCCAAAAATGTCGATTTCTCCTGTTGGTTATTCCACTTTCATTGAACTTGGCTTCATCAGACCATATAATTTTTTGCAGAATTGTCTCATCTTCTTGAAGCCGAATTAATAAATTTTCACAGAAATTTAGCCGCTTGGAAAGGTCAGTTGGTTTCAATTTTTGTAGTCTGATAAAGGAATACGAGTGCATGTTATGTTTCTTAATGATCCTTTGAATGGAAGTATAACTCAATTCAATATCCATTGATGCTGACTTAATGGACGCATGTGGATTGGCACGAAAATACGCTAGCGTATTAATTTGATTGTCGTCGTCCTCGAGAATTGGTTTTCTTCTAATTTCTGTGTATTTTGTTCCTCCAAATTGCAGAAAATTGCTTCTAATCCTTCGAAATTTTGTTTTACTCATAGGCGCCAAATTTGGAAATTGGTAATTGAATTTCCTGCAAGTTCTATCCACCACTTTTTGACATTCGCCATGAATTAAAAAGAGATTAAACATATCCTCGTTCGAATAATCAGCCATTTTATTATCAATCTGGTGTTTTTCAAAAATTTTCACTTCAAATCACCAACAATTCTTGTTGAAATATCAAATTCGAATGAACGTAGTGACAACTACATTAATTTTAGGCACCTGTCAGGTGAGCGTAGCCAGTTCAGCTACTTGATTCAAATATTTCAAAGCATTCTCTGTTGTTAGTTCTTGCAAAATCATCAAAATTCAATATATTCCCAAATTATTTCGGAACTATAAGAGATGGTTATAGTACAGGCTTATACAATTCAATCTGAAATTTGACGCTTCATCTGATGGCGATATAAAAATTGGCACGTGCCATTTGAAAAAATTGAGTTATTGATGTTTGAAAAAGGCCAAATTGAAAAAATCATACAAAACAACGCAATAAACATTTGACATGTGTGGACTGCTTAAAAAATTCCTTGATCCTTCTTCTATCCACCCAAGCAAAAATTGTGTCTGTAGTGCAAAAGATCTACGAGCTACAATTTTTTTAGATGCTCCTCAAAAATCGAGTTTATAACAAAAATAATTAAATCTGTCAAAAGTTTTGACAGATAAGTGCCAACAACTTGGGTATTTTATGCCTTGCTCAAATGTTGGTTCTAGATGTATAATAAAAAAGGTAGATTATCATTTGAAATAACAAAGTGATGACCCACTTCCGGTATAACCAGAAATGGTATCAATTCGAAAATATTTCACTTAAATTGGAAATCGTTAGTTATGGCCGCGTATAAAATTTCAGCTTGATATTGTAATTGGGACTTAAAACGTTTTTAACGGACGGTCTCGGTGGATATCCCTGTATATAATTACGTTATGCTTTACCAAAAACAGAGTAAAGATAACCACTCCCGGTAGCTGACCCCATAGTCGTCTTCCAGGAATCGACTAGCTTCTCAGGTGTCTCTATGTTCAACACTTGTAAAACCATTTCATTATTCATTATAAGATTAGATTTGATACTGTTCAGTCCTTTATTGTGTTTTACGTTGTGACTTAGAATAAATTAGTTTTTAAAAACAGTTTTCAAATCTTTTCGTTTATAACTATATAAATGTAGATGTCCTCGTAATTCCTGAAAAGGTTTATTAGATATTTGTTGCCTTTTTTTCTCTTAACGAATTTATTTTGTTTTCAGACATACTCATGGAAGGACCTGTTGGCTGCATTCCCATAATCACGTGTACCCTGTTCGATATGCTGACAAGAGGGGCTCCAGTCATCAACAACAAGTGACTTGTTACTCATTTAAAGATGTTAATAATTGGTGGATAGTTAAGAGACCAGATAAGAGCGATTTAGTTGTGGAACAGCCAGTCGATTCCATCAAGGACGGAGATGTGATTCAACTTGTTCATGGTAAATAAAGTGTCGTTTTGAATTGTTTCTGCTAAAATTAAAGAAAACAATACTTGACGAAACACTTTCTAATATCTATTTTATCACAAATTATTTCTACTTAAGAATTGTTACAACAATCCTCAGTATATAATTAAATAACCGATACAAGCAGCGCCCTCTAGTTCACATATTCATATCGGTACTGTCTGAGTAAAACTAATCTGTAATTTCTTTTCAAGAACCACATAATGAACTAATATGCTTTTTGATGATGATTATGTACAATGATTTTAATAATCACACTAAAATCATGAAAAATCAGAAGCAGTCAACATGTTAAACGAGTTTTGATGTAACAATATTTTCTGTATTCTGTATAATACAAAAGTTGAATATCATTGATCAGTATGCATAATATCAGATTTATAATTTTCAGGCATTACAAGCCGGGCATTAAACTCTCATGATGTCGCTGCACCTGTTTCTCCTCAATGTCAAGAAGTATCTTGTTACATTGACTACAACGTCTCGATGCCGGCACAAAATTTATGGAGAGTTGAGATTCTGAACAAGGAAAACGGAAATACTTGGCACACAATACAGTCGCTCGTAAGGTTAATTCACGTAGATACAAATACTGCACTGAAATTTAGTGGTAGGCAACTACCAGATTGGGGATTTCACCAACATGAAATCGTTTCTGACAGAATCATTAATCAGGATGATACTGTGTGGAACGTAGAAGAGCATAGGTACACAAAATGTAAGTGATCAATTGAATTTTTAATGATGTGAAGGTGTAAATAACTGCATTGACTATTCAACTTCATGTAAATATCAATTCAGAAAAATTAAGATTAAAGAATAAAGACAAGCATTTGCCAAAAGTCTGTATAGTAGGCATTGAATATTTTGTTTAGTAGCCTTTTTAATATGATGGAAAGCAAAATCGAAATTTCATTGAATCAGGAGTAATAAACAGGATGTTGATTTATCCCGCCGTATTATCATGATGATAATGAGAAATTATACTATCACAAGAGTTTTTCGAAAATCAGAATAGCAATTCTGGTCTCTCAACCATTTTCAGCTGACAAGTACTGAACTAAACTTAAAGTAAATACGAACATAGACAGGTAGATACAAAATTATGCTAAAGCAGGTATTATTCAAAGATATCAAATATGGACGAATAAGCCTAGCCATACTGGTTGATTGATGCTCTTTGTATCTAGTTTTGAATGAACAACCAGTCTGACCCATATAAACGCCTTCACATTCCATACAGGACAACTTGTAAACTCCAGTATTGTCAAACCTATCACTTTTATCTTTACTATTGAAAAATTCTTGGGAGAGTTTCATGTAGGTTTTGAAAACTACTTTTTATGCTGTTTTTAAATCCCATTTGCAATATTTTTGCTGATAGGGATTGCACTTGTCATGGTATGTGAAGTAATTACTGCATTTATGTCGTCAGCATATTCGATCATCCCAACTGAAAACTTAGAAGACCTCAATTGTGAGATTACAGTAGGAAGATCATTGATATAGACGATGAATAGCAGGGGACGAAAAATACTTTCTTGTGGTACACCCCTCCTCACCAATTCCTCATCAGAATAGTACTGCATGCCATCAATGTCCAAGACCACTTTCTGCCTTCTGTTATTAAGATAATCTGTCAATAAGCTAAGCTGGTTGTCGCGTATTCCATAACTCTCAAGTTTTAGCAGCAGCGTTGAGATGTCAACACAATCAGAGGCCTTTGACATATCCAAAAATAATCCCAAAGGCACGTCGCCAGGCGTTCAGCAATAATCTTTTCAAGAATTTTTGAAAAGGATGCAAGCAAGCTAATGGGACGGTAATTACCTAGATCTTCCCCTTTCTTAAAAATTGGTTTAACAACTGTTATCGTTAGTGCTTCCGGAAATATTCCATGTTTAAAAGAGCAGTTAATAATGTTGTATACTATGGTGTATTACCCTCAGAGATATACCATCGTACCCGCTTGATGTCTTGTTCATTTTATCAACGGTTTATATATATATATATATATATATATATATATAAACCGTTGATAAAATGAACAAGATATCATATATATATATATATATATATATATATATATATATATATATATATATATATATATATATATATATATATATATATTAAGTGGGTACTTTTTGGGCCTTGGCCTGTTGTACCCCAAAGAGCCAAAATAAATAAATAAATATATATATATATATATATATATATATATATATATATATATATATATATATATATATATATATATATATATATATATATATATATATATCATTGATTATAATCAAAACATATCCTGAAATGATTATATATTTGGATAACGTTAAATGTTATGAAAATATATCAATCTACCAGAATACTTACAAACTATAGCATCATCAGCCAATGACATCAATGTATCAACAAGTTGTGTCAGAGGCTTTCTCCCGAAAAATCCAGTGTATAGACCTTAGTCAAGTAACACTAAATGTTATTCATTTATACTTTTCTTTGTGTGAAGTGATGAACGATCGAATAGAATACTGCTTTGAATATAAATGATAGAATTATCAGCCAATTATATTACATTTATATATACCAATAATTAAAATATGAAATAAGATTCTAAGCAGTATAAACTAAAGAGAAAACCTGATTGTACCTCATTATATATATATATATATATATATATATATATATATATATATATATATATATATATATATATATATATATATATATATATCGGTAGCATCCTTCAGTGATGCGATAAACATGGAACTGGGAATCGAGAAATGCGCTGTTTTGAATATGGTGAGGGGAAAAGTTGTGGAGGGGAATGATGGTATAGATCTTTTCAATGGCACTACAATTCCGACTCTGGGACTTGAAGAGACGTATAAATACCTTGGCATCCAGCAGGCCCTTGAGTTCAAGACGGCTGAGGTGAGGGAAGCCTTTAGGAAAAAACTGTTTCGACGAGTGAAACTGGTGTTACAATCGAAGCTCAACTCGAAGGCGATGTTTATGGCACTAAACACCTGGACTGTACCAAGTGTGTCATATTCTTTCGGTGTGGTGAACTGGTCCTCCACAGAACTACGCAGCATGAACACTAAGATTAGAACCATGCTAACGAGATATGGATTTCATCATCCTCACGCATCAGTCAACAGACTCTACCTACCAAGGCACAAAGGACGAAGAGGGGTGGCTAACCTCGAAAGCGTCCATGCGGGTTGTGTGGTTGGCATTAGAAAATATCTCCGCGAAAAAAACACGCGGTTCCACAAGTCTTCTGCGAGATGGACGACATTTCACCGCTTCAACTCGTAAGCGAGGACCTACAACTGAAAAACTGCACAACGGAGGAGTTGACTGATGAGTGGGAGTCTATGAACCTACATGAAAGATACCCAAATGCACTAAAGAACACACGTGTCGATAAAAAGGAGTCTCTCACTTACCTTACTGCAGGATATCTTCTCCCGGAGACGGTGGGGTGCTTGGCAGCCATACAAGACCAAGGGATGCCGATCAGAGCCTATAAAAAACACATAGCCAAACAGGATATAGCATCGGATCTCTGTCGGAAATGCTCGCGCTCCACCAAATCTATCCAACACGTGACGTCTTGATGTCCCATACGAGCACCCAAGCATTACCTGGAAAGGCATAACGCTGTTGCCAAAATATACCACCAAGAAGTAGCACTAAAATTGGGGCTACTCAAACAAAAGGTTAAGCATCATCTTTATCAACCTAGGGGAGTGCTTGAAAACGAAGGCTACAAAACGTATTGGGACAACAGTGTTATCACCGACCGCTGCAGCACAATAGGCCCGATATCGTCATATTCTATAAGAAAGAGAATAGAGCAGCTCTTATTGATGTGACGATTTCTGCAGACGATAATTTAACGAAGGCGTACGTACACTGAGAAGATCGAGAAATATCAGGATCTGGCTTTCGAAATGAAGGAGGTATATCGACTCAAATCTGTGCCAGTGGTTCCTTTAGTGATTACAACCAACGGTCTGGTGGAAAGTCATGTCTTAAAAAACACAGAGAACTTGAGCTTGGAGCGGAGGGTTCTCTCGAACGCTCAAAAGGAGGTGCTGCTGGGTACGGTGAGGATTGTGATGAGGTTCCTACTTCAGAGTGCGTGAAACCAGAAAACCGAGTACACCTTGGCAAGAAATTGCCCGGTATATATATATATATATATATATATATATATATATATATATATATATATATATATATATATATATATATATATATATATATATATATATATATATATATATATATATATATATATATATATATATATATAGGGGTTTTACCCCGACGAGTTGCCCATATATCTGTTCATGCAATCAAACTGATTTCATGAAAAATATAAATCCACCACCCGGTAATTAATACCATTGCCAGGCAATGATTATAATCAAAACATATCCTGGAGTAATTATATATTAGGATAACGTTAAATGTTATGAGAATATATCAATCTACCAGAATATATACATACTATAGCATCATCAGACAATGATATCAATGTACCAACGAGTAGTGTCAGAGGCTTTCTCCCGGAAAAATCCAGTGTACGGACCTTAGTCAAGTAACACTGAATGTTACTCATTAATAGTTTCCTTTGTGTGAAGTGGTGAACGATCGAATAGAATACTGCTCTGAATATAAATATGACAAAATTGTCAGTTAATTATATTACATTTATATAAACAAATGAATAAAATATGAAATGAGATTCTGAGCAGTATAAACTAAAGAGAAAACCTATGACTCTACCTCATTATTATTTTCGGAAAGAAACCTACGAAGAATATTACAAGATTTGATGACTGTTATCTTTTGTAACTGTTCAAACAAATTTTTCTTCAGACCCAAAATCTCAATACTTTTGTGAAGATTTCTAGGAATAACGCCTGTTGTAGAAATAATAATCGGTAGAATAAATATTTTCTTCATTTTCCACATTTTTTAATCTCGTCGCCAAGCATCATATATTTAGAAATTTTTCATTGTATTTATTTTGTATATTATGTGTGTCGGGTATAGCAATATCAATTATATATGTTATTTGATTCTGTTTATCAATAAGAACGATATCTGGTCTATTGTGTTTTACAGCTCTGTTGCACAGAATTGTTTTATCAAAATAAAGTTTATATTTGTCATTTTCACAAATAATCTCAGGTTCATATTTTTGAAATTTTTTCTATATATATATATATATATATATATATATATATATATATATATATATATATATATATATATATATATATATATATATATATATATATTCTATATTCGAATGTCTCCAGTAGCATATGTTATAGTATTTCTTATATTTCACAGCTGAAGACCAGAAGGAAAGAGAAAGAGAAATGGTAACAGCCGAAATGATCCCAATGTCGGCAACAAAACTCAGTTTTTGGGAAAAAGTGATTGAATTACACTATAAAATGTGGTTTGCTAGCACAGAGAATTTGCAGAACCATATGTACAGTTCGGAGCCTTTGGAATGGCCTCTAATGTCCAGAGGAATAGCATATTGGGTGTCGTCAAATAGTAATGTAAGTATTCATCCAAACATTTTTATTTCCAGATTCTTTATAACACTCCATGCCCATCATATATTCAAATATAATACGAAATAACACTATTCACCATTGCTATAGGAGAATTATTACAATCTTACAATCTAGAAACAACAATGTTAGTTGTCTTAGGATTTTTCTGATTTGATGACAATTTTATATGAAGAAATGTTATAGACTTGTTACTTCAATGACCTACAAGCAATTTGCAAAATAGTCATAGACATTTTAATGCAACACTTGCTGTGAAGTTTACATTTATAATTAACAGGTTCATTTTCTGTATTGAAGCAAAAATTACTCGAAAATATCAAACTAAAATTTTTCCAATTCCAATAGATGTCTGAATCTTAAATAGTGTTGTGGTTGAAACACCGCCAAAGAAACTGTATATAAATGTGGTTTCTTTTTTAGGCACAAATTCATCTGTTAGGAAATGTTGTGATATGGTATTCAGCAACATTGGGACTATTCATCTATGTTAGTTTGCTGATTTTCTATCTCCTGAGGAGAAGAAGATTAATCTACGACCTTGACAATCAAACATGGGAAGAATTTAGAATGAACGGAGAGATATTTCTCACTGGCTATTTATTTCATTATTTGCCCTATTTCTTTGTTGAGAGGACTTTATTTCTTCACCATTACTTGCCAGCGTTTGTTTTCAAAGTTTTCTTGCTAGTGTCTGTAATGGAACATATCTATATCGTATGTAGAGATACTTTAAAGTTTAAATTATTTGCCAAATTATTGATTTTAGTACAACTTATTTGGCTGTGCCTAATAATTTATGTTCATCTGAAATTTTCCGTTCTCAGCTATGGAACCACAGAATTAAGTATGAAAAATGTACTGGATTTGAGGTGGAAGGATACATGGGACTTTATAGTACATAAAAATGATATTATTGAAATTTTTTCTAATGAATTTTGAATTCCTTACTATTTATATAAGCTGAGAGTCTATTTATTTAATTGATGAGATTTTATAAAAGTTAACAGATACAGGGTGAATTAGTGAAATTTTTGCGTTAGTTCACCCTTTATATAGGATTAGATCCAATCTATTCTTGAGGTTGCAAATTTTTATATGAGTTGAAATTTCAGATGCAGTATTTTTAGACATACATTTTACAAGCTTGATATACATTTTATGTGTTATTATTCTAGTTATTGCAAAAGTTTTCATTAAATTTTTCTGTAGTTGTAAACATTCCAAGAGTATTTATCCTCTATTTTTTATGATAATAAATTTATTTTATTTGTATGTTTTTATTATTCAAACGAATCAAATGATTTTTTTTGCTAATGTTGGAGAGAAGGTCAACACCAGCTTGGGCCCACAAACGAGTGATAAAGCGATGCGATTGCTGGAAAAAAGTCTGCCAAAAACAGATTCAACGTTCACTTTACATCCGACATCCGATTTTGAAGTGAGTAATATAATATCCCGCATAAAGAGTAAAAATACACAAGACATATACGGCATGTCAACAAAATCTATCCAAAAAGTGATTATTCAGCCATTAGCAATCATATTTAATAAGTGCCTTGATGAGGGTTTTTTTTCTGAACAGCTTAAAAAAGCAATAGTTGTACCTTTCTTCAAGAAAGGTGCTCCTTATGATACTTCTATTAGTCAGAGTAGTTACAGAATTTCTGCAAAATGCTTCGAAAAATGAAAAATGAAGTCGGGACTTCTGGCCAGCCAGAAGTCCCGACTCGAATCCCATAGAACATATTTGGGACAACATGGGGTGGCAAATTCAACAACGTAGGATGCTTTGTAGAACACTCCAACAACTAGAAAATTTGCTTCCTGAAATTTGGAACTCAGTGACTCAAGAGTACATCCAAAATTTGTTTGAGGGGTTTCCGGGACGTATACTTGTAGTAATTAGGGCCCAGAGAGGAAACACTCGATTTTGAAAATGATTAGTAACCATTCGATGCTAGTTGATTGGTCTCTTCGCGAATGTTTGAAGATGGTAGAATTTTTTAATTTTTCATTAACTCGAAAATTGTTGATATTTTCCATCATAAGCTCATCTCTTTTGAATGATATCTTCTTATTTTACACTTTTAAAATTTACCAAGCTACTCTTGAATGACCAACCTAAAAGTTTAGATAGTATTGTCGTAAAAGTAGGGTGATGCGACAACTTTTGTGGGGAGTGTATTTGTAAGGATTTTATTGCTTTAATAAAAGCCTTTTATTATTATTATATGAACATAACCTTGGAGCGAACGATTCACAGAATGAACCAACTTGAACGGGAGATGAGATATTTAAGTATCAATAGACTATTCTTGAATGTCAGTGAGACGAAGACAATGGTTATGTTAACCAAATATAAATTGAATAATATTGATCTAACTAGAAATAGTGTTTTGGTTAACGGGCAAAAATTTGATTTTGTTCATGACTTCAAGTACCTTGGTTTCGTTTTGAATGATTGTTTGACTCACACTTCCCATTTCAACTATATAACGAAAAAAATTTCGAAAAAACTGTATTTTTTCCAGTAGAATATCCTCTGAACTATAAATGTACTCTAGAATTTCTGTTTTCAATGCTATTCTTCAGCCCCATTTTAATTATTTTTCTACTCTGATGTTTTCTCTCGATGTTGGCAAGAGTGGTGTTCTACAAAAATTGCAAAACCGAGCTATGTGGATCATAGTAAGGTGTAATAGGTACACAAGAATAACTTTTATGTTGGATTGCTTTCAGTGGTTCCCAGTTGCAGAAAGAGTATTTCAAACTGCTATGATGTTTATATTCAAATTAGTGGAGGGGAACCTTCCCATATACCTGAATGAATTCATCACTCTTAAAGGACAGATTCATGAAGAATACGAAGAGAGCAAGCAAAACTTTTTCCATGTTGAGAAATGTACTTTGTCTTTGACTAATGGTCCTTGTCTTTTGACGGTTTGAAAGATTATAACAGTCTGCCAACATATGTCAGAGAAAGTTCCTCCATTAGTTTATTTAAGAGAAGGTTAGGTATCTATATGAGGGAGAAGCATGGATTGCAATTGATTTAGTTTTACTAATATTTCATAAGGAGATATTGATTGATTTTGTTGATAGTCAATAGTTATTAGTTTAAGCTTTTCTATTATGTGCGCGATGAATATTGCACTGTATATGAGAAAATATTATTGTATTATTTTGTATTGTATTAGGGGATTATCCTATGGAATCAATAAACTTATTATTATTATCAATGGCAGCCATGCTTCTGCATCAACATTTTTGTTTCCTTATGACACCACCTACAGCTTGAGGGCCACAAAAATAGAGCAATTGAAAGAAATAGAGGATGAGGTGATATACATGTCTGACAACTGGTTTGAGAGTAATATTCTACATATTAATAATGACAAAACATAATATAATATATCAAGTTTGGAGTTCCCACTAATGAAAAACCAAGCCTAAAATTTCTCGGTGTGTGTATCGACTCAAAGTTAAACTCATATAGTTAAAATGGCGAGCAGGCTAACAGGAGCACTTTTTTCCTTAAGAACACTAGAAAAAATAAGTTCACCAGAAGTTGTACTTACAGCCTATTTTGGATATTATCATGCTATAATTTCGTATGGCGTTCTTCTTTGGGGCACTTCTCTACTAGCCAAAGACCTCTTTTATTGCAGAAAAAGGCTATTCGAATTATTCTAGGCCTGAAACAAACAGACAGTTGCAGAGAGGCTTTTAAACAATTTAAGGTCTTGACCCTACCATCAATATATATTATGGAATGTGTGGGATATGTACATAGGCACTTACCTGAATTTGAAACAAATGGTCAATTGAACGAGGAAATAGGGAAACCTGAGGACGCCCTTTCATAGCAAAACAAAACTACAACAGGGTGTTGATTACTGGGGTAATAAGTTATACAACCATCTTCCCATTGATATAAAAGAACATCAACTTGCATTCAGGAGAGAGGTCACACATTTACTTCTACATAGGACCATATACGAGTTGGAGGAATTTCTTTCTGAATCGGCGACGTAAACGAGGCATACTTCTATTTAATCTTCTATCAATTTTGACTTGACATGTGAATAATTGATGTCAATATATTTCATTTCATTTCATATATATTTACATATTAACAAAATATGATATAATATACAACTCGCAAATTTCAAACAATACAACAAGGACAATTTTCAACTAATCTGAAAACTCCTTGTCGTTTAAATATTCCCCAATAGTGTAGTAAGACTTGCGTAAGAGTCTACCCTTGATGGTTTTTTCAAACAGCTGCCTAGGTAATCGCCTCACTGAATGAGAAAGATGATTGAACATTAAGCCTTGGTAAGAGGGAGAAAGTTCATATTACCTGGTTTTATCTATAGGCATGCATAAGGTGGTTTGCACTTCGAGTGGACGTGGAAACCGATGTCTGCACCCATCCTTGTTTTGGATCAATCTGAAAACCAGGTGGGTCTCTTTCACCATTATGTGGGAGGGACGCCCAGCAGACACTCCATGGAGGCCGTAGGTGTGGAACTCATGGCTCCCGTGACTGCTAGATATGCTTGCCTTTGGATCTTGCTTATTTTGTCTTCTTGTCCAGTGCAGGCCACCATACGATGGCCGTGTAGGTCATATTATGTTTGGTTTGAGTTTCAAATAACTTCTGTCAAGCTCAGAGTGTGTTTTGCGCTTGTCTTTGGATGTGATTATCCCAATTTAGTTTGTCGTCAATCATCACACCTAGATATTTCACTTGTTTTACTTGTGTCTTGAAACTTGGTAATTTCCTTTTAAGAGTGAATAGAATCATGTCTGTCTTGTTTGGATTAATGGACAAGTTGTTTTCTTTTCACCATTGTTCAGTCATTTGCAGAGTCTTCTGCGCAACTTTGCATATGGTGCTGAGGTTTTTTTCTACGAATAAGGAGTACAAAACCGTCGGCATAACCCACCGCAAAGTGCCTAGCCAGGAGCAGCTCGTCCAGCAGAAGGTTCCAGAGGAGAGGAGATAGTACTCCCCCTGAGGACATCCCCAGCTGGTGGTTCCCAAGACGGTCGATTCGCCGAGGTGAGCCTCGATGTGCCTGGTCGACAGCAGACGTTCCGCTGGCGTGTTGGAATATTCCTAGAGTGACTTCGCCTTTTCCCAGTCCTTTCTCAATACACCCTACTACAGAGTGTAGTAGGTAGATATGTAGGGGGTTCTCCACTAGAGTATTCTCCCTAAGATATCTTTTTACTAGTCTCTCCATGATCTTCAGTAGGAAGGAGGTTAGACTAATAGGTCCAAAATCTTTTGCGATTTTAGGTACGATCTTGCCCGGCTTGGAATGAAGACGACATGAACCCTTTTCCAGGGGTCCAGAACGTATCCCAAGGCTAAGCAGGATCTGAAGATGTGCATTAAATACTTAACTATTTCTTCTTCTTCTTAAAGTGCCTCTTCTACCGAAGATCGGCGATCATCCTGGCAATCTGAATTATGGACACGGCTGCTCAGAACAGTGAACGCGTACTCCTCCCGAACCAGTGCCGCAGATTCATTAGCCATGATGTTCTTCGTCGGCCAGGAGCACGCCTTCCCTCGATTGGTCCTTGAATGATCAGCTAGAGAAGTTGGTACTTATTATTTCTTATCACGTGGCCAAAATAGAGCAGTTTTCGCGTCTTCACTATTGCCAATTCTTCGGAGAACCTCTGCCTTGGTTACATGATCTCGCCATGAGATATGCAGTATTCGGCGGTACACCACATTTCAAAGGAGGCGATTTTATTTTCAAGACGTTGCGTGAGAGTCCAGTCTTCCATGCCGTAGAGTACTGTTGGAAATACAGCTTAGTTTTTCTGACATTAATATTTATGCCATAGTTACGGCTGGCCTCTTGCACCTTATCCAGAAGTCGTTGCAGCCCTTCTGCTGATGACCCAATTAGGACAGTGTTGTCAGCATATCTTAAGTTGTGAATCAATTGCCCGTTAACAGATATCCCATCATTCACACCATCAAGAGCATCTACATTATTCTCTCCTAATACAAATTAAATAAGGTAAGCGAAAGAACACATCCTTGCCAAACCCCACGTACAAGTGGAATATCTCTTGTCTCTTCTGATTCAATCAGCACTGCTGCTACTTGGTTCCAGTAGAGGGATGCTATTGTGCCAACATTCTTACCGTCTATCCCAGCATTCTTCAGCACCTCAATCAGCAGATTATGTCTCACCCGGTCGAAAGCTTTTTCAAAGTCGATGAAGCAGATGAACATATCCACATTCATGTCCATGCGCCTCTGAGCCAGAACCTGCAGTCCAAAAAGTGCGGAGACATTTTCATCACACTGTTTGTAAATTCCCTTCAAAACAACTTTGAGTTGAGAGAACGTGGCTCATAAGGCTAATGGTACGGTGGTCCTCATATCTGCTTGCATTGCTTTTCTTTGGAAGAGTCACAAAATAGGATTTAGCCAGTCCTTTGGCAGTCTTCCTTCTCTGTATACTGTGTTGTATAACTGAGTTGGAAATTTCAGAGCTTCTTCGTCGAGTAGCTTGAGAAGTTCATCGTAGACGGTGTCGGGCCCTGCCGTCTTTCCGTTGCTTAGCTGTTTGACGGCATACCACACTTTATCAAGTATGATTTCTGGTCCTGTGCTGGCCCCTCCAAACCGTGCGCCTCCTCTCTAACATCATTGAATAGCTCTTGTATGTACTCTTCCCGCATTCGCTTCTTCTCCTCCATTTCGTACACTGGGTTACCATTTGCGTCTTTGAGAACTGTTGTGACTTTGACTCTTTTCTTTCTCAACGTTTCCCTTTTCGTCTTATGGAGATTGAAGACATCATGCTTTTCTTGTAGCGCTTCTAGCTCCCGGCATTTTTCTTCCTCTCTTTGTTGCTTAGCTTCTCTGACCTTCTTTTGGATCTTTCTATGAATTTCACGGTGTTTCGTTCGTCAATCCTTTGCCACCGCCGCCTTTCTTCTATCATTTGTAGATTCTCCTCTGTCATCCACTCCTTGTCTGGTTTTCTTTTAGCTTTCAAACTTAACTATTTGGTCCATTCCTTTTATTAGATGTGCAGAGTATATACCATCTGCTCTTGGTACTTTGTATGGTTGAAAGGTAGTTGCTGCCCATCATACCCTTTCCACTGTAACGACCATTGAGGCTGTGTTCCAGTTTGTTTTGTCAGTATGTCCATTCGGTTTTGAGTGGCTGTGTTGCTGATGAGTAAACCTGTGAAGTGAACTTCCTTCAGGTGTCTCAGTGTTTCATCCTTTGTGTTTTTACTTATTCTGGTGTATCAAGACTTTGAACATTTGTCGGTCCTGCTGCAGAGAGGATTCCTCGAAGACGGTTAGTTTCCGGACACCCTCTATTTCCTCGAAGTAGGATTTCATGCTTCTTTTTTCGATTTTTTGACCAATCCTTTGTATGCTGTTTGGGCATTTTTTATGCTAGTTCGCATTGCTTTATTAAGGAGATGTTTGCTTTTCATCCTTTGGGTCTTTATATAGCTTATTTATACTCCAACTGAATGTCCATATCTAACACATGTTTCTTAACCACATATTGATTCTATCAACCAGAAGATTCCATTGATATCAGCCGAAAAACATGCTGGCTGTATAAAGCTGTTTCCCACAATTGAGTTCATGAGAAAAGTAGATCTAATTAATGAAAACATTAATGGATGTAACATTTTCATATATATATAACGTTGACTATGAAGAAGCATTTAGCTTAGTCTTTATGAACACACTTTTAAATAAAATATGAAATATATATGGACAACTACTTCATCACATGGCTAATAAAATTAATTTGCTCTACACAAATAACACCATACTATTTGCAAGCTGCTCAGCAAGTAAAAATGAAAAGCAAAGCACATATTTTCTATTTCTTTTTGAAGCAGGCCTCCTACTGTTGAGCTTCTAGAATTTATAAAAAATTAGCATGTAATGGATTATTAATCATTTTTATATATGGAGAAAATAAAAGAAAATTTATTAATATCACCATAATTATATTTTAGAATTATTTCAAGTACATGAGTTGCCTTGATTCAACAGAATACTGTACACTTATCACTTAGTTTATCAACTTGGCTTGTTACATTCTTTTCTAAATTCTTGATATCATCTACAAGTGATGATAATTCTTCAGATGTTTCCTCTAGTATCGTAGATTCCTTCAAAAATTCTTCTATTTTATCAAATTTTTGTTCTTGCTGAGGTTTGCTGTCCAAGCAAGAATAAAGTTGACTTCGTTGCTCCACATTATGGCTTATGTTTTTTATATCTGCTACGATATCATCTGCCTTAAGTGAAAAATTGAATTTGGTTACAGATGGTTCGCTTCTTCCGAAAATCATTTCCAAAATATATTGTTTTATTATTTCTATTTATTGTTGTTATTATATATTTCTATAAGAATTGAGAACATTGGACCTACCACAGAGTATATAAATCATCTTTGTGAGGTTAAGTGAGAAATCCACAGGCAAGAACACACAATCACAGAACAATAAATTGAAAACGACGATTGTCCAACTCTATGAAGTACGCATAGAAAAATATTTGAAAATCTGAAATAATTGAAAATCTGTGGTCCAGTTTAACGAAAAATTTTTAATTCCCTAAATCTAATCTTCTCCCTTGATTTTCTCTTTCGTTCGTAACAAGTTGTATATTGAAGAAAATATTGCAGGAAACTATAAATTACATGTGAATGAAAATTGATCAGCATGAATTATCATGAAGCAACTGTGCTACTACTTTATGGGTAGAGTTACTCGACTAAGCACCAGCGTAGAATTTGAATGATGGAGTTTTTTGTGCTATTATCACTATCACTCATTATACACATGAACATTGGTTTGGCACATTGACCTCATAGAGTTAGTTGAAGTTTCTATGCCAGGATGGGTCAGGATTGAAAGATTGAGATAAGGTTCATAGACGGCTCTTAATAAAACAGAATACTATAAATTTTTATTTTCAATTCCCACAATCAGGTGGCTGCTAAAAATTTCAAAGATATACAATGATAATCCATGGGCGTACTTTTTCTTATACAGTGGATAGACCAGATTCCGATAAGTAAATACTTTTATTACTAAATTAGAGATATGACTTTTTTAAGAAAAATATAACAATGTTTTTTTTAGAAGTCAACTTTAAAATATTCAAAATAGTTTCAGCCTACGGGCTGGAACTCCAAGAGGAGGTTTTTAGTCGGTAAGAATCCAACATTGGCCCCGTTCCCGGGGTACATCTTTTCGAAGATTTTTCCCCTTTTTTTTCTTTCATGTCTACGCTTATGTCAACAAAAAATCATATGTTGTTTCGATTTTACTCGTCATCTATATGCGATATCAGAATAATTCATTTATGTTGTCGTATTAGTGCAGAACACTGCACTTATAGATATAGTACCGCACATATAGTTCATTATCAAGGAGGGCGCCGGCAGACGGACTGTTTTTCACGCAAAATACATGCTTTTGTGAGCTAACACTACGGTGAACTGGGTTCTTTATCGGGTGTATATAAATTATCTTTGACTTCATTTACTTTTTGCTATTTGTTTTTGTATTGTGTTCTAGTTTATTTTATTCAGAATTTTTCTACTTCGTAAAATGGATGATTCTGATTCTCAATTTTTGTCTTCCCTATCTCCAAGAATTAAACCAAAGAAAAAAGTGAAATGTAAAGGTAATAAAACTTGAAGTATTTAATAATTTGTGTTATTTACCATAGTTATTGCTACTGCAGCACCGACGATTCTTTCTCTCAAAAAACATTTCCGAAGATCTTCGATTTATGATCACTCAAAGGCTACAATTCCTAATGATGAGTTAATTGTAATAGAAATAAGTTCAACTGACTCTGGATCTACCGGAAATTATATTATGAGGAAAGACGATGGAAAAGTAATTGATGAAGTTGAAATAACATCTAGTTCGAAAGAAATTAGATCTAGTTCCAGTGATGATGAAATCATATCTCCATCTCCCCCTAAAAGAGAGGTGAACATGAAATGCTTATCAACTAGCAAAAAAAAGGCTCCTGATACCCCAACAAAGTTTGAAATGTTATCTAAGACCAAACTCTTTGATATCAGAAAATGGGTAGAAGATGTTAATAATGAAGACAAAAATGGTAGTATGGATGGAAAGAATTCATTAGAAGCTTCATTAGCTAGTTATGAGGATTTTGAGATAAAAAGAGGGAAACTACATAGTAATATTGTTAATTCCACCATGGTTTCTAATTTGACGGTGACTTCTGTTCACAATGCTGAGAAGAATGAACATTGCAGGGAAACAAATAATCGAGATGAGGAAGCAGGTAAATATCTTCGCTTAATATTTTTCTTTTACTTATTAAACAAGTATAATCAAAAACTCTTTTAGATTAAATAGATAAATTTGTTTATTAGTAGGAGATCTTGATAATTCCTGCGAAGATTTATTAGACGACCTATATGGAGATTCTTGGAGACTTAAAAGAAATGAAATATTACCTCAGTCAGAAAGAAAGCCCAGGAAAAACAAATTAACTGAATTACAGAACATTCCGAGAAGTGAAAGGTGAGTATTACATAAAATGAATTGATGGTAACAAGCATTACTTTTACCTTTCTTGTACAGGGTATCCCAAGTTGAGTGGCTTATTAGACGTTTATGAAGAACTAATAATGCTATCCTTCTGAATTTTTCGTAGTTGATTCATTTGGTCCGATACTCAATTCTAAAATATTTTCACCTCAATGGCACTTCTGTTTATACCGGAACAACTTTGTTATTTAATATAGAACACCCTGTATATTGATGATGGGTTCGATAACACTTGTTATTCCAATTACAAAAACACCTAACACATAGGTCTAGCTTGTTTCGTTCATGAAATTATCCCGGTTTTACTTTATTATCGATTTTTTGCTTTTTGAAAAAATTGACAATCTCGAGTGAGTACTCACGGCGTGAGTACACAAGGTGTACATGTAAAAGAGATTCATGATCTAGAAAAATCTCTTTTTGTTAGGAGAATTACGCATTTTTTTGGTGAACAAGAACCATTGCTCACATATGCCAACTTCCACAGCCAAATGATATATGATGTGCTGGGATATGAAGCATCTGGTCATGTAGACAGGGTGTTCCTCAAGTAAAAAAAGGCAGTGAAAATATTGGCTGGTGTTCTACAGAGCCCAAGCTGCGAGGGATTTTTTCAGAGGGTTTGGTATACTTACATTAGCTGGTTGGTATCTTCTGGGCTATCTGACATATTTCCATGAGAAAAACAAACATCCCAGGAAGTCCAGTCACGATGGGCATGACACCAAAGATTGAGAAAAGTATGTGGTCCCAAAACACCGTTTAAAAACGACGTAACTCACAACTTAATAAAAGCAATGGACCAAATTGTTATGCATTTAATCCACATCTTCGGATCCTGCCTAGCCTTGGGATACGTTCCGGAACCCTGGAAAAGGGTTCGGGTTGTCTTCAAACCCAAGCTGGGTAAGACCGTACATAAAATCGCCAAAGACTAATTAGAGACTAATTAGTCTCACCTCCTTCCTACTAAGACTATGGAGAGACTAGTAGAAAGATATCTTACGGAGAATACCCTAGCCGAGCGCCCCCTACATATCACTCAATATGCCTACGAGCAAGGTAGATCTGTCGACTCAGCACTACACTCTGTAGTAGGGTATATTGAGAAAGGACTGGAAAGAGGCGAAGTAACTCTACGAATATTCGAAAACATAGAGAAGGTTTTCGACAACACACTTTATAAGTCGATAGATGAAGCTATCGTAAATAGAGTAGACAATACCATAGCAAGATGGGTGGGAGGTCTGCTGTCGACTAGGCGCATCGAGGTTCACCTCGGCGAGTCGACCATCCGGGAGGCCGCCAGCAGGAGATGTCCTCAGAGGGGAGTACTATCGCCTCTCTAGAACCGCGTGCTGGACGGGCACCTGGCGGGCCTTGCCGATGCTGTGCACTTTGCAGTGGAAAAGACCTTCGTACCATATGCGAAGTTACGTAGAACGTTCTGCAAATGACTGAACAATGGTGCAGGAAGAACGACCTGTCTGTTAATCCAATAAAACAGGCATAATTCTAATCACTCGAAAAAGGAAACTACCGCCTTTACAGGCACCCATTCTTTTTAATGAGGAACTAACACTAGTAGAACAAGTGAAATATTTAGGTGTGATGCTTGACGCCAAATTAAATTGGGACAATCACATCGAAAGACAAGACTCTGGGCTTGATAGAACTAACCAAACATAATATATTAGTTATACATGACAGTGATAAGACCGCTCCTGACCTATGCGGCCATCGTACAATGGCCTGCACTGGGCAAGGAGATAAAATGGAACAAAATAAACAAGATCCAAAGGATAGCATATAGCAGTCACTGGAGTCTTGAGATCCACATCCACGACCTCTATGGATTGTCTTCTGGGCGTCCCTCCACTACACATAGTGGGGGAGGGGGCGACCATGAGAGCCTCTTTGAAACTGTGGGAAGGAGGTATGTGAGGGGACAGAAATCCAACTTCTGGACACTCTACATCCCTGTGCAAAATTAGAGAACTCCGACCTGACCTCACAAGAGGAGATCAAATGAGAGCCACCAATCACTTTGACGAACCCTTCAAGGTCGTCATTCCACTAAAAGAAATTTGGTCCACACTCCACGCCTTACTTATCCCACAGGACCCCCACCTGGCTATAGAGGTGTGGACTGAGGCTTGGCACCTCTTCCAGAATGCAGCTAAGTGCGCAGGGCATATCGGTAGGAAGAATCCTAAGATACCTTACACAGTCAAGGATAGTGCAATATCAGTTGTTGAATATCAGAGGGACCTGTTCGGGGAGACCTCAGGTAGGAGACTCACATAAATCAGGTGGTGAATGGCTCAAACTCGCTTATATACCTTGTGAGGAGAGCGTTTTCATATAAGTCGGTACCCTTTATATAAAAATTATCTCTCCTATATTAGACCAAGGCTGGAATATGCACATTCAGTTTGGAACCCCTACTTTTTCCAGGACATCGAAAAACTTGAAAGGGTTAGGAGAAAAATAACCAGAATGCCATTGGAGCTGTCTGCCACATCATATGAATGAAGACTAGAAATTTTTCAGCTACTAACCTTGAAAAGTAGAAGATCCAGAGGTGACTTAATAGAAACTTATAAGATCCTGGCGGACTGCTACGGCTAGGCACTAACGTTGCATCCTTTTGTGCCCAATACAAACTATCAGTTAAGACGACACTCCAAAAAACTCCCCAGAGAAATATGTGCGTTGCTCCCTCGTAGGCATTTTCTGACGGTGGCGGATTGGAATAGCCTGAGTGAGTCAACAATAAGCTCTCCTAATAAAAATATATTCAAGAACAGATTGGACCAAGAACTGAGCATGGTGTTGAATGGTGTGTCCTTCCTGTGACTGGGTTGTGCTTCGTGATTCTATTTTGTCTGCTGCGGTGCTTCGCCCTGTCGTTTGTTTATTGGTTAAGTAGTTTACTTCAAATAGCTAAAATACAATACACTCATCGGCTTTGGCGCTTTCTATTGTTTAAATAATAATAATACGAGGGTAAATGAACTATTGTTCCTCGATAAAAAGTCTATTGGGATGGTAGTTGGCCTATTGAAGGGGCACCTACGCAATAAACACCTACACGATATGAGACTATCGGAAACCATACAGTGCTTGGTTGCCTAGAAAATGACGAAACAACGGAACACATACTCTTCGAATCTCCCTCTCATAAGGAGACCAGACTGAACACCTAGCTCCCAGATGATCCAGGAGGCCCCCTACAACAGTCTTGCAAACTTCATCAAAAAGTTTTTGCAAGACTGATAACAAAATAGCACAACACGGCCAATGGGTCAAATGGCCTGAGTGCTGCACATAAGGGCGCCGTGCAGGAAGAAGCAGAAGAACTCTCACAACTACATGGAAGTAATAGCTTAGAACAATCACACAACTTATGAGTGCTGGAAAGTGGTCAGTTTAAAGCGACTCTCAAAAAAAGATTGCTGAAGAAAGCCTGTGTCTCTATATCTTGGAGGAGTACTTCACTAATAAATTTGAAATATGAAGTTGAAGGTTGTCTTGAGGACATTTTTTCGATTTGTTGGACTGTATGACTTACCTTGTTTTATATTATGTCTAAATACCTGATTTTCCTTAGTTTAGTTTAGTTTAATTTCCTTCAAGCTTTGAAGGAAATATATACAATAGTTGTAAAATTAATACTATATAATTAAATTCTATTGAATGATTTATTACATGTGCTTAACAAACTTAATAATGCATGTCGCTCTTACAACAGTCGACGAGAGAGAGGGAGGTTGAGATTCATTTCTTCTTTACTCAACATGTACTAACACACACTTGCGCAATTACGTACCAAGAGTGCATTATAGCGCCATCTGTAAGATACAGATATGCGTAAATACAGCACGAAAGTGAAAGCATAACACTATTTACTGTATGTTCTAACAATAAGATACTATTATCATTGACTGTATTTTTAGGAAACCAAAAAAGTCTGAGACATTCAAAAATCCTTATCTTCAGCAGGAAAAATCAAAATCAGATCTTCTACTGAAAATACTACAAAAGAAAAGAATGAAGGAAGCAATAGAATCGCCATTTATTAACAAACTCAAAGTTTTGTGTGATGAAGATAGTGAAGATGATGTCCTTGTCAGAACTAAATTGAATCTTATGGACACCCCAGACAAAAATAACTCCGACAGTAGTATTTTGGGATTAATTGATGAATTTGATAGTAATTGTAGTCTTCACTTATCTGATAAAGAAAATTCATTCTGTGAAGAAATAATCCCGTTAGAAGACCGTATCAGAAAGAAAAAAGATTTCAGAGAATTAAAGTTAAGCGAAAAATTTAATAAACTCAATATGGAACAATGTACTAACAAAGATAATGGTAAAAGTAAAAAGAAAACGAAAAAGTTGTATTCTGAAGAAAATTCTGATGTACCATCTGAAATCGAAAACAATCGTGTGAAGTCAAAAGTGATTTTTCAAGAGGAGAGTAAGGAAACTGATGAAAATAAAATTTCAACTCTAAGTTCACCTAGTCCTATAAGAAATAATGGTGAAAATATCGGGAAAAAAAGAGTGACACGAAAAAAAGCTCCAACAACTTACTTTGATAGTTCTGAATCTAGTGAGGAAGATATAGATCCGATTATTGCTCGAAAAGAACCATTTGCCAAGAAGGAAAAGGAAGTTAACTATTCATTCTTAGCATCATTATCTAGTAAGTAATAAATTTTTTTCAGTTTGATTCAATTTTACTTTACATGCTTATAAACTCAGAGATAGAAAAGTACTGCAAATATTCAATAAATTGACACTGCTGCAGGACAACCATAAGTTTTCAAAATTATATTGAAAACAAAGAATGTTCTTACTTAGTTGAATAAACAAAACTAATCACCATTATTTCAAAACTACTCTTGGTAAAACTATGTTAGAATATGATACATCAAATTGGAACTTCTGAAAAATTAACATAAGCTTAGTATTGTGTTTGAATCTACCCTAAGATATTTACTTGGAACCTTAAAGATAAAATGAAAAGGTGACGAAAAGTGATTAGTATGAGGTGGGACTCCTAAATGGAATCCATTTTGGTGAAACAGCAAAAAAAATTTCTTAATGTCTCACAAATTTACAGTTTTCGAATTTTGAGTTGAATCCTTCTGAAAAGATATTTCTTCCTGTGAAATTTCATGTTTCAATTCAACGGAAATACCGTATAGATTTTAACTATGTTGTGATTTTGGAACATTTGGCGTATGAACAATGAAGACACTCTATCACCACTACACCAAAACTTTAACCTTAACTCTCGACGCGCGTTTCGCTAACTAAGTTAGCATCATCAAGAGCTGATAATATACTGTATATTATCATCAGTCTATTATCATCTCCTGCTAATGCTAATAGTTAGCGAAACGCGCGTCGAGAGTTAAGGTTAAAGTTTTGGTGTAGCGGTGATATAGCGTCTTCATCGTATAGATTTTGATTCCGCGAGTTTCGAAATATGCAGCAAAATGTGACGGTCGTATTTTCTGGTTGCCTTATGGAAAAAATCAATTTTTTACAGCTTCAAGGGTTTGCAGACCAAAGTATTTAGCAAACTTTGCTATAAAGAATTCCTTCAACCGCCCATCGAACTAATGTTTCGATTTTAAATGAATTTGGTAATCCAAAGCGGCTCTCCTCCATTGTATTCACGCGAATTCTGACGTTTTTCGGTCACATTCATAGAAGCGATAATATGGAGAAACTTGTCCAAGATCATTCTCCGAATGTGCGACATCTTGGCCGTTCCCCTACACGCTGGGAGGATGCAACGAAACAGTTGATGGATATGAGTGTCACAAAAGCCACTGAACTAACTCGAAATAATCTTCGTATCGGCAGCGTTCCAGCTCCGACTTAATGCATTTTACTAGTTCACAACCTGTCTGTTAAGACATTGTGACTATGATGCTGATGCTACAAAGCATTGCTTCCAAATGTTATTTTGTCAGCTCCAAACGACTGCTGGCTATACCTAATGTGTACTTAAGAAAAGAGTCTTGACAAACAGATAGACATACACATGGATAATGAAGTAATTCTATAAGGGTTTTGTTATTCCCTTTGTTGTACGTCTAGCAGAAACTTTTTGATAAAGTTTGCAAGACTGTTGTAGGGGGCCTAATGAATCATCTGGGCACTAAGCGTTTCAGTGCCCAATGGGTCCAATCTAGTCGCCTTATGAGAGGGACATTCGAACAGTATTCGTTCCGTTGTTTCATCATTTTCTAAGCAACCACGGCACTGTGTGGTTTCCGACTGTCTCATGACGTGTAGGTGTTTATTCAGTTGGTGTCCTGTCAGTAGGCAAGTACCATCCCAATAGACTTTTTGTCAAAGGACAATAGTTCTTCTTTGATTGCGGCCCTTTCATAAGTATTTCTAACTGTCTCAGTCCTGAGATGCCTGCCCAATAGTTTAGGGCCTCAGTGGTGTTCCAGTTTTGAAAGAAGGAGAGCATGTGGGTCCATGGGATAGTCGGAATATGTTCTGGTCCCGTCAGCCTAACAGCTGTTGCCTTTTCGGCAAGGCTGTCTGCTTTCTCATTCCCTTCGACGCCCTGATGGGCTGGGCACGAAAGCGGAGTAACTCTGTAGTAGTGAGTTGTCGAATTGCTGCTTTGCATTCATCAACTAGTTTGGATGTATCCCCAGGATCTTTCAGATATCCCAGGGCGTTCTGGGTGTTACGGTATATGTTAATGTATGCGTCTCTGTTTTACCTGCACGCATCGGAGCATGGAGTATATTTCTGCGTGTGTTACTGTGACGTAATCTCCTAGAGGAATCGTAACGGTTGCCCTCGGGCTGTGGACACCGATGCCTGCTCCCATCCCGGTTTTGAACCCGTCTGTAAACCAAGTGGGGCCCTGTGGCATGAGATGTGGACCAAATTTCTTTTGGACGAATGACTACCTTAAAGGGTTCGTCAAAGAGGTTGATGGCTCTCATTCGATCTCCTCTTGTGAGAAGGTCAGGTCAGAGTTCTCTAATTTTATTGAGGGATGTACAGTGTCCAGAAATGGCATTCCGTCAATGAGTCTCTAATGGGCGTCTCCTCCACCATTATGTTTAGAGGAGTAGTAGACACTTCACATAGAGGCTGAGGGTGTGGATCTCAAGGCTCCCGTAACTGCTAGACTTAATTGCCTTTGGATCTTGCTTATTTTGTTCCGTTTTGTTTCCCTATTTAGTGCAGGTCTCATCACTGTCGTGTATAAGCAATATATTATGTTTGGTTTGAGTCCCCATCTCGACCCAAATAACTTCCGGCAAGTACAAAGTGTGTTTTGCGCTCTTTGCGCTTGTCTTTCGATGTGATTGTCCCAATATAGCTTGGCGTCAAGCATCAGATCAGATATTTCACTTGTTTTACTAGTGTTAGTTCCTAGTTGAAAGGAATTGGATCCTCAAAAGGGGGTAGTTTCCTTTTACGAGTGAATACAATCATGTCTGTGTTTGGATTAACGGACACGTCGTTCTCTCTATACCATTGTTCAGTAATTTGCAGAGCGTTCTGTGCAACTTTGCATATGGTGCTGAGGTTTTGCCACGAACAAGGAGTACATGATTGAGGGCATCCCCTGCTGGTGGTCCCCAAGACGCTCCACTCGCCAAGGTGATCCTTGATGCGCCTGGTCAACAGCAGACGTCCCACCCATCCTGCTATGGTGTTGTCTACTCCTCTAATAACGATAGTGGGTTTTGAAAGCTATATTTTTTATGTTGTTTTGAAATGATATTTGCAATATTTTCGCCAAAATATGTTTATGAAATACATTTATCTGTATTACTTGATTCTATACCTGGGTAAATATTATGATATGCTATTTATGTTTCTTTCTTTCTGATGTAATCTGATTGAGGCATAACCATTGTTCTCAATAGTTTCTTCAATGGTTGCCATTGCTCAGTAAAGGTAACTTATTACTCAACAAACCCAAAATCTCATAAATATGCTGCGTTTAATTCAATGATGCATACGGCTTTCTCTCTGCCATTATCCGAAGAAAATATGTCCAGGAAAATGTCAACTATTAAAGAAAAAGCTAAGATCATTGGTTATCTCTACAATATAATAAACGGAATTATCATAAAGAAACTAACACAAATGGCATATCATAATAGAATCAACTAATACAGATAAATACATTTCATCAACATGTTTGGCCCTATCAGAGAAACGATTGCAAATGTCATTTCAAAAGAGCATAAAAAAGTAGCATTCAAAACCCACATGAAACTCCCAAGAATGTTTAATAGTAAAGACAAAACCGATAGATTTGACAATACTGGTGTTTACAAGTTGTCTTGTATGGATTGTGAAGGCGTCTATATAATTCAGACTGGTCGTTCATTCAAAACTAGATACAAAGAGCATCAATCATGAAATGGCCATCATTTTCCACCCATATAGATCAACTTCAAATTATTCATAGAATAGCTTAAGGACAAAAGTTAGATTTCTTAGAATCCATGGAAATTTCCAACGACCTGAATGGCCCGGCTTATTCGTCCATATATGATATCTTCAAATTATACCTGTTTTTAGCATAATTCGTTTATTACCTCTTGTTTGCACCCTTATTAATTTCCTATCTACATGTTTTTGTATGTAAGTATTTCAAGTTCAGTTCAGTACTTGTTGTCTGCTGAAGATGTTCGAGAGAACGAAATTGCAATCCTGAATTTCAATAAACTCTTATGATAGTATAGTACATAGTTTAATTTCTTATTATCATCATGATTAATTATCATGTAGTAACTTGGAATCAATTAACTATTATACTATACTACATAATTCTATGAAATTTGGAAACTATAGTATTAAGAAATTTGTTAAACGTATCAAAGTAAAGGATCTTAGGTAATTCTGTAGTATCAACTACAAAGTCATATATTAATATCATCCTTTTATTATTCACGATTTTTTCCTCCACAGAAAGCATACCCGATTCCCAATGTGACGTTTCAGCGAAAATATTCAGGAATAATTATAAACAGTATAAAGGAAGTCTCGCTGTAAAATTGTTCAAACTATATAATGAGAAAGTGTTCGACAATTCTCTTCCGGAAAATATGAAACTAGAGTGGAATGACAGAATGCTGAGTACAGCAGGCTATTGCTATTCCAGAAAAATCACTCGTAGTACTGGAGTTGTCGAAAGAGATGCTAGAATTGTACTTTCTTCTAAAGTATTAGATAGTGCCGATCGATTGAGGGATACTTTGATTCATGAAATGTGTCATGCTGCTACCTGGATTGTTAGCCAGGTACGAAGTGGGCATGGAGATCATTGGAAAGCATGGTATGATTTGATCATTTATTTTGATATACTCAATGTAAGTCAGTTCATCTAAGGGGGCATTGAAGTATTACGTAAGCACAAGGGTGGGGGGAATGGAAGGGCATTACGTCAGTACCATTTATGTATTTACTCTTCCTAATTGTTCTGCAAAATTTATAACTCAAGAACTCTTGGAGGAAAGAAATCTTTGCACGCCACTGCATCCTACTCAAAAAGTGCCTGTATAATATAAAAATGATTTGCAGGTAGCTCTAATAACCTTGAAAAAAAAAAATAGCTCAATATTTTACCTAGCAGAAAGAACACATCAAGCAGCAAACATCTCATATCATCAAAGACTTATAGTCATAGATTCAAGAGCCATAAAATAAAGACGATTAGTTAAAATTCACCAAGTTTGTTAATTGCTTGAAATAAATCAATATCTTTTTTGTTATGAATATAAGTATATACAGTCTGTCACAAAGTTAACAGGACATTTCAGAAATAAGGAAAGCAAACTGTTTTTTTGGCAAAATTCTTTTACTTTATTCAAAATAGTCGCCTGCCGCTTCGATTCACTGTTTCGCACGGTTAAATATCATTTCGAATGAGTGATTGAGGTTCTTGGCCGGCATAGCCCGGAAAATGTTGGTAAAGGCCTTCTGGATGGCCGGAATGTCAGCAAAACGCATTACTTTCATTGGCAAATAGCTCGCACGGAGCTAGGTCTGGCGAATATGGGTTTTTTTGGTCAGAAAAATCTTTAATTAGCGTCGATCGGTGAACACCAATATAATAAACCGCAGTAACCGTTGGGCCTGGTGGAACGGACTCATGATGAACAATATCCTTCGAATCGTAAAAACAAATAGTGTCTTCACTTTTGACTTCTCAAATCGAAATTTTTTGGTTGCTGGCCTCCATTCGGCACTTTGTCGTTTCTTTTCTGGGTCGTTTTTGAAATACTACGTTTCGTCATCAGTCACAATGTTCAAAAGGAAGTTCTGGTCCTTGCCTCGTTAACGATGTCCTTAAATTGTTGGATTCGGGGCAATTTTTGATCGTCAGTCAATTTGTGTGGCACCGACTACCAAAAGATACTGTGAATCAAATGTCATGAAATTTTGACTTGAAGTCTGGAAAAGATGTAGCTTTCAAACGCCACACAGGTGTCGCCACCAAAAGCTTCCCTATTGGGAAAGTCCTGTTTACTTTGGGATACACTATATATAAGGTATTACATTTCAAGGTTAAAATTTGAACCTCTCCTTGATTTGGTTCAGTGAATCAATCCGGATTTTCTCAGAGCTTCTATAGCTTACTCACTGTTTTCTCGTTATTTGCAGTTTCAGGCCATTCTCTTCTGTTCTTGGCTCTTGTTCGCCAGTCTTTTATGCCCAAAGCCGTTAGGTCTTTGATTACTTGGTCCTTCCTTCGACCCCTCATCGGTTTCGAATCACTTATTTCTTTTATGGCGGCATCGTCGGATCTTCTTTCTGCATCCTCTGTGATTTTAAAAACGTAACAATGTCTTCATTCAATAGGTTTCTTATCTCATGGTTCAGTTAAGCGTTTTGTAACAGTTATTTATGTTCATAGTATGCTCTATTTTCAAGTTGTATTCGGTTGAAAATCTCTTTACTTCTGTCATGATTTTCGTTCTCTGTCACCAATCTAAGGTTTACTACGTTGGTACCGCGTCTATTACTTGTCGTGTATTTTGTCTTGTTCTGGTTAATTTTCAATCCTCGTTCTTTTGTTTCTTCTTTCAACTGCATCAGTGTGTCTGCTAGATCCAACTTGTTCCGTGCAACTATCACGATATCGTGTGAGTATGCGATGAGTTGTACCGTAATGTGCTCCTTTGATGCTGTCAATGCCATTTCGTAATCTAGAAAGAGCATATACAGCGCGTTCTGAGCATTTTTCGATTATTTGGGTCAAAACATGGATAGCGTCTATGGTAGATCTGACTTTCCTAAATCCCTGTTGGTAGTCGCCCATTTCTGATGCGAGGGTTGTTTCCAGCCTGTTTTGTAGAATCGCAGTAAGTATTTTGTACTATTCAACAGCATTATGCCTTTGTAGTTTTCGCATTCAGTCAGCTCCCTTTTTTCCATTCTGTTGGCATTGATTTCTTCTTCCATATCTGCAGAATCAGTTTTTATTTCCTCTCGAGAAGAGTGCTTATCATTTCATTATTCATTCCGCATGTTCCTGCTGCTTTGGTGGCCTTCATATCTCCGATGACTGTTGAAAATTCTTCTTATGATGGTCTCTTGTTGTCTTCATAACCTATGTCTTCTTCAACTGTGTTGTCTTCTTCCTCTTCGGTTTTTTCATTCTTATAAAGTCTTGTGAAATGTTCTTTCATTTTGCGTTCTCTATGTTTCCAAATCTTGATTTTTTCTTGTTATTCATTCTCCTAATATAGTTAAATAACTTAGTATTGTCCTTGTAGTTGTTTTTTGTTCCTCCCATTTGTTCGTTTATCCATTCCGTTTTTTTATGTCGCCATGTTTTTGTAGTCACTTTTTTCTTTATATTCGTTTAAGTCACTGCCCTTTTCTGTTCTTAACCACCTCATTCTTGCTTCATTATTCATCTCAATGTAGCTTGTTTAGTCGAACCATTCGTTTCTAATTGTTTTTCGGTTGCCTATGATTTGTTGCTGTGAGGATGCTGCCTTTGATGTTTAGCCACTCTTCTATGTCTCCTGATTGGTCGCTTGGTAGTAGGCCATTTATTTTCAATTTGAATTCTTGTTTTAGCTCCCCTTTTCTGAGTTTTGACATTTATTCTTTTCACCCATGGTTTAATTGTCCTGATGATTTTTTTCTAGATTTTAGCTATCACTAAAAAGTGTTCAGAGTCCACGTTAGCTCCTCTGAAGGATGCTACAATATTCTCCATATTAATATGTGGTCTATTTGGTTTCCTGATGTTGTACCCAGGTATCATCCATGTTATATAAGTAATGAAGAAAATAAGTATATCTAGACTTCATAACTGCTTTTCATGAATAACAAAGTCGATAAATATATACAAATGTAAGTACAGAAGAGGGGGTTTGCTCCCTTTCCTATGCTTTTGTTGACTAGAATGGTGTTAGACATAACTAAAATTTTGAATTTTGGCTCCTTATAATTTTCATAGTCACATCATCATTTATGAGTTTCAAAAATACAATATTATACGTATTTCATTTTTAGGGCCAATAAGGCTAGACAAATATTTCCTGAATTACCTCCAATCAAAACTTGTCATAATTATCAAGTAAACACAAAATATGTTTACAAATGTACTGGATGTGGTTACAGGTTAGTAACTATTTTATTTTTAAGGAAGTAAAGTGATATCAATTTTCAAAATCCTTCTACTAATCACAAATTTTGATACTTGATAGCTTTTGTATTTTTTTAGTATTGGACGACATAGAAAATCTCTGGACATAGAAAGAAAGCGATGTGGATATTGTTTAGGCAAATTCGAAATATTAATTAATAAAACAACGAAAAAAGGCGAACAAAAGACGGTTCCAGCAACTCCAAAGAAAGAGCCTACTGGTTTTGCCTTGTTTGTGAAAGAGAATTATAGTGATTTCAAAGAACCTGGACGGAATCATGCGGAAGTCATGCGAATGTTGAGTGCAAAATTCAAAGAAATGAAAGTATGATTTTGTAGTGTAATTGTTTAGCTGAAGTGTAAATATCTAATGACTGATTTGATTAACGAATCATCCAATATTTTTAGGACTTTTGTATGTTTGCAAAAATAGATTTATGTTTTTTTTTAACTTTCTTTTACAAAAAAATACTGGGAAATTGGTCAATGAAACAAAATATTTATTTTTCATCAAAATTTATTGTATCGCCACGCCAACCAATAATCCAATCATCAAAACAATTTCCAAACGCTTTTTTCGGAATCGACTTCAGTTCTAGTCAGGAATTCTCTTTTATGTCTTCTATCGATTCAAAACGGGTACCTCGAAGTGGTCATTTGAGTTTTCGAATAAAAATGTCGGCAGGAGGTATATTAGCTGAATATGGTGGGTGTTCGGTGGTATTTGTTGAGTTTTGGTCTGAAATTCATTCACAATGATAGCTTTGTGAGATGATTATCGTGGTGCAAAATGTATGAGTTTTCTTTTCCCTAATCTGACCTTATTTGACGAATTTGCTCTCTCAAACGCCGCATAATGCTCAGGTAATATTCTTTGTTCACCACCTGACCTTCTGGTAAGAATTCCGAGTGCACAACACCGCGATAATCACAGTCACCATTACCTTGACTTTTGTCGACTTCGACGTAGTTGTTTCGGTTCAGTAGAAGACGCCACTTCGAAGCTGATTTTCATGTCAAAGTTATAAAACCATGCCCATCTCGGTAACAATGCGTTTTATGAATGTGGGGTCAGAATTGACTCGTTCTAGCATGTCTTCAGTAACCTTTACCCGATTCAATTTTTGAATAAAATTCAGGTATTTTGGAACTAGTCGAGCGGCTACGCGTTTCTTGCCCAAACAATCGTTTACGAATTGATTCGTGTGACACAGAAAGTTCATTGCCTATTTCTCCAAACTAAAATGACGATTTTCAATTACCATTTCCTTCACTTTATCGATGTTTACTTCAGTTAAAGATGTTGACGGCCGACAAGAGCAGGGCATATCTTACACCACATCCCGGCCGCTGTTGAATGCAGTGTACCACTCATATGCACGTGTTTTTGATAAAGTCGATTCACCGTAAGCCTTCGGTAACATTTTCAGCGATTCGACACACGAAAAGCCATTTGTAATACAACATTTAAGACAAATTCTTTGTTCCATATTTTTATCCTTTGCAAAAACGGCAAAACACACTTGTAAGAACTGACAGAATCGAGCACTGTAAGTAAACTAAATGACGCGTTAGTATAGAAAACACTACTGCCAACCTAGCAACAACAAAAATTTTGACAATCGTTTGAAGCAGAATGTATACTCATCTCCTTGTTACGAATTAATTTGTGTCATCTCCTTGGGTGATGATTTTTCTGTTTGGACATTGATCTTCTAGTTTCAGTGTTTTTTGATCTTTATTGTTATTTGAAAAAAAAAACCATTTCGTACAATATTCCCATCACATTTTCATGGCCATTGTGTTTCAATGTTAAATTTTTTGAAGTAAATTGATGTTTTAGAGGCATTAATCAACCGAAATAGGAATTTTTAAGCTGTAAATAGAGGCATACGATGTGAGGATTATTCGAAAAGTATCCGATCTATTTCTATATATCTTTTCCGGTGGTATTATTGATGTCAATAATCTTTTCAGTACGTCGACATATTTCTTGTTGATTGCCTGACCTTTAGGAGCATTAGTTATTGTGCAGAGGACTGTCATAATCAACAAAAACATGCTTTTTTCGGCCATGGCTCAAATGAACGTTTCCACTAAGGACGCTGTTGTTTGGTTTCGAGATCATAACCATGAATCAAAGATTGATCTTTTTAAGCCGATTTTCATCAGTGATCATTTCCAAATTTTCCTGAGCGATTTTAATGCGACATATTTTCTGTTTATTGGTCAGTAATTTTGGAATGAATTATGCACACACGTAAATCATTTTCAAAATCTCTATTTCTTATAGTCTGTGTCGGTTTATGTTTCAGCCACATTGTCTTGCCATCTTTGCCTACAAACTTTAGACCTCCATTTACTTCCGTCGGATAAAAAGACTCATCTAACAAACGTTGCAAAATTTCCTGTTGCTTTTCGTAAGAATAATTCATTGCAGGATCAAACATGAATAGCCGGAAAATATAAAAACAAACACTCTTATCTTGATAATATTTGTAACACTCGTAGTCGCGTGCGGACTTTCACCTTGCAAAAATGTCTGTAGCCGGCACGCTTTCACTTATAAAACTCGAACTTAGTACTAGGATAATACACGCGATTTTAGGAAGGTAAATAAATCGGGATGACTTCAAGTCGTGGGGATGGGGGTGCAAATATATCGGGCGCGAGAGTCCGCGCCCGACAACTGCAGACCTCCCCTGGAGACTACAAGGATGGAAAACAGCCGATGGCTGGACCTGAAGGTACGTGCCATCAGTGGACCTTCCACTGCGAGAGCCAAGGCCTGTCTTAAACTCTAGGTTGGAACTAAGAGTTTTAACTGCCATACTAACGGGGCACTGTCGCCTCAGGAATCACCTAAATAAGTTAGGATTGATTGAGGATCCTTCATGTAGGCTATGTGAATAAGATATGGAATCAATGGAACATGTTATGTGCAAGTGCCCAACTGGGGACAGAGTCAGGATGGAAGAACTTGGATCTAGCAAACTGAAGCTGACTGAGCTTATTAAGCTCTCACCCATGAGAAGGATGGAGCTCGTGGATGAAATTTAGGACATTGTGTGCCACAATAGACCACTGGGTTGCAGTGACCGAGCTGCTAGGCAGCCCTGACTTATATGATATCTAATCTAATCTAATCTAAATGTTAGAAATACTAAGCACAGGTGCCAGGTTCAAGTGATGGATGTTGTCCTTGAACAAAACAAAACGATATTTGGAAAGAGTCGCCTAAACCGGGGCATAAACTTTCGAAGGGCCAGATAACTTGTAATCCTTGTGGTGGCAATTATATTGAATGGTCTAGGAGAGTGGTTCAGAATCCACTATAAGCTGTTGATACACAGTGTAAATGAGCTAAGTTACCGAGCACATTGTTAACCCGGCGTTAGTGTGGTGGGGTTAAAATCACCCAGAGTGTTATTCAATTGCGCATCACAAAAACACGGCGACTGTCAGCGCCCCCACCTCTTCAGTACCTTCAAATGTTGAACTGAATATTGCTGTCTCAGTTGCCTCTTAGCTCTAAGTGAGTTAACATATTTGTTATTTGAGAGCGAAGTTCGACTTGGTCATTTTCACCCCACAACACCACTAACGTTATCGATTATAGACAATTTTGGTGATAATCACCCCAGCACACTATTTTTTTTGTTTGTTATTTAGAGAAATGAGGTACGAAGAAAAAAGTAAGCTCCTCGCCTTATGGCATGATCTGGAAAATGATGAAGACTTTGTCGATTCGAGCGATTCTGAAAATGAAGATATAGTTCAAGAAAGTGCACATGATTCTGAATCAGAACAGGAAGATGATTCGGAACAAGTTGACGATGACGGAGGCGTTCATGCGGAAGATGAACAAGATGATAATCAAACAACATCATCTAATACAACGTCATCAGAAAATTGTTTCATCGGAAGAAATAAGAAAACCATGTGGTCAAAAATTTGTCCCAACCGAGCAGCACGAACCAGATCGGAAAACATAACTAGGGGTGAGTTCTCAGTAGTACGGCCTGCTGCAAGGAACCGCAAAACAGCTGAAGAATGCTATATTTTTTATGATGAGGTAATTATTACTAGTATTATAAGATACAAATCAGCGTCTGGTTACTATTCGGGATCTTTATGATGATCAGCACAAATATGTGATCAAAGAAGTGGATGCTGCGAACTTCGTGCCTTTTTTGGTCTCCTTTTCTTATCTGGGGTGTACAAAACGGATCGTTTGAATCTAGAGGACCTATGGAAAACTAATTGTTTGGGTATTGATATCTTCAGAAGAGTTATGTCTCTGCAAAGATTTCAATTACTGCTCAGATGCTTGCGTTTTCATAACTCTGAAAACAGACAAATTAGGCTACAAATTGATAAATTCACACACATTAGAGCATTGTTAACTAAGTTTGTTGAAAACTGTCAAGGCGCTTATTCTCCTAGCGAGTACGCCACCATAGATGAACTGCATTTCGTGGTCGATGTCCTTTTCGAGTGTTTATGCCAAATATTCGTACTTCAAAGTAGGGATTGAAAATATTCGCTTTAGTTGATGCAAAATCATAATACGTGGTGAATATGGAACCATATGCGGGTCAACAACAAGATGGCCCATTCAAAGTCATATTCACCGTTCGATGTTGTTGACAAATTAGTGGCACCCATCAGTCAAACTAACCGTAATGTGACTTTCGACAACTGGTTTACCAGTTTTCCGCTGACCCATCTGTTGAAAAATCACAAACTTACTTCCGTTGGCACCATAAGAAAAAATAAAGCTGAGCTTCCACCTGCGTTTGTAGATACTAGAAATCGAGAAGTCTTTTCTACCAAATTTGGTTTTCAAAAGGACACTATCATATTATCATATATACCAAAGAAGAAAAAAGTACTGGTTGCCTCCACGCTTCACCACGACGATAAAATAGCTGAAAGAACTGGAGAAGCGAAAAAACCTGAGATAATAGATTTTTACAATTTCACCAAATGCGGAGTAGATGTGGTCGACGAGCTATGAGGAAATTATGACGTATCACGTAACAGTAGAAGATGGCCATTAACCATTTTTTTTCAATGATGAATGTCAGGGCTATCAATGCTAAAATAATATATCAAAGCAACACTAAGAATATACAAAAGAGAAGAGAATTCCTTTTAGATTTGGGCTTGCAGCTTATGCAAAAGCATCTTCTGTCACGTAAAGATAATGAGAGGTTGCCTAAGCAGTTAAAAACTCAATCACATCTTCATTGAATGGTAACGAATTAAAACCGAATGAAAAAGAGCCAACACGCCAGAAAACTATTGGAAGAAGTGGAATGTGCCCCAGGGGTAAAGATAGGAAGTGCCAAATGTGATTTTGAGTCTGGAGCATAGTCTTATTCTATGTCAAAATTACTATCAACAGAGCTCACTGTAAAATTTTTATCTTTCAATATTTCTAGTTCACGTTTTTCTCTTTGATTGAATCATATATTTTTCTTCATTTATTTGATATTCAGATCCTACTGAATGAATACGTTTTTTTATATTCTGAACCGAAGAAATGTATGTTTTTATTTTCATTAAAATCATGTCGTGAACATTTTAATTTCTATTGAATTCTGTAGGTGGGTGAATCAAACGCACTTTTTTTTCTGAAAGAATATGGTGTCTGTTAACGCAGTCAATTATCAAATTCCCGAAACAAATTGTGAAAATAATTTTTTCACACGAAAAACCAAATTGGGTGAATTTCACCCCACAACACCAAACATATAACATAAGTTCACCACACCAACGCCGGGTTAAAAGACGAAACAAACAGCAAACGTTTAGGTTAAAAAATGTAAAAATATGACGCAGTTGTCAGATGGGAGCTGTCAATAGTTAAAGTGCCAGAGACGCGAAATTTAAAAGGCAACCTACGTATATATAATGAAATCTCTTTGGAAACTTTCTTCAACCTGCTTTACTGACGGAATTTTTTTTACTTCATCACATTTCGTTTTGGGGTAATCCTTGTATAACGAATGATTTTTCTAGTTTACCATGCTAACTAAACTCACTTAAACCTTTCATAATGGAAATAAATGCTTTATTAAACAATATTAATACAAAATTCAAATATATATATAGATATTATAAAAAGCCTAAATATCATTCTAAATTGTCGTTACTCTGCAATTGTCTGGAAACTGTTACTAATCTACAATTACTAATTTTTCTTAAAGCTTGTTGATATGCGGAATCTGGATCTAATACTGAAATATCCACTTCGTTAAGAGCCAAAATTTTGTCACCGACCTGCAGTTTTGGAAAGGCACATCCGGTTGTTTTTACATAATCTACATAAATTCCATCGTCTTTCATACTCATACGCAAGTCATCTTCTTCGAAATTTCCATTTAGCTCCACTTCTGTTACGTAGCGAATTCTGTGAGTACCAAAAGGCCAAGACGGGCCTGTCCTTGGTTGTGGTTTCAATAAATTTACGTTGGCTGGTTGCTGACTGAATTTTTTCGGTTTTTCAAGTGGACTTGGTGGCGGAATACCATCTTTATTGGGAACAACTGAAAAGTTTAAAACTATGCTTGTATAACTTCAATATTGGTAGAGTAGCTCGAGATTATAATAATTTTTAATTTAAACATACAGTTAAGAGGATTGCGAATATTTCTACTAAAAAATATCACTATTTGAGATGGAACATTTATTTAACAGTATAGCTATTTCAAGCTTTTACTCATCATTAGACAAGTATGAGTTTCAACTTAAATACAAAGCTAACAATTTTCTTATGAAGAGTCTTTCATCGGCAGGCTTTATTTTCAATTCATAATAAAACGTCATTTTTTTGAGAAAACTTGTGATATTTTTATTTTATTGCAAAGTACAAATTGTGAGGTTGAATAATGAAACATGATATCTGGCAAGTGTCCACCTCGGCCCTTTTTACAAATGGTCATTCTTTGTAGGAAATTTTTAATTTTTGTATAATTGCGCTGGTATTTCGCGTATAACAGCTCGAATATTGGAGTATTGGCGTAGACCTTATCTTTGACGTAGCCCCAAAGAAAAAAGTCTGATGGTGTTGAATCACACGGTCAGGAAATTATTGTTGCAAACTGACCATTCCAATATCTGTTGAAAAGACTTTAACGTTCTGCGATGTAACTTTTGATTTTGCTAAGGGTAAATTACGTTGGCCTCAATGAGTATTTGTCTGTTCGTGATTGGTCTGTCGATTCTGATATCAACCTTGCCGTTGCCAGATTTTATGATATTCTTTATGAAGGATTTGATCTCTTTATACCTAGAGCTTTTAGGAGTAACAGGAAACATCACACTTCATACTTCATCATGCTGCTAGCTGTAAATCACTCTCGAGGCAGCTTTATTCGGATTACCTCAATAATATGGAGCGCAGGATTCACCCTGACCCTCAATCATTTTCGAAACTTGTAAATTCTAAAAAGAATTCAATGGAGCTTCCGAGTGTTATGGAGTGCAATTAAATAACCAGTAAAGATGGAGAAGCGGTAGTCGACTTATTCGCGGATTTCTTCTCAGAAGTCTACAGCGAGGATCATAATCAACAAGATTGATTATCGACAACTTGAAACCGGGATTCTCGACTGGCTGTGATGGTATACCATCCTTTGTTCTGAAGCGGTGTGCCTTTGTACTAGCTTCTCTTAGTAATTTGTACAATCTTTCATTGAGTCATGGTGTGTTTCCCGCTTTTGGAAGCGTAGTTTCGTTATCCCGTTGATCAAAAGTGGCTCAAGATCGCTCATTTTGAATTACAGAGGCATTTTTTTGCTGTCTGCCATACCTAAAATTTTGGACTGTTTGGTTTGCAGTTAGCTCTCATGGAAGTGTTGTTCCATCATTATAAACGAGCAACACGGGTTTCGAAAGGGGCGCTCAAGCATTACCAACCTAGCGCTTTACACAAAGGACATAATTGATTGCTTTGAATCTGGATTTCAGTTGGACTGCATATATACTGACTTTTCAAGAGCCTTCGATACGGTGAACCTTAATATATTGATGAGTAAACTAGAGGCCATAGGCATAACTGGTTCTTTACTCTCATGGCTAGGTAGCTTCTTGTATGATAGGGAACAGATTGTAAAATATAACAACAACTTCTATTCCAGAGAAATATATGTAACATCAGGTGTACCTGAGGGATCACATCTCGGCCCTCTCTGATTTAATATCTTTATCAACGATATAAAGGAGTTTATTTCCACTAGATTCTTTTCATTTGCCGACGATGTCAAGTTGTACTCTGTTGTGAAGCATTCCCGCGATTCAATGAACTTGCAGTCTCTAATTGATAGTTTCCTTTTGTGGGTGGAAATCAAGGTTCTTAAGTTGAATATCGATAAGTGCAAGCTAATTACATTTCACAAATCTAGAACGTCAAACTATTACAACAACAAACTTGGGAGCAATAATATCAAGCGGGTGGATTATGTTCAAGATTTGGGTACCACATTAGATAGACAGCTGAATTTCTAGGAGCATATCTTGTCATCATCTTCGAAAGCTCTAACACAACTGGGTTTTGTCCTACGTCACTCCGGAGAGTTCTCTCCAGGCACCTTAAAGATGCTATACTGTTCACTTGTGCGATCTATATTGGAGTACGGCTCTGTTATTTTATCCCCTTTCTACCTGGGAGACATCGATTATCAGAAAAGATTCAGAGGAGGTTTATTCGTCACTTGGCATTCAGATCTCTCATTTGGTCTCCGAACCTTGATCCCGATCTAGTAAGAAACATGTTCAATCTCGATTACTTAGCGCACAGACGTCAAGTATTCGATTTGTGCTTTCTGTACTGATTGCTGAATGGTAGTGTCGAATGTCCTAATTTGTTGAGTATGGTAGAATTGCATAGGAACAATTACGTCAACTTTTTTCTGTATCGCACCATCAAACTCGCAAATAAAGCGGTGGGTTTGGATTTTTGTTACTTGTCGTTTACTGCATTCAAATGGCATGCCTTTTGTGTGGTCCGGTCGAGATAGGTCGCGATTGATTCAGATGTACGAGTAATTATTTTAGGTTATCTGGATGTCAATGGTTTTGTATATCAATTGACAATTGGTTTAGGATTTAATTTTATTTTTTGTTACTTTTCGCTACAGTGGGGGTTTCCCGCTATGAGGCACATAGCGCCATCTTGTTGAAATAAACAAACTGCAAGCCAAGAGAATCCACTTCGGGCCAAAAAAGTCAATCAACATCGCTCTGTATAGGTTTCCAATCACTGCAATGGTTGCGCCAGCCTCATTTTCGAAAAAAAAGGCCCGATGACACCTCCCGACCAAAAACCGCACCAAACAGTCACTCGTTTTGAATGAAGATGCTGTTCGAGTATTTCTTTTGGGTTTTCGGATTCTGAAATACGGCAGTTTTGTTTATTGACATACCCAGACAGTTGAAAATGGGAATAATTCGATTGAAAAAAGATCTCGACTAAGCATCTCCAGCGCCCAATCAGCAAATATAGGGCGTTTTTCGTCGTCAGTTGGCTTCAATTCTTGTGTTAACTGCACTTTATAGGGATGGAGATACAGATCAAGATGCAAAATACAGTGCAAAGTGGTTGAGGGAATGCCCAATTCCTGTGATCGTCTCGAAATTGACAAATTTGGCTTTTCAACCATACTATCAGCTACAGCTGCTATATTTTCAGCTGGTCTGGCCGGATGAACACGTGTTCGATGCTGCACATCACTTACTTGTCCGCAACGTTCTTGATGATGACCAAAAGCAGGACGAACTGTGTTCGCCCGTTTTGTAGTGAATTTTCACTATTTCGATGCGTTGTGCGAGAGTAAATGCAATGACAGTTCTATGTTGACAGTTCAGAAATGGCGGCAAATTTGAAATGAAACTGCCGATGGAAGACCCTTTATAAAGGTACACAGAAATGAGTGAACAGAACAGGTAAAATACATATTAGATATTAACATTGGGTACTAATATATAATTTGAGAACTACTTAAAAATCCTAAATATTGGGAAAAAACATAAATCAGTCAGGTCATCAAGTATTATTCGGTTATTGTTTGTATTGTGTTTACCTTTGAATTTATCTAAGGATTCGAGATAATTGAGTTTTGTACCTTTTTGTGCTTAGTATAAGATCTGTTAATTTTGATGGAAAAATATGGTTATTTTCTATGTAATGTTGTGCCAGAGTGGAATCTGTTTTTGTTTTTACAAAAATGTGAATGATGTTCCATATATCTAATTCTAAAAACCTGCGTGTTTGACCAATATAAATTCAGTTACAATTGTACATGTAAGCTTATACACTCCTGAATTATCTAATTTTTTTAATATTATATTAATTATATTGGATAGTTTAGTTGTGCGTTTGTAAGCTAATTTTACAATATGTCCGGCCCAGTTCCACTTCAACACAGCTGTAGGGCACTCTTCAGGACGTATGGGATACTCACCATACCATCAACCTTCATACTTCAAGCTCTGTGCTATATATATCAACACAAGCATGAGTAACAGACGCACACAGTGGTTCACTTTCATGACATCCGGAAAAAAAACATAATTCTTCCAAAATACCGGATGACTTGTACACAAAAAGGCTTCAAATATGTTGGAATCAAGTTATATAACGGACTAACAGAAGTTTGAAAAAGAAGGATATCCGTTATTTCAGAGCGGGACTGAGGCGTGTACTGGTCAGGGAGGTCTGCTACTTGGTAGAGGAGTTCTTGGGTATAGTTTCGTGCCCTTGTGGTCTTTTTGAATGATGTCCAAATGTGTGTACTGAGTGTTATTGTTTTTTACATTTTAAAATTGATATTTTGTATTATATTACTTATTGACGAACCCTGTAACATTTAGATGGCTAATATATTCGATTTGATTCATTCTGCTCGCAGCAGCCATGTTTCCTGTTCTTTTCCTTATTTCCTCATTTGGTATTCTATCCCTGAGAAAATACTTAGCATAGACCTCTCCATGGCTCTCTGGGTGTTTTTTATTATCTCCAGTTGAATGAGTGGATATCAGGTCGAATGACTAAAACCAGATCAGTTAATCACCGACGTTTCGATTCATTTCAAATCTTCTTCAAGAACAAGTTGGTTTTATCAGTCACCATTAATAATAAAAGAACGGTGCATTTACTCTCTTTTACCAAAGAGTAGAAGAGAGTAAATGTATCATGTTGTGTTTGGTAGAAGAAAGTAAATGCACCGTTCGTTCGTTCGTTCTTTTATTATTAATGGTGACTCATAAAACCAACTTGTTACAACCTTGAAGAAGATTTTAAATAAATCGAAATGTCGGCGATTAATTGATCTGGTTTTAGTCATTCGACCTGATATCCACTCATTCAACTGAAGAACTCATTATTGGTCGTAAGTCAATTTCAATAGTCTTTTATTATAGTGATATTCTTTTTAGTCAGAGTCTCCGCTCCGTATGTCATTACAGGCAGAACCGACTGATCAAAGAACAAACAAATGGGGATGTTCAATCTGAAAACATGTTTTAAATTACCGAAAGCCGCCCAAGTGAGTCCCACTCGTCTATAGATTTCTCTAGTATGGTTGTTCCGGCTATGGTTATCTCGTGGCCCAAGTATTTGTATTAGGTTACTTGATGAATTTCCTTTTTCGCAATGGATGTTTTCACCTACTAGCAAATTGGTCATGAACTGGGTCTTACAGATATTTAAGCAATTGAATTGGAGTAAATATAAATGGAGAAAATCTAAGTCATTCAAGGTTCGCATATGACATAGTTCTCATTTCAAATAGTGTAGATAAAGCTGCTATGATGTTGGAAGAACTTCACCAAATTTCAAAAACGGTGGGACCATATTTCTCACATTCCAATAGAAGATACTAAATATCTACACAACGATAGTATTGATTGTCTACAGTCTGTGTACACTTTGATGATTTTGCCTTCTATCTTCTTTTGGCTTATCTTCATTGGGGCTATGGTCAGACCTGCCAGCTCGATGTCCAAGGAACTGCATTGTCCGTCCATACTTCATACTCCTTGTAGGTTTAGATATTTTGAGTAGTCTCCACAGCTTCCCCTGCTTTTCTGTTCAAGCCGTCTGCGTAGGTTTTGATAATCTTTCAGAATTGACCTATATTTCATCCTAGTGTATCGTTTGTCGAATACTGTGATCCTGCTTGCAGCAGGGTCATCTTAGTAGTTGCTCTGTACCATAGACGTCGCCACGACACTCCTCAGCTTGCGTCTGGTTAATCATCACAGTGTAAAAGTGCTGTGGCTCCGGTTAAATTTAAGCAGGCCACCCTTTCTACCTGATTAAGCTTAAGCTTAACCGTCACTTGTTTGGCCTACCAAATAACGGCTTCATAGGTTACCCTTGGTCTTATGATGGCCGTGTATAGCCACATAACAATTTTCGGCTTCCTTGTCTAGCTCTTATAAATTGTCTTGCGGCACTGTTCATAAAATATATAGGCGTTCTTGAATCTGGGCGTACGTTGGGAAAAATCGAATCGTATGATGAATTAAATATACGTTAACTTCCAAGATGTTTTCTATGCATTCCTCTTGCTCTGTTTGCCCAGTTTTGGAACGGAATTAAAGGTGGTAATATTGCTATGCAAAGAAATCATCGGTTTATCATAGACTGGTTAAGTCAAGTGATTTTCTGTTGTTTTTATAAAATGTGGAGATCATGTGATATCAATTACTTACCATCACTGAACAAATGAGCATTTTTCGAATAAGCGGCAGCAACATAATACGGAGGTGGTTGTTTTGGAGGTGCAATGTTGGGGGTTTCACTGATATTTGAATGGACGTTAATGTTGTTATATTGTTCCTGATGTGTGAAATCAGAAGCTATGTTTGTTACTTTTGCTTCTCTTATTTGGGTTACCCTGATCCTCCCAAGGCATGCCTTAATCGTCGCAATTCTTTTCGATAGGGGGTGGGCGTTCTGCTCAACCTGGCTTCAGTTGGCCCTACGAATAAAAATTTTATTTTATATTAAATTTAGATCTCATCAAAAATCGCAAAGATGCTGTATAGATGTAATGTACATGTCTAATTGTGATTACGTCAACAATAATTACTTTTTCTTATTTTTCTAAAAGATTTAGTGGATTAGTTAATTCTGATTTGTACACCTATGGCAACTATACTCGAAAGTAAAAAAGATGTTCACAGATTTTCTGGAATAGTTGATACTGCTTATTCGCTATCATGTATATTTTCAATTTTCTTTATTTTCAGCACCTCCAACTGAGTCTAAAACAAATATATAGCGAAAGCGCAGAAAGCTAGTCATGTTTGCAGAGTGTGCAGTTTTACTCCGCATATAACGTGACCACATACATTCTGTCAAAAAGTACTGGAAATTGGTCAATGAAACAGAAAATATTTATTTATCATCCAAAGTTATTGTATCGCATTCAAATTAGACCCCTTCCGAAATAATACATTTACGCCAACGAAAAATCCAATCATTAAAACATTTTTCAAAAGCTTTTTCCAGAATCGATTTCTTTTCTGTCGTGAATTCTCTTTTATGTCTTCATTCGATTCAAAATAGTAACCTCGAAGTGGTAATTTGAGTTTTGGAAAAAGAAAAGAGTCCGCCGGAGCCATATCAGGTGAATACGGTGGTTGTTCGATGATATTTGTAGAGTTTTTGGTCAGAAATTGATTTACAATGCTGCCTTGTGAGATGGTGCATTATTGTGGTGCTAAATCCATGTTTTCTTTCCATAAATCTCAAACGTCGCACAAAGTTCTGGTAATATTCTTTATCTACCGTCTAACCAACTCAGGGAGTTGTACATTTTATCGAAGCAATTGCCTGAGTTCAAGGAAATTTATCTTGCTTCAAAAAGACAACACTCACTCTTGATTTAAGAGAGACAAGAGAAAGTACATGGTCTAAGATAGATTTTTTTCCAGTTCTCTTATCAAATCTTCAATCAATCAATCCATTTATTTGTTCCATATAAACATAAATTGTTGTAGAACACGTCATCATAAACATAAAATACATAGAAACAAACAGTGTAAACAGAACAAAGACCTAACAATAAGAAACGAAATCAGCTTAGACAAATATTGTCCTCAAAATACTCCTGGAGAGTGTAGTATGGTGTCCTCTTAAGGTAATTCTCTTCCATATGCAAACCTGACAAGCTTAGTCCTTTGACTGTTCATTTTCAACTCATTTCGAGAAAACCAGGCATCAAGATCGACAAGGACATCGTCCACTACCGAATCCAGAGAAACCGGATCGGCGAGCACTGGAGAAGTGTCGTCTGCGAATTGGACCATGAATTAAGTTGTACAACCAGGTAAGTCATTGGTATAAATCAGGTAAAGGAGGGGACCCAAAACCGACCCCTGCGGCACCCCCATATCAATAGCTAACATCGTTGACTGCAGTGTCTTCCCAGTTGTAGGCTCTTTTTCAGCAACACATTATTTTTTCACTGTTTAAGGAGAGAATCTTTTTTATAGCCTGATATATAGCTCTTGTCGTAGTCTTACCCTTTCTAAATCTATTTTGGTATCGACAATTCTGTTGTAAATAGTTCTTTCAAATATCTTGCCAATGTTACAATGTTATAGGTCTGTAATCCCCCATAAGCTGTTTGCTTCCCTTCTTGTACACTGCTCTCACCTTGGCCATCTTAAGTTTATCAGGATGTACACCACTGTCAAAAGCGAGAAATATCAGATATCAGGAAGTTTTGATACCAACTGTAATCCATGGCTTTTGTTTGTGCGATTTTATTGACTTCATGGCAAATATGCGATCACTTATTGACTGAATAATACCATCAAATATGTCATATGCTTTGTTAGGTTCAGACTCATTATAAACTCTTGACCAATCAACATTACTCAATTCTTCTCTGAAGCTTATCATATTTGATTCAGTGAATACCTTTCTTTTACCGGGTTTTGTAGGACTGGAAGGATTTTCATGATGTAGTGGTACATCTATAACCAGTGCATTATGGGGGGACAAATCATTTGCGATAACCCTGCCCCGTTTAGGCATGTCAGAGTTCAGGAAAATGTTATCAATGTGAGAGCTATATTCATTTATTTGATATGTTGGTTCATGCATCTTTTGGATAAATCCATACGAGTGTCAAAGGTCAAGGAACATATTCTTCTCATCTGAATTTGTCAAAATGAATGTTGAAGTCATCGCACAAGACAATTCTGAAGTTAACAAAGGAAGAGGCTCTCTAAGTGCACCATCAATAGCATCAAAACACACAGAAATGTCCCCTTGCGGAGGGCGATAGACTGAAACAACGATAAGCCGAACCCGCCTGCTGATGCCTGCCGCAATCTCAATATGATTCTGTTCACTAAATTTCCAAATTTCAATCTTGTATAACATATTTCAGCTATATCATTTCTTGTATCGTAGCCCCTGTTTTTGAGAATGTTTTTATATTCTTCCTTCATTGTATTTCTTTTTTCAAGAAAACGAGAGCTAAGAACGATATGAGGCTACCCAGCTTTAAGAATACTTACCTTCAGAACAACTCTGTTTATGCTTTGCTAAAAATTTATAATCACATTCCACAGGAGGCACGAGGGGGGCCACAAAATAAATAGAGAAGATTAAATACTTACCTTAGGAGGACACCATACTACACCCTCCAGGAGTATTTTGAGGACAATATTTGTCTCAGCTGATTTCGTCTCTTATTGTTAGGTTTTTATTCTGTTTACACTTTTGTTTTTTATGTATTTTATGTTTATGATGACGTGTTCTACAACAATTTATGTTTATATGGAACAAATAAATGGATTGATTTATTGAAGCAAACAGATGTTAAAATCTCCTAAACATACAGTATTTCTTTGATCAATAATGTTTTCAAGTTTATTTAAGAAATTTCTGATTGGTGCGTTGGGATATTTATACAGGGTGCTTCAACGAAAACTAAACAAAGGCTATATCTATCAAAATATTCATTTCTGATCAAAACTATTTTATAAAAAGGACTTTAAGGCAAGTTCAGGTACTAGACGATCACATAGCTTTTCATTTGACCGATCTCATTCGGTCTCAGTTGTAATTAATGAGGAGAAGAACACAAGATAATTCATGTATTGCAACGTATTTTGCATCGTCTCTTATAAACGGGGTTATTTCATTATCTTATGAAGCCACAGTGTGGTGAAACGCCCCATAAATTCGTTAATATTTGATCAAAAATTAGTTTCAAAATATCCCACCGGTCGCATTTTATTATATCTTTGAAAGCGATTTGCTAAAATTATTTAATTATAATTCATCCAGTTGATCTCTTTCAAACTATGCACGAGACAGACTATACAGGGTGCTTCAACGAAAACTAAACAGAGGCTATATCTATCAAGATATTCATTTCTGATCAAAACGCAAAAACAAGTCAATTTTTGTTTCAAGGGGGACATCTTTCAGGGTACAAAACTTGCCTGAAATATCAACCCCCTAAGCGGGGGTTGCAATCCTTGAACATTTTGAATAGGGACGATGGGTCGATTGATGACTCAAAAAAAAGGTAGTATCTTTGTCTACATTGCCTTGAACGAATTTTCATTTTTAATTGAAAACTGTAAAAGATACAGGGTGAGCAACTGAAAGATAGGGAAGACTATTTCCCTGAGACTTTTCAAGTTTCAGTGAGGTAAAATGGAACAGATCCATGCTAATCAATGGCAGTCATCATCAAGTACCATCCTCATCTCGAATTTTAACCCCTGGAGCGGGGGTGACAACCCTTAAAAATTTGAAAGAGGGTAGATGGGTCGAGTGATACCTCGAAAGAAAGGTATTATCTTTGTCTGCATTCCCGTGAAAAAATTTTCATTTTTTATTGAAAACTGTAGAAGATACAGAGTGAGCCACTGAAAAATAGAGAAGACTATCTATCGCCCTGAGCTATTCAAGTACCCTGCTCTATGGGGTTGAAATTTGAGATGTGAATGGTGTTTCGGAAGATGACAGCCTTTGATCTGGAATGAATCTGTTTCATTTTTTGCACTAATACTTGAATAGCTCAGGGCGATAGATAGTCTCCTCTATTTTTCAGTAGCTCACTCTGTATCTTCTACAGTTTTCAATAAAAAATGAAAATTTGTTCACGGGGGCGCAGACAAAGATGATACCTTTCTTTCGAGGTATCACTCGACCCATCTACCCACTTCCAAATTTTCTAGGGTGGTCACCCCTGCTCTAGGGGTTGAAATTCGAGATGAGGATGGTACTTGATGATGACTGTCATTTATCAGCATGGATCTGTTCCGTTTTTACCTCACTGAAACTTGAATAGTCTCAGGGAAATAGTCTTCCCTATCTTTCAGTTGCTCACCCTGTATCTTTTACAGTTTTCAATTAAAAATGGAAATTCGTTCAAGGCGATGTAGACAAAGATACCACCTTTCTTTTGAGTTATCACTTGGCCCATCTTCCCTATTCAAAATGTTCAAGCATTGCAACCCCAGCTTAGGGGGTTGATATTTCAAGCAAGTTTTGTACCCCAAAAGATGTTTCCCTTGAAACAAAAATTGGCCTGTTTTTGCGTTTTGATCAGAAATGAATATCTTGGTAGATATAGCCTCTGTTTAGTTTTCGTTGAAGTTTTTATTTCATAAGAAAAGAAAAAATTTACCTTCAACTAATGAAACTTCAACCATTAACATCTTTTAAATGGTTAGGTTTACGAAAAAAAACGTGAGAAATTTTTTGTAGAGCATTCAATTTCCTATGAAATCTATAATACGACATATTTTTTCAAGTAGTTGGAAGCGAAATAACAATTTTTCTTTGTGATAATAAAAAAATAGAAAACTGTAAGGCGGATACCTTCTCATTACAATTAAGAGTTTATACTTGGAGAGACTTTCTTAGACGTGTCTAGGAACCTATTTTTCAGAGTACAAAGTGAACAAAAAATATTCTTTTTTTTGACCCAACCCATTGTTTACTATGTACCAATTAGCCAATATAAAGAAGTTGACATTTTAGGTTAGGTTGAAAGTATTGGTGTTATTATAGTTATAATTCAAACTTACCTATATCAGCACTGAAAGTTATTCTTCCATGTTGAGGTGTAATTATAGGCATAGGTACGACAGGCATTTCTTCCTCTTCTACCATTTGCACAGGAATTTGTGGAAACAAAATTGAGGTTAGGACAACTTGTCCAGTGTCCAATTGGTCATTTTGAAGATGAATAAGCGGTTGAGTTTGATTTGGAGTAAGCCATAAAGCTCTGAGACTCGACAGTTTCGATATTGTTATTGGCAAGTAGCTTAATCTGTTTCCAATGAGTCCTAATGTTGTCAACTTATGTAAGTGTCCGATTTCATCTGGAAGCTTCATAAGCTGATTGTGATGAACATTTAAAATAGTCAAGTTCAAACAACTTCCAATTTCAGTTGGTAAATTTGTGAGACAATTATTAGATAATATGAGTGTGCCTAATTTACGTAAATGACCTATACCAGATGGAATACTTGCCAATGAGTTATTTTGAACATTCAATTCTTCCAAATTACTTAGCTTGCTTATAGAATCTGGTAATTCCTCTAGACAATTCGCTTCTAGTTTTAATATTTGCAGATTTTTCAAATTCCCTATGGACTTTGGTAATGATTCAAGATTGTTAAAACTTAATATTAAATTCGTTAATTTAGTACACTGTCCAAGATCTTTAGGCAGTGATTTCAAACAATTATAAGAAGCGTCAAAATCATTGAGTTTTTTCAAATGAATTAAAGCTGCAGGTAATTTATCTAAATTATTACCATTTAACCATAATTCTGTTAAATTACTATGTGATTCTCCTATTTCTTCTAAAACGTTAAGATTATTATCGCTTACGTCCAGTCTTTGTAGGTTGGTCAGTCTTCTTATTGATTTTGGCAACTCTTCAACATAATTATCTCTTATCTCCAATATCCTCAAATTTGAAAGCCTTCCTATATTTGCAGGGACATAATCAATCCCAGTATCATTCAAACATAATTGTTGTAGGTTTATAAGATTCATTACACTTTCTGGAACTTTGCCTAAATCATTCATACTAAGATCAAGAGTAGTTAATTTACTTAATTTATCCACATTTGGAGATATACTCTCTAATACCAAGGCATTCTTACTAACAATTAGCACCTGTAAGCTGTTGAACTTCGAAATCAAAGGAGGCAGTGAGTTAATTTCATTATCACTAACATTTAGATATTTGAGATCAATGCATTGAAATAATTGTGGCGAAAGATCTCTTAGTTTATTTCCTTCAAGATGGAGAATTTCTAAGGTTCTTGAGCTAGAATATACTTCAAATGGCACATCTGACAAGCCACACCTAGAATAGTCAAGTTCAACAATTTTTTCCTCTGTAGAACTACATTTTCCACACATGAAACAGCTCATGTTACATGTATTTTAGACGAATAGATACTTCGTTGACATAATTTCTTCATAATTGACTAATACTCCAAAATGCCTATTGTTATAACCAATTTTTGTTTTAGATACATAACCTCTTTTGATTAATTTTCATACTAGTCCCATATAGATTGTACAATGATTGGAACATATTAAAAACAGATTTTTGTTAGTTTCCACTACGATTTACATGAAAATTTTTGTAAAGTAGTTATACCAGTTTAAAAGCCTTAGCAAAATAAACAAATATTATCATAATTATTAATGAAATTTTAAAGGGATATTCTGTGTTAGGTTTCTTGTACTTCTATCACAGAACAGTATTCCACAATTTTTTTCCTGGTGTTTGATATGATGTTTGTCGTGTTTATTGTTGGCCACCATTGATGAATTTTCAAGTATCTGATGAAAAAACGAAAGCTTTTTTCCGTTTGTTATTTCACTCTTCACCTTCTTCACTTCGTTGTTTCATTGGTTAAATATGAAATGTGAATTTATTATGGAATACGCTAATTTTAACTAGTAGTACAACTCGAGGTTCTAAATTTTCAGAAAATAATTATTATTATGACTAATTGAAGATTCAGTCATTAACAAAATAATGCCCTGGATACATATTATATAATTAAATTGAACGGAATATTGATATAAAAGAATATCAATAAAAGATATATATATATATATATATATATATATATATATATATATATATATATATATATATATATATATATATATATATATATATATATATATATATATATATATATATATATATATATATATATATTGATCACTACCATGGGTAGATCGTTCCAAGTTGAAAACAATCTATTGGGCAGGAAATGCAGGACCTGAGCTGCTGTTGAAATTTTTTGTACATCTTAAAACGATGTCCTCGCAGAGGGCTATCGACATTTGACGGGAATACAGGAGACAGATCAATAATGAATTTGAATAATCCATGGAGTGCGTAATGGCATATTAAGTCACCCCTCAGACATTTTGTTTCGAAATATGGAGGGGAAGAGGTAAGTAGAACTCCTTCGGATGGGGGGATGAATTGAAAAAGTGTCGAGCTATAAGTAGTAACAGTTCAAAATCGTCCAGAATGGCGCTAGCTCTACATTCATGTATGAAAATAATTAAGTTGTTATGGACGGCCAGAGTAGAGTCGGCAAATAAGACTGCAGTATATAAAATCTCAACTGTTTACATAGTCCAAAATACTGTACTAAATATAACCTAAAAACAAACGTTTGTTGCTTGTTTTAAAATGAACCCCTTTGTGATAGTAGCGCTCCCTTATTCAACGGCTTTTGAGGACACTTTGCATACACAGAGATGGTTGTTTGTTATTCCTTTAACGTTTTCTAATTCCGCCTTTCGGCCAATGACACGCCGAGGAATTCTGTCACCTCATTAACCTGGGAATTTCGCCCTCTTTACCTCTATCATTGAATAAGTATGTAGGCTTTATCAAATCATCCTTGGCTCTATCCTACACATAGAACAGACCCTAGTGGCGATCACATTATGAGCCATTTACCCGAATACGCGCGATAACTCACGAACAAGGATTCAACGCCGCGAATTTTCGGTCGAAACTGGACCTTCCATCGGTCAGTGGTTTTGAATATTTAACGTCCAAAAGTTTTAAATGCAACTAATTTGAATATCATCTTAAGATTTGAGCAACAATTCACTTTTGCAGCGTTGTGTTGGAGGTTTCACAAAGAATAATAACGAGAGTTTTAACCAACTTATTTGGAAGATCTCTCCAAAATCAATGGACCTTTCCATATTTCGAAAGTAGTAAGCGCTTAAATTTCGAGGGTGTCTTCGTAACAGGGTCTGCAAAACAGTATCGATCAAGAGGAATTCTGATGATTCTTCTATGTAAAGACTCCAAAAATCCTATGTTCTTAGGGAGTATGGAGGATCAGACTTTTAATAGTAATAATAATTACTTGAAATCTGCGAGAAGACAAAATATATATAATTTAGGGCTTCTACAAATGTATTAATATGTATTTCCTTCGAAATATATGTTTAATATGAGCATTATTTTTTCCTTTGATTCAACTCGAATCTGGTTGTATATCGGAATAGTAAGCCATATGTAAAATAGAATTATGATAATAGTGCGTAGTTGCGATGTCATTTCAAAGAAAATTTGAGTTCTGATTTTATTTGTGTTTATACAATTTTTCCTATTAGAATTGATAAAATAGGAAAATAAGCAATGGATGAAGACATTTTAACCACATTGAAGATTCTTATAATAGGAGAAAGTGGTGTTGGAAAATCAAGGTGAACAAATTTATATTCTATATTAATTTAAATTATTCTTTAAATATTACAGCATATTACTACGTTTCATAGATGATAGTTTCGACCCTGACCAAACGTTAACTATTGGAGTTGATTTCAAGACAAAAAGATTATGTGTTGAAGGAAATAATGTTAAATTAGCAATATGGGATACAGCAGGTCAAGAAAGATTCAGGACGTTAACACCATCGTATTATAGAGATGCTCAAGGGGCAATTCTTGTATTTGATGTTTCAAATCATTCCACATTTTCTAAACTAGAAACATGGTTGAATGAGCTAGATACTTATTCGACCAAATCTAATATTGTGAAAATGATTGTTGCTAACAAAATAGACAAGGTAAATAAAATTTCTGCTATTATTTTCCTGGTTATAATTATCCTTCTGTACCAGGAAAAGCGTGAGGTATCCAGAGAAGAAGCAATGAATTTTGCTCGTCGACATCAGACTCTCTATATTGAGGCCAGTGCAAAAACGAGAGATGGTGTGCAAGCCGCATTTGAAGAATTAGTTCATAAGGTATTTATGAAATATTTTTTCTGGAATTATATATTTGCTTCCTATGGAACTTATATTCTTCAGAAACTATATAAAGACAAATTGAAGACTTATTAGTTATTATTTGATATAGTGTCGATAATCAAAATTTACTGAAAAAGTGTTTACTTACTAATTTTGGGTTCCAGAACCCAAATCTGAAATCATTTTGCCCCGCTCGACTATCGTTTAGGAAAAAACAAAAACCAAAATTTCTTTGAAAGTCTCTTGTTTATATCCTTCAAACTCTATAATTGCTTCATTAAAATGCCTTGTTACTATTACAGTGGGTAATATATACACACATGTACCATTAGTCAGTAATTTTACGCTCAAATATACATTAATTTCTTATTAAAATGCTTTTTAATTCGAATGTTTATTTTGTAGACAGTTAACTTGCCATATATTTATAATGATTTCATGTTACATGTTATACGACGTACGGCTCAAAACGATGCAAGAAAGAGATAGAATCTATCTCTTTCGTTCATAACTGAGACCGAAATTCAAATGGGAATATTTCCAAACCTAACCAAACTAACCTAATTTTACCTAAAACCTAACCTATACAATTCAAAATTGTAAATTTAAATTAGGTTTGTGGTTAGGTTAGGTTTGTTAGGTTTGGTTTGAAGAGAAGTTTTATGCAGTGATGGTTCGTAGCAACTTGTGATCTGTTTATTCTGTGGTATTCTGTATGAAGATTGTCTCTATTTTTTGTGTTATATCTATGTATTCCAGATTCAAATTTTGCCTTATTTCCATGAGTATACTTCAGACAGTTCAGAACAAATTCTGCAGTAACTGTTAAAAGTTTCAGCTCCTTGAATAGTGGCCGGCAGCTTTCTGTCCTAGGTACTCCACATATCGCTCTTATTGCTCTTTTTTGCTTGAGTTGTACACGTTTCAACTCTGGACTGTACCTCCAAATAATTATACAATATGTAGCTAAAGAGTGAAAATTTGCAGAGTATGCCAAAATACTTGCTTGTTTAGATGCCACTGCTCTCTTACTTCTGATCGTGAATATTGCAACTGACAGCATTTGAAGAAGCTTATCAACATGTGGATTGCACTACAGTTGAGAGTCAATTTTAATGCCTAAAAGATTTATTTCTCTCTTTTTCCTTGATGTACCTTTCAGATTTAATTTTTGAGTGCTTCTTAGATTCAATTTAAGGCCGTTTGGTGAAAACCATTTCTTCACTACACAATCTGACCTTTTCTGATTGATTTGATTTGCATTATCAGCCACATTAAGGAGACTCACATCGTCTGCATAGATACTCACCACTGACTCGGGTATACAGGATGGTAGATCATTTATGAAAATAAGAAACAATATGAGCCCCAATATTGACCCTTGGGGCACTCCGCAATTGGTATTTGATTCTCTTGACTGTTGGTTTTTCCATACCACTATTTTTCTTTATTAGCCAAGTAAGATTCAGAAAGCCGGCTTGGTGGCGTATGGTATATGATGCTCGTCTCCTACGCAGAGTTACCTGGGTTCAATCCCCATAAAGTCGGTGCGATTTTTCGGATTCTGGGAATCGCTTGAGTGTCCATCTTTCGGAGGAGATGTAAAGCTGTCGGTCCTGTCTAACAGAAATGTGTTGGACATTAAAGATCTCTTCCCTCGACACGAGAGGGGTTCGGCAAAATTCCCGGGTTAGTGAGGTGACAGAATTCCCCGGCGTGTCATTAGCCGAAAGGCAGAAACAGAGCACGTTAAGGGAAAAACAAACAAACAAACAAGATTCAGAAATATTTCGTAAACCAAATCGCTTAAAAGATATTAACGGTTGAAGTATGATTATTTGAAGGTAAATTTTTCTTTTCTTATAAACTTTATAATTCAACGAAAAAAAAATCTTTATAAATCATAAAACTCATAGTTTTGTAGGAAATTTATTGCTCTGCAAAAATAGTCTCTTATGATTTTTGGATTAGTTAAACGTTTACGAGGTATTGATTTTCAAACATCAATGCCTGTTAATTTTCCAGTTTTTGATCAATAAATTGAAAACATTTCAATTGAATTTATGAGTTTTGGGGAAATTGACAAAATTTGAGTTTTCAGGAACAGAAAAATGTTATGAACTATTTTTAAATTTTTTCAGTCATGAGCATGTTGGGTTGGATGTGTATAGGTATAACGATAAAACGGATTTCCTTATTCATTGTAGGTTAATTAATGATGACTAAATTTATGTGATGATCGTAAGGCTTTTTTGGAATGAATCATTCTATTACATTTTCAAGATCACTGAAAATACGGTTTTAAACGGGTAGATACCGAAGATAGTGTAAAGTAAGAACACATAGATGGTGTTAGCTTTAGAGGACAAACAGAAGTAATAGACTTCAAAATAAAAATCCCCTCCAAACAAATTTTAAGTATATTTTGTGAAAAGAAAAATCAGAATACGCACTCAAGAAACGTCTTTGTAATAAATAACAATACGATGAAGATTTTAAATTATTAAAGATAAAATTTGAAAAAGTATTATTAGAATAAAACATTGACATGAATTTTTGAGCATAAAACTACTATAGGAATTACTTTTATAATAAAAACTCAAATTTGTGTAAATTTCCACAAAACTCATAAATTAAATAAAATTATTGATCAAAAACTGGAAAAATTAATAGGCATTGATGTTTGACGATGAATATCTCAGTAAACGCTTAACTTAATCGAAATTTACGATTATTATGATATTACGATACCTGGAAAATTCAAGTGAATAAAACCAAAAGAGAGCAGATCATTTTCACGAATACTACGATCTTAACTCCGATTATCATTGACAAGTATAAAATAATTCCTAGCGAATCGGTCAAGTATTTAGGTGTTGAGCTAGACAGCAGGCTGAACTATAAAAGACATGTGAAAAATACCTTGAGGAAGGCATATGGGGTTACGAAAAACATATCCCTTACTGAATGCAAGAAGTGAATTGAGCAGGAAAAATAAAAAACTTTTTTTTACTTCAATAATAAGACCGATCATTACTTATGCTGCTCCTGTGTGGTGTGGTTTAAGTCTGTCTGTCTTATGTCCTCTTGAAGTATTTCAGAATAAAATTCTGAGTCTAATTACTAAGATGGTCAGATTTACAAGAATAGACTTGTTACATGAGGAATAAACGGCTGACAGAGAGACAATTGATTGAGTATGCAGAAAAATGTTTTGAAATTGAGGAAGATGATGAGTAGCCATTTATGAAGAGCAATCTTCGGGGCGATAATCAGAATCTTCGTGTGACGAATTTTCGGGACCGTCAACAAGTAAAAAGAGAAAAGGTAATAAAATCCAGAGTTCCAAAAATAAGAAAAGGACAGGTGAATCCAAGGAGGATTCATCTTCTACTGAAAGTTTGTCTGATGAAAATGACGATACTGAGCCAACGAATGTTCCCATAGTAGTTTTGGACGCATGGAAACCTGTTGGTAAACGTTTTGTGCTAAGAACGAAGATACTTAAAAGAAACCCTGTTCAGTTATTGCAACGCTGAACAGAACTGAAACTGAACTTGATGTTTTCTTCAAGCTATTTTCCAAGAGTCTCTTCATTTGGATAGCCCAAAAAACGAACGAAAGACTAAATATACTTCATTCAGAAAAAAAAAAACAATACAGGAAACTGATCAGTATGAAATAATGATTGTTATTGGTTGTTTTCTCATTATGTCCTACAATAGTGTGCCAGCACAACGTCATTATAGGTCTACTAATTTTTCACTTGGCAACACAATGATCAAACAAACTATTTCTAGGAATCGATTTCAGCTACTGTCTCCCAAAGTATCGATGAGGCGATGGCAAAGTTCAAGGGGAGAAGCTGCCTCAAGCAATACCTTCCTCTGAAACCCATAAAAGGAGGTGTAAAGCTTTGGGTTGGATGTGATTCGAAAACTGGCCACACATATGATTTGAATATATACTCAGGGAGGAAGAAGAACTTTAGGAGAAGATGTTGTTGAGAAATTAGCCGCGACGATACGAGATCCAGAAACTACCACATGCTTTGATCGATTTTTCACAAGTACTCAACTGATGAACAAGCTACCTTTTGCTGCAGTGGGATCGTCGATTGCGACAAGAAAAAATATGCCAAAATTTGAAATCGACAAGGAACGTGAAAGAGGTGCAACTGAGTTTTTGTGCAATCAGTATGGCACCTGCTCAACCTGCTGGAAGGACACGAAAGATGTCAACGTTCTTTCAAATTGTCACAACAATGAAATGACCGTAGCGAACAGAAAAACAAAGGATGGTATACAAACAGAAATTCCTTGTCCAAAGATGATCGAGTTCTATAACAAGAACATGGGGGGAGTCGATCTCTCAGATCAGCTTGTTGGACTCTATGACATGGATCGGAAAAGTAGCAAATGGTGGAAGAAAGTTTTTAATCGGCTGCTTATGACAGCTACGGTCAACGCATGGTTTCTGTATACTGAACTAAAGAGAGGCGAAAGCAATAAGAAGAGTTTTTTAGACTATTTGGTTCCACTAGCCGAATCTTTGATCCAGTATGGTCGACAACATGCGAAAGTAGTACGACGAAAACAGTATGGCAGACCGACATCTGCTAACTCTACTCTACGCTGTATAATATCGGAGATCACTTACCCATCGAAGGACAAACAGGAGAAGGTGTCAAAGCTGTTATAGGAAAAAACAGGAACGTAGAACGAAAACTATATATTTTGCAATGTAGCACTCTGTAAGTTCTGTTTCACTGCTTATCATACATAAGTAAATAAAATATGAAAACATATTGTCTTTTGTTTTTTTATGAACTTCAACACTGATTACCAGTGGGACATATATATCCCATCAATAGACGCCAGTGGGACACATATATCCCAACCCCCCCAAGGTCCCCCCTATTTTGTAAAAAAAAATTGAGGGTAGTTTTAGGTTCACTATGATCAATGTTCAAAATAACCATAAAACCAAATCTGTTGGAATAAAATGATAAACTGGGACTGAAAGGGTTAACAGATTGTTTGGACATGAAACGCGTTGCCGCTCGATTGAATTAATTAATTAATTAAATTGATAAATATTCACGCCTGCGCACTGTTACTGTTTGGGAAATGTCAGGAACGCATCAGAAACAGGTCTGTGATTCTCTGTTGGAACAAATCTATAGCGTCTGCTGCTATGAAGTTCAGAAGTATCAACTTTCTAGCGTCCACATTGAAAATCACGTTACCTTTCCAATCAGCTTCAAAACGCTCTTATAAAAAAGAATCTTGAAATGAACTGTTTGGGTTGCTTCAAAATTGAGTATTTTTAATTGTAATGGAGATTAATATTAATATTATTCAATAAAATTCATTGCAGATTATTCAAACTCCGGGACTTTGGGAATCATATGGTTCAAACGTGCAACTGGGCAATAAGGATCATGAAAAGGAACCAAGCAGCTGTTCTTTCTGTGGTCTAGTATAATGTAAACATTGTAATGAATACAAATGTTTCTTAATTTTATGTGATATTTTATACTATGAAACTGATGTATTCAAAATATTTTTTTTGAGTTTTTGTAGATAAGAAATTTTTTCATGAATATCTGCCACTTTTGAAATTATTTATAATGCTTACTTTCAATGACTAACGAAAATGGTCCAAACTTTCATTCGATTTTTGATGAGTAAAGAAATGAATGCAACAGGGCCTTGAAAAGTAGCCTAAAATAGGAAGAATTTTCAGATTTGAATTTTATGTTGCAGAAAAATTGTTAATTGTGTATTCACAAAAATGCTTCTAAACTCACCATAAAAAATCCTGAATGCATTACAATTTTTGGAGGTTAGGTTACTCAGATATGCACAATATTTTCGATTTTTATTTTTAAGTCATATATCATAGGTACAATGAATAATCATATCTATAATAACAATTCTAGTTTCCATAATTTCTTGGTTGATTTTTGTTTTATCATAAATTTTGATATTTTTTAAAATTGTTGTATTTCCGTTGCAATTATTGTATGTTTATATAGATCTGTAATAAATCTAATCATTCGAAATCAATGATTGTTTTTGTTGGATGTTGCCATATCGTTCATCCAGTTGCGACGAAAGTTTGTCAATTTGTTGTTTTCACTTGCGGAAGGTGGAGAAACACGATTTAACTCGTTTGGCGAAGGTAAGTCATAGTATAATCAATACATCTACAATAGGTTTTACTTCGCTCTTGTGGTAGTGAAAGACATATAATTTTGTTTAATGATAGGCAGGTCTAGACCTTCTCTACCTTATGGAATCAATTGTTATAAGAACAATATTTTGTATGCTCCAATTATCAGCATATATTGATAGTATTGATGATTTATTTATCTTAGAAATTCATTTTAAAATAAAACGAAATGAGACACTTTTGTCACTTTTCCACAATTTATTCAATAATCACGACCGGTTTCGACCCTACGGTCATTTTCAAGTGAATAACAATATAATACATGAGTAAGCAAGTACAAGTACAGAATGAAATTTATCCTAAATATTGAGTAGTGGGGATCCAATTTGCTCTAGTTGGCTGTTGAGGGTAATCAATTTCAATCTAAATTCTTTAAACAAAATTCAGCGCTTCCAATGGGTTCACCTCTTAGCCCTCTACTAGCTGACACTTAATGTTAAAAACAGATTTAGCTAAAAAACACTTTACTTTCTGGTACAGATATGTAGATGACATTTTAGTTGGTCTTCGTGGTTCAGACAGACAAATTCAGCAATGTTTAAATTTCCTGAATAAAATACATTGCCGCATCAGCTTCACTTCTGAATTAGAAAATAATAACTCAATTAATTTCCTCGACTTAACCATTACAAATTGAAATAACCAACTCACACTTTACAGAAAGGAAACATTCACAGACGCATCGATTCCAATGGACTCGTTCAGTCATTTAAGCCACAAACCAGCTGCATATAAACCCATAACTCCATGATTCATAGAGCTTACTCTGTCTATGTCGGACAAACAGGGAGAAGTTTTGAAGCAAGATTCAAGGAACATATTTCCTCAGACAAAAATTCGCCAATATTCGAACACATAAAATCAACTAACCACTCGATATCATTGAACAATCTTAAAATCCTTCATAAATGTAACAAAGGGAGAGAGATGAATTTGTTGGAAAGTTTGGAGATTAACAAACTATGTGAGAACCCACAATTTATTAACATCAACAGCCAACTAGAGCATAATGGATCCCACTACTCAATATTTAGGATAAATTTCATTCTGTACTCGTACTTGCCTACTCATGTATTATATTGTTATTCACTTGAAAATTACCGTAGGCTCGAAACCGGTCATGATTATTGAATAAATTGTGGAGAAGTGACATCAGCATATATCTTGAAAGAAATTGAAACAACCCAATAACAAAAATAACCATCTTCACTTTGGCTCATTACAAAAAAAGACTTTTTCCTATTGTGGCTATGTATCCAATTTATGGAGTTAATTGATTCCTCCGTTACTATGTGATAATTAATCTTGATGACAATAAGAAATTAAACTATGTATTATATTATCACAAGAGTTTATTAAAATCCATGATTGCAATTTCGGCTTCTCGACCATCTCAGCTGACAAGTACTGAAGAAAAGTTGAACTACAAACATACATAAATATGTAGATACAACATTAATAACGGTGCAAACAAAAGGTTATAAACGAATTACGTTAAAAACATGTATTATTTAATGATATCAAATATGGACGAATAAGCCGGGACATTCTGGTCGTTCAGAAGATTATTTCGATGGATTCTAAAAACTCAAACTTCGTCCTTAAGGTATTCTGTGAATAATTTATTTTTGATCTATGGTTGGAAAATTATGGCCATTTTCGATACAATGTGAAGCGAAAGTAGATTCTTCGAATATCTGGTTATTGTAATCTGATTAATGCTCTTTGTATCTAGTTTTGAATGAACGACCAGTCTGACCTATATAGACGCCTTCACAATCCATACATGACAACTTGTGAACTCCAATAGTGTCAAATCTATAAGTTTTATCTTTACTATTAAACATGATCCGTAATTATCAGCTAACGCTGTCAAAACTGTTTTTATGGCTCTTGTTTGTTCTGTTCTCTAATATGGTTTTGAAGTATTTAAAGATTCTATCTCTAGAGGATCGTAGGATAATTTCTGATCTCACCTTTCTTTTTAAATTACTATCGGGCAGTATTTGTTGCCCAGAATTGATTGAGCTTGTAAACGTGAGAGTACCAGTTAGAACGACTCGTGGCTCTGATTTGTTTCTTGTGCCCTACCATCCAACTAATTACGGCTATTCCAGCTCTTTCACAAGTAGTATGAGGGTGGCTAATGAGTATTGTGCTCTGGGTGTTGAATTCACGGGTATAACTCAGAGTAAATTTCAGTTGTCGCTCAAAAAACTCTACTGACAAAGCATGCAGTCTTATACATTTCTAGACTTCAAATTCAGGTTAGTATTTTGGATTAATTTTTTTTCGTACCGTCGTTTATACATTGTGTTATATCATTGACGTTATTTCTGTCATGTGTGTTTGAATTACTATACATATACAAATGTTTTTAAAATTGCTTAAAGAGGGTATCCCGTTTACGAATAATAAATAAATAAATAATAAATTCTAGGGATTCATGTGGGCTTTGAAAGCTATGTTTTTATGCTGTTATGAAATGACATTTGCAACCTTTTCACCGATTGAACAAAATACAGTGTGTTCCAACGAAAATTTGACCCCCCTCTAACTCCGAAATGAGTAACATTAGCGAAAAACACCAAGACACGTCGATTTTTGTTTCGAGGGGGAGCATTTTTCGAAATAATTCGAAACTTCTCAGATCAACCCCCTACCCCCAGCAACCCTAACTTTGAAATTCATCATAGGGAATAAGGGTCGAGTGGCACCTTACTGAAAAGGTCTGTCAATTCTCCACCTTGATTTGTCATTTTAGAATTTTAAATTAACATACAGGGTGTCCCAACCAAGGGTGAAGTTGAATTCCTGGAAATCCCAAATACTAAATGAAATAGATTTATTTTGGCATAATGCAAGCGCAGGTTTATGCTCGGTCTAGAAAAACGACCTACACTTGTGAATTTGGAGTTGGTGCAATCAACCCCTATTTCCAGCATCCCCAACTCAAAAATCATTCGATCGATAATAGGTCAAGTGGCACTTCGTTGGAAAGGTACTGCAATTTTCTCTTCGAATTTGGTATTTTCGAAATTCAGAATCATCATACAGGGTGTCCCGAAGCAGGAACATTGAAAATCCAAATAACTTTTGAAACTGGTTCATTTCGGTATACGAGAACATGTTTGATCCGAGAATAGGACTTTCTTGTGTGGTTATAGAATTTTTGCAATCAACCCCTTCCATTCAGCATCCCCAACTTGAAAATCATACAAATAATTCAAGTGGCATATCTTCAGAAAGGTTTTTTGAATTTCAGAATGATTAAAGCATTTCATTCAGTTCGGCTCTCCATACAGGATGTCGCTTTCGAAAAATTCAATATCGTCATTTGAAATTATCAACTAAAATTAATTCGAAACTGTTAAAAGTATTGGGGTACGATGTGTTGAGCATCAATTACGAAGAAATAAAGCTGATTTCTGCATTGAAAATGTTCACATTTTTTCATTTCCATCTGGCGTGCAGTCATCTGTTATTTCTCATTTTGCAATGAAATATTATTATTATTCAGATCAGTTCCTCATTATTGTTGTTGTTCGTCAGTTGAAATTAATCTGAAAATGGTTTATTCCACTGAGGAAAGGGTCGAAATTGTATCGACGTATTTTCGAAATAACAGTTGTGCCAAAGAAACGGCAAGGATATTCGATAGGAACCATCCTGAAAGAGAAAGGGAGTCAGTCACCAGTACGTTAAATATTTGGTTGACAAATTCCTAGCTACGGGTTCGGTGGCAAACAAAAACATGAAGTGGCATGTCCTGTCAGAAATGAGGCAACGGAAGTGGCAGTAGTGGGTCATCTACAAATGGAGAATACTACTTCGATCAGAAAACTATCTCGTCTGACTGGTGTATCAGCTACAACTGTCCATAGAATCGTGAAACATCACAAATTTCACCCCTACAAGGTAAAATTAGTGCATGAAATAAACGAAGATGATCCAGATCGTCGTTTACAGTTTTGTGAAAATCTAAGTGAAAACCTAAACGCTAATCCAAATTTTCTGAATAACATCTGTTTTTCTGATGAAAGCACCTTTATGCTCAGTGGTGAAGTGAATAGACATAATTGTCGATATTGGGACACACAGAATCCTCATTGGTTTAGAGAGGCCCACACGCAAAGGCCTCAGAAGTTGAACGTTTGGGCAGGAATTTTGGCAATCATCTAGTTGGGCCTTTCTTTATTGAGGGTAATCTGAATGGAAATGGCTACCTACAGTTGTTAGAGGAACACATACATCCTAGATTGACAGAAATTTTACAGAACGATCCAACTCTTTCTGAGGACGAAATGCGTTTTCAACAAGACGGTGCTCCTCCGCATTATGATGCTCGGGTGCGCCAATATTTAGACGAAAATTTCCCAGGAAGGTGGATTGGTAGAAGAGGACCTGTTGAGTGGCCAGCCAGGTCACCAGATTTAAATCCCTAGATTTTTTGTGGGGCCATCTAAAATCTAAAGTTTATGCCACAAGACCAGAAAACCTGGAGGAGCTGCGGATGAGGATTATCACAGAATGCCGACTTTGACTCCTGAAGTTTTCGCTAATGTGAGAAGAGAGTTCGAAAATCGTCTGTATAACTGTATGGAGGTGGGCGGAGGCCATTTTGAACAATTGTTGTAATAATCAAGTTAGTTTTTGTTTTCAATTGAATACAAGTTCAATAAATCTCGTTTTCCTGTTTAGATGAGCATCCAATCAGTTTCTCCATCATCCCTCATTCTGATCCTCACGCCAGAAAACCTCGATTGCCAAACTGAAACCAATGCCTCAGTGATTCAGAAAATAGAAAAATCTTTCTGGAACTTTGCCACTCAACCTGTAATCACTTGTATGATTTTTTGAGTTGGGGATGCTGAATGGAAGAGATTGATTGCAAAATTCCATATTCACGCAAGAGAGTCTTATTCTCGAATCAAACATAAACATGTTCTCGTATTATACCGAAATGAACCAGTTTCAAAAAGTTATTTGGGTTTTCAGTGTTCCTGCTCCGGGACACCCTGTATGCTGATTCTGAATTTCGAAAATACCAAATTCGAAGAGAAAATTGAAATACCTTTCCAACGAGGTGCCACTTGACCTATTTTCGATCGAATGATTTTTGAGTTGGGGATGCTGGAAATAGGGGTTGATTGCACCAACTCCAAATTCACAAGTGTAGGTCGTTTTTCTAGACCGAGCATAAACCTGCGCTTGCATTATGCCAAAATAAATCGATTTCATTTAGTATTTGGGATTTGCAGGAATTCAACTTTACCCTCGGTTGGGACACCCTGTATGTTAATTTAAAATTCTAAAAATGACAAATCAGAATGGAGAATTGACAGACCTTTACAGTAAGGTGCCACTCGACCCTTATTCCCTATGATGAATTTCGAAATTAGGGTTGCTGGGGGTAGGGGGTTGATCTGACAAGTTTCGAATTATTTCGAAAAATGCTCCCCCTCGAAACAAAAATCGACGTGTCTTGGTGTTTTTCGCTAATGTTACTAATTTCGGAGTTATAGGGGGGGTCAAATTTTCGTTGGAACACACTGTATATTGATGAAATGTATATTTCGTATTAGTTGATTCTGTATGTGGGTAAATATTATAATATACTATTTGTGTTTGTTTTTTTTTGAAAAGTCAACACCTTCAGATATAATAAAAAGCAAAAGGAGTGTAAGTTGTCTGGCATAGTTATATCAAAAATCTCTTATGGCAGCTTTTGTTAATAACTTGAGGATATAATCACATTTGTAAGTATGAAGTTGTGAATTGTTACTAACTAGGCACAAATTGAGTGCAGCTACATACTAATTGAATAAAAAAGAATCTCCTTTTAAGTTAATCTTTGGTTTCTCAAAACGTTAATAGCTCACGTGCTCAGCTATTATGATGAAACTTTGTTGCCGATTGGCATTGGGTCCCACCTTCATAGGTTTCATGCTTAAGTTTTTTTGGTAACCATAACATCCAGAATGGGGCTAAAAAAACATGAATTATGTTTATTCCACCAAATTTGAAGGAAAACAACATATCTTTGTCTGAATACTCGCTCCACTTGTGCAGGTTAGATTCTCTTCTCACATTCAGCGCCTGATATCTGTACTGATTATGTCGCGTCGACATAAAACGTTAACGTTGCAGCAAAAATGCGAAATTTTGAAAGAATTAGATAATGGAAAAAGTGTTTCTGAATTGGTCAGAATACACTCAATTAGAAAATCTACAGTATGCGATATAAAGAAAAAAGAAAATCAATTGAGAATTTTATATCTTCTTCTGATTCTGGTCCTGGGAAACGGCGGACGCTCAGAACTTGTGAAAATCCGAATGTTGAAAATGCTCATACACTTGGTTCTTACAAGAACGATCTCGACATACACCTTTATCTGGTGATCTCATATGTGAGAAAGGAAAAAAAAAGACATGGAATTCGACAACTTACCATATCAGGAGAGAAATTGTCTTCAGACGTTAGTGCGGTAGAACCATTTAAAAATACGGTAGATGGATCTAGTGCCAGATCAAGTTTACAACGCAAAATGAAAGTGGGTTATTTTGGCGAATTCTTCCAAACAAAACACTAGCACATGCTGCTGAAATTTCAGCTCCAGGACGGAAGATGAGTAAGGACCGTATTATATTCATGCCATTAAAGCATGGCATCAGTATCTCATAAGATGAAATTGTTGGAAAAGCCAACAAACCCCGAGCATTCAAGAACTGCTCCAATTTGTTTATTATAAAGGTCAAAGAAAATGGTGAGTAACTAGAGAACTTTTTTATGAATGGTTCCACAAACAATTTATTCCTGATGTTAAAAATAAAATGAATGAGCTGAAATTGCCACAAAAAGCTCTGCTCTTGTTACATAATGCTACTGGACATCCAAGAGAAGAGGAATTAATCAGTGAGGACCAAAATATTCAGGTCATGTTTCTACCTCCTAATTGTACTCCATTATTAAAACCAATGGATCAACATGTAATACAGAATGTGAAATTGCGTTATCGAAAATCTTTGCTACTGAATATAGTGGGACAAGAAGACAATAACGTTTCGCAGTTACTGAAGCAATTGGACCTCAAACATGTGGTGTTTTCTCTTGAAAGGGCCTGATTATCTGTGTCCCAAGAGTTAATTCAGAAATCATGGAAGAATTCATGGCCAACAAAAGATGATGATTATGACGCAGGTGACCTGTTGCCTCTTTCACGGTTGAGAGAAAAAATTTTGCTAGAGAAAGAAGAGAAAAATCGCGATCTACGCATGATGACAGATGTGCTAACAAATGTATCTGGTCAAGAATTAACAACTGAAGACATTGACGAATGGGTTGTAGGAGATAATGAGAATTATCTCTCTGAAGCTGAAATAATCAACAACATAGAAAGTGACGAGGATACAGAAGAACTTGAAAAAGGCGATGTCACCATGATTTAGTGAAACATAAAGAAGCTCTCTTGTGTTTCAACAAATGTTTGGAATGGTGCACAGAAAATGATATCCCTCAGCACCAAATATTATTATTGAATACATTGAGAGAGGAAGCTGCAAATTCTCATCTTCGTTTGTTAAAACAGAAAACGATCCAAGACTTCTTCAGAACCTAAAATTGATCTGTGAAATGTATCACTTTCTTATGAAGATGTAGTTACATATATTTTCATGTTTTTCTGTGAATCACAATAATTTTGAGTTTTTCAATGAATATTTTACGTTTTTCAATAAATATTTCACGTTTTTCAGCCGTGTCTTTTCTTTACTATTTCATTTCAATTACCTCGATAATCCGAACAAGCCCTGGTCCCATATGATTCGGATGGTTTTACTATATATATCTATGATTTTTATTTGAAAATGTTTCACCTGTACCTCAAACATTTCGTTACCAGTTAGAAAATTACAGGAAAATACAGAAATTCAGACCTGACATATTGAGTGGGTGACAGCAATAATATAAATAAATTTAATAGGCAGTCATCATAATGAGTTGATTGTTTAAAAGTATTCAGATGCAAGAGAAAGTACTGTTCTAATCTATAAATGAAACAGTATTTTTACTAATTAGCTGATTTAACAAGTCATTTGTTCACTTATATATATTATCAAATGAAATGTATCTTAAAATGAGTGGTCATTTTAAAGGGAGTATTGTTTGAAAAAGAAATAAATATCACTCAAAAATGGGACCAGTACAAAAAAAAAATATTGTTGTCCCAAAACTCGATATACTTTGATCAATAATTAATTTCCACACACTCTAGTATGAAAAAACTGTAGTGGATTAGGCCGCCATCTCGTTTCTATGAAAACTATAGTAATATACACATACCACAAAAATTGTCGCATCACCTGGTATTCTGAATTCCACAAGCAATTAAGCAGCTCGATCGCGGTTTCTTTGTCAACATATGTTTTTGGACATATGAGGGAAAAAAATCTTATCTATGTAGTAACATTTGTTTCCATATGATATCAAACACGTTTGAAACAAGAATGAGTTTATTTGACTATCACTAATCATTCAATTTCTCTTCAGTTTTCACGCTAAATTAATGCAAGTTTTCTGTGTTTCTTGTTGATTTTCGAATCTTTGAATTTATTGTAATGGCTGCTGAACATCCTGGACGCTATTGGAGAGATCATGAAGTGGTAATTGTAATACTTCTAGAGGAGGGGCGAAGTCAACGTTATGTGGCTAACTTGTTGAATGTTAACCAAACCACTATTTCAAGAGCAATTAATCGGTACCACGAAACAGGGGAGTATGGAAGAAGGGCCGGACAGGGAAGAAATCGGATAACAACACCAGTTGATGATCGTTGGCTTCGTTTAATTGCACTAAGAGTTCGGCACTGTACGGCTAGAATGCTACAAATGAACTTGCACTTTCCAGAAATGTGCATATTTCATTGCAAACTGTTAGGAACAGGTTCAGAGAGACCGATATCAGACCAAGGGTGGCTTCTACCGGCCCGCGTCTCACCAGAGAGCATCGAGTTGCAAGACTTCAGTTTGCGAGGGAACATGCAAATTGGGGTATTCCAGAATGGTCGAATGTTATCTTTTCCGACGAGTCCAGGTTCTGTCTAGTATCAAATGATAGACGCATGCCTGTATACAGACGACCTGGGAACGGTATCAGCAATGCAATATCCGGCAAACCGAAAACTTTGGAGGGGGCACAGTAATGGTGTGGGGAGGCATTTCTTTCCATGGTCGAACTGAGTTAGTCCTAGTGAATAATGGAAGAATGACAGCGGCCAGATACATCGCAGATATCCTTGAACCCCATGTTGTACCCTTTGGCCCATTGATTAGAGAAAACTTCATTTATATGCATGATAATGCTCGGCCTCATGCAGCTAGAGTAGTTACAGAATTTCTGCAAAATGCCGAAATTGATATTTTAAGATGGCCAGCCAGAAATCCCGACTTGAATCCCATAGAACATGTTTGGGACAACATGGGGCATGTGGCAAATTCAGCAACGTAGGATGCCTTGTAGAACACTTCAACAACTAGAAAATCTGCTTCCTGAAATTTGGAGCTCAGTGACTCAAGAGTACATCCAAAATTTGTTTGAGGGGCTTCCGAGACGTATACTGGCAGTAATTAGGACCCGTGGAAGCCCTCGATTTTGAAAATGTTGATATTTTCCATCATAAACTCTTTTGAATGATATCTTCTTATTTTACACTTCTGAAAGTTACCAAGCGGCTCTTGAATGACCAACCTAAAAGTTTATATAGTATTGTCGTAAACCTAGGGTGATGCGACAATTTTTGTGGTAAGTGTATTCATAAAGAGTATCTTAATCATTTATGAGACTTCACAGAGACAAAAAAGTTTTTTCCTTCGATTTTGATGGAAAATATATATTTCACGTGTTTCTGGCCGTCATCTTGGATTTAATGTCTACCAAAGAATTTTTGCCATGAGATTTATGAAAGTGGGACTTAAATTTTTTTTTAAAGCCTCTTCAGACTTTGATGGCATCCATGCAGCAATATTTATAGTCGTTTTAGTAGAACGAATCACTTGTATATCAGTGTATGAAAATTTTCAACTACTTACCTAAAAACTTGGTCATGATGCGTTTTACAGTGTGGATGAGTATCTGAGAAACATCTGTAAACAACTGACCTCTGTTGTAGAGCTTCCTTGTTAAAAATTATTAATAAAGTTTATTATTACAGATATCAAGTTTTGTAGAGTAAGAGGTACTTAATTTGCTTCAGGTTCCCTTGTTATTCGAGTTGGACGCCCATTTCTTGAAATGAAAGGATAGATCTGTTATATTTCTCATTGGTTTTCAGATTCTTATGTGATCATCGCAAATTCAAGTTTCCTGAATTTGCAACATTGCCAGAAATAAGCAAAATTCCACCAATGTTGAAAACATTGATCCAATTCTAGTTTATTCAACATTGTTTGACTTGTGGATTTATTCGAAGATATGAAAGGTTCAAATATTTAGAACTTATTTTGTCTAATGGAAATTTATTTCACATTTAATGAAACATACAAGATCGATTACATAAATATAAAACCAGAATATTACTCTTACAGATGACGTTTTCAAATCAGAATATATTACTACAATAGCATTCTATCGAAATGCAAATAATTATTTTCTACACAGTATCAAATTTTATGTGCAGATGTGGAAATGTTCATTAATATCTTATAAAGAAAAATGTTATATTGATTCAATATTTTTCTATAAACAATATGAATTTTCAAATGATTTGTTATTTATTTCATATCCACGGACTACACATTAAATTTAAAATCTGACTCTAGATCTAGAACAAAAGGAAGTTATGATTTTAAACAGATCATCCTCACAAAAACAAAAGAGCTTCTTTCTAAGTAACAAAAGGACTAACCGAAATCGCTATATATACATCTTTGCAGGTTAATGAATGGAAATACTACTCTCTTATGAGCTAAATACGTATGAAGTTCATACTTTCTTTTTAAATTTATTTATTTCAGTACCTTTCCAATTTTGTGCTTAATTTTTTCACATTATCTGGCAAGTTAATAATTAATATGGTGAAACAAATGGGGCGTCGAATAATCATACATACCTAATAGAAAATTTCAAGAAGTATTCGATTATAACTTCGTGAATTCACAATATTCAGTAGCTTCAAACCTTTGGCAGTTTGATTATTAAATATACAGCATATGTTGGAAATTGCTTTCAATTGATGCCTGAAGATTTTAATTTATCCATGAAAGTGAGTTTTTAAACATTTCTGCATTGGTCAAATAGAAAAGACAAAATTAAATATAATTTATAAATTTCTCTATAGTTGTTGAAATAAGTTTTAACTAGGATATGAATTTTACATTTATCAGAATTAGAAAAAGAAATCAATTTATTTTAATTTGAAGAATCAAGTTTCATGCCAATCCACCAAATTCGTTAAATTTTATGGAAGCATGATCCCACTTCTGATGTCCCAATGCTTCGAAACGGAATTTGATGCTATATTAAGTAGTTTAAGTAACAGTAGACAGAATCAATGTCTAGTTGAGAAGTAATTAGGAAAATAAGATGTACACGTAAATAATCATGTATGAAAGCTAAAATGTGCAAAAACTTCGTGCTTTTATGAAATACAATTAGCTTAGTATGCAATATTCATGGCACTTCAATACTTAATTTCCATAAGTCTGAATACTAAACATGAAAAGTTAACTGTATATTAGGCTAAATGTTGAACATGCTGATTTGGAATATGGAAACCCCAAAATAGTAATATATTCCAATTCAATACCTATAAAATTCATTTTTGCAAAGTTCGGTATTAAAATTATTCAGGGTCCGATTGACATGAAATAATTCAAAAACTCTCAACTTTTCTATGAACGAATCAGTTGGAGATTCAGGTACATATGAACATATGTACTAACTGTATTGGGAAAACTGTAGGTTCTCAATGTGTCCAACAATTACTATTAACGTGACAAAATATACAGAGTAAATAAACTGTTAATCTACTATAATCATATATTTAAGAGTAATTGTTTGACATGACTTGAATGACATTTGTAACCTTGACTGACAAATCCTCAATAAAATGAACCGTTTTCATTTGTGATCACAAATAATGCCTAGATCATAATCAAAATTATTAAAATTACAAGTCAATTTATTAACCTACAGTAGTAGAATTGAAAACAATAAATATGTTTATTCGGAAGTTTTATCTTCCTCCGTCGCTGCAGAACTAGCGGCACTACTGTTTTCCTCGTAATTTTCCTTTACTTCTTCTTCTTCTTTTTTCTCTTCAGGTGCATCTACACTGTCTTCCTCTTTAGCTCCGTTTTCAGTTGCTTCAGGTTCCTAAGATTGATAAGAACCAAATAAGTTTAACAGAAATTATATTTTTCCAAACTACTTGAGAAATACTTTGTTATGATTACTTTCTCATATTGTCGATTTTTAATGGAATTTTAGTGATGAGTACATTCTAGTTTAGAATGACAAAGTGTTTACCAATAGGGTCGCTGGGATTTCAACACGTCATAAAAACTCTCCGCTTTGAGTAAACGTCATCTGTCAAGCTTTTGTTTTCAGGAGACATCAACAAATCATTATGCCGAACTACACGAATGAACAGCGTATCAAAATTACAAACTTATTACGAAAATAAGCGATTTATAAAACCGTGCTTGCGTGCACTTCGTGAATATTTCGGTGGAAGTGAAAGATTTTGAATCGAAATTCTCGCTATTGGATGTTAAGTCTCTTTCAAGATCAAGAAATGCAAGGAGCGTCGAAAATATTGCAGCCGTTAAGATCAGTGTATCCGCGTAGTTCGCAAGAGTTAGGACTCTCACAAATGACTGTTCAGCGTATTTTGAGGAAGGACTTGGGCCTGCATCCATACAAGATCCTTCTCATTCAAGAACTATTGTCGGGTGACCCCAAAAAGCGCAGCGTTTTGACGAAGATAACAATTTTCACAAAAAAAATCATCTTCGCTGACGAAGCTCATTTTTGGTTCAATGGCTTTGTCAATAAGCAAAATTGTCGACTTTGGTGTGAGTCAAACCCAAAAGAGATATTGGAGAAACATTTGCATATACTAAAACTGACGGAATTTATACTTGTGGTGTCTTTGGGCCATATTTCTCTCGTGACGATATTTTAAATTTTTATTCGGATTGTTGATGCTCGAAATGCTCTTGTTGGAACAAACAGTAAATGAATAATTAGGACATGAAAATTTGGATTGCAATTCACAAAAATTGGTTTAATAAAAGTTGTTTTTTCATAATTTATCAGAATAGGGCGACATTTTGTTTGCACTTTGTCATAACTAATAAAGAGAGAGAGGTATTGAAATGGACCAATAATTTTTTTGATTCGGTGAAGTTCGATAAACGAAAAACCTAATTCTTATATAGCTGAATTTTTCTGGAGAAAATCCTAAATTTTTGGCCATTATCTCTTTCAGTTTATATAATATGAACAAATAGGGCAGTTGAAAATCCATTTTTTAATAAAATAAGGTTACAAACATAAATGTTTGAATTGTTATAAGTATTCAGAAAATTCTTGAGTCCAAAATTTATAAAATTCTTTCCTTTAATTTATATATTTTCGAATGATTGTGAACATTTTTGTTAACACAAGTTACTAAAACACCGAAACTCAAATTGTTTAATTCTCTGCGCAAATATCTTCGTCTTCCAATATTGCTAAATTATTTAGCAAAATGCTAATGGTGAATTATACAAATAACTTTCGAATAGCGTCTGAAAAGTACTGGATTTTCAACGGAAACCGAAAATTCTTTGGACATGTGAAATGTATACCGAAATTTAAATTATTTTACACATATAACAGACCATTAATTCATATTAATTGAGATACTAAACCGCAATTTAAGTAAGTAACAAAGATATTCATTTATTCATGTTAAATTAACAACTAAACATGAATAAGAATAGCAATGAAGGTTGAAGCAATCTTTATCAAAAGCAACACTTCGTTATAATCTTTATTACTTGAATAATTGTGTGCTTCAATATTTTGAGATTTTTCTGGAATAAATACTTGAGTAAACAATTTTTATAAAATTGAAAGGAAAAATTAATTTTAGAATATTATTAATTAGTGAATTTCAATATTCGTATTTGAAAGTCTAAAATTGCACATTTGAGTAAAGTTCTTAAATTTTCACTAAACACAAAACTTGAGTATATTTAACCAGTGGTACTAACCAGTTACTTGCTTGGAGAACTACTAGGTGAAGCAGAAAGAATATTTGATACATGAGACTAAATTACTTCTTTAAGAACAGTTTGAACTCTGCAGGTGATCACCTTATGAGCCGTTTACCCGAATATGCGCGAACAAGAATTCTGTGCCAAAAATTTTCGGCCGAAACTGGACCTTCCATCGGTCAGCATTTTTGAATATTTAACGCCCAAAAGTTTTAAATGCAACTTATTTCAATATCATCACATTTAAGTGATCAACTTTCAACTGGAATGTCACAAAGAAATTATTAACACACAAGAACTAGGTAGAATAACTTTTTATAAGGGGATACGGCTTTCAAAACTTTTTGTTTCGTTTATTTTAAATGTCTATGTCAAGAGTATTGTGTCTAAATTTAAAGTAAATCGGAGTACAACTAATTAAGATACTGCTTTTCTAGTGTGAGGAACCAATGCACGAAAGAGACTCCTGGTGTGAAATGGCAGCTGGAAACACTCGGTTTTATTGAAACACAGCTCTTCCTTCCAATGTTACTGAAGTCATAAAGCTAATCTATAAAGACTTGAGCAAGGATTCACTTTTGCAGCGTTAAGTTGGAGGTTTTACAAAGAATAATAACGAGAGTTTCAATTAACTTATTTGGAAAATCTCCGCAAAATCAATGAAGGATCTTTTGCTTTGAATGAAATGGACTTCTCAACAGGTCCAAGTGTTCACCAATAGGCGCGCGCATCTTATAACTACGAATAGCCTAAGCGAATGAACAAGCTGCACATACAAGTAAAGAAGGTACAATCCAAGAATCCAACTGAGACAAAAGCAACAGGATGCATTGGACATCCAAGATGACAGTATTAGTCCGGTCAAATTAGTCCAAAAAATAAGAGTAAAGCTACATAAATCCCCAGCAAGTTGAAGATCTGAAAGCTTATTTAAAATATGATTAAAAATAAAATTTGAAGTTCCCCCATCTTTCCCCTGTATGGAAAAAATTTTATTCAGGGTCAAAGGTAAAAAAAATATTAGTTTTTTGCGATTTTCAGCGAAACGGGAAGTTTTATCATAAAATACCTTGGACAATAATTGCAGATCATAAAAATACCTACAAAAAATGTGTTGACACTTTTTCCTAAGGGCCGCCGTTTTTGAGATATGATTCAAAAAGTTGTAAAAGTTATAACAGTTTTCCAAATGTTTGAAAAACAAAACTTAGTTCAATGTGCTGAAGTTTTAAAATATAGTAATCCAACTCGACGAGAAATTATCACTAACGGCATTCGCTTTCTTATTCTCATCTGCGGAGCTCCTAAAAAATTACCTGCTTAGATAATTAGAGATATGCATGTTTCGTTAAAAATACCAAACGTAATCTAACCTCAGTTGTTGCTCATTAACATCTTTTTTGGTATATTACCAAGTTCAAGTGTGGCTTGGTTATCACCTAGACCCTACAGACTGAGGTCTGTACATGATTTTTTGCAACTGCAAAAAGGGGTGCAGTGATAAATGTGATTGCAAAAAAGGTGTGTTTAGTTCTCTGGCATGTACACATTGTCAAGGTCGGTCGTGCTCAAATATTGAATCACCAACAGTGGAGGATCCGTTTGATTCCAACGAAGCGACATGCGATACATTGCTATTAACGGAGTTTACATGCACTCAGGATGGAGATGAAGAACAAGACGAATAAGAATATCAATATGAACAAGAGTTTGAAAGTTACGAAGGACTAGGTTGATTAAATTTCACTACTTTTTAAAACTTCAATTGCTTTTTTCCTTTCAATCTCTGCTAATATTCATTATTTTGCAATAGTTTCAAATTAAACAGGATCACAACTGACATTTGTTATATTTTTAAAACGACTGTAAAATTTTTTCGCAAAATTTTCTTTAAATTAAACAAAAACCACGAAGAAATAATATATGGGAGATGTCTACCCAAATTATTGGGTTCATTATGATTCTAGAACATCTATAGATCATAATCGGCATTACTTAGAAGACCGAACCTGGCCATCGGGGCTCTCTCGGTCAAAACAGAGAGGGAATTGTTTTGCTGAGTTTGAATATTGAAGGGATTTTGTGAGATTATACTTCAAAGTTGGCAAGCAAGAAGTGATTGTTTCAGGAGACTGACACTGCGACGGAAGAACATCTCCGCGAAAGAGAAAATATCGCAGGTTATGTACTTTTTGATTATCTCCTTAGTCCTTTTAATGGCCTTGCTTGCTATGTAAAATCTTTTCATAAATTCAAGTGTGTTTAGACATATAAGAGTCAGGTTAGGTTAGGTATGATTGTTGAAATATTTTTCTGCTGGTTTTCTTTTTCCACTGTTGGAGAGATTCCTGTCCCAAACCCCCTTCCTTTCACCCTTGTCTTCGTCTGGAAATCATGGAGTGGAAGATGAGAATTGAAGCTGCTAATCAGAAAAATTTTTGGTACTCTTTATGTACACACGACACTAACACAACATAAACAGACAAGCTATCATCATATACAACATAGTATGGTTCCCATGTTACATTTTCCAGAGCTCACACTTTTTTTCACACACATCAAAATTATAGATATAAGCATTTATTGTATTGATAATAATTAATCGAATTTTTGTAAATCGTCTTTTTCAAAAGAATTATATATATATATATATATATATATATATATATATATATATATATATATGTTAAAAACGACGCGCTAAGTACACTACCTCATAGGTGGCGTGGAAACATGTGCATATTATGACGATTACAACTTTTATAACTTTTTGAATCATTATATCTCAAAAAACAGCGGCTGGTAGGAAAAAAGTTCTAAAACATTTTTTTTTAGATAACTTTATGATGTACAATTTTTGTCTGAGATATTTTATGATAAAACTTACCGTTTTGCTGAAAATCGCGACTCAATTTTTTTACCTTTGACCTTGAATGAATTTTTTTCCATACAGGGGAAATATGGGGAACTTAAAATTTTAATTTTAATCATATTTCAAACAATCTTACTGATTTTCAGCTTGCTGGGAATTTATGTAGCTTAGAATGCCTAAATTGACCGGACTATATTTCACTGTACGGAGCTAACATAAATGATTCTTTCAAAGTACAAAACAACATACCCTCGTAAGATTTTGGATTTCTCACAAATACTTTTGGAGTCTATGAACATCATAATTTCTTTTGAAAAAAAAAACACGCGTTTTTCACTTTAAAAAATGGGAAAATCGGCACAAAAGAACTCTACCTGATTACATAGTGAAACGTATCACCTTGTTAACGCATTTTGAATTTTTTGTTTCAGATAATCTGGCAACAAGCTAATTTAACAACGTATTTTTTGAGGCGCCTCGCAAGATTCGTTGTCACAGACTTATTTATTGATATTTCTAATTGCAAATTTTATTATAACAAGTAAATGAAATAAATAAACCAACGATATTCATATCAAAATAAATAAAAATAAACTGTAAGTTTACCCTTCTTCTCCTTTAATTTAATTAATCCCACCCATCTAAAGTTATTTTTTCAAATTTCTTCTCAACACCGAGTATATAACTAAAAGTTCCACATGTTTATATGAGGTTGTATAAATTCATTTGATGAAAAAATGTTAACATTACCTTAATTATATTTCGTTAAATCAACACTAGGGTATTGTTAGCTGCAATAAGTGGGAAGAATCTATGAGTATTGATCTTAATAGCTGGGATAACTGGGAATAATCTATGAGTAAAGATCTTAATAGATGTGATAACTGGGAAGAATCTATGAGTATAGATCTTGATAGCTGTGATAACTGGGAAAAATCTATGAACATAGGTCTTCATAGCTGTGAAGAATCTATGAGTATAGATCTTGATAGCTATGATAACTGGGAAGAATCTGAGTATATGTCTTCATAGCTGAGATAACTGGGAAGAATCTATAAGTATAAATCTTGATAGTTGTGATAACTGGGAAGAATCTGAGTATAGATCTTGATAACTGGGGAGAATCTATGAACATAGGTCTTCAAAGCTGTGACAACTGGGAAGAATCTATGAGTATAGATCTTGATAGTTGTGATAACTGGGAAGAATCTGAGTATAGATCTTGATAGCTGTGACAACTGGGGAGAATCTATGAACATAGATCTTCATAGCTGTGACAACTGGGAAGAATCTATGAGTATAGATCTTGATAGCTGTGATAACTGGGGAGAATCTATGAACATAGATCTTCATAGCTGTGACAACTGGGAAGAATCTATGAGTATAGGTCTTGATAGCTGTGATAACTGGTAAGAATCTGTGAGTATAGGTCTTGATAGTTGTGATAACTGGGAAGAATCTATGAACATAGGTCTTCATAGCTGTGATAAGTGGGAAGAATCTATGAGTATAGATCTTGATAGTTGTGATAACTGGGAAATATATGAGTATAGGTTTTGAAAATTACAAATTACAAAGTGAATTGAAAACATTAGTTTCTTACCTGAATTTTATATGCAATTCATTTAAAAATTGATCTAGCTATGAAAATAATATTGTGACTATTTTCTGGATGAATAACTGCTAATATTCTAATTTAGGTTGAAATAAAATTTTATTCATTTTATATTTTTGTAGATTTCAATACTATGAATTTTTCTATTCTTTTATTCATCTTTCAAGAAACGACAATAAGAGTAGAAAATTTTATACTATTTAAATCATTAAAAGTAAAGAGATCATTTCCAAAAATCATAACAAAAGATATACTTTATCAATTTTTTTGTTCTTATAGTGCATGAAATTTTTCCATGTACTTGTTATATTAGGTTATATTTCTGGCAATGACTCGTTTGAACTACTTAAAATAATACTTTTCCTCTACTTACTTTTGAGGATTCTGCATTATTATTAGCAGCTTCTTCCTTTTCTTCATGGGCATTATTTTCAGTGGCTTCATTGTCATTTTTCTCTTCTTCTTCAGTGTTTTTCACCTCATCACTGCTTTCATTGTTAACTGATGAATCTTTGTTATCATTTGCCGTTTCACTCTCATCAACACTTGTGCTCTTCTTTTGACGGCTTTTGCCTACATGATAGAAAATAATTACATACTCATAGATAACTAACCAGCGATTTTTATAATGTTATTCGGAGTGGTGTGAAATTCAACTTACGTTCTTTCTTTACTGGGGGTGGAGGGGTTGCTGTTACGCCTTTAGCTGCTGACCTAGTACGCCGCCTTCCCTCAACTTCAGGTCCCAATCCCTAAAAGGCATTCAGAGTTAATATGAATCATCTTACACAAAGCTTCAACATTGAATTGAAAAAAAAAATATAATTTGTTTCGTACCTTGGTCAATGCTTCATTTCTTGGTGAATTTGACTTTCTCCCCCTCTTGGTTTTGGTGGTCTAAACAACAATAAAAATGTTTCAATATTTGATACAAAATTCAAATCATATAATTTTCCCTCCAAAACTAATACAAGCGGCGATCTAGTAACCGACATGACTTTCATTACAGACCCGTTCGGCCGACCGAGACGCGGAGTTTAACGTACATCTTGAATAGCTTCGGAACACACGGCGTACTTATGGAAAAATGCTCCTTTCAATATTTTCAAGGCAAATCCAACTTTTATCTATAGTGAAACTTCATTGCAATATTATATACTATCTAGAAAATTAAATTGCTTATTGGAAAACTACGTATTATTCGGAAAATTTGTAAATAGTTTCTACAATAAATGGAGATGTTTAGAATGTGACTACACCGGTTCGTTGTTCTGCGACTGTTAAGGGCATAGCCGAAAAGTCACATTCTAAGAATATGAACATTACGTGCACATTGCCAGAGCTGTTTTGTGAAAAATATGATGATTTTATAAATTTTACAAAACTTACTTGATTATTTTCTTCACCCACTGAATTATTAGTATTTGCTGCTTCCACGTCAGACATTTTCACTATTATTTTGTATAATGAACTATTAGAAATTATAAAACACGCACACGGCCACTGTTCAACACCTTCCCGGTCGTTGTTTATACAGTACAATGGCGGCCAGCGTGGGTCACGTGAGTGACTTGTACTTCAAATAATGGCGGCAAATTCAAATTCAACAAAAATGCGGGAAACGATAGTATCAGTTACAATTATTATAAAATATAGTTTAATTTTCGGTTAAATGAAGTACTCAACGGCAAAATTAACACTTTAAGTATAAGCAGATTTAAATTAAATAGGATTTGAACACTTATTCGATTTGAAAGTGAAAATTTGATTATTATAATCTCCAATTTCTGTTGCTCATTGAAGTAACAAGTGATTTATGATGCGAATAAAGTAACTTACCTCAAGGAATAGTCTTGTTTGTGGCATTTCAAGTATTTAGTTTGATTATGTTAACGAAAGTTTCATTGTATGATCGAAAAATGAAGGCTTTTTAGAACAAGGTAAAAGGTATGTAGCAAATATGACGATATAATTCATTATGAATTATGTAGCGGCTAGAGTGTGAAACATAGTGTAACTACCCATATACCGGAAAGAAATGCGGCCTTGCATTCTAAACTGGAGGATTTTGTTCGTTAACCAGCATTTAAATCTTATTTTTAACGTTTGTGTTGTGAGTTTCATCCAATATCACGAATATTAAATAGAGGGTGTACTTCAAATGGTGATTCCTTAGCTGGAATGAGGAAGATGTGCCAAACTACTTTTTCTTAGAGCCGCACAGTGGATTGAGTCAATGTATTTCCTTAGACATATGGTATAAATTAAATCACCAAATTTCTTCCTCATTATACAATTAATAAATGCATATTATAGTCCTCTATTTTTATTGGTGCCCTTTTGTCATTTATGCCTAGGTTAAAAAAAGTGATGTTAATGAAAGAATGGGAATATTCAATATTTTTAATTGAAATTTTAACAGTTTATAGATTTCACACACATCTAATGAATAACCAACGAATATAGTAAAAATTTATTTGTTGATGGTTCATCCATGAATTTTGAAATTCAATCGCAGATTGAAAAAAAGTTCCCAGGCTAAAATTTTCTCAAATAGAAACCTTAAAGTGTCTTGTTTTAGGAGCTAATATAATTTTTTACGGCCATCTGCAACCCTGAATGAAACGTAAGTCAATATCCAATATACGAAATATTTTGCTAATTAACGTTTGCTTTTTTTGATCCGATTTTAATATTTTGTTAAATTCTCCTTTTCTTAAGCTTTGATTCAGTCCAAACAGGCATTTGTGCAAGAAAGAGTGATTTAAATCTGTGAATAAAAAGGTTGAAAATTTGGATATCTTCTTGGTTCACGCTTTCAATTTTGGACAATTTTTTTCTTTGGTAACATTTCCCTTTTCTATTGGACTTGGCTTTTAATTTGGATTTAAAATGGATCTATTAAGAACAAATAAATATATGTATATATTATTGAGAAATTCTCAACACGCACTCGGAAACTTTAGGTGTTAAAAATTGAAATCGCTTGAAAAGTGAAAAAAAAAAATTCTGAAGAGGAATCGAATGAGCTCACTTTGTCGTTGCGAAAGTTTTGCTACAAATTAATCCAAAAGTGGGCAGAGTCAACTCGCAATGCATCCCGATTTGAAGAAATAAAACAGAGTTCGCTGCAGAAAAACTTTCCACAGTGGTTTTCCAGAATTGAAGAAGATATTGGAGAAACAAAAACTTCAAAACCGTTTTTACTTTGCTCTGATAGGCAAAAGTCTCGAAGATTTGAATTAATGCATTAACAATATTCGGAACAGGAGCTGTTGTATGGGGCAAAATTAAAATTTAGGGAAAAAGGTCACACAAAATTATCTAAGGTCTAAAGTGTTTTGATTGATGTTCCCCAAAAAGTTGACGAAATATTACATCATTATGAAAATAAACCTAAGAAATTACAACAATATACATCAGACAAAGCTCTATCCATAATGACATCAATAGATCTATCAAAGAGACAATATCAATTACTCAGAAATTCGACTAAAGATGACGACACTTCATTATTTCCCTCCTACTACAGCATTCAAATGGCTAAACCTGAATGCTAACCCGATAAGGATTCTAGAAATATTAATGAAAAAGAAGCCCAAATAAACCTTTAAAACCTTCTTGACCACACCACCCAAATAATCCTGAAATCAATTAACTTTAATGAGGAAGATGAACCAAACTTGATATTAATTAGTAAATGGGGATATGCTGGTGCTTTTGGGCAGAGTTTATACAAGTAAGGTGGGTGGGCCACGAAAGGCCATGCTCCTTTGAAGGCCAACTTTAAAAAAGTCATATTTATAGTCACGTGATGACAAATTCCTTCCACTCAAACAAAGCTCCATCAAAGACTTCGGTCGGCGACGTTAAAATTGCAATTCGCGCGCTCAGCTAAGTTTTTATGTGAATAACCTATTATTATCATATTATTCTTAGTGTAAATTCTTTTATAAGGATTTGTTGTGGTACTAAAGAAAAAATATAATAATTTTGCTTCGATTTTAGTTGAAATATCGGCAGTGTTCCTATGGAAGCCTGTGGTTCCTTTTACGGCCAATCAAAAGCCTTACAAAGAACGGACTCATAAGAAGGCAATTATAGGTAAAAAAAATATTGATAATTTCATTGTAAAGCGCATTGGAAACTTATTTGTTATTGATATAAAACTCATTACTATCATTTTATATACTTTCCATTAATATATCCTTAGTTATACGATGGTGACCAAGGAATATTCGTTGAGTTTTTTAAAGAAGATTATAATGTGTTAGGCATTCAGTTTTTCATTTAAATAAAAGAGTTTTTACTGTGGTTGTGGAAAGCGGATATTTAGATTATTACAATTTCTGTTTTAAGTTTAACGACTGATTTACAATATTGGCTTTGTATGGAGTCATGTTCCTTACAAGGCCGTTCAGAAGAGGTTTATAAAAGTTAAGTTTAAGAAATAACGATTACATCTAGAATAAAAAAAAGAAGTTTGTATGATACACAATAAAACAAAGTATAAGTTAATGATTAGTTTTATTTATCCAGTAAATGAACTAATAAAAACTGTTTATTCGTTAGAGTGGCCTTCCATGGACCACCCACCTTATATGCAACAGAAACAGGGTGAAGATGTTTGGGATGCTTCTTCTGTTTTCGTTAGTTCTTTGGTTCCCATAAAATTATATAACCCACTTGAAGAGTCAGAAAGTAAATGAGAAAATCATAAACCATGGTCAACCAGTTTTTGTCGGCCAATTAGGTTTTCTTTTTGTAAAGAAACTCAAGAAATAGTCTCAAAAGAAGTGAACAGAGTTAACACTCGAATTTCCTCACTTTTACCCTCTACCATAGGCACTTCGAAAGTTCAACATAATGTAATTATGACTATGGTAGATGGAAAAATATGCAACGCATTAACAGAAACTTCTTCAGCTATGCGTTGCTACATATGCTCAGCAGGTCCCAAACGCATGAATGATTTGACCAATTTGAAATTGAAAAGCTTGCATACTAAAGTTCTATTCTTTGAATGCCTTCCCCACGTTTCATATAACTTGAAATTCAAAGCATGGACAGCAAGATTTCCAGAACAAAAGTCTCTGCAATCCGCGACAAAATCAGAGAAACAAAATAAGTTTCGGAAGGAATTAGGATTGATAGTAGATCAGGTCAGAAAAGGAAAAGGTACCACCAATGATGGAAACACGGCCCGTAAGTTATTCAGATCTCCTAAAATATCATCCGAAATAACTGGAGTTGATGAAGGTTTAATATACAGGTTTGCTGTGATTTTATAAGTAATTGCGTTAGGTTAGGTTAGGTTAGGTTAGATTTTATAAGTAATTGCGTTAGGAATGAAAATCAATGCTGTAAAGTGAGGACCATTAGCCCTAGAAACAGCCCAGCTATAAGTCACCTTATACCCATGGTATTATATGCCAGCAACAGTTCACAAAGTGTTAATCCATGGTGAAGAGGTGATTAAAAAAGTATTGGTGCCGATCGGACAATTATCTGAGGAAGCACAAAAAGCCAGAAACGAAGATTTCAGGAAGTTCAGGGAGCATAAATCCAGAAAGCCGTTTTGCAACTAACGAAGATATCGTGCACGTATTGCTGGTAACATCCGACCCAGTGATGTCAAGAAAACGGAAGCAAGTATATCTGTTTAAATGAATTACATCGATAAGAACAGGATTCCATCCAGGTAACTTTTTTAATTGAATAGCACGATATCCTATACGTCAGGGGTGCTCAAACGGTTGATCGCGTCTGCTTTTCGGGTAGATCTCGAGAAGAAAAAAATTTTAATAAGTAGGTAACTGAAATACAAAAATTTATTACGTAATAAAATAACACTCTGCTAGCGGCAAAAGTCGGCTTTATCAAAGGAACGCGCGGTACTTGTCAAAGAAAAGCCGCGTTTCTTATTCTTGCCGCTTTTCTAGAAATACCAGGCGGTGCGTTTGACGGGAACATTCGAGACCTTCCTTCACTCCGAGATAAATGTTGCGCCTGCAGGAATTGGAGTCATTCTGAATTGTAACTTGAAGGCAATACCACGTCGATACAAAGTTTATTATTGAATAGTACAAAATGAGTGCAGCGAAGAAATCTAAAACTTATCATTTTAACAACGATTTGGAGGAAGAATTTTTCTTTTGTATGGTGAAGGATAAGCGCATTTGTCTATTTGTCGTGCGTCAGTTGGGATACCTAAGCGTGGTAACTTAGAGATGCATCATAAAACGGTTCATAAAAATTATGAAAAGGATTCTCCGCCACAGAGTGAATTAAGAAAACGAAAAGTACGTGATTTGATATCTTGTTTGAAAAAAGAACAAGCCATGTTCACAAGAACAGCCAAACAATCAAAAGCTGCTACGATCGCGTCATTTAAAATATCTCATACACAAACACAAGAAAACAGATGGATCGGTCGTGAAGGAAGCATTTATTGAAGCAGTTGAGACTTTATTTCGAAATTTTAAAAATAAAACAGAAATCATGTCTGCTATTAGAGAACTTCAGTTATCTCGTCCGACTGTCACAAGGCGTATTGAAGTTATGAGTCAGGACATGGCAGATAAATTAAAACATGATATCATTGTACATACTTTTCTTTGCAGTTCGACGAATCCCCCGATATGACAAACACTGCCCAGTTTTGTATTTTTATTCGGATGGTATTCAATGACATGTTGGCTAAGGAATAACTTTTGACAATCATTCCTCTGAAGGGGAAGACCCGTGGCGAAGATATATATGACGTTTTCTTCAATTTTGTACAAAACTACAAGCTACCACTATATAAATTAGTGTGCATTACAACCGGTTAATAATTGTTAACAATCATTCCTCTGAAGGGGAGGACCCGTGCCGTAGCTATCAATATATAAATTAGTGTGCATTACAACCGATGGAGCACCAGTAATGACTGGAAACAAAAACGGTTTTGTGGCATTGTGTCGAGCTAATGAAGATTTTCTTTCATTTTTTTCATTCCATTGCATTATACATCAACAAGTTTTGTGTTCAAAAGTTTTAAACATGGAGGAAATTATGGGCATTGCAACGAAAATTGTGAATTCCATCCGTGCACGTAGCTTACAACGGAGGCTCTTTAAGTTGCAGTTGGAAGATAGGGAATCAGCTGAACACACTGATTTAGTTCTTCATACGGACGTCAGGTGGTTGAGTAACGGAAAATTCTTAGAAAAGTTTCAAGAATTATTGCCCGAAATAATAGCTTTTCTAGACGAAAGAGGTGATGACTCTCAGATGTTGAAAAACGAAAAATGACTGACTGATTTGGCATTTTTGACTGACATCACAATACACTTAAACACCATTAACTTGGAGCTTCAAGGTGAAGGAAAAACTATTATTGAGATGATTAGCGCAGTAAACGCATTCACCTTATGATAGATCAACTGAAAAGAAAGGATCTGAAACATTTTCCGTCTTTGAAAGCAAGGATTCCTCAGTTGAATTATGATACGTATGAGGCTGAATTATCAAACATTTTGGGACAATTCGAAATGCGCTTTTATGATTGCAGTTAATTGGCAAATATAGCATAATTTATGAGTTATCCTTTCTCATGTAAAAACATTGAGAAATTAGCTACTGAAATAGCAAGTCAGTTTAATATGAATTCATGTTCTGTTGAAAATGAGTTGGTGCAGATTATATCAGATATACATCTCAAAGCTACAGCATCTGATACAAATTTCTGGCGTTTTATATCTGAAGATAAATATCCGAATATAAGGCAAATCGCCCTTCAACTGACGACAATGTTTGGGTCGACTTACTTGTGCGATTCTGCATTTTCTGAAATGAAGATAATTAAATCAAAAATCGCAATCGACTATCTGTCATCATGCTTGCGATTAGCACTCAGTGGTTACGTATCATCTTATGAAAAGTATGCAGAGGACATGCAGTGCCATGCTTCAACATCCAAAGCCACTCCTCAGTTAAGTTTAACACCATATGTAACTTTTTGTTTTGTAACAATCAATAAACTCGCAATTTTGAATAATTTTGAGTTTTTTCATAGATATTATAGAGAAGAACCTAACTAAACCTAATCCAAACCTTGACTAAAATAATGTATATTGTGCGGAAAGCTTATATCTATATATGCTACGGTACACCCTACTTAGGTAGGTAGGTAGGTAGGGTGTATCGTGTATGTACGACAACCCTGCATCACACATTCTTTCAGCCTCTCAGAGTCGATCGTAAGTAGTCTGAAATATTGAGGTAGATTGCCAGCAGTTCAAGTTTGAGCACCCCTGGTCTAAATGGTTATCGTCATACCATAGGGACTGCAAGAGGCATGTTTTTCCCTACCCATTCAGTCACTGCACCAATGATACGCTACAACTAACATAGGACACATGGGGAGCCAACTGCTTGTCTTGATTTCCAACAAAATTTGTCAGGGGAGAATTTGCAACTATGGTGCGTTTGTCCCGACATTTCTATAGTTAAAACACTTTCTTCGAAACTCAACAGAAGGCTGATTTATAATATTATTTTTTGTATACTACTGTGAAGATCTGGCTCAGATATAAAATTCATTCTAGGTAACTGTTCCCTCGTTACATTACCTACCTGCAAATGTAAAAAGTACTTATTATCTTGGGCTATTGAAAAGTGGTACGTGTTAGGGCTTTAGGAATATTTTTCCTTTTATTAGAAGGGTATTTCTATCAAAATAAAGATCTACTTTGTGTTACGAAAATCTGGTCGACCAGTGTAATGTTACGCACAGTATCCACAATTTTTTAAGTGACCACTGTTTTTGGTGCACCTGCCATTGCGTCGTCACCAAGACTAACCTTTTTGCGTTTAAATTCTCATAGCAACGGAAAACTGTTGAGATGTGTTGTGCTTTGATGTTATTAAATGTCATTAAAATTATTGCCCAATAATGTTCACGGTTTAATTCCATTTTTCAACGAACTTGTCAACTGTGACCAGGCCCGCCGTAAGCGGGCGTGCAAGGCGTGCAATGCACGCGGGCGGCGCATTCAGGGGGGCGGCAAATCAGACAATCATCGACTAAAATTCAGACATTGTCACCTCACAATACTAAAAAGATTATCCTTATAAAAATAATATGATGAACGGCGCCCAAATATTTCTTTTATATCGTAGCATTACATAGCGCCATCTATTGAAATTCATGAGAACAAACTTAATCCGTATCGTGCTCTATGCGAAATAGGGAAATTCCACAGATATCAGGGGAAATCCCCTTAAAACTATATACTCATTTCTTTGTTTTTATTTATTTAACGCAAATGCGAAAGTGATGTGAGTGAACAACAAACTTCAATTATTTGATTATAGCCCTAATGTGAGATCCGGAAACGGTCCAGGGTACTTAAAATTAATAATATTCTGTATATTTTTGTGCGAAGTGTGACTATAAAATAATTTAGAAAATTATTTATATTATCCGTCGGCGCAAAAAATCATAATTATGGTAAGTGTCTTTGTTTAATTAATCAGCATATGGGCGCATTCATATAAACAGCAGGTATTCATGTGAAATTTAAAGGTTATTTTACTGAAAAACTTAAAGTAAAGATTTATTAGAAAAATGCATTAAAATTAATACAGAGTGTAACAAAAGTAACTTAAGTAACGAAAGGGGACATTCCATCTAATCAATACGAACAACTTTTACTATGGGGTCAACTCTGAAGTCGCAAAAAAATTAGTTATTCCATTACATTTGTGTGCAGTAGGTATGAACATTTTTTTTCGCAGTAGTATTGTGATTATTATTGTGATTTAAAGGGTATTTTTTCTGTTATACAACTTAAGAGTGAAGATTTATAAAAAAATATTAAAATTATACCTATACAGGGTGTAACAAAAGTAACTTAAATCCCGAAAGGAGTCATTCTACATAAATACAACTTTTACTATAGGGTCAACGTTGAAATCGCGAAAAAATAACTATTCCATACAAAATGTATGGAAAAGCTGATTTTTTTTCGCGATTTCAGTGTTGACCCTCTAGTAAAGGTTGTTCGCAATAATGGGTGGAATGATCGACCCCCTTTTGGGATTTAAGTTACTTTTGTACAACCGTATACTAAACTTTTTCAAAAAAATTCCAGGAACCGCAAAAAAGGAAAAAAATTTCAGGAGCTCAATTTCGACGACAAAAAAGGGAAAAAGATACAGAGAAAAAAAAAACTAGCGGGATCTCTTGAGAAATTTTTTAGCAAACCAGAAAATAGGGACTCTGAATGTCAAGAGAATGTTGACGTAGATGTAGCTTCAACAAGCGCAGCTTTAAATCTACAAGTTATGGAGGTATCTGAAGAGAAAAATGTTAGTCCTTCAGAAGGAGACTCCAGTGAAACTAAAAAAAGAGAAAGTAGTGCTAAAGAACCTGTGAGCAATTTATCGTCATCAAGTAGCTGTTTAGATTGTGGTGATGATCCCGGTTCGTGGCCCGCCAGTATGACTAATGATATTGTTAATATTTTGGTTAGCTGTGGTCCCGTGCAGCTGTTTAACCACAATTTTCCTGCTAATATCGATGGAAGAAAATTAGCAAACAGTTATTACTCTAGAAATCTTCCTAATGGAGAAAAAATTAACAGAGAATGACTTGTTTACTCTACGTCAAAAGATTCAGTCTATTGTTTTTGTTGTAAAATATTCAGTAAAACTGTAAGTAGTCTGTCAGCTCCAAGCGGTTTTTTCGATTGGCAACATCTGTCATCTACTTTAAAACGACACGAAACAAGCATTTCCCATAGCGAAAATTTAAAATGTTGGGTCCAACTAAATTATATGTTAAAAAATAAAACTACTGTAAATCAAATGCAACTGAGACTATTAGAATCTGAAAAAACGATGGTGTGATGTATTGGAAAGGATCATAGCTGTTATAAAATTTTATCTCATCAATGTCTGGCGTTTAGGGCTCGTCCAAAATATTATATGAGCATGATAATGGTAATTTTCTCAAAGCAATAGAAATGATAGCATCCTTTGATTCAGTTATGCGGAACATATTCACAGAATTCAAGCCTCGAAATTCGATTCAACTCGCATGACTCACTATTTAGGAGATCAGATTCAGAATGAAATCATTGATTTACTCGGCACGACCATAAAAAATTATATCCTGAACAAAGTCAGAGAATCAAAATATTTCTCTATCATATTAGATTGTACACCAGATGTAAGTCACACAGAACAAATTACAGTTATACTAAGGTATGTTGTTTTAAACAGTGAAACTAAAAATGTTACAATATGCGAAAGTTTTATTGGCATCTGTCCGATAACCAGCTCCACAGGTGAAGGACTATTAAATTTTGTTTTAGATTTATTTTCGCAATTAAACCTCGATATTAAAAACTTACGTGGCCAAGGTTATGACAATGGTTCTAATATGCGTGGAAAACACAATGGATCACAAAAAAAATATTGGAAATGAATAATCGTGCATTTTACGTTCCATGCTCGGCGCATAGTCTCAATTTGGTCGTTAACGATGCGGCAAATAAAACGCACGACACGGTCAACTTTTTCAACTTAATTCAAGAAATTTACGTTTTCTTTTCGTCTTCTACCAAAAGGTGGTCCATAATTTGCAAGCATTTACCTGATTTAAAACTAAAGGCATTAAGTGCCACGCGATGGTCTAGCAGAATCGATGCAGTCAAACCTTTACGGTATCACCTCGAAAAAATATTTGACGCTTTACTTGAAATATCAGATAACAATTCGTCGGAATGGGATTGTACAACAACTCACAAAGCACATTCGCTTGCTCTGAATATTCAAAATTATAGATTTATTTGCTTAGTTGTAATTTGGTTTGATATTTTAAACGAAATTAATGCTATTAGCAAAATGATGCAAAACCCCACAATAAATACTCAAATGTGCATAAATTTGTTAAATAAATTGATTCATAAATTCACCGAATATCGCACAGATGAGCATTTCGAAAGGGTGTTAGAAGAAGCTACCACTGTGGCTCGGGAACTTAATGTAGATGCAGATTTTCCGCCTATAGATACCGTTCGTCCACGAAGAAAACCAACTCAATTTCAGTATATACAGAGTGATGAAGTCTTACTAGACCCTAAAACAAAATACAAGGTAGATGTTTTTTAAGATCCTGGACCAAACCTTAACTTCTTTAAAACGTAGATTCGATGAGTTGGAAACTTTTACCGACGTTTTGGCTTTTTCACCAATAATAACTTGTTTAGTTACTCCAAAGATGATTGAATGAAACATTGTAAAGATTTGAATGTGAAGCTAAAAGATAGTTCAAGTAGTGACGCAGATATTGACGGTATAGATATGTTTAATGAAATCAATGCTTTAAAGTTGCATTTAACTGAAAACCAGTCTAATGATCCACAAACCCTATTGCAATACATTTTTGCTAATGAATTAATGTCAACATTTCCGAATACAGTAATAGCGCTAAGGATACTACTTACATTGCCGGTTTCAGTTCCATCTGGTGAAAGGTCATTTTCAAAGTTAAAAATAATAAAAAAACTATTTGAGATCAACCATGCACCAGCAAAGACTAAGTAATTCAGCAATAATTTCAATTGAACATGAGATTCTAAATAGACTAGACACCAAAAAAATTATAGCTGATTTTGCCAACATGAAGGCAAGAAAGGTGCAGTTTCTGTAAAATAACTTAATACCTATACCTACCTACATAATATGTATAAACTGCACCTTTCTTGCCTGCATTTTTTCATTTAATGTCGTATTAGTGTATCTATCTTGTATAAAATAACCTAATATAACATAGTTTTTCACTGTACAGCATTTTTTTTTCACATTTTTATAAACACCTAGGTTTTGTAGTTAGATAGGGGCGGCACGATAGGAATTGCACACCGGCGTTCAAACCGCTAGCGGCGGGCCTGACTGTGACAGTTTGTACTTTAAAACTAAGCATGTATAGAATTGAAATTTTGAATTTATATTAATTAACAAATCATAGAGGTTCATTTTCAGTACTGACAGTGATTAATGGTGTGTTCTATGTCCTAGTATGTAAAAAATAAGACATTCCTCCTATAGATTCGTTCCCCTAAAAAGTTTGTGAAAACTGTAAGTTTCAAAAAGCTCTTACTGAACATAACAGGGAAGAAAAGTAAAACAAAAAATAAAAATTATTTATTTTGAAAACAGGTACTATACTAGCAATAATTGGTGTTTCTTTGGTTGAACTACCAAATCGAACACTTGTTCTGTGGATTCATTTTACTTCCTGGTGTACAGCTAAAATCCTTAGCGAAAAAGTCAATATTTTCATAATTTCCATTGACTCTGTATTTGTCTGGTGCGTGGGAATCAACAGCAACTTTATGTTTCAAGGAATCAAGCCTTTCCTTACTACACCAATTTTGTGCACCTGCAATCCAAAATAATTGTTTCGGAGTATATTTCAAACCTGGTAGTTTGTACTCTTCGCCATTATTTTTTACCCATTCTTCGTAGGCCAGATACGCTTGCTTAGTACCCCCATTGTCAGCTATATTCTCACCTAGGGTCCTTTCACCGCTTACCTATGCAAATAACATTTCGGTTAGGTATAGAGTTGAATCGAGGGGAAATGAAATACAAAAGATTATTATTTATTGTTTTTTTCAGTGTCAGTTGACGTACAGGGTGGGCTAATTGGGGACTTTTACTACGTCCGTTGTATGTATAATAACCTTAATCTACTGAATACAGATTTAAGAATTCAAATCGTTCAATATTCTTAATATTTTGAATGAAAAGTATTCTACCTTTATAAAAAGTTCACTTAAAGAATCTCCTTCCCAATTTTGGCCAAGTATTCAAATAACAGCTTGTTGATATTCATAAAAATAAGACATTATACAGGGTGTTTCATGATACGATGGGGTAAATAATTCCTTGAGTGTTGTCGAGAGAAAAAGTTCATATTGATATGGGTCGAAAAATGCTTCGTTACCGAGATCGTGTTGAAGTTTCATAAATGTTTCAGTATTTTCCCCATAAAAACTACAGTTTTCGGAATTTCCAGCCGAAAATTGACACAAGTTATGTTCAAATATACCGGGTGACTCACATAATTCGGGATATTCTACTGCCGATTATGAATTTTTTACGCATTAATATGTAATGGTTTAGTGACTACAAACTAAAAATATTCTAGACTAAACAGGGTGATCCATAATAAAGTTACATACCAAAGTTATGAGTTCTTGAATGGGATACCCTATAATTTGTTCCATTTGTGACTTTGCGAGGAAAAATTAAGGTGAGTTTATTCGAAATGGCTATCCGAAATATTTGATAATTTTCTGAAATTTGAGGACTTTTAAAAAGAATTTTTCTGCCCTAAATATTGATTTCAAAGCTTCAGATGTACAAATTGTTGTTGCCTGAACATATGACCTGTTACACAGGGTGTTCGAAAATGATTTTTGAAGTTTTGGCTCATTCAAATCTCATTTCATTGTTTTTTCGAATGGCATACCGTATATCTAAAGGGTCGAGTGAGTGGAACCTAGGTTTCCTATACATATTTTCAACGGTTTCAAAGATATTCGAAAGTTTAGCCAATTTTTTTCGAGTTTCAAGAAATATTCCAATTTTTCACTCCAATTTATAGCTTTACAGTTACATTGGTTTGTTTCCAGAAGGAGGTATAATATTTATTCATTTCATCACATTCAGCGAATCAAAAATTTCATTATCGACTCAGTTTCAATGAAGGGATGATGCTCAATACTGGCAAATCGCATCAAGGTAATTAAACAATCGAGTACTCTTTATCGCATTTCTTGTACTCAGTTGGTACCTAACTAATCCTTGTCATTTTAATGTTGATGTTTATTATGAGGGACTTAATATATTTAGTGTCTACAAATTCCTGGAAAAGACTCATAAAAGATCTGAACACTAATACAACAACGCAAATACGAACAAACCACACCCTAACGCAGCATTTCGGAACAACGTCGGGCATCCGCCAAGGTGATAGTCTTAGCCCTCTACTATTTAATACTGTTATGGACCAACTTGTAGAGACTGTTAAAAACTTGGGACTAGGATACCGCATGGAAACCTACAAAATTAACATCTTATGCTATGCCGATGACGCCGTACTCATTGCAGAATCAGAAGACGACCTACAAAGAATGTTATAAGCCTTTAGCAAACGCGCAAAAAATTTCAATATGGAAATCTCAACAAGTAAGACAAAATGCATGACCATAGCTAAGGAACCTCTGCGCTGCAAGTTAACAATAGACAACGCCACTATAGACCAAGTCATGTCATTCGAATACTTAGGGTGCAAAATAACAAGGACAGGATACCTTGAAGATGAAGTGAGGAGACAAGTGAACAAAGCAGCTGCAGTATCGGGACATCTTTAACAACCAATTTGGAGAAATAAACACCTCAGTATACCATGCAAATCCAGAATCTACAAAACATGTGTGCGACCAATTATGACATACGGGGCAGAAACAAGAGCGGAAACGTCGGTAACAAAGAGGATACTAAGAACAACAGAAATGAAAACGCTAAGAACTATAACCGGTTACACATTGAATGACAGACAAAGAAATACCGACATAAGGGAAAAATGTGAAACAGACGATATTATAAGATGAGTAAGAAAAAGAAGAAGAGAATGGAACCAGCATGTAAACAGAATGACCACAGATAGAATAGCCAAAATCGTATATAACAACATAACACACGGAAGAATACCCGTTGGACGACCACCAAAACGATGGCGGGACAGTTGGCAATCAACTTCACAAGAACTGCTGCAGGGAAACCGGAACTGAACAGGCGCTACGCCTTCTACACGGTGAAGAAGAAGAAGAAATTCCTGGAAAAGGTCGTTGTTGACACCTTGAAGAAGTTTTATTCAAGGAACAATATTCCGTAGAATGTTAAGCATCCCACCCTGAAGTAGCTGGTTTTCCGATCCACCATTCATAATCCCCACTAACCAGGGCCACACAGTAGTGATACAGCTCGGTCGAATGTCATGAATAGGAGCAGTAGACTGCAGTTTCAGTCTTATTCGACCTCGTCAGTATTGCATACCCATTTACAACATCAGGCCAGACTGCTACCTATTCATCTCAATTCGTTGGAGCGTAACAAAACATGTAAATGGTATTGCACCCTCAAACGAACCGCGACTCACCATCGCCAGCGGGAAACCACGATAACAAAGGCTAGATAAACTGAAAACTTCAAGTAGTCATACTAGTTCGACTATTTATCGCAACGCTACACACCGTGTCAGCAAGAAAGCGATCTGTCGAAAGACTCCTCTCCTCCTTATTTATATTTAGTTGTCAACCAGGTATACACAACAATCTCATCAATTACTATTCATTACTTTCTAAGGAAGATTGAATATTGATGAGATTGTTGTTGACACCTATTAATACTATAAGGAAAAGTATTATGTCAGTCCTGAACAAGAAGGTTTTCGAGTTCGTACGAGTGCATAGTGTTCACAATTTAATTTTTATTTTACCATCGGTTAGAAAGTTGCAATTTAAGCAATTTTGCTATATGACATATATTTCGAAATGGGGACAAAACTTGACTGTTTTGTAGCGTCAAAAGTTTACTCCGAGAGATATCCGAATCGAAGACATCCAGACTGAAATTCCCTACAAAAACTAATACAAACATTTCGGCAAACCAGCAATGTAGTTTAACGAAAAACGAACAGACAAAAGCAGGTAACCGAAGATGTAGAAAACGAATAGACAGTTGTAGCAACCGCCGTTAAAAAAGCCAGCGGAAGATTGAAAACAGGAATTACTAGAGGAAGTGTATCCAGAATCTTGCAAAATGATCGGTAGAAAATATGTTCTCGGATGAACAACAACTCCCTAGTGAACCGGCACAATTTTCATTATTACGATGATCAGAATCCACATATCTTTCGTCTGCCGTATACGCAGCATCGATGGGCGGTTGATACTTAGGGCCCAATCATAGAACCATTTTTTTTCGATGAACACTTCAACGGAAATATATTTTCGAGTTTTCTTCTTGATCATTCACGAGAATTGTTAGATGTGACGATCGACGTTAGGCAACGAATGTGATACCAATTGTACGAAGCTCCTGGACATTTCACTGCCAATGTACGGAATTTCATGGTCATACACTTTCCTAATGAATGGATCGGTAGAGGTGGATTCCGAAATTGGCCTGCAACATCGCCTGATCTAACTTATCTTGACATTTTCTCAAGGAGGAATGTGAAGGAAAATATATTTCGAACTTCGCCAATGACGGCTGACGTTATGAAAGAGAGAATAAGAGAAGCATTTCGATCGGTAACACCACTCATACTAAGTAACGTTAGAAGGTCATTTGACAGGTTAACAATTTGTATCGTCCAAAATGGAGCCATTTTGAACATCTTATGGAGAAAATAATATGGAAAGTCTTTCTATCTCAACTTTGCAAATGTTTCGTTCTTAACCCTTAACTGGTATCGTTGGGTCAAAACTGACCGCGCGCGGTTTTAATTTATTGCCATTCGTTTGTTTCCGCGAGTACGCGGTAGTGGCTTCATGACTTCTCCTATAAAAGGCGTACAATCAAGTATCTCAATCGGCAGTTCGATTGAAGCAGCGGAAGGAGATTGTTGGGTGCTTTCAGGTCAGATTTGACCCGACGATACCACTTACGTGTATTTTTTACCATAAATTCACAATGGGTTTTGTCTCTATTGACGGTAAGCAGTATATAGGAGAACAAGTACATCAGTTGTGGCTCACTCTGTATCTTCTAAAGTTTTCAATCAAAATTGAAAATTCTTTCACGGAAATGTAGACAAAGATAATACCTTTCTTTCGAGGTATTACTCGACCCAAATTTTCAAGGGTTGAAATTCGAGTTGAGGATGGTACTTGATGATGACTGCCATTGATCAGCATGGATCTGTTCCATTTTTACCTCACTGAAACTTGAATAGTCTCAGGGAAATAGTCTTCCATATCTTTCAGTTGCTCACCCTGTATCTTTTACAGTTTTCAATTAAAAATAGAAATTCGTTCAAGGCAATGTAGACAAAGATACCACCTTTCTTTTGAGTCATCACTCGACTCATCTTCCCGATTAAAAATGTTCAAGGATTGCAACCCCCGCTTAGGGGGTTGATATTTCAGGCAAGTTTTGTACCCCAAAAGATGTCCCCCTTGAAACAAAATTGACCTGTTTTTGCGTTTTGATCAGAAATGAATATCTTGGTAGATAAAGCCTCTGTTCAGTTTTCGTTGAAGCACCCTGTATATTACTATGAGTATATACGAATTTATAGCTCTCAGGCACTTTTAAAACCACTGTGTGAAAAATGACGCGACGATACCAGTTACGTACGTAAAAGTGACGATACCAGTTAAGGGTTAATATTAAGTTTGAAGTATGAATCAGTGTGATATTATGTACTCGAATTTTTTGTCAATTCTTTTACTCAATAGTTGTTGGATGGTTACGATTCATGAGAATAAAACACAGGAATTATTTCATCCAATTCGTTTTTTTCTTCTGAAAAAACAATCGGTTCAGAGAGGAATTGGAGTGATAAAAATTAGATAAACTTTCGAATATTTTCGGAAAAAGGTATATGAAACCTAGTTACCACTCGAAAGGTATTCAGATATATCACTTATTCGTATACCATAGGGTATGCTATTTGAAAAAAACAGTGAAATGAGATTTTAATGAGTTCCAACTTCAAAAATCGTTTTCGAACACCCTGTGTAACATAGATCAACAAAATGTGTTATATGTTCAGGCAACAACAATTATTATCACAAAAGTTGTACATCCAAAGCTTCGAAATAAATATTGAGAACGCAAATGCTTTTTTAAAGTTCTCAGAGTCTCACAAAGTCAAAATGAAACAAAACACAGGGTATTCCTTTTAAAAAATCCTAACTTTGGTGTGTAACTTCATCATGGAACACCCTGTATAGTCTAAAATATTTTCAGTTTGTAGACACTACACCACTTCATATTAATGCGTAAAAAAATCAAAATCGGCTGTAAAATATGCCTGATCTTCCGTCGCAAATGTGGTGAGCCACCCGGTATAAGCGAAATCCAGATGACTTACATTCTGTCCTATTTCTATTACTCTCATATTATTGAACTTCTGAATAAAACATTTCGTTTTTTCGACGAATGCCTCTTTGGTCTCCTCTTCCCACCAGTTTCGCAAGTTTCCATCTTTGTCGAACTGACTACCTTGATCGTCGAAAGCATGAACTATTTCGTGGCCGACGATGGATCCTATAGCACCGTAGTTTAAGTAACCGGGTCTGTTCTTATTGAAGAATATACCTTGTAGAATAGCAGCAGGTAAAACTGAAAAGCAAATATATAGTAATTTATGCACAGATGTTTATTTTCTACGAAGTAAGGCTTCAGTGAGGTTCAGGATAACATTATTTCGTATTTTGGGTAAAAAAAGACTTAAAACATAACAGGAGTTCTCAGGGCCACCGTGAGGGCTACTGGCGCTTGTGTGCAAAAAAGGATTTTGGCGCCCCTTAAAGGCATTTTGGATCATATTTTTTTTTGAAGGTAGGAGGTAGTTTGGTAGGTGCTTGAAGTAAAGCAAAAAACTGAACTTTAAAGTCATATTTATTTGTAGACTAAAATATCAAAATGAAACAAACAGAACAAAATCATAACAAAATAAATTTTTGTTCACACCCATTTAAAACATTTACTATGTAATGTAATACAGACACATCACATTTTTTAGGAACAAATAACAGAAATATTGCCTAATGTCTACATACTATTTTCTACTTATACTTAGATATTTTAAAAAATATGCAGATATTTCTAATAACAAATACCTAGGGAACTTCGTTTTAAAATAAAAAATGATAGCTAGGTCTAGGTGCTATAGAAAAATAAAAGATAGCTATTGTAGTAGCGATATTTTCCGAGATTTTGCTGTTGCAAATTCATTAATTACATCGCTAAGATTTATACCGTCAAAAATTTCTTGTTCAATTGCTAATATTGTTAGCCCAGATAATCTTTCTTGAATCATTGTCGATCTTAAATTAATGATTTTTAACTATGAAAAAGATCGCTCGCCAGAAGATACAGATACAGGCAATGTCAATAAAATTCCTTGTCAAATGCTTACGTTTGGAAAGGTAGAGATTAAATTGTTTTCAAATATATATTGTAAAATACTTAAGGGGTCAGTATCATCAGGTAATGAAAACAACTTTAACGCTTTGATTTCGTTTAACAGATCATTGGAGTTTATATCCTTATTATCCTGATCTGCCAGTCGCTCTTCAAGAATAGAACAATGTTTTAAAAGATCGCTGTCACTTAATTAGAATATGTCGCTAAAAAATCCGAAAATATTATCATACTCATTTAATAAGTCTAATCGGTTTTTTAGAGAGCTTATAGTTTGATCCATAATTTTTAAGAAAAAACTAATTTTAAAGGCGGTTTTTGGATCATGTGGGGTCTCATCTCGGTGTTCATAGTCAAACAGTTTTGGTTTAAATTCCTCCTAACCGTTGGTAATGGTGGAAAGTCTTCTTCAATTTCGAGAGAGGATGCTACTTCTTTCGCTTGCACAAGAATTTCTTGAAATGATTGGACAGATCTATATTGCTGGAAATGATCAACTAAATTTTTTAGGTAGGTTTGGTATACTTTAATATTAATTGTAGCACTTTGCATTTGTTTACTGACGATATTTATATGAAATAAAAAGTCATGCCAAATAGTAATTCCACAAATAAATTCAAAATTTTGTACAGACGTTAAGAGGGAACTCGCTTTATGTCTTGCATCAATGTGAAAGGAATTATCTTCAGCCACTTCTAAAAGACTTTCCCAAACCTTAATTAAATAAACTTTAAGGAGCTTTATTGCGTCCATTCTGCTGGACCATCTTGTCTCACTTAGAGGTTTGAAACTTAACCCGGGGACATTTTTTCTCAAAACATACCTTTTTGTGGATGAAGAGAAAAATTATATAACTCTTGCACAAGATTAAAAGAGTTTATTGTAGCACCTGACACCTTAGAAGCGTCATTTACTGTTAATTTCAAAGTATGAGCCGCACAAGGTACAAAAAGGGCTTTCGGATTCGCATCAAGAATATTTGTCCCATTATCATAACCTTGTCCCGTAATGTGTTTTAATTCTAAATTTAATTCTTTCAAACTTTCTATCACAAATGTGTATATCCCTTTTCCTGCAGAGTCCAGTATTGGATTAAACGCAATTAAACTTTCCTTAACTTCAACTTTTTTTGAAGTGGTGTAAAGGACAACATACCTCAGAACAAGACTAATTTGCTCAGTATTGTCTGGTGTACAATCTAATATCATTGAAAAATAATTTGAACTCCGAACCATTTCTAAAATATTATTTCTTACTTTGGACGACAATAATTCAATTATTTCATCCTGTATTTGCACGCCTAAATAATGAGTCATTTCAACAGTTTTTTTTTTTGGAGTTATACACTCGGCTAACGTGCTGTCTCATCATTGAATCAAAAGAGGCAATCATCTCAACAGCTTTTAGAAGATTTCCATTATCATGTTCGAAAAGCAATTGAGAAGAACCTTGAAATGCCAAGCATTGTGTAGATAAATACTAACAATCGCAATAATTATTTATAACATGTCTCCAATATTTTTTTTCCGTTTCTAAAATCCGCAGATGATGAGCAATTGAGCATTAACAGTCATAGATCTCTCCAACATTTTTTTAAAATTTACCCAAGTGTTTATACAGTGTGTTCCAACGAAAATTTGACCCCCCCTATAACTCCGAAATGAGTAACATTAGCGAAAAACACCAAGACACGTCGATTTTTGTTTCGAGGGGGAGCATTTTTCGAAATAATTCGAAACTTCTCAGATCAACCCCCTACCCCCAGCAACCCTAACTTTGAAATTCATCATAGGGAATAAGGGTCGAGTGGCACCTTACTGAAAAGGTCTGTCAATTCTCCACCTTGATTTGTCATTTTTAGAATTTTAAATTAACATACAGGGTGTCCCAACCAAGGGTGAAGTTGAATTCTGGAAATCCCAAATACTAAATGAAATAGATTTATTTTGGCATAATGTAAGCGCAGGTTTATGCTCGGTCTAGAAAAACGACCTACACTTGTGAATTTGGAGTTGGTGCAATCAACCCCTATTTCCAGCATCCCCAACTCAAAAATCATTCGATCGATAATAGGTCAAGTGGCACCTCGTTGGAAAGGTACTGCAATTTTCTCTTCGAATTTGGTATTTTCGAAATTCAGAATCATCATACAGGGTGTCCCGAAGCAGGAACATTGAAAATCCAAATAACTTTTTGAAACTGGTTCATTTCGGTATACGAGAACATGTTTGATCCGAGAATAGGACTTTCTTGTGTGGTTATAGAATTTTTGCAATCAACCCCTTCCATTCAGCATCCCCAACTTGATAATCATACAAATAATTCAAGTGGCATATCTTCAGAAAGGTTTTTTGAATTCCAGAATGATTAAAGCATTTCATTCAGTTCGGCTCTCCATACAGGATGTCGCTTTCGAAAAATTCAATATCGTCATTTGAAATTATCAACTAAAATTAATTCGAAACTGTTAAAAGTATTGGGGTACGATGTGTTGAGCATCAATTACGAAGAAATAAAGCTGATTTCTGCATTGAAAATGTTCACATTTTTTCATTTCCATCTGGCGTGCAGTCATCTGTTATTTCTCATTTTGCAATGAAATATTATTATTATTCAGATCAGTTCCTCATTATTGTTGTTGTTCGTCAGTTGAAATTAATCTGAAAATTGGTTATTCCACTGAGGAAAGGGTCGAAATTGTATCGACGTATTTTCGAAATAACAGTTGTGCCAAAGAAACGGCAAGGATATTCGATAGGAATCATCCTGAAAGAGAAAGGGGAGTCAGTCACCAGAACGTTAAATATTTGGTTGACAAATTCCTAGCTACGGGTTCGGTGGCAAACAAAAAACATGAAGTGGCATGTCCTGTCAGAAATGAGGCAACGGAAGTGGCAGTAGTGGGTCATCTACAAATGGAGAATACTACTTCGATCAGAAAACTATCTCGTCTGACTGGTGTATCAGCTACAACTGTCCATAGAATCGTGAAACATCACAAATTTCACCCCTACAAGGTAAAATTAGTGCATGAAATAAACGAAGATGATCCAGATCGTCGTTTACAGTTTTGTGAAAATCTAAGTGAAAACCTAAACGCTAATCCAAATTTTCTGAATAACATCTGTTTTTCTGATGAAAGCACCTTTATGCTCAGTGGTGAAGTGAATAGACATAATTGTCGATATTGGGACACACAGAATCCTCATTGGTTTAGAGAGGCCCACACGCAAAGGCCTCAGAAGTTGAACGTTTGGGCAGGAATTTTGGCAATCATCTAGTTGGGCCTTTCTTTATTGAGGGTAATCTGAATGGAAATGGCTACCTACAGTTGTTAGAGGAACACATACATCCTAGATTGACAGAAATTTTACAGAACGATCCAACTCTTTCTGAGGACGAAATGCGTTTTCAACAAGACGGTGCTCCTCCGCATTATGATGCTCGGGTGCGCCAATATTTAGACGAAAATTTCCCAGGAAGGTGGATTGGTAGAAGAGGACCTGTTGAGTGGCCAGCCAGGTCACCAGATTTAAATCCCTAGATTTTTTTTTGTGGGGCCATCTAAAATCTAAAGTTTATGCCACAAGACCAGAAAACCTGGAGGAGCTGCGGATGAGGATTATCACAGAATGCCGACTTTTGACTCCTGAAGTTTTCGCTAATGTGAGAAGAGAGTTCGAAAATCGTCTGTATAACTGTATGGAGGTGGGCGGAGGTCATTTTGAACAATTGTTGTAATAATCAAGTTAGTTTTTGTTTTCAATTGAATACAAGTTCAATAAATCTCGTTTTCCTGTTTAGATGAGCATCCAATCAGTTTCTCCATCATCCCTCATCCTGATCCTCACGCCAGAAAACCTCGATTGCCAAACTGAAACCAATGCCTCAGTGATTCAGAAAATAGAAAAATCTTTCTGGAACTTTGCCACTCAACCTGTAATCACTTGTATGATTTTTGAGTTGGGGATGCTGAATGGAAGAGATTGATTGCAAAAATTCCATATTCACGCAAGAGAGTCTTATTCTCGAATCAAACATAAACATGTTCTCGTATTATACCGAAATGAACCAGTTTCAAAAAGTTATTTGGGTTTTCAGTGTTCCTGCTCCGGGACACCATGTATGCTGATTCTGAATTTCGAAAATACCAAATTCGAAGAGAAAATTGAAATACCTTTCCAACGAGGTGCCACTTGACCTATTTTCGATCGAATGATTTTTGAGTTGGGGATGCTGGAAATAGGGGTTGATTGCACCAACTCCAAATTCACAAGTGTAGGTCGTTTTTCTAGACCGAGCATAAACCTGCGCTTGCATTATGCCAAAATAAATCGATTTCATTTAGTATTTGGGACTTGCAGGAATTCAACTTTACCCTCGGTTGGGACACCCTGTATGTTAATTTAAAATTCTAAAATGACAAATCAGAATGGAGAATTGACAGACCTTTACAGTAAGGTGCCACTCGACCCTTATTCCCTATGATGAATTTCGAAATTAGGGTTGCTGGGGTAGGGGTTGATCTGACAAGTTTCGAATTATTTCGAAAAATGCTCCCCCTCGAAACAAAAATCGACGTGTCTTGGTGTTTTTCGCTTATGTTACTCATTTCGGAGTTATAGGGGGGGTCAAATTTTCGTTGGAACACACTGTATAACTGTTGTGTAAAATTGACGTTTCGTGTCTCTTAATTAGTAAAGACAAGTGTTGCCAAATAGATACGCCATTTGTATCACAAAAAGCGTTAAGAGTTTTACATTTACAAAACAACTTACAACAAAAACAAAATATAGAATCTTTAAAAATAGAGTAAATAAGCCAAGCCCTTTCGACTTTTTTCCATTTGCTAGATTTCTTTCAAAGTATTTGCACGAAAACTTTCTCTTATCTTAATTCCTAGGAAAGCTAAAACTGATGTCTATCAAGGGCGGACCACGTTTAATCAATATTCTAGCCATCTCATTGGTGAATCTTTCGGGCCACAAACCGGGGTCGGACGGAATTATATCGATACCAGCCTCATTACAGCCTTCATCGAAAGTGTCACTTGCAGCAGGTATTTCGGTAGCTGACATTACCGAACTTTTTACACAAGCTGAATTACCTGAAGTGGATTGTTCAAGTGCTGTAGACGAAGATGGTGTCATCGCTTCAACGGGCTCTGCATCAGTAGAAGCTGTTTTGCTGCTACAACCGCTGCCACTTGTTGCAGGATCTGATGTTACTGTTGAAATTTCAGATGGTCCACTCTCGGTTAATAATATTACGGATTTAGAATCCTGAGATTCGGACAATTCGGTCGCACCAACATCGATAGTCTCCCTGGAATCTCGATTGGTTTGCAAGAAATGCTTTAAAGATCTAACCATTTTTCCCCTTTCTTGTAGTCTCAGTTTCTTTTCCTCGCGAAACTTCGCACCTGAAGGTCTCTTTCTTTTATCCTGAAAAAACAAATAAATAATTAGTACTCATGGGAATTAGGAATTAACTTCTAAAGTAACCACAATAATAAGCACCATGTGGGTAGGGTAGGAAATATTCTTAAAAAGTTATCTAACTAGCCAATAATTTTTAACTCTTCATAGGCAGATTATTATTAAGTAAGATATGGCCGATTAAAGTTTGCATATTTGAGTAAAAAGCAATTTGTTCGAGCCCTTTCAGCTTAAATCCTTTCAAAAATAAAGGCAAAAAAGATATTAAACTAATTTGATCTTATAGCCCTTAAAAACCCCACAAAATGGTTCTTTAAAAATATCAATAGCATAAAAACTAAGGAGTTATGGATAAAACCAGTCACTTTTTAAACTCGTACATGATATTTCAATTAATAAAAATATATTAGGCTAAAAAATTAATTATAACCAGTATCCTATAAAGAGTTAATGTTGTTAGTATAAAGTAGGAACACTTACCATTTTATAAAAAATCAAGCCGTTGAAATTGCAGTCAGCAGGTATTCGGCACTTAATTTAACAAAATATTACACAACACAACACCACACTTGACAAAATAAAAATAACTTTATATGTAAAAATTAATAGGATTACTTGTATTTATTCACTTGTTGCACGGTCCAGTGAACTAACTGATTTAAAAGCGCCTGTGACGATGCATCGCTTTTATAGCGTTCCAGGCGTTATTCATGTCTGAACAGGAAAATCAAAAAAACTGCCGCCTGACATGTTCTCGGAACATAGGAATCGGCAGTAACTGGATGATATACTTATAAAATTTCGTGTGTATTTATATCTAATCCTTTTTTATTCTCAACTTTTATTTTAATATTTTTTTGTACCTTGGGTTTTGGCGGATGGCGCCCGTGTGCATTGCACACTTTGCACATATGGTTGCGGAGGCCCTGGAACTTCTAATGAAACTTGAAGTGAGTTCCGTGGTTGATTACCATTGAAAGTACAGAGCAATCTTCATAGAATTATAATAGATATCATTCGTAATTATTGACGAGAAATTATGTCTTTTTCACCGAGAATTAATGAGTTTATACTCGTTACTGCACTTTCTACACCTACAGTGTGTAGATCAAATATAAAGAATAATTCAAACTGTAGAAGACCTGTAGGTAGAGTAACGAGAACCAAAAGAGTGTACACTTGGTGTAGACTTTGCATGATGTTTCGTGTTTATTCATAACTGCGATATATTTTCCATAAAATGAGTGAATTCGATTAACTTTCTATTTAAGAAATTTTATTCCTTAATATTCCATAAAAAACTCCCTAGAACTTTCTGAAAAACTACAAAATGTTACAGTACCTACAAATGCTTTTCTACTTTCCCTAGACGATATGTACTCTGATATCTCCGAAGACGAATGTTTACCATTAATTTCCAGCAATTTCGACCGATCACATATCAATCCTATAATTTACAATTACTTTATTTCTCTTCTCAACCTTTGTCTTCATTATTTATTTATTTATTTAGTATACAAAATTTGCACATTGAAATTTTGTATGAATATACGGAAACCGCCATTGAAACATTGAGTCAAATTAATTATATAAACCAATGAATGTAATTTAACAACGTAAATAATAATCAAATAGAACAAAAGAAACACGTAGTGAATAATCAATATAGCTGCAACGCCAAGCCTCTAGTTCTAGACTTGAAGCACCCAAATGACAAATAAAAGAAATCAAGTTCTCTACCGAAATTGTTGGCCAATGGCAGGCTATAATTGAATCAACACGTCTTAGAATGAAACATTGGCGTGCATCTTGATATCCTACATGGCAAATTAAAATCTATTAAACCGAAAAGATCCCCACAATCAATATGTCCGTTTGAAATTTTATAAAGAAAACACATGTCACTAACGTACCTCCTGATTCGCAAAGTGTCCAAGTTATATCGGTCACGCAAGATATCCAGGTTATTACTGTTTAATTCTAAAAATAATTTGAAAGACAAATAACGTAGAAATTCCCGCTGAACTCTTTCCAAGCAATTGATATCACATAAATAGTGTGGAGACCAAATGCTGGACCCATATTCAAATTTGTTCTGACCAAGGAACAGTATAGAATTTTTAATGTATCAGGGGAAAAATCTACTGAATAACGAAATATGAAGCCCAACATCAGTGTTCCTTGAAATCTAGTAGACGATCAAGAGTAATACCAAGATCTCACATTAGGTGCACTCTGTTAAGAACTGTGTTATTCAAATTGTACTCGAACCCCATTGGAGTGTGTGATCTATAAAAGGATATAACATGGCATTTTCAACATTCAGACTCAAACAGTTAGAAACGGACCAATCGAAAAATCTGTCAATATCACAAATATTCGGTATTTTTGAAAACATCTTCATGTCATAGGCAAACAGTAAGAACTTTACCGAAAGAACACTCTTCACGTCGTTAATGAAAATATTAAACAACACCGAACCCAAATGTGAACCTTGAGGTACGCCTGACGCCACATTAAACTCTCTCCTGATATGCCAAGTGCCTCCAACTTAACGAGTAAAAGGTTATGATTGACTCTGTCGAAGGCTTTTTTAAAACCAGTATATACTGCATCTAGTTGATAACCCGATTCGAAACATTCAATTATGTCTCCAACATAAAGTACGAGATTCGAAATAGTGGAACGGCCCTTTCTAAAGCCATGCTGTTCGTTGATTAAAACTGAAGTACAGTACAGAATGAATATTATGTCCAATATTTCTCAGATAATTATTATAAAGTTCATTACAAAGAATCTGACATTTGCGGCGCAATTCACTGAACCTAATGTAACTTCCAGGGTCTCTAGAATGTTTGAACTTTCTGTGAGCCTTTTTCTTCATATTTGTGAATACTATTAACTCCTTGTTAAACCACTCAGGGATAATCACCTTTGTGAAAATCGATCCGTTCTTCCTTTATGAATGATTTACCAGAGTCTAAATATTTTCTTGGAATACTAAACTGATTCGAAGTATGATTAATGCCATTCTCCTGTAGCAACTCCGAGGCAGGATGAATCACAATAGAGTCGTCCTGGGTATAAACAAGGTCCAAGAGGACAACCCGGCTATTCATAACCCGGCTGACCTGCGAGAGATTAACAAAACACACTGAATCGTTTAAACCAGCTGCAGGATCGTCGTTTCCACACAAAACAAACTCGCCAGTCGACCAGCTTGCACCTGAGACTAAAACTATTTCCAATTGAATAACAAATTTTTTGAACAGTCTGGAGGCCTTGCTATGGGCTCCGCCATAAGTCCACTCCTTGCTGAAATATTCATGACTCATATAAAAGAAAAAAAATTTTAAAATCCCAGGGCTTCACAAAAAATGTTTAGGTATCGTTATGTTGATGATGAATTGGCATGATTCACCGGTACATCAAGACAACTTGATGTTTTCTGAATTCCATCAACAATATCCACCCAAATATCAATTTCAAGTTAAAAATAGAACCAAACAATCGAATAAGTTTTTTAGACTGAACCATTTCCCGAAAAAATAACTCTTTTGCATTTGATACATTTCGAAAACCTACTTTCACAGATATTTGCATTCCTCATGTTTCTCTAACCTCTTGCAACATAAACTAGCTGTTTTCAACTGAATAGTTCATAGAGCATTTTCATTGCCACTTTCTATTGAAAATCTTAACAAAGAAATTCACATTATAAAAACTATCGCCAGTAATGACTGTTACCCCCCTACTTTAGTAGACAAAATAGTTCTTGAAAAACAAAAACCAATTAGCTTACAACAGTAAGCATGTTAAACCAAATACCGTACTCTCAACATTACGCACACAAGCTATTGGAGTTCCACACGGCTCAGTATTGAGCCCAACGTTATTTACTATAGCCATCAATGATCTAGACGCGCCAAATCTAGTGAATAAGCCGATAAAGACTGTTAAATTTGCAGATGATGTATGTTATATGTGTAGAGGAAAAAATGTGGAAACCATTGGAAAGCAAATGCAAAAGGCGCTTGACAAGTTAGAGTCATGGTCGAAAGAAACAGGTTTTGCTTTTTCGACAACTAAGTCAAAAATAAGGTTATTGTCAAGAAGGCGAAATCCTCAAATTAAAATGTATGGTAGAAACTTGGATCAAGTAGACCAACACAGATTCTTAGGTTTGACTTTTGACAGAAAATTAACATGGAGTCCACACATCAAACAGTTGAAAATTGATTGTACGAAAAGGATGAATATACTGAAAACATTGTCTCATCATGTGTGGGGCACATGATGATACTCTTCTCAAAATATATAGGTTAATAGTCAGATCGAAATTGGATTACGGTTCAATAGTCTACTCATCGGTCCTCGCTAAATTAGATCCAATACAAAATACATCCCCCAGAATATGCCTTGCAGCATTTCCAACAAGTCCTGCTCAGAGTTTGTACAATGAAGCAAACGAAGTACCACTCAACCTCAGACGAGAAAACCTTCTCCGCCGATATGCAGCCAATATATCAGCTAGAAAAGATCACATTGCTTACAATGCAATTGATACAAGTCTGACAGCCAACAAAAAAGCAAGCACCACACCAGCTATTCTCAATCAAGTAGTGCAACAAAAATCAAGAGTAAACACTATGATTTAGTGCTATATAAGAATGGTTCGAAGCAGAATAACCAGGTTGGATGTTCACATCACAAAACTTAAAATTGAAATATAAACTGCCAAATTTGCAGCATATTTATAGCTGAACTTATAGCAATCCTCAAAGCACTTTTATATATAAAAACTTTCAACTTCAGTCATGAAAATATTCTGATTTGTTCAGATTCACTCTCAGATCAGATCAGTATGTCCGATTCTTGGTATCCGTAAGATACTCTGTTCTTTTCGGTTTAACGATGATAACAGTATCTTCCAGCTCTCTTAATTTTCCTGTTTGTAATGACCATTGAAGTTGCCAATTATTCAATAGTTTTTCCTCCAGTATGCTCTAAGTTCATAATCAGTTTGAATGAAATCTGTTTCGTTATCTAATTCAGTTGCTCTCTTTGCATTTATATCTGCCTCTTCATTGCCTATAACCCCAATATCAGATGGAATCCATATCATACTTATTTTCAGTCCTCGAGACATTATTTCGTGAGTTATATTAAGAATTTGGCATACTATGGTGTTTTTATACAAACTGTTTTTGATGGTATATATATATATATATATATATATATATATATATATATTTTTTTTTTTATTGTACCTATATAAGATCTAATCTTTCCTTAATGAGGATCAATCAAAATAGTCAGACACTGAAATAATCTTACTCATTGAATTTTCCAAGAGGTAGTAAAAAGCGTTGATCGTAGTTGGTTCTGAAGTTTCTCTCCAATCGTCTCTTCTGACTTGTTCCAATAGTCTGTGGAGTAGCCTGTTCCATTCGTGTTTATTTATATTCAGATACGATTGTAGAAACATTCTTTCATTCACGTGGATCTAAAAAAATACAAAGTAATGAAAAAAAAATTAAATCATCTTCTATATTAGCTGTGGTTCCATTGGGGTGAGTAATATTGAAACACATATCACGTGAGTCACGCGAAAGTCTATCACATAGTATGGGTGGGTAGAGCCAGGAGCGATCGTCAAAATGCGCTGCTGTCAATTTTTTTCAAGCTTAAGATCTACTCAGGAATCGGATATTTAGAAAGTATAGATAACTATCTTATTAGTAAAAAAAAACAGCTTTCAACTTAACGAACTTACGCATTTTCGAGGTTAACAGAACTAAGAAACAAAGTGCTCTACTGAAATATACACACTACCAAATTTATATGGAATCACTCGGTATTTCACATTATTGATAGTTTTTAACCATGGATCTTTGCCTAACGTTGGATTGTCCGATGTGCAGAGGGGTTGAATAATTACTCTCGTTGAAGAAGGGGTGACACAGAGGAATATAGCAGCCACAATGGTGGTATCACAGGGGGTGATTTCAAAAACCTACGCCCGATACGTGGAGCGACAATCTCTGCAAAATAGGACTAGAAGAAATCGTAGGAAAATCACTTCGGAAGAACAGAACCGCTTTTTGTACCAAATTGCAAGGAGAGACCCTAGTGTGTCGCCTCTTTCTCTAGTGGTCTGAACTTGAGCAAATTATTATTCAATGCTAAACCAAAAAAAAAAGACAAATGCAAAAAATCTTGAGTTTACAAAATTGCTTGCAATGAGTATATAGTAGCTTATGTATGGCAGACAGGTAAGAATTTCTAAACCAGATTCAAAGGACATTTATGCTCTCACAATAATTCTCCAATATTGAACATACAAAAACCACAAAACATTCAATAACATTAGATAATACCAAAATTCTTCTTAATTGCGACAATCGAAAGCAGACAGATCTGTTGGAATGTTTGGAAATCAATAAACTCCTTAAAAAACCAAGCGATATCATCCTTAATAGTCAGCTAGACATTAATATCAAATTCACTGGATAAGCTGGATACTTACGTCTGAATACATGTCTTCCAAAGTTTCATCATCAAGTAACTCTTCAGCGTAGGCAACATGAGTTATCAAGGAATCAGCTTTTTCCAAGGCACGAGCCTTTGTTATTCCATCCATCCATACAGTTTCATCTTGAATAGTCCTTTTAAACGCTGCAATAATGTACTTTATAATTTCAGATGCAATATTTTTCACATCTCTACTGGAGTATTTTCGAATATACGCTGTTGCCAACATAACAGAAGTACTGCAAGAAAAATTCATGAAATTAAAAGTTGAACTGAAACAGATTTATTATACTGATGCCTGTTGAGTCTACAGTTTAGAACGTGTAGCGATTTTCTTTATTCTGCTTACTGTTGTTTTACAAGATCGAGGCATTTATTCCATCTTGGAGGAATCTGTGATACTCCATTCAATAACTTCTTGAACTTCATGATTCTGTCTGCAAATCTTTGGGGTAAAAAAGGCCATATTTGGAGGACTGCTCTCCAGTAGAGGTAGTTAGCTACTGTCCTAAAAATATCAAATAAATCAAGCTGAGCTATAGACAGGGTATGGCAAGGAATAGGAAACATTCAATAATTGCAAAATTATTAATTTCTGAACGAAACGCAAAGACGATTTTTGTTTGAAGGGGGGACATCTTTTAGTTTTAGGTGCTCGTTTATAACATCAATTCTTACATCATAGGTTAGGTTATCCCTCCATGTTTTTTAAAAGGAAAACTTGGTCGATAGTAAAAAGGAGAGCTGCTGCGAATTGTTGCAAGACAAAAAAAATTGAATTCGACTTTAATCTGATATACATGAATCCACTAAACGGTTGTTGGATTCAGAACATGAGTTGAAGTACCTTAGCTGTTGTTTGAAGGCAGCCAGAGATTCATTCATTCAAGAAACCGTAGTTATCTTCATCTGCTAGTCCAAAGTTGTGAGATGCTAGTTTAACTACCAATACCAAGAAAGAAAACCAATAATGATCCTCCATTCTTCCCTGCTGAATAAAAAAACCTTTTGGTCCATCTTGTTAAGTAACAGAGGAAGGTTAGAAGTATAGAAATTATTTCCAAGGCCGGCTTGTCATCATCTTGAAGTTACATTCTTCTTTGTTCTGCTGTTGGTCAGCCATTTCATTACCAATGTGCACAGTCGTGGCCAGGCAACCGCATAAGGGTTACCTCATTAGCTGCACCAAGGATGTTTGGGTCAGTCAGTTTGCCTTATTGTCCAATAATTTGAATATCTTGACATTCTCCGCTGGAGATATTATTTTTAGCTACCCGCATGGAGTATGAAATTTCCGCTAGAAATATAGATGGTCCATAACCCATTGAGATGGCGCTTTTGACACTGAGACGGAAAATCCTGGGTCTCAATTTGTCCATTTTCCGTTCTGGAGCTATTAATATAGTATAGTGTACAAAAGAAGTAAACGATACTAGGGTGGCTAGGGAGAACCACTTTGTTTTTCAAGAACTGTTGCTTTGGAGGTATGTCTTCCGTGACCAATTTGATGGGCACCTTAAACTCATTGCGAAAGCTTATGTATTCATTCAAGTCTCCGAGCTTCATGTTTTACTCCTTAGCTGTCTTGATTGTTCTTTTGGCTGTCTCGCTCTCAATAAATATTTTCATTAGAGCAAATTTGGCATAGCTTGAATGGTACCAGTAACCTTTGTATTATACCATATAAAAGCTGTGCAGTTAATGATCGGTATCACAATGGATTCGGAAATCCAGTCTTCCATCCTTGGCGTTAGCCCTTATAGTCACCTTTTAGTCGAGGGTGACACCATTGTACTCAATGTGGTCTCCGATGGTTACTTCCACCCTCATTCATCTTCTAATCTTGGAACAGATTTTTTCTTCTGGTGAATGATATTGGTCTTTTAAGGGTTATCTGACAATATTTGTGAGGATATCACACGGTTATCTGTTTACCTATAGACTAACCAAACCTAGATACAACAATTTGTTTGTTGGTAGTGACTGCAAGAGCGGAAAGAGACATCCTCCTTGTGGGCATCCTACCACCAGTGTTGCCATTAGTGTGTCATATCCTAAGTGTGAACCGATTATGCGATTATCTTAAAACGCACATAAATTAATATATTTTGAAGTTATTGTTATCAAACCTTGTATGTTTCAAGTTCGAAATAGTATCTACGAGGATGGATTGATAAGTTTCCGGCCTGACCAAGAAAAACAACGTTTTTAAGATTTTTTTTTATTTCCCAACATAATCTCCTTTAAGGCTGATACGTTTCTCATAGCGGTGTTCTAGTCTAGTAATGCCATCTCTATAGGCTGATTCGTAAAGTTCCTCAAAATACCCATTTATTGCTACGATTATTTCTTCATTGCAAATCTCTTACCACCAAGCCATGTTTTGAAGGTAGGAAACAGATAATAATCACTCGAGGTTAGGTCTGGAGGGTAGGGAGGGTGCGGCATCAATTCGAACTTCAGATCATAGATTTTAGCCATGGCAACGTGCGAAGAATGCGCTGGTGAGTTATCGTGAGGAAACAGAATTTTTCCGTCGCGAAATGAGGTCGTTTAATTTGCACCTCGTGGCTAAAACGTTGCAATAAGTCTGCGTAGTATTGACCAGTAATAGTTTTACCCTTTTCAAGGTAATCAATGTATATAATAACTCTTGCATCCCAAAAAATAGTAGCCATAACCTTGTTTGCCGATAAAATTGTTTTTGCCTTCTTTGGAGTTAGTTCCCTTGTTCCAATCCACTGTTTAGACTGTTGCTTGGTTTCAGGAGTCGTCAATAGTAACGAATCGACGCAAAAAATCATTTGGATTATGCCTATATAGCGCCAAATTGGCGGTAGAAATGGTTTTTCGAATAAATTTTTGGTCGACTATTAGTAAACGCGTCACCCATCTTGCACATAGCTTTTCCAAATGCAATGTTGGTGCAGAATATTTTGCAAACGTTCATATGATATCTTACAGGTCTCAGCTATCTCACGCACTTTTGATCTGCCGTCTTCCAGCACTATTTTATGAATTTTTTCGATCATATCTGGAGGTCAGAGGTGCCCACACGACCCATTTTAAACTCGGAACCCCACTGCTTAACAGTTGATGTGGAGAATGTCCCCAGTGTTTGATCAATCTGTTCTCTAATTTCCTTCGGCGTTAACCCCTTCAAATAAAAGTATTTGATGACAGCACGCTTTCCAATTTTTCCATTTTCACAAGCAACACAGAGGCGTCTTGTTCAGCGTACTCTCAAACGTAAACTAACATCGCGATCGGGCTGAAACTATACCTACAAGCTATCTAAGAATGGTACTGTAGAAAGGAACCTCCGAAGTAGGCCTAGTGGCGCCATCTCTTGGCCAGGCTGGAGACTCATTAATCCAGCCTTGTTAACTTTAATTCAAGGTTACTGTATACCGGGCGGTTCACCACATTCGCGATGTAAGATTAGGCATACTTTAAGACCGATTTTGAATTTTTTTTGCATAGTATGTAGTAATGTAGTGACTACAAACTAAAAAAATATTTTAGACTATACAGGGTATTTCATAGTAAAGTTACATACCAAAGTTAATTTTTTTTAAATAGGATATCCTATATTTCGTTTAATTTTGACTTATACCTATACTTATCTTGAATTGATTTCAGTTTTTGATGAGGACATTAAAAAATTTTTGTTCCCTTAATATTGATTTCAACGGTTCAGATATACAAATATTGTAATAGTAATTATTCTTGCTTGAACAAATGGCAAATTTTATTGATCTATGATAGACGGGGTGTTCGAAAACGATTTTTGAAGTTGGTGCTCATTCAAACTTCATTACACTGTTTTTTTCGAATAGCATATTTGAATTTGGGAGGCTTTTACTTGGTAAAATTCCATTATCAATAATAAAAAAAAAACAAGTACTGTGTTTTAAGGAATTTTACTTAATAATTGCGATTCGTAACGCGTTTCACTACACCGTAGCTTCTTCAGACGAAACTATATAACATCAACTAAGGATCCTACCGCAAAATTTCAGAAAGTTGTTAAAAACATAATTTCGACAGCAAAATCATTAATTACAGACCAAGAAAAATATAAATTCATTAACTCCAATCCACAATCCCCCGAATTATATTCGTTGATAAAACTTCATAAACCTAATTACCCTATTAGAACTGTTGTTTCTTATGTAACGGCACCTTCGTTCAAACTTTCAAAATTCCTCAACGACTTGCTAATAAAACATTGCAATTTTAAATCTGAATTTTCGGTCAAAATTCATACGAACTTATTGCCAATATCAAAGATACCACTATACCACCTAATTCCAAACTTATTTCTTTCGATGTTAAGAATCTATTTCCCAACATTCCTCCAAAAGATACGTATTACTTAGTTGAAGAATTATTAGAAAGGAATCATGTCAATACTATTATTAAATCAGATATTCTTTCATTATTAAAAATTTGTTTAGATCAAAATTATTTCCATTTCAATTACAAATATTATACTATTGAAGACGGCTTGATTATGGGCAATCCGTTAAGTCCTTTGTTAGCAGAAATTTTCATGAATAACTTAGAGAAATTAATTCATAATCATCCACTCAGTAAATATTGTTTATACTGGTATCGCTATGTAGACGATATCATTATTTGCTTCACAGGAACAGATAGACAGTTGAAAATTTTCGAAAATCGTATAAATTCATTACATCCAAAAATTGCATTCACAACCGAAATAGAAAGCAATAATTCGATAAATTTCTTAGACGTAACAATTTCGAATGAAAATGGAAAACATGTTTTCGCAATTTACCATAAGCCGTCACATACAGATATTATAATACATAACTCGTCGTGTCATCCATATCAACATAAAATGTCAGCATTCAATAGTTTTATTCATAGATTGATTAACATCCCGCTATCACCAGAAAATTTCAACAAAGAACTAAATTTGATTAAACAAATAGCCAAAAATAATGGTTACAATCCCAAACTAATAAATAATATTTTAAATAAAAACAAAGTAGAATCGCATTGAATGAAGTTTACCCTGTCGATAAATTGAAAGAAAAATTCAACACCTTAACCTACGTTGGCATTACAAGTGAGAAACTGAAATCATTCTTAAGTAGCAATAATTTCAACATAGCTTTCCAAACTAATAATAATTTAGGCAAATATATAAAAATAATAAAACCAAACCAGGTAAAAACAATAAATCAGGTGTTTATAGATTGAATTGCAATGACTGTGATAATTTCTACATTGGTAGAACACATAGAAATTTTAATATTAGAATATCGGAACATAAACGCAGTTTTTCAAATAAAAAATCAGATTCAAATTACGCGAATCATCTCTTAGAAAATAATCATTCTTTCGACCCACAGTTTGAAATTTTGCATACAGATAATAAATATTGGAAGGTAGATCTTTGGGAAACTTTAGAAATAAATAAATACAAACACTCAGGTAGACTCATCAATGAACAAGTCGATTTAAGCCCTTCACCTCTATTGAATCTTTTCGGGGAGCAATCTATTCCTTAATTTTATTGGATATACCTGTCATAAATAACCACTTAGGAGGAGGCGACCAATAAGCTTTTAATTACTCAAGAACATTTATAGTTATATTCTCATTTACATTTTTCTGCATAATCATTCGTCTGAAGAAGCTACGGTGTAGTGAAACGCATTCCCTATATCTTAGGTGATAGTTTTCTGTTCGTTTCTCCGTTTTTTTCATCTCAGATTACTTCATTTCATTTCTAGTGAGATGTTACATTTATTTTAGTTACTATTTTATTAGTCATCCTACTAAATTATTGAGTCATGTGTGAAACTGAACGAATTTAGGCAATGAGTATAAAATGATTTTCAGTATACCACTGACTTTGGTTGAGTAATTTTCAACATTTTCTCCAATGCATCAATGTAACTTGGAACTTCCACCAGGATTTCTTTCTCATCGTATAATTTTGCTTCTTCTGGTAAAATATTTGTCAGCAATGTTATCCAGTCAATAGAACCATAATGTTGCTTTAGTTGTTTCAACGTCATTTTATTGTAGAAATATGATGTATTACGATTGTCTATCTTAGAAACTGTTTTCTGAAAGAATATTAAAATCATTTTCATTTTTCAATAATAAAATATTTTTGGATATTTGAATTGTGGAGGCCGTTACTTGATGTAGATCCATGATATAAATGAGATAAAAACACAAGGTTTAACTTTAATCTACACTTTATTTGAAAAAATTGGATAATATAAATGAAGTATATCCTATTCATAAAGAATATAAAATATTCAACAGTTTAACATTCTGCGGTTCTGCAAGTACAAATATTTAATCCTTTCTCGTCAAACAAAATCTTAATATAACTTTCAAAACTTCTAATAACTTAGGTAAACATGTTAAAAATAATAAATCTCGTGTTGAAAAATCAAGTAAATCAGGAATCTATAAACTCAATTGCGGTTCTTGTGATAAAATTTATATCGGTAGGACCTATAGGAGTTTTGGCATAAGAACATCTGAACATAAACGTAGCTTCGATAAAAATAAATCTGATTCAAATTATTCAAACCACCTAATAAAAGAAAACCATTCATTCAATAAAACTTTGACATATTACATATAAAATCAAAAGTTCAAAATTAGAACTCCTAGAAGCATTAGAAATAAATAGATACAAACATTCGGACAAGCTTTTGAATGAACAGGTAGATGTGAATTATTCACCCCTACTTAACTTGTTTAATTAGTTTTTATTACCTTTCATACTAACTGTACAATGGCTCGGTGTGGATTTTCCTGTTATTCATCCAACTTGTTCTACGATTTGTTTATAATACCATACTCTTCATTCTGATTTTCATTCTTGATAAAGCTGGTGTGTCAGCGAAACGTCGTCGAATTTTTTCAAATAAAGTGTAGATTAAAGTTAAACCTTGAGTTTTTTATCTCATTTATATTTTTGGATACATCGGTCAATTAGGAACCATTTCTAAATGAAACTTTATCGAATTTTCCGAAGGGTGTTGCCTTTTAAATTTAGCTCCTGACAAAAAAAAAAAAACAAGTAACTTAGGCGGAAAATTAGCTTTATTGTTTTTCAAAGTATTCTCCATGCAGATCGATACACTTTTGCATGCGCTTTGACCAATTTTTGAAATACTTTTGTCGTCGAAAATCGTTGCCCGCCCAGTTTTTTCTTAATGTGCGCAAACAAAAAGAAGTCGTTAGGTGTCATGATGTAGAATAATCTTAGATCTTCCTCAACTGATCGAACACTTGCGGCACTCCGAGGAGTTGCTACTTTCGTTGACACAGATGACCGTAAATATTTAAAGAAACGTTTTCGGTTGTTGGATGAAATCGGGTAAGATTCGAACTTTCTTTTGGCTTCTTTGAGCTTAGCAGGCAACAGGTTGAAGTACTTCCTGTGCGTCACGTAGTCAGGATCATTCCTTCTCCAGCAATACCTCTGCCAAATCGATGTTTTGTGTCGACTCATTCTCAATATGTCGCGATCAATCCAATGTTTCCTAGGAATGTCTACAATAGTGCTAGAAAAAGAACATCGATCGATAAAAGCTGATAGATTCTTGAAGAAGAAATTCAACAAATCGCTCACGTCGACGCAGGGGATAAACAAGTCGTGCCAGTTCACCTCCTCTAGACAGGCGTGAAGGGCTATGTAGTCGATTTTTTACTAGCAATTGGGAAAGAGAGTTGAAGTTTTGAGACAATGGTGACGTGATCGGACCTGCCGAACGGTGTGCGATGAGAGAGATCGAAAACCAAATTTGGGTCGTTGGCCAACACTTAATCAAGAAGAGATGGATTCGGTCCCGTTCTGAATCTCGTTGGTTCCTTGACTAGTTGGAGGAGCTCGGCATCCTGAATTATTTCTACGTAAGGACGAGACGAGAAACCATACACCCTACCCACCCCAAGGGGCCACATCCGGTAGATTGAAATCACCCACAACAAACAGAATTTTTCGAGAACTGGACAGATCGTTCAAGTAGTCGCGCATAAAACGGTCGTTTGGACACTGGCGGGGTCTCCAAATGCATCCGATGGTAATTTAAGGCGTTCCTTCCTCACAGATATCAATGAAATTATTATCAATACCTGGAAAGTTGGCCGAAAAGGAGGCGACAACATAGTCGTCGACGATCTCATTTCTTGTGTAGATGCAAACACCGCCTTGGCCAACAGTCACTTGGCTATCGCTCCGAAAGATAGAATAGCCCGGAAGAGCAATCATGTCGTTAGATATTGCAGGTTGTAGCCAAGATTCAGCAATAAGAACGAAGTCGGCTTTTCGGCATCAACAAATGAAATAAGTTCTAAGTACTTCGAATCAATTGATTGTATATTAGTGTACACGATCGACCACTCCTGAACATCTGACTTCAGTAATTTTTTGAACGAACATCCTTTGAGTTGGCAGTTATTTTAGGATTTCCATTCACATATCTGATATTCAAATCAGTTTCACCTGTTTCAGATTTACGCTTGAGCTTATCACGCAGAGCGTTCAGTTTAGAACTGTGGAGTTTTGTCATCAGATAGAGAGATATTCTTCCAGCTTGGATTATTGCCAATGACTTCTTTATTGCGGAGAAAAAAACAGTGGTAACAGTGATCGGATTAGTGAAAGAAACTTTTAACGGACGGGGACGAGTACCAGCTTTACCAACTTTAGCGACATGAAGACACTGGTCATCGGCGGAGGGGTCGATAGCTTTGCCTAGAGAGACACTTTAACTCGATCGCCTTCGGGCGAGTTCTCAGAAATACCCCTGAACAAAATCTTGAGAGACCTATGTAGACGGTCAAGTGTTTCCGAACGATTATTTGCAAGTGCATCTGATACCGATGAATTAGAAACGGCAGCAGCGGACGAAAGGGTCTCTACAGCCGATAGAAGAAAAAAGTGATTGTATGTCTGACTGGCATGCAGAAATTTCGCTGTCATATTGTGAGATGGAAGTGGCGTGGTTCTGGTAAACTAACCTAACCTAACATAACCAGGATAGATTTACTACCAAGTCGACCTTCAGGGATTGCTGAGTTACTTTAATTTCCAAAATGTCGGCAGAAATATTACTGAGTTTTGCCATGATTGCAGTCAATTAATCAGAAACCAATTAGTTAGAAATGTCAGGGAGGTCCGATTGGGAATTGATGAATTCTGGAGGAGTGAAAGAGCTTTGACTGCGCAGGATCCGACCATCTTTACTACAATATCGGTACTGCCATTTATGGGTCAATTCGTCCAAAGCTTTCAGTTCACTTGTCGTCAATTGGAGACAGTCAACGTGAAAGCCTTTCTTGCATGAAAAAACGTTGACGACACATTGAGTAGACTTGGATGGGTTGGAACAAATTTGACAATGAGGCATTATAGGAGAGGAAAAAAGAAACAAACGCACTTCACTCTCTTGGGTCTATAACAGAGACTTGAACACAGACGGAGGACCACAGAAAAGTTAGGTAGCACATAGGTAAAGTTGATGGGAGGGAAGCCTTTAGATAGCGTAGTCAGGCGCAAACGGAAAACGTAAATCACAGTCGATGTGAATATGAAGGAGGGAAGAGAGTATATAACTCGTCGATAACATACCTATACAATTATGAAGCACTCGAAGATGGCGCAGTTCGCAGACGACACGGCAATATACGCATCCCACAGGAACAAAGCAGCAGTAAGAAAATGGCTACAAGAAGACATCGAACAACTAACCAATTATTTCAGAAGATGGAGGGTCAAGGTCAACCCAAAGAAGACGATAGCAATGTACATCGACCACAAGAAGAGAAGACATCCGGAAACACCAAAATAAATCACCATAGAAGGACAACAAATCGAATGGAAGAAGGAAGCAAAATATCTCGGCGTAATCTTGGACGACCAACTGAACTACAACAGGCACATCGAGGAAACTACAAGAAAAACAAGAGCAATTCACGGAAAATTATACCCACTACTCAACAGAAAGAGCAAACTCACATTGGAAAACAAGATCAAGATAATCGAGGCAATAATCATTCCAGGAATAACATACGCAGGACAAATTTGGCATCTAGAGGACAGATTCGAGAAGAGGAAACTACAAGCAGCACTCAACAAGATCATCAGGGCAGCGACAAACGCCCCATGGTACATAAGCAACGACCAACTCACAAAAACAAGGAGATCAACCAAATAATGGAACTACAACCGAGGGCAACAGGAAAGAGGACATCCCTAGTACAATGGAAGAGAAAACAACAGGCTAGCATAGATGCTCCACAACATAAAAGAAGGAGGATAACCAACCAGTAGAACCCCAGGACAAACCAAGGAGATGTAAAACAAGCGAGATGAAGAGGAAAAAGGATAGAAATTCGACCCTCACCAAAATTCAAGGATCTACCTATACAATTATTGTTGATAAATACACGTAGATTATGTGGACCAGGATTGCCGACTGACGACAAACACATAACAAGTGCGGAGACAGCGCTATCAGTTCGAGAAAACAGTCATGCTAGCGTATCGAAAGATATTTAACGAAAATGAACCTTATTGAAACATAACCATGAAATTTGTTGTTGTTTGTTTCATCTTTTAACAATGTGCTCGGGAACTTAGTCCATTTACACAGTGAACCTACAGCTTATAGTGGATTCCGAACCACTCTCCTAGACCGTGAAATGATAACTACCACCACAAGGATTACAAATTATCTGTTCTTCGGAAATATATGCCTCCTTTAGGCGACTCTTTCCAAGTATCACTTTTTTGTTCAAGGACAACATAACTTGAACCCTGGATTCGAACCAGGGGCCTCGGCTAAGCATATTCCTACATACTTGCTCACTAACCGTGCAGCTACCGAGGCGGTTAACCATGAAACTATGAAAAGTTAAGGGGTTTAAACTATAAAAATATGAGGGGATGCTAAATCTCAACAGTACCAAAATCAGTAGAGCATACTCTTACACGTCTTCTACACAGTTCAGACTTAGTCTCGCCAATACTGTTGCAAGTAGAAAATTCAAACACAGCAGAGATAGAGAGCACACTGAGTTACAATGGAATGCTGAGTAATTTTCCTCGAAAATTCATCATTTAAGTAAGCGAAATTGGAATTAAATATTCAGAACTTGAACCCAAAATCATTTCGACTAGTGTAGTTTCCTTTGATAAAGTTGGCATCTGAGAAATCCGGTTGTCATTTAGAAGTGATTCCTAAAGGATATGTCCGACTTCGTTAAATTTATCTGTTCCTTTTCATTCAAGAAAATGACTTCAAAATAATTAATTTCAACTTACTTGTGATAGTTTGATTTCAAAATTCAAAACTTCTTCCAGTTCTTCGGATGCTTTGAAGTCATTGGCACCAAACATAACAGCAAAATCAACCATCAATTGTAAATAGGCCTTGACGGTTGTGTCGTGTTTTCCTTTTTTCAGAATATGACTACTCAGGCCGAAAACTGCAGGTTGATCAATCTGAAATAAGGCAAAATTGAATATATTAGACATTAAATGACTTCTGCAATAATGGCTACCTTATACATTTTGCCAAAAAATTAACGCACGAAATCGAAAACTCAAATTTACTAAGAAAAGTTTAGATATGTGGAAGAATTATTTTTCCATTAATCCACCAGCACTAAGCAGGGCCCCCGTGAGGGCTACTGGCGCTTCTGCGCAAAAAAGGATTTTGGCGCCCCTTAAGGCATTTTGGATCATATTTTTTTATTTTTTTTTTGAAGATAGGAAATAGGTAGGTGCTTGAAGTAAAGCAAAAAACTGACCTTTAGAAGTCATATTTATTTGTAGACTAAAATATCAAAATGAAACAAACAGAACAAAATCATACGTTGACTCGTTGTTTATAAATACTAAAAAAAATCTAAAATTAAAAATCATATTTTTTAAGAACAAATAACAGAAATATTGTCTAATGTCTATATATATATATATATATATATATATATATATATATATATATATATATATATATATATATATATATATATATATATATATATATATATAGGGGTTTCACCCCGACGAGTTGCCCATATATCTGTTCATGCAATCAAACTGATTTCATGAAAAATATAAATCCACCTGGTAATTAATACCATTGCCAGGCAATGATTATAATGAAAACATATCCTGGAATAATTATATATTAGATTAGGATAACGTTAAATGTTATGAGAATATATCAGTCTACCAGAATATATACATACTATAGCATCATCAGACAATGATATCAATGTACCAACGAGTAGTGTCAGAGGCTTTCTCCCCGGAAAAATCCAGTGTACGGACCTTAGTCAAGTAACACTGAATGTTACTTATTGATAGTTTCCTTTGTGTGAAGTGGTAAACTGCTCTGAATATAAACAAATAAATAAAATATGAAATGAGATTCTGAGCAGTATAAACTGAAGAGAAAACCTATGACTCTACCTCATTATTTTTTTCGGAAAGAAACCTACGAAGAATATTACAAGATTTGATGACTTATCTTTTGTAACTGTTCGAACAAATTTTTCTTCAGACCCAAAATCTCAATACTTTTGTGAAGATTCCTAGAAATAACACCTGTTGTGGAAATACTAATCAGTAGAATAAAAATTTTTTTCATTTTCCAAATTTTTAATCTCGTCGCCAAGCATCATATATTTAGAAATTTTTTCATTGTATTTATTTTGTATATTATGTGTGTCGGGTATATAGATTTCATCAATATAATCATTTTTCAATTCTTTAGGTGCTTTCCGTGTAATTCCTTCTGCATCCAACTTCCTCTTTTAGAATTATCATCAAATATTTCAAAATCTAGCTTTTGCATTGTCAAGTTCAGAGGTGTAAGATTATAATCTGAAGCAACAACAATATCATGTAATTTAGACGTTCTCTGTTTATCATGAAAATGGGAACGTAGATGAAAAATCTGTTTACTATAAAGATTATTCAAATCAGTTAATCCACGACCTCCAAGATGTCTAGGTAGTGTAACTCTCTGAACAGCTGACTTTGGGTGGTGCTGATGATATTTACAGAGCATTTTCCTCGTTTGACATTGTAATTCATTTAGATCAGTTTTAGACCATTTAATAATTCCAAAAGAAGATGTAAGAATAGGAACTGCATAGGAGTTGATAGCTCTGAAAAGGTTTTTACTAGTTAAATGACTTTTGATGATAATTCTAAGTCTTTTGTAATATGAACTTCTAATATTTCCTTTAGTTCTGCTATGGTTAATTGTCTTTTTGACAAAATCCAAGATATTTATATGTATCTCCTTGATGCATTGGCTCGATTTCGATATTGGAAATCTTTATATAATCAGAGGTGATCTTTCCTTTTCAATAGAAAGATTTTTACATTTTGGAAGCCCAAATTTCATATGAATATCATTGAATAGTTGAAAGTAATCTCAAGTAAACTTTTTAAATGACATCTGGTTCCGGCATATAATTTAATATCATCTAAATAAATTAAGTGACTTAATTTGAATTCAGTTGATAGACTCTTTATTTTGAAGCCGAAACTAGTAGCATTTAATTCATGAGATAATGGATTAAGGCAAAGACAAAACCAAAGAGCACTTAAAGAATCACCTTGAAAAATGCCTCTTTTGATTGGAATTACTTCGGATTTTAACGATTGTTTTGAAATATTTAAATGAAGATTGGTTCTCCAATTCTTCATCACAAATTCAAGAAAAAGACGAAGTGTCTTATCAATTTCATAAATTTCCAAAATTTCTTGAAGCCATGAATGGGGAGAACTATCAAAAGCCTTTTGGTAATCAATGAAGGCTGTATGAATATTTCTCTTCTTAGTTTGAGCTTGATTCAAAGCAACAGAATCAATTACAAGTTGCTCTTTAGTACCAAGGTGTTTTTTTCTACATCCTTTTTGTTGTTCGGAAAGAATATTATAATTCTCCAAATGTGCATAAATTTTTTGGGTAATACATGCAGTTAGAATTTTATATATTGTTGGAAGGCAAGTAATTGGTCTATATTGAGACGGATCAACAGTATTAGCACTTTTCGGCTTTAAATAAGTAATTCCTTGTGTGAAAAATAAAGGAGTAGCTGAGGGGTTCTTTATTATAAATGAAAAATATTCAGCCAATTTTTAATGAACGCAAGAGAATTTCTTGAACCAAAAGTTATGAATACCATCAACACCTGGAGATTTCCAATTTTTTGTGTGTTTAATAACTGATGTTATATCTTCGTTTGAAAATTTTTCAAATTGCATGCATTCTATTTTAGAAAATCGAGACTTTTCCTTTAAAATCCAACTTGCATTGGAATTGTGTTGCCTTGGCACTGCCCAAATTGAAGACAAATAATTAGTTAGAATATCAATTTTAGGAACTCCATTTCCAGAAATATTTTCATTTGAACCTGGAATAACTTTGTAAAAATGTTTTTCATTATTTTTGAATAGTTTGTTTTGGAATTTTCTATCTGAATTTATTTTATATTCACGTAATCTAATGGAGTATACTGAAAGTTTTTGTTTTAAAGTATCGATGTATTTTATCAGTTGTCCATTACTTATCTCATTATTTTTATGTGTTTTATATTTGAGGAATATTTTTCCAATATGTGTCATAAGTTTTTTGATCGATTACCTCTGGAATATTGAGTCAATCTTCCTAAATCACATCTGATACAAAAATTTTACCTTCTAATCTTTTTTGCCATGAAGGTTTTTTCTTGATATTATAATTAGATCCAAAATTTTCTAATTTGTATCCAGAATGTTTAACTACTGTAATAGCAGCACAATATATAATCAGATGAAGTGCATAAATATTCATTACTTTAACAAGTTGCTTTGGAAGAATATTCTCATTAAGCTCGTTTATACAATCAAAAACTTTCTTTGAATAATGAATTTTAGGAAGTTTAGGTCTTATAGTTGGGTCAATATTTTCAAATAAATTCATTTGATTGAGAAATGAATTTTCTATATCTTTGTTATCGATATTTTTAGATTTCATGAATGGGACTAGGTTTTCATCTGAAATTTCAGAATTTGAATGTATATATATATATATATATATATATATATATATATATATATATATATATATATATATATATATATATATATATATATATATATATATATATATATATAGCTATTGTAGTAGCGATATTTTCCGAGATTTTGCTGTTGCAAATTCATTAATTACATCGTTAAAATTTATACCGTCAAAAATTTCTTGTTCAATTGCTAATATTGTTAGCCCAGACAACAAGATGGAATCAGAACCAAAAAGCCATTTACGCAGAATCCAACAGAACGTAGATGGAAAAAATGGCTCTTCCCAACAGTCTACCAAGTCAAATAATTATATCACGCTTTCGGACACACAAGGCTGAGTTCATCTTAAAAAAAAGAATCTTCCATATTTCCGGATTGCAATAGAAGACTTACCGTTGAACACATACTAGTAGAGTGCGCGAAATATAAGAAAGAAAGACTCACACACGGTGTACCAAATAATATACATTCATATTTGACAAATCATATAAAGGAATACACGATGTCTATCTAATGCAAAATTAATAAAAAAAACCTCACCCGTAAAAATTGATCACAATTGTTGTTATTAGTATGTGCTGGTTTATGGCAAAATCCAATTTATTTCTTTCATTTTATTTCTTATGAAAGGATTATGTGCGATGTGAGAAAAAACATCGAATTTTGTTGGCATATGTCTGGACATTTCCAAAAGAGAAATTTAAACTATTGAAATCGCGAAACACGAAAATTGACTCTGACAGAATAAGCTGAAGCAGTTTTATTAGATGACCTAGGTTGGACTTATACAAGAATAGATCAAATGATTGAGGTGCCTATTTAACTGTTTCCAGAATAATCCGCAGGTAAAGGACTTGTCATGAAAGTGGAGAAAGTGAGACAAAGGTTCTCTACTGATAGGCATCTTCAAATGTAGCTTCGTCAGAATAGTTGATTGTAAATGAAACGATACGATAATGTCTCAGAAAATTTGGTCTGAGGCCTCGTGTTGGCTCTAACCGCATGGAATTTTACCAGGGAACATGTGGATTGGTAAGATGCTGACTGAGACAGTTTCGTTCACAGGTGAGTCGAGATATTGTCTTTTCCATTGCGATCGACGTTCTCTAGTGTACAGGCGGCGAAATGAAAGATATGCCCGGTGCAGCCTTTTCTTTACTTATGGTTTTCCTGGAGGTTTATTAATGGCGTTAGAAGGAATTTCTTTAAACGCTCACACTGATCTGGTCATCGTAAGTAATAGGATCCTTCATACTCAGAGGTATGTTACAGACATTTTAGAAGAACAGATTGTACTATTTGTGGCAAGCATACTTTTTATTTAAGCCTGATAATGCTAGACCTGGCCAAGCTCATATGGTTACGGAACTACCTCCAAGATCACGAAATCACGTCAAGGGCCGCAATAGCGGCCAATTCGACCCATTTAAAACGATTGTTTCGTCATAAAACGCGTTGTCGCTCGACTAGTTTCAAAGACTTGAATTTCTTTAAAAATTCAATCGTGTAAAAGTCGCTAAAGACACGCTAAAACGAGTCAATTCCGACGCCACCAGTCAACAAACTTCGGAGCTATTCCGAAGCTAGCTATTTTGGAATTATTTCCTCTATCCTATCTATCTATATTTCTTGTTTTCTATAAATTCTGATTCCCTTGCAAGTGTCAAAATATGCAGCAGTATGCGACATAAAGGTACGTATTTTGTGGATGCGTTAGCTTAAAACTTATATTTTTTCACAGCTTCTTGAAATTGCAGACCTGGATATTTGGTATTAACATCAACTTGATACATGTACGCGTACCTCAGAAAAAGTAAATAAATTTATTATCAAAAAAAAAAAAATATATTCTTAGCGTAACTATAAATTCAAAGTTTTGGGATTTTTTTCATGAATGCGTGCTAAATATCGCTGCTTTTTTCAAATGTGATATTTCTATTGGAACTAGAAGTACCCTATAGGTTTTGATTCCCTTGCAGGAGTCAGAATATGTCATGAAATGCAACATAAACTGTTCCTAAGAAAAGAGTATCGACAGACAGACAGATAACGAAGTAAGGAGTTCCGAAACCTTCAAAAGTCTTATTTCTTTCTCTTTGTTCATTCAGAGAATGAAGAGTTCGTACTTCAGAAAATTGATTTGCTCTTAATGACATTTATTTTGTCTCTGACATTTGAGCGATTACATTTCATTGAATTTAGGTTACGAAGAAGTGTTACTCCATGAACATGAAATTATTAGATGGAAATCATTACATAATTGTCATAAATACTCTCATACAGAATGATGCACGAACAGTATATCAAGACGTAATGATAATAATCATTTAAATAAGAGAGAGTCATAAAATTTTAACGTCCAAATTATTAGCTGTTCAAAGTTTTATGAAAGATTGATTGTCTATTTCATAATAATTTTATGTCGGTAAGTAAGACAAATATTTTCGTTACATTCTGACTAGTTCAAGACTTTCATGAATGCAAATACAATCAAAGAATCTCGTGTAGTATGAAATTCTGAGTAATTTAATCAAATCTAATATTATTGAAGATCTGTCGATGACGGTCTTCGTTGGTAGTTTTGAGCGTTACTTGAAAAATTAGGTGAGACAAAGCTGGGAAAATTGGGAAGAGAAAAAATTTGTCCGGAGGTATATCAGGTGAATACGGTGGTTGTTCGATGGTATTTGTTGAGTTTTTGGTCAAAAATTCATTCACAATGTTAGCCTTGTGAGATGGTGCATTATCGTGGTGCTATGATTTTTCTTTCCAGAAATCTGATCTTTTTCGAAGAATTTACTCTCTAAAACACCGCATTATAATCAGGTAATAGTCTTTATTTACTGTCTGTCCTTCTGGCAAGAACTGCGAGTGCACAAAACGCTAATCAAAAAAGCAGTCAATATATATATATATATATATATATATATATATATATATATATATATATATATATATATATATATATATATATATATATATATATATATATATATATATAGGGGTTTTACCGGACGAGTTGCCTATATATCTGTTCATGCAATCAAACTGATTTCATGAAAAATATAAATCCACCACCCGGTAATTAATACCATTGCCAGGCAATGATTATAATCAAAACATATCCTGGAATAGCATCATCAGACAATGATATCAATGTACCAACGAGTAGTGTCAGAGGCTTTCTCCCCGGAAAAATCCAGTGTACGGACCTTAGTCAAGTAACACTGAATGTTACTCATTAATAGTTTCCTTTGTGTGAAGTGGTGAACGATCGAATAGAATACTGCTCTGAATATAAATATGACAAAATTGTCAGTTAATTATACTACATTTATATAAACAAATAAATAAAATATGAAATGAGATTCTGAGCAGTATAAACTAAGGAGAAAACCTATGACTCTACCTCATTATTTTTTTGGAAAGAAACCTACGAAGAATATGACAAGATTTGATGACTGTTATCTTTTGTAACTGTTCAAACAAATTTTTCTTCAGACCCAAAATCTCAATACATTTGTGAAGATTTCTAGAATTACACCTGTTGTGGAAATAATAATCGGTAGAATAAATATTTTCTTCATTTTCCACATTTTTTAATCTCGTCGCCAGCATCATATATTTAGAAATTTTTTCATTGTATCTATTTTGTATATTATGTGTGTCGGGTATAGCAATATCAATTATATATGTTATTTGATTCTGTTTATCATTAAGAATGATATCTGGTCTATTGTGTTTTACAGCTCTGTTGCAAAGAATTGTTTTATCAAAATAAAGTTTATATTTGTCATTTTCACAAATAATCTCAGGTTCATATTTGTGAAATTTATATATATATATATATATATATATATATATAATGTTGACTGTTTTTTTTATTATCGTTTTGAAAATGCAGGTTCGTTCATAAAGCATCAAAAATAAATCAGAAAATTCGTCTGAAAATATTGATAACAAAGAATATATATTCTAAATCAAATGAATTTATTTAAAATATAGACCCAACTATGAGATCTAAACTTCCTAAAATTCATTATTCAAAGAAAATTTTGATTGCACAAATGAGCTTAATGAAAATGTTCTTCCAAAGCAACTTGTTGCTTTTGATTGATTGTATAAATTAGAGGATTTTGGATCCAATTATAATATCAAGAAAAACACTTATGTCAAAGAAGATTAGAAGGTAAAATTTCTTGTATCCGACGTGATTTAGGAAGATTGACTTAATACTCCAAAGGTAATCGATCAAGAAAACTTATGGCACATAATGAAAAAATATTCCTCGAAAATAAAACCCATAAACTTAATGAGATAGACAACTGATAGAATACATCGATACTTTAAAACAAAAACTTTCAGTATACTCCATTAGACTACGTGAATATAAAATCAATTTAGATAGAAAATTCCAAACAAACTCTTCAAAAATAATGAAAACATTTTAACAAAGTTATTTCAGGTTCAAATGAAAATATTTCTGGAAATGGAGTTCCTAAAATTGATATTCTAACTGATTATTTGTCTTCAATTTGGGCAGTGCCAAGGCAACACAATTCCAATGCAAGTTGGATTTTAAACGAAAGGTCTCGATTTTCTTAAATATAATACATGCGATTTGAAAAATTTTCAAACGCAGATATAACATCAGTTATTAAACACACAAGAAATTGAAAATCTCCAGGTGTTGATGGTATTCATAACTTTTGGTTCAAAAAATTCTCTTGCGTTCATGAAAAATTGGCTGAATATTTTTCATTCATAATAAAGAACCCTCAGCTACTCCTTTATTTTCACACAAAGAATTACTTATTTAAAATCGAAAAGTGCTAATACTATTAATCCATCTCAATATAAACCGATTACTTGCATTCCAACAATAAATAAAATTCTAATTGCATGTATTACCCAAAAAACTTATGCATATTTGGAGAATTATAATATTCTTTCCGAACAACAAAAAGGATGTAGAAAGAACACCTTGGCACTAACGAGCAATTTGTAATTGATTCTGTTGCTTTGAATCAATCTCAAACTAAGGAGATAAATATTCATACAGCCATCATTGATTACCAAATGATTTTTGATTGTTCTCCTCATTCGTGGTTTCAAGAAATTTTGGAAATTTATAAAATGGATAAGACACTTCGACTTTTTCTTGAATTTGTAATAAAAAATTGGAGGACCAATCTTCTTTACAATTTCATGGAAAAATGTAGTTTTCGATGTTTCTTCGTTTCGAAATGTGAAGAGGAAATAAGAGCACTCTGTACAATGCCTGAGATTCAGTCGGATATGAGTTATGTCGTAAAACTAGGATATTTGAATTTGGAAGGCTTTTACTTGGTAAAATTCCATTATCAATGATAAAAAACAAGTACTGTGTTTTAAGGAATTTTACTTAATAATAGCGATTCGTAACGCGTTTCACTACACCGTAGCTTCTTCAGACGAATGAATGTACAGAAAATATAAATGAGAATATAAATATAAATGTTCTTGAGTAGTTAAAAGCTTATTGGGTTGCTTCTTCTTAAGTGGTTATTTATGACAGGTATATCCGATAATCAATCACAAACAATCACCTCTATTGAATCTCTTCGGAGAGCAATCTATTCCTTAATTTTATTGGATATACCTGTCATAAATAACGACTTAAGAAGAAGCAACCCAATAAGCTTTTAATTACTCAAGAACATTTATATTTATATTCTCATTTATATTTTCTGTATATTCATTCGTCTGAAGAAGCTACGGTGTAGTGAAACGCGTTTTGAATCGCAATTATTAAGTAAAATTCCTTAAAACACAGTACTTATTTTTTATTATTAAAACTAGGATATTTTATGAACAAAATAAGCTAGACTCATGTGTTAGGTGTTTTTGTAATTGGAGTAACCAGTGTAATCGAACCAGTTATCAATATGGAGGGGGTTCTATATTAAATAACAAAGTTGGTCAGCACTTTCGGTATAAACGGAAGTGCCATTGAGGTGCAAATATTTTAGAAGTAGAGTTTCGGACCAGCTGAATCAACTACCAAAATTTCAGAACAATAGCATTATTTGTTCTCCATAAACGTCTAATAGGCCACTCAATTAACTTGGGATACCCTGTATAGTCTACTCTTACTCCGGAACACTCACGATAATTAAAATTTTATTGAAATTTTTTATGGCATTTTTAATAGATAATTCTGGCTTGGAATATCATGTATATTGATCAGCTCACAACTTACATTAATAATACGCCTGGAAGAGTCTCCGAAATCTTTTCCTGCTGAAATCGACAACAAAAAATTGAAATCGAAACCCTTATCCTTGAATAGCTTAAGTTGATCAATCCAGTCGAAATAGCTTGGAAACCATATTTCTTCTAGAACTGGCCAACCTCCTAAAGAATTGAGTAACGTCTGGGCGTCTATTAAACTCTCTTGATTCACAATTTCTGAAACAAAATTATGATATGAAATGATGCAATCATCAGTGAAATCAGAGACACTTTATTTATAGAGCCGTTACTACCTGGTTGTTAAGCATGATTGAAACGTAAATGGAATTTTTACTATGAAATGAAGTTTCATACCAAAGTTATTATCTTTTATATGGGACACCCTATATTTTGTTTCATTTTGACTTTGTGAGGAAAAATGAAGGTGATTTTGTTGGAAATTTCCTATATCTATATTGAGTAGTTTCCGAAATATCTGACATTTTCTGGAATTCGAGAAATTCAAAAAAAATTTTGTGCCCTTAATATTGATTTAAAAGCTGATATACAACTATTGTAATAGTAAATGTAGTAGTAATTGTTGTTGTTTTGTGCCCAAAACTAGTTTCTGATGTACAATCTAATATTATTGAAAAATATTTTGAACTGCGAACCATTTCTAAAATATTATTTCTTATTTTGGACGACAATAAATCAATTATTTCATTCTGTATTTGCACGCCTAAATAATAAGTCATTTTAACAGATTTTTTTTGGGAGTTATACACTCGGCTAACGTAATGTCTCATCACTGAATCAAAAGAGGCAATCATCTCAACAGCTTTTAGGAAATTTCCATTCATTATCTGTCAACCATCCTAGTCCACTGCTGAACATAGGTCTTCCTCTACGATCTCCATTCCTCGCGATTTTGGGCCGGATTTATCCAGTTCGTACACACTCGCTTGATATCTTCTGTCCAACGAGCTGGTGGACGCCTTCTACTTCTATGGGCTTCATCTCTGGGACGCCACTCCAAAAGACGCTTTGTCCATCTACCGTCCGTGGTTCTTGCTAGATGACCGGCCCAGTTCCACTTTAAATTAGCAACTCTCTCGAGAGCATCCTGGACTCTAGTTCGTTGGCGTATGATATGGTTGGGAATTCTGTCCCGTAGTGTTATGCCTAACATAGCTCTCTCCATCTTACGCTGAGCAACACATATTTCATTAGCTGATTTCTTTGTTAGGGTCAGGGTTTCTGCACCGTATGTAAAACTGGTAAAACGCATTGATTGTATACTTTACGTTTCAAACAAATCGGTATCTCTGATTTGAACAGATCTCTCAGTTTTCCAAATGCAGCCCATGTCAGCCTTATTCGCCTTCCTATTTCTGTTGTTTGGTTGTCCCTGCCTATAGTTATCTCATGCCCCAGATATTTGTATGACGTTACTTGTTCAACAATTTCACCATCGATGGAAACTGGTTGGATTGGTACTAAGTTGGTCATCATCTTAGTTTTCGACATATTTATCTTCAATCCGATTTTACTGGATTCCTTAGACAACTGCAAGAGCATCTCATTTGCATCATCTAATCTGTTTGCTATAATGACGATGTCGTCGGCGAAACGAAGATGACTTAATCGCTCACCATCCACATTTACTCCCCTCTGATCCCATTCCAATTGCTTGAACATATATTGCAATAGGTTTGTGAACAACTTCGGGGAAATAGTATCACCCTGTCTTACTCCACGTCCGATCCTGAATTTTTCTGTAGAATTGTGAAGGCACACTTGTGAAGTGGCATGCACATATATTTATTTAATGATGGCAGTGTATCTATGATCTATTCTACAGTCAGCCAACGCCTTAAGCATAATCGCCTGTATCACGGTATCGAAGGCTTTCTCGTAATCCACGAATATGAGAACCAGAGGCAAGTTGTATTCTATGCTCTTTTCAATCAAAGTCTTGAGAGTTTGGAGATGATCATCAACACCAAATGTTGCCCGAAATCCGGCCTGCTCTCGAGGTTGGTAGGTGTCCAGTTTTTTTTTGGTGAAGAGTTTGTATAAGTGCGATAGAAGGCTTATAGGTCTATAGTTCGAGAGATTTGTGGGGTCTCCTTTCTTGTACATAATTATTATTATAGCATTATGCCAAGACTCTGGTACTTTTGCTTCAGCTAAACATTTATTGAAAAGTTTCGTTATTTCACGAATCTGATTTTCACCGCCTATCTTCAAAGCCTCCGCAACTACTCCATCTTACCCTGGAGCTTTGTTGTTTTTCATATCTGATAGTGCCTTTCGGACCTCATCAGCTGTTATTTCTGGGAGGTCCTCTGAACCCTGATTCATAACATGAGGTATGCGATTGTCTTCCTCGTTCTCGCGATTCAGGCTTCGATACAAATTGGAGTAAAAGTCCTCGACAACCTTCACTATTTCGGCTCTATTTGTTATAATTGAACCATATGGATCCATTAGTTTGTGAATGTTACGTTTTCCCAATGAAGTCGTCCGTCTTAGTACCTTCATGCTTTTATTTTGTTCTATAGTTTGAACTGCCAAGCTTTGATTGTGCTGTCGAGAGTCCTTCCTAAGTTGGCGAGATATCTCGCGGTTAAGTATTTTCAGTTCTTTCTTGTCTGCTGTGTAATTGCTTAATAGTTCACTTCTGGTCTCCATCATGCGTTTCGTTGTCTCACTGATTCTTTCTTGTTTCCTGTTTAAAGTGCTACAATGTTTGTCCATAGCTTGTTTTATTGATGTTGTAATGTTGTCGTTGTGCTGATCGATATTCATGTTTTCATTGCACAAAAGCTTCTCACTCAAAGTTTCACGAAATGCGGCTTCATCAGATACCTGTGCCCATTTGTTATTTTTAACCCCTCCTGTCATTACGAGTTTGTTCCTTTCACGTTTTAAATTGATCATACATTTAGCCCTCACCATTCTGTGGTCACTTTTTCCTTTTTCCATTATAATGTTAGAAAAGCAATTGGGAAGAACCTTGAAATGCCAAGCATTGTGCAGATAGATACTTAAGATACTGCGTGGAAGGTTCAAAAGGGTAATGAAAATTGTTTTTTATATAGACGAGGAGAACTATATCAGATATCGATAAAAAATAATGACAGATTTTACAGGGTATAATGTCATATACTTGGGATTCTTTTTGGTGGACCGTCATTACAATTATACCTAGCCCGATGAAAATAACAGAACTTCTGGGGTTTTTGGATGTGCCCCTATGATCAACGGATTTGCGTATTTTAAGAGCCTTTATTAATTTATACAAGGGGTGCTTAAACTTGAACTGCTGGCGATCTACCTCAATATTTTTAGACTACTTACGATGCAGGGTTGTCGTACATACACGATACAACCTATCTACTTACCTACTTAGGTAGGGTGTACCGTAGCTTATATAGATATTAGCTTTCCGCACAACATACATTATTTAAGTCAAGGTTTGGGTTAGGTTTAGTTAGGTTCTTCTCTATAATATCAATAAGAAACTCATAGTTATTCAAAATTGCGAATTTATTGGTTGCTACAAAACAAAAGTACTGGTATTGATTGTATTTCTTCAAAAATTTTGAAGTGTATAGCTGAGCAGATTGCTCCCCATTTGTCTTTCATTCTAAATCTCTCTATCTCTACAAGTAAGTTTCCAACTGCACTTAAGGTATCAACTGTTATTCCAGTATTCAAAAGGAACGACACCAGTAATATTGCCAATTATAGACCTATATCTATTTTGAGTGTGTTTTCTAAAGTGTTTGAGAGGATTGTTCTTGATCGGATGATGGACTTCATAAATAAGTTCAAGCTTGTGACAGACTGTCAACATGGTTACAGGCAAGGCAGATCTACGCAGTCAGCTGCGATTTCTTTCGTAGATCATGTTTATAAAAGCCTGGATGAGAGGCTATATGTAGCAGGCCTGTTTTTGATCTTTCCAGAGCGTTTGATACCCTCAACTTAAATTTCATTCTGAATAAACTGTACAACTTAGGATTTAGAGGTGTTTTTCTGGATTGGATAAAAGTTACCTGTCAGACAGAGTTTTTCGGGTTAAGGTACAGGACAGTAGGTCCAGTGATTACAATGTAAACTTGGGGTTCCTCAGGGGTCCGTGCTGGGACCTTTGTTGTTTCTTCTTTTCATTAATGATCTACCAGATCATATTATAGTAGAGATATTAATGCTAATCATTATTTTTGTTGATGATACTTCATTTGGTGTCACAGCGCGGAGTCCTGAGGAGCTGGCAAGTGCTTGTAAAAAAATTGTTAACTCTTTCAACTGTTGGTGTCATGATAATGCTCTAATTTTAAATGTTGGTAAAACTGAATGTTTGTTCTTTGGTTTGAGAAATGCTGATGAGGGACATCTTATTGTGGACAGTGCTTTAACATCTAAATCATGCACAAAATTTCTTGGTATTCATGTCGACAGTGGACTGACATGGTCAGAATAGGTTGAGCATGTGTGTAGAAAATTGAATAAAGCTTATTTTGCTTTATGTAAAATAAAAGATTCGCTGCCAGTTACGTCCCTGATGACAGTGTATTACAGTCTTGTTCATAGTCATTTGTCTTATAATGTTGTATTATGGGGAATTCAGTGGATGTAATAGGGTTCTCATTCTTCAGAAACGAATTCTGAGAATGATGTTCAATATAAACCCCAGAATGTCATGTAAACCTGTTTTCATTGAGAATGCCATTTTGACATTTCCATGTGTGTATATTTATAGATGTTTAGTGTATTTAAAGGATAATGAGGCTAACTTTTCGAAACTCTCTATGTATCACGATTATGCAACTAGAAGTCAGTCAACTCTTCTCTTGCCGAAACATCGTACTTCAAAATTTGAGAACTCTCCAACATACCAGAGTATCAAATTTTTCAATACTTTACCTCACCATCTGAGAGTTAAGCCTACAAAAGTGTTCAAATCTGTTCTTAAGTCTTTTCTTCTGAGAAAGGCATATTATTCTATTAAAGAATTTATGGAGGATGATACTCTCTCATGACATGTCCTATATACCGATGAATCTTGTAGGATAAATAAATATTATTATTATTATTAAAAGAGTTACATATGGTGTTAAACTCAACTGAGGAGTAACTTTGGATGTTGAAACATGGCACTGAATGTCCTCAGCATACTTTTTATAAGATGGTACGTACCCACTGAGTACTTATCACAAGCAGGATGACATATGATCGTCAGATAGTCGATTGCGATATTTTGACTTAATTATCTTCATTTCAGAAAATGCAGACTCGCACAAGTAAGTTGACCAAAACATTGCCGTCAGTTGAAGGGCGATTTGCCTTAGATCCGGATATTTATTTCAGATATAAACACCAGAAATTTATATCAGATGCTGTAGCTTTGAAATGTATATCTGATATAATCTGCACCAACTCATTTTCAACAGAACATGAGTTCATAATAAACTGACTTGCTATTTCAGTAGCTAATACCTCAATGTTTTCACACGAAAAAGGATAACTCATAAATGATGCTATATTTGCCAATTTATTGTAATCATAAAAACGCATTTCGAACTGTCCCAAAATATTTGATAATTCAGCCTCATACGTATCAACTGACAACTGAGGAACCCTTACTTTCATAGACGGAAAACGTGTCAGATCCTTTCTTTTCAGTTGATCGATCATAAGTTGCAATTTACGTTTGAATGCGTTTACTGCGCTAATCATCCCAATAATAGTTTTTCCTTTACCTTGAAGCTCCAAGTTAATGGTGTTCAAGTGCATTGTGATGTTAGACAAAAATGCCAAATTAGTTAGCCAATTTTTCGTGTTTCAACATCTGAGTGTCATTACCTCTTTCGTCTAGAAAAGCTGTTATTTCGGCCAATAATTCTTGAAACCTTTCCGCGACTCAACCATCTGAAGTCCTTGTGAAGAACTAAATCATTGTGTTCAGCTGACTCCCTATCTTCCAACTGCAGTTTAAAAAGCCGTCGTTGCAAGCTACGTGCACGGATGGAATTCACAATTTTTGTTGCAATGCCCATAATTTCCTCCGTGTTCAAAACTTGTTGATGTATAATGCAATGGAATGAAAAGAATAATTCTTGAAACCTTTCTAGGAATTTTCCACCTGAACACACTAAAGCAGTGTGTTTAGCTGACTCCCTATCTTCCAACTGCAACTTAAAGAGCTGTCGTTGCAAGCTACGTGCACGGAAGGGAAATCTTCATTAGCTCGACACAATGCCACAAAATCGTTTTTGTTTCCAGTCATTACTGGTGCTCTATCTATTGTAATGCACACTAATTTATAATTGGTGGCTTGTAGTTTTTACAATATAGAAGAAAACGTCATATATGTCTTCGCTACGGGTCTTTCCCTCCAGAGGAATGATTGTCAATAATTCTTCCTTAGCCAACATGTCATTGAATACCATCCTAATAAAAATACACAGCAGGGCAGTGTCTGTCATATCGGTGGATTCGTCGAACTGTAAAGTAAAGTATGTACATTTCATGATATCATGTTTTAGTTTATCTGTTATGTCCTGCCTCATGACTTCAATACGCCTTGTGACAGTCGGTCGAGATAACTGAAGTTCTCTAAAAGCAGACATGATTTCTGTTTTATTTTTAAAATCTCCAAATTAAGTCTCATCCGCTTCAATAAACGCTTCCTTCACAACCGATCTATCTTGGAATGGTTTCTTGTATTTTGCCAATATATGAGATATTTTAAATGACGCGATCGTAGCAGCTTTTGATTGTTTGGCTGGTCTTGTGACCATGGTTTGTTCGTTCTTCAAACAAGACATCAAATGTGGCGGAAAATTCTTTTCATAGCTTTTATGAACCGTTTTATGATGCCTCTCTAAGTTACCACGCTTAGGTATTGCAACTGACGCACGACAAATAAGACAAATGCACCTAAACTTCACCATACAAAAAAAATTCTTGCTCCCAATCGTTATTAAAATGCTACGTTTTAGATTTATACGCTGCACCCATTTTGTACCATTTAATGATAAACTTTGTATCGACATAGTATTGCCTTCAAGTTACAATTCAGAATGACTCCAATTCCTGCAGGTGCAACATTTATATCGGCCTGAACGAAAGTTCCGAATGTTCCCGTCAAACGCGCCGCCCGAAATTTCTAGAAAAGCGGCAAGAATAAAAAATGCGGCTTTTCTTTGACAAGTACTGCGCGTTCCTTTGATGAAGCTGCCTTACGTCGCTAGCAGAGTGTTATGTTATTGTGTAATAAATTTTTGTAGTTTAATTACCTACTAATTCAAAATTTTTTTCTTTTCGGGATCGACTGGTCGATCCCCTGGGATAGTGTATACTTTAATAGAGATGTCGATCGATCAAACGAAATTAAGTACAAGGAACTAAATCAGCCAGACACGGTGGCTGATTAATGGTATTTCTCAAATTTTTTTGTGAAAACTTGATGATCTCGATGGCATTACGCTATAGTTTGTTATAGTTGTGCAAACTCTAAGAGTTGAGCCACGCTACAAAGTTACTGTTTTATGACGAATGGCACCTATTAACCAACACAAAACGTCGAAATATTGTTCCTTGTATGCTTGACCTTCTGGTAAAAAATAATTGATATATATTACCGCTGTAATCCATAAAAACATTGGGCATCGGACTTGGTTTACGTGATCAGAATTGAATGTTTTTTTGGTGACATATTATGACTTTGGTATTAATCAAGCGCGACGTGAAGCGAAATCGATCATTATAAGAATGTAATGCGTCATTGGGTTCAAATTTGTTGATCATGATGGGGAAATTTAGAGTGATATCCTAGATAATAACAGTATTTTAAAGCAACATTAATTTCTCTATTTGTTGTTGGAAAGTACTTATATTGGATTTGCAATGCTATAGGAAAGTTCTTGTATTCAAAAGGTAATCGTTAAAGTGAATTATATAATGACGGCAATTAAATCGGAACATTATTTTATGTGTATAAATCAAATGTATTTTGTTCCTCGCAATAAGCCACCTATCAATTATAACATCTAGTTCGGGATGAACCATTAAATACACAACCTTGGTTCATTCATCAAATTAAAAATATATTCTTATTAATTCAAACAGACTCTGCACGACTGTAGATAAATACATGGTGCTTCAACGAAAACTAAACAGAGGCTATATCTACCAAGACATTCATTTCTGATCAAAACGCCAAAACAGGTCAATTTTTGTTTCAAGGGGGACATATTTTGGGAAAACAAAACTTGCCTGAAATATCAACCCCCTAAGCGAGGGTTGCAATCCTTGAACATTTTGAATATAGAAGATGGGTCGAGTGATGACTCTAAAGAAAGGTGGTATTTTTGTCTACATTGCCTTGAACGAATTTCCATTTTTCATTGAAAACTGTGAAAGATACAGGGTGAGCAACTGAAAGATACGGAAGACTATTTCCCTGAGACCATTCAAGTTTCAGTGAAGTAAAATGGAACAGATCCATGCTGATCAATGGCAGTCATCATCAAGTACCATCCTCATCTCCAATCTTAACCCCTAGAGCAGGGGTGACCACCCTTGAAAATTTGAAAGAGGGTAGATGGGTCGAGTGATACCTCGAAAGAAAAATATTATCTGTGTCTGCATCCTCGTGAACGAATTTTCATTTTTGATTGAAAACTGTAGAAGATACAGAGTGAGCTACTGAAAAATAGGGGAGACTATCTATCGCCCGGAGCTATTCAAGTATTAGTGCAAAAAAATGGAACAGATTCATTTCGGATCAAAGGCTGTCATCTTTGATCTAAATGAATCTATTCCAGTTTTTCGCACTTATACTCCAATATTCTTGGGAAGATAGTCTTTTCTATCTTTCAGTGGCTCACTCTGTATCTTCTACAGTTTTCAATCAAAAATGAAAATTCTTTCACGGGAATGCAGACAAAGATAATACCTTTCTTTCGAGTTACCACTCGACCCATCTACCCTCTTCCAAATTTTCAAAGGTTGTCTCCCCTGCTCCAGGGGTTGAAATTCGAAATGAGGATGGTACTTGATGATTGCCATTGATCAGCATGGATCTGTTCCATTTTACCTTACTGAAACTAGAATAGTTAGAAAGATAGGGAAATGAGTCATCACTCGACCCATCTTCTCTATTCAAAATGTTCAAGGATTGCAACCCCCGCTTAGGGGGTTGATATTTCAGGCAAGTGTTGTACCCCAAAAGATGTCCTGTTTTTGCGATTTGATCAGAAATGAATATCTTGGTAGATATAGCCTCTGTTTAGTTTTAGTTGAAGCACCCTGTATATAGATTATGAGTGCAACTGAGACCCAGTGGTCTTTTGGGACATATTCTTTCCTAATCTTACCCACAAGCTCCATCCTTCTTTTAAAGGATATAAGCTTTGTGGGTGAGAGCTTAATAAGATTAGTCAGCTTCAGTTCGTTAGATCCAAGTTCCTCCATACTGACTCTGTACCCAGATGGCACTGGCACATAACGTGTTCCGTTGATTCTATCTCTTCTTCACATAGTCTACATGAAGGAACCTAAATCAATCTTAACTTGCTTAGGTGATTTCTGAGGAGACTGTGCCCCGTTAATATGGCAGTTAGAACTCTCAGGCCCAGCTTGTAGAGTTTCAGCCAAATCTTGGCTCTCACAGTGGAAGGTCCACTGATATCAAGTCGAGAGCGTCTGAGACCTGAGAGACTCATCCACCTTCAGGTCTAACCACCTCTCATTTTCCATCCTTGCAGTCTCTACGGAAATTCCTAGCCTTGGCTCCGGTTCGATGATTCCCAACCCTGTTCCTAGAGCAGCCAATGAGTCCGCCTTCTCATTGCCCTCAATGCCTGAGTGTCCGGGTGCCTACATCAGATACGTGCTTTCTCAAATCTTTGTTTGGTGGTGTTGACGGAACCTTCTAAACAACCGGCGTGATTTGTTTCCAACGCCATTCAATCTTCTTCTGATGGTTTCAATCGGAATACTGTTTCCTGTAGGACTTCTGAGTTACTAAGCGATAGAGCTACATAGTTTAATAGGTTCTTCTGAAGCATTCATGCGAATGTAATAGTCTTACGATATAATTGTTTTTTGGGGTGACCACTGCGATGACTTTCTGATACATGCGTGCAAATATACTTCCAACAATTCAGTTGCAGCTTCAGCTCGCTCATATCCAACTCGAATCATGTCGATAACCAATACTGTTTTTTCATTATTCAAACTATGATACATAAGACATTCACTGATGAACGGACTGAGAGACAGCCTCGACATTGAGACCTAGTGGTTTATTCTGGTACACTCCGCCTTAGATTCAATCCACAAGTTCCAATCTTCTTGGAAAGGTTATTAATTTATGAATGAGAGCTTAATGAGCTCATTCAGCTCCAGTTCATGGAATCCAAGTTCTTCAAGCCTGATCCTATTCCCAGCACATCACATTTTCTATTGATTATACATCCTCCTCGCATAGTGTGCATGAAAGCAAATCTAATCAATTGTTAGACTAATTTAGGTGACTTCTAGGGTGACAGTGCCCCATTAATATTGCCGTTGAACTCTAAGATTGAGTTGAAATCATGCCTTAGCTCCTGCAAAGAAGGGTGCACCGATACTGAGCCTTATGCATCATATATATATATATATATATATATATATATATATATATATATATATATATATATATATATATATATATATATATATATATATATATATATATATATATATATATATATATATATATATATATATATATATATATATATATATATATATATATATATATATATTTCAAGAATCATAGATTTCCTTGTAAGCATTTTTATTGACCTTCGTACCAATCCTGTCGCTAGAAAAAATACTCTTTTTCTATTGAATTTTTTTCTTGCGAATTCTGCAGCAGCTCCTACCCCTTGGGTAGTCTTGGAGTTGCCTGTAAACCAATGAAGACCTTCAAGTAGACGGTCCTAGGAGCTTTCCCATTCCTATTTACTAGAAACGATAGTATGAATATGCAGCTCTATGTTGGTTTTGGATACAATTGTGTCAGACTTCATAATCAGCATCTCGTAGATCTTTTTTTCAACCTGTAAAGTCCAGTCACGAAACTGATCATATCTAGCCCATTTTGGGAAAGATGATGGAATCTCTACGTGGCCATTCTAGTCTATAATTATCTTTGAAGGGGCAAGGCCAAGTATCATTTCAACAGCTGATGTAGGTGTAGAATGAAAAATATCAGTGACCATCATGCAGACAGTTATATGCAATTTAGAAAGCTTGGACATATACGTTCAATGACTTCTTCCCCTTCAGGAAAATGTTGATCACCCTGGCATTTAGTATATTGCTAATCCACTCAAAATTATTAGGTTCTCCTGTTGTTGGTCATTGAAGTTACTTGTATGTCTATGTAGATTAAAACTGGAGTCTCCTTGACGTCCAGAGTGACTAGTTGATTCATCTTTCTGTAATCGTGTTCACACAGTGGCTTCATAATTCAACTTGACGAAACCATACAAAAACGTCTCCAAGGTTTTCAAAAGGCGATACATGATACTTATCGGTCGGAAGGATCTAGGCTGTGAGTCTAATTTACTTACTTTAGGAATTAATACCTCAACAGGCCTGGTTTGAACTTGAGACATGGGAGGAAGATATCCAGATCCTGCTGCATCAATCATCTTTATGGTGCTACGGCTCCAGGAGTCTTAAATGATGGACGAATAGTCCTCCTAACTGCTCCGGCATTGATGATCATTCTTTCGCTCCTCCAATCATTCTTCCAATGTGTTTCAGTGGGATCTAACTAGGCGACTGTATCTATTCACAAATCCAATAGGCAGCACGGCTCCTCTGGAGTTCTGTGTTACTTCGAACCTACCTTTCCTCTTCTACGAAAACTGCCAGAGTCATTAACATTTTTCTGAAAGAGGAAGAAGTCACTGAACGTATACGTCGAAGCTTTCTTGATTGCAGAGAACAGCCAGCATGATGGTCACTGATATGTACATGTAATTAGAGAAGTGGCTAGAATGGCCATGTAGAGATCCAATGATCTTTCCCAAAATGGGCTAGATATAATCAGTTTCGTAACTTGCATTTTATAGGTTGGCGAAATGCTGATTATGAGGTCTGACTTAACTGTATCCAAAACCAACATAGAGCTGCATATTCATAGTATCGTTTCTAGTAGATAGGAATGAGCCAGCTGCAGGGACCGTCTACTTGAGGGTCTCTATTGGTTAACAGACAGCTCCAAAACTACCCAAGAGGTAGAAGCTGGTGCAGAATTGCCAAGAGTAGAGATACTATTTGCTAGCTGAGGGATTGGACGAAGGCCAATAAAAATCATAACGAATAGTAAATCTGCTCACAAAGACATATTCTTCTACGAGAACTCCCAATAGTAGATCTGAGTTCAACAGTCATATTAATCAGGCACTGTCGCCTTAGAAGTCACTTACGTAAGTTACAATTGGTTAGATTTTCTCTCATGCACACTATGCAGGGAGGATGAATAATCAATAGTACACCTCATATGTGAAAACCCTGCTGGGGACAGGATCAGGCTCATTAAGTCTCATCCATCGAACTGCTAACCTTTTCAAGAATATTGAAACTTGCATGGTTGTCTTATGTATCATAATCTGAGTAATGAACGAAACAGTATTGGTTATTGATATGATTCGAGGTGGATCTAAGTAATTCGAAGTTACAACTGAAGTGTTGCAAAGTGTCTTTGCACGAATTTGTTCCTGATGTATCAGTCGTCGTAGTAGTATCCCAAAAAACAACTACAGCAGAAGACTGTTTCATTCATACGAACGGTTCAGGAGAATCTACAGAACTATTTAGTGCGATCGCTGGACAACTCAGAAGTCCTACAGGAAGCAGTTCACTGATCGAAACCATCAGAAGAAGATTGAATGGAGTTTGAATAGAATCACGCTGGTTGTTAAGAAGAGTTCCCTCAACAGCAGCGAACAAACTCAAAGATGAATGAGCACACGAACATGTCTATTGGCGCGAAGAAAAGATGTTAGTATTCTTTTCGATGATTGCAGAATCAGCAAATACTCTGACAATGATGATTGTCGCATACGACTAGATGGGAGGTAATAAGAAATCAAAGAACTGAGCAGTAGATTCATACTTACGAAGGTATCTCTCTAATGGTTCGGAGTGGCATTCACCACACGAGATAAGGTGAAAAACTTATTACATTTTTGGCTAATATTCTTGAGGTGGGCCTGAATAAACCAAATATCAGCAGGCCAAGAAGGTGCACTTCTGTTATTGCAGCAACACTTACAAGATATTTTCAAGCCTTTCAGCAGAATCCAACTAGGCGACGGTATCTATTTAAAAAACCAATGGGCAGCACGGATCCTCTGGAGATAATCCTGTGTTGATTCGAATATATCTTCCTTTCCCACCGCAGAACTGGTGCCTGAAGATCCTTTTGGATCAGAATAATTTTTCGATGTTCTCCATTCAAAATCAAGGAAGTTTTCATGTTGTAAGAATCTCCCTTAGGGCGATTATATTTTAATACAATAATTTTCATTAGAAAATAGTACATTGAAATTTTTAGGCATTGTCAATATTCGTTCAGTTCATAACATTGTGCCGACGGTGTATAATAATATTGTTTATATAAAGGTATAGCAAAAATCGAGATTGCTCCTTAATTATACTTGCTGAGTATAATTATACTCTATCTCCTTTTGTTACCTTACAAATAATCAAGGATGAAAAAGTATGTCAGTTATTATAAATTATAATGACTTTTACTCAACAGGAAGTAAGCGAAATGATGGACAAAAAGAATCACTTTTTTCTAATAGACATAAGTTTATTTTCTAGCCTCCATTTTCATTGAACCAAATAATATATTCGACTCTGATTCGGAATACTAGTTCTCGAGATTATTTTCTCCAAAATCAGTCAGGAGAGAATAGAACATTTTTCGGTCGGTCTGTAATGCTCCACCGAATGTTTTCTATTGCAATAAGAAAGAAATATATTTTCATTTATTAGCAATTCTGCTTATTGGTTTAGAATACATTGAATTCAATATTCAGCGTGAAAATCTTTAGCAATTTCAGGATTAAAACAAATTCATTCATAAAATATATAAATCAGTTTTAGATAAAAAATTCCTGGTAATTTTCATACTGATATAAAATATATCTTTATACAAGGTGTTCCAGATATGCAGTCATTAATTGTTACAGGAGATTTGTCATAAAAAACATGAAAAGAATGCTTATAAGCATATGTATAAAAGTTCTCTGTTCTGGGGATACAAAATGTCGAAGTTTAGATTTTTTTCACGTTTCTGTTGGTAACTCTTGGAGTTTTCAAGGGACCTAGCACCAATTTTCAAAAGAAGGATTTTCTTACTGATAAATTTATTACAATTACAAGTAAACGATGATTTCTACTAAAATATATTTTTAAATGCTTAACGCGTTTCGATACACAGTATCTTTACCAAGAGCGAATGAATACTACTATCAAATTTTTATATATACTAAAGAGGCAATCCACTCAGAGCTATCCGTACTTGAACTAATGTTTAGGAAATAAACTTATTAAGGGTGAGTTATTTATGTCTACCTGATCATTAAGAATTTCCGGTGAATACCTAAATGAGTTAATTTCAAGTGCTTCCAGAAGGTTGAGTTTTATACCTCTATTCTCAGAATGTAGGATTTTAAATTCTGAATTGAAAGAGTGACCATTTTCCTAAGATGATTTAAAGAATTTAAATCGGTTTTTCCATTGATGAAAGTTCGTTCATCTTCAGAGATTCTAACATTAAAATTTCTTCCTGTTCTACCTTTATAAAAACAATTGCAATCTGCACAATCCAATCTATAAATACCTGATTTATTTTTTTATTAATTGAAGATTTATGATTCCTGATAAATAAACTAAAATTTGTTGATGTTTTGAACGCTATATTTAAATTTGGGATTTCACATTATTGCTAATATTGCCTATACATGTTAAATTATTGAATTTCTTGTCTTGGTGTTTACCGATCATCTTAGGAAAATGGTCACTTTCACACTTTTAATTTGGAATTTAAAATCCTACATTCTGAGAATAGAGGTATAAACTCAACCTTCTGGAACCACTTGAAATTAACAGATTTAGGTATTCACCGGAAATTCTTAATGATCAGGTAGACATAAATAACTCACCCTTATTAAATTTATTTCCTAAACATTAGTTCAAGTACGGATAGCTCTGAGTGGATTACCTCTTCAGTATATATAAAAATTTGTTAGTAAGATATATTTGTAGTACCGTAAAGTGGGGTGACATTGATCAATTTTGAACAACTTTTGTTAATATTTTCAACAATTTTTATTATATTTCTATTTTGTTTTTTAAACCTCCTTAGATTCCTTCAGTACTACCGAATTTAGGCCTCAACTTAAGCCAATCATTCATCAGTATCTAGAAAAAAAATAAAACATGAGTGATCAATGTCATACCCCTAAGTGGGGTGACTTTGATCAGGCCTCTTTTATTGCATAGAAATGCTGGAGAATATGTTAGAAATGATTAATGTCGCCCTCTTCGAAATCGGTGTTGTGGAACAAAAGTTATTGGATATTTTGTATGAGGGGTGAGATTGATCAGACGGGGTGACATTGTTCAGCTCAATTACTACGGAATAAAAAGTGATTCAGAGGATATCATTTATTTAAAAAATACGGAAATAAACATTTAGCATTCCTTGATATTTTTATCATGTAGAAAATCATATCTTATTCTGTTTAACATTTTAACAAACAGGGTACCTAATAAAATAGAAAAATAAATATTTAGCCGAGCATTTATCATTCCTTGATATTAATGTCATTTGGAAAATGATATCTTATTATTCTGTCTGATATTTTAACACACTTAGGGTCTGGTAAAAGTGCCACAATATCACCAATTTGCACTGTTGAAACATCATTCTCGACGAGTTTAAATACACTTCGCGAATGAGCAGACTTTAAACCGACAACTTCAAAGACGTTATCTTTTAAAACTTTCTGAATGAGGCACACATAGCGAAATTCTGTTTTCTTTCTTGAACCAGATAGAAATTTAACTAAGACGAACTTTCCGAAGATAATATTGTCTAAAGTTGGCTCGAAATATTCTATAGGGTCTGCCGTCGGTTCATCTATAGATTCATCGTCTTCTGAATTATCATCTAATTGTATATTCTCATTTTCCTCCTCGCTGGACGAAAGTTGAGTACTCGGACCAGCAACAGATTTTCCTGGTTCAACATGTAAAAGCTTCTTTCGCTGTCTCTGAGGTCTATTGACATTATACCTTTGAGTTTTAGAAAATCGGTGAGACTATCCGCAACATTAGCTTCTACATTGTCAGAAGTGTTACCTGGTAATTTTCGAAGAACTCGATCAGGATTGAAAGGCACAAGACCGCAAGCTGCAAATCCAGAAATGAGATTGCGTGTAACACCGCTTCTTTCTTTAGAGTTGTCCTTAGGCAGAACTTCGTCCATGTTAATAATGCACTGTTTCAGTAGAAGAGGAAATTCGTTCTTAGGAATCCCAGAAGTTTTGGAATTTCAAACTTTCCAGGCTGATAGTGTTTTCCTCCAACTTTCTTTGAATGGACGAAAAAAAGCGACATCCAAAGGCTGGCAGATATGGGTGCAGTTGGGAGGGAGACAAACAAAAGAAATGTCATTTTCTTCACACGTTCTCAGTACTTCTGGATTAAAGTGTGAGGCCAAATTATCTCCCAAAAGGACTTTTCGTCCATTTAACCTTTTAGTGTGTGGTAGAAAACTGTGGAAAACCATTCGTGAAATGTGGGCATATCTATCCAACCGTGCGAAGTTCGGTTGAATCGAGTACCTTGCGAGCAGCATATCTTATCACAGCATGGTTTGCCCTTAAGAGCATTCTCAGTCCATGTATTCCACAAGTTTTCGGCCTTGTATATTACATAGGGCGGCAGTAGAGTGCCTGATGCTGATCCACACATCATTAAGGTCGTTGATGATTTTGAATGGTTGCAAACTTTTTCTGGGTATTTTGTACCTCTACGATAAATGCGCAACTTTTTCCTGGATCATCTGTAACATTTGATTCATCGTAGTTAAACACATTCTCCGGGGGAACACCATCCAGGGGACTCGCAAGTTGTTGAAATAGTCTCTTAGTATGGAAGGAGTCACCTGACTCCGTTTCGCACAATGTTGGACGATAATCTTTTTCCTGTGACATGTTGGTGCTTCTTAAGGAAACTGTTGACCCAGTCTTTACCAGGCAAGTTATTGTTGAATTTGTAAATGTTTCTACCACTTTTATCTAAATAACTTTTCACGAACATTCTTAGATCTTGTGGAGACAAGGGAAATCCCCAGTCTGCGCATTTCAGTATATTCGTCAAAATGGCTCTCTCTTCAATGTTTGATAGTATTGTCTGCCCGCCGATTTTTTTGAATCTGCGCTCATGAAATCTGTTGTTAAGGGTACCATAAGAAACATTGTAAGTGCGAGCTGCTTGGCGCATAGAAAGTGTATTATTTGTAACGTCTCGAAGGGCATTTTCTAGTTGTTCATCAGAAAAATTGTTGTAAGTTCTGCTGCCTAGCTTTCGCGTATATGTTCTGCCCATTTTTCAGTTTTCTGATTCTAAAAGTAAAAGAAACAGGTAGACATTAAAATCTGAAAACGATGGGGCGAGATTGATCACTTCTTGTTATTGTTGATCAATCTCGCCCCGTTTTGTTCAGGTCATTTTTGCGCGAAAAGTACATATCAACTAACCTTCCAAATTGAGCGCAGCCTTCACAATCGATGACAGGTAAATATCTTATGGTGCACAATCCTCGACGATTAACGAGTTTTTCCCGGGCAAGAAAAGTTTGCGACACTCAAATTTACACGTTTTTGACACGAAACTTTAGAACGCTGTAGAACGAACCTTCCTTTACACTGTCGCGATATGTACTACTGGATCGAAAGCCTAATGTGTTTACTATCGCCTGAAAAAAGCTGCCTGAGAATCAAAGCAAAGGTGGTGGGGAAATTTGGAATTGAACACAAAATGGCAGCGCGATCAATCTCACCCCGCGAGATCAATCTCACCCCACTTTACGGTATTCATTCGCTCTTGATGAAGATACTGTGTATCGAAACGCGTCGAGCATTTAATAATATATTCTAGTAGAAATCATCGTTTACTTGTGTTTGTGGAAATGGATTTCTATCACGTAAAAGCTTGGTCAATTGAATTTATAAATTTATTAACTTATTATTATGTAACTTTAATGATGTCCGAGATATCCGAGATGTACGATTTTTCCAAAATTCGAGAAAGTCCAGAACGGAGAGAGATATCAACAATGTTTAGGCACCACTAAACTAGGCCCTGAAAATAAGATCGAGAGCGGGGTTCATTTTTCTCTATCTGCAATATTTCACATAGCTGCCGTACAAATACATCGAAATTTGCTCACCCTGTACATTGAAATATTTCCAAACCATATTGCTCTTGATATACAATTTTTTGAAAGCATTCATCGACGCCTATATGAAGAAGGCACATTGAGGCGATACGAAAGAGCACGAAGGACGAGGGAAGTAAGAACGTTAGAGCTGGAACATGAGGTTCTTGCAATAATTCAAGATGATCCTGACATCTCTACTCGAAAAATTGCTGACGCTTCAGGTGTCAGAAATGGAACTGTTTGGCAAGTTCTTCATGAAAATTTGTTGTATCCATTCCACTTACAATGCGTACAAACACTTTTTCCTGCTCGTTTTGCGTAAGTTGATTCAAATTCCTCAATTTCTTAATATTTTCATAATAATCATATGTGGTGTTAAGAAATCCACATCAAACATTTGAAGATCGATTTCAACGTCAGTTCTCGTTAAACGTTTGGTTCGGCATTGTGGGGTAATAGAAATATTGCAGGAGTATCGAATAGACGACAAGGGTCTTCGAATCATCTCTAACCATTATTGGAAGCCGTAGGCGTTTTTTGTGAGGAGGAAGTGGAATCGCAGAGATTCCAGATTCGTCGGGGTGTCAGACAGGGATGTGTATTGTCCCCGCTGATTTTTAATGTTTATTCTGAAAAACAGTTTCGGGAAGCTTTGGCGAGATTGAGGACGGCATTTTCTTGAATGGTGTTTTGATCAACAATCTGTGATACGCAGACGATACTGTTCTTTGGGCAAGCACAAGTGACGGACTGCAAAAGATCATTGAAAGCGTGGTACAAGTTTGCGAAAAATACAGCATGCGGCTTAATACGATAAAAACTAAAATCATGATAATAACCAAATATAACCAACCTCACGTACAATTTTATGCCGGAGGTTCTCACATTGAAACAGTTACAATCATCTGAATAATAACTGGGAACAGATTAGAGAGATCAAAATACGTATTGAGAAAGTCAGAGCCTACTTCAACAACATGAGAGCTGTTTTATGTAATTTTAAGTTAAATTTACAAATAAGAACTCGTCTATTGAGGTGCTATGTGTTCTGTATATTGCTGTATGGTGTGGAGTCTTGGACGTAGATTGATGCTGCTTGTGAGAGGATAGACGCCTTCTAAATGTAATGTTACCGTCGCATGTTTCGAATATCTTGGGTACACCATGTGACAAATGAAATAGTTCTCGAACGCATGAACAAAGAGGTTATGGCAACTAAAGAGAGAAAACTCGCATACTTTGGGTATATAATGCAGAATGATAAGTGTGAAATCCTCCATCTGGTCATGCAAGGAAAGATGGACGGTAAGAGGGGACCTGGAAGACGACGAATCTCATGGCTAGCCAATCTGGGGCAATGGAACGGGAAAAGATCTCAGGAATTATTTCGAGCTGCATTCAATAAGGTAATATGGGCCAAAATGTTTGCCAAATGAGGATAAGGCACAGTAATAAGAAGAAGAAGTATTATCAAAGATAAAATAACATAAGTCTGCAAAAAAAAAAGTCGGGAGCTGTTTTGGTTTTTTGTGTAATTCTTATGTTTTTGGGTGTGCTGAATTCTATGCTAAACTAGTTATCATCTTAAAATAAAACATAATTTTTTTTTATAAAGTAATTTATAATTGTGTATCAAAACTTATGTTCTTATCTAAAATACATTAATTAGTGGGCACTAAACACATTTCTTTTTCCCAGTGAGATTCCTTTTGGTACATTTTCGCTTGTGGGAAGCATCTGGAAGGTCTCTTTTAAGCGTCCACTAGTAGTCTGCCATCATTGAGACGCTCCATCTTCCCTGGTATCTTTTTACCATCTCCTTAATATCTTGGTGAAATCGTTCACCTTGCTCTTCACTCACATCTCCTAAATTTTATGGAAAATAGTCGAGGTGGGAATGAAGAAAATGTACTTTTAAACTCATTAAGCAACCCAAAGCTTGAAATGCTTTCGACATTCTTTTGACGATTTGTTGGTAGTTAGGGTCTTTGCTATTGCCTAAAAATTTTGTTATAACTTAATCTTAAAGGCAAATCCACCCTTCTCTTTGAGGATCCGTCATGGTTGTGACGAACAGTGGATCAGCCATAAGTCGTCTAATATCTGGTCCAACGAAAACACCTTCCTTCAACTTTGCCACCGAGAGGCCAGGAAACTTTGTTATTAAGTATTTGAAGCAATTTCCATCTCTTGGAAGTGACTTTACAAATTGCTTCATCAATCCCAGCTTTATGTGAACTGGTGGTAAAAGAACTTTATGAGGAGGCACCAAAGTTTCATGCAGGACATTCTTTTCGCCAACTTTAAGCTCCCTCGCAGGCCAACACTTTTTGGTCCAGCGATTTGTTCGGTCTCTACTATCCGTTAGACACAAAAAGCAAGGGAATTTGGTAAACCCAGATTGCTGTCTGAGCGCCATGACCAAGATTTTGAAATCACCGCACACTTGCCAACCATGATCTTTATATTTTAATTTACAAAGAATCAATTCCAAGTTCTTGTAGGTTTCTTTGAGGTGTACGGAATGGCCGACAGGAATGGAAGCATAGAAACCGCCGTTGTGAAGCAGAACTGTTTTAAGGCTTCAATTTGAAGAATCTATAAAAATACGCCACTCTTCTGGGTCGTATGAGATCTTAAATATATTCATTAAACCTTCAATATTGGTGCAATAAACCAACTCGTCCTCTTGGGCAAAGTAGGAAGTAAATTGCTTTTCACGATATCTAAACCAGTTGGAAGACACTCCCGGCAAAAGTAAGTTCCTGCTTTTGAGCCTTGATCCAAGCAACTCAGCAGCGTTTTTGGAAAGATTCAAGTCTCTTACCAAATCATTAAGCTCGCCTTGGGAAAACAATTTTGGACTTCTGTCATCTTCAAATTCAAAAGTTGACTGGTCATCAGGTGTAGATACAGCACCATCTTCGTCAGAACTTGGAACCACTTCCAAGATAGCAGGGACCTTGGGCACTGGTATTTCGGTCCCATAAGTGGTGGGACGAATAGCTGATTGCAGATTGGGGTATGAAATTGACTGCTTTTTGAATTATACCCTTTCACATTGCACGAACAAAAGTAACAATCATCACTATGGTTCTTTTTCTCGCGCCATACCATAGGAATCGCAAATCGGAAAGCTTTTTTCTTGCCCTCAAACCAGTTTCGAAGGTCTTCAACACATCGTTTGCAGACTTTAAGAGGTGCCCATACTTTATCCTGATCTCCAAGTTTGAAGCCAAAATACGCGAAGTATACTTTTTTTACGTCCGTAATATTAACTTGTTGCTTTAATGTCATATATTCCCCACAAATGTAACAAAAACTATCCGAAGAATTCACACACTTCCGCACAGACGACATTGCACTGTATTGAACCAAGATCTATAAAACAATGATGAGTTAACACGTAATTGTCCCGCGCCACTTCTACACTATCGGAGCGCGCACGTTCGGGTTACAACATGTTTATACTTGTTAATGTAGGTCAAACAGGGTCTTCCTTATTTAGAAATTAATGATAGTTATGTCCTGTAAACATTTTAAAACAATAATCAAAATAAAATTATACTTATCATTTATACGACAAGTTAATCCCTTTTTAGCCCAAAAAATCCGTTTTTTGTAATAAAATTTTGCGTTTTGTAAAATGACCTTACGTTCTGGAATTTTTTGAGTATGTTTTTTGTTTTCAGAACACCTAAATATATAGAAATCAGTTGAAAATATCCAGACAGCATTTTTGTTGCAGACCTGTGTAATAAATGAACGTAACATACCTTCATTCATGCATGCATTATAATAAGTCTTTGCAATTCTGACTGGATGGATATCAGAAGGTCGAATAGGTTCTTGAAGAATAGTCCTGAGCTGTTTCATAACCATCTCGCCAACTTCCATGAATGAATTGTATGCAAGAGCTTCGTCAGGAATGGTTTTGTTTTCTATGAACCCACCACATGCGAAAGCGTAGAAATCTTCACATGGATCTACTTGTTCGTTTAACCTCTCCAAAACATGTGATGCCGCGTGAACACAGCCGGAAGTGAGACATACTCCTTTGGGTACTCCATATTGTCCGTCTAAAAATGAAATACAAAATTTAGTTATGCATATACGGTTTTCAACATCTTGATTTATGACGTTGTAAATGTATTGTTTATTAAATTGAACTACGGTACTCCAAGAAATTATCGCACCACCGTATACCACAAATGAATGTTCGTGCATTCATCATGGTAGCAGATGTTCTTATGATTTTTTGTCTTCACATATATATATATATATATATATATATATATATATATATATATATATATATATATATATATATATATATATAAATAGGGTTTTACCCCGACGAGTTGCCCATATCTGTTCATGCAATCAAACTGATTTCATGAAAAATATAAAATCCACCACCCGGTAATTAATACCATTGCCAGGCAATGATTATAATCAAAACATATCCTGGAATAATTATATATTAGGATAACGTTAAATGTTATGAGAATATATCAATCTACCAGAATATATACATACTATAGCATCATCAGACAATGATATCAATGTACCAACGAGTAGTGTCAGAGGCTTTCTCCCGGAAAAATCCTGTGTACGGACCTTAGTCAAGTAACACTGAATATTACTCATTAATAGTTTCCTTTGTGTGAAGTGGTGAACGATCGAATAGAATACTGCTCTGAATATAAATATGACAAAATTGTCAGTTAATTATATTACATTTATATAAACAAATAAATAAAATATGAAATGAGATTCTGAGCAGTATAAACTAAAGAGAAAACCTATGACTCTACCTCATTATTTTTTCGGAAAGAAACTTACGAATAATATTACAAGATTTGATGACTGTTATCTTTTGTAACTGTTCAGACAAATTTTTCTTCAGACCCAAAATCTCAATACTTTTGTGAAGATTTCTAGGAATAACACCTGCTGTGGAAATAATAATCGGTAGAATAAATATTTTCTTCATTTTGCACATTTTTTAATCTCGTCGCCAAGCATCATATATTTAGAAATTTTTCATTGTATTTATTTTGTATATTATGTGTGTCGGGTATAGCAATATCAATTATATATGTTATTTGATTCTGTTTATCATTAAGAATGATATCTGGTCTATTGTGTTTTACAGCTCTGTTGCAAAGAATTGTTTTATCAAAATAAAGTTTATATTTGTCATTTTCACAAATAATCTCAGGTTCATATTTGTGAAATTTTTTCTTTTGGGAATTAGGTCATGTTTAATTCCTAGATTAAAATGAATAATAATAGAGACGGCATTATGTCTTTCTAAATAATCTGTTGAAGCAAGGACTGAGCAAGATGATAATATATGAAAAACTGTTTCTGAAGAACAGAAACATCTACGGCAAGAATCATCTATATTTTGTTTGATGATGTGTTTTCTATAATTCCTCGTGAAAACAACCTGATCCTGGATCGCAATTGCCAAGCCTTCTGTTTCAGCAAACAATTCTCCAGATACTAACCATTTATTCGATGCAATTTCATCAATATAATCATTTTTCAATTCTTTAGGTGCTTTCCGTGTAATTCCTTCTGCATCCAACTTTCTCTTTAGAATTATCATACATCATATACTATATCAAAATCTACCTTTTGCATTGTCAAGTTCAGAGGTGTAAGATTATAATCTGAAGCAACAACAATATCATGTAATTAAGACGTTCTCTGTTTATCATGAAAATGGGAACGTAGATGAAAAATCTGTTTACTATGAAGATTATTCAAATCAGTTAATCCACGACCTCCAAGATGTCTAGGTAGTGTAACTCTCTGAACAGCTGACTTTGGGTGGTGCTTATGATATTTACAGAGCATTTTCCTCGTTTGACATTGTAATTCATTTAGATCAGTTTTAGACCATTTAATAATTCCAAAAGAAGATGTAAGAATAGGAACGGCATAGGAGTTGATGGCTCTGAAAAGGTTTTAACTAGTTAAATGACTCTTGATGATAATTCTAAGTCTTTTGTAATATGAACTTCTAATATTTCCTTTAGTGCTGCTATGGTTAATTGTCTTCTCTTGACAAAATACAAGATATTTATATGTATCTCCTTGATGCATTGGCTCGATTTCGATATTGGAAATCTTTATATAATCAGAGGTGATTTTTCCTTTTTCAATAGAAAGATTTTTACATTTTGGAAGCCCAAATTTCATATGAATATCATTGGAATAGTTGAAAGTAATCTCAAATAGACTTTTTGAATGTGATCTGGTTCCGGCATATAATTTAATATCATCTAAATAAATTAAGTGACTTAATTTGAATTCAGTTGATAGACTCTTTATTTTGAAGCCGAAACTAGTAGCATTTAATTCATGAGATAATGGATTAAGGCAAAGACAATACCAAAGAGCACTTAAAGAATCACCTTGAAAAATGCCTCTTTTGATTGGAATTACTTCGGATTTTAACGATTGTTTTGAAATATTTAAATGAAGACTGGTTCTCCAATTTTTCATTACAAATTCAAGAAAAAGACGAAGTGTCTTATCAATTTTATAAATTTCCAAAATTTCTTGAAGCCATGAATGGGGAGAACTATCAAAAGCCTTTTGGTAATCAATGAAGGCTGTATGAATATTTCTCTTCTTAGTTTGAGCTTGATTCAAAGTAACAGAATCAATTACAAGTTGCTCTTTAGTACCAAGGTGTTTTTTTCTACATCCTTTTTGTTGTTCGGAAAAAATATTATAATTCTCCAAATGTGCATAAATTTTTGGGTAATACATGCAGTTAGAATTTTATATATTGTTGGAAGGCAAGTAATTGGTCTATATTGAGACGGATCAATAGAATTATCACTTTTCGGTTTTAAATAAGTAATTTTTGTGTGAAAAATAAAGGAGTAGCTGAGGGTTCTTTATTATAAATGAAAATATTCAGCCAATTTTTCATGAACGCAAGAGAATTTCTTGAACCAAAAGTTATGAATACCATCAACACCTGGAGATTTACAATTTTTCGTGTGTTTAATAACTGATGTTATATCTTCGTTTGAAAATTTTCCAAATTGCATGCATTCTATTTCAGAAAATCGAGACCTTTCATTTAAAATCCAACTTTTATATATATATATTCTTTTGAAAAGAGAGGATTTACAAAATTTGAATAATTGTATTTACAATAAATACTTATATCTATAATTTTGGTATGATAAGCTTTCACAGAATGATTTTGGTTATGTACAATAGATGATTTCTTTTTTCATTTATTGTACTAGGTGGACCTGAAGGATAAAACTTTCAATATAAATAAAATGATACACTTTCGTCTGATTTCTATAATGTTTAATTCTGATACACACTACCGGTTTCGATAGTTTCTAGTGTCTAGAGCTAGAGGGCGGTGGCAGACGGCCTCACCCTCGTCGCCCGGTGTGATACCACCACATCCAGCTATAGGTCCCGTGAATTGGTCACCTGTGTGACTAAGTTTCGGGATCTGGCGGAAGATCCGGTTTCCAGCGTGGGAAGGATTGGCAACGAAGCATGATGAGCTCTTCTGGGACAAAATTATCCGGAATTGAAATAGTCCCCATTCGGATCTCCGGGGGGATTACCTTGAGAGGTTCATGATGCGGGTAAGTCGAGCACTCCTCCGGCGAATTCACTAATTCATTCACGTTCTAGAAAAGAAAGCAAACTCTCGATAGAGTTCTGCAATATCAGAGTACTGGGGCACAACAACGAGAATGTCGATGCAGTCTACCGGCATCTGCAAAACGCACAACCCCATGTGCTGGCCCATAATAATCTCAAGATACAAAAACTAATCCCCTAAATAGACTTGAAGTTCTCTACCAAGTTAATGAAATTATCTGAAACGGAATGAATTTCTTGAGAACCACCCGTAAAATGGTAAATAGGACAATCGTGGACTAAAAGTCTTATTATTTCTTCAGCTGCACTACATTCACATGCCAAACTTCCTACAGTATTCCATTTGAACAATATACTATTCTTACGACCATGTCCTGTCCTGGGAAGATTTAATGTACACCAATTTTTCCTACTTATATCGAAACCTGCAACTCTTTTGGAAGGATACTCTATGAGAACTTTATTGAAAATATCAACTTCCTGCCATTCAGTTTTCCAAAGATCAACAGCCTTCACACGTGCACGTAAAGTCAATCGACAAAATAGGTTGCCTAGATTTCAATCTCAGGTTAGGAGGATTTTGAAGATGTGTATTATCGGAAAAACTTCTGGAAATGAGTGATACTTATCCCAAGATGATTTAAGAGCTAATTTCATGCGAATATGAAAAGGAACTATATTACAAATAACCGGAGGCCATAGGGTAGCAGTTGAACTGATACATACACTTATAACTCTCAGAACAGTTCAACTGAGAATCAATTTTATTGACATGAGCACTATTCAACCACACCTGACAGAAATATTATGCTGCTGAATATACTAAAGCTGAATCAGTAGTTCGCAAAGTAGGGACTCCGGCACCCCAATTAGATCCACCTAGTTTATGTAGTATATTGTTTCTTGTTTTCAACTTCTGACATAATTTATCAATAAGAAATTTGAAAGTCCAAGAACGATCTAGCTTTACACCAAGATATGTTGGAGTGAAATTATGAGTTAATAGTGATTGATTGAAGAATACTCTTAGTTGCCTATCTTCCCATGACGATGAAAACAAGAAACCTCAGTTTTTGAAGGATTTGGACATAAACGCCATTTTTTGAAAAAAATGTTCAGAATTTCTAAATCGAAAGTCAGTGTTTGCTCAATTGTTTCGAAGTCATAGAGTAGAAAACCAAAGCAACATTATCAGCATAAATGAACTTTGTAGAGGAAGAGTGAAGAGATGAGGTGTAAGAACAGATCCCTGAGGCAGGCCATCATTTAGAGTGTAAAATCTACTGCTTTTCTCACCGATAAAAACTCGAAGTCTTCTATTAGATAACATATTTTCAATCAACTTAACAATTTTCCACATTGTACTACTTCAAAGAGTTTATAAACTAAACCATCCTTCCAAACTGTGTCATATGCCGAAGAGAGATCTACAAATACAGCGCCGATTTTAAGTTTACCCTGAAATCCTGTTTCAATGAAAGTGGATAAACCTAAAACTTGATCAGATTAATTCCAGTTTTTTCGAAAATTTCCTTGAGAAGTGTAAAGAGCTCTGTAAATGATTGGTTTTAAACTCTGATAAAGAAGTCTTTTTAAACAGAAATACTACCTGAGCTGAGTGTGTCATTGTAAAAGAATAGTAACCACTTTTTAGAGTTATTTCCTAGATGTTTAAACAATTCAGGGAAAATTCCATCAAATCCTGGAGCTTTACGAACTTTGGTAGATTTTATTGCATATTTGAGCTCTTCTTCCTCGAAAGGATTCGATAAATCCTATACCGTGATATCATTCCTCCTCTTTTTTTGTAAGATTCGTTTCATTCTATTCCTGTCATATCTACTAATCTTCACTTTTTTTCTCTAGCGATCACATAATACGATTTGTTCAGTTTTTGCATAACTGGTCTACATGTTGACTTCATCTGAAACCTTCATCCAAGTGCACCAAAAGAAATTTGAAACAATTTCTACACCCTAACGTATCTCCTTTGCAGTTGGACACAATAGGATCCTCGTTGGAATTTATTAATCCAAAGTATATACATTTTGTTTCAGCCACATTTAGTATGAGTGAATTTCCAAAACATCAAAGGTTGAAAGTGTTATAATCTCCTCACAAATCTTGGAGGGGTTCCTAGGAGTCCGCGCTGTGACCGATATGGAAGTATCATCAGCAAATATTGTGATTTTATCTTCATTTATACGATCAGGCAAATCCTTAATAAAGAGAAGAAATAATAGTGGTCCCAGCACGGAGCCCTGAAGAACCCCTAACTTATTCCAAAATTTCTCAGAACAAACCTCCCGAACCTTGACAGACAAAGGACGGCTCGAAAGGAAACTACGTATCTATGAAACTTATGACTAGGCAGTCAAACGTCCGCGACAAGTCGAAAAAAAAGTCCAGCCACAAGAAGACTCACTTCAACCCACTAGAGACAAACTCAACTAAATCAAAGGCAGCTGTTTGAGTTGTACGTCCGACCCTGAAACCATGTTGACTTTTAGTGATGATTCCAAATCTATCTATAAAGTCAGCCATACGATTAAATACTACCTTCTCAATGATTTTGAAGAAGACACTCAAAATTGAGAATGGACGATAATTAGCTATGTTAGCAGCATCATTCTTTATATCTACAAGTAGTCCTGTTGCTATCTTCAGAAAAGAAGTGGAATAAGTCTGTAAAAACATTACTTTCGTACCTACCCTTTGTTTGTCGGACAAAAAAACCAACATTTATCGGGAAATACCGCGATGTTATCTATGTTCACGTTTTAGGGATTCTAATCCTATTACACAAGAATAAAGTAAAAACAAATAGAATATGAAGCCGAAAGGGTGAAAATATAGAATTTACTCACGCGGAAGTATTTCAGTCCATAATACAGCTTGTGAATTTTTCGAAAAAAAAGTATAACACCAATTGTACAATAAAATATATGAATATAATTGCCATTGACTTAAAGCACTTCCTTCTGCAAGATATAATTTAGAACATAAAGATGAATATCTCCACGATTCGTTAGACACGAAAAACATATAAACTAGGAAACATAAGAAACAATAAACGATTTTCATTTTGTAAATTAAATTCGGCATGTCTCAAATGTATAATCTGTATTCTCTGAATTAACAATGGACGTGTATAGAACAAATTGTGATGAAAATGCTTTATCAAGTAAAGAAATAACATTACATGGCTACCCACCTTGATATTAATCTTTGGAACCAAGTGAGTAATTTCTGTATTTACTTGTTAATTCAATTTTGGAATCATTTTTTTAATGAACGTTCATATTATCAGATACATTAACAGGTTTCTAATTCATGGTTGTTGAGTTCGCTGCAATTTGAATAGGAAATCAATCGAAACCATGTTTTTTATTTTCTCCAGTTCTGGTCAGCTGAATGTTTTAATTATTTGGGTATCCGGTAGATTCGTTTACCAGATATCGAGATTATATCATTTGGTTCGCTCAGGGCACCTGTGGGGGCTACTGGCGCTTGTGTGCAAAAAAGGATTTTGGCGCTCCTTAAGGCATTTTGGATCATGTTTTTTTGAAGGTCGGAGGTAGGTATGTAGGTGCTTGAAGTAAAGCAAAAAACTGAACTTTAGAAGTCATATTTATTTGTAGACTAAAATATCAAAATGAAACAAACAGAACAAAACCATAACTAAATAAATACTTGTTCACACCCATTTTAAAACATTCACTTAAGTAATGGGATACAGACACTTTGACTCGTTGTTTATTTATACTAGAAAATAACCTAAAACTAAAAATCACATTTTTATTCAAATAACAGAAATATTGCCTGATGTCTATATATATATATATATATATATATATATATATATATATATATATATATATATATATATATATATATATATATATATATATATATATATATATATATATATATATATATATATATATATATATATATATATATATATATATATATATATATATATATATATATATATATATATATATATATATATATATATATATATATATATATATATATATATATATATATATATATATATATATATATATATATATATATATATATATATATATATATATATATAAAATTAAACATGAGGCTATATCTACCAAGATATTTATTTCTGATCAAAACGAAAAAATAGGTCAATTTTTGTTTCAAGGGGGACATCTTTTGGGGTACAAAACTTGCCTGAAATATCAACCCCTTAAGCGGGGTTGCAATCCTTGAATATTTTGAATAGGGAAGATGGGTCGAGTGATGACTCAAAAGAAAGGTGGTATCTTTGTCTACATTGCCTTGAACGAATTACCATTTTCAATTGAAAACTGTATAAAAGATTCTCTTCTATACGTCTAAAAACAATCCAATAACGATGAAATTAATTCGTTACTTTCTTAAGATTAAAAGCGGCTTGTAGAATTCCAATACGTGATCAACTAAATAATCATGAATTAGATTCTTATCTATATCAAGGCCTCATTTGTTTTATCTACCTAGTTAATTAATTGTACAACATTGGTTGAATGAATTTTGCGAAAGGCTAATGATAGAAATCGAATCAATAGAGATAGACAAAATCTGTTTCGAAAAACTCAGGTATACATTTTTTACTAGTTGAGTATTTTGTACCGATTATTTTTTATAGATACGTTCTTGCGTGAGAATTCTGTTTTTGAGAATATTCAAAGAATTATCGATCAGAGCGCACGAATAATGCTAGGATTATACAGGGTGCTTCAACGAAAACTAAACAGAGGCTATATCTACCAAGATTTGCATTTCTGATCAAAACGCAAAAACAGGTCAATTTTTGTTTCAAGGGGGAAATCTTTTGGGGTACAGAACTTGCCTGAAATATCAACCCCTTAAGCGGGAGTTGCAATCCTTGAACATTTTGAATAGGGAAGATGGGTCGAGTGATAATTCAAACAAAAGGTGATATCTTTTTCTACATCGTCTTCAACGAATTTCCATTTTTAATTGAAAACTGTAAAAGATACAGGGTGAGCAACTGAAAAATGGGGAATACTATTTCCCTGAGGCTATTCAAGTTTCAGTGAAGTAAAATGGAACAGGTCCATCATGAACAATGGCAGTCATCATCAAGTACCATCCTCATCTCGAATTTCAACCCCTAGAGCAGGAATGACCACCCTTGAAAATTTGGAAGAAGGTAGATGGATCGCGTGATACCTCGAATGAAAGGTATTATCTTTGTCTGCATCCCCGTGAACGAATATTTTCATTGTTGATTGAAAACTGTAGAAGATACAGAGTGAGTTACTGAAAAATAGAGGAGACTATTTGAAGCCCTGAGTTATTCAAGTATTAGTGCAAAAAAATGGAACAGATTCATTCCATATCAAATGTCATCTTTGATCTAAATGAATCTATTCCAGTTTTTTGCACTAATATTCCAATAGTCTTGGGGCGATAGTCTTGTCTATTTTTCAGTGGCTCACTCTGTATCTTCTACAGTTTTCAATCCAAAATGATCTTTCACGGGAATGCAGACAAAGATAATACCTTTCTTTCGAGTTATCACTCGACCCATCTACCCTCTTCCAAATTTTCAAGGGTTGTCATACCTGCCCAGGGGTTGAATTTCGAGAGAGAATGGTACTTCTTTCGCTTGCACAAGAATTTCTCGAAATAATTGGTCAGATCTATATTGCTGGAAGTGATCAACTAAATTTTCTAGGTAGGTTTGGCATACTTTAATATTAATTGTAGCACGTTGCATTTGTTTGCTGACAATATTTATATAAAATAAAATGTTATGCAGAATGATAATTCCACAAATAAATTGAAAATTTTGTACAGACGGTAAGAGGGAACTCGCTTTATGTCTTGTATCAATGTGAAAGGAATTATTTTCAGCCACTTCTAGAAGACTTTTGCAAACCTTAATTAAATAAACTTTAAGGGGCTTTATTGCGTCAATTCTGCTGGACCATCTTGTCTCACTTGGAGGCTTTAAACTTAACCCGGGGACATTTTTTCTCAAAACATACAACCTTTTTGTGGGTGACGAAAAAAAATTATATAACTCTTACACAAGATTAAAAAAGTTTATTGTAGCACCTGACACCTCAGAAGCTTCATTTACTGTTAAGTTCAAAGTATGAGCCGCACAAGGTACAGAAAGATCTTTCGGATTCGCATCAAGAATGCGTTTTTGAAGCCCAACATGTTTTCCCTTCATATTTGTCCCATTATCATAACTTTGTCCCGTAATGTGTTTTAATTCTAAATGTATATATCCCTTCTCCTGTAGAGTCCAGTATTGGATTAAACGCAATAAAACTTTCTCTAACTTCAAACCTTTTTGAAGTGGTGTTAAGGACAACATACCTCAGAACAAGACTAATTTGCTCAGTATGAGTAGTGTCTGGTGTACAATCTAATATTATTGAAAAATATTTTGAACTGCGAACCATTTCTAAAATATTATTTCTTACTTTGGACGACAATAATTCAATTATTTCATCCTGTATTTGCACGCCTAAATAATGAGTCATTTTAACAGATTTTTTTGGGAGTTATACACTCGGCTAACGTGCTGTCTCATCATTGAATCAAAAGAGGCAATCATCTCAACAGCTTTTAGAAGATTTCCATTATCATGTTCGAAAAGCAATTGAGACGAACCTGGTTATGCCAAGCATTGTGTAGATAAATACTTAACAATCGCAATAATTATTTATAACATGTCTCCAATATCTTTTTTCGTTTCTAAAATCCGCAGATGATGAGCATTAACAGTCATAGATGTCTCCAACATTTTTTTCAAATTGACCCAAGTGTTTATATAACTGTTGTGTAAAATTGACGTTTCGTGTCTCTTGCTTAGCAAAGACAAGTGCTGCCAATCAGATACTCCATTTGTATCACAAAAAGCGTTAGGAGTTTTACATTTACGAAACAACTTACAACAAAAACAAAATACAGAATCTTTAGAAATAGAGTCAATACGCCAAGCCTTTTCGATTTTTTCTCCATTAGTTAGATTTCTTTCAAAGCATTTGCACAAAACTTTCTCTTATCTTTATTACTAGGAAAGCTAAAACTGATGTCTATCGAAGGCGGACCACGTTTAACCAATATTCTAGCCATCTCATTGGTGATTCTTTCGGGCCAAAAACCGGGGTCAGACGGAATTGTATTGATACTAGCCTCATTACAGCCTTCATCGAAAGTGTCGCTTGCAGCAGGTATTTCTGTAGCTGACATCACCGAACTTTTTACACAAGCTGAATTACCTGAAGTGGATTGTTCAAGTGCTGTAGACGAGGATGGTGTCATCGCTTCATCGGGCACTACATCAGTAGGAGCTGTTTTGCTGCTACAACCGCTGCCCCTTGTTGCAGGACCTGATGTTACTGTTGAAATTTCAGATGGTTTACTCACGGTAATTGATATAACGTCTTTAGAATCTTGAGATTCGGACGATTCGGCCGCATCAACATCGATAGTCTCCGTGGAAACATCGATTGTTTTGCAAGAAATGCTTTAAAGATCCAGCCATTTTTCCCCTTTCTTGTAGTCTCAGTTTCTTTTGTTCGCAAAACTTCTCACCGGAAGGTCTCTTTCTTTTATCCTGAAAAAACGAATAAAAAATTAGTACTCATGGGAATTAGGAATTAACTTCTAAAGTAACCACAATAATAAGCACCATATGGGTAGGGTAGGAAATATTCTCAAGAAGTTAACTAAGTAGCCAACAGTTTTTAACCCTTTACAGGGCAGATTATTATTAAGTGAGATATGGCCGATTAAAGTTTGCATATTTGAGTAAAAAGCAATTTGTTCGAGTCTTTTCAGCTTAAACCCTTTCAAAAATGAAGGCAAAAAGATATTAAACTAATTTGATCTTATAGCCCTTAATAAACCATACAAAATGGTTTTTTAAAAAGATCAATAGCATAGAAACTAAGCGAGTTATGGATAAAACCAGTTACTTTTTAAACTCGTACATGACATTTCAATCAATAAAAAGATATTTGGCTAAAAAATTAATTATAACCAGTATCCTATAAAGGGTTTATGTTGATAGTATAAAGTAGGGTACACTTACCATTTTATAAAAAATCAAGCCGTTGAAATTGCAGTTAGCAGGTATTCGGCACTTAATTTAAAAAAAGTAGTAAACAAAATATTACACAACACAACACCACACTTGACAAAATACAAATAACTTTATATGTAAAAATTAATAGGATTTCTTGTTTTGACTGATTTAAAACGCCTGTGGTGATGCATCGCTTTTATAGCGCTCCAGGCGTTAATCATGTCTGAACAGGAAAAATCAAGAAACTGCCGCCTGACATGTTCTCGCAACATAGAAATCGGCAGTAACTGGATGATATACTAATAAAATTTCGTGTATATTTATACCTAATCCTATTTAATTTCTCAACGTTTATTTCAATTTTTCTTGGGACCCTGGGTTTTGGCGCCCATAAAGAATGGCGCCCGTATGCATTGCACACTTTGTTGCGGGGGCCCTGAGTTCGCTTAATTTTATCAATTAAACGACCGCCAAATATATGGGTCAGATTTTTGATTGTCCTAAAAGAATATAAATTTCCTTTGATCTATCTTCAAAAGTGGACATTTTGATTGAAAAAAAAAGCCTTATAGAATATAATCTAAAAGAAAAGACGCGAGTTATTTTAGAGAATCAGTTGTTTAAACCAATATTCACATTATTGGTGTATTTAGTATCAGCTTCAATCAAGATTATGTATTAAAATTCATTTAATTCGATGTTCAACCACTTTGGTACATATCGAAACCATCAACTATGCGTCAAAATACTAGGTGGGGTGAAAAGTAACCGCTTTGGCAATGAAAAGTTTTTTTTTTGAAAATGTTTATTTATTTTTTCAAAGTAGCCCCTTTTAAGCTCGATACACTTATTCCATGGATTTTATAACTACCTAATCCCATCCGAAAAGTAATTTTCCGGAAGATCTGCAAAATATTTCTCTGAGGTAATTTAAATCGGGCGAATACGGTGGATGCGGAAGCAATTGGAGCCGTAAATCATTGATTTTAGCTGAGGTTGCGATGCTCTTGTAAGGCCGTTATGAAGTAATTTCGGCCTTTAATCGCTTCAATAGTGCACAGTAATATTCGCTGGTTTTCCTTTTTCGAGGTAGTCGACGAATAGTATGCCATGACAAACCGACGCCATAACCTTTCCGACCTGTTGAGCCTCCCTCGGTCGCTTAGAAGCACGCGTGCCGGATTCAGGCCGTTGGTGGACACTCATTCTGTTTTCTGATGTGTAATAGTGGATCCAGATTTCATCAGAAAGGACCAATCGACTCCAAAAGTCCTCCCGATTCCGCATCAGCAAGTCCAAACACTCTTTCGAAGTGCTCGCGCGTTCGTATTTTTGATCCGAAGTCAGCATGCGCGTCAATCAGCGGCAGGATAACTCTTTCATATGCAGAATCTCGCCCAAAATATAGGGTGAGGGCTTATAACTAATCTTTGTGGCATCTGCTAACTCGTGAACCTTCGCTTTCCGGTCAGCCAACATCATTTCATGTATTTTTTTGACGTTGTCCTTGCAACCGCATCGGAGGTCCTGTCGCTGCGGACTTCATCGGTGTGGAGTTGGGGCCACCACGAAACTCCCAAAACCAATATTTAGTGGTGTATTCTGACGGGGCAATAGCCCCATAATATTTATCATTCAAGAGTCATTTTTATAGCCTTGCTTGCTATGTAAAATCTTTTCTGAGATTTGTGCGATCCAGCCGAAACGTCGTCAACGACAACCAACGAATAGTCAATACCAGGATCAACGGACGAGAAACCGGAAGAAAGAATCAACATTTAACTACGTCTGGGAAAATCTACGCCTCAATATATATATATATATATATATATATATATATATATATATATATATATATATATATATATATTCAGAAGTGTAAAATAAGAAGATATCATTCGAAGAGATAAGTTTATGAAAATATCAACAAATAACATTTGCGAAGAGACCAATCAACTAGCATCGAATGGTTACTAATCATTTTCTAAAATCGAGTGTTTCCTCCCCGGGCCCTAATTACTGCCGGTATACATCTAGGAAGCCCCTCAAACAAACTTTGTATGTATTCTTGAGTCACTGAGTTCCAAATTACATGAAGCAGATTTTCTAGTTGTGGGAGTGTTCTACAAGGCATCCTTCGTTGCTGAATTTGCCACCCCATGTTGTATCAAACATGTTCTATGGGATTCAAGTCGGGACTTCTGGATGGCCATCTTAAAATATCAATTTCAGCATTTTGCATAAATTCTATAACTACTCAAGCTGCATTCGACCATTCTGGAATACCCCAATTTGCATGTTCCCTCGCAAACTGAAGTCTTGCAACTCGATGATCTCTGGTGAGACGTGGGCCGGTAAAAGCCACCCTTGATCTGAATGTTAGTTTTTTGTCAGATTTTCTGATAATTTCTGTGAATACGAAAATAAATGAGATTTCAAAAGAAAATTACGAAAACCTGCATAAAAAACTTTCAACCTTAGTAAACAAAAAAGAAAAACAGAAGCCTCAGCAACCTATGATCCAAACAGATGTTATCGAACGATCCGATATCACTTTTTATTCTAGATTCATAAATCTATCGAACAAATCCTTTGATGAAGTTCAAACGGATCTGCTGAACAAAGGATCAAAATTCACCCCAGAAAACGGCAAATTCAAAACAGACAAGGAAATAACCGGGGTGCAAGCAGAGCTGGCCATCCAAAAACAAATATATCATCACCAATCCAAGCATCCATAAACACCAACTCACAGAAATTATCAGAAAATCTGACATAAAAGCTAACAATCAGAATCAGTTGAAAATAATAAAGTCCATATCAAGCAAAATCCAAGCCGAAGATCGCATAATGACTAAGGCTGGCAAAGGCAATAGTATAGTATGCCTCAATAAAGACCTATACGAAGAAAAGATGCAAGATGTACTGAAAACAATAGATATCACGTAAATACCAAAAGATCCAACCAAACTTTTCACAAAAGAAATCAAAGAAGAGCTAAGTATGTCAGAACACCTAGCACACACAGAATGGGAGAAGAGGAAACTGATTCCAATGAATGTTAAAGCTCCAAAAATGTAGAAATTAATTAAACTACATAAGGAAGAAAAATCTGCAATACCTGTAGTGTCATACATATACACACCATCAGGTAAATTAGCAAAATTCTTGAATCAAAAATTTCTAGACTTTCGAATTTTCAAGCACAATACACTATCTCTAATTCTGTTGATCTCATACATAAACTATCAAATCTCACAATCTCCCAAGATATTAAGTTAGTCTCTTTCGATGTCAAAAATATGTACCCGAACATTCCAACGAATGAGTGTCTTCCCCTTGTTACAGATATCTTATCCTAAGTCTAACACACCGCCATCTATCACTAATGAATTCAGTAATCTTCTTTAAATATGCCTATTTTGAAGTTACTTTCAATTTCAATCTAAATTCATTAAACAAAATTCAGGTCTTCCAATGGGTTCACCTCTTAGCCCTTAGCTGACATTTTCATGAATAATTTAGAGAAAAACTCAATATTAAACACAGATTTCGCTTAAAAACACATTACTTTCTAGTACAGATATGTAGATGACATTTTAGTTGGTTTTCGTGGTTCAAACAGACAAATTCAGCAATTTTTGAATTTCCTGAATAAAATAAATTGACGCATCAGCTTCACTTCTGAATTAGAAAATAATAATTCAATTAATTTTCTCGACTTAACCATTAGAAATTCAAATAACCAACTCACTTATAAAATTTACAGAAAGGAAACATTCACAGACGCGTCGATTCCAATGGACTCGTTCAGTCATTTAAGCCACAAACTAGCTGCATATAAATCCATGATTGATAGAGCTTACTCTGTTCCCCTTTCCACAGAAAATTTTCAAACTGAACTTAATATCATCAGAAAAATTGCCTCAAATAACAACATACCACAACATTTTCTAAATACAATCATTAAACGCAAAGAACAACGTATTACCTCTCAATTACTATATAGCATCGTAGAAACCCCGGAAAAAAGATACACTAGTCTCAGATACACTGGCGAACTCTCTAACAAAATCAGTAACTATTTTTCCAAATTGAACATAACTACTTCATTCTCAAGCGGCCCCAACTTAAGCTGATTATTATTCAATGCCAAACAAAAGAACGATAAATTCAAGAAATCAGGAATTTATCAAATCAAATGCAATGAATGTCAGGATCCTATGTTGGACAAACAGAAAGAAGTTTTGAAGCTAGATTCGAGGAACATATTTCATCAGATAAAAATTCGCCAATGTTTGAACACATAAAATCAACTAAAAATGTAAATGTAACAAAGGGAGAGAGATGCATGTGTTGGAAAGTTTGGAGATTAACAAACTACGCGTAGATCCTTGAATTTTGGTGAGGGTCGAATTTCTATCCTTTTTCCTCTTCATCTCGCTTGTTTCACATTTCTTTGGTTTGTCCTGGGGTTCTACTGGTTGGTTACCATCCTTCTTTTATGTTCTGGAGCATTTATGCTGGCCCGTTGTTTTCTCTTCCATTGTACTAGGGATGTCCTCTTTCCTGTTGCCCTCGGTTGTAGTTCCATTATTTGGTTGATCTCCTTGTTTTTGTGGTTTTCCATCTGGTCGGTTGTCTTCGTCGTTAGTTGTGTGATGATTTCTTCCAGTGTGTTGGTTTCCATTTCCATCTTGAAGTTCATGAGTGCGATGTCCAGTTTATTCATGGTTCCTGTGGCTGCAAGCAAGTGTGTTGGTTCCCTTGGCCCTATTGCGATGTTGTTCCTTTCTGTGATTGTCTTCAGTATCCTTCCGCTTTTGTTCGTTTTTCTGCTGTTCCAGTCCGAATCCTCGGCATTCAAGTCTCCAGCTGCGATGGTTGGCGTGTTGCTGTTGAATATGGCTTTGATGTCGATTTTCTTCTCCTCTAGGTAGGTGGTCAGTTCATGTCGTTTGTTGTCGATTGAGTTTGCGTTCCAGAATGCTATTGTAAGTTGACTCTCCATAAATCTATTTCCTGTTGAATAGCTGAATGAGCTTGCTCTGTTCTTCTAAAAATTTCATCTTTTGTTTTGTCGTTGCATTTGTCGCATTGAATTGGATGGCCATTAGTCCTAGAATCATCGCTAGTTCGTCTTCGCTAGTCATGTGGGGTCCTCTTGTATCAGTCGTTTTCTTTTCCTCCTTTGGTTTCTGGTCATCTTTGTGTTCGGTCCTTTTCGCTTGGTCCGCAGCCTTCTTCTCCTCCGCCCTTTTTGTCCAGAAGTTCATAGGTGGTGCTGGCGCTGGTGTGAGTTTTTCCGTCGGTCGACTCTTCGGGTTGTTCGGGTTCCTTGGGCAGTTGACGTTGCTTGATAGATGCTCTCCTCCACAGTTGGCGCATTTCCGTGCTGATGTCCTTGGCTTCTTACATTCCGCTGTCATGTGATCGTCTCCGCATTTAAGGCATTTGAATGAAGCGTGGCAGTTCCTCTGGGCGTGTCCAAATAGCTGGCATCGGTGGCATTGTATGACTTCTGATTTCAATCTTAGGCTCTCCACTTGTATCGACATTCCGCAGCAGAACTTCAGGTTGTTGAAGATACTCTTGTAGCTCTTTACAAACTATGTAAAAACCCACAATTTATTACCCTCAACAGCCAACTAGAGCATAATGGATCCCCACTACTCAATATTTAGGATAAAGTTCATTCTGTACTTGTACGCCTACTCAGAAGGGCAGAGGGGAAGAAGGCTGCCGACCAAGCGAATTGGACCGAACACAAAGATGACCAGAAACCAAAGGAGGAAAAGAAAACGACTGAAACAAGAGGACCCCAGATGACTAGCGAAGACTAACTAGCGATGATTCTAGGACGAATAGCCATCCCATTCAATGCGACAAATGCAACGACAGAACAAAAGATTAAATTTTTAGAAGAACAAAGCAAGCTCATTCACCTATTCAACAGGAAATAGATTTATGGAGAGACAACTTACAACAGCATTCTGGAACGCAAACTCAATCGCCAACAAACGACATGAACTGACAACCTACCTAGAGGAGAAGAAAATCGACGTGATGCTCGTCAGCGAAACCCATCTCAAACCAACCAAGGATTTCAATATCAGGAACTATACGATATACAAGACCGACCGACTAGAGGGAAGACAAGGAGGAACAGCGATCCTAGTGAAGACAGGGACAAGGCACGGCGAGCTACCAAGCACCAATTCAAAGAACATAGAAGAGACAGAAATAAATCTACAAGCAGCACTCAACAAGATCATCAGGACAGCAAGAAACGCCCCATAGTACATAAGCAACGACCAACTCAGGAAGGAAATGGAAATCGACACACTGGAAAAAATCATCACACAACTAACGACGAAGACAACCGACCAGATGGAAAACCAGTTCTGTTCCAAGTGCTTTAGCTTTCTGCCATTTACCCTCTGGACAATTGTCATGTTGTGGATTGTCATCATGGACATCATGTGGTGAAAAGTTGTCATTACAGCCTTCTTCATGTCTGTGACATTGTTTATATTTTTTGGAAACGTTAAGCCATAATACTGCGGTAACCGAAAAAGGCCCGCTGAGCGACCCAACCAAGGATTTCAATATCAGGAACTATACGATATACAAGACCGACAGACTAGAGGGAAGACAAGGAGGAACAGCGATCCTAGTGAAGACAGGGACAAGGCACGGCGAGCTACCACGAACCAATTCAAAGAACATAGAAGAGACAGAAATAAATCTACAAGCAGCACTCAACAAGATCATCAGGACAGCAACAAACGCCCCATGGTACATAAGCAACGACCAACTCAGGAAGGAAATGGAAATCGACACACTGGAAAAAATCATCACACAACTAACGACGAAGACAACCGACCAGATGGAAAACCAGTTCTGTTCCAAGTGCTTTAGCTTTCTGCCATTTACCCTCTGGACAATTGTCATGTTGTGGATTGTCATCATGGACATCATGTGGTGAAAAGTTGTCATTACAGCCTTCTTCATGTCTGTGACATTGTTTATATTTTTTGGAAACGTTAAGCCATAATACTGCGGTAACCGAAAAAGGCCCGCTGAGCGACCGCTCCGTTCTAACTACCACGCGCTTCGACTGGCTGTCACTTGAGCCCTCATGGCATTTGGACTAATGCGAATTTTGCTTTCAAATTTTGACCACATATTTTTGACTAATTATACTAACACTTTATGCAATAAAAAGGCGATTTTTGACCGGTCTAAACTGGTTCCCTCCTCCCTAAATGACAGAGAGCGTATCCCTGAAAAACTCAATGCCATACCAGAAAGTAAATTCCAGAAATCATTCGAGTATTGGAAAAAGCGTATTGAGTTTATCTAAGAACGATAACTTGAGGAATACAAAAAGAGATTGGTGAATAAACTAAAATTTTTGTAATAGTCCGAATATATATTCCGTTGTTGAATTGTTGAGATTATGAATTACTATTATTCATCTTCGCGGATAAAGTCGCAATTTGCGTTAAATTTCTTGTTTTATTAGAATATTAGAAATCTAACCTAACCTACTACTATTTAGAATAAATTTCATTCTGTACTTGTTCTTGCCTACCCATGTATTATATTGTTATTCACTTGAAAATGACCGTAGGGTCGAAACCGGTCGTGATTATTGAATAAATTGTGGAAAAGTGACAAAAGTGTCTCATTTCGTTTTACTTTGAAAAACTTAATAATTTTCAAGTAAAACTAGGATATTTCATGAAACGAACTAGACTTATGTGTTAGGTATTTTTGTAATTGCAATAACAAGTGCTATCGAACTAGTCATTAGCTTACAGCGTGTTCTATATTAAATAACAAATTTGGTATTTATTAATTTTAGAAATAGAGTTTCGGACCAGCTGAATCAACTACCAAAATTTCAGAACAATAGCATTATTAGTTCTCCATAAACGTTCAATAGGCACTCAACTTGGGAGACCCTGTATAGTGAAAATTTGACTTATTATTTTATTTAATTGAGAAGAGAGTTTTGATTTATCGGATAAAAACTATGATAGTGCATAAAACACGAAAAAACAAGCATTGCTAGTTACAATACAATAGAATAAAAGTTGATCTAGTTTATTTCGAAAAATAGTTAGTAAAAATTAACTTACAGAAAAATAAGGATATTAAGAGAACTAAAGATAGAAATATCATGCCAAGGGAAATACATGATAATTGTTTCTCCAGTTTCGTCCTCTTCTTCCACCAATTATCTTGCCTGTAACAAAAAAGATATGAAAGTTCTACTGAAATCAAATCGTGAAGATTCATCTTGAATAGTAATAATACCTCCGGAGATAATAAAACTCATCTATACGTCTAAAAACAATCCAATAACGATGAAATTAATTCGTTACTTTCTTAAGATTAAAAGCGGCTTGTAGAATTCCAATACGTGATCAACTAAATAATCATGAATTAGATTCTTATCTATATCAAGGCCTCATTTGTTTTCTTCATTTAGTTTTTTTCGGGAATTTTATCTACCTGGTTAATTAATTGTACAACATTGGTTGAATGAATTTTGCGAAAGGCTAATGATAGAAATCGAATCAATAGAGATAGACAAAATCTGTTTCGAGAAACTCCTTATGTTTTAGGTATACATTCTTTACTAGTTGATTATTTTCTACCGATTATTGTTAAACGGTTTTATTTAGCTCACCCCGTTTGTTTTATTTATTCTTGGGTCAAATTTAGTAATTCAAATTTCACCCTCTTCCTGTCAACCGATTAATCTGAAATTTTGTATACACTTTGGATTTTGGTGACAATACAATTATATTTATTCATTATCATTATAAATACAAGATGGCCGCCGCTACAAAATGGCGGATAATTTATGTTTTATTAATCCCATCAATATGGGTATCAAATGAAAGGGCTCAACAAGCAGAATACAATATACTATAAAAAATTGAAATCCAAGATGGCGGCCGCTACAAAATGGCGGATAACGTAGGTTTTATCAATCCTATCAATATCTTTGCAGGGACTACGTATAGAGGAGTTGGATTGCAATAAACTAACGGGCAAGAAACCTTGCAATAATGAAGCACTAAATGAATTAAAAGAATGCGAAATAAAAACTAAAAACTAGAAAATAAAAATAGGTAAAAAACTTTTTAAGTTAAACGGTTTTATGTTAAACATACATTGCACTGTTTAAGATAAATGTACTAAAACCAAAAATAATAAAATAGATAGACAGACAGTCGTGGGAATTATAAACATATGCATAGACTAGACTAAAATAAAACCGTGGGGCACGTCAATTGTCTACAAATTATCGACTTAATGTGCGATAGAAGAATCGTTTAATTCGTCGTTAGGCAGTTGGCCCGCAGACGGTGAGGAAATTATTTACTATTTTCTTGCTCATGGAAATTCTAATAGTTATACACTCCATGTAAATAAAAGAGATGTTTTAACTAGTTTATCGTTGGACATTCACACTGCTGGCTGGCGAGGAATCGTTTCACTGCTTGTTGTTTGTCTTTAATCGACAAAACATATGACAAAAGTACTACTCGCTCACCACTATGAAACCCTAAAACTCGCTTATAATCGAGCTTGCTAGCTTGTTTCCACATTCTAGCCCTACTTATCACACGTCCATCGTTGTCGGTTGCACAACTGCCTAATAATTATAGTGTAACATTACAAAACAAACATTTTAATCAACGATTGTAGACAATTGACGTGCCCCACGGTTTTATTTTAGTCTAGTCTATGCATATGTTTATAATTCCCACGACTGTATCTATTTTATTATTTTTGGTTTTAGTACATTTATCTTAAACAGTGCAATGTATGTTTAACATAAAACCGTTTAACTTAAAAAGTTTTTTACCTATTTCTTTTATAGATACGTTCTTGCGTGAGAATTCTGTTTTGAGAATATTCAAAGAATTATCGATCAGAGCGCACGAATAATGCTAGCATTATACAGGGTGCTTCAACGAAAACTAAACAGAGGCTATATCTACCAAGATTTGCATTTCTGATCAAAACGCAAAAACAAGTCAATTTTTGTTTCAAGGGGGACATCTTTTGGGGTACAAAACTTGCTTGAAATATCAACCCCTTAAGCGGGAGTTGCAATCCTTGAATATTTTGAATAGGGAAGATGGGTCGAGTGATGATTCAAACAAAAGGTGGTATCTTTGTCTACATTGCCTTCAACGAATTTCCATTTTTAATTGAAAACTGTAAAAGATACAGGGTGAGCAACTGAAAAATGGGGAAAACTATTTCCCTGAGACTATTCAAGTTTCAGTGAAGTTAAATGGAACAGGTCCATGCTGATCAATGGCAGTCATCATCAAGTACCATCCTCATCTCGAATTTCAACCCCTAGAGCAGGGGTGACCACCCTTGAAAATTTGGAAGAGGGTAGATGGATCGAGTGATACCTCGAAAGGAAGGTATTATCTTTGTCTGCATCCCCGTGAACGAATTTTCATTTTTGATTGAAAACTGTAGAAGATACAGAGTGAGCTACTGAAAAATAGAGGAGACTATCTATCGCCCTGAGCTATTCAAGTACCCTGCTCAAAGGGTTAACATTTGAGATATGAATGGTGTTTCGGAAGATGACAGCCTTTGATCTGGAATGAATCTGTTCCATTTTTTGCACTAATACTCGAATAGCTCATTGGTGATTCTTTCGGGCCACAAACCGGGTTCGGACGGAATTATATCGATACTAGCCTCATTACAGCCTTCATAGAAAGTGTCACTTGCAGCAGGTATTTCGGTAGCTGACATTACCGAACTTTTTACACAAGCTGAATTACCTGAAGTGGATTATTCAAGTGCTGTAGACGAGGATGGTGTCATCAGGCTCTGCATCAGTAGAAGCTGTTTTGCTGCTATAACCGCTGCCAATTGTTGCAGCACCTGATGTTACTGTTGAAATTTCAAATGGTCCACATACGGTTATTGATATTACGGATTTAGAATCTTGAGATTCGGACGATATGGCGCCCGTGTGCATTGCACACTTTGTGCATATTGTTGCGGGAGCCCTGAGTTTAGTACTTATTGTCAGCTGAAGATGGTCGAAAAACCGAATTTTCAATCCCGATTTTCAATAAACTCTTGTGATAGTATAACACATAGTATAATCATGATTAACTATCGTGTAGTAACGGCGGAATCAATCAACTACTGTATTTTTCTGTTCTGGATCACCTAGAAAAACTTCTTAAATGCTCTGGACAATTCATTTCACTGGTCTACAATGGTTTTGTTGCCCTAGATATGAAAATGATTTTGGGTCTATTTATGCACACAATTCGTGAAACTATCAATGATTTTGTAGGATTTGCTCTGATGTCTTTTTAAATCTTTATTTTCATTTTACATAACAAAAATCGTAAAACAAGAAACAAAATAACAGATATATTTATAATGTCAGTTATGTTTTGAGAAATTCGGATACATCGAAGTAAATAAAGAGGAAAATGTCGAAAATATATTTCATATTTCCATTAAACGCCTTTTATGAGCTTCTCTTCTATAATTTTTCAGGGGACAATCTCTTTTCAAAGACCAGCAGTAATCTGCCATCATGTGACAATCCCATCGACCTTGATACCTTTCTTCCATCACTTTTAGATCTTGATGAAACCGCTCTCCCTGTTCCTCACTATAATTTCCTAAATTATCCGGAAATTTATCTAGATGATTGCGGAGATAGTGTAACTTAATACTCATATTTGCTCCTAAAGTCTGAAAGTTTGTCAGCATATTTTGCACAATTTCTTCATAATTTGCTGCTTTATGGTTACCTAGGAAATTTTCGACAACCAACACAAAACTTTTCCAAGCTTTACTTTCCGGAACAGTCATAACTTTGATAAAATCTGAGTCTTTCATCAATTGCCGTATTTGAGGACCATCAAATATTCCACCTTTCAATTTTTCCATACTAAGCTTCGGAAATTTTCTGCAAATGTAATTAAAACAATTTCCGTCTTTGTTCAACGCTTTTACAAATTGCTTAATCATACCTAACTTAATATGTAATGGTGGAAGTATGATTTTGTCTCTGCTCACCAGCGGCTCCCTTATTACGTTGGCTTTACCGACAGTTAAAGAATTTCTTACAGGCCAAACATCTTGTTCGCAATGAAGTTGCATTTCTCTACTATCCCACATACAAATGAAGCAAGGGTATTTTGTATATCCACTTTGTTGGCCAAGTAAAAAATTAACCATTTTTAAATCCACACAGATCGGCCATTGATGCTCAGAGTATTTAATTTTCTCTAAAACTAATTTTACATTTTCATATTCTTCTTTGAGTTTCGTTGAATGGGCATTTGGAATTGATGCAAATTTATTTCCATTATGCAATAAGACGCATTTTAAACTTCTTTTGCAACTATCAATAAAAAGGCGCCATTCAGTAGATTTGTACTCTTTTAAACCCATGTCTATAAGCAGCTTCGCGATATCATTACAATACACTAATCCTTCATTTTCACTAAAAAATTGTAATAACTCTTTTTCTCGCGTTCTGTATGTTGTAATTGTTACTGTTGGTGCCAATAAATTTTTTTCTTTCAATCTTGAGGCTAACAGTTCTGATCCTTGTTTTGATAAATTGAGATCACGTATCAAATAACTTTGGCGTAGATGTTTCACCTTCCCATTCACTTCCACTAGTAGATGGTCCCGATTTCTGTGAATTTGGTAACATCATTGTTTCTGAGGGCATGCGAATTACTTTTGAAATGTATATGGGCCGAGGGAGATTTTCACTGTGTAGAACCGGACATTTCGTAGACTGTAAGTCTGGGTATCTCCACGTTTGATTTCGATTAAAACCTTTAACATCTACTACGCAAAAGTAACAATCATCTAAATGATTCGTAGGCTCCATCCAGATCATAGGAATACCAAAGTCTAATCCAGAACGTTCACCTTTTTTCCACAACCGTAAAGACTCAACACAGGACTTACAAACTTTATTAGGAACCCATGGTTTACCTAATTTGTCCATTTTGAAACCAAAATATTCAACATAAGTCTCCTTGACAAAGTCTGTGATATTTCTTTTTGTTTTTTGGGATATAAACACCGCAAATATAACAAAATAAATCACTACAATATTTACACTTTCTTCGTGACGAACTCATATTTTAGACTAGAAGACAAATATATAAGAATGGAAATTCAGTAATTGAAACAAAATATTAATCCATGACACTTTATCCAGATTTACGTGTATATGTACTTCAATATTGTCAAATAACTGAGATCTCAGCTGTTCTGGGGATCAAGGGGTCTGAGAGTGGGGATCAGGTGATGTTTGTATGCGCGAAAAAGTTGGTCAGAAGCCTAATCATGACTGGAAAATTAAATTTTATTTCTAACAAACTTATAATTGTTCAAAATATAAGAAATGCAAAAATCATGAAAATACGAGCACATTGAGAACTTTCATGAATATATTCGTAATTTGGGCACTCGAAAACATAAAAATTTGCGATGATATCCAGGGCAACAATAAAAAATTTTTGTAGAGCTGTGTTTTTGCTGTGTTTATTTGCAACGGCGTTCATAAATTGAAAGTTCTCTGGGATTTTTTTGTTACAAAATCGCTCAAGGAGCATTACTTCCGTTCATCTGCAGCTATTTTCGTTACACCATTAAATCGAAAAATCATGAATATTGATGATTTGCGCTAATGAAAACATTTGGCGAATATGAGTTACCCAATATTGTTATGATCATTAATATATTGTGCCATCTCATCTCGTAATCAGATTAGTTCCAACGTAAAAAATCCACCTTGCGATCTGATTAACGTTTAGCTAGTAGTTAGAAAAATTACATAACAACAGAATCCGGAGCCCGTTACGCTCGGTACTTTCAATTCCGATCGACTTTCATCTTCATTTATGAAAGTAAAGCAACGAAAATAACGATGTTTACTCACGGTCAGACACCTTGAAGAAATTTACGCGAGGCGGTACCGCTTGATTGGATATTTGGCATTCGAAATACTTTCCAGAACACTCAATGAACGTTCTTAAGTTTCAGTAGAAGAAAGAAATTCTATTAATCGACATAATTAACCTACAAGCAATTGAGTATATGTATATTAACACAGTTATTTTGTAGGATATACATAATAGTATGTCACAACTGAAGGGTTACCCCCTTCAGTTGTGACATACTATTATATAACATGGGTAAATCTACGTGTAATTTTAAGAAAAAAAGTTCATCTAAACATGGGTCCGCAAGAGTTTTTACATAAAATGGATAACTCATAAATGATGCTATATTTGCCAATATACTGCAATCTTAGAAAAGCGCATTTCGAATTGTCCCAAAATATTTGATAATTCAGCCTTATACGTATCATAATTCAACTAAGGAATCCTTTCTTTCAAAGACGGAAACTGTTCTAGATCCTTTCTTCTCAGTTGATTTATCATAAGTTGCAATTCACGTTTGAATGCGTTTACTGCGCTAATCATCTCTATAATAGTTTTGCCTTCAACTTGAAGCTCCAAGTTAATGGTGTTTGAGTGCAGTCTGATGTCAGTCATGAATTCCAAAGCAGTCAGCCATTTTTAGTTTTTCAACATCTGAGTGTCATCACCTCTTTCGTCTAGAAAAGCTGTTATTTCGAGCAATAATTCTTGAAACCTTTCTAGGAATTTTCCACCTGATCACACTAAACCAGCGTGTTCAGCTGACTCCCTATCTTCCAACTGCAACTTAAAGAGCCGCCGTTGCAAGCTACGTGCACGGAAGAGAAATCTTCATTAGCTCGACACAATGCCACAAAATCGCTTTTGTTTTTCTGTTTCCAGTCATTGCTGGTGCTCCATTGGTTGTAATGCATACCAATTTATATATTGGTAGCTTGTAGTTTTTCTTAAAATTGAAAACATCATATATATCTTCGCCACGGGTCTTCCCCTTCAGAGGAATGATTGTCAAAAATTCTTCCTTAACCAACATGACATTGAATACCATCCGAATAAAAATACACAGCTGGGCAGTGTCTGTCATATCGGTGGATTCGTCGAACTGTAAAGAAAAGTATGTACATTTCATGATACCATGTATTAGTTTATCTGCCATGTCCTGACTCATGATTTCAATACGCCTTGTGACAGTTGGACGAGATAGCTGAAGTTTTCTAATAACAGACAGGATTTCTGTTTCATGTTGTGGCAGTGCCACGCTTGAACATCCAAAGTCACTCCTTAGTTAAATTTAACACCATATGTAACTCTTCTGTTTTGTAACAACCAATATTTTGCAATTTTGAATAACTATGAGATGCTTCATTGATAATATAGAGAAGAACCTAACTAAACCTAACTCCAACCCTAACTAAAATAATGTATATTCTGCGGAAAGCTAATATCTATATATGCTACGGTACCTACCTACCTAGGTAGATAGGTAGGGTGTATTGTGTATGTACGACAACCCTGCATCACACATACTTGCAGCCTCTCAGATCTGATCGTAAGTAATCTAAAAATATTGAAGTAAATCGCCAGCAGTTCAAGTTTGAGCACCCCTGACCTTTTTACTATGTAATGAAAAGGAATCTTTCTTTCATTGAATTTATCTGGGTTATCATATTACGTGGCATAACATGTGAAATCGATCCACTAAGAATATTTTGTGTTTACATGTATTAAACTTTTGTATTCAACAATGAGAATTTAACTGATTGGAACCCGACCCACATTACATTTGACATGCAGACCAATCTACAAGTTTCGGGATGGCGCCTTCTAACTGAACCGAACCAAAAAATCCACGTCAAAGTCGATTAAAAGGCAAGTTAATGTTGACTGTTTTTTTGATTATTACGGTGTTGTGCACTCGGAATTTTTGCCAGAAGGCCACAGGGTAAATAAAGAAATGGCGTTTAAGAGATTGAATTTTGCACCACGATAATGCATCATCTGACAAGGCTATCATTCCGAGTGAATTTATGACCAAAAACTCAACAAATACCATCGAACAACCATCGTATTCACCTGATGTGGCACCGTTTGACTTTTTCTTTCTAAAACTCAAATTACCACTTCGAGGGGCCCGTTTTGAATCTATAGAAGACATAACATAGAATTCGCGGCAAGTCGATTCGGGAAAAAGCGTTTGAAAATGTTTTGATAATTGGATTATTCGTTGGTGTGCCTACTTTGAAGACGATACAATAAATTTGGATAAAAAATAAATATTTTGTGTTTCTTTGACCAATTCCTGGGACTTTTTTGACAAAATGTATTTTATATTCAAGCTTAACTATGTCAAATATATATATATATATATATATATATATATATATATATATATATATATATATATATATATATATATATATATATATATATTGATGGTATTCATAACTTTTGGTTCAAGAAATTCTCTTGCGTTCATGAAAAATTGGCTGAATATTTTTCATTTATAATAAAGAACCCTCAGCTACTCCTTTATTTTTCACACAAGGAATTACTTATTTAAAACCGAAAAGTGATAATACTATTGATCCGTCTCAATATAGACCAATTACTTGCCTTCCAACAATATATAAAATGCTAACTGCATGTATTACCCAAAAATTTATGCACATTTGGAGAATTATAATATTCTTTCCGAACATCAAAACGATGTGGAAAAAAACACCTTGGTACTAAAGAGCAACTTGTAATTGATTCTGTTGCTTTGAATCAAGCTCAAACTAAGAAGAGAAATATTCATACAGCCTTCATTGATTACCAAAAGGCTTTTGATAGTTCTCCCCATTCATGGCTTCAAGAAATTTTGGAAATTTATAAAATTGATAAGACACTTCGTCTTCTTCTTGAATTTGTAATGAAAAATTGGAGAACCAATCTTCATTTAAATATTTCAAAACAATCGTTAAAATCCGAAGTAATTCCAATCAAAAGAGACATTTTTCAAGGTGATTCTTTAAGTGCTCTTTGGTTTTGTCTTTGCCTCAATCCATTATCTCATGAATTAAATGCTACTAGTTTCGGCTTCAAAATAAAGAGTCTATCAACTGAATTCAAATTAAGTCACTTAATTTATTTAGATGATATTAAATTATATGCCGGAACCAGATCTTATTTAAAAGTCTACTTGAGATTACTTTCAACTATTCCAATGATATTCATATGAAATTTGGGCCTCCAAAATGTAAAAATCTTTCTATTGAAAAAGGAAAGATCACCTCTGATTATATAAAGATTTCCAATATCGAAATCGAGCCAATGCATCAAGGAGATACATATAAATATCTTGGATTTTGTCAAGAGAAGACAATTAACCATAGCAGCACTGAAGAAAATATTAGAAGTTCTTATAACAAAAGACTTAGAATTATCATCAAGAGTTATTTAACTAGTAAAACCTTTTCAGAGCTATCAACTCCTATGCAGTTCCTATTCTTACATCTTCTTTTGGAATTATTAAATGGTCTAAAACTGATCTAAATGAATTACAATGTCAAACGAGGAAAATGCTCTGTAAATATCATAAGCACCACCCAAAGTCAGCTGTTCAGAGAGTTACACTACCTAGACATCTTGGAGGTCGTGGATTAATTGATTTGAATAATCTTCATAGTAAACAGATTTTTCATCTACGTTCCCATTTTCATGATAAACAGAGAACGTCTAAATTACATGATATTGTTGTTGCTTCAGATTATAATCTTACACCTCTGAACTTGACAATGCAAAAGGTAGATTTTAATATATTTGATGATAATTCTAAAAGAGAAAGTTGGATGCAGAAGGAATTACACGGAAAGCCCCCTTAAGAATTGAAAAATGATTATATTGATGAAATAGCATCGAATAAATGGTTAGTATCTGGAGAATTGTTTGCTGAAACAGAAGGCTTGGCAATTGCGATCCAGGATCAGGTTGTTTTCACGAGGAATTATAGAAAACACATCATCAAACAAAATATAGATGATTCTTGCCGTAGATGTTTCTGTTCTTCAGAAACAGATTTTCATATATTATCATCTTGCTCAGTCCTTGCTTCAACAGATTATTTAGAAAGACATAATGCCGTCGCTAATATTATTCATTTTAATCTAGGAATTAAACATGACCTAATTCCCAAAAGAAAAAATTTCATAAATATGAACCTGAGATTATTTGTGAAAATGACAAATATAAACTTTATTTTGATAAAACAATTCTTTGCAACAGAGCTGTAAAACACAATAGACCAGATATCGTTCTTAATGATGAAAAGAATCAAATAACATATATAATTGATATTGCTATACCCGACACACATAATATACAAAATAAATACAATGAAAAAATTTCTAAATATAAGATACTTGGCGACGAGATTAAAAAATGTGGAAAATGAAGAAAATATTTTACTCTACCGATTATTATTTCCACAACAGGCGTTATTCCTAGAAATCTTCACAAAAGTATTGAGATTTTGGGTCTGAAGAAAATTTGTTTGAACAGTTACAAAAGATAACAGTCATCAAATCTTGTAATATTCTTCGTAGGTTTCTTTCCGAAAATAATAATGAGGTAGAGTCATAGGTTTTCTCTTTAGTTTATACTGCTCAGAATCTCATTTCATATTTTATTTATTTGTTTATATAAATGTAATATAATTAACTGACAATTTTGTCATATTTATATTCAGAGCAGTATTCTATTCGATCGTTCACCACTTCACACAAAGGAAACTATTAATGAGTAACATTCAGTGATACTTGACTAAGGTCCGTACACTGGATTTTTCCGGGGAGAAAGCCTCTGACACTACTCGTTGGTACATTGATATCATTGTCTGATGATGCTATAGTATGTATATATTCTGGTAGATTGATATATTCTCATAACATTTAACGTTATCCTAATATATAATTATTCCAGGATATGTTTTGATTATAATCATTGCCTGGCAATGGTATTAATTACCGGGTGGTGGATTTATATTTTTTCATGAAATCAGTTTGATTGCATGAACAGATATATGGGCAACTCGTCGGGGTAAAGCCCCCTATATATATTTTTAAAAGAGAGGATTTACAAATATTTGAGAAATTGTATTTACAATAAATTCTTATATCTATAATTTTGGTGTGTGTCAGAAAAAACACAAGTGTGAGCTCAGGAAATGTAACAGGGGAACCATACTATCTTGCATATGATTCAATAAACGAGTGAAAAAAAAAACTCGTTTCCCTGTCGCTTTTGCACTAGGACTGTCTGTTTATGTTGTGTTAGTGACGTGTGTACATAAAGAGTACCAAAGATTTGTCTGCCAAGCCGCTTCATTCTCTCTTGCATTCCATGATTTCCAAACGAAGACAAGGGTGAAAGGAAGGGGGTTTGGGACAGGAATCTGGAACAATGGAAAAAGAAAACCAGCAGAAAAATATTTCAACAATCATACCTCTTATATGTCCAAACAAATCTAAGAAAAGATTTCACAGAGCAAGCAAAGCCATAAAAAGGACTAAGGAGATGATCAAAAAGTACATAACCTGCGATAATTTCTCTTTCGCGAAGATGTTCTTCCGTTGCAGTGTGAGTCTTCTGAAACATAATCACTTCCTTGTTCTTGCTTGCCAATATTGAAGTATAATCGCAAAAAACCCTTCAATATTCAAACTCAACAAAACAATTCCCTCTCTGTTTGACCGAGAGAGCCGCGATGGCCAGGTTCAGTCTTCTAAGTGATTATGAGCTATAAATGTTCTAGAATCATTATGAACCCAATAATTTGGTTGACATCTCCCATATATTATTTCTTCGTGGATTGTTTAATTTAAAGAAAAATTTGCGAAAAAATTTTGACAGTCGTTCGAAAAATTTGACAAATGTCAAATATAGCTCATTGAATAGGGTGAACATATAAATAAAATAACATGAACATTTTCGAAAGAGTAGAAGAGTTGTATAAACTAATTATATTCATATTATAAATTCAATGTGATTAACATACATTCAAGTATTCCTGAATAGAAAAAAGGTGTCAGGTCAGGATACTGCAAGGGTCATTTTATCATTATATTTCTACAAATTATCGCATAACCCAATAGACTAGATGCAAAATTCAAGGATATAAGAACAAATAAATGATTAATAATTGAAAAATGCTAATGATGATCGAAAACCTTGAATTTTCTTTCGAAAGGTTCTCGCAGATCTTATAATACAGATAGTTATAAGAAAGTTCATTAATTCGATCGTTTATTATGAATGATTTTTAACGTAAACATTATTATGTTCTTACAAATGAAGACAAGTAATGAATTTTAAACAAGGCAATGTCTAATTTCGTGGTAACAATAATTCATTCAGGGAATACTCATTTGACCATTAGAATTTCTGGGTATACCTATTATGCCAAGGTGCCATAGTTACTGGAATGACCATATCTCCTGACCCATTGTATTATTATTTTTGATAAAGTTTGCAATTAATATTCTTGGTGTTACATAATGGTATGTCACAACTTGAGGGAGTAAATCTACGTGCAATTTTAAGAAAAAAAGTTCATATAAACATAGGTCCGCAAAAGCTTCGTTATGGAGCTACAGGGTGTTGAAATTTCCGCAAAAAATTAGTTTTTTTCTTCTAAACTCCTGTAGTTTTTGAGATATTCAGCCCAAATTTGGAATGCAAGCTATTTTTTACAGCCTTCATCATTACACGTCCTAGATTTTAACTGATATTCACAAAGTATTTTCTTTTTCGAGGCCATGTCTCCTTTTGCCCTTTCAAACTTTTTTGCATACGCCACCGATCAGCGTACAATTAATTTTCGTCATTTTCGTTCAATTAATAAACTTTTTTGACACTTGTAATTTTTTCTTTCTTTTATGTCTTTCATCGATTTAAAACGGGTACCTCGAAATGGAAATTTGAGTTTCTGAAAAAAAACGTCGACCGGAGACATATCAGGTGAATACGTTGGTGGTTCGTTGATATTTGTTGAGTTTCTGGTCAGAAATGCATTCACAATGATAGCGTCAATAGATGGTGCATTATCGTGGAGCGAAAGGATCTTGGCTTTTCCGACGAATTTGCTCTCTCAAACGCCGTATAACGCTCAGGTAATATTTTTTATTATCCGTCAGACCTTCTGGTCAGAATTCCAAATCCACAACACTGCGATAATCAAAGAAAACAGTCAACATTACCTTGGGTATTAATCGACATCGACGTGTTTTTTCGGTTTCAGTTCAGTTGGAAGGCTCCATTCCGAAACTTGCTGACTGGTGTGCATAGCAAGCTCATAAACCCATGTCTCATCACCAGTTACAATGCGTTTTATGAATATGGTGACGGAATCGACTCGTTCGTTTTCAGCGACCTTTATGTGATTCAATTTTTATAGAAAATTCAGGTCTTCTGGAATTAGTTGAGCAGCAACGAGTTTCATGTCCAAACAATCGTTTAAAATGGTAAAATTGATTCGCTAGACACATAAAGCTCATTGCGCATCTCTCTCAAACTTAAATGACAATTTTCAATCACCATTTTCTTCACTTTATCGATATTAACTTCAGTTGAAGATATTAATGATGGCCAGAGCGTTGCTGCTGAACGTACTGTACCACTTATATGCGCGCATTTTTGATAAAATCGATTCACCGTCAGCTTTCTATAACATGTTCAGCGACGTAATTCCATTTGCAATACAAGATTTGGAACAACAAAAATGTTGAAATTCGTCTCAAGATTTTACATAATCAGTTCCGAGTACTTGACAGAATGTACACACAACCAAATTTATATGGAATCACCCGATATTTTGAATATTACCTCAGGGATTTTAGAAATTTCGAAGGATTGTTAGAATTGAGATATTCTAATTTAAAAAATGAATAAATTAAGGTTTATTTCAAGGAAGAAACAAATAATAGAAAATAAGAGACTCGTTCCGCAGTTAGTAAAAAAAATTGAAAATTGTTTTATCACGGAGTAGGTGTTTTTTCTCGACCTCAGTAGCTTAGTTGACCTCCTCTTGCCCTGATACAAGCTTGAATCCTTCTAGGCATGCTTTGGATTAGGTTAGATTATCCCATAAAAGTTCAATAAGATTTAGGTCTGGAGAACAAGTTGGCCAGTCCAAAACAGCGATTTCCTCTGTTTCAAGATAATGTCGCGCGAGGTTGCTGATATACGGAGCAGCATCATCTTGCATAAAAGTGAAATTCTCTCGCCAGAGTCTCACTATGGGCTCCAGCACGAGATCCAAGTAATTTCTAGCCGTTACACTCGCAGGAAACGAAATCAAATCTGTTTTGCCACCCAGCATAATGCCACCCCAAAACATCACACTGCCCCTTGGTATTTCGGAATTTGTCTTGCTGCTCGGAGTGTAGCTTGTATTCCATGACCCTTTAAAACCCGAATCCGGGACCAATTCTGGTCTGATTTGAAATAATAACATTTCGCCATTTCTAAATATTCCAATTTTGGTGCTCGATACACCAATGAAGTCTGTTAATTTTTTGTTGTCTTGTCAGCTCTGGAACTGCTGTATAAACCCCTTGAACGAAGTCTTTGACTTATCGTTTCAACTAATACACTGATGATGCATGTTGCTTCCAGAAATTACCTTTGGAGTATGGGATACGACGCACTAGAGTCTCTTCTTGCAATTTGGCACAAAAAGCGGTTTTGTTCTTCAGAAGTGATCTTCCTACGACTTCTTATAGGCCTATTTTGCAGATATTGTAGCTCCACGTATCGGGCGTAGGTGTTTGAAATCACCCCTCTGATACACATCGGACAATCCAACGTAAGGCATTTTCAATTATGATTATAGGCTTTTTAAATTCCCAGTGACGACTGAGTACAATATCAAAAACATTTAGTGATAATTCAACATTTCTTATCATACTATTCAGTTTTTTTACAACAAATACTTCATTCTTCACGAGTATTATAAGATCCATGGTTAAAATAATCAATAATGGAAATACCGAGTAATTCCATATAAATTTGGTTGTGTATATGCAAGCGTTTTTGATAAAGTCTACTCACCGTCAGCCTTCTGTAACATTTTCAGCAATTCGGCACACGTAATTCCATTTGTGATACAACATTTGAAACAAATTCTTTGTTCGATATTTTTATTCATTGTAAAAATCTCAAAACACACTTGTACCAACTTATATATATATATATATATATATATATATATATATATATATATATATATATATATATATATATATATATATATATATATATATATATATATATATATATATATATATATATATATATATATATATAGTCCTTTGAACTCCCATAAGGAGCATAGGGCCTCTAGAAAGGTCTTCCATCTGGATCTATTCCTTTCACTTGGTTCCAGGTCTTGCCAGTTGGTAATATTTCGTCGAGAATTGTTCTCCTCCATGTGTTTCGCGGCCTTCCTCGTTGTCTTGTTCCCTGCGGGTTCCATTCCAGTACTTGCCGGGTGGTGTTCGTGGTTTCCCTTCGCAAGATATGGCCGATCCATTTCCATTTTCGCAGTTTTATCTCTTGGCTAGTTTTGCTCTGATGGGTGATGTTGTAAAGCTCTTCATTGGTTATCCGTTCAGGCCAGTAAATGTGTAGGATTTTACGGAGGCATTTGTTCACACAGACCTGGAGGCTCTGCTCGATTGTTCTTGTTTGCTTCCAGGTCTCGCACCCATATAAGAGTACCGACTTGATATTCGAGTTGAAGATGCGCAATTTTGTTGCGTTGGTAATGGCGTTTGATCTCCACACATTGCGAAGCATTGCGAAAGCCTGGTTGGCCTTGGCTACTCTGTTTTTGATGTCTGCCTCTGACCCTCCTTCTGTCGTTATGAAGCTGCCCAGGTAACAAAAAGTCTCCACATTTTCTATGGGGATAGCATCTATCATAAAAGGCTGTGAGTTTGCAGTGCCTATACGCATTGACTTTGTTTTGCCAACGTTTATTTGAAGACCTGTGCGTTTGGCTATGCTGTTCAAACGGTCCAGTTTGTTCTGCATATCTTGATGGGTGTTAGATAGTAGGCAGATATCATCCGCATAGTCGAGATCTTCAAGTCTTCCGGTCAAACCCCAGGTGATTCCTCTTCTTTCATTGTTAACTTCCCTCATTATCCAGTCAATAACTATGTTGAAAAGTATGTACCAACTTAGCAACAACAAAAATGTTGACATTCGTTTCAAGAAGATTTTATACTTAATCAATTCTTGGTACTTTGTTGACGAAAAAAGAAATTTGAGATATTGAAATTGTGCATTAATTTTAAGAGCAGTGTATATTCTTTAAAAAACCAGAAGTTTGCAATGGTGACAAAATTGTTTTTTACCTCTAGTGTAGATATCTAATTGAAACCAAAACAAAACTAGAAGCAGATTTGACTTAATTTGAAGAGTCTTTCATTGAACCATATACAATTGATAAAAACTTCAAACTACAGTAGTTAGTGACAATTTTCTCAATGATCAAATTTACTAGAACAACCAGTACCAAATATTACGAAAACAATCACAATAAAATATAAACATTACTCATGTGAATAAATAATTCATTTAAGTTTGTTTTATTTTCAACATTCAAAGTCATCAGTATTTGTTTATTCCTCGAAGAAAGTTAACCTTATTGTTTCATTTATCAATTAAGAGGTTTGTAAATATTATATTGATGACTAGGACGAAATATAGGAAGAAGCAGGGACATTTCTCAAGATTATTCTATTTATCTATTGATAAATATCACTTTTCTTCAATTTCAATATCATGATTTCGGAATTGTAGCAATATATATTCTACTTTGGTTGTTTTGTTATTGTCAATCACTAAGTAATCATTTTATTCCATCGAAATTTTCAAATCAAAAATATCGCCCGGCTTATACGTCCATATTTGATATCTTTGAATAACACCTATTTTATCATAATTAGTTCATTACCTCTTGTTTGCACTGTTATTAATTTTGTTCTCTGTTCTCTGTTTATACAGGGTGTCCCAGAATAAGGTATCAATCTCTCAGAATTTGATAGATCTCGTCAAAGTAAAGCCACAACTTCATATAAAATGTTTTCCTAAAATGCATTCCTGCTGAGATATTTACCCTAAAGTTTTGAAAAATTAATTTTTTTTACGATATAATATATGTCAATGTGGAGGAGCTGTTAAGAGTCGGGGCACCCTATTGCCCTGGGATCGGGAAACCGACCCCGAAGGCGGAAGAACTTCTTGTAAGTCAACGGCATTGGGATGTAGAAGGCAAGGAGAAAACACTACATTAAAGATCCTCGAGATATCTCTAATACAATTATCATGGCTGAAAATCAGGAAGTAACGGCCCTCAGTCCCCGGCAGGTCTTCAGTGATCAGAGGGTGCTAAGAATCACCGGGTCAGCTATGATGATTAGTACGGGGAATGTTCAAAGTATGTACCAACCTGGAAAAATGCACAATATTATGCAAGAAATGGACAGACTAAAAATTAATATCCTAGGTGTTAGTGAAGCTAGATGGCCAAGCTCAGGGCTACTTACAACAAACAACAAAACAGTCTATTACTCTGGAAACAAAGACAATCAACATATACATGGAGTAGCTATCATACTAGACAAAACATCCAGCAAAGCAGTCGTAGGATTTGTCCCAATTTCTGAGAGAGTGATGATAATACAACTGGAAACGACCCATACGAAATTAAATTTAATACAAGTGTATGCTCCAACAACACAGGCAACAGATGGAGAACTGAATACCTTTTACCAACAGCTTCAAGAAGCTCTAAAAATAGTAAATAATAGAGAAATTACAGTTTTATTGGGCGATTTCAACTCGAAGATTGGCAGCGGAAGAAGTGGGGGAGTGGTTGGAGATTATGGATTAGGAGAACGAAATGAGGGAGGAGACCGCCTTGTGGAATTTTGTCAAGAGAAGAAGCTAATCATTACCAACACATTCTTCAAACTGCCGAAGAGAAGACTTTATACATGGCGCGCTCCTTTAGATGGACTTAATGATAAGATCGTTAGAAATCAAATTGATTTCATTCTCGTTAATGAGAGATACAGGAATGCCATTCACTCAGTAAAAGCATATCCTGGTGCCGACGTTTTTTCGGACCACAATCCGTTGGTTGCCACTCTGAAGCTGAAACTAAAATTCTTAAAAAACCAAAAGCTACACCAAAGATCAACACAACAAAACTACAAGTGCCAAGCATTAGAGAACAAGTCCAGAACAGAATCTATGAAAACTTAAATAGAATACAAATAGATCACGAAAATATTATAGAAGAATGGGAGGAATTAAAAGAAATATAATTAACCCTTGTACAGAGATTCTAACTGAAGATAAAGAGAAGAAACAGTAGTGGATGACTGAAGAAATATTAAAAATGATGAACGAGAGAAGACTTTATAAAAGTCAAAACACTCAAAAGTACAAACAACTACAAAAGGAAATTAGAGTAAAGATTCGTGAAGCAAAAGAAAAGTATTACAAGGAAAGATGCAAAGAAATTGAGGACTTAGACAGAAAATATGACATGTTCAACCTACACAAAACAGTGAAAGAGCTTGCAGGCACACAGAGAAAGAATCAAACCACTATTCTTGTAAATAAAGAGGGTAAGATCTTAATGAATACAGCAGATAAACTACAAAGATGGAAGGAATACACAGAAGAATTATTTATGGATAACAGAACTGAACCAGAAGAAATTAACACATACTGTGAAGAGATAGGCCCAGATATTACTAAAGAAGAGGTGAAACATGCATTAAAGAACATGAAAAATGGGAAAAGCCCCGGACCAGATCAATTGGCAAGTGATATACTCAAATTAATTGACGACAATCATATCGGTCTCTTAGTCAATATATTCAATAAAGTATACAGAACTGGAAATATTCCAAGAGAATGGTTAGTATCTACTTTCATCTGCTTACCAAAAAAACCACATGCTAGAGAATGTAGTGATCATCGTACAATCCGTCTGATGTCACACACTCTCAAACTGCTCCTCAAGGTTATCCATAATCGAATATACCATAAACTTAACATGGATATAAGCGATACTCAATTTGGATTCAGAAGGGGATTGGGAACCCGCAAAGCCCTTTTCGCATTCAACGTGTTGACTCAAAGGTGTCTCGATGTCAACAAAGTGGTCTATGCGTGTTTCATAGATTATAATAAAGCCTTTGACAAGGTTCGTCATGATCAACTGATAGACATCCTTAAATCAAAACATCTAGATAGTAGAGACGTACAGATCATCACTAATCTCTATTATAAGCAAAAAGCTATAATATGCATGGACAACCGCACATCAGAAGAAATTGAAATACAACGAGGGGTAAGACAGGGATGCGTTCTATCGCCGACACTCTTCAATGCATATGCTGAAGAAATACTTAAGAAAGCTCTGGAAAACGAAGAATGTGGGATAACAGTTGGTGGAACACGGGTAAACAACATAAGATATGCGGACGACACAGTAATCTTAGCGGAGAGTATCGAAGCTCTGCAGAGCCTTACAGTGAGGAATATGGGTTATCACTAAACATAAAAAAGACAAAATTCATGGTAATCTCAAAGAACAATCCAGTAAATGTTAGTCTAACTATAAACGGCAGAAATGTAGAAAGAGTGGAGCAATATACTTACCTTGGAGCAATGGTGAACAGCACAAATGAATACACCCAAGAAATAAGAATAAGAATAGAAAAAGCCCGAGCCAACTTCATAAAAATGGACAAAGTTTTTCGTAGTAAAGATCTAAGTATGGCATTAAAACATCGTTTAGCTAAATGTTATGTTTTCTTTACTCTCCTTTATGGAGCGGAAGCATGGACAGTGAATGCCGCAATTCTTAAAAAGATTGAAGCATTTGAAATGTGGGAGTATAGGAGGATTCTTAGAATATCATGGATGGATCGAATAACAAATGCAGAAGTTCAGAGACGCATAGGCAGGGAAAGAGAGGTTGCTAACACACTCAAGAAACGTAAATTGGAATATCTGGGCCATATTATGAGAGGTGAAAAATATAAATTCCTACAGCTGATTATCCAAGGCAAAATACAGGGAAAACGAAGTATAGGAAGGAGAAGAATCTCATGGCTGAGGAACCTGAGAGAGTGTTTCGGATGCACTTCGAACCAACTTTTTAAATCAGCAGCTTCTAAAGTAAAAATAGCGATGATGATTGCCAACCTTGGACTCGGAGATGGCACTTGAAGAAGAAGAATATGTCATTCAACGGAATTTTCTGAAATTCGAGACATTGTTTGAAAAAATAGAGCATTTTATGAGATGTTGTTTTCGGTATTTTGATTCCGCTACATATGCGCTCAGGGTACACTACCCCTAACACTTTTTACCCGCTAAGTTTTTATGGGATAAGTGTTCAACAAATCTGATAAAATTTTTAGATTTAGGTTTTTACTCAAAAAAGCTACACTTATTATGTCTCGAAAAAAAGAACTAGTAACGAGAAAAACGGACTCGAGGAGTAACGATATATTCTTTAAAAATACACACACCACAAAAATTGTCGCATCACCTGGTATTCTGAATTCCACAATCGATTAAGCACCTCGATCGCAGTTTCTTTGTCAACATATGTTTTTGGCCCGGCTCGGTGGCGTATGGAATATGATGCTCGTCTCCTACGCAGAGTTACCTGGGTTCAATCCCCACAAAGTCGGTGCGATTTTTCGGATTCTGGAATCCTCGAGTTTTCATCTTTCGGAGGAGATGTAAAGCTGTCGGTCCTGTCTAACAGAGATGCGTTGGACATTAAAGATCCCTTCACTCGACACGAGAGGGGTTCGGCAAAATTCTTGGGTTAGTGAGGTGAGAGAAATTCCCCGGCGTGTCATTAGCCGAAAGGCAGAAATAGAGCACGTTAAAGGAAAAACAAACAAACAATATGTTTTTGGACATATGAGGGGAAAAAATCTTAACTATGTAGTAACATTTATTTCATTTAATATTTTTCAATTTCTCCTCAGTTTTCACGATAAATTAATGTGTGAAATGTATCACTTTCTTATGAATATGTAGTTATATTTTCATGTTTTTCTGTGAATCACAATAATTGTGAGTTTTTCAATGAATATTTCACGTTTTTCAATAAATATTTCACGTTTTTCATAAATATTTCACGTTTTTCAGCCCTGTCTTTTCTTTACTATTTCATTTCAATTCTTTTCAAGTATTCAGATGCAAGGAGAATACTGTTCTAATCTATAAATAAAAGAGTATTTTTACAAATTAGCTGATTTAACAAATCATTTGTTCACTTATATATATTATCAAAATGAAATGTACCTCAAAATAAGTATTCATTTTAAAGGGAGTATTGGTTGAAAAAGAAATAAATATCACACAAAAATGGAACCAGTACGAAAAATATAATTTTTGTTCTAAAACTCGATATACTTTGATCATAAATTAATTTCCACACACTCTAGTATGAAAAAACTGATAGTGGATTAGGCCGCCATTTCGTTTCTATGAAAACTACAGTTATATACACACACCACAAAAATTGTCGCATCACCTGGTATTCTGAATTCCACAATAGATTAAGCAGCTCGATCGCAGTTTCTTTGTCAACATATGTTTTTGGACATATGAGGGGAAAAAATCTTATCTATGTAGTAACATTTGTTTCCATATGATCTCAAACACGCTTGAAACAATAATGAGTTTATTTGACTATCAGTATTCATTCAATTTCTCTTCAGTTTTCACGCTAAATTAATGCAAGTTTTCTGTGTTTCTTGTTGATTTTCGAATCTATGAATTCATTGTAAAAGCTGCTGAACGTCCTGGATGCTATTTGAGTGATCATGAAGTGGTAACAATTGTAACACTTCTGGAGGAGGGGCGAAGCCAACGTTACGTGGCTAACTTGTTGAATGTTAACCAAAGCACTATTTCAAGAGCAATTAATCGGCACCACGAAACAGGGGAATATGGAAGAAAGGCCGGACAAAAAATCGGATAACAATACCTGTTGATGATCGAATAGGTTCGGAGGAGACGATATCAGACCAAGGGTGGCTTTTACCGGCCCGCGTCTCACCAAAGAGCATCGAGTTACAAGACTTTTGCGAGGGAATATGCAAATTGGGGTATTCCAGAATGGTCGGATGTTCTCTTTTCCGACGTGTCCAGTTTCTGTCTAGTATCAAATGATAGATGCAAAACTTCGGAGGGGGTTCAGTAATGGTGTGGGGAGGCTTTTCTTTTCCATGGTCGAACTGAGTTATTCCTAGTGAATAATGGAAGAATGACAGCAGCCAGATACATCGTAGATATCCTTGAACCCCATGTTATACTCTTTGGCTCATTGATTGACGAAAACTTCATTTATATGCATGATAATGCTTGGCCTCATGCAGCTAGAGTAGTTACAGAATTTCTGCAAAATGCTGAAATTGATATTTTAAGATGGCCAGCCAGAAGTCCCGACTTGAATCCCGTAGAACATGTTTGGGACAACATGGGGTAGCAAATTCAGCAAGGTAGGATGCCTTGTAGAATACTGCAACAACTAAAGAATCTGCTTCCTGAAATTTGGAACTCAGTGACTCAAGAGTAAATCTTACCGAGATTTGTTGATATTTTCCTTCATACACTCATCTCTTCGAATGATATCTTCTTATTTTACACTTCTGAAAGTTACCAAGCGACTCTTGAATATATATATATATATATATATATATATATATATATATATATATATATATATATATATATATATATATATATATATATATATATATATATATGGTTGGACGCATGCGATGGTCAGATGATGATAATATAGCACTCATGCGCATGCATTACATCGCAATGGACTCTGTGAACCTCTCGGACAAAAGATATCGAGAACTACTCACTGAGTATTGGAATGGCGCACACCCAGATCGAGAGGCAAAAACCCTTGTCAATAGAGTACAGTGGATTACTCAGTACGGAAAGTTGTCAAAATCAGAGCTGGACATAGCCAAAAGAACAACAAAACCTCTGGTGGAGAGTTCAAGGGAGAAGCGACGTAGTCTGGGTAGGAGAAGCACAGTGGGTAACGTGAGATGGTCGGAAGGGGAATTGGAAGAGGAGAATGAAGAGCAGAGATCAGAATCGAGAGAAATCGAAGATGCCCTAACTAGGTATTAGGAAGAAAGTTGGTGAACTTCATACTTACCTCAACACAGCTGAACCATCTAAGAGACTCTTCAAGTCAGTCAGGTAGATTGCCTCCCAGTTTTCGTTCAGACCCAAGGCGTTATTTTCAATCAAAAGGTCCATATTTGAAGATAGATTAAAGGAAGTTTATATTCCTTTAGGACAATCAAAAATCTGACCCATATATTTGGCGGTCATCATTATAATGCTCGGCCTCATGCAGATAGAGTAGTTACAGAATTTCTGCAAAATGCCGAAATTGATATTTTAAGATGGCCAGCCAGAAATCCCGACTTGAATCCCATAGAACATGTTTGGGACAACATGGGGTGGCAAATTCAGCAACGTAGGATGCCTTGTAGAACATTCCAACAACTAGAAAATCCTGAAAGTTGGAACTGAGTGACTCAAGAGTACATCCAGAATTTGTTTCAGAGCTTCCGAGACGTATACTGGCAGTAATTAGGGCCCGGGGAGGGAACTCTCGATTTTGAAAATGATTAGTAACCCTTCGCGAATGTTTGAAGAAGGTAGAATTTTTTAATTTTTCTTTAACTCGAAAATTGTTGATATTTTCCATCATAAACTCATCTCTCTTGAATGATATCTTCTTATTTTACACTTCTGAAAGTTACCAACCTAAAGTTCATAAAGTATTGTCGTAAAAGTAGGGTGATGCGACAATTTTTGTGGGGGTGTATTTCCATTCATTTATTTTGTCATTTATATTAATTATTTAAACTTTACTACATAGACACTATTTACATTATCTTATCGAATTGATAACCACCAGTTTCTATGCAAGATGTAGTTCTCGAAACAAGAGATCTTTGTATTTTAATATAAATTTGAAGGTTGTTTTGTCTCATTAGAATAATAAATTATTCTCTCAAGCAGCATATTTCTATACTTAATGGGTACCGCACAAATTCGGCTTTTTGAATGGCCCCAGAAATAAAAATCTGAAGGATTCAAGTCTGGTGACCTAGGTGTGCTAGGTCCTCCTCATCCTATCCATCGATTGGAATAGGTGACATCACCAACTGCTGAATTAAAATGTGCATCATCGTGAATAAACATATTCAGCCTCCAAAAGTTCTGGCAAGTTATTTGAAAGAATGTCTAAAAACCTGAGCCTTTAAATGAGGTGGCAACACAAATGGCCCAATAATATGGTGACCAACATATCCAGCCCAAATATTGATTTGGAACTGTTGTTGGTGTAGATTTTGAACAATCGCTTGAGGGTTTCCATCGTCCCAGTAATGACAGCGAACTTTTGAACTTTTTGAAGATGGTAAGAGAGAATTAAATTGGTTTGGTAATTTCCGAGTACTGATAGAAGACTCCTCGACAACAGCTTCTAAAATGCTTTCTTCTAGTTGCAACTTGAGTTACTTGCATTTTCTTAAATATACGTAAATAACATTTCATACAAAAAATGTTAATAATATCCTGCAAATAATTACCCGTTTCCGTTAATCGGCGATCTACATTCACAAAAGTACGCCAATTAGGTAGTCTTCTGTTTGAAAATGGCTACAAATAAAGTCTTCTAGCGCGCGAAATGCATATCTGCATATTCTTCGAAAGTGTATTCCATATTTTAATTATCTTATAAATACGATAGATACGAAAAATTAAATACGTGAGCTGTTGAATACCTAAACAATAAAGTTTCCATTTATGATTTTACCTGTGTCTAGTGTGGTGTCTAATTGCCATACTTTTGTGAATGTGTATAGCCGATTGAGGAAAAAGGTTAATATTTCACAGGATATTATCTACTTTTCAGTATGACATCTTATGTAGTTTATGCATGATGGTCCCCACTACATTTTAACTTAACGGGTAGGGAATAAATAGAGATATGCTGCGTTAGAAAATAATTCATTATTCTCATGAAAAAAAACAATATTCAAATTTATATTAAAATACAAAGATCTCTTGTTTCGATAGCTAGATTTTATATAAGAATTAGTGATTATCAATAATGTAAGTCGTGTCTATGTAGTAAGATTTAAATAATTAAAATAAATGAAAATATTTTTATTAAAAATATCGTTGCTCTTTGAGTCCGTTTTTCTTGTTACTTCATATGTTCGAGATCGAATAGATGGAGCTCCTTTATGTAAAAAACTTCGAAAAATCTAGAAATTTCTTCAGATTTGTAAAGCACTTATCCCCTATAAACTTGAAGGGTGAAAAGTGTTGGGAGTAGTTCACCCTGAACGCATATGGTGCGAAATTAAAAAACCCAAAACAATATCTTATAAAATACAATTTCATCAAACAATGTCTTGAATTTCAGAAAATTCCGTTGAAAGATACAGATTTCATCATTAAAAACAATTTATTTTTTAAACTTTAGGGTTGAATATGTCAGTAGGCTACATTTCAGGAAAAAATTTTATATAAAGTTGTGGCATTATTTTGACAAGATCTATCAAATTCCGATACCTCATTCTGAGACACCCTGTTTATGTATATAGGGTGTTACATAGTATTATGTCACAACTTAAGGAGGTAAATCTACGTGCAATTTTAAGAAAAAAAGTTCATATAAACACAGGTCCGCAAATGCTTCGTTGCGGAGCTACAGGGTGTTAAAATTTCCGGAAAAATTGTTTTTTTCTTCAAAACTCCTGCAGTTTTTGGGATAGTCAGCCTAAATTTGGAATGCAAGCTATATTTTACAGCCTCCATCATTGCACGTCCTAGACTTTAACTGAAATTCGCAAGGTGTTTTCTTTTCCGAGGCCATGCCTCCTTTTGCCCTCTCAAACTTTTTTGTAGTACGCCACTGATCAGCGTACAATCAATTTTCGTCATCTTCGTTCAATTTAGAAACTTTTTTGACACTTGTAGTTTTTTCGTATCTCCAACCGTTTTCGAGTAAAAAATTATTGAATTTGAATTGGATGTTATTCGCTAATTAAAATAAAGAATAATAGAAATACTAGATAGGTCTGCCCAAAATTTGCTTTCATTTTGATAGCTCGTCTTTTGGGACTCAACTTATACTTATTCAATATCAAACTAAAAAATAAAACAATTAAAAACAAAATAAATTGCTGGAAGTGTCCTCCACCTGCAAGAATTCAGGCCTCTGTCTTTCTTCGCATATTATCACGCATTCTTTGAAATATTTCTGCGGTATTTCTTATCATGTCACAAGAGGTTATTATTCGATTTCGCAATTCTTCTACAGTATTCACTGGAGTGGTATAAACTAAACTTTTGAGATATCACCATGAGAAAAAGTCTAAACTATTTAATTCTGGGGATCTAGGAGGCTATGGTTCTGGTCCACCTCGACCTATCCATCGGTTGTTGAATTTATTATTCAAAAACTCCCTAGCTTCTCCACTAAACTATACTGGTGCCCCGTCATGCATGAACACATTATGTTCCTCACCAAAAGTGGCACATCCTCGAGCAATAAAGGTAACTCCTCCTCAAGAAATTGCCGATAATTATTCCGACCCAGACATTTTGTGAGAATTGTTCTTGATGATGAAATTCCTCAATACAATGGGGTTTTCCTAAGCCCAATAATGATTATTGTGAAAATTTGTGATAGCAGTTCTCGAAAAGTCAGCTTTGTCTGTGAACATTATTTCACAATCAAAATGAGCATTTTCTCTAATTTTATCTAAGAACCATCGGCATAAATTCAGTGTTGAAGGAAAATCTCGAGGAAGTAGAGTTTGGACGCGTTGAATATGAAACGGGTAAAATAAAAAGTCGTGGAAAATCCTCCAAACTAGAAAATGTGAAATTTTCAACTGATTTCCAATTTTTCTTGTACTCACGTGGGGATTCAAATCAGTACAATTCAAAACTGCTTCCTCAATATCTGCAGTTCTCATAGTTTGAGTTGCACCTTTTAAATGATTATTTGCAGTAAAAGTACCAGTTTCCCTCAACCTTCTGTGGATATTTGAAAATGTTCGCCTGTCTGGTGTTACTCGGTTTGGAAAGCGCATCTGATATAATCACCTAGCTTCTGTTGTGTTTCCGTCAGAAAGGCCCTACATGTAATGGATATTAGCCAAATCGGCGTTAGTAAAATTAGCCATTTTTTCTTACAACAATAACTTCAAAAGTCTTAAAATTAATCGTTAATTTAATAAACAATTGGCTGATCCAATTATTTATTAAACAGTGTCTGAACACTGGTTCAACTTTAGCAACTGTCGAAATAAATAAATAAATGAAAAAATCAAAACCTACTAGCCATTTTTTTTAATTATAAACGCTTTCAATTCAGCGAATGCATGCAATCGTATAAAAATTTTTTGCTCGAGAACGGTCGGAGGAAAGAAAAATTACAGATATCAAAAAAGTTTGAAAGGGCAAAAGAAGACATGGATCCGGAAAAGAAAACACCTTGTAGATTCTAGTTGAAATTAAGGACGTGTAATGATGGAGGCTGTGAAAAATAGCTTGCATTCCAAATTTGGGCTGAATATCTCAAAAACTGCAGGAGTTTTGAAGAAAGAAACAATTTTTTCCGGAAGTTTCAACACCCTGTAGGTTCGTAACGAAGCCAAATTTGGGCTGAATATCTCAAAAACTGCAGGAGTTTTGAAGAAAGAAACAATTTTTTCCGGAAGTTTCAACACCCTGTAGGTTCGTAACGAAGCTTTTGATTATATGATTTTTTTTCTTAAATTTGCAGATAGATTTACCCCTCAAGTTGTGACATACTATTATGTAACACCCTGTATGTATAGGAACACAAATACATTTCAATAAGTAATGGAATCGTCTTTAGATTAATTAAAAATTAGATTTCTAATTCTATTTGAATTATCACAACGAATGATATGATACAAACAATTTAAAATGCATTCCATAATATTAAGAAATTTTGTGTGACAAATTGACATGTTTATCCAAGCAGGAGAACTTTCACATTGTTCATTGTATAAGTCAACTTATTCCCTGATATTGTTCTTAGACCATGATTGAGAATTTCAACACAAAATCTGATAAGATTTTATGAAAATTTGAGCATAAAATACAAAATACTTTATAACTCTGAATCTACTAAAATTTGTATAGAGACATCTAATACAATTCAATAGGTATTGGAATTACTTTTCATTTGCAATCACTAAATACATGGTATTTCATTTATTATGCATAAAATAATGGGGTTTGAAGCTAAACAAAATTAGACAACCAACACATAACATTCTGTACAGTTGTATCAGCAAATACTTAGCATTGAAGGTGTTCAGGAAACGTCATTATTTCATGAAATATTAATTCAAAAATGGTTTAGTTATGCCATATACTAACTGATCTGAAAAAGTTCACCTTATTTGGGGTTAATATGTTGATAAATGATTAGAAACTGGGTCTCCCTTTAAATAAAACATTACTTTTATATGAATCTGTAATAAAACACCCTGTGAATTTGAAAATAATTTTAAGACATGCAAATTAGCATCTAAATGGACACGCGGAATATGTAATTTCATTCAAAATAAGAATACCCTAATATTGAATTATTAATACCAGCAATTTCGCTTCTACCTTAAGATTTTGCAGAATCTCATTATTTATCCTGGACATAACGGGGTAACTCTTTTCTATTTGGAATATTTTGATGAAATTTGGGAATCGGATAGAAGACAACATTTTGAATTTGATAGCATTAATATGTTTGATAATTTTGCTTCTTTTAATTGTTCATATCATCCTACGACCTTTCGACATATTTTTGAAAGAAAAACAAAACAAACTTTGTTTTTGCAATTTTCATCCTTCGAAAATATAAGATTGTATTTAAAAATTTAATTGCTCATTTTTTAGGGGGTGTCAAAGTTAATAATAAAAGAGCAATAGCGAAAACAATTTTTTCCGTAACGAAGCTTTTGCGGACCTATGTTCATATGAACTTTTTTTCTTAAAATTGCACGTAGATTTACCCCCTCAAATTGTGACATACTATAATGTAACGCCTTGTATATGTATTTCAACTTTACTTCAGTACTTGTCAGCTAATGATGATCGAAAGACCGAAGTTAGTATAATACACAGTTTAATTTCTTTTTATCATTTCTGAACTTGACAATTTCTTCTAGATCATATTGTATATCTATATCTCAAAAGCTTGAATTTAATATCATATGTATGGAATTCCTACATTAATGATGCGTTTCGTTTATGCGAAATAATAGATTCGAAAGTTGGAATATGATTGGTACAGGAATGTATTGCGACAGACAAAATTTCCTCGAAATGTTTACTCAAATCATTGTGACAAATTGAAAAAACCTGTAAACATTACTTATTATTATGAAACGATTGTGTTAGTGATGAAGAAGTAGAGCGATTGTTACGAAAAGAAAAATCCCGCCAAATCGAAGAGAAGAAAATATTCATCTAGAAATTAACATATAATTTTAATATCTCAAATTTCTTTTTTTGGGAGGCAAATAACACATGTTTTTTTTGTATATGTCCGGACCAAATTCCATGTATTTTCTTGGCGCACATGAGGCATAAAATGTATAATAAAAAACAAGTACTGTGTTTTAAGGAATTTTACTTGATAATTGCGATTCGTAACGCGTTTTACTACACCGTAGCTTCTTCGTCTGAAGAAGCTACGGTACAGTACCTGTTTTTTATTATTGATAATGGAATTTTACCAAGTAAAAGCCTCCCGAATTCAAGAAAAAAAAAAGAATTAAATGAAAGAAATAAATTGAGATTTTGCAAGAAACCACCACATGATGATTGATAATAACAGAAGTTGAAAATTTTCTGGTATAACTAACGTGACCATTAATTTTTTTGTCAAAGCGGGACGTCTCCTGTGGAATTACGTAAATAACATTTTGGTGTTTCACAAGTTTTTTTATTAGAGAAAGTAATAACAGTAATACAAAATAATCCAAGCACTTATAATACAATAATGTCAAAATAATTTTGCAAATTTTTTCTGTAATTTAATCAAGATCCACGTAGAAATAATATATGGACGATGTCAACCCAAATTTTTGGATTCAAAATGAATCTAGAATATCTATAGTTCATAATCGGCATCACTTAGAAGACTGAACCTGGCCATCGGGACTCTCTCGGTCGAACAGAGAGGGAATTATTTTGTTGTTTGTTATTGAAGGGATTTCCAAGGATAAATGCGATTATTCTTCAAAATTGGCAAGCAAGAACAAGGTGGAAGTGGTTATGTTTCAGGAAACTCACACTGCAAGAACATCTCCGCGAAAGAGGAAATATCGCAGGTTATGTACTTTTTGATTATCTCCTTAGTCCTTTTTATGACCTTGCTTGCTATGTAAAATCTTCATCATTCAATCATATTGAACTTGTACAGAAGTGGTGTTTTCTATATTGCGTTCAAATTTTTTGATTTGTTTGTCGTTAATATTTATAAACCTCCTGGCGAAATCTGGCCCATCAATTTCGGTCTTATTTCTCCCCACCCTGCTATCTATTGTGGTGACTTCAATTGCCATCACAATCAATGGGGTTACACAGAAAACGACAGGAGTGGTATTTCATTAGTTGAATGGATGGAAACAAATGATTTTCAACTTGTATTCGATGCGAAAGCAAAGGCACTTGTCATTCTGCCAGATGGAATCGCAACTATAATCCTGATCTTTGTCTGGTTTCTAACGACTCTGAATTGTTTCCTCTTCCTGTTCGTCGTAAAGTACTTTCAGATTTTCCTCACAGTCAACACAGGCCAGTTATTATTTCGTTAGGTTTTCAATTTACATTTGCAGATTCATTAGAAAAACCAAGATGGAATTTCAAAAAATGTCGTTGGAATGATTTCACTAAATAGGTAGATAGTGATTTGAGATGGGTTCCCCAATTGGGTAGAAATTATTTCCGGTTTATAGGAGTTGTCAAAAATGCTGCTCGAAAACATATTCCTAGAGGCCTTCGAAAGGATTATATACCTGGGTGGTCAGAGGAATCAAATGTTTTCTATAAGGATTGTCAGGAAAATCCTTCCAGAGAGAAAGCCGATGCACTCCTTAGTTCTTTGAAAGATACCAGAAAGAATAAATGGAATGAGTTGATGAATGGTATGAATTTTCGTCATTCTAGTAGAAGTTCCTGGGATTTGTTGACGAAATTAGCCAATGCTGATCCCGTTTCAAAAACTCCTTCTAATATGAATCCGAATTCTGCACCATCTAGGCTTGTTAATGTCTCTGAAAGTGTGAAGATTAGTAGATATGACAGGAATAGAATGAAACGAATCTTACATGAAAGGAGGAGGGATGCTATCGCGGTTGAGGATTTATTGAATCCTTTTGAGGAAGAAGAGCTCAAATCTGCAGTAAAATCTACCTAAAGTTCATAAAGCTCCAGGATTTGATGGCATTTTTCGTGAATTTTTTAAACATCTAGGAGATAACTAAGTGGTTACTATCCTTTTACAATGACATATTCAGCTCAGGTAGTATTCCTGTTGAATTTAGGAAGGCTAAAGTTATTGCCATTCTCAAACCTGGGAAAAATCCAGAACAGTAATCGACCTATCAGCTTACTTTCTGTTTCTTTCAACATTTTAGAAAGACTTCTTCATCAGAGGCTAGAACCAATCATTGACAGAGCTCTGTCCACTTCTCAGGGAGGTTTTCGAAAAAACTGGAACTGTTCTGATCAGGTTTTAGGTTTATCCACTTTCATTGAGACAGGATTTCAGGGTAAACTTAAAATAGGCGCTGTATTTGTAGATCTCTCTTCGGCATATGACACAGTTTGGAAGGATGGTTCAGTTTATAAACTCTTTGAAGTAGTTCAATGTGGAAAAATTGTAAAGTTGATTGAAAATATGTTATCTGATAGAAGACTTCGAGTTTTTATCGGTGAGAAAAGTAGTAGATTTTACACTCTCAATGATGACCTACCTCAGGAATCTGTTCTTGCACCTCATCTCTCCAATTTATATATGTCTGACATCCCTGAAACTTCCTCTACAAAGTTTATTTATGCTGATGATATTGAAACAATTAAGCAGACACTGACTTCTGATTTAGAAATTCTGAACATTTTCTTCAAAAAATGGCGTCTATGTCCAAATCCTTCGAAAACTGAGGTTTCTTGTTTTCATCTGAATAATCATGAGAAGAATAGGAAACTAAGAGTATTCTTTAATCAATCACTATTAATTCATAATTTCACTCCAACATATCTTGGTGTAAAGCTTGATCGTTCTTTGACTTTCAAATTTCATATTGATAAATTATGTCAGAAGTTGAAAACAAGAAACAATATACTACATAAACTAGCTGGATCTAATATGGGCGCCAGAGTCTCTACTTTGCGAACTACTGCTTTAGCTTTAGTATATTCAGCAGCAGAATATTGCTGTCAGGTTTGGTTGAATAGTGCTCATGTCAATAAGATTGATTCTCAGTTGAACTGTTCTATGAGAGTTATAAGTGGATGTATCAGTTATATTTCTACCCCATGGCTTCCGGTTATTTGTAATATAGTTCCTTCCCATATTCGCATATCGCTGTTTGCTGCATAAACTCGAGCATCTGGGGATTAGGGGTGATTTACTCTCATGGATTAGCTCGTTCTTGTCAAATAGACCCTTCCGTGTGAGGGTCGGTGGTATGTATTGCTCCAAGAAGTGGTCTGTTGTTAGTGGTGATCCCCAAGGTTCTGTCCTTGGGCCCATACTTTTTCTTCTATGTACCTCCGATCTGCATTCCTTGATCAGGTCAAAATGTGCAGTCTTTGCCGATGATACTAAGCTCTACAATTTTCCCGCTATCAGATCCATGCACTCTACAGGAGGACTTGACTGAAATAGAACAATGGTCACGTGAATGGTTACTTCCACTAAATTTAGAGAAGTGTGTCGTTCTACACATAGATAGGACTAATTCAAACTTCATCTACACCATTGAAGACCACACTCTAAAAACTGTTTCAAGCCATGTCGATCTAGGAGTAACTGTCACAAAGAACCTTAGCTGGTCTGAGCATGTTGCAATTGCAACCTCGAAATCCCGAAGAATCACATATATGTTACAGAAAAGTTTTGGTGGTTGTGACGTGAAGACTGCTATATCAAACTTATGTTCGTCCAATCATGGAGTACGCTGGAACAGCCTGGTGGTAATACCTGCGGAACGACGAAGCCATTTAGAAGACGGTGCAACAGTGAAATACAAGGATACCTTTTGGTTGGCATCGTCCTGACTACCCTGCTAGGCTATCCATGTTTGGAATTCTTACGTTCTCAGACTGGCGGATCAGAGGTTATATGATATTCACATACTTGTCTACACGGGGAGTTCTCGGTACTGAAGTCAAGAACCTTTTTTCTATGAATACATTCAAACTGACGAAAGAAAATTTTAGGACAAATCTACGTCAGAATTTCTTGTCGAATAGAATTTTCGACTTGTGGAATCGTCTACCTAATTCGGTGGTGAGTGCAAACACAGTCAATCACTTCAAAAGTAGATTCGCCGTTTGGAAAATGACTCAGTGATTGGGATATATTACTTTATGCCAAGTGCGCGCTCGTTTACGACCATTGTATAGCTCAGTTATATATATTTTTTTGAGTTTATAGGATCTTCTCAACTTTTTTTCAAAATAATTAATAAAATTGAATAATTGAAAAAAATGGTTGCAGTCGTTGGCTGAGTGAGCGCGGCATCTATTTATCCTGCACTCGCGCGCGGCGCGGGAGCGGATTGCTCTCTAGACATTCGCCGTAGCTCCGCAGCTGCGCCACGCGTTACGAGTGCGAAAAATAATTTGCAATTCAAATTGTAGTTTGTTTACGAGAGCGGAACCTTTTTATCCTCGCTGGTGATAGCGGGACAGATAGCCTGAAAGCGGGACGTATGGTCACGTTACGTATAACGCAACGCGAATTATCAAATTGTGTGAAGCTATGGTTAGATGACCTAGGAGAGACTTGTACAGAAATAGGCCAGAGACGTGGGGTATCCCATTCAACTGTTCCCAGAATGATACGCAAGTACAGGGAGACTGGTAATCATAAAAGGAGACCAAGGCAAGAACGACATTGAGCAACAACAGCGATCCATGAGCGTTATATAAAAATTTCCTAGTTGAGACAACGATTCGCTACTGCTAGATACCTTCAAATGCAGCTTCAACAGAACAGTGGATCGCAAACTATCACTGAAAGGATACGATAATTTCTCAAGAAATTTAGTTTGAGGCCTTGTATGGCAGCATGAGCCCCCAGCTCTAACCGTAGTACATCGAAGAGACCGATGCAATTTCACGAGAGTGTTGTTTACAGATGAGCTGAGATTTTATCTTTATCAATGCGATCGACGTTCTTTAGTATACAGACGTCGAACAGAGAAACTGATTAAACATTTCTAGAGGAATAGACTAGAGCTGAAAGGAGATTATGTTGAAAAATAAAAATATTCTTCCCCAAAATGTTTCTTTCAGACCAGATTCTTTTCTTAGCTCGTAAAAGCAATCTAGATCCTTCAGAGCATGGTTTACTTCATTATCTTACCTCAATTATGAAGTATTTCGATATTATCTGAAGGTATTGAATGTTTTGTGATTTTTATATATTCACATATTGGAGAATTATTGTCAGAGTTTAAATGTTCTTTATATCTGGTTTCTAAACTGTTACCAGTCTGTTCAACATAAGCTACCGTATACTCATTGCTAGCACTCTTTTATGGAATATAAAAATTGCATTATTTGATATTTTTCTTTACGTTGGATAATTTTGTCTATGAAAACCAGAGCAATTTTGTTATTTATGGCAATTTCTCTGATAGAATTTATTTCAATTTTTAAATCTATCGGTGTCAGTGGAATGGAAAAGGCCTTATGGAACCTTATGGAAGTTAATTTGGCGCCTATGAATAAAACAAAATTTCGAAGGATTAGAAGCAATTTTCTACAATCTGGAGGAACAAAATACATAGAAACTAGAAGAAAACCAATTCTCGAGGACGACGACAATCAAATTAATACGCTACCGTATTTTCGTGCCAATCCACATGCGTCCCTTAAGTCAGCATCAATGGATATTGGATTGAGTTATACTCCATTCAAAGGATCCTTTAGAAACATAACATGCACCCGTATTCTTCCATCAGACTACAAAAATTGAAACCAACTGACCTTCCCAAGCGGCTAAATTTCTGTGAAAATTTATTAATTCGGCTTCAAGAAGATGAGACAATTCTGCAAAAAATAATATGGTCTGATGAACCAACAGGAAAAATCGACATTTTTGGGCCACAGAAAATCCACATTTCATTGAGGTTATTGATTTCCAAAATAAATTCAGCGTGAACGTTTTTGTAATTCTAATGAATGATTTGTTGGCTAATCACATTTATGAGGAAAATCTTAATGGACAAAGATACCTGGAAATTTTGAGGCGAACATTATTAGCAAATTTTTTAGATGGATTACCCCTTAACATTCTGAGGGATTGCTATTACCAAATGGATGGTGCACCAGCACATAAAACACGAGCTGCAGATCGGCAGCTAACAGAAATGTTCGAGGATAGATGGTGGGGTAATCAAGGACCAAATTTATGGCCTCCGCGTTCTCCGGACCCTTGATTTTTATTTATGGGGCAAAATCAAGAGTGAAGTCTATCTTATTCCTGTAAGATGTAAAGAAGAGTTACTAGAGCGCATTCATAATGCTTTTCGTAATATTGATCCTGAGGAAACTTGGAGGGCAACTCATCATGTTCGTAAACGAGCTGTCAAGTGTATCGAACAAAGTGGGGCCCATATTGAACATTTATTCAGATCGTAAATTAGTTTTCTCCTATGATGTTTGCTATCATTTATTCGTATTAATGTAATTATCTTCGATGATTGGTTTTCGCTTAGTTCCTACAATTTTTATTCATCCGAATTGTAGAAAATTGCTTCTAATGCTTGGAAATTTTATTTTACTCATAGACGGTAAATTTGGAAATTGGTTATTGAATTGCCTGCAATTTCTACCCACTTCTTTTTGACATTCTAAAATGAATTAAAAAAAGATTTAATATATTTTCGTTTAAATAACCAGTGGTTTTATTCCAAATGCGTTGTATTTTTGATATTTTCAATTTGATATAACGACAATTCTTGTCGAGATATCAAATTCGAATGAACGAAGTGGCAAGTACATTAATTTTAGGCACCTGTCAGGTGAGCGTAGCCAGTTCAGCTACTTCATTCAAATATTTCAAAGCATTCTCTGTTAGTTCTTGCAAAAACATCTAAATTCAATATATTCCCAAATTATTTCAGAACTAGAAGAGATGGGTATAGTACATGCTTATACAATTCCATCTGAAATTTGACGCTTCATCTGATGGCGATATAAAAATTGGCACGTGCAATTTGAAAAAATTGAGTTACTGCTGTTTGAAAAAGGCCAAATTGAAAAAAATCATACAAAACAACGCAATAATTATTTGACATGTGTAGATTGCTTAAAAAAATCCTTAATCCTTCTTCTATCCACCCAAGCAAAAATTACGTCTGTAGTGCAAAAGATCTACGAGCTACAATTTGTTTAAATGTTCCTCAAAAATCGAGTTTATAACAAAAATAATTAAATCTGTCGAAAGTTTCGACAGATAAGTGCCAACAACTTGGGTATTTTTGCCTTGCTCAAATGTCGGTTCTAGATGTATAATAAAAAAGGTAGATTTCCATTTGAATATCAAAGTGATGACCCACTTCCGGTATAACCGGAAATGGTATCACTTCGAAAATATTTCACTCCAATTGGAAATCGCTAGTTATGGTCGAGTATAAAATTTCAGCTTAATATTGTAATTGGAACTTGAAAAGTTTTTAACGGACGGTCCCGCTGGATATCCCTGTGTACATATAAGTTCATTTCCTTTTAAAACGACGGTCGTGTTTGTGAAAATGAAATTGTGGAAAGTATAAAATATACTTTACTTCATCTTCGTTGAAAATGAATTTTCATAAAATGCATGAACTATCAATATCATTCATGGTAGAGTTGCTAGTTATGCGCTTTTCTCCATATAAATCATAATATTTCGAGATTAAAACTCTAATCAGGTACTAGAATAAAATATTATGTCGAAGTCAGTAAACAGCTAGGCTCAGGTTACTGCCATTTGAACACCTTAACAAATTTGTTGTTTTATCTCTTTGATTAATCATTATTCGATTATAATTAAAGTAATGGTGATGTAATTCTTTTCATAAACTTCTTTTTCATGATAATGATGTAAAATGAGTTTGTTTTTCATTCATTTAACGATTCGAAACTCTTAAACAAAAATCCTTGAAGAAATTATCTAAACACGGAATTCAATATTATGTTTGTCAACTGATGATACGAAACATAAAAATTAGAACTCAAGATATCAAATGGAAACAATCTAATGTTTCCGGATAGTTTGGTATTTCAGTATCTTTGAAAAAATTAATGTTGCAATGAAAACCGTTGTGTCATTGGTAATCTATGTAAATATATATTTGGAACAAACTAGAACTATTAGGAAATTCAATAGGGATGTATGAAATGAAAAATTTACACACGAATACATTCTACCTATACGTCGTACGAAAAAAACGACAATACATTTATTATAGAATAAACGTAATATCCGAAAATGTGATCAAATTTGTCAAAAAACTAGAGGCGTACAGGTTCAATCGAAAAAGGGGGTCGATAAACAACGTGTGACGCCACTGGCTTATTCTTCAGGAATGACATCCAGCGTTAAATGATAACCCAATTATTAGTAGCCGTTGTGCCAAATTTCGGCTTTTTACTACCAAGGGTTCCGTAGCTATATTCATTTTTCGTTTTCATGATTATTTTGACACCCTGTATATCGAAAATCAACCGTTTTCGGACGTATGCTTGTTCTTAAAGTTTCTCTATCGAACCTTGTAGTCCTACCACAAAAAAGTGGATCATTCTGTATATCTGAAAAGAAAAAATAATCCTCTCAATTGATACATAAATCAGCTACAGTTTGTACACCAAAAAATAGTTTGCTCCATAACTCAGAAACCGATCGCTAAAAAAATTTCGCATCAAAATCGATGACAGATGTCATGAATCGATATTAGTCTATAGAAATAATAAATTTGGTAGTGGTGCGAAATTCAGTTTTAATGCGATTGATATTTCAACCTTATATAACATTATAGGAGGTGTTAAGTCGAATGCTGGGGGTCGGGAAGGGGTTAATGTTGAAAATATGTATTAGTTTTATCGACATATATTTGCTACACATCAATACCACATGTTTGGAACACGGTTATTTTCCACTTTCCTGGAGGCATGCTGAGGTAATACCTTCACCTAAAAGACTTGCGTCCTATCAGTCTGTTGCCATTGTTTTGTACGATACTAGATACGAGATACTGCATATCTTCAAATTTATGAGTATCTCCGTCGGAAAAACATAATTCCAGTTCACCAGTCAGGTTTTCAGAAGGGCTACAGCACTTCAACAGCGTTGGCTTACTTAAGTTACGATTAACCATAGACTTCCCGCAGCTAAATGTCATTATTTTGGTTTCGATAATGTATCACCCAATTTTATTAAAACCTATTTATATGGGCGAACACAGTCTGTTATAATTGATGAGCAGAGGTCAACATCGATTCGAGTCAAATCGGGCGTACCTCAGGGCACGGTCCTTGGGCCGCTCCTCTTTGTGGTTTACACTTCGGATTCTCATAGACAAGTAATATATTCTAATGTTCAATTTTTTGCTGATGACAAACAATTGTTTTACGACTTTTTGCCTGGTGACTGTGCGGAGGCTGTGGAGAGTGTGAATTAGGATTTGCGTCGAATCAGTTCTTATTCTTCGGTTCACAATTTGCATATAAACGCCTCTAAGTCAAAGCTCCTTATATTTTGCCAGCGTAAACTTAAGGACTATATAAAGTCTCAAGCAGTATTTATGATATCGGGAGAGATTATTCCTAATGAGTGTGTTTCCAAAAATTTGGAGTTGTATTTTGATGAACAAATGAGATTTAGTAAACATGTGAACTATGAGCTTCAGCAGTGTTATGGTGCTCTCCGGCTACTCTATGCAAACAAACAAACACTTCGCGTCAAATCCACTAAAGCTAAGCTCTGTCAAAGTCTTGTTATATCGAGAATGAGCTATGGACTTGTTATCTTTGTCTGGCAGTAGTAGACCGAAACTGTTTACAAGTTATGCATACAATGTCATGTTGTAGGATTGTGAATGGACTCAGAAAGTCTGATCATATTTCCTATGCTTTTTCCCAGACTGGGTGGCTGAATATAACCACTACCTCCGAACACCTTTTTTTGAGCTTTTTCAGAATTATTATTGATTCTTCACCATTATACTTGAAAAACAAATTGATTCTTCGAACAGCTAAGCATGGTGTTAATATCAGAAACATCCATAACTTAACTAGGTCTCGTCACTTCACAGTACTTTACAATCGTAGCTGTTTTTACAACGCAGTTAGGTTATATAACAATCTGGATACGAATATCAAACAGTCACCCAGTAGATCAATTTTCAAAAAGGTCCTCAAAAAACACCTACTGAGTCTGAATTCGTCGACTGTGCCGTCACACTTTCATCTTGTGTTATATATTAATAAAATTATTCAATTTTAAATTCTTTATGCTTCCTTCCTTTTGTCATGAAGGTGTCACGTGATTCTGATTCTTTTTTTTCATAGATACTTTTACTTTTTTTTTCAATGAAATACAACTGAAGTATTTAGATTTTCACTATATTAACAAAACTATGACCGGTTTCACCACACTGTGGCTTCATCAGATAGATACAAACTAATGAACAGAGTTATTCCTTATATATTAGTCTTATTTCCTACTTAATATTACAGTAGGTACGAGAGGTATGTTGGAAAACCCATCGGAGTTGCTTACTTTATGAATTGAAAAGATTAAGTAAAGGCGAAGGATTTAGATCTAATTGACTATTAAGTAACCTACCTGAATTGTTTTCTTTGTTGATCTCTAAAATTTTCAATAGATTGAGTTTTTGTCTATTATTTTCATTGTGTAAAATTTTGAAAATATCATTAAAGTTATGGTTTTCTTAGAGTAAGTGATTAGAATAATGGGAATCTGATTTATGATAATTAAAACTACGTTTGTGCTCGGATAATCCAACTTTGAAATTTCTGAAAGTTCTACCAATATAGATTTTATTACAATCCCCGCAAGACAGTTTATAAACACCGGATTTATTACTTTTATCAATTTTAGATTTGCAGTTTTTGATATGTCGGCCTAAAGAATTATCAGTTCGGAGTGCTATATTGAAATTATAATGTGAGTGGAATGATTTTAATTTTAGACTAGGATTGCCAATATAAGTTAAGCTGTTGTATTTTGTGTCTGAACTTTTTATATTTGGAAATACTTCTTAGATTGCTTTTTGAAATATTTTGCGTGAAATCATGTTCTCAATCATAGTTGGACTGTAACCGTTATTGACTGCTATTTGTTTAATTATATTTAGCTCTTTTATGAAATTATTTTGTGACATTGGAATATTAATGAGTCTATGTACCATACTATTGTAAGCTGCTAATTTATGTGGATAAGGATGTGTAGATGAGCTGTGAATAGTAATATCTGTATGCGATGGCTTATGAAAAATAGAAAAATCATGTTTGCCGTTAATTTTAGTAATAGTTAATTATAAATAGGAAATAAGACTAATATATAAGGAATAACTCTGTTCATTACTTTGTATCTATTTGATGAAGCCACAGTGTGGTGAAACCGGTCATAGTTTTGTTAATATAGTGAAAATCTAAATACTTTAGTTTTATTTCATTGAAAATATGTATATCGATTTTCATCAAGTAACGACCTCCTCAATCAAATTACTTTTACTTTTGTTTTTTATTTTTGCATTTATATATTCATATTATTCTCATAATTATTATTATTATTATCATTTGGGGGTTAGATGTAAGAAAAATCTAGAATTCCAGAATAACTGGAGAACTAAAAAGATAGCCGAAATCCGTTTGTACCAACAGTTTTTCTGGAAAATCGTGCTCGAGAGAGAGGAGGATCATTTTCTATCTACATCACATAGTTACCGTATTAAAACATCGAATTTGGTACACCCTGTACACAGAACATACTTGAGTTATTTCAAAATAAATTCTGTGAATGGACACAGAGTTACTAGATAAAATTAGGAAAAGGTTATACAATCTTGCGTTTTTATGAAAACACGATCTGATTGAAAAAATTGTGTACACATGTGATATATTTGTGAAAAGCAAGAAAACAACAAAATCAGAGTTGCTTATGGTTCATTTTTGAAAACGCAAGTTTGCAATATAACTCAAAAACCGTTGGCAAAAAAATATCTCTGTACGTTTATGAGATTCAACCTGCATTAATTATCCTGGAACATCCTGAAGATTTTTCAATTTAGTGAAAACACGAGGTAATTTTGTTCAACAAAAAAAGCGATATAAAGGAAAGTAACAATGGGATTTAATATAGAGAAGTAGGATCTATTTTGACCTGTCTGCTCAAACTATTTAATTATTTAAAATTTATGTAAAAAAACACGATAATTTTCCACAATAAAAAAAATTGAAGTTCAAAAATTTTTAATTAAATTTATCTGTACTGACCTATTCCTGTGATACGGCATATTAATTCACTTCAGCCACAGAAAACAAATACAAGGAAACTAATCCCAATTATTCTACAAAACCATTGTTGAATTTCCCTCCGCGACACTACTGACACAATATGATCGTCCAACGGTGAAGTACGCACGCACAACACTGTCTACTGTTGCCGGTAAATTGCCTTGCAATGAAACAGACGGACCGCAATTACTAACGCTTCTGGTGCTTCATTTTCGGGTGAAGAATTCTCGCGATTCGTCTATTAGATTAGCTGCGTGGTGTTCTAGAAAAAACCGTCGACAAAAAACAATTTCACAATTGGATTCATCTCGAATAGATCGGGTGGCCATTAAGGGTAAAATAAGCTGTGATTTCATTCCGAAAACTATAGTTGAAAATGTTTTTAATGTAAAAAATATGTTTCGGGCTTCTTCTCTAATACAGTGGTCCTCAAACTTATTTAGACACTGTACCCCTCTTTTACCCACAAAACATTTTCGATACCCCTTTCAGTGTTTTTTTTAAACGCGCTTCCCAGGAAAAGGCGAACCTGTTACACCACATGAGTGGACACCTGGGAAGAATTGAGGTGCCTGTTTACTCGCTTAATGAAGAGGATCAAATTGTAGGATGCTGAGAAGATGTTGGACGGAAGCGAATTCCACAACTCACCGGCCCTGTAAACGAAGGAATTCTTACAGAGAGAGCTTTGGGCGCAGATGCCCTCACATGAGAACAATATTCCAAATCAGATCGAATCTGAGCCTTATATAGAAGCAACAGCTGAGATGACTCTGAAAAGAAAACTAAGTTTAGCTGATGCCGACTTTGCTATTGCTGATACATGTTCATGCCAGCAAAACCCGGAATTGACTGTTATTCCTAGAAGGTGCATCGAATCTTTGGATGCAATTTGTTGACATTGCATCATTAGAGGAGGTTCTCCAGCATGAAACTTTCTAAAAAACGTACTGACTCCACTCAGATATCCTCTGTAAGTCAGAATTGAAGTTATTAATTTGTTGACATCTCTAACGCTGAGATTCCGCAGCTGTAATCGGCCCCACACTACTGAAGGACGAAACCAGGGTAGAATCGTCTGCAAAACCGAAGATCTTGCAACAGAAACAAGGTTGGCGAAAGAATAGATCCCTGAGGTACTCCTGCTTGCAACCGGAAACAATCAGATGTTATACCGTCGACCACACGTTGTATTGATCTAATTGAAAGAAGAACTTATCCAACCCCGGCTGCATGCCGAACCCTATCGAAGGCTTTGGAGATGTCGAGGGCTTTTGCTTTAGATTTCTCATGCTTTTCCATCGTTGATGTACAAACATGAGTGACGTAGGCGAGCAGATCTCCTGTCGATCTTTGCCTGCGAAAACCATACTGACGGTCGTTAATAATTCCCTGCAACTCAAGATATTTGATAAGTTCATCATTTATGACTCTACATCTCTTTGGACATATTGGGAAGAAATGCAACCGGGCGGTAGTTTTGGGGTAGGGACTTCTTTACTTTCTTTGGGATCGGTTGAATTCTCGCTATTTTCCAGCTGCTCATAAAAGTCTGGGTTTCATAAGAAATCTAAAACAGAAAGTTAAGAATGGGTGCCAGTTCAGGAGCACCCTCTCTCAGGACGATTGGTGGTATTTCGTCTAGACCATTTGCCTTCTTGCTGTTCAGCTGCTCGAGAGCCCGTCTCACAGTGCGGACTCTAAATTTTATTTCTGTCAGGAAAGAATATGTAGATGGAATGTTCGTTGGTATTGCGTTAGATGAATCTAGGACAGAATTTTTTGAGAACAAAAGAGCAAAGAGATCGGCTTTCTCTTTCGGAGATGATGCTATACTTCCGTCTTCTCGAACAAGAGGCGGAAACGCAGATTTGCAGAAATTCGCCATAGACCAGAATTGTCTAGTTCCGCTTGCCTGTTCAAGAAGTTAATTAGTTACCCCTTCGTTGAAATTAGCCTTTGCTCTTGCAGTATTCAGGTTGCATACGTTCCATATTTGTACGAAGATTGTTCTTGTTTCCTCTGTTGGATTTATCTTCCATGACTTGTAAGCTCTACTCTTGGCCGCAGAAGCTCTTTCGCAGTCTTTGTTGAACCATGCCTTTTGTGCTGTTGTTCTTTTCATGGAATGGGGGATGTAGTGATCCATTCCTGCATGAATGATTTCTGCAACAGATTTAGTGCACACATTGATATGAGGATCTGCTACCGCTACGTTCTGAAGGCTATAGCTGCAAATGAATGCCATGCCTGTTTCCTAAACTGGAGAGGAGGTTAGCAGTGTGTTGTTGAATCCAATGGAAATCACATAGAAACTTGTCACGAGCTTTATGACGTGAAATAACACCAGAGAAGTGATTAGGATACCTTTTTGACAATTCTCGTATGGAAACTTTGACAATCAAAAACCAAAAAGTATTGCAGAGCCTATCGACGAAAGATTCTACGTATAAACGATACTTATAAGTATCGATTTTAAAATTTGAAGACCATCGTGAAAATGGTGTGTTTTAGGGAATATCCTTAAATAAAAATTTCAATAGATACTTAAATATCTATTAAGTAAATTCCGCACTACAATTATAAAATTGAATAAACAAGAAATAATCCTTTAGTGTACGTTACATTTTACAACCTCAAATTATTGAATTAGCTAATGCAAAATTATTTCGATACTGCATTTAGAATTAAAAGCTCCATGCAAGATTTCAAAAATTACTTAAATACTCAATTGTCTAATTTTGACATCAAATTATTGTGTTGGTATTAGTATAACCATTATCATCGAAAAGAAAAGATAGTTTTGAACTGGAATAATGCTTCCATATAAGAATATATATTTCTTTTCTACAAGTTTTATCTCTACAAATTATACGCATGGTTTGTGCAAAAAATTAAGCATTGTTATACTGTGAAATTCACGATAAAGTATTTTGAAAAGTACCCAATTAACAGGATCAAGATCATTAAAAATCGCCCAGATGATTAATTTCACTTGTTTGTCAGTATTTAGGCAAGGTTATAATACACTGGGTCAATAAATTAACGCAGGAAATTCAAATTTATTCAGAAGTTTAGATATGTTGAATAATCTTTCTTTAAGTTATGAACCAGCACTTGAGAACAATCGAATTCAAAATAGTCCTCATTGAAATTGAAATGAAGTTAATAATGAAAGATGTAAAACTTTTGGAAAAATCAAATCCCCCAAAACACTGTTCATAGCAGACATTTCCACCCCTGACGAGGATTACTGCATGACAGCTACGGTTCATATTCAAAATCAATGACCTTATAGCATTCAAATCAAAATTTTCCAAATGTCGACCAGTCTGTTCCAAACGTCATTCACGATGGCTGGCTCGTTTTGCTGGTTTCTCAATCTTCCATCAAGAATGTTCCAAACCTGTTCCATGGCATTCAGGTCTGGACTTTGTTTAGGTCGCTCCATTGAAGTGATTTTGTGGTCTTGATGGTAGTTTCTAACAATATGAGCGTGATGAGATTTGGCTTTATGATGCATACCAAAAGATTTTCAACCATGTTTATCGTAGATGGTACAACATGCTCTTCCTACATGTATGTTACATACCTCTGAGCATTCCAGGTTCCATTGTAACCAATTCAGAGCGTTCAATGAAATTTGAACTTCCACCAAGACTCATTCTCGACTCATATTCAAAACAAAACTCTCTTCTACTGAGCTTCTCACCAATTGACATGCTCCCTGGCAAAATTCAATCAATCTCGGCGATGTGCTGCGGTTAGAGCTGAGCAACGAGCTGCGACACGAGTCATCATCATCAAAAGCGCTACTACCCTGGGGAGGTCTTGGCTAACTTCACAATACTCCTCCACCTATTGCGATCTTCCATTAGGTTTAGATCAAAGGGATATTTAATTTAGACAGACCCGTCAACGCAACCATAGACGTCCTGGTGGTCTCCTTCCGTGTGGTATCTCCCCCCAAATCAGCTTCACAAGCCTTTCGTTCCCCATCCTCTGGACATGACCTGCCCACCTCAACCGCTGCGCCTTGATTTCCTGGATGATGTTACTGTCTCTATATAGCTCTTTTAGTTCCGCATTAGTTCTTGTATCTGTATTGTTCTGTAGTGGGGTCGTGGTGGGGCCGTAGCTTCGATATTATTCGATATATTCTAGATAGACCTTTTTGGATCTCGGAAGCTTCTCCATGAAAAGACGAAGGTGAAATGTCACTTTCGATTCAACGCGCTACGCCTTTACCATTTCGCATATGAGCAATGCCATTCGGACCATGTTAAACAGGTATTACATGGAGTGTACTAACAGTAGTTCCTTTGGTTTTGTGCTCCGTATCCCTCCTGCACATGCAATAGATTCTTTGATTTCGAAACGACTGGACAGCGATTCATTTCTGGTTCCTGCCTTTCAACTACAACTTGCTTTTCTGCGAAGATTTCGAGTTTTACACCTTAAGGATTATAGTTTTGAAATTTGGACTTTTGTGAAACTGAGGCTTGTATTTGCTCAATATATACGAGGTAAGTGTAATTATCCTCTGATTTAGCTTCGATGACTTTCGGTTGCGGCAATCTTTGCAGATATTTGTTCTCGGCGTTTCAGACCCGGAGAATCCTAGGACGTCCATCCATCTTTTCTGTACTTAACTAGTCTGTTTCAGGCTCAGATACCAGGCACAGATTTATTTAGTCATAAAAAAGTCATTTTTTCTCTTTAAAATGCATATAAAATCTCTCAAAGTTTTTTCTATGACCGTTGACAATGTCAGATGTCAGAAAACTTGACTTACAAGAAACCATCAGAGTTACCTGGGTTCAGTCCCAACAAAATCGGTGGGATTTTTCGGATTCTGGGATTCGCTTGAGTATCCATCTTTCGGAGGAGATGTAGAGCCATCGGTCCTGTCTAAAAGAGATGTGTTGGACATTAAAGATCCCTTCCCTCGACACGAGAGGGGTTCGGCAAAACTCCCGGGTTATTGAGGTGACAGAATTCCCCGGCGTGTCATTGGCCGAAGGGCGGAAATAGAGCACGTTAAAGGAATACCAAACAAACAAGAAACCATTAGCTTTTACTCGACATGACTGTACAAAATTGTCATATTCGCTTTTGAAACAATTTATTCTGTTTCCTATATATAATGTGGTTTAAGTTATTTGGAATGAATCACAGAAATCAAAGGTATTTTCTGTATCATTCCTTTATTAGGTAGTAATTTATGTGTACTCTTTTAGCTTTTTGGGAGGAGCTGTATTGTAACCGAAATATTCTTTATGGGAAAGGCTGTGTTTAGGTGAACATAAATCGTCCTATTTTGAGAAGTGGATTCCAGGAAGGCTGCTGCTTTCTAGAAACCCATAACACAGTTGAGAGCATATGTACTTTCTAGATCAGGGGTGCTCAAACGGTCGATCGTGATCGACTAGTTAATCGCGAGTCCTTTTTGAGTAGAGCTCGAGAAGAAAAAAATTTTTAATAAGTATTTGTCGTGCGTCAGTTGCCATACCTAAGCGTAGTAACTTAGAGAGGCATCATAAAACGGTTCATAAAAAGTATAGAAAGGATCTTCCACCACAGAGTCAATTAAGAAAACGAAAAGTACGTGATTTGATATCTTGTTTGAAAAAATAACAAACCATGCTCACAAGACCAATCAAACAATCAAAAGCTGCTACGATCGCGTCATTTAAAAAATCTCATATATTGGCGAAACACCTGAAACCATTCGAAGATGGATAGGTTGTGAGGGAAGCATTTATTGAAGGGGGTGAAACTTCATTTGGAGATTTTGAAAATAAAACAGAAATCATGTCTGCTGTTAGAGAACTTCAGTTATCTCGTCCGACTGTCACGAGGCGTATCGAAGTCATGAGTCAGGACATGGCAGATAAACTAGAACATGATATTATGAAATGTACATACTTTTCTTTACAGTTCGACGAATCCACCGATATGACAGACACTGCCCAGCTGTGTATTTTTATTCGGATGGTATTCAATGACATGTTGGCTAAGGAAGAATTTATGACAATCATTCCTCCGAAGGGGAAGACCCGTGGCGAAGATATTCAATTTTGTAAAAAAAGCAACAAGCTACCAATAGGTCATTAGTGTGCATTACATTGTCATTAGTGTGCATTACTACCGATAAAGGTTTGGTGGCATTGTGTCGAGCGAATGAAGATTTCCCTTATTATGGGCATTGCAGCAAAAATTGTTAATTCCATCCATGCACGTAGCTTGCAACGGCGGCTCTTTAAGTTGCAGTTGGAAGATAGGGAGTCAGCTGAACAAACTGATTTAGTTCTTCACGCGGAAGTCAGGTGGTTTAGTTGCGGAAAATTCCTAGAAAGGTTTCAAGAATTATTGCCCGAAATAACAGTTTTTGTAGAAGAAAAAGGTGATGTCACTCAGATTTTGAAAAACGAAAAATGGTTGACTGATTTGTCATTTTTGACTGACATCACAAAGCACTTAAACACCATTAACTGGGAGCTTCAAGGTAAAGTAAAAACTATTATGATAGATCAACTGAAAAGAAAGGAGCTGAAACATTTTCCGTAGTTGAAAACAAGGATTCCTCAGTTGAATTATGATACGTAAGAGGCTGAATTATCAGATATTTTGGGACAATTCGAAATGCGTTTTTATGATTGCTGTATATTCGCAAATATAGCATCATTTATGAGTTATCCTTCTTCATGTAAAAACGTTGAGGAATTAGATATTGAAATAGCAATTCAATTTAATATGAACTCATTTTCTGTTGAAAATGAGTTGTTGCAGATTATATCAGATATACATCTCAAAGCGACAGCATCTGATATAAATTTCTGGTGTTTTATATCTGAAGATAAATATCCGAATTTAAGGCAAATCGCCCTTCAACTGGCGGTAATGTTTGGGTCAACTCACCTGTGCGAGTTTGCATTTTCTGAAATGAAGATAATTAAGTCAAAATATCGCAATCGACTAACTGACGATCATATGTCATCACGCTTGCGATTAGCACTCAGAGGTTACGTACCATCTTATGAAAAGTATGCTGAGGACATGCAATGCCACGCTTCAACATCCAAAGTCACTCCTTAGTTAAGTTTAACACCATATGTAACTCTTCTGTTTTGTAACAACCAATAAACTTGCTATTTTAAATTTCATTGATATTATAGAGAACTAAACCTAACCCAAACTTTGACTAAAAGAATGTATATTGTGCGAAAGCTAATATATATGCTACGGTACATCCTACCTACTACACCCTACCTAGGTAGGTAGGGTGAATCGTGTTGTACGACAACCCTGCATCCCACATACTTGCAGCCTCTCAGAGTCGATCGTAAGTAGTCTAAAAATGTTGAGGTAGATCGCCAGCAGTTCAAGATTGAGCACCCCTGCTCTAGATAATTGATTCTAGTATGTTCTTTTTTGATTGATTTTCAACTTGTAAATTATAAAATGATAATAATACATTATAAAAAAAAAACATTATAAATTAATCATTTCGAATTAGTTTTAGAAAGTCGACTCGTCAGTTTTTGCTTCAAATTGTAATAAAATTTTATTTAGCTTTTATGTGAAGGAAATAGATTTATAATATATTTATTCAATTTTAGTGTGTGTTTTCTTGAGAACTTGTTGTCTGTTCCTGAGTGCCAATAATAGGGCAAATTGACCAATTATTCACCTAGGACCACCTCTCACGAGGTGAGCTATTGTAACCTGATCTTCAGTTGATCACTGAAGGATAATATGCAACTAAAGCAAACAAACTTGTTAGGGAGGTTTGCTAGATCCCCCACTGGGCGCCTCCCCAGGTGGCGGATAGGGGAAAACCTGTCAGATATGGCAGGTACCGAGGAAATTTGAATACCTCGGGGTGGACCAAAACCTAGCGCGGTATCGTTTGAACGGCTACCAACAGCGTCTGTTCTCGAAGCGAGTGGCTGAAATCAAACTCGCCAACCCGCCTGGCAAGCGTGGCGTTTCAATGCTAAAAACCTTTCAAATCTGAAATGATGTCGAATTTTACAACAAAAATACCCCAGGCAAGTAGAGCAATCAGCTCAGAATCTTGCACTGCTGAGTCAGTCTAACCTCACGGATTCTGGAGGAGGCAAAAATTCGAAAGAAACAAGTGCAAAGGACCAGAGACATTTTGAAAAGTTATACAACGCTGCTTACAATGTCAGAACTCTCAGATCAGAGAGTCATCTCGAAAGACTGGAGGAGGAACTGCTGAACATAAAATGGGGTAGCTTGGGCATTAGCGAGACGAGATTGAAGGGCGAACTACAACCTTAAAATCAGAACATTTGCTGTATCAAAATAATACAGAAACGAATGATCACCTAGGGGGAGTTGCGTTGTTAATACATAAAAGATTGAAACCAAGAATTGTCATCATGAAGTCCATTTCTGAGAGAGTTATAAACATCGTCATCAAGGTCTATAAGAGATACAATTAGCAAATTATACAAGTTTGTGCAGCAACTACTTCATCTGATGACGAAACAGTCGAACAGCTTTATGAAAATATAACTCGTGCAAAAACTGGCGAAAACGCTAAGTATGTCGTGGTGATGGGAGATTTAAATGCCAAAATTGGTAAAAACAATGACACATTGGCAGATTCGGTTCTAGTGAGAAAAACTCTCGGGGAGAAATGCTCATCAATTTCTGCAAGACTGAGGATCTCTATTGTATGAACTCTTTCTTTCAAAAACCGGAAACGCGGAGATGAACTTGGAAAAGTCCTGATGGAAAAGTAATAAATGAAATCGATTTCATCATAATAAACAAGAGAGAAATATGTTACAACGTTTCGGTCCTGAATAAATTCGACACAAATAGCGACCATCGGCTCGTTAGAGCTACAATCCATCTCGACACCAAATTTAAACGAACCAAAATGATACTGAAGAAACAGTATCCCACTTTAGAGGTTCTCACTAGAAATAGAGAAAAGTTCGAAAAAGCTATCACGACGAAACTACTACACTCAGACTATTTGGGAGATGGAGAAATTGATGATCTTACTCAGAAGATAACAAGTGGTTTACAAGTGGCAACAAAGAAGACGTGCAGTACTCAGAAAAACACATGGAAATCCGTCAAAACACCAGACATCTAATTGAAAAAAGGAGAAAAACAAGTCGGGAGGATGACAGCTATAAAACATTGAATAGGCAAATAAACAGAAGTATTCGGAAAGACCTGAGAGATTGGAAGACACAGCTAGTTAAAGAAACTATTGAAAACAACAAAAACATGAAAGTCCTCAGATCGAAACTATCAAATGGAAGAACTAAAATGACGATAATAAAGAACTCTGAAGATTAGAGGAAAGAAATCGTAGTTATCATTGAAGAATTTTACAGAAAACTTTATAGTTCTGATAATCAAGATCAAAAATATATTAAAAGACATATTCTTAATACCGGTTATGAAGACATTCCTGAAATTGATTCAAATGAACTGAAAATTGCGCTCAATCAGATGAAGAACCAAAAATGCCCCGGTGAAGATAAGATCACCATCGAGATGTTGAAGATGGGAGGAGAATATCTGTTGGATAACGTACGGATCCTTCTCAACAAATGCCTAAATGAAGGAAGAATATCAACGGTATGGAATAATGCTCAAGTCATTCTTAAGTATAAGAAGGGAGACAGAAATAACATAGAAAATTACCGCCCAATAAGCCTTTTATCGCACTTCTACAAATTACTGACGAAAATAATGACAAATAGATTAACCAACAAAATGGACGTCGAACAAGCCGGCTTTCGGAAAGGCTTCAGTACAGTGGACCATTTGCAAGTGATATCGAAAAAACCTCAGTTAATATTAGTATGGCGCCCAAGACAAACCAAGAGGAGTGTTGGTAGACCTCCGAAACGATGGCGGGATGATATCCAGAAAACACCAGGAAAAAATTGGGTTCAGATTGCCTTAAATAGACAGAGATGGAAAGATTTGGAAGAGGCCTTTGTCCAAGAGTGGATATCCACAGGCTGAAGAGAGAGAGAGAGAGAGAGAGAGAGAGAACTTGTTATAGTTACAACGTTCTCCGGAATAATGAATACACTGGTCTACAACGGTTTTGTTGCCCTAGATATGAAAATGATTTTGGGTCTATTTATGCACACAATTCGTGAAACTATCAATGATTTTGTAGGATTTGCTCTGATTTCTTTTTAAATCTTTATTTTCATTTTACATAACAAAAATCGTAAAACAAGAAACAAAATAACAGATATATTTATAATGTCAGTTATGTTTTGAGAAATTCGGATACATCGAAGTAAATAAAGAGGAAAATGTCGAAAATATATTTCATATTTCCATAAAACGCCTTTTATGAGCTTTTCTTCTATAATTTTTCAGGGGACAATCTCTTTTCAAAGACCAGCAGTAATCTGCCATCCTGTGACAATCTCATCGACCTTGATACCTTTCTTCCATCACTTTTAGATTTTGATGAAACCGCTCTCCCTGTTCCTCACTATAATTTCCTAAATTATCCGGAAATTTATCTAGATGATTGCGGAGATAGTGTAACTTAATACTCATATTATTTGCTCCTAAAGTCCTAAAGTAAAGTGCTTTTACAAATTGCTTAATCATACCTAACTTAATATGTAATGGTGGAAGTATGATTTTGTCTCTGCTCACCAGCGGCTCCCTTATTACGTTGGCTTTACCGACAGTTAAAGAATTTCTTACAGGCCAAACATCTTGTTCCCAATGAAGTTGCTTTGCTCTACTATCCCACATACAAATAAAGCAAGGGTATTTTGTATATTCACTTTGTTGGCCAAGTAAAAATTAACCATTTTAAATCCACACAGATCGGCCATTGATGCTCAGAGTATTTAATTTTCTCTAAAACTAATTTTACATTTTCATATTCTTCTTTGAGTTTCGTTGAATGGGCAATTGGAATTGATGCAAATTTATTTCTATTGTGCAATAAGACGCATTTTAAACTTCTTTTGCAACTATCAATAAAAAGGCGCCATTCAGTAGATTTGTACTCTTTTAAACCCATGTCTATAAGCAGCTTCGCGATATCATTACAATACACTAATCCTTCATTTTCACTAAAAATTGTAATAACTCTTTTCTCGCGTTCTGTATGTTGTAATTGTTACTGTTGGTGCCAATAAATTTTTTCTTTCAATCTTGAGACTAACAGTTCTGATCCTTGTTTTGATAAATTGAGATCACGTATTAAATCACTGAGTTCATTTTGAGAAAATAACTTTGGCGTAGATGTTTCACATTCCCATTCACTTGCACTAGTAGATGGTCCCGATTTCTGTGAATTTGGTAACATCATTGTTTCTGAGGGCATGCGAATTACTTTTGAAATGTATATGGGCCGAGGAGATTTTCACTGTGTAGAACCGGACATTTCGTAGACTGTAAGTCTGGGTATCTCCACGTTTGATTTCGATTAAAACCTTTAACATCTACTACGCAAAAGTAACAATCATCTGAATGATTCGTAGGCTCCATCCAGATCACAGGAATACCAAAGTCTAATCCAGAACGTTCACCTTTTTTCCACAACCGTAAAGACTCAACACAGGATTACAAACTTTATTAGGAACCTATGGTTTACCTAATTTGTCCATTTTGAAACCAAAATATTCAACATAAGTCTCCTTGACAAAGTCTGTGATATTTCTTTTTGTTTTTTGGTATATAAACACCGCAAATATAACGAAATAAATCACTACAATATTTACACTTTCTTCGTGACGAATTCATATTTTAGACTAGAAGACAAATATATAAGAATGGACATTCAGTAATTGAAACAAAATATTAATCCATGACACTTTATCCAGATTTACGTGTATATGTACTTCAATATTGTCAAATAACTGAGATCTCAGCTGTTCTGTGGAGCAAGGGGTCTGAGAGTGGGGATCAGGTGATGTTTGTATGCGCGAAAAAGTTGCGCAGAAGCCTAATCATGACTGGAAAATTAAATTTTATTTCTAACAAGCTTATAATTGTTCAAAATATAAGAAATGCAAAAATCATGAAAATACGAGCACATTGAGAACTTTCATGAATATATTCGTAATCTGGGCACTTGAAAACATAAAATTTGCGATGATATCCAGGGCAACAATAAAAAAATTTTTTTGTAGAGCTGTGATATTGTTCCCTGAATAAAAGTCTTCCAATATTTTTTCATCTATATTGTGATACCTTATAGATGAACACTGGCATTTAATTCTTATGTATTTTTGTTTGGTGTCGTTCTATCTTTTCAAATAAAGAAGTTAATTAAATTGAAATAAAAAATCAGCGTGACAATCAAGAACATAAAATATATCAATTTTTCACACGTTTATTTTCCCTACATCTAAACCTATATCATCGTAGATCTATACCATTGGAAATAATTTTCTCAATTCGCATAAGTAATGTTTTCACTAACTCATCGCACCTAAATTTAGAAGTAAAATTGAATTTTGCCATGACGAAACCATTCAAATCATCAGTTTCTATACTTTCCACGAGTTCAAAGAGAAATTTACATTCATTCGAATCCTCGAACATTGGAAATAGTTCTACATATTTTTGAATAACATGTTTTCCACTGAGGATATCTGCACATATATGACATAAAGCAGCTTTGAAAAGAAACGTTTGAATGTTATATTTCAATAAAGTACCTCCAACATGCGTCAAAGCTGTTTGCTGATATATCTCAATTGCTCTTTGGTAATCTTCGAATATTGCTGCGTAATGAGCTACTTTCATCGAGCACATCTCAGCTGAAGAATTATTTTCTTCAGACTTGAAGTAATCAGTAGCTTGTTCATAATGATTAACAGCATTCTTCAAGTCAAATAGCTGTAATTCGTATATTTCAGCAATCATTTGATGATGTTTTGCCGCAGCCGAGAATCTTCCCATGTCTGTGAATATTTCTATTGACTTTAAGAGACATTCTATGGCTTTTCTGGAATCACACTTTTTGTAACAGTTCGCCGAGTTCACATAGTTTAATGCTGCGTCAAAACGATTATCGTTTTCTTGATTGAGTTCTGCGGCTTTTGAGAAACACGCAGCTGCTCTTGTCCAGTTTTTAGAAACCTTCAAGAGATTTGCTGCTCTCTGATAGCATTCTATAGCTTCTTCAATTTTACTTGCTCTATTGAAGAAGAAGTGGAAAAAACTGAAAGGGTTATTTTCTTTTCAGCTTCAGCTATTAATTGATCTGCTTTGTGTTCTATAGTAGCCATTCGATGATTATTTTAATAAACAAAAATATATTTTCTATCAATTTTTCATTGTCAAAACTGAGTCAAATATGACAGTAACACTCTAGCTCGAGTTGTCACATTCATAAATTTCACCTTTTCCGCCAAACTTGTAACGTGCTAAAATCACGTCACAATTTGAATTAAAACACCTGATTCCAGTCAACCCTTGATCTGTGTCACGCTACTGATTAACAGTTTGATGCGCATAATCCGGCTATCAGATGATATGTGCTACCACCTTCTCTTCAGAATCTTCATTTTGCTTATTTTCTTTGTCGACCTTTGGACTGATTAGTTTAACTTGAAAATCATCATTGAGTGTATTTGAAATAATTAATTTATATAAAAGTTTTCTAGTGAAGATTAGAGATATACCTTTATCTTAAATACTGTGTAGTAACCTATATCAAAAATATAGGTCCTAGGGAGTCGTAGGTGGAAAGTCGTAGGTGTAGCTCAAAGGTTGAGGTATAATTTATACCTGAAGCCCTGAAGTTTAGATGAATCCGAGCTGAGGAGTTCCGAAACTGAAATAGATGCAGCAATAAAATACAAGAACTTTTTGGAAATTGAACTCCCTAAGTGATTGGGGACTCTAACATGGACGACCTCTACCTCATCTATTTCACCAAGATGAGTCTAATTGACTGTATATACAGGGTGTCTACTGTAAAAGGTGCCAAACTTCATTAGGTGATAGTACAAGTTATTTGAAACAAAAAATGTCCCATAACATTTTTTCGAAAAGTTGATAATTATCGAGTTATTCAACACTTCTTGATTTCACGAAATTTTTTGCTTCTCTCTATAAAAACAAGAATATCTCTGTTACTCTTACAGTTACATCAAATCGGACCATACCATCGGAAAGAGCATTGAATTTTCTATAAGATGAGTAAGTATTAAGAGTAAAAACAATTTGTATACCGGGTGTTGTAATAGTCTGAATGAAAAAATTGTGAAATTAACAAAATTAGTGGTATTTTCTTGTTCGCCGTACCACTGAAAACTGATCGATGTTTTTTTTTGGTAAAAACTACTGCATTTAACTGGCATCCATATGGTATATTAACTTCTGAGCTTACTTTTGTTTTTCCAGCAATATCATGGGTAAGAGTAATAAGAACATAAAATTCGAAAACGCAAATATCTTATATTGCTTAATGAAACATGAACAGGAACTAAAACAAATTGATGAATCATATTTTCACGAAAGAGATTTAAAAACTATAACAGGTGTCCAAAATGCCTTCCTCTTTCTTGAATGCACTAAACACATCTTTTTCTTAAACTATCAACTACTCTTTGAAGTTCAATGTGTTTTTGACTCATTTCGTTCGTTCTTCTTGAGTAATAAAGGGAATTCTATAAACATTAGTCTTTAATGAATCCCACCCATAAAAATCAAGAATGCGAATTCAAACATTTTGACGTTCATTTAATTCAGAATTTACATTTATTCCAATTTGCACAAAAACGAGCCAATATACAAGGTGTCTACTATAAAAGGTGCCAAACAAAAAACAGTAGGTGATAGTACAAGTGATTTGCAACAAAAAATGTCCCTTAACATTTTTTCGAAAATTTGATAATTATGGAGTTATTTAACACTTCTTGATTATACGAATTTTTTTTGCTTTTCTCTATAAAAACAAGAATATCTCTGTTACTCTTAGAGCTACATCAAATCTGATCATAAATTGAATTTGCTATAAGATAGATAAGTACTAATAGTAAAAAAATTTGTATACCGAGTGTTGTAAAAGATAAATGAAAAATGGTGAAATGAACAAAATTAGTGGTATTTTCTTGTTAGCTGTACCACTGAAAACTGATCGATAAGTAACTGTTTTTTTTTGATAAAACTACTACATTTAACTGGCATCCAAATGGTATATCAACTTTTGAACTAACTATTGTTATAAATATCATGGGTGAGAGAAATGAGAACATAAAATTCGAAAACGCAAATATCTTATATTGCTTAATGAAACATGAACAGGAACTAAAACAAATTGATAACAGGTGTTCAAAATGTCTTCTTCTTTTTGAATTCACTTAACACATCTTTTTCTTAAACTATCAACTACTCTTTGAAGTTCAATGTGTTTTTGACTCATGATCTAAAAACCAAGCGGGGTAAGGTCAGGGCTTCTGGGTGGCCATCTCACCGGCCCGGATCGACCTATCCATTTCTCTCCAAATCTCTTACCCATCCAGTTCTGGACTATTCTAGAATTATGAGCCGTCCATTTGAAACCAAAGGTGATGGCGAGTAGCTATAGGCATTTCTTCCAAAACGTTCATTATTTCTTCATTAAATAGATTTAAAAATTCGTTTGAATTGAGACGATCGGGAAGTATAAGTGGCCCGACAAGCTTTACTTTACTTTACTCTCATCTCGTGCTGAGAGTGTGACACAATAGTGTATGAGGATTTTCTGTATCCTATAATGGGAATTTTTCAAATTTATCATAACAACTTTAATAAAAGTTCAATGTGTTTTTGACTCATTTCGAATCCTTTCAATTAATTATTCTCGAGTATTGAAGGGAATTCTATAAACATCAGTCTTTAATGAACCCCACACATAAAAATCAAGCGGCGTAAGGTCAGGGCTTCTGGGTGGCCATCTCACCGGCCCGAATCGACCTACCCATTTCTCTCCTAATGTCTCAGCCATCCAGAAGCATAACTGGCCCGACAAATTGACCCCTCCTTATTCCCAACCACACATTGACTCCAATCTCGTGCTGAGTGTGACACAATAGTGTCATGAGGATTTTCTCTATCCTATATATGGGAATTTCTCAAATTTATCATACCAGCTTTGGTGAAAGTTGCCTCATCCGTCCATAGAATTTTATCTGATCCCCAATCCAGTAATTTATTCATGTACCACCTACAAAATTGCAACCTCACCTCACTATCCACTGGTAATAGGTCTTGAACCTTACTCAAATGGTAAGGATGTAAATAATTTCGCTAGAGAACTCTATGAACTGTGGAATGATGAAGTCTCAATGTAGCACCAACTCTCCGAGTACTTGTTGTAGGGTCCTCGCGAACAGCCTGCAATATTGCAGGTGCTTGTCTCCATTGCTCAGCATTTCCACTACCTTCTCTAATTCTTGAACCGCTGAATGAACCAGTTTTTCCGGAACGCTTAAACACTTCAACAAATGTCTTTCTGCAAGGTTGGTGTCTGTTTGGAAAAAGCAATGTATACTCCCTCACCGCTGCACTGTAATTTCCATTCGTGAAGCCTTAAACAAATAACATATCTCGAAATTCTATATTTGAGAAATAAGGCATGTTTTCTTTTTTTCGAAAAAGAAAATGGAATCGTAAAAGGGGAAAATATAAACTTCAATTCATCAATTCATTGAATGACAGTTCCTGTCAAATTCTAAATATTTTTATTTGTTTTAAAATCAAGTAATACAAGCCTTCTGTGATCTATTCTTTTACGATTCTTTTTCTAATTTTCTTCTTCTAATCCGAGAAAAATTGATTATTCCTAGTTTTTAAACATTCAATATCCAGATATGTTATTTATTTATCGCTTATTATTATTGAAAAGTCATTTGTGGAATTGTTTAAACGCTCCGGTGAAACTAGCTCATTTGTGATCGAAGGATAAGAGAATTTGCTTAATATCACTCTTACCCATTATATTGCTGGTAAAAAGGTAGTAAGCTCAAAATTTGATATACCGTTTAAAAGCCAGATGAATGTAGCAGTTTTTTCCAAAAAAAAAACTGCTACTTATTAATCAGTTTTCAGTGGTACAGCTTACAAGAAAATACCACTAATTTTGTTTATTTAACAATTTTTTCACTTAGCCTTTTACAACACCCGGTATACAAAATTTTTTCACTATTCGTTCTTACCTATCTCATAGCAAATTCAATGATCTCTCCGATGGTATGGTAAGAGTAACAGAGATATTCTTGTTTTTATAGAGAGAAGTAAAAATTTTGTAAAATCAAGAAGTTTTAAATAACTCGATAAATATCAACTTTTCGAAAAAATGTTATGGGACATTTTTTGTTTCAAATGACTTGTACTATCACCTACTGGAGTTTGGCACCTTTTATAGTAGATACCCTGTATATAGAAAGAAGCATTTTTTAACATTGTTTACCGTAATTATAATCTCTTCTCTTCTTCTTCTTCTTTTTCAGCCCTTCTCTGTCCACTCCTGAACATAGGCCTCCCCTTCTAGCTTCCATCTCTCTCTGTCCTGTGCTATATTATACCATCCTCTTCCTACTTTTTCCTTTATGTCATCCAGCCACCTTCTGTGGGGGCGCCCCACTCCCCTTTTGTATAAGCGTGGTCTCCATTGAGTTATTCGCTTAGTCCATTTTACATCCTGTTGTCTTGCTACATGTCCAACCCATCTCCACTTCAATGCAGCTATTCTCGTGATTACGTCCACTACGCCTGTTCTCCTTCTTATTTCTTCATTACGTATGTGATCCCGCAGGCTCACTCCAAGCATAGTTCTTTCAATTGCGCGTTGAGTGGTTCTAAGTTTGTTAGCAGATCTTATTGTGAGAGTCATGGTTTCCATGCCATACGTTAACACTGGGAGAACGCACATATTAAAACTTTTCTTTTGAGGTTAATGGGGATTTGTTCGTTTTTCAAGACAAATCCTAGTTTTCCAAGAGCAGCCCAAGTCATTCTTATTCTTCTTGACAATTCTGCAGTTTGATTGTCTTTACCTATCTTTATAGTGTGTCCTAGGTATAGATATTCATTCACTTTCTCTATAACATTGCCGTCGACTTCCAATATTGCGTCCTCCGTTGTCATTATTTTAGTTTTTGTCAGATTCATTTCCAATCCTACTTCTTCCGATGTTCTTTTGAGTTCTAGCATCATTTCGTGGAGTTGTTCTAGGTTATCGCTTATTAGAACTATATCATCTGCAAACCGGAGATGGTTCAGGAATTTTCCATCCACATTTATACCTTTTCTATCCCATTCCAACTTCTTAAACACGTCCTCCATTGCAAGTGTGAACAATTTTGGCGATATCACATCGCCTTGTCTCACGCCCCTATTTATCGGGATTTTTTTGGTTTGCATGTCATCGTCTAGTCTCACCTGAATAGTCGCTCGTTGATATATATTCTGTAGGATGTTTCTATATCTCGAATCTATTCTAGCATTATCGAGGGCTTGAAATACTGCCCACATTTCTATAGAATCGAAGGCTTTGTTATAGTCTACAAAGGCTAGGTGTATTGGCACTTTGTATTCGTGACATTTTTCAATAAGTGTACGAAGAGTTTGTAGGTGTTGTGTAGTGCTATATCCTCTGCGAAACCCTGCTTGTTCTGCCGGCTGATAGCTGTCAAATTTGTTTGTCAATCTGTTTGTGATAATTTTTGATAACAATTTATGAGGGTGTGGTAAAAGGCTAATAGGTCGGTAATTATCTATCTTAAATTTGTCACCTTTTTTGTACAACAACACAACGTGTGCATTGTTCCATCCTTCCGGAACACTACCTTCTGTTAGGCATTTATTCAGTAATATTTTTATTGCTTCCAAAGTGACCTGTCCTCTCAATTTTAGCATTTCGCTTGTAATGTTATCTTCGCCTGGTGCCCGGTCGTTTTTCATCTGGTTGAGGGCTAGTTGTATTTCATCAATGTTAATCTCAGGCATGTCCTCGGAACCGACATTTGTTATGTTACTAAGATTCGTTGTTTTAGGTTTGGGTTTCTTAGACAAATACAGGTCAGTATAGAAGCCTTCAACAATCTGTATTATCTCCGTTTTTTCATATTTTATTTCACCTTGGTTGTTTTTCAATTGATGTATTCTGGGTCTACCGGTGTTAGTAATTCTCTTTAAGACTTTCATGTTACTGTTGTTTTCTATGACTTGTTGTATATAGTCTGTGTTGTAATTTCGTATGTCTTCTCTAGTCTTTCGTCTTATAGCCCTGTTCAGTTCCCTGTATCATGGATTAAATCTATCCATTACTTTCCTTTCTTCCATTAACCTTAGCGTGCCTTGGCTTAATTTTTTAGGTTTTGTTCTTGCCCTGTAGCATATGGTCTTTGTTGCCACTTGTATGTCTTCCGTTATCTTTCTTTCAAGACTGTTAATGTCTATTCGAGTTAAGTTTTCTTCAGGTGTTAGTTTTTTGCTTAGTTCTGATTGATATTGAACAATATTTTGCTTTAGGTCTTCATTTGTTGGCAAGCGTTTTGGACGTATCAGCTTGTTTCTTTCTTTTTTGGCCACGATTTCTATTTTTGCTCTTTATAACCTATGGTCACTGTCGACTTTAAATTTATTGATAACTGCTACGTCTTTTACAATATGTTTTTTATTCGTTAGTATATAATCGATCTCATTCCTAGTATTCCCGTCCGGGCTCTGCCATGTCCATCGCCGCTGTCTTTGTTTCTGGAAGAAAGTGTTCATACAGTATAGGTTTTGACTTTGATCGTAGTCTAATAATCTTTCTCCTCGTTCGTTGATCGTGCCCAATCCATGTTTTCCTCTATTCGGTAGGTTATCTATTTTAGCATCGCCAACTTTTGCATTAAAGTCACCTATTATTAGAGTGAAGTGGGCTTTTTCATCCTTCTGAGCCATTGAGATATCTTCATAAAAACTCTCTATTTCCTTATCCTCTGCGGTCGAAGTAGGGGCATATTCTTGGATTACTTGAAGTTTGTAACGTTGTGATATCTTTATAGTTTATTATAATATATTACCCTGTTAGAAATTGATCTCATTTTAATCACTTTGTGTGTAAGCCGTTTATTTACTAGGATTGCAACACCCCCAGCATGTGCGTTGTTTTCTGTATTTCGTTGGTACATTAGATGTCCTGACTTGAGTGTGGTGCACTTTTCACCTGGTAAACGAGTTTCACATAGACCCAGGATGTCCCATTTGATGTGTTGAAGTTCTTCTTCTAGCTCGACTAAACGATCTTCTGATTTTAAGGTTCTGATGTTAAATGTGGCGACATTGAGAGAAGTTTTTGATGGTCGACTGGTATTCGTAGATTGTTTAAGCGAATGTTTGCCTCCCCCAGAATCCATGAGGCTGACCTGCTGAGAGATGTGGGATTGTGGGCTAGGTGCCCGACCCACCTGGGGTACAGTTCCATACGTTTTAATATTCGCCATTTTAGGGGTATAATGGCCTTGATCTTCCACGCTGGCCAAACGTGTTGGAAGATGGGTAGGATAGGTTTAGGATGTGGTTCTTAAAGATGGGATGAAGGGGTTAGGACGTGGCTTCCCTCGGGGGTTTGGAGACGAGGGTGGAGTCACGGCTCGCATAGGCAGGGTCGCGTCCCTGTAGTAGACCTATACTCTGTCAGGACCACAAAGAGTGTCTACCTGCTACCTATGTAATTATAATATGTAATTGAATATATAAGTAGAACTACATTGACTTTTATTCCAAGATTTCAGTGACAATTATTGAATTAGAGTCTCATTGCTCATTTTTCTCTGGGCTTAACCAGTAAAAATCAATTTTGTTACAAACTTTTCTATTCGTAAACCAAAAACATTGTAGCAAAAGAGTAAACATTTTTGGGTATGTATTTGAAGTATTGCAAGGTTTGTTCTAAACTTCTCATGTAATATTTGAATGCAACAAAGTAGACCTGAAAGGTGCATCGCTGATTCTTATATTTTTAGTTACTGAAATGTTATATCAATATGTAATATATACAGGGTATCCGTGAATTGCGTGTACAACGTTATACCACAGATTATTCAGCTCGAAATAAGTCGATTTAGGCCAACTTACTTATATGAAAAGTTTCTTCGTTTGTCCGCTAGAGGTCACCAAATCCAAAGATTTTTTCTTATTTTTCAAATAAGAGAACGACTCGATCGATAGAAACCATATTTGGTATGCGTGGGTGCGTTACTCACGTTTTTAATGATCCACTCAATGAGCTTGACGTTTTACAAGTGTCCCTAAAAACTCGAACGTGTTTTTAATCAACCATAATTTTTCAACTGTCTGCGTTTGAGCAAAACTGTTTTAGATATTGAACAGCCAGGCTACTTATCAAACTTTTTGTCTTTTGAGAAACAGTTCTTCAATTTCATGATTTCATTTCTTCAACCACCTAGCAAGTCAAAATATCACATATTGACCATGTTGGCTTTGGATTTGTTTATGTAGTCTGGAGGATTGTCTTTTCATTATGCTTGACAACCTCTTGTTGCCAAAATGATGTTTTCTTGGTTGCTAAATCGGATCAAGTAAATAGGAAATTCAATGTTCAATAATACAAAAGTTTTTCACAATGACTATTTAAAAATTGAAAACAGGTTGGCCAGTTGGAAACTTAATAAGGAAAAACAAATCACTTCAGAATAACGATTAATTAGTTTTCTATAGAATCGACCATACTCTCTAACATATTGAAATGTTTTATCTCTGTTTGTATGTTATTATTTAAATATTTACTTCGTAATGTTTGCAGTAACTTCGATTGTATAGTAAATATATTTGCACTCATTTCTTTAAATTGAAACGAGATCATTTCAAATATTGTTTCACTTTCAGTATACTTTACAGAACGAAAAGTTTAATCACATATAAATGGAAAAAAGCCACAATATTGAGTGAAAAATTTGCGACCCGTCACTAAAAAATTATATTAATATTTTTATTAATAGTTCATTTACACGTTGAGTAAATCATTTCTTTCATTTTATTCTATTAGCTTACTCCAAACTTAACCTAATATTGACCATATTATCGATTGAAATATTTTATATTAAATGAGTAAATCAATAAAAAGTATTATGAGGAATGCGATACAACTACGTGAAAAATATCACTGTTTAAGATGGAAAAGTTTATTTAACGTTATAGCTATTTCGAGCTTTCGCTCATCATCAGACAAGTATAAGTTTGAAACTAAAATACAAAGTTAGCAATTTCTAATATATATAATAATATAATATAATAATTTTTATATTTTATATACAGGGTGTTACATAATAGTTTGTCACAACTCAAGGGGTTGATCTAAAATTGATAAAGGTAATAAATTCGGTGTTTATAAACTATCTTGCGGGGATTGTAATAAAGTTTATATTGGTAGAACTTTCAGAAAGTTCAAAGTTAGATTATCCGAGCACACAAGGCTTTTACTTGGTAAAATTCCATTATCAATAATAAAAAACAAGTACTGTGTTTTAAGGAATTTTACTTAATAATTGCGATTCGTAACGCGTTTCACTACACCGTAGCTTCTTCAGACGAATGATTATGCAGAAAAATATAAATGAGAATATAACTATAAATGTTCTTGAGTAATTAAAAGCTTATTGGTTGATTCTTCTTAAGTGGTTATTTATGACAGGTATATCCAATAAAATTAAGGAATAGATTGCTCCCGAAAAGATTCAATAGAGGTGAAGGGCTTAAATCGACTTGTTCATTGATGAGTCTACCTGAGTGTTTGTATTTATTTATTTCTAAAGTTTCCCAAAGATCTACCTTCCAATATTTATTATCTGTATGCAAAATTTCAAACTGTGGGTCGAAAGAATGATTATTTTCTAAGAGATGATTCGCGTAATTTGAATCTGATTTTTATTTGAAAAACTGCGTTTATGTTCCGATATTCTTATATTAAAATTTCTATGTATTCTACCAATGTAGAAATTATCACAGTCATTGCAATTCAATCTATAAACACCTGATTTATTGTTTTTACCTGGTTTGGTTTTATTATTTTTATATATTTGCCTAAATTATTATTAGTTTGGAAAGCTATGTTGAAATTATTGCTACTTAAGAATGATTTCAGTTTCTCACTTGTAATGCCAACGTAGGTTAAGGTGTTGAATTTTTGTTTCAATTTATCGACAGGGTAAACTTCATTCAATGCGATTCTACTTTGTTTTTATTTAAAATATTATTTATTAGTTTGGGATTGTAACCATTATTTTGGCTATTTGTTTAATCAAATTTAGTTCTTTGTTGAAATTTTCTGGTGATAGCGGGATGTTAATCAATCTATGAATAAAACTATTGAATGCTGACGTTTTATGTTGATATGGATGTTTTCCATTTTCATTCGAAATTGTTACGTCTAAGAAATTTATCGAATTATTGCTTTCTATTTCGGTTGTGAATGCAATTTTGGATGTAATGAATTTATATGATTTTCGAAAATTTTCAACTGTCTATCTGTTCCTGTGAAGCAAATAATGATATCGTCTACATAGCGATACCAGTATAAACAATATTTACTGAGTAGATGATTATGAATTAATTTCTCTAACAGCCGGAAACTATATCCTACCTCAAAATTTCAGAAAGTTGTTAAAAACATAATTTCGACAGCAAAATCATTAATTACAGACCAAGAAAATATAAATTCATTAACTCCAATCCACAATCCCCCGAATTATATTCGTTGATAAAACTTCATAAACCTAATTACCCTATTAGAACTGTTGTTTCTTATGTAACGGCACCTTCGTTCAAACTTTCAAAATTCCTCAACGACTTGCTAATAAAACATTGCAATTTTAAATCTGAATTTTCGGTCAAAATTCATACGAACTTATTGCCAATATCAAAGATACCACTATACCACCTAATTCCAAACTTATTTCTTTCGATGTTAAGAATCTATTTCCCAACATTCCTCCAAAAGATACGTATTACTTAGTTGAAGAATTATTAGAAAGGAATCATGTCAATACTATTATTAAATCAGATATTCTTTCATTATTAAAATTTGTTTAGATCAAAATTATTTCCATTTCAATTACAAATATTATACTATTGAAGATGGCTTGATTATGGGCAATCCGTTAAGTCCTTTGTTAGCAGAAATTTTCATGAATAACTTAGAGAAATTAATTCATAATCATCCACTCAGTAAATATTGTTTATACTGGTATCGCTATGTAGACGATATCATTATTTGCTTCACAGGAACAGATAGACAGTTGAAAATTTTCGAAAATCATATAAATTCATTACATCCAAAAATTGCATTCACAACCGAAATAGAAAGCAATAATTCGATAAATTTCTTAGACGTAACAATTTCGAATGAAAATGGAAAACATGTTTTCGCAATTTACCATAAGCCGTCACATACAGATATTATAATACATAACTCGTCGTGTCATCCATATCAACATAAAATGTCAGCATTCAATAGTTTTATTCATAGATTGATTAACATCCCGCTATCACCAGAAAATTTCAACAAAGAACTAAATTTGATTAAACAAATAGCCAAAAATAATGGTTACAATCCCAAACTAATAAATAATATTTTAAATAAAAACAAAGTAGAATCGCATTAAATGAAGTTTACCCTGTCGATAAATTGAAACAAAAATTTAACACCTTAACCTACGTTGGCATTACAAGTGAGAAACTGAAATCATTCTTAAGTAGCAATAATTTCAACATAGCTTTCCAAACTAATAATAATTTAGGCAAATATATAAAAATAATAAAACCAAACCAGGTAAAAACAATAAATCAGGTGTTTATAGATTGAATTGCAATGACTGTGATAATTTCTACATTGGTAGAACACATAGAAATTTTAATATTAGAATATCGGAACATAAACGCAGTTTTTCAAATAAAAATCAGATTCAAATTAAAATCATCTCTTAGAAAATAATCATTCTTTCGACCCACAGTTTGAAATTTTGCATACAGTTAATAAATATTGGAAGGTAGATCTTTGGGAAACTTTAGAAATAAATAAATACAAACACTCAGGTAGACTCATCAATGAACAAGTCGATTTAAGCCCTTCACCTCTATTGAATCTTTTCGGGAGCAATCTATTCCTTAATTTTATTGGATATACCTGTCATAAATAACCACTTAAGAAGAATCAACCAATAAGCTTTTAATTACTCAAGAACATTTATAGTTATATTCTCATTTATATTTTTCTGCATAATCATTCGTCTGAAGAAGCTACGGTGTAGTGAAACGCGTTACGAATCGCAATTATTAAGTAAAATTCCTTAAAACACAGTACTTGTTTTTATTATCGTATTATTCTAATCACTTACTCGAAGAAAACCATAACTTTAATGATAATTTCAAAATTTTACACAATGAAAATAATAGACCAAAACTCAATCTATGGGAAATTTTAGAGAGTAACAAAGAGAATAATTCACATGATTACTTAATAATCAAATAGATCTAAATCCTTCTCCTTTACTCAATCTTTTCAAATCATAAAGTAAGCAACTCCGATGGGTTTTCCAACATACCTCTTGTACCTATTGTAATATTAAGTAGGAAATAAGAATAATATATAAGGAATAACTCTGTTCATTAGTTTGCATATATCTGATGAAGCCACAGTGTCGTGGAAACGGTCATAGTTTTGTTAATATAGTAAAAATCTAAATACCATAGTTTTATTTCATTGAAAATAAATAAATTCAGTAATAAAATTTAAAATATTAAAGAAGACTTGTTACAATCGGACATAAAAAAGACAGCTTGAATGACCAACAAAATTTTATAATTAATGGAGAAGCAACGATAGAGAGAGGAAGCTGACATCGATGGAAAATAATTAAACAGAACAGCATATGTTGCAGAGTGATATTATTCAATTTTGTATCATTTTCGATGTATCAAAAGCGTCATAACATTCCTAAGTATTGTAGAAATCGATAAAATTTCATGATTCATTTATTCTTTGTAAATATTGATTTTAAAACAAATATTCACGTTCATAGGCGACTAAATATTCCATATATTTTTCTAGCAAAGTCATTTTAGTCTGTAACGTTAGCGAAAATTATATAATTACATAAGAGTCGTGAAAATAGTTGCAAAATGCATATATGTTGACTTGCTCGTTTCTGTCAGTCTTTTTGATAAATATTGAAATCCAAATGATGAATATCAATAGTGACGACATTTATAGCATATATACAGGTAATATAAAATATTTTTATTTTTGCCTGAAAGTTATTGGACAATGCATCTCAGTGTGTAATGAATGAAAATTATTGGTTATTCTATATGTTAAACAAATTACTGATACAGGATGTTGTGTGGTCAAAGGTTCATTCTACATTACAGTTTCGGTATTTGCATTACTGCTAGGCTAATGAGGGGTTAAGGTTATTATAGTTTAAGTAATGGGGAATTATTTGTATCCAATTGATTGTTGAGTGTTTGATAATGTGATTTTTTTCTGATTTCCAACTCTCAAGGAAGTTCAATTTCTTTCCTTTATTACAGATAAACACCTCAAAAAAGTCTAGGGAACACTTCTGAATGTCGATATATCGTATCCAAAACGATCAATATGGATGATTTTTTTTTAAATGAACACCTGCATCAATTTCTCACCAAATTATGTAGAGTGCCGCAACAGATTTCAGTTTTTTTTTATAAAAAACTAAAAATGCAGCAGATGCGACGCTGCTTTATAATCATTTCATGTATTCAGTGTTTGAAATCAGTTAGTTGGCACTTTGTTTCTGTTGTAAGCACAAATAAAAGATTCAAGTTTTGTGATTCGACCATGGAAAGACGACTAGAGAAGAGATGTTACGAGCCATTGGCATGCTCCAAGCTGGGAGCTCACAACGGGAAGTATCCAGGGTTCTGGGAAGTAACCCAAGTGTCATAAACCGTTTATTGTCGCGCTTCAATGAAACAGGTAGCGTAGAAGAACGTCACACAGGTCGTTTCAGGATTACTACAGTCGCCAAAGAACGATTTTTGGTGTTACAAGCCAGAAGAGATCGTACAACCACAGCATCTCAATTACCTCAAGAGCTATCACGAATTCATAATGTACAAATTTCCTACCAAACTGTGAGAAATCGACTGCACGAAGGTCAACTCCACTCCAGACGTCCTTTAAGAGTTCCACAACTGACCCATGAAAATCGCGCTGCTCGTTTAGCTTGGTGCCAAGAACACGTAAACTGGGATCAAGAGAGGTGGGTAACCGTTATCTTCAGTGATGAATCTAGATTTAGTTATTATCCTGATTCGGGAAGAATTCGAATATGGAGGGAACCTGGAAAGCAAAACCGTCTCCAGCATGCTCGAGAAGTTGTTAGATCAGTGATGTTTTGGGAAGGTATACGCCTTGGTGAAAGAACTGACCTCGTTTTCATACAGAACAACCTCACGAGAAATTCTTACGCAAATGAGATAGTTTTACCTGTAATGGTACCGTATCTCCAAACAATGGGTCAAAATCTACTCTTCAAACAAGATAATGCCCCTCCTCATCGTGCAAGAGTTGTCTTGAACGTTCTTGAAGAGAATGATATCGATCTTCTACCGTGGCCATCCTGCTCCCCAGATCTGAATCCTATCGAGCATGTGTGGGACACCCTGAAAAGAAATCTTCTGAATCAAAACGTCTTCCATCATGAACAGGATCTTCGATTAGCACTTCAGGGGGCTTGGAATGACTTAGGCCAAAATGTAATAGACAATTCAATATTGAGCATGCCGCGACGATGCCAAAGTGTCATTAATAACAGAGGTGGACCTTCTGGGTACTGAAAATATAAGTGCTTCCATATTGTTTCGAAAATATTAGTTCAGGATTTTTTTTTGTTTTACCAAATTTCGTCATTTTCAAATTTCAAATTTTTTTTTTATAATAGGTACTTTGGAGAAGTCAAATATCATTTTGTTTTCTTGAGAATACATTATATACAATACATCCAAACAAAAACCGAAAGATTTCTATAAATTCGAATCATCAAATTCATATTTTAAAGATATTGGTAAGTGTTCCCTAGACCTAGAGGTGTTTACGTAATATGTTTAGGTTTTCACAATTAATAATATGATTTGTATTCGTGATATGTACGAAAACTGAGGATTTATTGTCTGTATATGTATGCTCTTCGAAAACAGTCTAGAAGTCCCTACTGTTTGGGCCTTTATAACATGCACTACATTCACTTAATTCGATTTTGTATACTCCAGATTGTTTGAATTTATTCAGTTTGGTTTTTGAATTGAATAATAATTTTCCTAGCTTAGGTGTGCTGTTGAAGGCAGTTTTTATATTGAATTTGGAAGAATAATTCTACAGGGTGGGGCGTAATGGAAGGCGTTTTTGAAATAAGAATAACTCAGCGGCTTTACAACGTAAAACATTTTTAATAACGTAAAATGAAAGCTTAAATGCTTCCATTTAGTTTAGAAAAATTCAAAAGAATCATGTTCTGAAAATGACATCAGGCAGATGACATCCGTGTTCCGGCCTTTAGGTTTCCCCACAGAAAATAATCACAAGCAGTGAGATCCGGGAAACGAGGAGTCACGGCACTTCACCAAACATGAGATTACATGATCAGGAAAAATGCGACGCACAACTACCATTGTGGCTCTGGCTGTATGTGCCTTGGCACCATCCTCTTGAAGCCAAATATTTCTTCTATTGATTCTTCGTCGTCGCAATTTCAGTCCAATTAACCCAAGATGGCTCATAGTGCACCAAACGGTAACTTTCTCGCTGTGAAGTAGAGATTGATGCAGTTCGCGGGGGTTTTCTGGTGCCCAATATCGGCAGTTCTGTTTATTAATCGAACCACTCAAATGAAAATAAGCCTCATCACTCATCATTATCACTGATTCATTTGCACCAGCGATAATCATTTGCATTGTCTTGGCAAATTGCTGGTGTTGTGCAAAATCTTCTTCATTCAAGTGCTGGACAACCATGAGCTTATAGGTGTGAAAGCGGAGGTCTTGGTGTAAGATTCTGGGAACAGTTTGAGTACTCATTTGGAGTGCTCCAGCTCGTTTTTGCACGGAGCGCCCTGGGCTTTGTATTACAGCTTGTCTCACTCTTTCCACAGAAGCTGGTGTCCTTACATGCCGGGGACGGCATGTAACAACAATTTGAATTGAAACACCTTATTCCAGTCAACCCTCCATCTGTGTCACGCCACTGGCTAACAGTCTGATGCGTATATTCAGGTTATCGGATGGTATGCTTACCGGCTTCAGAATCTTCGTTCTGCGTTTTTTTCTCTGCAGACGTTTAAATTGTAGTTAAAATAATTAAATTATTTTAAAATTCATATCTTTATCTTGTGTACTGTGTAGTGACCTATATCAAAATATAGGCCCTAGGTGGAGAGCCCTAGACAGAAATACCTAGGTGGGGAGTCCTAGACAGAAATTCCTAGACAGCGATTCCTAGATAGAGACTCATACGTGAAACTCAGAGGTTGAGATGTAATAACTTCTATCTGGAGTCCAGAAATCCTCATCCGATGCTGAAATAGAGGTTTTCCACCATATGCAGCAGTAAGAACAAGAACGTTTTGGAAGTATTTCACCAAGATAAGTCTTATTGACTGTATATAAGAGATAAATAAGCATTTGTGACATTTTGTATCATAATTATATTTTAATTATTTATGTAATTAAATATGTGAGATAAACTTCATTGACTTTTCGTCCAAGATTTCTGTGTCAATTATTGAATTAGAGTCTCATTGCTCATTTTCCTCTGAGCTTAACCAGTATAAAAGCTAATTTTGTTACAGACCAATGTTGAAGCGTTGGTGAAAGCGCCCTTCAACGACAATAACAATCTCTCCCGATATTAAATACTCTTCAACTGCGAACGAACGGTGCTCTTATGTCCAGATAACCATTGTGAACTAAATTGTAACTCCTCCTGAGACGAATGATCTCAGCCGCCCCCCTCTACTCACCGTTACGTGAACTACCTGTTTCAAAAACGCTCCACACTGTATAATCCTTCCTTTCACTACTAACACTCCACATCTGACAAATTCATATGGTAAGAAGTCACTTTCATTTCCATCTGCATTACTGAACTAATAACTCTTAATATTATTTATAATTTAATAGAGTCATTCAGTGAACTGTTCTATACCCCTGTATTAAAGGGGTAAGTATTAATCCATTGTCATCCGCTTCATTTCTAGACTTAATTCTACTTTCGAGCAAACATTGAATTGATACAGAGATTCTACACATATCTATGTAGTTATTTTCAACTTCTATCCTTCATTTAATATGCATTTATGGGTGTTCATTATTTATGATATTAATGTTACACACTTTCTCGATTTTGAATATCCTTCAAATGCAAACGTACAGTGCTCTCTTGTCCAGATAACCATTGTGAATGACCTCAGCCGCTCCCTCTACTCACTCACCGTTACGTGTACTACCCGTTCAAAAAACGCCCTTCCATTACGCCCCACCTTGTATATTTTAGTGGATAAATGTACTTTATAACTCAGAGAGATATATTTTACTGTTTCTTTGTATTAAATAAGGTATAGTAATTTCAAAATCGGGATATTTTCATGTTTGATAATAGTTTTTTCAATCAATTGTGTTGGGAAATGATTTTTCATGGCTATTTGTTTCATTAAATCAATTTCTGACTTAACGCTCTGTTGATGGAGTTAAAGGCTGCAAGTTTATGATTTAGGGGACTAAATGAATCAAAAGGGATTATGGCATCTGTGAATATGTCTTTTCTGAATATTTTAAAACTAATATCATTATTGATTTTAGTGATAGTTATGTCTACAAAGTTAATGGAATAGTTGGATTCAATTTTGGAAGTGAATTCAATTGTTTTATCGATAGTATTCAAGAAAGTTGAAAACCGTTTTATTTGCCTATTCACTCTTTGAAATTGAACTAAAGTATCATCCACGTATCTAAACCAGAAAATTATATGTTTCTCTTATTAATTTAATCAAACAAATAGCCATGAGCAATCATTTTCCGACACAATTGATTGAAAAACCTATAAGCAACATAATAATAACCAGATTCAGAAACGTCTTTACCTCATTTTAGAGAAACAAACAGCTAAATATGACATACCTCTGAGTTATAAAGGACATTTATCCACTGAAATACAGAATTATTTTTCCAAATTCAATATAAAAACAACCTTCACCAGCGTATCTAACTCAGGAAAATTATCTCAACAATTACAACTTGCGAATTTATCGCTGTATATGTAGACATATTAAAGAATTTTTATACATATATTCAACCTTCCGTAGAATGTTAAATATCCTTCCCTGAAGAAGCTGATTTTCCGATCCATCCTTCATAATCATTGTCAACCAGGCCCATACAGCAGAGGCACAGCTCGGTCGGATGTCATGAATAGCAGCAATATACTGCAGTTTCGGTCTCATTTGTCCTCGTCAGTATTGCATACCCATTTACAACATCAAGCCAGACTGCCACCTACACATCTCAATCCGTTGAAGCGTAACAAGACATGTAAATGTTGTTGTGGTAAATAGTCGAACTAGTGTGACTACCAACCTGGAAAAATGCACAATATTATGCAAGAAATGGACAGACTAAAAATTAATATCCTAGGCGTTAGTGAAGCTAGATGGCCTAGCTCAGGGCTACTTACAACAAACAACAAAACAAAGACAATCAACATATACATAGAGTAGCTATCATACTAGACAAAACATCCAGCAAAGCAGTCGTAGGATTTGTCCCAATTTCTGAGAGAGTGATGATAATACAACTGGAAACGACCCATACGAAATTAAATTTAATACAAGTGTATGCTCCAACAACACAGGCAACAGATGGAAAACTGAATACCTTTTACCAACAGCTTCAAGAAGCTCTAAAAATAGTAAATAATAGAGAAATTACAGTTTTAATGGGCGATTTCAACTCGAAGATTGGCAGCGGAAGAAGTGGGGGAGTGGTTGGAGATTATGGATTAGGAGAACGAAATGAGAGAGGAGACCGCCTTGTGGAATTTTGTCAAGAGAAGAAGCTAATCATTACCAACACATTCTTCAAACTGCCGAAGAGAAGACTTTATACATGGCGCGCTCCTTTAGATGGACTTAATGATGAGATCGTTAGAAATCAAATTGATTTCATTCTCGTTAATGAGAGATACAGGAATGCCATTCAGTCGGTAAAAGCATATCCTGGTGCCGACGTTTTTTCGGACCACAATCCGTTGGTTTCCACTCTGAAGCTGAAACTAAAAATTCTTAAAAAAACAAAAGCTACACCAAAGATCAACACAACAAAACTACAAGTGCCAAGCATTAGAGAACAAGTCCAGAACAGAATCTATGAAAACTTAAATAGAATACAAATAGATCACGAAAATATTATAGAAGAATGGGATGAATTAAAAAGAAATATAATTAACCCTTGTACAGAGATTCTAACTGAAGATAAAGAGAAGAAACAGGAGTGGATGACTGAAGAAATATTAAAAATGATGAACGAGAGAAGACTTTATAAAAGTCAGAACACTCAAAAGTACAAACAACTATAAAAGGAAATTAGAGTAAAGATTCGTGAAGCAAAAGAAAAGTATTACAAGGAAAGATGCAAAGAAATTGAGGACTTAGACAGAAAATATGACATGTTCAACCTACACAAAAAAGTGAAAGAGCTTGCAGGCACACAGAGAAAGAATCAAAGCACTATTCTTGTAAATAAAGAGGGTAAGATCTTAATGAATACAGCAGATAAACTACAAAGATGGAAGGAATACACAGAAGAATTATTTATGGATAACAGAACTGAACCAGAAGAAATTGACACATACTGTGAAGAGATAGGCACAGATATTACTAAAGAAGAGGTGAAACATGCATTAAAGAACATGAAAAATGGAAAAGGCCCGGGCCAGATCAATTGGCAAGTGATATACTCAAATTAATTGACGACAATCATATCGGTCTCTTAGTCAATATATTCAATAAAGTATACAGATCTGGAAATATTCCAAGAGAATGGTTAGTATCTACTTTCATCTGCTTACCAAAAAAACCACATGCTAGAGAATGTAGTGATCATCGTACAATCAGTCTGATGTCACACACTCTCAAACTGCTCCTCAAGGTTATCCACAATCGAATATACCATAAACTTGACATGGATATAAGCGATACTCAATTTGGATTCAGAAGGGGATTGGGAACCCGCGAAGCCCTTTTCGCATTCAACGTGTTGACTCAAAGGTGTCTCGATGTCAACAAAGTGGTCTATGCGTGTTTCATAGACTATAATAAAGCCTTTGACAAGGTTCGTCATGATCCACTGATAGACATCCTTAAATCAAAACATCTAGATAGTAGAGACGTACAGATCATCACTAATCTCTATTATAAGCAAAAAGCTATAATATGCATGGACAACCACACATCAGAAGAAATTGAAATACAACGAGGGGTAAGATAGGGATGCGTTCTATCGCCGACACTATTCAATGCATATGCTGAAGAAATACTTAAGAAAGCTCTGGAAAACGAAGAATGTGGGATAACAGTTGGTGGAACACGGGTAAACAACATAAGATATGCGGACGACACAGTAATCTTAGCGGAGAGTATCGAAGCTCTGCAGAGACTAATGACCAGAGTATCTACTTACAGTGAGGAATATGGGTTATCACTAAACATAAAAAAGACAAAATTCATGGTAATCTCAAAGAACAATCCAGTAAATGTTAGTCTAACTATAAACGGCAGAAATGTAGAAAGAGTGGAGCAATATACTTACCTTGGAGCAATGGTGAACAGCACAAATGAATACACCCAAGAAATAAGAATAAGAATAGAAAAAGCCCGAGCCAACTTCATAAAAATGGACAAAGTTTTTCGTAGTAAAGATCTAAGTATGGCATTAAAACATCGTTTAGCTAAATGTTATGTTTTCTCTACTCTCCTTTATGGAGCGGAAGCATGGACAGTGAATGCCGCAATTCTTAGAAAGATTGAAGCATTTGAAATGTGGGAGTATAGGAGGATTCTTAGAATATCATGGATGGATCGAGTAACAAATGCAGAAGTTCAGAGACGCATAGGCAGGGAAAGAGAGGTTGCTAACACACTCAAGAAACGTAAATTGGAATATCTGGGCCATATTATGAGAGGTGAAAAATATAAATTCCTACAGCTGATTATCCAAGGCAAAATACAGGGAAAACGAAGTATAGGAAGGAGAAGAATCTCATGGCTGAGGAACCTGAGAGAGTGGTTTGGATGCACTTCGAACCAACTTTTTAAATCGGCCGCTTCTAAAGTAAAAATAGCGATGATGATTGCCAACCTTCGACTCGGAGATGGCACTTGAAGAAGAAGAAGTGTGACTTCGAGAAGTTTTCTGTTTATCTACCCTTTGTCTTCATGTTTTCATGGTGGCGGTGGTGAGTGGTCTCTGTGTCAGTTCGATGGGGGGCGCAATAACAGTACAGCGAGGTCAAATGAGACCGAAACTGCAGTCTATCTAACCTCACTCCTTCCAGAGTCTAGCAGTAATATAAATACCGAAACTATAATATTGTATAGGGACTTGAAAATGAAAAAATATTCGAAACTATTCGTGTACATAATAAATATTGAAAATTTGTTAAAATGTAGTGTATCATTTACCCATTTATTAACTATAATCTTTAATAGTTGCAATATGTCTCATTGATGCTCATGGGGATACACCCTGTATATCAACAGTTAGACATAAACCTAAATTCGACTATTTTTAGGTGTTTTACGGTCTGGTCAACTGTATTTTCTCACACGCTTTCAACAGGGGAAACGCCAAGCATAGCCGGTGATCGGTTATGTATGGATTGATCATAAATGATGTGTGAAAAGCAGGTCGTAGCTTCTAATGGGGTGTGATGGTTTTCTTTATTGATCAGCATCATATAAGCGATCTCATCAGTTTTTCAGTAACCACGGGTATGCTGAGTATGCTACACAAATACTGTTCTTCACAAGTATCACGTGTTTTCTGAATTTTTAAAGAACGTAATGAGTTTTGACGATTTTAATTTAGTACTTGTAAGTACGAAAATATCTTGATATCATTTGGAAGTAAACTTCAATCAAACATTCCCCAATAGTTAGCACTACCCCTTAAGATAAACTTGCTTGCAATAATCCTCAAAAACTGTATGAAATCTAGACGATAAGCTGTGGAAGTTTGTGGAATTGTTGGTATCAATGGTGAAAAACAGGAAAAGGTTTTTAATACTTATGTAGGGGAGGGCGGGGCTGGTTCTAACAAATTTTGTATTATAGTTTATATTTTCTTTGGTAACGAATTTTTTAGTTTAATTTTTAATTGAAAACATGCTTTGGTTATTCAGCTATGATATTAGTAGCAAAATACATTCGGTATGTAAGTGCTTTTAGAAAGAGAGCCGTCAAAACCAAAAAAGTCATTTGTTAATATGTGCCCCGCATTTGGGGCAAATATTAACGGAGCTGGGGTACGTTTTAACGTAAGGGGCAATTATTAACAGAGACAATTTTTTTAGGAAATACTTAAATAAAACATCATTTACTCAAACAAAAATATTGTATTATAGATAATATATATATTAAAAATATATAAACAAGTTAACAACAAATTAAACTATACGTTTTAAAGTTACTAAAGTTTTCATAATCAATCTTTAAAGTTTTTATCAATCAATACTAATTAACCACCATATCTACTGAGTATTAAAGCTTTTAAGCCTAGAAACATTAATTGAAATAGTTTAAGCTTAACAATTAAGTATTACGTAATCAGTCGCATAAAGTTTTTGGTAAGTATCAACAGTTTTAAAGAATCTAAATGTTACCTTAAACAATTAAGTATTTAAACAAGCGTTCTAACAGCGTTAAATAATACTTTTAGTATCAGTCTTTAAGTTACACTAGTTCAAATGATCTTTATCTAATTTGTACTTAAAAGTAGACAAGAAATGTGTGCCTGTATAGTTTGTTTTTGTCAAAATTAATCAGAATACTCATCATCTGAGAAACAGTTGAGGCATATGTATTTTCTGATATCACCCTTAATACAGGTAATGTGAGCCCATCCTTTGCATGAAATACATTGTATCCAGTCAAGTCCAGATGCATCGTCATTATAAGACTCAGCGCAAACTAAACAGCAGCAGGTATCTTCTTCACTGTCATCCTGAAGAATATGTTTCTTCACCTTTTCTACTTCTACTCGCCGGGTTGATTTACCTTTACCTTTACCTTTCCTTTACCCTTATTTTTAATTTCAGTCTGACTAGTTTTTCTCTTTTTAGATGATTTTAATTTTTCTTCTTCCTCTAAGGCCAATTTTTCGGGAGTATCAGTGAGAATAGTGGATTTCCTTGAACGCTTTCGTTTAGATTCGACTCGTGGAGGAGCTTTTGGAAGGGGTCTTACTGTTTCTATATTAAATTTTTCTGTAGGATTCTTTGATGGTCCTGGATCATTTGACGGTCCTGGTTTATTTGGCGATGCTGATATATTTGAAGGTCCTGGTTCATTCGATAGTCGATGCTTATCTGATGGTCCCGGCTCATTAGAAGGAACATGCGATAGCTGATCAATTACCTCTGAAATACTTATGTGAATGTCAGGCATGTTATCTAAAATTTCATTTTGAATTGAAGATTCTAGATTAAGTGATACTTCTTCTGGATTGACAGAACTATCTCCTGGCTGAAGTGATCCCTGGTTTCCCATCGAAGCAGTATTTGGATCGGGACGATCAGTTACAAATGATGGTGCGAAGTCACAGTCTTGAAATACATCTTCATTGCACGGCCAAATGCCAGCTTTTTTAAACGAGTTGATGATATTGTTTTGAGTGAATGCCAGAGGAAATGCTTCTTTCACAATGCCAGGGAGATCGTAGATGGTCATTGTCTTCCCCGGATGATTAACCATCCAGTTCGTTTGCTGCCGGCTAATATAATTCTTAAACGGTCCATACACACCGACATCCAGTGGTTGGAGATTGTGAGAACAATGTGGTGGGAAAGACAAAAGAATGATATGGTTGTTCTTTGCCTTCGTGACGACTTCCACATTGACATGAGAATGATGGTTATCCAACAACAATAAAACTGGTTCCTGCTCTGATGTTTTAACATGTTTCAAAAAGTGGTCAATAAATTTCGAAAATTCTTTTCTGACATCCACCGGAACTATTTCCTAGACCAACACACCCGGGCGGTCCATTTTGGATGAATAAATCACTGTATCTGATCCGTGGAAATATGAACATACATGGTATGAAATTACCAATAGCATTTGCCGCTGCCGCAATTGTGACGAGAGTACCCCGTTCCGCAGACGTAACAGCTCCTACCTGCTTGGAACCTCGTTGAGCTACCACTTTCTTGGGTTTCTGCACCGTCGTCACTCCCGTCTCATCTACGTTCCAGATTCTACTCGGAGATATATTGTATCGTTGAAGAACTTCTCGATATTTTTCAAAAAATGAATGAACATTTGTACGGTTAAATGATGTTGCTCTTCTTAAGCTTGTCGCCTCAGGACTCCGAATAGATAAGGATGCGTTGCGTTTCATAAAACCAGCGAACCAATCTTTGCCAGCCTTTCCGTCTCTTTTCCAAGATTCTGGAATATTATCTATTTTGTATGCAATGGCTAGCTCATAAGCTAATTTTTTGACATCATCTGGTAGCAATCCAAAATAGATATTAGAACATTTCACTAAATAATCTGCTATCATTTTTTCTTGGTCAAGATTGAAAACGAGACGATTTTTTTTATAACCCACATTAACAGGAATCCCCGCCTTTTTTTTTCTTTACGTATTTGTACAGTGTTACATGACAGATGTCATACTCCGCAGCAACATCTCTAAATTTTCTATTATTTGTTATAATTTCTTCGGCTGCCAGCTCAAATACTTCTTGAGACGTGGAACCTCGTGCGCTCTTCCTTTTGTAATTTCTCATCCTATAACAAAACACAGTTATTGCACAAAATAATCGTTTAATATCAAACACGCTCAAATTGTTAATTTTAGCCCCAAGATCATTTTTTATACTTCATCAATTACAGAAAATAATCTAGTAAGAATAATTACAAACAATTATTATAGTTTTAAAGTCTATAGAATAGAGATTAAATTAAGATAAAGTTTGATTCAATTTAGTGAATAAAAAATATCTTAAATCAATTTATTACGAAGTACAAAAAGTTCGCTAACCTGTAAATCCGAGGGTCCTGTGCACAACTATCACTAGCGACGGCCGGTCGAACACTGACAAGTCTGGACACGATCGGCTGTGTTTATAGAGTATTCTAAACCGAGTATCATTCTTTTGACACTTCGCGTTTGGCGGGAATAAGCTTGTTAATACTTACCTCCGTTAAAACCAGCCCCGCGCTCCCCTACTATGTTTATTTCGATGATTTAATACAATAATCCCGTTCAATGCGAGTAAACCATCCCCCTTTCTTAATGTTTCTTTTCTTGATCTGGAAATTTTGAAATTTTGAGAAATCCTTCTACTATAAAAGGTGCCAAACTTAAGTAGGTGATAGTACAAGTCATTTACAACAGAAAATGTCCTATAACAGTTTTTCGAAAAGTTGATAATTATCGAGTTATTTAACACTTCTTGATTTTACGAAATTTTTTGCTTCTCTCTATAAAAACAAGAATATCTCTATTAATCTTGCAGCTACATCAAATCTGACCATACCATCGGAAAGAGCATTGAATTTGATATAAGATACATAAGTACTTATGGTAAAAACATTTTGTATACCAGGTGTTGTAAAAGGCTAAATGAAAAAATTGTGAAATGAACAAAATTAATGGTATTTTCTTGTTAGCTGTACCACTGAAAACTGATCGATAAGTAGCCGTTTTTTTTTTTTGGAAAAAACTACTACATTCATCTGACTTTTGAAAGGTATATCAACTTTTGAACTCACTATTTTTTTACCAGCAAAATCATGGGTAAGAGTAAGAGTAAGAACATCAAATTCTCTTATACTTCGATCACAAATGAGCTAGTTTCACCGGAGCGTTCAAACAATTCCACAAATGACTTTTCAATAATAATAAGCGATAAATAAATAACATATCTGAATATTGAATGTTTAAGAAACTAGAAATAATTAATTTTTCTCGGATTAGAAGAAGAAAATTAGAAAAAAGAATCGTAAAAGAATAGATCACAGAAGGCTTGTATTACTTGATTTTAAAACAAATAAAAATATTTAGAATTTGACAGGAACTGTCATTCAATGAATTTATGAATTAAAGGTTATATTTTCCCCTTTTACGGTTCAATTTTCTTTTTCGAAAGAAAGAAAACATGCCTTGTTTCTCAAATATTGAATTTCGAGATATGTTATTTGTTTAAGGCTTCACGAATGGAAATTCCCGTGCAGCGGCGCGGGAGTATACATTGCGTTTTCCAAACAGACACTAACCTTGCAGAAAGACATTTGTTGAAGTGTTTAGGTGCTCTGGTAAAACAGGTTCATTCAGCGGTTTAAGAATTAGAGAAGGTAGTCTAAATGCTCAGCAATGGAGACAAGCACCTGCAATACTGCAGGCTGTTCCCGAGGACCCTACAACAAGTACTCGGAGAGTTGGTGCTACATTAAGACTTCATCATTCCACGGTTCATACAGTTCTCAAGCGAAATAATTTACATCCTGAGTATTTGATTAAGGTTCAAGACCTATTACCAGTGGATAGTGAGGTTAGGTCGCAATTTTGTAGGTGGTACATGAATAAATTAAGGATTGGAGATCAGATAAAATTCTATGGACGAATGATTCAACTTTCACTAAAGTTGTTATGATAAATTTGAAAAATTCCCATTATAGGATACAGAAAATCCTCATAACACTATTATGTCACACTCTCAGCACGAGATGAGAGTAAAGTAAAGTAAAGCTTGTCGGGCCACTTATACTTCCCGATCGTCTCAATTCAAACGGATTTTTAAATCTATTTAATAACGAAATAATGAACGTTTTGGAAGAAATGCCTATAGCTACTCGCCATCACCTTTGGTTTCAAATGGACGGCTCATAATTCTAGAATGGTCCAGAACTGGATGGGTAAGAGATTTGGAGAGAAATGGATAGGTCCATCCGGGCCGGTGAGATGGCCACCCAGAAGCCCTTACCTTACCCAGCTTGATTTCTAGATCATGAGTCAAAAACACATTGAACTTCAAAGAATAGATGATAGTTAAAAAAAAGATGTGTTAAGTGCATTCAAAAAGAAGAAGACATTTTGAACACCTGTTATCAATTTGTTTTAGTTCCAGTTCATGTTTCATTAAGCAATATAAGATATTTGCGTTTTCGAATTTTATATTCTTATTTCTCTCACCCATGATATTGCTGAAAAACAATAGTTAGCTCAAAAGTTGATATACCATTTGGATGTCAGTTAAATGTAGTAGTTTTTACCAAAAAAAAACAGTTACTTATCGATCAGTTTTCAGTGGTACAGCTAACAAGAAAATACCACTAATTTTGTTCATTTCACCATTTTTCATTTATCTTTTACAACACTCGGTATACAAATTTTTTTACCATTAGTACTTATCTATCTTATAGCAAATTCAATGCTCTTTCCGATATATGGTCAGATTTGATGTAGCTCTAAGAGTAACAGAGATATTCTTGTTTTTATAGAGAAAAGCAAAAAAATTTCGTATAATCAAGAAGTCTTAAATAACTCGATAATTATCAACTTTTCGAAAAACTGTTGCGGGACATTTTCTGTTGCAAATGACTTGTACTATCACCTACTGAAGTTTGGCACCTTTTATAGTAGACACCTTGTATATTGGCTCGTTTTTGTGCAAATTGGAATAAATGTAAATTCTGAATTAAATGAACGTCAAAATATTTGAATTCGCATTCTTGATTTTTATGGGTGGGATTCATTAAAGACTAATGTTTATAGAATTCCTTTAATACTCGAGAAGAACGAACGAAATTAGTCAAAAACACATTGAACTTCAAAGAGTAGTTGATAGTTTAAGAAAAAGATGTGTTTAGTGCATTCAAGAAAGAGGAAGGCATTTTGGACACCTGTTATAGTTTTTAAATCTCTTTCGTGAAAATATGATTCATCAATTTGTTTTAGTTCCTGTTCATGTTTCATTAAGCAATATAAGATATTTGCGTTTTCGAATTTTATGTTCTTATTTCTCTCACCCATGATATTGCTGAAAAAATAATAGTTAGCTCAAAAGTTGATATACCATTTGGATGCCAGTTAAATGTAGTAGTTTTTACCAAAAAAAAACAGTTACTTATCGATCAGTTTTCAGTGGTACAGCTAACAAGAAAATACCACTAATTTTGTTCATTTCACAATTTTTTCATTTATCTTTTTACAACACTCGGTATACAAATTTTTTTTACCATTAGTACTTATCTATCTTATAGCAAATTCAATGCTCTTTCCGATATATGGTCAGATTTGATGTAGCTCTAAGAGTAACAGAGATATTCTTGTTTTTATAGAGAAAAGCAAAAAAATTTCGCATAATCAAGAAGTGTTAAATAACTCGATAATTATCAACTTTTCGAAAAAATGTTAAGGGACATTTTTTGTTGCAAATCACGTATACTATCACCTACTGAAGTTTGGCACCTTTTATAGTAGACACCTTGTATATTGGCTCGTTTTTGTGCAAACTGGAATAAATGTAAATTCTGAATTAAATGAACGTCAAAATGTTTGAATTCGCATTCTTGATTTTTATGGGTGGGATTCATTAAAGACTAATGTTTATAGAATTCCCTTAAATACTCGAGAAGAACGAACGAAATAAGTCAAAAACACATTGAACTTCAAAGAGTAGTTGATAGTTTAAGAAAAAGATGTGTTTAGTGCATTCAAGAAAGAGGAAGGCATTTTGGACACCTGTTATAGTTTTTAAATCTCTTTCGTGAAAATATGATTCATCAATTTGTTTTAGTTCCTGTTCATGTTTCATTAAGCAATATAAGATATTTGCGTTTTCGAATTTTATGTTCTTATTTCTCTCACCCATGATATTGCCGAAAAATAATAGTTAGCTCAAAAGTAGATATACCATTTGGATGCCAGTTAAATGTAGTAGTTTTTACCAAAAAAAAAACAGTTACTTATCGATCAGTTTTCAGTGGTACAGCTAACAAGAAAATACCACTAATTTTGTTCATTTCACAATTTTTTCATTTATCCTTTTACAACACTCGGTATACAATTTTTTTACCATTAGTACTTATCTATCTTATAGCAAATTCAATGCTCTTTCCGATAGTATGGTCAGATTTAATGTAGCTGTAAGAGTAACAGAGATATTCTTGTTTTTATAGAGAAAAGCAAAAAAATTTCGTATAATCAAGAAGTGTTAAATAACTCGATAATTATCAACTTTTCGAAAAACTGTTGTGAGACATTTTCTGTTGCAAATGACTTGTACTATCACCTACTGAAGTTTGGCACCTTTAATAGAGACACCCTGTATATTGGCTCGTTTTTGTGCAAACTGGAATAAATGCAAATTCTGAATTAAATGAACGTCAAAATGTTTTAATTCGCATTCGTAAGATAGCCGAAAAAAGGAAGATAACGTTACATATGCTACAACACCACGTTTTCAGAGAATCTGCATATTTTCGAACCAGATCTTTCTTGTCGAACCTGATGAGGAATTCAAACAATCAGTCAGTACGTTGTTAAACTACGTTAATTGTGAAGGTGTTCTTTTGTTTTTATTTGAATTCAGAATTATTCCCAAAATTTCCAGATGAAAAATGAAGGGTTCGTAAAAAATCGAGTCCCTATAAAAGGAAATCTATAGGTGTGCCAAGAAATTTTACTAATGTTTCGCATAAAGGTTAACATTCATAAAACGTATTGCAAATGGTGATGAGAAATGGGTTTTTGAGTTTGACAGGCAAACCACTCAACAAGCTTTGGAATGACGTCTTTCAACTGAAACCTCGTCAAAGTTGATCAAAAGCCAAGTTAATGTTCACTATTGTCTTTGATCAAATTCATCGAAAAAGGCTACGATAATGCACCATCTCACAAGGCTATCATTCTGAATGAATTTCGGACCAAAAACTCAACAAATACCACCGAACAACCACCGTATTCGCCTGATATGACGCCGGACGACTTTTTCCTTGTTCAAAGACCCAAATTACCACTTCGAGGTAACCGTTTTGATTCGATAGAAGATATAAAAGAAAATTCGCTGCGAGAAGTGAAGTCAATTCCAAACAATACGTTTGAAAAATGTTTTGATGATTGGATTATTCGTTAATGAAGAATAAATTTTTTGTTTCATTGACCAATTCCGGATACTTTTTTGACAGAATGTGCATAACAAATATCAATGAGCCGATAAATTTAAACAGTATGTATATCGGAAGTATACGGCAAGTATTATCAATAATTAATTCATCCTCATCTGGAATTTGCTTTTTGCATTCACCTCGTAGGTGCCTACATACACGTGCAAAATTATGGATATAGTTCATTAAAAACTTATTAATTTTATTTCAGTATCTACTCACTATATAGGTCCAATTATTACCATTTAAAAGATAAATAATTACATTCACTTTGAAGAATATAAAATTCTATGCGAATATTGGAAAAAAGTAACAAGACACAATAACAGTTATGTATAATATATTATATTTGTTTATCATTATTTCACTCTGGAAATTATCACAGAAGACATATTTCTAATCAAGTCATAGAAAGCGCCCTCCTAGTTGGAATCAAGTTGCTCATTTAAGTAAGAACTTGACATACCGAATTTCACCAATTAATCCTAAAAAGTAACATTGCACACGTCAAGATGATGGCTGTAAAGAAACAGGTAATAGAAGATGAAGCGTCTTTAAAAGAGAAGCAAGATTTAAAGGCGATTGAAAATGCCAAAGTAAGTACTGAACAACTTGAAAAAGTAACTGAGAATCTTTTTATTCGTTTCAAAATTATTTATTCGTATTTCCAATTTCAATTAACTCTACTTCTATTTTTGTTATAGAAAATCAAGAATCAAGAAAATGAATACCAGGAGATGCTGGAGAAGATGCGCAATGATTTCTATAGTGTTTACGGAAAGAAAAAAGAAACACTTGGCTCGCTTAGTGATTTTGAAAATATTCGTACCCTGGGTGGAGGTTCGTTTGGAGTTGTGGTATGTATATTATTGCATAAGTATTTGAGGAACGCTTAAGTAGAGATTTTTCGAGAAAACGTGATCACATTCTCTCTTTGGTTATTTAATAAATGTTATGCACAAAAGGTTTGGTATATTAAGAAATCATATTATATGATTTCAAAAATAACATGTTCTAGGTTTTACGCTAGTTTTCTTTCATACTGGACATATTTTTGCCTAGTACAGGGTGTTTCCGAAGTAAGCGGACTTACTTCGAATAGTAATTCCTCTAATAGTTAATTTATTCCGCCGTTACTATGTTATAGTTAATCATGGTGATAAAAGAAAATTAAGGTATTATACTATCACAAAAGATTTATTTAGAATCAGGATGGCAAATTTAGTCTCTCGATTTTCTTAAGCTGATAACAAGTACTGAACTAAAGTTGGAATAACAAACAAGAAGTAATTAACGAATTATGTTAAAAGAAGATATTATTTAAAGATATCAAATATGGACGAATAAACCGGACAATTCTGATCGTTCAGAAGATTATCTCTATGGGGAGCTTGTTGGAGTTTGAAAATTTCCATAGATTCCGCGAAATCTAACTTTCGTCGTTAAGTTATTCTGTGAATAATTTGAAGTTGATCTGTTGATAGAAAATGATTCAATTTCATACAATGTGAAGCGAAAATAGACTCGTCGGTTCTCTGGTTATTCATAATTGAAACTGCATTCGCACAATCTCAAAATTTTTTTCTCAAATTATTATTTGTATTTTTTTTCGATTCTATTGCATCGTCTTAAAACATACTCATCATTTTATTATTTGATTTTCTGTTTGGGAGGGGGCCTGATATGAATTGTATTGTTTTTCTTTCTTTTTCATATTCTCTCTTGAAGTATCCTATAATAAAGAGAATTTCTTTTAAGATTTTCTCAACAACAGACAGTTAGATATAACTAGAAGTAAGTGTGTGTCTAACATATACAGGGCCCCCGCAACCATATGTGCAAAGTGTGCAATGCACACGGGCGCCATTCTTTATGGGCGCCAAAACCCAGGGTCCAAAAAAATATTAAAATAAAAGTTGAGAAATTAAATAGGATTAGGTATAAATACACACGAAATTTTATTAGTATATCATCCAGTTACTGCCGATTTCTAAGTTGCGAGAACATGTCAGGCGGCAGTTTCTTGATTTTTCCGGTTCAGACATGATTAACGCCTGGAGCGCTACAAAAGCGATGCATCGCCACAGGCGTTTTTAAATCAGATAGTTCACTGGACCGTGCAACAAATGAATAAAAACAAGTAATGCTATTAATTTTTACATATAAAGTTATTTTTATTTTGTCAAGTGTGGTGTTGTGTTGTGTAATATTTTGATTACTACTTTCTTTTAAATTAAGTGCCAAATACCTGCTGACTGCAATTTCAACGGCTTGATTTTTTATAAAATGGTAAGTGTTCCCTACTTTATACTATCAATATTAACCCTTTATAGGATACTAGTTACAATTAATTTTATTACTCTTTATTAATTGAAATGTCATGTACGAGTTTGAAAAAGTAACTGGTTTTATCCATAACTCGCTTAGTTTTTATGCTATTGATCTTTTAAAGAACCATTTCGTAGGGTTTTTAAGGGCTATAATATCAAATTAGTTTAATATCTCTTTCGCCTTTATTTTTGAATTGAATTGCTTTTTACTCAAATATGCAAATTTTAATCGGCCATATCTTATTTAATAATAATCTGCCCTATAAGGGGTTAGAAACTATTGGCTACTTAGTTAACTTTTTAAGAATATTTCCTACCCTACCCACATGGTGCTTATTATTGTGGTTACTTTAGAAGTTAATTCCTAATTCCCATGACTACTAATTATTTATTTGTTTTTTCAGGATAAAAAAAAGAGACCTTCAGGTGCGAAGTTTCGCGAGCAAAAGAAACTGAGATTACAAGAAAGGGGAAGAATGGTTGGATCTTTAAAGCATTTCACAAGATTCCACGGAGACTATCGATGTGGTGCGACCGAATCGTCCGAATCTCAAGATTCTAAATCCGTAATATCAATAACCGTGAGTGGACCATCTGAAATTTCAACAGTAACATCTTGTCCTGCAACAAGTGGCAACGGTTGTAGCAGCAAAACAGCTTTTAGTGATGCAGAGCTCGATGAAGCGATGACACCATCCTCGTCTACAGCACTTGAACAATCCACTTCAGGTAATTCAGCTTGTGTAAAAAGTAATGTCAGCTACCGAAATACCTGCTACAAGTGACACTCTCGATGAAGGCTGTAATGATACTAGTATCGATATAATTCCGTCCGACCCCGGTTTGTGCCCCGAAAGAATCACCAATGAGATAGCTAGAATATTGGTTAAACGTGGTCCGCCCTTGATAGACATCAGTTTAAGTTTTCCTAATAATAAAGATAAGAGAGAGTTTTAGTGCAAATACTTTGAGAGAAACCTAGCAAATGGAGAAAAAGTCGAAAGGGCATGGCTTATTTACTCTATTTCTAAAGATTCTGTATTTTGTTTTTGTTGTAAGTTGTTTTGTAAATGTGAAACTCCTAACGGTTTTTGTGATACAAATGGAGTATCTGATTGGCAACAATTGTCTTTGCTAATTAAGAGACACGAAACGTCAATTTTACACAACACTTATATAAACACTTGGGTAAATTTAAGAAAAATGTTGGGGACATCTATGACTGTTAATGTTCATCATCAACGGATTTTAGAAACGGAAAAAAATATTGGCGAGACGTGTTGGAAAGAATTATTGCGATTGTTAAGTATTTATCTACACAATGTTTGGCATTTCGAGGTTCCTCTCAATTGCTTTTCGAACATGATAATGGAAATTATCTAATAGCTGTTGAAATGATTGCCTCTTTTGGTTCACTGATGAGACAGCACGTTAGCCGAGTGTATAACTCCCAACAAAATCCGTTAAAATGACTCATTATTTAGGCGTGCAAATACAGAAGGAAATAATTGAATTATTGTCGTCCAAAGTAAGGAATAATATTTTAGAAATGGCTCGCAGTCCAAAATATTTTTCAATAATATTAGATTGTACACCAGACACTAGTCATACTGAGCAAATTAGTCTTGTTCTGAGGTATGTTGTCCTTAACACCACTTCATGAAAGGTTGAAGTTAGGGAAAGTTTATTGCGTTTAATCCAGTACTGGACTCTACAGAAGAAGGAATATATACATTTGTGATAGAAAATTTGAAAAAATTAAATTCAGAATTAAAACACATTAGGGGACAAGGTTATGATAATGGGACAAATACGAAGGGAACACATGGTGGGCTTCAAAAACGCATTCTTGATGCGAATCCGAAAGCCCTTTTTGTACCTTGTACGGCTCATACTCTGAACTTAACAGTAAATGACGCTTCTAAGGTGTCAGGTGCTACAATAAAGTTTTTTAATCTTGTGCAAGAGTTATATTATTTTTTTTCGTCATCCACAAAAAGGTGGTATGTTTTGAGAAAAAAATGTCCCCGGGTTAAGTTTCAAACCTCTAAGTGAGACAAGATGGTCCAGCAGAATTGACGCAATAAAGCTCCTTAAAGTTTATTTAATTGAGGTTTAGGAAAGTCTTCTAGAAGTGGCTGAAGATAATTCCTTTCACATTGATGCCAGACATAAAGCGAGTTCCCTCTTAACGTATGTACAAAATTTTCAATTTATTTGTGGATTTATTATTTGGCATGACGTTTTATTTCATATCAATATTGTCAGCAAACAAATGCAAAGTGCTACAATTAATATTAAAGTATGCCAAACCTACCTAAAAAATTTAGTTGATCACTTCCAGCAAGCTAGATCTGACCTATCATTTCAAGAAATTCTTGTGCAAGCGAAATAAGTTGCATCCTCTCTCGAAATTGAAGAAGACTTTCCACCATTACTAACGGTTAGGAGGTAATTTAAACCAAAACTGTTTGACTATGAACACCGAGATGAGACCCCCATTATCCAAAAACCGCCTTTAAAATTAATTCTTTCTTGAAAATTATGGATCAAACTATAATCTCTTTAAAAACCAATTTGACTTATTAAATGAGTATGATAATATTTTCGGATTTTTAGCGACATATTCAAATTAAGTGACAGCGATCTTTTGAAGCATTGTTTTATTCTTGAAGAGCGACTGACAGATCAGGATAATGAAGATATAGACTCCAATGATCTGTTCAATGAAATTAAAGGGTTAAAGTTGTTTTCATAACCTGATGATAATGGCCCTTAAGTATTTTACAATATATATTTGAAAACGATTTAATCTCCACCTTTCCAAACGTAAGTATTAAAAATCATTAAAAATTATTTAAGATCGACAATGATTAAAGAAGAAAGATTGTCTGGACCAGCAATATATAGATATATATATATATATATATATATATATATATATATATATATATATATATATATATATATATATAGAATAATTATATTTACAATAAGTGCTTATATCTATAATTTTGGTGTGTGTCAATTGAACAAGAAATTTTGACGGTATAAATTTTAGCGATGTAATTAATGAATTTGCAACAGTAAAATCTCGAAAAATATCGCTACTACAATAAGTATCTTTTATTTTTCTATTGCACCTAGACCTAGCTATCAATTTCGACTTTAAAACGAAGTTCCATAGGTATTTGTTATTAGAAATATCTGCATATTTTTAAAATATCTAAGTATAAGTAGAAAGTAGTTCGTTATATATATATATATATATATATATATATATATATATATATATATATATATATATATATATATATATATATATATATATATAAATAAAAGTACTGTCCATTTCACTTCACTGAAACTTGAATAGTCTCAGGAAATAGTCCTATCCTTGAGTTGCTCACCCTGTATCTTTTACAGTTTTCAATTAAAAATGAAAATTCGTTCAAGGCAATGTAGACATAGATACCACCTTTCTTTTGAGTTATCACTCGACCCATCTTCCCTATTCAAAATGTTCAAGGATTGCAACCCCCGCTTAGGAGGTTGATATTTCAGGCAATTTTTGTTCCTCAAATGATGTCCCCCTTGAATTGAAACAAAAATTAACCTGTTTTTGCGTTTTGATCAGAGTTGAATATCTTGGTAGATATAGCCTCTGTTTAGTTTTCGTTGAAGCACCCTGTATAAAAACTTAGTGTATTATTTGTTTGATTGTTAGGTATCAAAAGTAAATCCAATTATGGACTTCTATCTCTACTTTGAATTCAATTTTGGATGAATGCTATTGATGTAAGTTAGAAATCGATTTATTTGTCTAGTGGCAGTATATCATCTACATATCTTTAACAAAAATGTACTAATTTTGATTTGTAGAAATTGAATATGATATCTTCAATATACGTCTTGAAAATGTCAGCTAGTAGAGGGCTTGCACCCTCATGAATTATGTATCTACCTGTATGTATGTATTTCAACTTTAGTTCAGTACTTGTCAGCTGAAGATGGACAAAATTGCAATCCTGATTTTCAATGAATCTCTTGTGATAGTACGATACATAGTTTAATTTCTTATTATCATCATGATTAACTATTACGTAGTAACGGCGGAATCAATCAACTATTTCTGATATTTCTCTTTTAATTTTATATTTTTCTTCTGTCTTTTATGTGACTTGTAATCGACCTTGAGGTAATATTAATAAGAATAATAATAAAATTCTTTGATTTTCATGAATTTCAACATTTTTCAATTGAACCAACCAATACAGCGATAAAAGATTCGAAAATAATAAGTTATTTCAGATTTGTGAACAGAAGTACACAATAGTTGTATTAAAATTGATACAAAATAAGTTCAATGCAATTATATATTTGGTGTGCAGTTAAAAAATTGTTCATTTCTATTCAGATGCCCTAAAGTAAAATGAAAAGGCATGCTCATTTAATCTCCACAATTTTAATTTTTCACATAATTAGTTGTTTGAAGAAAATATTGACTTGGCAATGTTCACTCAAAATGTTATTCAGCCTCTTTTACTAGATGTTCAAGGCTTTATTGGTGAAGCCTTAGTTATAATTTAGAGCAGGGGTGCTCAAACTCGAACTGCTGGCGATCTACCTCAATATTTTTAAACTACTTACAATCGGCTCTGAGAGGCTGCAAGTAGGTGTGATGCAGGGTTATCGTACATACACGATACACCCTACCTACCTACTTAGGTAGGGTGTATATATAGATATTAGCTTTCCGCACAAAAAACATTATTTTAGTCAAGGTTTGGGTTAGGTTTAGTGAGGTTCTTCTCTATAATATCAATGAAAAACTCATAGTTATTCAAAATTGTGAGTTTATTGGTTGTTACAGAACAAAAGAGTTACATATGGTGTTAAACTCAACTAAGGAGTCACTTTGGATGTTGAAGCGTGGCGCTGCATGTCCTAAGCATACTTTTCATAAGATGGTACATAACCACTGAGGGCTAATCGCAAGCATGATGACATATGATCGTCAGTTAGTCGATTGCGATATTTTGACTTAATTATCTTTATTTCAGAAAATGCAGACTCGCAAAAGTAAGTTGACCCAAACATTGCCGTCAGTTGAAGGGCGATTTGCCTTAGATTCGGATATTTATCTTCAGATATAAAACACCAGAAATTTGTGTCAGATGCTGTAGCTTTGAGATGTATATCTGATATAATCTGCACCAACACATTTTCAACAGAACATGAGTTCATATTAAACTGATTTGCTAATTCAGTAGCTAATTCCTCAATGTTTTTACATGAAAAGGGATAACTCATGAATGATGCTATATTTGCTAATTTACTGCAATCATAAAAATGCATTTCGAATTGTCCCAAAATATTTGATAATTCAGCCTCATACGTATCATAATTCAACTGAGGAATCCTTGCTTTCAAAGACATAAAATGTTTCAGAATCTTTCTTTTCAGTTTTTTTCCATCTATCATAAGTTGCAATTCACTTTTGAATGCGTTTACTGCGCTAATCATCTCAATAATATTTTTTCCTTTACCTTGAAGCTCAAAGTTAATGGTGTTTAAGTGCATTGTGATGTCAATCAAAAATGCCATATCAGTCAGCCATTCTTCGTTTTTCAACATCTGAGTGTCATCTCTTCTTTAGTCTAGAAAAGCTGTTATTTCGGGCAACAATTCTTGAAACCTTTCTAGCAATTTTCCGCCACTCAACCACCTGACGTCCGTGTGAAGAACTAAATCAGTGTGTTTAGCTGACTCCCTATCTTCCAACTGCAACATAAAGAGCCGCTGTTGCAAGCTACGTGCACGGATGGAATTTACAATTTTTGTTGCAACGCCCATTATTTCCTCCGTGTTTAAAACTTTTGGACACAAAACTTGTTGATGTATAATGCAATGGAATGAATAAAATGAAGGGAAATCTTCATTAGCTCGACACAATGCCACAAAACTGTTTTGTGGCATCGAGATCTACTCAGAAAGCACTCGCTCGACCAGTCGATCGACCGTTTGAGCACCCCTGATTTAAAGGATACAGCAAGATCACGAACAATTTAGGTTTTAGGTGGAAGAGCACTTCGTGAGTATCAGTCGCATATATATTAAGTATTTGACAAAAGTATGGGCTCAGAATATTCACAGTATGGCAGGAAGGGATAAAATTTAATTTTCACAAATTCATTCTTAATACTCCACTTTTATTCTATTCTGATGTTATATTCATCAATATATAACTAAATATTCAAGAACGTTATCATTTTCACGAATAAAGACCAAATACGCTTTCTTCAATGAAATATTTCAATATCCCAAGCTTTTTGTGCATTTTTAATTTTCAAATCGCCATTTTCCAATTGCAAATATCAATGTAGGTAGGTGATTTCAGATATTGGTGAAAAATATAAGCACCGCGGAGTTCTATGCGATGAAGGCCTTGGATAAGAAGCGAATAGTGAAATTGAAACAGGTGGACCATACCTTGTATGAAAAGAATATTTTAGCTGCCGTTAGATTTCCCTTTATCGTCAATTTGGAGTTTTTCTATAAGGATAACAGCTATATATACTTCTTCATGCCTTTTGTGAATGGAGGAGAAATGTTCACTCATCTAAGGAGGTAAATTTGTGTTTTACTACCTTCATTGCAATTTTTGTCAATTTTTCGATGTTCCACCCACACAAGGCTCGGGCCTGTTTGTTTGTTTGTTTGTTTTTCCTTTAACGTGCTCTATTTCTGCCTTTCGGCTAATGACACGCCGGGGAATTCTGTCACCTCACTAACCCGGGAATTTTGCCGAACCCCTCTCGTGTCGAGGGAAGGGATCTTTAATGTCCAACACATCTCTGCTAGACAGGACCGACAGCTTTACATCTCCTCCGAAAGATGGACACTCAAGCGATTCCCAGAATCCGAAAAATCGCACCGACTTTGTGGGGATTGAACCCAGGTAACTCTGCGTAGGAGACGAGCATCATATCCCATACGCCACCGAGCCGGCTAAGGCTCGGGCCTTATAGAGAGGATACTACAGCTTGCAGTTTATGTTATAGTCTATTCGGTAAATACGTAGAGTAATAAAAGCTCATTAAGTATGCAATTCCGTTAGACATGTGGTAAGTGAGCAAATTCAAAAATGAATCTAGTTTCTATGATTTTGTCTTGGAGCAGGCACCAATTTATTTTCGGATCTTTCATAGAAACCCTCGAACAAATCTCCAGGAAGAACCCAACTACCTGACTACGATCTTCTCTTTCTTGCTAATATATCTATCATCGTTTTGAATAAAATGCTTGCTTTGTACGACTAAAATTTTTGGCATCAACGTAGACAAATACCACCTTGATCAAAAAGTTCCCGACTTTGTTACCGTGTGGTTTTCATGGACTACCATGGTGTTGTGCACCATGAATTCCTTCCAAAAGGTCCAACTAATAACAAGGAGTATTATTTGGGCAATATAAGGCGTTTGCGTTAAGCTGTTCACCTGAAACGACTAGAATTGTGGCAAAACAACTCATGTCTCATAATACCTTCATTATCCGTGACCATTTCGCTAAAAACAGCACCAATACCATCCAACAACCACCAAATTCACCTGATTTGGCTCCCTGTGACTTTTTCCTGTTCGATAGACTGAAGAAACCGACGCGGAAACGCGTTGTAGCAGCCGAGAGGAAAAAATGGAAAAATCGAAGATGGCCCCAAAGGCCATACCGCAAATCGAATATAAAAAATTGTTTTGAGGATTGGATCAAGCGCTGGTATAAGTGCGTTGCAGTCGATGGAGAGTACTTCGAAGGAGAAAATATTGATTTTGATGAATAACTTCGCATTTTCGATTTTATTAATAAAAGTCGGGAACTTTTTGATCAAGGAGGTATGTGTTCTAGGGTTTTCTTCGAAAATAAAATTGAATCAATTGGACACTAATGTATTTAAAACCGATGATAATTTAATGTGAATATCTAGGTAGTTACGTTTGGCAAAAATAATTATTTCACGAATTTCATGCATACTCAACTCACGCTTACTTCTATGCGTTAAAATATACAGGGCTAGGCAAAAGTACGGGAACGGTTAATTATCTCAGTTGATTACCGAGCAATTTTTTGAAAATTGGTATTCCTACATTGCTAAACATAAAGAATTCAGTGTTAATATTATGTTTACTTATTTTAGATTCAGAGAAAAAAACTTTTGTAGAAACAATCAACAAAAAACATTTACTTTCAATGTCGAGTTCATAAAAAATTAGAATATTAAGAATTATATCACCTTAATCAAATTACGTTTGCTTTAATAATCAACGGGACAGGTTGACAAATAATATCAAGTATTCAAGCTCAGTGAAGCATAACGGATCGAGGTTTTGATGATGCGCGAATATGGTGACAGACAACGATCTTACCAAGAAGTTCGCAATCTGTTCAATACTGTTCACCCAGATCATCAAATTATTGAATCTACAGTATGCAACACTATTCAGCGATATGTATCAAGTCGGCAAGTGAAAAATATTCCCAAAGCAGGACGCTTGATTACCCCACCATCTATCCTCGAATATTTCTGTTAGCTGCCGATCTACAGCTCGTGTTTTATGTGCTGGTGCACCATCCATTTGGTAATAGCAATCCCTCAGAATGTTAAGGAGTGATCCATCTAAAAAATTTTCTAATGTTCCTCTTAAAATTTCCAGGTATCCATTAAGATTTTCCTCATAGATATGATAAGCCAACAAATTATTCATTAAAAATGCAATGTGGCCCAAAAATGTCGATTTCTCCTGTTGGTTATTCCACTTTCATTGAACTTGGCCTCATCAAACCATATAATTTTTTGCAGAATTGTCTCATCTTCTTGAAGCCGAATTAATACATTTTCACAGAAATTTAGCCGCTTGAGAAGGTCAGTTGGTTTCAATTTTTGTAGTCTGATAAAAGAATACGGGTGCATGTTATGTTTCTTAAGGATCCTTTGAATGGAAGTATAACTCAATCCAATATCCATTGATGCTGACTTAGTAGACGCATGTGGATTGGCACGAAAATACGCTAGTGTATTAATTTGATTGTCGTCGTCCTCGAAAATTGGTTATCTTCTAGTTTCTATGTATTTTGTTCCTCCAAATTGCAGAAAATTGCTTCTAATCCTTCGAAATTTTGTTTTACTCATAGGCGCCAAATTTGTAAATTGGTTATTGAATGGCCTGCAAGTTCTATCCACCACTTTTTGACATTCGCCATGAATTAAAAAGAGATTAAACATATCCTCGTTTGAATAATCAACCATTTTATTATCAATCTGGTGTTTTTCAAAAATTTTCACTTCAAATTACCAACAATTCTTGTTGAAATATCAAATTCGAATGAACGGAGTGACAAGTACATTAATTTTAGGCACCTCTCATGTGAGCGTAGCCAGTTCAGCTACTTGATTCAAATATTTCGAAGCATTCTCTCTTAGTTCTTGCAAAATCATCAAAATTCAATATATTCCTAAATAATTTCGGAACTATAAGAGATGGGTATAGTACATGCTGATACAATTCCTTGTGAAATTTGACGCTTCATCTGATGGCGATATAAAACATTGGCACGTGCCATTTGATAAAAATTGAGTTATTGCTGTTTGAAAAAGGCCAAATTGAAAAAATCATACAAAACAACGCAATAAACATTTGACATGTGTAGACTGCTTAAAAAATTCCTTGATCCTTCTTCTATCCACCCAAGCAACAATTGTGTCTGTAGTGCAAAAGATCTACGAGTTACAATTTTTTTAAATGTTCCTCAAGAATCGAGTTTATAACAAAAATAATTAAATCTGTCAAAATGTTTTGACAGATAAGTGCCAACAACTTGGGTATTTTATGCCTTGCTCAAATGTCGGTTCTAGATGTATAATAAAAAAGGTAGATTGTTTCTGAATATCCTTGGAAGTTCCTTTAAAAAAAATGCTGTTGTGGATATCGTTTTTTCTTGTCAAGATTAATTGTGTAATAGTTTAGGCGATTAAATATTCCAGGATCACCATATTATTTTTAGTCATCGTGTACCCAAAATGCGAGTTCTTATGTTTGTTTATTATAGCATTTATATTTCTTGAATGTACGAACCTGCCCTGCCAATATGTACATCTTTGAGTAGTTTTCAATTATATATCAGTACCCAATGCTAATCTCTAATATGTATTTTACCTGTTCTGTTAACCCATTTCTCTGTACTTATATCCTGTATATTAGTACTACGTAAAAATCATCACTGTTCAAAATGGAAAAGTTTATTCAACGAGCTTTCGCTCATCTTCAGAAAAGTATGAGTTTAAAAGTAAAATACAAAGTAAGCAATTTTATTATACAGGGTGTTCGTGAATTGCGTGTACAACGTTATACCACTGATTTTTCAGCTCGAAATAAGTTTATTTAGGCCAACTTACCTACCGTGAAACGAGGTGACTCTGTGCCACTTTTTTGGGTTTTCATGTCTGGCAAAAATTCTAATTCATGACTGGCTACATTGTTCCCACATACACCAGGACATATGAAAACTTCGAAAAATTTTCACTTTTCGAATAAAAATTTATTTTTGTGGCACAATTTCACCCCAGGGTCTGGGGTGACAATATGCCAGAACAGTTTTCTATGCTTTATTCATAAAGAGGGCCCAGTGGCACATTTTCGCGCTCATCTTTCAGATGAATAAGGATAAGAGAACTCAGTAAAACTTTTTAGATGGTATGAAAAAAATTTATTTTTGAAAAAACTCATTACAAAAATGGTGAATTTATATTTCACAAGACTTGGAGTTAATTGAGCATGAAATAGGTAATGATGGAAGTAATTAAGATAATTCCGGAACTTTGAAGATTTCCCTTTTTGATATACGAACTGGTTCATCAATTTTTCTCTTTATGCCCTCATAGCTATACCAAATTGAGTCTGCTTTTTCTGGCCACTTCCAATTTCCTCCGTACTTCTCCATTGCTGATACCAAAACTGCATCATCTGCTGTTTCTATCCCCTGGCCGGTGTACAGATGGTTTTCTTATGTGACAACAACGTAATCACCAGAACTCACTTCATTTTTTTGTACATTAGTCTCGATAGGTTGCATATCTGTGTCAGAAGCGTCGCTTAGTTGGGGAGAATTATAAGGACTGTTATCGCTTTCTGCATAAGAGATATGCTCTATGCTTTCATCGTCTCTATCAGGTTAATATTAGGTGGCTCATCATTAGTCTGTCCAGAAGAAGATGAGGGTTGATCCATGCTCATAGGAGTTTCATTGTCGTTTTGAGGATTGATGTCAGACGCCGCGATACTCTTTTCTGGAGGAACGTTAACTTTTCTTCTTCTCTTGTTAGTTCTCGTTGATGTGATGAGCTGCCTCTTTGCATTTAGGTTTTTTATAAAGCTTTCACTAATCAGAGCTTTCACTTGGGGTAGAGCTTCAATAGTATGCATAGGTAATCTATTTAAAACTTCCTGCCTCTTTGAAGGAACCATACCACATTTGCAAAAACCAGCCTTGAGATTGTCTGCTGCATTTTTCTCCAGAGTAAACAAGAAATTTTCAAAAGTCCTGGAAATTCATCCTTAGGGACTGTCATGCAGCGACTATTGCGAATATTTTCTTTCCATTTGTTTAGTACCTTACGCCAAGCAATTATTACAGGTCTAAAAAATGCAACGTCGGATGGTTGTAACAGGTGGGTGGCGTTAGGCGGCAGAGCAATGAAGGAAATGTTATTTTCATGGCAAAGATCAATAACTTTACTATTAATATGAGAACTTGGGTTATCACCAATCAGAATTTTTTATCCTTCTTGTTTCTTCAAAATTGGCAGCATTTGGCTGATAAACCAATCTTCGAAACATTGAAAGTCGAACCATCCTGATTTGGTTCGGTTGTAGTGGCATTTTTTTGGACCGTTTACGGTCCAACTTTCCCACATCTTCTCAGCTTTATAGACGACGTAGACTGGTGTCAAGAGACCACAGGAGTGTGACGTAACGACGGCCATTTTGTTGAAGCAGGTCAGTGTCCACTTTCCAAACAAAGTTAGAAGCAGTGTTAATTTCCATAAGGACAATTTCAAATCGTGATTATTTTTTATCCAGGAAGTTCCTGAACATGTGAGTACATTTTATGATTGAATTATGTGATAAATTAAAGAATTTCACTAGTAGCCAATTCTTATGCTCGTAACAATATGTATTTAGACCTAGTTATTGAACTAGTGAGGTTAGGATCTGTAGATGATTATATACGTTTTACATATTTGGTGTTTTGAAACTATTTTAGAAGAATTTTCAATGACATCTAAACATGTTCTCAATTTATCCTCAATTTTGGAGTTCTTTAAAGACGATGCAAGTTTGTAGCTCGAGAGAAAATGCTGTAGAGTCGGTCATGTACAGGCATGGCATTTGATGGACTTTGGTCTCATACATCTACTTTATATAAACGATCCCGCATGCTAGCATGAACATTGCCGCAAATGATCGAAGTTCTCCATCAAATGCCATGTCTTTCACATGACCGACTCTACAGCATTTTCTCCTCGAGCTACAAGCTTGGCATCGTCTTTAAAGAACTCCAAAATTGAGGATAAATTGAGAACATGTTTAGATGTCATTGAAAATTCTTCTGAAATAGTTTCAAAACACCAAATATGTAAAACGTATATAATCATATACAGATCCTAACCTCACTAGTTCAATAACTAGGTCTAAATACATATTCTTACGAGCATAAGAATTGGCTATTAGTGAAATTCTTTAATTTATCACAAAATTCAATCATAAAATGTACTCACATGTTCAGGAACTTCCTGGATAAAAAATAATCACGATTTGAAATTGTCCTTATGGAAATTAACACTGCTTCTAACTTTGTTTGGAAAGTAGACACTGACCTTTCCCAACAAAATGGCCGTCGTTACGTCATCACTCCTGTGGTCCATTCACCCCCTGCACTACCGCACATCATTATAGACGTACTGGATTCAGAAGAATTCTTCATATTTTCAGGGTATTTACAGCCTCGTTTAACGAGCACTTTGGAAATTCCTGGGTCATCAACAAATTTCGTCGTAATTCCATATGTTCGATGGTGAAACACCTTCGAGTTCTTTTTCTAAGCTATCGAATAACTGATTTACAACTTCCGCATCAATTGAAGCCCTGTTGTAAGTTATGTTTCTCGCGGTTCGATTTGAAATTTCTTGTGCATGTCTCGTAACAAAAGAATCGGCCCATTCCTTTCCAGGAAGATTATTTTTGAATTTTCCAACTGTTTTGCCTTTTTTATCTAAGATACTCTCAACGATGAATCGCAATTCGATTTTATCCACTGCAAACCCATAACTGGAAAGGCTGACAATATGGGCCACGATCACAGACTCTTCCTCATCAGAAAAAACAGTCTGCCCTCCAACTTTTTTGGAGCTTTTTGCTTCAATTTATTACTGATAGTGTTTCGGTGGATCCCGTATTTTTTAGCAGAGCTTCGGATGGAAATTCTTTTTTGTCTTATCTCATCTAAGATTAGCTCAAGTGTCTCAGGATGATAATTTTTATAAGGCCATGTTCCTGGTTTTCTCACGTATCGTCGTGGCATTCTGGAAAGAATGGAAATATCTCAATATCTCAAATTTGTAGAATTTAGTTTTTATAACATGGGGTGACAATGTGCCACCAAGTGGAACAAAGTCCCTTCGCAAATTTGAGTTTCTAACAAAAAATGTTCGTAACTCATGAAAAAAATTGATATTGAATCGCTATTTAGGTATGATGAAGTTAAATGAATATGTAGTTCATAGTACTAACCTGTATTACACCAGACTTGTTGGGACCTGAAATTTTACGGATTTCGCAATAATCGTGAAAACATCGAACTTCATTCAAGAGCAACTGCGGATTCAACGGTGGGGGTTGCGTAGTTCGAATCAGTGCCACTAGATAGCTCAACAAATATGCTCATCATGAAGATATTTAGTTTGAAAAACACAGTGGCACAATCTTACCTCTGCAGGCACAAAGTCTGGGATATAAGCGTGAATCAGTCGTTAAGAAGTTACATAACTTACATAATAGTCATAATAGCCATGATAGTCATCATAAATATGATAGAATAGAGATAGAGCCAATAGTAATTACAGAGCTAAAGATAGTGGATATAGTGAGAGTAAACGGATAGAACATAGGTCAAAATCAAAGAAAAGTATTTTCGTTTGGCCGCTAGAGGTCGCCGAATCCAAAGATTTTTTTCTTATTTTTCAAATAATTCCAGAGAACGACTAGATCGATTGATACCATATTTGGTATGCGTAATCGGGTTTCTTTATTCACGTTTTTTAATGATCCACTCAATGACCTTGACGTTTTACAAGTGTCCCTGAAAACTCGAACATGTTTTAAATCAACCATAAATTTTCATCGGTCTGCGTTTGAGCAAAACTGTCTTAAACATTGAGTAGCTAGGCTACTTATCAAACTTTCTTGTATCTTGAGAAATTTTGATATGATGAGATGTTCAATCACAAAAATCAGTTTTTTAATTTCATGATTTCATTTCTTTAACCACCTAGCAAGTCAAAAATATCACATTCGACCATGTTTGCTGAGAAAAAAAAAAGTGGCTTATGCACGACGGTGCACTTCCTCACTTCACTTTAGCGGTTCGCGAGTTCTTACATGCACAGTATGCGAATCGTTGGATGGGAAGGGGAGCTGATGCTCCTGCAAGTTGGCCAGCACGATCTCCCGACTTGACACCGTGCGACTTCTTTCTTTGGGGTGCTTTAAAATCTAGAGTTTACTCTTCTCCAATTGACACCTGAGAAGAGATAGATATGAGAATTTTAAATGCAACCAACTCCTTCAAAAATGATCCTGAAGCAATGCCCAGGGTCCAATTTAATTTCTTCAAGAGGATTAACTCCTGTATTCAGCAAAATGGTGGAATTTTTGAACATTTACTATAGTAGAATGAAATTCTGGGTTGAAACTAATTAATCGTTTGAAGTGATTTGTTTTTTCTTATTTAGTTTCCAACTGACCAACCTGTTTTCATATTTTTGAATAGTCATTGTGAAAAACTTATTGAATTCTTTCTTCGAATTTTTCGATATTTGTACTACTGATCATTGAATTTCCTACTTGCTTGATCCGATTTAGCAACCTAGAAAACATCATTTTGTCAATAAGAGGTAGACAAGCATAATAAAATGACAATCTGCCAGAAACAAATCCATGGTCAACATGTGTCAATATGTGATATTTTTGACTTGCTAGGTGGTTGAAGAAATGAAATCATGAAGTTAAAAACCTGTTTTTTGTGATTGAACTGCATTTCATATCAAAATTTCTCAAGAGACAAAAGGTTTGATAATAAGTCTAGCTATTCAATGTCTACAACAGTTTTGCTCAAACGCAGACCGATGAAAATTTATGCTCGATTGAAAACACGTTAGAGTTTAGGGACACTTGTAAAACGTCAAGGTCATTGAGTGGATCATTAAAAAATGTGAATAAAGAAACCCGATTACGCATACCAAATATAAGTTCTATCGATCGAGTCGTTCTCGAATTATTTGAAAAATAAGAAAAAAAATCTTTGGATTTGGCGACCTATAGCGCCCAAACGAAGAAACTTTTCTTATAGGTAAATTGGCCTAAATCGACTTATTTCGAGCTGAATAGTCTATGGTATAACGTTGTACACGCAATTCACGGACACCCTGTATAATAAAATTACTAACTTTTTACTTTTAAACTCATACTTGTCTGATGATAAACGAAGGCTCGTTGAATAAACTTTTCCATTTTGAACAGTGATGATTTTCACGTAATAATATTTGCAATCTTCATAATATCAATTTCATATCACATAGTAACGGCCAAATCTATTTCATTTTCGCAATCGTATACGTCATGAAAAAGCGTTTAAAAGAACTGAAACACAATTTGTCATTTTATGATATCTGACTAAACTCGCTGTGGTAGAATAGAATGATAACCTACCAAATAAACAACGTCCAATTTTTCAATATCCAATAAATGTTTAGGTAAACAGATATACGGAAGGATTTAAGTGGTATAAATTCTCACTGGTTCACGATGATCCTGGTTGATAGACCCGAGAAGCATCATTCATGGGTATTATTTGAAGATTATTTCGAATATATGTAATTATCCACAGTTGAATCGCGTTTTAATTATGTTATGTCATTTTCATTTCAGATTGAAGAGATTCGATGAGCCAATGTCGAAATTTTACTCTTCGCAAATAGTACTGGGTTTAGAATATCTACACAATCTCGATATTATTTACAGAGATCTCAAACCTGAAAATATTTTGATAGATAATAAGGGATACATTAAGATAGCTGACCTGGGATTTTGTAAGGTAAGAATGTGGTCCCATATTTTGAACTTTTGTACATCTTAACAATGAACACGTGGATCTTTACAGCGTCGATTGAGACTCACTTCCGCTCTGAAAATGCGTTTTTCGGTTTTCTTTTCTTGTTTACTTTTATTTTTATATATACATATATAGGGGTTTTACCCCGACGAGTTGCCCATATATCTGTTCATGCAATCAAACTGATTTCATGAAAAATATAAATCCACCACCCGGTAATTAATACCATTGCCAGGCAATGATTATAATTAAAACATATCCTGGAGTAATTATATATTAGGATAACGTTAAATGTTATGAGAATATATCAATCTACCAGAATATATACATACTATAGCATCATCAGACAATGATATCAATGTACCAACGAGTAGTGTCAGAGGCTTTCTCCCGGAAAAATCCAGTGTACGGACCTTAGTCAAGTAACACTGAATGTTACTCATTAATAGTTTCCTTTGTGTGAAGTGGTGAACGATCGAATAGAATACTGCTCTGAATATAAATATGACAAAATTGTCAGTTAATTATATTACATTTATATAAACAAATAAATAAAATATGAAATGAGATTCTGAGCAGTATAAACTAAAGAGAAACCTATGACTCTACCTCATTATTATTTTCTGAAAGAAACCTACGAAGAATATTACAAGATTTGATGACTGTTATCTTTTGTAACTGTTCAAACAAATTTTCTTCAGACCCAAAATCTCAATACTTTTGTGAAGATTTCTAGGAATAACGCCTGTTGTAGAAATAATAATCGGTAGAATAAATATTTTCTTCATTTTCCACATTTTTTAATCTCGTCGCCAAGCATCATATATTTAGAAATTTTTTCATTGTATTTATTTTGTATATTATGTGTGTCGGGTATAGCAATATCAATTATATATGTTATTTGATTCTGTTTATCATTAAGAACGATATCTGGTCTATTGTGTTTTACAGCTCTGTTGCACAGAATTGTTTTATCAAAATAAAGTTTATATTTGTCATTTTCACAAATAATCTCAGGTTCATATTTTTGAAATTTTTTCTTTTGGGAATTAGGTCATGTTTAATTCCTAGATTGAAGTGAATAATATTAGCGACGGCATTATGTCTTTCTAAATAATCTGTTGAAGCAAGGACTGAGCAAGATGATAATATATGAAAAACTGTTTCTGAAGAACAGAAACATCTACGGCAAGAATCATCTATATTTTGTTTGATGATATGTTTTCTATAATTCCTTGTGAAAACAACCTGGTCCTGGATCGCAATTGCCAAGCCTTCTGTTTCAGCAAACAATTCTCCAGATACTAACCATTTATTCGATGCAATTTCATCAATATAATCATTTTTCAATTCTTTAGGGTGCTTTCCGTGTAATTCCTTCTGCATCCAACTTTCCTTTTAGAATTATCATCAAATATATCAAAATCTACCTTTTGCATTGTCAAGTTCAGAGGTGTAAGATTATAATCTGAAACAACAACAATATCATGTAATTTAGACGTTCTCTGTTTATCATGAAAATGGGAACGTAGATGAAAAATCTGTTTACTATGAAGATTATTCAAATCAATTAATCCACGACCTCCAAGATGTCTAGGTAGTGTAACTCTCTGAACAGCTGACTTTGGGTGGTGCTTATGATATTTACAGAGCATTTTCCTCGTTTGACATTGTAATTCATTTAGATCAGTTTTAGACCATTTAATAATTCCAAAAGAAGATGTAAGAATAGGAACAGCTCTGAAAAGGTTTTTACTAGTTAAATAACTCTTGATGATAATTCTTAGTCTTTTGTAATATGAACTTCTAATAATTTCTTTAGTGCTGCTATGGTTAATTGTCTTCTCTTGACAAAATCCAAGATATTTATATGTATCTCCTTGATGCATTGGCTCGATTTCGATATTGGAAATCTTTATATAATCAGAGGTGATCTTTCCTTTTTCAATAGAAAGATTTTTACATTTTGGAAGCCCAAATTTCATATGAATATCATTGGAATAGTTGAAAGTAATCTCAAGTAGACTTTTTAAATGTGATCTGGTTCCGGCATATAATTTAATATCATCTAAATAAATTAAGTGACTTAATTTGAATTCAGTTAATAAACTCTTTATTTTGAAGCCGAAACTAGTAGCATTTAATTCATGAGATAATGGATTGAGGCAAAGACAAAACCAAAGAGCACTTAAAGAATCACCTTGAAAAATGCCTCTTTTGATTGGAATTACTTCGGATTTTAACGATTGTTTTGAAATATTTAAATGAAGATTGGTTCTCCAATTTTTCATTACGAATTCAAGAAAATGACGAAGTGTCTTATCAATTTTATAAATTTCCAAAATTTCTTGAAGCCATGAATGGGGAGAACTGTCAAAAGCCTTTTTTTTTTTTTTTTTTTTATTTATATATATATATATATGTTAAATTTTAAATTTTCACGGAAGTATCTATGATTTGATTTGTTATGGGTTTTATTCCGCGGTCCACTTTGATTGTGTCCCTTGTCATCTTCAGGCGTTTGGTAGACGATATCTCGAGCGTAACTGACAGCAGTTTGCCGGTGGTTCTACTTTTATGTCCTCGTTGTGAACGTCGGTGGACCTGTAGTGGGGATGCTCTCATTACTATCTGTTAATGATGCCGGTTTCCTAGGTGGTGAAATAACTTTCCAAGCCTTTGATAGGTGGTGTTGATTTGTTTTGAGTTATCGAAATCTATTGTATGACCTGTAGGTAATCTATGTAGATAAATGGCGGATGAGATGGATTTATTTTTTAGTGCTCTTTTATGTTCCTCTATTCTTTTTTTTATTCGTCTATCAGTTTGGCCGATGTATATCTCGTCACAATCTCCGCATCGTATTGAGTAAACTCTCTGATTTTCTGAAGGAATTTTGTCTTTCGGGTTGCTGAGAATTTTTCCGATAGTTAGGTATGGTTTGTATGTCGTTCTAATTTTGTATTTCCTCAATGTTCTTCCTATTTTATCTGTTACTTCTTTGATATATGATAAAACAGTTGTGTTCTTTTGTTCTTCTGTGCATATCGTGTTTCGCCCAGTGAGTGTGTCTATTATAGCTGCTTATTGTGTTTTTGTTATATACATTATTTTCAAGAGCGTTGGTTGTTGTAGATAACTCTTCTTCTCTGTGGCTGTCATCTGTGAGTGCTACCGATCTGCTTATGAGCATTTTTACCACTGATCTTAATTGAGCTGGATGATGGTGTGATGAGGCACGTAAGTATCTATTTGTGTGGGTTGATTTTTTGTATACTGAGAATTGTAAATGTCCGCTTTGTGACTTTGTATCTAGATATGGCAATTGTATGTTCGATTCTTTATCAATTGTGAATGTTATGTTCGCATGGATTGAATTCAGGTGAGCTGTGAACGTGCTTAGGGATTCTTCACCGTGGGGCCATATGATAAAAATGTCGTCGACGTATCTCAGCTATATTTTGGGTTTCAGATGGAATTTTGGTGGTGCTTGTTTATCGAAATTTGCCATAAGTAAATTAGCAATAGCTGGTGACAAAGGAGATCCCTTGGGTGCTCCCGATGTGTGCTTGTAACGTTTGTGTTTATAAGAAAAATATGTAGAATTCAGGCAGTGTTCGGAAAGGGGTATAGTCTTCATGGAAATTTTCCTTGAGCCCGTCTAACGCCTCTTCCCAGGGAACGTTTGGAAATAAAGACACTATGTCTAGACTTGCCATGATATCTGTGGGGTCCAGAATGATATTTTTATTGAGTATTATGAAATGTTTCGAATTTTCGATATATGATTCCATTGTCTCTACTTCCGGCTGTAAGTGTTTAGCAAGATATCGGGCTAAGTTGTGTGTCGGTAAATTGACTGCGCTAACAATGGGTCTCAACGGGGTGTCGGTTTTGTGGGTTTTCGGCAAACCATATAGCTTGGGAATTCTAGAGGTTTTTCTCTGGGAATCAGGTCCTGTTTGTTCTCCATAGGAATTGACGAACTTTCTATCAGTTTCTTTGTTTTCTTTTCTAGATAGGTGGTAGGGTCGGTGTTTGTTTCTTTATAGCATTCGTCATTCAGGAACTTAGCCATTTTACCTTCGTAATCCTTTGTGTTCATGATTACTGTAGCGTTTCCTTTATGGCAACTGTATGTTTGATTCTTTTCCAATTATGAATGTTATGTTCGCTTGGATTGAATTCAAGTGAGCTGTGAACACGCTTAGGGATTCTTCAACGTGCTGCTATATGATAAAAATATCGTCGACGTATCTCAGCCATGTTTTGGGTTTCAGATGGAATTTTTGTTGTGCTTGTTTCGAAATTTGCCATGAATAAATTAGTAATAGCTGGTGACGAAGGAGATCCCATGGGTCTTCTTTCATTCCTGAAGAAATGCCGAGATTCGAACACACTACCCACAAGCGCGAAATTGAGGTTGCACACGAAATCGCCAATAACAGAACGAATTCTACGAAAAGCCAGCGAAGCCCTACTTAGGAACACTGTTCAAGATAAAAGAAGAGAAATCAACAGATGCATCACTCTCTTACGGGACCTACATTTGAAATTAAGTAACATCATACATCCAGCACTGTGGATGCGAACAGAGAATGCTGCCTTTACCGAATCTGAAATACATTACGAAGAGAAGGCGACCAATTTAGAATACAAATTCGTGAAACTGATAGACCAACAGAATAAACATAGTCGTCATGAACGCACAATCACAAAAAGTCATGAACTCAACGTGATTCACAATACATCAAACTACCACCTGTCAGAAACAGAAAAATCAATATTGTTCAAAAGTTTCAATTTTGCAATAACTCCGAAGAACATCCCAATAGAAGATATCGTTAGTAGCATAGAAACATTCATCACTGCTCTACCGGCTAATGATGCAGAAACGATCAGGCACTTAACCCAAATTCTAATAAACCACAATCTTCCTACCACTAACGTAAGCAGAGAAGAGAAATAGGCCATTAAACGATTGAGATCCAATCAAGAGATTATAATACTACCTGCTGATAAAGGAAACGCTACAGTAATCATGAACACAAAGGATTACGAAGGTAAAATGGCAAAGATCCTGAATGACGAATGCTATAAAGAAACAAACACCGACCCTACCACCTATCTAGAAAAGAAAACAAAGAAACTGATAGAAAGTTCGTCAATTTCTATGGAGATTAAAAAGGACCTGATTCCCAGAGAAAAATCCTCTAGAATTACCAAACTATATGGTTTGCCGAAAATCCACAAAACCGACATCCCGTTGAGACCCATTGTTAGCGCACTCAATTCACCGACACACAACTTAGCCCGATATCTTGCTAAACAATTACAGACGGAAGTAGAGACAATGGAATCATATGTCAAAAATTCGAAACATTTCATAGTACTCACAAGAATATCATTCTGGACCCCACAGATATCAAGTGTGGCAAGTCTAGACATAGTGTCTTTATTTCCAAACGTTTCCAGGGAAGAGGCGTTATAGGGACTCAAGGAAAATTGCCATGAAGACATTGTATTCCTTTCCGAACACTGCCTGAATTCTACATATTTTTCTTATAAACACAAACTTAACAAGCACACATCGGGAGCACCAATGGGATCTCCTTTGTCACCAGCTATTGCTAATTCATTTATGGCAAATTTCGAGAAACAAGCACAACCAAAATTCCATCTGAAACCTAAAATATGGCTGAGATACGTCGACGACTTTTTTATCATATGGCCCCACGGTGAAGAATCCTTAAGTGCGTTCACAGCTCACCTGAATTCAATCCATGCGAACATAACATTCACAATTGAAAAAGAATCAGACAGTTGCCATATCTGGATCTCCTTTTAAAAAAGTCACAAATCGGACATTCACAATTCTCAGTATACAGAAAATCAACTCACACAAATAGATACTTACGTGCCTCATCACACCATCATCCAGCTCAATTAAGATCAGTGGTCAAAACGCTCATAAGCAGATGGGTAGCACTCACAGATGACAGCCACAGAGAAGAAGAGTTATCTACAATAACCAACGCTCTTGAAAATAATGGATATAACAAAAACACAATAAAAGCAACTATAATAGACACTCTCACTGGGCGAAACACTATATGCACAGAAGAATAAAATAACACAACTGTTTTACCATATATCAAACGAGTAACAGATAAAATAAGAAGAACATTGAGGAAATACAAAATTAGAACGGTATACAAACCATACCTAACTATCGGAAAAATTCTCAGAAACCCGAAAGACAACATTCCTTTAGAAAATCAGGGAGTTTACTCAATAGCATGCGGAGATTGTGACGAGATATACATCAGCCAAACTAATAGACGAATAAACGAAAGAATAGAGGAACATAAAAGAGCACTAAAAAATAAATCCATCTCATCCGCCATTTATCTACATAGATTACATACAGGTCATACAATAGATTTCGATAACTCAAAACAAATCAGCACCACACAACAACTTAAGAAACGTCTTATCAGAGCTGCAGTGAATATTGAAAAAGGTGGAACAATGAACAAAAGAGACGAAACCCTCAACCTATCCAAGGCTTGGAAAGTTATTTTAGCATCTAGAAAACCGGCATCATTAACAGATAATAATGAAAGTATCCCCACCACCAGGTCCACCGACGCCCACAACGAGGACATAAAAGTAGAATCACCGACAAACCGCTATCAGTTACGCTCGAGACATCGTCTACCGAACGCCTGAAGATGAAATGGGGCCACTTGTCGAAACGTCGCCACAATCAAAATGGACCACAGAATAAAACCCGTAACATATCAAATCATAGATACTTCGGTGAAAATTTAACATATATATATATATATATATATATATATATATATATATATATATATATATATATATATATATATATATATATATATATATATATATATGCCGTCGCTAATATTATTCACTTCAATCTAGGAATTAAATAACATATATAATTGATATTGCTATACCCGACACACATAATATACAAAATAAATACAATGAAAAATTTCTAAATATATGATGCTTGGCGACGAGATTAAAAAATGTGGAAAATGAAGAAAATATTTATTCTACCGATTATTATTTCTACAACAGGCGTTATTCCTAGAAATCTTCACAAAAGTATTGAGATTTTGGGTCTGAAGAAAATTTGTTTGAACAGTTACAAAAGATAACAGTCATCAAATCTTGTAATATTCTTCGTAGGTTTCTTTCCGAAAATAATAATGAGGTAGAGTCATAGGTTTTCTCTTTAGTTTATACTGCTCAGAATCTCATTTCATATTTTATTTATTTGTTTATATAAATGTAATATAATTAACTGACAATTTTGTCATATTTATATTCAGAGCAGTATTCTATTCGATCGTTCACCACTTCACACAAAGAAAACTATTAATGAGTAACATTCAGTGTTACTTGACTAAGGTCCGTACACTGGATTTTTCCGGGAGAAAGCCTCTGACACTACTCGTTGGTACATTGATATCATTGTCTGATGATGCTATAGTATGTATATATTCTGGTAGATTGATATATTCTCATAACATTTAACGTTATCCTAATATATAATTACTCCAGGATATGTTTTGATTATAATCAATGCCTGGCAATGGTATTAATTACCGGGTGGTGGATTTATATTTTTCATGAAATCAGTTTGATTGCATGAACAGATATATGGGCAACTCGTCGGGGTAAAACCCCTATATATATATATATATATATATATATATATATATATATATATATATATATATATATATATATATATATATATATATATATATATATATAAACCTATTTCGACTATCCGATATTTTCATACAACTGAATTCAACTTTTATGATATCTGCTAAATAGTTGTTTTTCAGCTTTGTTTGTTTTTTTTTTTTAGTACTGAAAAAGTTACCTATTTTAAATATCTTCATAATATTATTTCCTATTTGGACATTTCTTTGTGGTGGATCTAAAATAATGGAGTTCGAGTGTACTTTCTGATGCCTGAGCTAGAACCTATTTTAGTATCCAATAACCCATTATGACGTTTCCACATACCAGTTGTTGAATTTTAAGGTCATCTCAAATTTTTCTTCATTTGTCTTCACGTGGTGACTTAGAATTCGATAGCTGGATGTTGTACTCATTTAATACCGATTTGTGACTATCCCGATTATGATTTTTTTACTGATACTTGGCAAAGTTGGTTCTCTTCTGTCTTGGAGTTCTCCGGGCTAATCTTACAGTGAATGTTTCCTGCGCCTGTCAGGTATGCGAGGCTTGAGCTGTAAGTCAGAAACAGACTATTATCACGTCACGTGAGCTCACATGAGATCACGTGAGGTCACGTGCGGCCGGAAACATGTGCTATCACTGCTATCGATGTTTGCGTGCATTTTGTATACACAGAAGTACACTATCGTCACGTCATGCATGTCACCTCATGCGAGTCATGACACGCTAAGTTACGCGTGATACAGAACTGAAATTTTACATTTTTTGAGACAGCGTGAGGTCACGTTTTGTATAGAGTGGTTCGTTTTTAGTGAGTAAGGCAACATAAACCATTGTACAACCATGCATGTGTTGAATATCGCGATCAGCGACTTAGCCAGGAAGAAAAATCCGATGCAGAAGATCCAATCAATGAACAGATAATCGAAGAAAGTTTAGGAGAGAGTCAGACAGAAAATTTACAGAGAGACAAAGAGCTAGACCAGAACGTTAAAATCTTAGAAGGTATAAAAAAACAGAACCAGTTAAAAAAGAGTAATTACTTACACAGAAGCGACCTTCTGGTTGCTTTCCTGTGTTTATCTCTAAATTATAAGTATACATCATTTTGGCATCTACCAAAGAAAAAAATGTTATACCATATTTATTCTGTTTGGATGGTATATACTGCATGAATGGACATCTTCCACGTAAACCTGGAAGCATTTCGTCTATTGTCACGTTTGTTCCCAGGGAGTAGTTCATTTTAATGTTTTGCACAAATTTTTCAAAAATGTCTCTGATTGGAGCCATACCGTCCTCTGCTTTTCTTACATCTCTTGTCATTGGTTCATCAAACAAAACCGAACTTTTTGGTTGATTCCTTCACCTTCGCAACTCCATAATTCCACAAAAGACTGTCTATTTACCCTCCTGCTCCTGCTAAGTATAACAGGCCAATAAACGCTCTTAGTTTAATGACATCTGTTATTTCAATATCCCGTTCCCTTGCGAACCGATTTTTTATACTATCTATATACTGGTTTGTGAATTTAACAATGATTCAGTAAAGAAGTTGTCCCAGCATTCGACAACCCATTTTGCTAACCTACCATTCCCTATACCTCCAGAAAGTTTAGTTATGATGTTATGGGAAGGTGAACGCACAGATCCATTCCGAGGTTTTGCTCTCCTCTTCGAGATTTGATACTTTCCTACGAAAATACCGGAGTCTGTTCTTGACTCATCACTAAACTCTATATCACCTTTCTATTCTGTCTCACTATCTACTAATCTCACTTCCTCTTCATCTTCAGAGGCGATGTTACTCTATTCTCCCAAAACTTCACTTATGAGGTCTCCATTAGGGTGTATCGTTTTTGACTTTTTTTCGAAATTCAAAAAAGTATAGTGCGGAAAAGTTGCATTTGGTGGCACCGAGCATCTGTGATTTTTTTCAGAATTTTTGAACAATACCTAGGGGTCGCGCAATGCCCTTAAGGTTTCTTCTGTTGTATATAGGCAACCCGCACAACAATTTCGAGATTTCAAGTGTTTTCAGAGGTCTAAAGTCGATTTTCTTGCAGTTTGTTTATGTGTATTTGTTGTCTTTGTGGTATAAAGGAATAAAAGACTACGATGTAACGAATTAGAGGAAGAAAACAAGAAATTATAAATACCAGAGTGCTATTTTTCTCGTATTTGGTTCGGTAAGGTTCTTTATACTAAGTGCGTCAAGCAGGAACAGGCTACTCCTTTCTTATTGAATGTCAAGCATTGGCAACACTGGGAGTGGGGTAGCTGCATCGTTTCTTGGCCATGTTTCACCTTCATCAGGGTCCGCTGATGATATCGTCAAAAGTATGCGATTTTTTTTATCAACAGAAAATCGATATTTCTAAATTAACAGTGCTGGGATGTGACGGCACTAACGTCAATACTGGTCGGATCCAAGGTGTGATGCGACTCATAGAGATAGCTATCAACGCTCCTGTGCAGCATGTTGTTTGTCAACTCCATTTGAACGAGCTACCTTTCCGACATCTCATGCGATATTTAGACGGAGAAACTAAAAATCCACAAGCAACCGGTGGACCCATTGGAGAAGCTATTTTACAATGCGAAAATCGACAAGTGACGAAGTTTGACGCCATCCCCGTTGATTGGATAGAAGACACGGAAGGTTCGACAGATATTAGCACCGATCAGAAATACCTCCTACGTTTATGTACCGTTGTCTCAAGTGGACATTGTCCAAAAGAAGTCAGCAAGCAGAAAACAGGCCCTGTTGTACAATCTAGGTGGTTAACAACAGCTAGTAGAGTATTACGATTATACATTAGTACTGAAAAGCTTTCGGAGGCGCTTCGCCAGTTGGCTTCGTATGTAATGAAAGTTTACGCTCCCGTTTGGTACTCAGTAAAAAAGAAACCCTCGATTGCCCAGGGTCCAATACATTTATGGAAGTTGATTCGACTGTCACGCTACCTGCCTCTCAAACTGCGGAATATTATGGACAAGGTTATTCAGAACAATGCCTATTTTAGACACTCTGAGAGTGTACTGTTCGCTATGATCAACGATGGCAATCCCGACACGAGAGCTCTTGCTTGGAGAAGAATAAAAAAGGCAAGATCGACGAAGACAACACGGAAGGGAATACGCGCCTTCGAATTGCCCAAATTAAAGTTCAACGCTGAGCACTACTACGATCTCATAGACTGGTCTTCGCACCCTGTGGCCGAGCCCCCTCTAACCCGATCACTATCACCCGAAGAAATAGAAGAAAATATTAGGAGTCGAGCATTCTGTGATAAGGAATTAACCGCTTTCCCCTGCCACACTCAGGCTGTCGAAAGGCTGGTAAAATTAGTAACAGAAGCTTCTTTCTCTGTTTTTGGGCCACAATGTCGTGACGCGTACGTGAAAGCAAAACTGGAGTCCAGACAACGGATGCCATCTCTACATACCAAAAAGGACTACGCTGTTGCACAAGAAGAGCGGAAGCGTCCATAGGAAATTCTGATTTTCAAAATTTAATTATACCCAAGCTGCATTAACGTTAAATTGTATCCATGCTTTATTAACACTTGTTTGTAACAATATTGAATTGGCTTTAATTGTATTAATCTTCCATTATCATTTAATCCCAACAAAGCAAATATTATAATGAAAATTTTAATTTATAATGATGTTTAACTCTAATATTGTATTGTACAATAAAAGTAAAAAAGGGCCTAACAATACAGCGAAATCCTTCTTTCGTTTATATTCCATAAGAAAAAACAACTAAAAACAAGAGAAAGAGTTCAGAAATGTGACTTTAGAACCCTAAAACAGCTTGAAAACGCAAGATTGTTGTGCGGGTTGCCTATACACAACATAAGAAACTTTGAGGGCATTGCGCGACCCCTAGGCATTGTTCAAAAATTCTGAAAAAAATCACAGATGCTCGGTGCCACCAAATGCAACTTTTCCGCACTATACTTTTTTGAATTTCGAAAAAAAGTCAAAAACGATACACCCTAGTCTCCATCGTCCTCCTCATCATCCAATAACCGTAATATCTCGTTTACATATTTCTCATTGTTCAGATGATATACTTTGTTTTAAACATTTCTACCAATGTCCTGTAAAAAACGAAAAATTCTGATAAGAACATAACCGGGCAGAATGTGCTTGAAGATACAGGACATAAAACATAAATGAATAATTATGTTTTCGATTTAGCAAGCAAATAATCAGATAGAAGTATTTCAGGAGAAATTAAAAGCGAAAAACATACCTTTGAAAATTACTGATATCGGGCGCAATGTGCTTCTCAGGCCAAATCAATCACAACTTTCCTCCAATGTTGTCTGGCACTCAACGAACGTTATCACCTAATAAAGCAATGCAGAAAACTAAAGCTGCCAGGGTGCATGGGTACTGAGACTGCTTGCGCGAGCTGTGAACGAAAAAGTGGGAGGTGTGCCTATGACTTCGGCTGCATCGACGGAGGGTTAAAAGTAACAAAATATATTGTGATGTAACAAGTAATCCGCTATAAATCAACAACATATCAGTGTTTCCAGATATCAAATTTTCCCTAAACATCCAACGATTCAAATCAAAATCTGTATGTATTTTTGCAAGCTGAAAATAAAGTTCTCAATTTTGGGTGGAAGTTCACAATCACATAACCCAGTCTCAGACTGAGAGAGAAGAAATCCCAAAATTTTCAAATCACGAAGCTTCAGACGTTTAATAGTTTCAAATTATTACAGATTGTCAGGGGGAGGACATGGACATTGTGCGGTACGCCGGAATATCTAGCACCAGAAATTATTCTTAGCAAGGGTTACAACAAATCCGTAGATTGGTGGGCGTTTGGAATCTTCATTTATGAACTAAACGCCGGTCTCCCACCTTTCAATTCATTGGATCCCATGAGGCTTTACGAAAAAATCGTTGCGTGCAAATATAAATTTCCACCGCACTTCTCCAGCGAACTGAAAGATTTAGTGAAGAATATTTTGCAAGTGGATTTGACCAGAAGGTAAGAATGAAGTTCATGCCATTTTATAACAAGCATTAAACACTTTCAGTCTCTTTATTTTATGAAGATCTAGAAACTGGAGTTTGAGAAATGGCGTTAGATATTTTGATATTCAATTAAATTTTATCACAACTGGTAACGGCATTGCGGATGACAATCTTAATTGACATAACTATTCGTGAACTAATCCTAATCATTTCTTCATTCAGTTGTATTCTGAATTTGTTATTTTCTTGGCATTATCAAAACCTTGGGCTTCTATAGAACTTGTCCTTAGCCGTACTTTTGGAAAAATAACTGCAATCTTGCCCCTTATGTCTTCTAACCTGTATGGTGTAACATGGAGTATGTGGCAGGTGTTATGACATACCCGTTTTCAAAATTGGTTGTTAAACTTGGTACTTAAGTAAAATTATCATATCAATTATTTTTTATTATAATAACACTTTAATACAATGTATTTAAAATATAACATCTGTGCCATTTTGATCATTTCTATATTTAACTTTACTTGAGATAAACTACTATGAATATTCAAAGAAAATTTTTACACTCTCAAAAAACTAAAAAGAATTCGGTTTTCTGTAACGTCGTTTTACTGACGATAGTTAAACGTGACGACGTCATAAGATAGAATGATTGCATTTTTCAAAAAAAAAAATTATTTTATTTGTTTGATAGATATTTTGTATGGATATAGAGAAGGAGGTAAATGGAAATCACAATTGAATTGATCAAGTTATATTTATTTGTACGCATAAATACAATTATGTCAATTTTTATTTATTTTTTGCAATGTACTTAGTTTTCACAAGTATGAATGTCCAAGCAATTGTTTTACAACTCTTAAACATGTGTGATATTTAACTTCCTACAATTTGTGTTATTCTGTTGAGATAAGGACGATGACATTTATGTTTTAATTTTTGAAATCATAGCTATGCTCGATAGTTACTTCGATCGAATAGTAAAGCAATTGATGTTTTACTCATCGTGAAATAGTTCTGTTAAATTATTATTATAGTTTTGTCAATTATAGCATAACCTACAATCGCTGCACTAGCGGACCGATGTTATTTATTTTTATGATGAAAGCACGAATATTCGACAATATATCACTGAACATATATTCAATATCGAAAGAATCATTACCTTTATCGTCGCTATAAACAATTGACACCACATTCACTTTTCATTACACTTCATACTTGACGAAAACATGTAAATGTATTATTGTATAGCAACTGTCCACGCGGACGCATCGCTCACTCAAGTAGGAGAGAGACAGATGTTGAACGCGGAGGCCGATTGTGCCTCTTTGTCACTCGTTCCGCGCTCTCGCTTGCACTTCAAGCCTTAAATGGAACGCCTCAGAGCGAGGTAACGCCGCATGAGTCATGTCTCTCCGTGCGTGCAGCCGGCTCCATAGAATTATAAGACGTTGTCACGTTAAAAGAAACTAAAGAACAGGTTATATGTAAAAAAAAACTCAGAAATATGCTAGAACAAGAAATAGGCTACTAAATAAACTAAAAAAACTTAGGAACTGGAGTTAAACATCAGTGCAATTTTGGTACAAAAAAGTTGCATGCTTCATACAGATAGCCCTTCCACAGCTTGCACATGCGTATTTTGTCTTTCGATCCTTTTTGTAAGGGCAATCTCCGGATCTCATATAAATACCAGGAGCATTTTAAGTCGATGAAAGTTGTTCGTTTATCTGTGAAGATATTCTCTGACATATATGTTGGAATATTTTTTTGATCTTTTTGCAACTGCAGGTGTTCGTAAACAAAAGCCAAGCCTAAGTTACGGATGAACTCGGTGTGTTTATTGTCCTTGCCTCGATTTTCATGAAGAATTATATTTGCATTTACGGCAGCTATATTCAAAATCCCGTGAAAAATAGTCATAGGCTAGCACTTGCTATTACGTGACATATTGTTACTACCACACAGTTCTTCGACATCTACTCCAGCTTTTGTTGAATTATAGAGTGTTATCATCTCTGACTTCTTCTGGTCTCTTGTCACGCTATCAATTTTTTCGTCGTGGTGAAGGCTTGACATGATCATGACCGCTTAATGTTTTTCAGGGTCATAGGAGACCATAGAAACATTTTTTTGATGACCGAACATGGAGCTTCTTGGAGAATTTCCGGTCTTCAAAAATTTGGCTGGGATACATCTTTTGTTTTTTCTCAGAGTTGCAATCGCTTAAGCTTGTGCTTGTGTTAAATCAGTTATCAAAAGTTATATCGCATTTTGTGCCCGATATTAGCTGGACTAGTCTTTATTCCACGCCAAAATCCTTGTTGCTTTCTGGCAGCAGTCAACAAACTTTTCAAAAATTGTTCTGACATGAGCAATGGTATCAAGATCTTTTTACGTTTCTCTCTTGTTGATTTATCATCAAATCGAACACAGTTTTGTAAAAAGAAAAATCTTTGACATAGTTCATAGTTGTTCCAAATTCTACTCTTTTTCGTTATTTCGTCGTTAGAAATTATATATGCAAGACAATTAGCCATCATTTACCATTGATTCAAGAGCATCTGGACATATTCAACCATTCTTTTGAGCATAATAGATTTGTTTATGTTGAAATTATAGGAATATTGACATAACTCATTCTGCTTTAACTCGATTTTCAGGTATGGAAATTTGAAAGCTGGAGTACAGGATATAAAAAGTCATAGATGGTTCCGTGATATTAACTGGATGAGCATTTTTCAACGTAAAGTCGTACCTAGTTACAAACCTGTAGTCAAAACAACAGGAGATGCATCAAATTTCGAACAACAGGATGAAGTGAATCTTCAGATAGCAACTGAAGAACTTTATCCCAATGAGTTCAAAGCATTTTAATTTCAGTTCTTTATTGTTGTTAAGATAAGGCAGAGTAAAATACAAACTACAAAAATTTGAAAAATAAAAATTGTTGTTGAATGTTATTTTCTATTGTGAGATTCTTAGAAATTTGTGTATATGAATGTATGTATGCGCAGCTTATTTATTTTTCAGTGTAATCTTTCTATATTTTTATTGTTGAGAAATGAGATTCATTTCAAAATTAAATCCATAATGGAGATATTGTTGACTGATTTATTATGTGAAAATCCATCTTAGAGAGGTAAATGATACACTATATTCTGTCAAATTTTCATTCTTTATTACGTATATAACTAGTTTCGAATATTACTTCATTTTCAAGTGTTCATACTACATTACAGTTTCGATATTTACATTACTGATAGGCTCAAGCGGGAGGGAGGTTATTGTAGATTAACTAATGGGGAATTATTTCTATCTAATTGATTGTTGAGTGTTTGCTAATGTGTTTTTTTAATTCCCAAACACTCTGGAGGTTCAATTCATTTCCTTTATTACAGTTATGTAGTAATTTTGGTTATCAAAATTTATAATATGATTTGTGATATTTCTGAAAACGGAGGAAATTACACACACGGCGTAGAAAAAGAATTTAACATCTCAAACATCCACAAACACAAAATATCGGATATCATTCAAAAAACGAACATAAAAACAACAAATAACAATGACAAAGAAATAATAAGCAACAATACGAAAGCAAAATGCAAGATATAATCAGGAACTTGAGATATCTAAACCCTCAAAAAAGACTACGAAAAAATATATGTTGACCATTTAAAGAACTGCATCAACGACTGCAACAACCTTTTCAAAACAACATATGAAGCACAGAGACTTAAACCCATCAATGTCAACGCCCCTGAAATGTATTGTAACGTTTCTTAGTTATTTAAATTATTTGTGGGTTCAAATCAAACACTTTAACGTTACAAAACTCTAACTAGTTTATTTACACATAGACTGAACAATTATAACACTAAACTAAATGACTAATTTATATAACACAATCAATACTGCTTAATTTATCTTTAACACTTTGTCCACTCATTCGCGCTCAGTATTCAAAGTTAAAAACTTTGCGCTTCGCGATCTCGTCTTATATACAAGTACGAATTGTTCTAGAACATTTGCGCAACTTCGGCTATGTTCCGGATCTTCGTTCGAGAATCTTCCGGAAACGGCAACACTGATTTCTTCGTAATACGGTGCGCTGAAACCTTTGAATCTTTCTCGAATTCTCCCGAAAGTGGCCCGCAACTCTTCAAACCGCCGGGCCGTGACAGGGTCGGCTTCAGGGTTGATTGGATATCTTTACAGTATGGACTCATTACAATCCACAAAGATGGTTATTCGATAAATTGGATAAAAATCCTAACACTGTATCCAAAGAAATGTCTAAATATTCCCCCAAACACACTGTAATTAATTCCTTGGACTTAGCAAATAAATTATATGTTATAGGCAACAGCATCATCCCCTTCAAATTGGCGTCTTTTGACATTACAAATATGTATTCAAACACTGCAGGAGATTAAAGTTTTCACGTTGTAAAAATATCCTTGACAATAGTAACATAAATCCATTAGGACCAATCCTATACTTAATATACGTGGAAAACTTGTCCATGGTGGGTCTAGGGGCTGAGCACTTCATGTTCGTAGGTGATACCGTTTTGTTGTATAATGGAACAAACAAAGCAGAATTAGAAACATTGATCAATCAAGACTTGGAGACATTCAACAAGTGGCTAAAAGCAAACTTACTGATAATAGTGAAGACAAGACTGTATACATGTGCCTCCACAGGAAAAAACATCATATTCTCTGGACATTAACATTAACAAAATACAATTAAATAAAGTGCAATATTATAAATACTTAGGCTTGATTATTGATGAAAAACTCTCATGGAATGAACATATTGATTCTATTTATAGATAAATTAGAGCCTTCATATGTGCGTTCAGACAGATGACCTTCTACTTACCCTCGAAATGCAAAAAATTGATATATTTTGCACATGTTCAATCGATATTCTCATACCTTATAACAGTGTGGTCAAATACCCACAAATTCAATCTAAAAAGAGTACAAAGATTACAAAACAAAGTCATTGAAGCAATATATAATCTACCCTATTCAACACCTACAATTGACCTATATGGGAGTTTTAACTTTTAGAGATACAAAATTAAAAATCTAGAACACTGCAAACTTGCTTTCAAAATCAGAAACAATCTTATTAAGTCCGGCTCCTCTATTCAGACTGTTTCCTCCATACATAGATATAGAACAAGAACTACTAACAATTTAATTCAGAAAAAATAATAACAAATCTTGGAACTAAATCTCCGGTATACCAAAGCATTCATTACTACAATCTTTTGTCCAATAATTTGAAACAAATCACTTCGATCAGAACATTTTCCAAATCTATCAAAAAGTACCTAACTGCTATGTGTTGATGTTGTTTATATGATACTAAATTGACTCCGCTCACACAAACTATTATTGTTACACCAATAAATGAACTTAGATGTACTCTGTGTTAACAGTACGATATGCTAATTTACAGTTTTATATATGAATAAATAAATAAAATTAGTTTGCCCAGAAATGCACATTCCTTTGAAACTTGTCTAGAACATAACTATTTCAGATATAACACAAAAATTCTGAATAATGACCTGGTTAAAAACATATACTCTTCTGGTTTAGATACGTGGATGATATTTTAGTTAGGTTTCAAGGAACAGATAGGCAAATACAACAATTTTAAATTTCTTAAACAGTATCCATAAAAAATTTAATTCACTTCCGAAGTTGAATCGAACGGTTCTATTAACTTTGTAGACTTAACCATAACTATATGATCATGATATCAGTTTTTAAATATTCAGAAATGACATATTCACAGATGCCATAATTCATTTTAATTCATTTAGTCCCCTTAATCATAAACTTCAGCCTTTAACTCCATGATCCACAGAGCGTTTACAGTACCAATGCCAAAGACTTTAAGTCAGGAATTAATTTAATCAAACAATAATTTTCAACACAATTGGTTGAAAGAACTATTAACAAATGTAATAATAACTGGATTTAACTTCTATACTGAATTGTAGACAAAGAAACATCCAAATATCTTTGAGTTATAAAGGACATTTATTCACTAAAATACCAAATTATTTTTCCAAATTCAATATAAAAACTGCCTTCACCAGCGCACCTAACCTAGGAAAATTATTATTTAATTCAAAAATCAAACTGAGTAAATTTAGGAAATCTGGAGTGAACAAAATCGAAAGCAGTGAATGTACTACTGCATGTTATATAGGCAAACCGGTAGAGTTCCAGACTCGTTTCAACAAGCATACGCATACAGACAAAAATTCCTCCGTTTTCGACTCATCACAAATACAAATCATATTATAAATTCTGAAAACCTAAAAATACTACATATCTGTAATGAAGGAAAGAAAATTGAATCTCCTGGAGTGTTTGGAAATTAATAAAATTAAAAAATAATTCCCCATCTATAATAACCTCAACTCTTCTGAGACTAGCAGTAATATAAATACCGAAACTGAAATGTAGTATATATAAACACTTGAAAATGAATGATATTCGAAACTAAACAATAGTGAAAATTTGATAAAATATAGTATATCATTCACCCATTTTAAATCCAAATGAATGCATAGTTATCCTTCCATTATATCATCCTTGAAAAGACAGTAGCTCTGTGAGAAAAGTTTTATTGCAAAATAATGAAATTCTACAATTCAATATTTCAACTGGATTTGAACTATATGTCAATGTAAAGTCAATAAAGATAAACAAAATTCTGTAACAGAACGATTCAAACAAAATATAATTTAACATATCATTTATTATGAACGATTCGAATAAGCGGGTCTTTGTGCAAATGTTCTGGAATATCTTTCAAAGATGTGAATTTCCCAGGTAATGGTAAGACGAGATCTGTCGAGGACATCTGAAAAATTGAAAATTCATTAAGTCAAACAAAGAAATCACAAGAGAAATTATGCTTATATCTTTTAACACAAAAAAACGGAAATTTATGATTGAACTTGTACTATAAGACACTTTTGGGAATTGCAACATTCTAACATTGTTACCAACTGCGACGTGGAAAGAAATTTACTATGATTGTAATGTGATGTATCAGAATTTTCTACAGCCTCCATTTGAATAGTCATTAAAAGTAAATATCAATTTATTCGTTTTTCGGAGGAACTTTTTAAAATACGTATTTCTTCAAGACTGGCAATCCTGTTTACTACGTCGAATTTCTGGAGATACTTTAAATGGAGTTGGACGTTTGGGGGTGTGCAATGAAGAAAAAATGTGTGTTAAATAGAACAAATATATGAAATTTAATTGACAAAGTGTTTCTGATTGTCAGGAAAAGTAACAATAAACCTTAGCTGGGTCTTAGCCATCAACATGAGCCCAACAAAAATGGGAGGTTATGTAAATGGACGAAGTTGCCCTCCTGGGAGCAAGAATTGAACTTCAGTTATGGAAAATGGATCATTTTCAGTTAAAAAATATTGAGGAATTTCAAGAGTGTACGTAACAGAAGAAAATGAACATGTATTAGGAATTCAATCCGTTCTGAAATGCGTGCATACCTATTGCAGGGAAGTCAATACTACACTATTAGGAGGTGACTGTTTTTATGGGTTTTGAAATCAATCAGCCTCTTTTCAGAACGAAATACCTCAAAGAAATAAGCTACTTTTCAATGTGAACTATAACGATGTAGAATGAATCAACAGATCATAGGATCACAATTGATAATATGTTCCAAGTTTAGGTCCGAAAATTGGTTGGTAAAGACTCAATGGCAGTAGTCATAAACAAGATTGTTCTTATTACATTACATTTAAGAAAGGTGTATGGTTTTTGATAAAGTATAAATCGTTCGAAAACATCAAATACCTAGAAAGTGATTTGGAAAAAATAGCGGTCTGTTGAACCTCCACTCATGTACACTATTTTAATCAACAATGCAGTGTCATAATCTAATTTTGTCAAATACTTACCGCTCGTATACCACGCTTTATATCATACTGCTCTTTCCATTCTTCTTCAGACAGCATTTTAGGTAGTGGTCTCAACTTTGATTTTTTATTTGAAGGAGGACCATCATAACATTCTAAGGCAGATCTATATTCACCATCAACCAAGCTCTTAACCATGTAAGGACCTTCTAACTCATAGCCCATTTTCCTTAAGATTAAATAACAATGAATATCTCCGAAATAAAAGTTATCTTTTGCTCAGAAGAAAAGAGAAAAATCAATATAGTTGTATTCGATTGGTTTCAAACAAACAATAAGTTTGAAGAATTTGAATTCAGCGGCTAAATTAAGGAGCGAAGCCAATTTAGACCGATCAAGAAATCGCCTTTTTTTTATTGCATAAATTGTTAGTATAACTAGTCAAGAGTATGTTGTTGAAATTTGAAAGCAAAATTCCCATTATTCCCAATGCTATGAGGACTTAAGTGACCGCCCGTCGGTCCGGAGTCTGGAGCGGTCGCTCAGGGGCACTTTTTCGGTTACCTGCCTCAATACCGCTGTACTAAGGAAAAATAGAGAGGGGCATTTCGCCAGATGTTTGGTTTGGGGTAGAACTTTCTCGAACGTTTACGATATTTCGACAGAGCGTCAAGTTTGGCTAGTTCAGCTCCGGCTTTCATACCGAGTGTTGTCAAATGTTAGCGTATCCGAAAGGTTCCCATGAGTGTACCGAACGACGTGGTAGACCACGTAAGAAAGAGATCAATCCATGGTAATCAACGCACCAGGAGTGAGTCGAGTGCAAAAAACGATATATAATTGTGAATCCGTTACACTGTTATAGGCTCATCAAATTTTTCACAGTATTCACTGCTTTGCCGGAAATTCTTAACTGTCGACAGTGTACACAAAAAGTGAATTTTTTAGAAGCTTAAAAACGTAACCTTGGGTTCAAGCTTGTTGTCAATTGCCACTGTGTATCGATACAAATCAATTCAGGTCCTTTACTCAACACTCAAAATTTATTATATATGTTTATAAAATTGTGTAAGTTGTTGGATGTAGGGATTCGCTTTGTGGTCGCAATACATTTTGAACTTGTAAAAACATGCACATAATGAAATACCAGTATCATCTTGTACGAGTAGTCTCAGAGCTTCGATAACTTGCACTGACTTGTTCAACTCGTCACTCTATAAATACGAATGTGGGACAAATACGTTTATTCGTTTCCTGAATCTTGAAAAGTAAAAGGCTAAGAAAGTTATTTTAAAAAATATAAAAAGGTAGTTTATCACACAAATTACAGTGAATCAGTGTTATTTTGTTTGAGATTGCCGGAGAAAAGTAAGTACATTATTTTTCATTGAATTTTAGTTTTGTACTCGTAGTTAGAAAAGATTGATAAATTACGCCAATCATGACTTTAGTTCTTAGTAGTTTAATATTCAATCATGCAGAATTACACGAGTACTCCTCAATAATTTCTTTTTGAAAGTTTTAGCAATCGGGTATTATAATTACAGTGCAATCTCCGTAATCCGAAACAATTGCTGCAAGGAGATTTTGGGATTATGAAATGTTTTCGGAAAAATCTGAAAATTTTTTTTTTTAATATACAGGTGCTGGTGATTATGTCTTATTTAAATAATGTAATTTTGTCCACAGATGACTGATGCCATGCCCGAATCTAAAAAGAAATGTAGATAGTACAGTGTTGATTATTTCAAATTTGGCTTCATTCGATCATTGTCGGACAAACAATTGCCTATGTGCCTTTTATGCAACACAGTTTTGGGCAATGACGCTATGAAACCATCTAAGCTGTAGGATCATCTGAAATTATGTCACCCTGATAAAACAGATAAAGATTTGAAGTATTTTCAAACACTCAAAGATACACTTCAGAAGAGACCCACACTGGACAGAATGTTCGCTTCGACGTCACAAAGAAACGATGATGGTTTGCAAGCGTCTTTTAATATCTCGCTACTTATAGCAAAATCCGGAAAACCGCATACTATCGGAGAGAAGTTAATTTTGCCAGCCGTTGAAGAGGTTTCAGAAACTGTTTTAGACAAACCTACATCTGATATCATAAAAAGAATTCCCTTGAGCAATAATACTGTTGAAAGACGTATTGATGAAATGAGTTCTGATATTGAAAGCTTCTTGTGTAATTATTTGCAAACCACCCATTTCTCTATACAACTTGACGAGTCAACTTTACCTGTTAATGCAGCATTATTATTGGCATATGTTCGTTGTATTATGAATCAAGAAATCTACGAGAAACTACTCTTCGCAAGAACTTTGATAACCGACACTAAAGGTGAAATTTCGACAGAGCGTCAAGTTTGGATAGTTCAGCTCCGGCTTTCATACCGAGTATTGTCAAAATGTTAGCGTATCCGAAAGGTTCTCGTGAGTGTACCGAACGACGTGGTAGACCACGTAAGAGATCGTTCCATGGTAATCAACGGACCAGGAGTGAGTCGAGTGCAAAAAACGATATATAATTGTGAATCCGTTACACTGTTATAGGCTCATCAAATTTTTCACAGTATTCACTGCTTTGCCGGAAATTCTTAATTGTCGACAGTGTACACAAAAAGTGAATTTTCTAGAAGCTTAAAAACGTAACCTTGGGTTCAAGCTTGGTGTCAATTGCCACTGTGGATCGATACAAATCAATTCAGGTCCTTTACTCAACACTCAAAATTTATTATATATGTTTATGAAATTGTGTAAGTTGTAGGATGCAGGCATTCTCTTTGTGGTCGAAATACATTTTGAACTTGTAAAAACCTGCACATAATGAAATACCAGTATCATATTGTACGAGTGGTCTCAGAGCTTCGATAACTTGCACTGACTTGTCCAACTCGTCACTCTATAAATACGAATGTGGGACCAATACGTTTATTCGTTTCCTGAATCTTAAAAAGTAAAAGGCTAAGAAAGTTATTTTAAAAAATATAAACAGGTAGTTTATCACACAAATTACAGTGAATCAGTGTTGTTTTGTTTGAGAGTGCCGGAGAAAAGTAAGTACATTATTTTTCATTAAATTTTAGTTTTGCACTCGTAGTTAGAAAAGATTGATAAATTACGCCAATCATGACTTCAGTTATTAGTAGTTTAATATTCAACAATCATGCAGAATTACACGAGTACTCCTCAATAATTTCTTTTTGAAAGTTTTAGCAATCGGGTTTTATAATTACAGTGCAATCTCCGTAATCCGAACCAATTGCTGCAAGGAGATTTTGGGATTATGAAATGTTTTCGGAAAAATCTAAAAAAAAAATTTTTAATATACAGGTGCTGGTGATTATGTCTTATTTAAATAATGTAATTTTGTCCACAGATGACTGATGCCATGACCGAATCTAAAAAGAAATGTAGATAGTACAGTGTTGATTATTTCAAATTTGGCTTCATTCCATCATTGTCGGACAAACAATTGCCTATGTGCCTTTTATGCAACAAAGTTTTGGGCAATGACGCTATGAAACCATCTAAGCTGCAGGATCATCTGAAAAGATGTCACCCTGATAAAACAGATAAAGATTTGAAATATTTTCAAACACTCAAAGATACACTTCAGAAGAGACCTACACTGGACAGAATGTTCGCTTCGACGTCACAAAGAAACGATGATGGTTTGCAGGCGTCTTTCGATATCTCGCTACTTATTGGCAGGGAGCGGAGTATATAGTGGGGACAGCTGAATCGATCACAGCGCTCGATGTGGTCAAATTATCGTTAAATCATGCTTTTATCATAAATAAACACGTTAACATCAAATAAAAAATGATCCATAATAGTTGTTGTGTTGTTGATTGCAAAAATACAGCTAGAAACAGTAAATGTAAATTTTACACATTTCCAGTGGCCAAGTGGAAATAAATGGATGGAAGAAATAAATGGATAAATGGTGTTAAAAGAAAAACAAAGTAGTGTGTAACATTATTCAGTAACAATGCAACTAGGGTACTGTATGTTCAAATTACGATTCGTAATTACATTGCCATTAATTTTTCATTTTATTTCTGAAAATCATATTAACAATCAACACTTTTGCAATTTTCATTATTGCAGTTGTCATGTATTAAATTTGTTTACATTTCACAGGTTAACCCCATGGGATTCTAAAACTCCTTTTAGTTATTTATAAACATATTTACAAGCTTTTATTTAACTTGCAATGTATGTATGTTTGTATGTTCGGGTGAAATCTTACAACTCAATTTTAAGGCACTTGATCTCAACCAACTGAGCTGAAATTTTGTATACACGTTGAGTTTGGATGACAATGCATGATTAACTATGTGACGTCATTCTAAATCCAACAAGGCGGTGGACCAATTATTCTTAATGCAAAACGAAATGGCGGATAATTTTCTTTTATTCGTTCCTACAATATGGGTACCAAATGAAAGATTGCCAAGAATAACTAAAAAATGAAATTAAGTTTAAAAAATTCTTTAAAACAACCTTTTATTTAAATGCGCTAAATAGAAAAAAATTAACTTTCACACTAAATCTTTTACTGTTAACTTATAACGTCATTTCAAATTTAACACATTTGACACAATTTATATGTTATGCCTATCTGTTAATATTTCAAACTGATAAAGTAAATACGAGTACTTATATCTCGCGACAAGCTTTTATATTATAACATATAAATTGTGTCAAATGTGTTAAATTTGAAATGACGTTATGAATTAACGGTAAAAGTTTTAGTGCAAAAGTTTATTTTTTTCTTTTTAGCGCATTTAAATAAAAGCTTGTTTTCAAAGAATTTTTCCTTGATTTTTATACACACTTTTTCCATCGTAATGAGTTTTTTCAATTTAAAAAACACGATCACAGATTTTTGTAACACATATTTATTTTTAAATTCATTTTTTGAAACAATTCACTGTTATTTATACGGATCTTTCACATGTCATACCATTGCCGAGCATGATTTTACGCTACCATCAGATGTCGCTTTCGTCGTGCTCCCTGCGAATAGCAAAATCCGGAAAACCGCATACTATCGGAGAGAAGTTAATTTTGCCAGCCGTTGAAGAGGTTTCAGAAACTGTTTTACACAAACCTACATCTGATATCATAAAAAGAATTCCCTTGAGCAATAATACTGTTGAAAGACGTATTGATGAAATGAGTTCTGATATTGAAAGCTTCTAGTGTAATTATTTGCAAACCACCCATTTCTCTATACAACTTGACGAATTAACTTTACCTGGTAATGCAGCATTATTATTCGCATATGTTCGTTGTATTATGAATTAAGAAATCTACGAGAAACTACTCTTCGCAAGAACTTTGATAACCGACACTAAAGGTGAATCAATATTTCATGTTTTGAAGGATTACTTCATTGAAAAAGCAATCCCTTTATCAAATATAATATCAGTAGCTACAGATGGAACTCCTGCCATGGTTGGACTTTATCGTGGATTTATAAGCTATTTAAAACAAAATGTGTCAGTGATGTTAGCAATACATTGCGTCATCCATCGACAACATTTAGTTGCGGAAAATTTGAGTGTTAGATGAACATGAATCTCTTCAATTAGTCATTGATGCAGTAAACCGAATCCGAAGCAACGCGTTGTATACGCAGTTATTTGTACAGTTGTGTGAAGAAAATGGCGAACACTTTCATGAATTATTCCTTCACAATGAAGTACGCTGGCTATCGAAAGGCTTATATTGGACAACATTTTTTGCACTTTTTGTGACTGTTTTAGAATTTCTGGATACTAAAGATGAAATTTTAAAAGAAAATTTAATGAAGTGGAAAACAGACCTCGCCTATTTAACAGATTTGTTTGCAAAATTTAATATGGTTAATTTGCAGTTACAAGGCGACAGTTTAAATTTGATTAAAACAAAGTCCATCTTATCAGAGTTTTTGCCAGAGTTAAACTAATGAAGCTAAATATTCGACGAGACGAATTTTCTCAATTCCCCAGTTTGTCACAGACAAACCGCCAGGAAGACGACGTTTCAACCTACGTTCAACATTTAAATGCCCTCTATTCAGATTTTGAAACTAGGTTTGAGGATGTTTTAACCATGGTAATACCACAGTGGATAATTAATCCATATGGTGACATAGAAGAAACAAATGTCATAATACAAAAGGAATTGACTGAACTAAATACAAACAAAGAGCTTAAGATTCAGGTTAAAAACGGATATCAGCAATTCTGGCTGCAAAACAACATACCCGTTACTTATGCTGTATTATGGAATATAGCGAGGAAATTTTTAATTTCCTTTCCATTGTCGTACCTAGTGGAAAAGAGGTTCAGCGCTGTTACCAATCTCCTAACGAAAAAAAGAAACAGACCGGACATCATTAGCCGAGGAGATTTAAGATTAACCCTCACAAAATTGACGCTAAATATTGATAATTTATTATTAAAGCATCATGTTCATCCTTCTCACTAAAAATATTTACTTATTGCTTGGTTTATTTTATGTTATATATATTTTATATAACAGATACAAAATTTTATTTTGACTAGTTTTAATTTAAATTCAATTAATAAATGTATAAATTAACATGTGTTTTTACTTTAACTTTTTGACACAAAACTTCACTACAGTTAGAAATTTGCAAAAAATCAAGATCAGATAAGTAGGGGGTCTACCTACATCCGAAAAACATGGCATGGGGTCTAAGAAACAAAAAAGTATGGGAACCTATAGTTTAGACCGTAATTGGTCGAGTGGAATGCTACTTGAAAGAGATCAGAGTTGCTGGTAGCTCTCACTGGGATTTTAAAATTCAGAAGTTCCAATAACTTAGGGCAAAGGATATCTCCTGACAATAACTTATTAGTAGGATAGAGCATTCAACAGCGGCCGAAATGTGGTAATCAATAAACTTTCTGTGTCTCACGTATTGGTACCATTTGAAATGATTGGTTTGGCATGAAACGCGTTGCCGCTGAATTTTACTCAAAAATTTAATCGCGTAAAAGTCGCCTAAGAAATGCTAGAACGAGTCAATTACCACCCCACATTCATGAAACGCATTGTAACTGGAGATGAGACATGGATTCATGAGTTTGACATGCAAACAAGTCAGCAAGCTTCTGAATTGCGCCTTCCAACTGAATCGAAATCGAGAAAACCACGTCAAAGTTGATCAAAAGCCAAGGTAATGTTGACTGTCTTCTTTGATTATCGCGGAGTTGTGTACTCGGAACTCTTGCCAAAAGGTCAGACAGTTAATAAAGAATATTAAAGAAACTGCAGCATATTTGGAGAACTAGTTTGTTTCAGTTACACCCGGTATAGTGTAACTAACAGAAAACTACAACAGCAATCAGTTTTTTAGGAACGAAAGTTCTTTCATGCAACGAAATCATTGTTACAATTAGGAAGGAAGTTAGTTTCTCACCTATAGTAATTTCTTGTTCCAACACCAGATATGACAGCCATTTTCGGCGATTTGTGTTCTTTTCTAGCAATTATTTCAGCTTGCTCAAGTAGAAGGGCCCCAAAACCTTGATGCTGGAATTTATCATTGTCTCGACTACTTACTGGTACTACACTTCCATAAACATGAAGTTCTCTAACCATGGAACACCCATTTTTCAATTCCTTCCTGAAAGTTGTTGCAGGGGAACATTTTCTCAACCTGCGAAAGATATTAACAAACTTTATATCAGTTAAATCGCCAACACAATTGATATAATAAACCAAAGTTAATGCAATATTTGATTAATCACTGAAATGAGTTATATTTCAATACGTTAACCACTTATAACTCAATATTTTCAGGAATTCAATTCAATCAATAAAATATTCAAAATAACCAACCTTAGTAGTCCTATCAGAATATCTTCATATGCATCTTCATAACTCAAGAAAGATTCTTTACCACCATTTGCATAATACTCTCGTCTTACAAATTCAACGTTCAATGGACGTTTTTTCTCGTGAATTTCCGCTATTCCAACTTCTCGAGTTCTAACATCTCGACATTTCAATCCCAATTCCTTCATTCTCATCAATGCCAGCTCTCTGAGATTTCCATGTTCAACTCCAGAACTAACGAGTTAAAAAGATATATTTGAATTTGGGAGAATTCCATTATAAATAATAAAAACATGTAATGTTTTTGGGGAATTATACTAAATAATTCAGATTCGTAACTAAACTAGATACAAAGAGCATCATTCAGATTACAATAATCAGAGAACCGACGAATCTACTTTCGCTTTACATTGTATCGAAAATGGCCATCATTTTCCACCCATAGATGAACTTCAAATTATACACAGAATACCGGCTTATTCTTCCATATTAGAAATCTGTAAATAATACCTGCTTTTAACATAAATCGTTTATTACCTCTCGTTTGCGCCTTTATTAATTTTGTATCTACCTGTTCATGTATGTATGCTTTTCAACTTTGATTCAGTATTTGTTGTCAGCTGAAGATGGTCGAGAGACCGAAATTGCTATCCTGTTTTTCAACAAATCTCGTGTGATAATATAATACATAGTTTACTTTTCTAATCATCATCATTATAAACTATAACGTACTAATGGCGGAATCAATTAGCATATTCATAATTTAACTAGCAGACTATCCAGTGCAATTTGTATAATAAGCAGAATGCAACAACTGGTGGAAAAATCAAGAAGGCATGGTGTCATTCTTCATCCAGCATACATACTTCTATAAGAGAGTATCTCTTCAGTTCTTTATATTCCTTAGAGAGCTTGTTATAAACCTTCACTGGTTTACTACAAGCTCCCTAAGGAATATAAAGAACTGAAAAGATACTCTTATAGAAAAATTGAAACGAATATTTATATTGAAGGCATATTAGTCCTTAAGTGGATATTTTGATGAAGATATATTTAAGATTGGAAATAATGGTTTTAAATAAAATGACATTGCCCCAAATCAGTTGACATATTTTTGAAAAATGTTTTCTTCATGTAAACTTACATTTCTTCTTTTCATCTTTCTGTTAATTACGCTTGATGCCCCATGTAAGAATTGAAGGAATATATTGTTCATATATTTATTTATATTCTTTATTTCAACAATGAACAATACAATACAATTTTTCTGAATCCATTGAGAAATATAGATTTAGATTTAGAATAATTATGATTTGTAACGCGTTTCGCTACACCGTAGCTTCTTCAGACGAATGAATGTACAGAAATTATGACAACTATATATAAAGATGAGAATATAAATACAAATGTTCTTGAGTAATTAAAAGCTTATTGAGTTTCTTCTTCTTAAGTGGTTTTTGATGACAGGTATATTCAATAAAATCAAGGAATAGATTGATCCCTGAAGAGATTCAATGGAGGTGAAGGGCTTAAATCGACTTGTTCATTAATGAGTCTACCTGAGTGTTCGTGTTTGTTGATTTCTAAAGATTCCCAAAGATCCACTTTATTATCTGTATGTAAAATTTCAAACTGTGGTTTTGTAGGAGATGATTCGCGTAATTTGAATCTGATTTTTTATATAACTTAACCTCAAATACTCCTACATAGACGCCTTCACATACCATACAGGACACTTGTAAACTCCAGTATTCTCAAAACTATCACCATTTTCCACCCATAGATCAACTTCAAAATATTCACAGAATACCTAAAGGACGAGAGATTTCTTAGAATCCATCGAAATGTTCTTACTCCAACAAACTCCCCATAGAGATAATCTTCTGAACGACCTAGCTTATTCGTCCATATTTGATATCTTTAAATAATATCTGCTTTTAACATAATTCGTTTATTACCTCTTGTTTGCACCCTTATTACTTTTGTATCTACCTGTCTATGTATGTATTGTCAGCTTTAGTTCAGTACCTGTTGTCAGCTGAAGATGATTGAGAGACCGAAATTGCAATCCTGTTTTTCAATAAATCTCTTGTGATAGTATAATACACAGTTTAATTTTCCTATTATCATTAATTCCAAGAAACCTTAGATGGGTCCAGATCTGCGGTCTGATTTCAAAGTTTAACTCTTGAGTTTCCCTTTAGTTCATCTTGAGCCTCTTAGCAATAAATCAATGCTTCGTTCTCTCCAGTTTATTTCGGGATCTATTGTCCAGTTCTTCCAGATTTGTTTAAAATAGATAAAACTGACAATCAACTTTCCCAACAAACAACAGACTTCTCATAAATAAAACAACGAATAGATCTTTAAGCTTCTTTCTTTAAAACATTCCAACATTTCGACACCAGATATGTGTCTTCCTCAGAGAACTACAAATAAATTTACACTTGGAGAGGAACAAAACGAAAATGGGACGAATAACATACATACGGTTTGTTTCTCTCCAAGTGTAAATTTATTTGTAGTTCCCTGAGGAAGACACATATTTAGTTTGGTTACTTTTGGAATGGAGGGTGTAGATGTCCCTTCAATTTTTGGGTTATTTGTACAACCTCCCCCTAATACAACACTGATGATCATCTGTTCTTCTATTTAAAAGGGAAAGATTTGTTTTTAACCGCTTAACTCAAAACCTACTCAATTGATTTCGAAAATTTTTTCACTTATGGAAACCTACATTATATGTGAGTGACAAGGGTTGAATTTAAATCTTAGGAAATCGGGGATCTCTCCGTGAAACTACAGTGAATTAATCCAAGGTATCAAAATTTTGCATATTAAAGTCATTAATTGTTGCGCACTGCAAAAGCTATTGCTGTCTTGCTATTATAATTAAGCTACAAAAATCGCTTTTTTTGAATGATTCGAGTCAAAATAAAAATACCTCATGTCACTACGTTCTACTGATTTCAAAATCAGTTGACTTTTTGAAACTCCCCATAAAAAATATAGACGCTTGCGCCGCTTCGTTTGTCACTTGAACGCCTCGCCGGCACTCACGCGGACCCAAGTGTGCAACATGAGGGTGCAGGAGGGAATTCCACTGATGTGAATTAAATTCTGCGTAAATAACAGGCAGATTAACCATACGGTGAACTGCCACCGATCGTTTTTCATGGTTGCGAGCTAGTGGAGCCGGGTATTTTAGCTAATATATCATAAAATATCACAACCTTTTTGTAGATATAAGATTTTCAGGTATTCTCATATTATCTTTGGGTAATAAACGTGAATTTAGTTAAATGTAATCAACAAAAGTCACATTAACTGTATGAAAAAAAAATTCTTACGTCACAAGAGGCATTGGAATATCTCTCTGCACTCTATAAACTCGTGTCCACGGTGGAATCAGTGCTAAGATATTGGCAATCAAATCCACCAGAACTGATGGTGGGTAGCTCTTATACCTTCCAGTTTTCCACAATTCATACAGACCTGTACCACGAATTACCAGAGTGGGATAAATTTTCAAACCATCAGCCCTAAAATCTGGATTTTCGAAAAATTCCTAAGAAAAACAGAAACCAATATTTAATAAGGCTCCAAAGAGAAGCAACAACAACAATATAATGGAAAATTACATTCTGTCAAAAAAGTACCGGAAATTGGTCAATGAAACACAAAATATTCATTTTCGCCTTCAGAGTAGGCCCCTTTCTAAATAATACATTTAAGCCAATCATCAGAACATTTTTCAAACGCTTTGTCCTGAATCGACTTCAGTCCTAGCCGCGAATTCGCTTTTATGTTTATCAATTATTCAAAACGGGTACTTCGAAGTGGTAGTTTGAGTTTTGTAAAAAGAACAAAGTCGTCCAGAAGCATATCAGGTGAATACGGTGGTAGAGTTCCTGGTCAGAAATTCATTCACAATGATAGCGTTGTAAGATGAAGTATTATCTTGGTGAGAACTCCATGAGTTTTCTTTCCACAAATCTGGCTTTTTCGATGGATTTTCTCTCCCAAAGGCCGCATCACGCTCAGGTATATTCTTTATATACTGTCTGATCTTCTGGCAAGAATTTCGAGTGCTTATCACAGCGATAATCAAATAAAACAGTCAGCCTTATCTTAACCTTTGATCGACTTTAACGTGTTTTTTTCAGTTTCGTTTCACTTGAAAGGCGCAATAGCGAAGCTTGTTGTCTCATCACCAGTTACAATGCGTTTTATTAATGTGGGGTCGGAATTGACTCGTTCTAGCATGGCATGTCTAATATTGGAGATCACAGACTCCAAATTCTTCACATTGACTCTCCGGTCGAATTAAGGAATAACACACGCATTAGCCGTGAAATTAATGAGCTTGATAGAATTGCATTTCGTGATAGACTTCATGCTATGCAAGCTACTGAGTTGACTAACCCCGATGATCTGTGCAATTAAATTATAAGAGCTTTCACAACTTCTCAGTCCAAACAATTTCTAAAAAATAATAGATCTATGAGCTACTGAAGGAGGGAGATTTTCATGATAGGAGGAACAAACAGTTTTTGGCTAGCCCACATCTCAATGAAGCTTACAGAGACGCTCAACTTACATAGAAAAAGGCCATCGTTGTAAGGAAAAAGCAATACTTTCAAATTAGACATGCAGCTGACGACAGTAAGAAATTATAGAAATGGCTCAATGGGCTTGTCAGTAGATCATCTAAAAAATAGTCCTAACAAATAAAGTCTCTCGCAATAGATAATGTGGAGATATCAGATGCCAAACAGATAGCCCAAGAACTGAACCATTTCTTCACCAGTATTGGACATCAGATGGATCACTCGCCGCCTCCTGAGGGCTATGCACCCCCATTCAAGGAGGGACATATTCTGCTGGAGACCAACCACCCCAAATGAAATCAGAGAAATTATCAGAGCAATGAAGCCAGGTAAAAGTCCAGGAATGGATAAGATTGATGGAAACATCTTAAAGGAATTCGTGGATGAGTTCTCTTCTTTGCTCAGTACAATGGTACACCTGTCTATGCAGTCAAGCTCTGTGCCGATTGCACTCAAAATCGCTAAGGTATTCCCTATTTTCAAAGGCGGAGATCCAACATCACCTAACTATGGGCCAGTGTCTATTTTGTCTGTGATCTCAAAGCTACTCGACACATGTATCAATGAGATACTCTATGGCTTCTTGAACGGGGCCAATTTCTGGTTTGCTCGACAGTATTGGTTCAGGCGGGGGAGCGACGTCGGATTTCATCTGAAGTATACAGGGGCGCGTGGATAAGGGTCTTTTCTGTGTGTTTGTCTCCTTGGACTTGAGAAAAGCATTTGACACAGAGTGTCATGCAGTGCTGTTAGGGATTCTGGAAAGTGTGGGTGTGTGTGGTGCCCCTCTTGCATGGTTTGCGGATTATTTTGATGGCTGTACCCAGTACGTCAACCTTAAGAGTGGTGCTAGTAGATTCAGTGATGTCACATGTGGTGTACCTCAGGGGTTCGTTCTTGGACCCACTTGTTTTTGATTTATATAAACTTTATTTCAAATTTGAGGCTTCATGGCAGCATTCAACTATATGCTGATGATACTTGCTTGCTGCATTTTGGTAAAGATGGAAACGTTATCCAACAGTTAAATGAAAAAGACCTTTCTGACATAAGGAACTGGATGTCGTATCACAGACTTTCATTTAACATGAAAAAATCAAGTTATATGATCACATCGAACAATACTGAAATGAATCAATTTAATGTGTTGCTTGACTCGATGTCTTTGTCTAAAGTTGACTGTATAAAATACTTAGGTCTATTTATTGATACCAAGCTATCATGGCTGCATCATATTACATATATAGGTAATAGAATTGCACCAGACATAGGGATTCTGGTTAGAGTCTCACAGTACATTGATGTGAGACACAGAAGGGTGTTGTATAATGCTCTCGTTCACAGTCATCTGTCATACCTAACTCTGATATGGAGAAATACGTACCAGGCATTGATCCAATCTCTCCTGACCCTTCAAAACGAAGCTATCAAGAGAATATACGGTTTACCCCTCCATCCAACTACAAGTCTTTATCTGCCAAACAAGTTCATGGGCATACACTCTATCTATATTTTTCAAGTCTGCGTAATGAAATAATATCGAATGTAACATTGATTACAACTTTTAAGAGAACTACGCTGGGGCAGAGAAGTTTGATGACAGAGGGAGTTCAGATCTACAACAGGATTCCAAGGAACGTGGTGGAAATTAGAACATTTAAAAGCAATTTGAAATCACTGATTTCCTCAGGTTTTTTCTGATTGGTCTGATTTCTGACAATAAGAATTGGCTGTGTCTGTTATAATAGTTAATTTATTGTTTTCTTTTACAATTAGGTAAAATATTGTTTTTGTAAAATTCAGATCTTCTTCAACATTGTTAGTGTATATTTTTAAAGGTCCACATAGCTGCGGCTCAGACTGATTTTGTGCATTTGTAATTGTAATAATGACTCATATTTCTTTTCATTGGCAATTGAATATTTATTATAACTCATTCCCAATTTAAATCGACATGTAAGAAATGTTTTTATTGTAATGAATCATAATCATGGTACTTCGAAATACTTTGTTCGATATTTTTATCTATTGTAAAATCGCAAAACACACTTTTAAAAACTGACAAAATTGGGCACTATAAACAAACTAAATGACAGATCGCGTTCAAACTTCGCGTCAGTATAGAAAACAGTTGTGCCAACTCAGCAACAACAAAAATTTTGCCAATCGTTTTGAGCAAATTTTTCAAATAATTAATTTCCGGTACTTTTTTAACAGAATGTATATACCTTAAACTGCTCATAATCTCTCTCTAGGTCAACATTTGGAAGATCTGGCATCATGTGGGCGACAACCTTGAAACCAGCATCTTTAGCAAGTTTAAAGGTTTCACACACTGCCTTAACTGTATGACCACGGTTTGTGTCTCTTGCTACATCCTCATACACTGACTGTACACCTGATATAAAAGGAAAATGAATACAGATTACTGTCAATAGTTTCCTAGTAATACAATGGCATTTTCAATAATTACTGCAACGGAATTAAAGTGTTTGCATACATTTTAGTAGACACTCTCCACAAACCATTCAATAATTCATAAATCAAATAATTCTTCATGAGAAGATAATTACCAGGTTCCTCTATCTGACTTTACAAAAATTTGATTCAATTGAATAAACAATGTCAAAGTGATATATTTCAAACAGAAAATAATACTAATTTTTTAAAGTAGAGCAAAATTCATGAAACACATTTTGGGGTCAATTATCAATCAAAACAATAGAAATATTTGATATTGAATGATACAGGAGCATTTAGATTACATTCAAATGATAAAGGAAGTGTGCATTTGTCAAAATATTGGAGATATAACCATTATGAAATTACATATGTGACTGGATACGAGTATATGACTGTATATGAGAGTTGTATAAATAAATCAAATCAAGTTCTATGGTTTTTTATTCATAGATGAATTAGCCTTAATTTTTATCTATGGTTTAATGACTGATAAGAGTGTATATCATTTTTAAATTACTTAAAATGAAATAAACTTCAAAAACAGATGAAAAGATTTCTACACGAAATGAATTAATGAGATCTCACCTATTTCTAGTCTTGTACACCCATAATTCAACATATCTGACAAGTGTCTCTCCAAGCAGTAATCAGGTCTCGTTTCAATTGTAATTCCAATACATTTTGATTTAGCTCTTTCTGAATATTTTACAGCCTCTTCTACACTTGAGCTTTTGTGACCAGATAGAGCATCATGTAAATTCCTTATGAAATAATCCCTATAATCTTGAGACAAACTCATAAATGTTCCACCCATAATAATGAACTCAACCTTATCTACAGAGTGACCAAGTTGTTTCAGCTGTTCTACTCTATGTCTAGTTTGGAGATAAGGATCATATCTTGCACGAATTGCTCTCATTGATGTTGGTTCATAACCTGTATAACTCTGAGTTGAATATTCAAAATCTGAGTCTGGGCCCCCAGGGCAATAAACACAAATATTTCCTGTAAAATTTATGTGGGGACATCTATGAGGTTTACACATTACTGCGACAACTGCAATCTAAATACAATGAGTTATGTAGAATATTCAAATATTTAGAAATTATATATGTAATTGATACTGCCTAATTAAAGTTATTGCAAGAAATTTTCAATTGATTATATAAATATAAAACTTACCCCACTTGCAGTTCTTATAGGTTTGGCTAGTAATTTCGGAACAAGGTGTTTACGATGATCTATTGGTACAGCTGCAATAATATCCACTAATCTAGGAGCAGACTCCAAACCATACTTTGATGATGTTTTATTCTTAAGAGAATTTAAATTAACATTCCTTCTTTCTTTTTGTGCCTTTATAAGTTCTTGAATTATTTCAGCAATAGTTATAACTTTCTTCTCCGCAGTAGTTAAATGGGAATATTCTGAAACATATAGAATGTTGTACAACAGTAACTAATTAGAACTCCAATAATGATTACGGCTCTTACCATTCCGTTTCTTTCCCATTTTGTTAATTTCTTCAACTCTACTCAGTTTCTCAATTGAATATTATATTCTTATTCGAACGACAATCGATCAGAAAACATCCATCACATTTTATAACCTCAATTCTGCAAGATATAAAGAAAAAACACTAATAAATTATTTTTGTGTTCATTATTTTTCAAGTACATGATTGCAGCTCGAGGACAGTATATGATTAAACTGTTTTGTAAAGACATAATCAAACGGTTTAGTTTCAAAACGCATTGTCTGCTTTATTATTATCATGAATTTGTCATCTTGAATCTACTTCAATTTATTATGTTAAATATTTATATTTAAGGTTCTTTCATAATCCTCTTAAGGAATTGTATTAATTGGCAAATGAGCATGAATTATAGCAAAGTATTGATTCAAATTTGGATCATATATATTTTTACCTAGGCAATTGGAATGGTGTAAGTTAAATTCAGTATATTAACAATAACTACCGATCAAAAGCAATAATTTTAATTGTTTATTTGAGAGTTTATAAGTCTAGAATACAGGGTACATTAGTGCATGCATCATTGAATTGTTTTTAAAATATACATCTACTTTAGACATGCAACTTAAAAACGAAAAAGAAAAAAATTCATCCATGCAAATTCGAGTCGAATGTACATATTGCCACCTTTTTAATTGCAGCTTTTATGTCCCTTTTGCCGAAAGAATTCATAAAAAACGTTTTATGTATTTCAGATGCTAAATTAACTTGTGAAATGCATGGAAAGTATAAATTACTCTCTGTTGAGAAAATAATATAATTATCTGATAGTTAAAGTGATTTCGTTCCAAGATTAGAAAAATATATCTGATTCTATCGTTCTCTTATATGGATTGGAATATCAGAAAAAAGTAATGATCTATTTTGCACTGTTGCAGTAAGAAATATCCTTCAAATAAATATTCTCATAATCAAATTTATAATCCAGGCTTTTCTTCTTGATACTTCGTGTTGAATAGCTAGAATTGCTTAGAGGTATATAAAAGAATACTTATTGATGTTATAAAACTAATTTTTATGTAATACGAAACATTTTCAAGTCCAAATCAATTTCTACGCTGTACTACTTTAGACTAGGTGAATTTTATCTTGTAGAACATCTGAATAAAATAACATTTTCTATGACCATTGGTAAATGAGACAAGTGACAGAATTTTTTAGCGGTTCATTCGTTCTCGTTGTTTGTGATTTTTTGTTAGATTATTTTTCATATCGAATTAGTGCGTAGACACAGAATCAGAATATTACATTTACAAGTTAAATCATTTGGGCTATCTACAAGGGAAGATTTTTATGTAAAAGTGAGTGAAAATGTCCTTAACATTTGCACAACGAGGGGGGAATCGCCCTCCTCCGAACCAAGCTCAAATACAAAAACTTCTCGACGAAAATGGCCACTTAATTCAAACCATCCAAGATTTTCAAGCTAAGGGAAAAGCGCAGGAAGTTGTGCAGTATCAACAAACCCTACATAGAAATCTGGTTTATTTAGCAACAATTGCCGACACTGCCCAAAATGTTCAGTCTTTATTGCCCGTGAGTTTCTGAAAATTTTCGTTGTTCTCACTGTTAAATAAACGGCTGACATATTCTCATATTAACACTTCACATTTTCTAGTGCACAAAAAGGTTGTCCATATTGAAAATGATATAATTAAGAAGTTTTTTTCATTAATATAAGTTATTAAATTTGCTATACAGGGTATCCCAAGTTGAGTGGCCTTTTAGACGTTTGTGCAGAAGTAATAATGCTATCGTTCTGAAATTTTGATAGTTGATTCAGTTCGTCTGAAACTCAATTCCTAAAATATTTTCACTTCAATGGCACTTTCAGTTTTACCGCAACTGCATACCAACTTTGTTATTTAATATACAACACCCTGTATTTTGATCACTGATTGGATAACACACGTTATCCCAATTACAAAAACACCTAACACATAGTCTAGCTTGTTTCGTTCATGAAATATTCTAGTTTCACTTGAAAATTATCGATTTTTTGCTATTCGAAAAAGTTGATATATCTCGAGAACGGCGTGAGCTGCCAAAATAATGAAAGTTGTTTTGCAAACGGGACATAACTCACATCCGACTGAATCTCAGTCAGTATACAGAGTGCTCTTTTTTCCGCCTTACATTTCGAAACAAAGAAACATCTAGAACTACGTTTTTCAGTTGTAACCCATACTTTTTTCAATTTATTAGATTCGCTGTAAAAAACTAAATGAAGTTCCTCATACATACCTCCTATACCTTAGATTTCATGTTTTCAAGTTATGGCGAAAAAACGAATTTTATGTACCTGCCTGAAGTTAGCAAAGGAGGCTTAGATTTCTGCATGTGCATAGATATATCCCAGAGCATAGACAGGCTCCTGAGCATAGATAACAAACTATTATTGTTTTAACTGTCAGTCTAATTAATTCGCACAGAAAGCTAGCTACACAATTTTCCTAATGAGGGTGTTTTCAACCAGAATAACTCAGTTTTGGGCCAACAAAAATCCTCATTACGAGGGAAAGAAATCCTCAAAATAAATTTAGTTTCAATGTGTTTGCACTTTTGAAGGATAATAGATTTTTGTATTTTGTGTATGATGAGAACTTTGTATGGAGATTTTGAGGACGGATGTAAGTGACTTCGTTGACACTTTATCAGTAGCTGAATCTAGGCGTTGTTGGTACCAACTCGATGGAGCGCCAGCTCATCGGACAAATGAAAATGATCGATTTTTAACTGATATGTTTGAAGATAGATGGATTGGAACAGGGCCTCCAAGGTCACCTGACTTAACGCCTAGGGATTTTTATCTTTAGGGAATGCTGAAAGATAAAATTTATTCTGAACCTGTGACAAAATATGATTAGCATAATAGACTGCAAAATGCTTTTATGCAGTTGGATGTGGAGAAACTGAGGCGAGCCACATCACAGGGTGTTATGCGTCGAGTAGAACAATGTCTAGAAGTGAATGGTCATTACTGCGAACAATTATTATGAAATTTAGGAAAATGGAGTTAAATTCGTTTTGATATTTTCTAATTTGACTTTGAAAATTCAACCACTGCAGTTTCGCATTTCTTTTGTCTCAATTTATCAACTACTCAATGACGAAGCAGATCAACATCAACTGACCTTCTTGGATTAATGAAGCAGATAATTGACTCATTGGACAAAAAAAGCAATTTCCGAGGTTATCTCCAGAGATTTGACGAAAGCATACGACTATCCTTCACGAGTTATTGATAAGCATGAAGTATATGGAGTGACTGACAATGCTTTACAAATGGTGTCCTCCTATTTAAAAGGAAGAACTCATCGTGTTTGGTGAAAGGGTGGTTTCTCGGAGGAGGAAACTAAATTTTGGTGTGCCGCAGGGGTCCATTCTGGGAACTTTGATGTTCATCATACTTATCAATGATATGAACATAAATTTGAATAATAACGATATATATGCTGAAACGTTCCTGTTTGTAGACGACACATTAGGGCATCGAACAAATGCCCTGAGTCAATTAAGGAAGGATATGCTCGACAGATCTGGTGATTGTTTCAAGAGTAACTCACTCCAAGTGAATGACAGTAAGACTCGATCCATCACCTTTGGAGCAAATAGCGACCGAGGATCCACTGTGAAATTTCTGGGAGTACACTTAGACCTTAGATTATCATGGGAGAAGCATTGAGGCAACTAGGAGGAAATTGTCTGCGGCCATTTTTTCATTAGGGACAGTAAAGAGAGTGTGTACTTATGAAGCAGCATTAACAACATCTTCGCAAATTTCCACTCTATACTTTCATACGGTATACTTCTTTGGGGAGTCTCAACGCAAGCTGCTGATCTTCTACTGCAACAAAAGAGAGCAATAAGGGTCCTCCTTGGTATGGGACCGACATATACCTGCAGAAACGCTTTCAAGAAACTGAAAATATTAATCCTACCTGCAATCTATATCTGTGAGTGCACTTTTTATGTACATACCAATAAAGAAAAATTCGCTATCAACAGCAAATTTCATGAATAAAACACCCGAAGGAAGAGTATCCTCCTTCATAACAGGGCAATGTTGCAGCAAGGAGTCAACTTTTGGGGGCCTAAGCTGTATAACCATTTGCCTGAGAGGATGAATATTACAACAGCTAGAAGATTCAAGAGGGAAGTTAAAAAGCTACTATTAAATGAAACAGTTTATAGTATAAAAGAATTTATGGAAATCTCATATTGATATGTATGTTAAATTTTCTCATCTTTTTCTGACATGACATGTAAATAATTGATGTCTTCAAAATATTTCACTTTCACAAAAGGACAGTTATTTGTTAATGTTCTGGGAACTGTCTATGCATGTGAAGGAATCTAAGCTGGCTTGGCAAACTTTAGGTGGGTCTGTAAAATTCGTTTTTTCGCCATAAGTTGAAAACTTGAAATATCAGGTACAGGATATGTATGGGGAACTTCATTTAGTTTTTTACGGCGAATCTAATGAATTGAAAAAAAGTATGGGTAACAACTTCAAAAAACGTAGTTCTTGATGTTTCTTCGTTTCGATATGTGAGGCGGAAAAAATACTGTATACTGACTGAAATTCAGTCGGATATATTTATGCCCCGCATTGTTTCTTGTTTGAAAAACACGTTTCATTATTTTGGTAGCTCACGCAATTCTCGAGATCTATCAATTTTCTCAAAAAGCAAAGAATCTATAATTTTCAAGTAAAACTAGAATATTTCATGAATGAAACAAGCTAGACTTATGTGTTAGGTGTTTTTGTAATTGGGATAACGTGTGTTATCCAATCAGTGATCAAAATACAGGGTGTTGTATATTAAATAACAAAGTTGGTATGCACTTGCGATAAAACTGGAAGTGCCTTTGAGGTGAAAATATTTTAGAAATAGTTTTGGACCAGCTGAATCAACTACCAAAATTTCAGAACGATAGCATTCATAGTTCTCCATAAACGCCTAATAGGCCACTCTACTTGGGATACCCTGTATATAACAAACTATGCAACAACTAACCACTTTTATACACTAGTATCAATTCATTTGTATTATTAGAACGAATTGTTTTTGAGATATTTTCTGCAGAGAAGAATTGGATATTTCTGAGATGGGTTGATTATTTTATTCTGCCAATTGTGTGACTATGCATAGATAGTACTATTTTTAAGTACCAAATTTTTCTAGATGTTGCAACAGACGCCCCAACAAGGTCCTCCAGCTCCTCATGGTCAGCCACCAACAAATATAGAACCTCAGCATATGAACAATTTTAATCATCAACAGCAACCACAGTATCGACAACCTGTAGGTCCTCAAAGACCAGTTGTTGCTCCTCCCCATCCTTATGGACAAAGGGGGTATCAACAAAACCAATACCCGGGACAGTATCCCCCTCAACAGGCTGCCCCATATCCCCAAGGACACCCCCAGGGTCAATATCCACCACAGAATCAACCTCCTAATTATCCACCTAATACTCAAGGTATTACATTTTCCTTAAATTTACATTTTTCTGCAGTAAGAAATAGCATCATTACATATATTTCATGTTGTTATGTCTTCTTGTCAGGTACTTATGGGCAGCCACCGACTACAACTCACAATAATTATCCACCGCCACATCAAGGTTATGGTACACCCCCACCTACCAATGCTCCTCCGCAACCCCCTGCAGGGCCTTATGCTCCGGCTTCTGGTCCCCCACAACCACCTTATGGAGGGCCACCAAATGGAGGTCCTTATCCTAGTGCAAATGCTCCACCTCAAGGATATGCTCCTCCACAAGGATATCCTCAACAAGGTGCGTATAATCATTATCTACAAGTAGTTTTATAAATTCCAAAAAAAGAGATTTTCAGGAATATTTTTCAGCCAAATAATAGGAATTAGGGATCAGAGTTTTTCATTTTACTAAGGCTTTATTTTTTTATTTAAATTTTTATTGAAAAATGGTGAATACTTATGTGCCTTGTCCTAGAATCTATATAAATTTAGTTCTCATGGTACTTAGGAATTTTATTTTTCACAAAATGGCAACTAATTGCAAATTTTTTCGATGTTCGTCCTTTGCATTCAAGCTATCATAGTAATAATAAAAGGTAAAATCAATTACACTTAAATCTTAGCCATTGCAAAGACCAATAAAACTAAAAACTGACTAGTTTGAAAACATAATTTTAGCATTCCAAGTTTCGAGTCTATTTTTTTTAAAGTTATTTATGGTTTCTGTTTTTGGGGTATTTAGAACATGTGGCATTTAGCACTAAAATTTTTTTTTGAATACCTTACGGCATTCTTTTTCATTTCATTATGTTAACATGATCAGGTAAACACTTTCAAATTATTTTCTAGTAAAGATAATATTCTTTCGAAATTTCATTTAATACACCACTTGGATAGACATAGCTTACGAGTGAGGGCTGCCTATCAGCCTGGCCACTGTGACCCAGTGGTCTATTGTGGCACACTCTGTCCTAAATTTCATCCACGAGCTCCATCCTTCTTGTAAAGGATATGAGCTTACTGGGTGAGAGCTTAGTAAGCTCAGTCAGCTTCAGTTTGTTAGATCCAAGTTCCTCCATCCTGTCCCCAGCTGGGCACTCGCACATAACATGTTCCATTGATTCTATATCTTCTTCACATAGCCTACATGAAAGATCCTCAATCAATCCTAACTTGTTTAGGTGATTTTTGAGGCGACAATGTGCCGTTAGTATGACGGTTAGAACTCTCATCTCCAACCTAAAGACTTTAAGCTCTAACCTTGGCTCTCACAGTGGAAGGCCCACTGATGGCAAGTCAAGCGTGTCTGAGACCTGGGAGACTCATCCAGTGCTCATGTAGCCTCAGGTTCAACCATCGGTTATTTTCCATCCTTGCAGTCTCCAGGGGAATTCCGAGCCTAGGCTGCTATCCGATGAATCCCAAGCCTGTTCCTGTCACAGCCAATGAGTCCGCCTTCTTATTCCCCCCAATGCCCGACTGTCCGGAAACCCATACCAAAAGGAGCCTGATTCGTTCTCCTAGTTTGGCAAGAGTGGAGCGACATTGCTGCACCATAAGTGACGTATAGCTATCGGGTGAAAACGTCTTCAGTGCAGCTCTGCTATCGGTGATGATTTTAATTAACCTATTTGTTAATTCCCCCGCAAGCAAGAGGTTGGCACAGTGGTCAATGGCGAATATTTCTGCTTGAAAAAAAGTCGCAAGCACCTCGACCGCAGACACCAGCTTCAATACGTTTTGCAGTTTTTGAGCCGTCCGTGTACCAACAGAGACCCTCAGTAAACAGTATTTGGAGCTGGTCCATTCCTGTCTAGCAGGAATGATGATCTGGAATGGTCGCTCTATGTTGGTTTTAGGTATTGCTATGTCTCACCTCATACTCAGCAACTCGTAGTCCTCGATTTCAGTCTGTAAGGCGTTGGGCACGAAGCCGAACATATCCGTTCCATTTCGGGAAAGGTGATTGAATCTGTAGAGAGCCATTCTAGCCACTCCTCTCATTACCAGATGAAGAGGGGTGAGGCCCAATATCAGTTCCATGGATGCAGTGGGTGTAGATCGAAAAGCTCGAGTAATCATCATGCAGGCCGTTCTCTGCAACTTGAGTTGGGATTTCTTCTTAAGACTGCACTCCCACCAAGCAATGCACCGTAGGTAATACGTGGTTTCACCACCATCACATATAGCCACTGAAGTTGCTTTGAGGCAAGACCCCATTTGTTTCCACAGGTCATTTGACATGCCCATAAGGGGTGTCTAGCTATGTGTATTGTGTTTTCAGGTGCGAATTCTACGTGAGCTTACTATCCAAGGTAACCCCCAGATATTTTGTTTCCTCTACAACTGGAATGAAGACTGCACTCATGGTCAGGGGAGAAACAAATACCCTCCTTTTCGTGGTGAATGATACCATAAGGGTTTTGTGGGGGTTTATGCTAAGTTTCTCCCTCACACTACCCTTGAATAGGTGACAGCCTCCTGAAATCTGACGGAGACATCGCAGTCATCTCTGACAGCCAGAATGACTATATCATCAGTGTACGCTTGTACACTGGTCATCAACCAGCAGGGACCACAACTGAGGGGATAATATTCCTCCCTGAGGGCAGCCCCTGCCAGCCACAAAACGGACTACTTCCCCTTTTAGAGAAGTGTTGATCACTCTGGCATTTAGCATGTTACTAATCCATTCCGTAATAATATTTGGTACTCCTCTAGCTCTCGCAACCCTACATAGCGAATAGTGGGGTCCGCATTAAACGCACCATTAATGTCCATGAAGGCTGCAGCTGTCTCATTGCGGTCTAGGGACTGAGTGATCCTCCCGACTTAGTTGTAGAGTGCCAGATCGGTTGATTTACCTTTTCGAAAGGCGTATTGATGTTCACTCAGATGCCTCAGCGATAACACCCCGGTCCTGATGTATCCATTCAACACCTCCAGGGTTTTCAAAACAAAAGACAAGACTTATTGGTCTAAACGAATAAGGTTGTGAGTTCGATTTACTCATCATAGGTATACAACCCTAACCTGCTGCCACCTAGTCGGTTCAATATTTCAGGCCAGGCTTGACCGGAAGAACTTAATGAGGTATGGGAGGAGGACATCCATACCTTGTAACAAGGCAGGCATGATGCCATCCTCCCCAGGAGCCTTAAATGCTTTAAATGAGCGAACCGCCCACCTAACTGCTCCGGGTTTGGCCTTTTAGCAAGGCCCTTCAGGGCGACGGTGTAACAGCTATCACTGATATCAAGAAACCGACAATCTGGGAAGTGTGTTCTCGCAAGAATCCCCAACTCTTATAGAGCCCGTGTATTGTCCATCTGGGCCTTCTACAGATCCAATAGGCAGCACCGGACCTCTGACGAGAACCCTATGCAGCCTTGCACTAACGCAGGACCTGCTCCAGGACTCCCGGTTTGCCCCCTTGGTCCCAGTCAGTGCTCCTTGGGTTTCTGTATTTGACCACTATACTACATCACTTCTTTAGTAATCTGTGGTGATATGATAGTCAGTATGATTTAAAGATTTCTTGTTATTGCAAAACAGTTTAAAAATATATTGTTCCTATAGAAATGCTCAATGTTTTTCTTTCAGGAGGTTATGCACCACCACCATCAAGCCAGACACATCCAACGCCACCCCCACAAACTCCAACTCCTTATGCTGGCCAACCAAATGCTGCTTCTCAAAATTATCCCCCAGCAAATGCTCAGTCTCCTCCATTTCCAACACCTCCGACAAATGCTCAAAATCCAGTAGTAACTTCAGCTCCCCCCACTCCTACTTCTCAACCATATGCCACGCCTCCATATACGCCAAATTCTCAACCTAATAACTCTAATGCTCCTTACAACCCAAGTGGACCACCAGCGCAGGTTTATCCTCCTGCTGGTCCTCCGAGTAATTATGGTTATGGACCACAACAGGGTTATCCACCTCAACAGCAATATGGAGCTCAACCTCAAGGATATCAATATCCTGCTAGGCCCCCTACTCAACAAGGACCACCTCCACCACAAGGTCAATATGGTTACAATTATCCTTCTCAGCCTAATCCTCAGTAAAATGTGTAGTTTTTTCTTATTTGTGTAGTAGTGTTAGTATTTTTTATGTATAGGGTTTTGTTTTTTAACGATAGTTCTTAAAAAATTGATGATATGCTTATTAAAGATATTTATGACTGGAATAATGGTTTTCTTTCGTGAATAAAATATGTGTACACATATGGTGATAATTTCGCGTTTTATTATTGTTGAGATATGATCATAGTAAGTGCTGAAAATGGCCTCCTTCAGCCATAACAGGAGTCTAGACGTCGACACATAGATCTTCGTATTTGATTGAAGATCCCAGGAGTATCTTGAAAGACTACAAGAAATGATGAAGCGGTTTCTTAAGTCTTCCACGGAGGCCTGTAAACCAACGTTTTCAAATGTCCCCAAGTAAAAAGTCTGTTGGATTTAACCTAAAAGGGTAGGATCAAGTAGATCCGGCAGCTCTTCGGTTAGACATTGAGTGTATGAATCTCCCTTCCATCCAGGTGGAAGGAAATGTGGACCAATTAGCTGATCTCTAATCATTACAATCCCAAGTTTAAAGACAATGGTTCTTGGTGATGAGCTTCAATGAAAGCATGATAATTTTCTTCCGCCCATATGTGGATGTTCTGGTTATTAATAATGACATCTCGAAAAACTTGCTTCGTCTGTGAATAATATGCTTCAGAAATTCAGGTTGTTGTTCATATCATAGATATATCATCATATCTGCATTCAAAGCGAAAATGAAATGGTTAGGAAAATCATGAGGCAACAGTGTGTGGACTTGTACATGATATAGATATAAGAGCTGTTCTTTTATGATGAAAAATGCCTTCATATGATAAACATGTAGCAATTTTCCTAGTACTAGTATAGCGTTGATCGTCAATTAAATTGAGTATCTCTACTATGGTGTTCTAATATCCCCGTGGCGACAACAATCAGTTTCTAATTTTGAAGCTACATGTTTCTAGAAGTCGTTGATGAAGCCGTCTAAATAAGGTATGATGAGGAGCGACACCTTGAGGGTACATTTCAGCATATCTTCTCCACGTATCTGAGAAATTACCGTTAGAGTCCATAGACGAAATGCATGTCGGCCATTTCTACGTTTTAATAAACCTCCATCTTGAACATTAGAAAGAGTCGCTGCCTATCAACGAAAGTGAATTAACAATAATTATCTCAGCTGTTAGCTGGATATAATTTACCTTTCCCAGATTTAGCAATTAATGGGAATAGGCTCGGTTACAATATACCTGATATAAATTTCCTAACTATCCTACATGTATTAAGAATTGCAGCTTTTTGCATTTCTATATAGGTATTCTTATGCAATTCTAATTTCTTAAGGCTATCATGCAAAGTTTTGGGTATTAACCCAGTCGAGGATACGATGACAGGAACAATATCTACTTTATCGAGGTGCCACATCTGCTTGATCTCAAAAGCAAGGTCTGTGTATTTGGACTTTTTCTCCTGGAACTTGTTCAGCACGTTGTTATTATCCGGTATGGCGACATCCACCAGCATTGCTGTTTTGGCTCTCTTATCATACACCACTATGTCCGGCCTATTATTCGTCACCATTCTGTCAGTGATAACAGGCCTATCGTAGTATAATCTGATAGACTCATTTTCCAATACGGGCGCCGGTTGATACTTGTAATATGGCTGGAAGGTGTTCAGAAGTCCGTACTTGTGTGCAAGTTTCTGATGGATAATGTTGCACACTTGATTATGCCTGTGAAGATAGTCCGTATTGGCAAATTGTTCGCAGCCGGACGTAATATGCTGTATAGTCTCTGATCTTATATGGCAGTTTCTGCACTTATTTGTTTGTAATGTTCCGTCCTGCATAATAAATTTTTTGTAGTTTGTAGCGATCACTTGGTCTTGGATGGCCATAAGGAATCCTTCTGTTTCCGCGAATAATTCTCCTTTCATCAACCATTTGTTGGAGGCTTCTTTGTCGATGTGTGGTTGATTAATCTCATGGTGATGTCGTCTATGCAATTCCTTTCTTGGTCATTGCTCTTGTTTTTCAGTATCTGATAGGAACGGTAGATTCAGCAGGTCATCTCTGGTATCAAGATTTAGAGGCGTATATCCCTTATCAGCCAACGATACCACTCTATGGAGGTCAGAAGTGAGAGCTTTTGCAGAAAAGAATCCTCTGAGATTTTTATCTGTTCGGTGTGTAAATTGACAACATCTATTAATCCGCGTCCTCCTTCTTTCCGCTTCAAAGTTGGAAAGGACACGTGACCTCTGAAAAAGTACCACCCTGAAGATTTTCATAATTGTTTCTGTGATCTGATTATGTAGCTCTTGAAAAGGCACTTATGTGCCTAATTTGAACTGAGTGTCTGAAAAACTGTAGTATTCATAAGAAAAAATTGAAGATTTCAACACCGTGTATTTCGGTAACGAAGCTTTTGCGGACATATGGCCATGGGAACGTTTCGTCATAAAATGGCTTGAGGAATAACCTCGTGAAATCTTTCGTACTTATTTATTTACACTCTGTATATCTGTGCACATTATGTTTGGATCATCAAAGGGTACTGTATGACTTTGATGAGTCCTTAACAAGCATTAAACTACATACAATTAAATTATGCCATCTTTATGGGGGCTTATGCCGAAAACCTGTACCGATAACTCTCCAGAAAGAATTATAAAGTTTCATTGAGCAATATGTAAAAGACATTTTTTTTACTGGCGCTTTTTGAACCATAATTTGGCGAATAAAATCTAAACCTCGAGTGTATTCTCCAATATCTGATCAAGCTTTCTCATTATCAGACACGAACCATACAGAAATCTATAATTAGCATGAGGTAAATCCAAACTCTTACACAAATGTTTCTCAGCACTGCTTGGAGTATGTATCTGCTGCGATAAGCAGTTCTTAAGAGGTAACACCACTGTAACAGTCTAAAAAACGTGTTTTTTGTAATTTTTTTTTGGGTGAAAGGAAAGGTAATAAAATTATAATATTAGAGGAAGGTATTGAGGGTATATTTAAGTAACAAAATAGAAAATTATTATAAAAAAATATTCAAAAATGACGGCACCACAACTATTTTCGTGAGGCACACAGAATTTGAGGCGCTCTGCGGCACGCAGTGTAGCTACTGCAAATTTGGATCTAGGAAAAAAAACACTTATTGTACATGCTTATAGCTAGAGAAATACGTAGCGGATTTTAGAAATATTGATTTTTGTGTGATTGGCGAGTATTTGAATCAAATCGTTAAATTTTCAAAAAAAAAAAAGATAATCATTTGTTAATAAATAATGATTAAATTAACTTATCGGAAATCCCCTACGTACACAGTATGTCGGAAAAGTTCCCGAACTTTAAAATAAAAAATCGAAAATTCTAACGAAATTTATTCCAATTAACCTTCAACATAGTCCCCTCCCCTAGATATACACTCATTTGAGCGCTTCACGAGTGATTCGAAGGCTCTCTGGAACTCCTCTGAAGTTTTCGCTTTGAGATGCTTGGGAAACAGGAAAAATGTCTGCTGGGGCCAGATCTGGCGAGTATGGGGCGTGCTTGATACGTGAAATCTGATTTTCGGCGAGAAAACGCTTCACAATGTTCGACGAATGAGCATTATCAACCAGCAAACTCCACGATCCCGGATCCTTGTACTAGGGCCTGACGCAATTAATCCGGCGCTTCAGACGTTTCTACACTTCTACGTAATACGCAGCATTCACGGTGACGCTTGGGGGCACAAATTCTTGGTGGATCAGACCTTTGGAGTCGAGGAAAGCGATGAGCTTCGTCTTCACCCGTGATTTTTGTTGGCGGACTTTTTGAGGCCTCGTACGGCCCGGACTGAGCCAAGCGGATGCCTGCCGCTTCATGGAAGGATCGTATTGAAAACACCAAGTCTCGTCGCCAGTCGCAATTGAGGTTAGAAAGTCTGGAGTGGTCTCGCAAGTCTCGATAAAATCTTGACAACATTCGACGCGAGTCTGCTTCTGCTAGTGTGTGAGGAAGTGCGGAACAAATCGAGAACAGACCTTCCTACGGTTCATTTTTTCTTTCAAAATCAAAGCTACGCTATCCTTACTCATATTTAGTTTGTCTGCTAACATTCTGAGGGACATGTGAAATTCTTAGTTCAGTAGCGCGCACACACGAGCCTCGTTTTCGTCGGTAACAGCTGTTGACGGCCGGCCGCTTCTCTCTGGTCGTCTTCTAAGGACTCTCTACCCTTCTTAAACCGATTGAACCACGCGTAAACTGTTGTACGCGACACTACACCTTCACCGTAAGCCAAATCAATTTTTTTTTTGTTTCCGTGAACGGTTTTTAAAGTTTATAACAAAATTTAATCGCCGCACGGTGTTCAAATTTCTCATCTAACGCGAAGCTTGTACCGTGGTACCAAACACGTCTATCTCGAGAACTAATAAACCGATACTGGGGAAAAAATTCTCAGACACTCATGAAGGATGTAGCAACATGGAACAGGTGTCGTTCAACAAATCGCGCCACTTGTATGGGCGCTAAAAATAAGTACGGGAATTTTTTCGACATACTGTGTGTATAATTTCAGCATCTCATTTGAATATTTTGAAATTTTTCTGATAGTATTTACTTCAATTTTGAAGTTTGTCGGTGACGGTGGAATGTAAAATGCCCTATGGATCATTGAATTACAAGCTGCTAGTTTGTGATTTAAGTGATTGAATGAGTTCATGGGAATAGTTGAACCTGTGATGGTTTCTTTTCTGTAGATGTTATAAATGAAATCGTTAGTCGATTTTCTTATTATTAGGTCTAAAAATTTATTCAGTTATTAATTTATATTTCTACTGTAAACTTAATGTTGGCATGAACTTCATTAAGAAATATAACAGTTTGCCTGTTTGAGCCATGGAAATCTAACAAAATATAATCTACATATGAGTACCAGACCATTATAGGTTTTTTTTTGCTAATTGGCTATTTAATATTACTGTTCTTTCTAAGTTATCCATGAATATATTGGCTAAAAGGGAGCTAAGAGCTGATCCTATGGAAACTCCTGATGTTTGTTGGTAAAGTTTTCATTGAAATTGAAAATAATTTTGAGATAGGCAGGTTTTTAGAAGTTTACAAAACCCATCAGCAACGTGTGGCAGCGTCTTATTTATTGTAAACATTTGTCTGACTATCAGAGGGCATTCATCTATTAGAATATTTAGATACATGTTCTTTATATCAAATAAAACTAAGATTTTGTGTGTTTTCGAGCTAGAAAGTTTTTGTACAAGATTAATAGAGTTCAGAATGGTGTGTTTGGAACGGAATTTTGTGAGATTAATAAATTTCTGATATAACAACTTTGCTAATTCACTTGAAGGAGTATTTATATATGATACTTCTGGTCTAGCGGATTTTTCTTCTTTGTACAGTTTTATTAGTCCGTATAACTTTTGGAGATTGAGCGTTCATTGGAATCAATTTTCTTTTTTCCCATTTTGTATGTGCTAGATAATCTGTATGTTCCAATCCTTGTTTTGTCTGTTATGAAGGATTTGGTCGGATCCTTCGGTATTTCCATTATGTTTACTTGGATGGGTCATCGAATATTTTTTTCACTTGGTACTCTTAACAGTACAGGAAGGTCCTCCGCCTTAGTTTTCTAGTTTTTTCTTATTATCACATAGAAAAATTGATATCTCACTTTCAACTACTTAAAAAAATATATCGTTTCATAGATTTCGTAGCAAATTGAATGTTCCACAAAAAACATGTTACTTTTTTCGTAAACCTAACCGTTTGAAAGATATTAACGGTTGAAGTTTGGTTATTTGAAGGCAATTTTTTCTTTTCTTGTGAATTTTATAACTATGAAAAAATCATTATGAACCATGAAACTCATAGTTTTGTAGGAAATTTACTGCTCTACAAAATGGTCTATAATTTTTCGATAAAGTTAAGCGTTTACGAGATATTCATCATCAAACATCAATGCCTATCAATTTTTCCAGTTTTTGATCAATAATTCGAAAAATTTTAATTTAATTTATGGTATAGGTCATTTGTCAATTAAGCGTTTTAACTTAAAATGATTGACAAATGACATGTTTTGACGCTGAAAACCCCTTTTGATTTCATAGAAAAATAGGTCACATGACCGTTTTGACGCTCGTTTCGCTACAATGAAAAGGCACCTGTATTCTATAGATATACTGTTATAAGTATCAAACGAAAAATTGTTAATCAAGTTCACATAGCTCTTACTGCAGATTAATAATGTAGAAATTACTCCACGAGAACAATACCTCTAAGCAAGATACGGTTTAATAAAACCAATTATTATTTTAGCTTTTATTTTTTTTTCAATTCTTCTTTTACATGACTAGGTATTCTAATTTTCTTTCGTTTTCTTTTCTCCTTTTCAGGCAAACCCTCTTTCTTCCTAATATTTGTCTGTTGTACTATAGTTTTCTTTTTCTTCTTGCAAGACAATGGATTTGGGCCCTTTTTCTTCCTTCTCTTAGGTTTGTCAATTTGATCATTGACACCATTTTGACTTTTAAGCCTTTCTAATGCATCTTTTTCAACAAGACCAATACCTGAATGAGAGGAAAAATTAGTAAAGGGTTAGGTAATCCTGCTGTTTAGGCTGACCACTTTTGCGCATCCAGTACCGAGTAGAACAGATGTTTCTCGAAAGTATTCGAATTGTGTTGCTACAATTTATCTCACGTCGGAGATTTGATTACCTATCGTTGAAAATGAAATGTGAAGGATAATATATACTATTGACGTGAAACTCCTAATCAACTCATTTTCTTACATAGGTAATTAATATATGACTGCCAATTTAAATTTTTATCTTTAATAACACCAAAGCTCTTGGTAGGGTCAACCTACTTAACGGAAGTGTTCTTTATTTTCAATAGATAAGACTTATTTGTGCTATCACTTATATTCTTTAGGGAAAATCTTATAAAGTTTGTTCTATTAATGTTTAAGAAAAGACAGTTTTTGTGAAACCATTCCATAGACTTAATGAGACTTGACTGAGCCTGAATGAGGGTCTCTGATATTGTTGAACCACTACACAAAAGGGTTGTGTCATCTGCATAGCTTGTAATACTTTTGGGTCAGTCATCAATGGCCGCAATATGGTTTGAGTATATCAAAAATAATAACGGGCCCATAACTGAGCCCTGAGGTACTCTACAGTTTAAGTTTAGGAGTTTGGATCTTACACTATGAATTTCCACGAGCTCTTATCTATTGGAAAGGAACGACTTGATTAAGTCATTGCTCATACTCCTTACATCTATGTAGTCAAGTTTGTGGAGCAGTAAGCATGGAGAAATGAGGTCGAAAGCTTTGCTAAGGTCCATGAAGATGGCAATACATTTTTTGTTGTTGAGGTTTTCATAGAGCTCATTTATGAAGCCTATAATGGCAGATTGAGTCGACCTATTTTCTCGAAAGCCATGTTGGCAGTTACTCAGCAACTTATGTTTAGAAAGGAATGATACCATTCTATCTAGAATCACCCTTTTCAGCACCTTAGATATTGCCAAGAGCAGAGATAGGTCGGTAATTTAATATCATTTTCTACGGAATTACAGCAAATATAATCGATACAACTATTTTTTCGAGTAAAAAATTATTGAATTTCAGTTATCTGAATTGTATGTTATTCGCTGAATAAAAAAAAATAATAGAAATACTTGATAGATATGCCCAAAATTTGCTATTATTTTGATAGCTCGTCTTCTAAGACTCAACTTATACTTATTCAATATCAAACTAAAAAAAAGAACAATTAAAAACTGAATGAATTGCTGGAAGTGTCCTCCACCTGCAAGAATACAGGCCTCTGTCCTTCTTCGCATATTATCACACACTCTTTGAAATATTCCTGGGGTATTTCTTATTGTGTCTCAAGAGGTTATTATTCCATTTCTCAATTCTTCTATAGTGTTCACTGGAGTGGTATAAACTAAACTTTTGAGATATCCCCATGAGAAAAAGTCTAAACTATTTAAGTCTGGGGACCTAGGAGGCCATGGTTCTGGCCCACCTATCCGTCGGTTGTTGAATGTATTATTCAAGAATCTCCTAGCTTCTCCACTGAAATGTCCTGGTGACCCGTCAACCATGAACCACATGTTCCTCACCAAACGTGGCACATCCTCTAGCAATAAAGGTAAATCCTCCTCAAGAAATTGCCGATAAGCGGGACCGTTTAGTCTGTTAGGCAAAAAAAATGGCCCAATCAAATAATTTCCAATTATTCCAACCCAGACATTTAGTGAGAATTGTTATTGATGAAGAGATTCTTCAATCAAATGGGGGTTTTCCTCAGCCCAATAATGATTATTGTGAAAATTTGTGATAGCAGTTCTTGAAAAGTTGGCTTCGTCTGTGAACATTATTTTACTATTAAAATGAGCATTTTCTCTAATTTTATCTAAGAACCATCGGCAGAAATTCAGTCTTGAAGGAAAATCTCTAGGAAGTAGAGTTTAGATGCGTTGAATATGAAACGGGTACAAAGTACAAAGTAAAAAGTCGTGTAGAATCCTCCAAACTAGAACATGTTAAACATTCAACTGATTCCCAATTTTTCTTGTACTCACATGAGGATTCAAATCAATACAATTCAAAACTGCTTCCTCAATATCTGGAGTTCTCATAATTTGAGTTGCATCTTTTAAATGATTATTTGTAGTGAAAGTACCTAGCTTAAATTGTGTTTCCGTCAGCCAGACCGTACATGTAATAGATATCAGCCAATTCGGCGTTAGTAAAATTAGCCATTTTTTTCTTACAGCAATAACTTCAAAAGTCTTAAAACTAAGTTAAGTAAATAAACAATTCGAGCAGACACTGGTTCAACTTTAGCATTTGTCAAAATAAATAAATAAGTTTAATTAGAAGTGCTTTCAATTCAGCAAATGCATACAATCGTTTAATTTATTTATTGATACAAGCTTAACAGGATTACTCCCAATTACAGAGCCGAACAAGTATAGACAAATTTGCTCAAACCTAAAAACAGATTTAAAAAACTTTCAAAAACAATAATGACATAAAACGCATTAATAATGCAAATTCAAATAATAGAAATACACACCAAACAATCAAAACAATTTAAGTGCGTGAACTAAGTTTTGCTAATAGGTTTCTTTTGATTTTTTGCTCGAGAAAAGTCGGAGATACGAAAAAATTACAAGTGTCAAAAAAGTTTATAAATTGAACGAAGATGACGAAAATTGATTGTACGCTGATCAGTGGCGTACTGCAAAGAAGTTTGAAAGGCAAAAGAAGACATGGCTCCGGAAAAGAAAACACTAAGAGTAGTAGAATTCTCGTTAAAATTCTCTATATCGGCTCGGAAGATGCCTACCGCAGCTGGAGTTTAAATATCTAGTGAAAATCTATTCAATCTATTCAGGAATTCAATGACAAAAATTGAAATTACACATTTGTGTCTATGTCATGCAAATTAAAAAAAAAATTTGGCTCATCCATTGCAATCTATTCGAAAAAGTGGCTCAACAATGTGAAAATATTTTTTATGTAACTTCAATAATTATCGAGATATTAAATAACTCAAAAACCACTGAAGTTGAAGAATTCCACCAGGATAAGGGATCTGGCAACACTGGCTGAAATTTAAATCGTTCGGGAAACATCTCCTGTCGACTCAGTACTGGATACGAGAAAGTGATCAACGTAAACAGCAGGATTACCGTTGAATGTTAATACATGTTTCCTACTGTGATATCTGTGTTAGAAACTGATGTTTCTTATTATAAGAATATTGATACATACCAGATAACTTTTTCTGTGCATACGAAACAGATACATCTGACGGCTGTTCCAGTACAGGTGTTCTCATATGTAGATACAGTAAAGGTACCCCTGGGATTTGTCGAACTTTAGTTTCTAAGTCCCTATCTTGTGTAGCAACTATATAGTGATTTTCATTTCTATTTCCTAACATGGATAGCAGACATTTCGATCCAGCAATTGGATTTTTTTCATGAGAACATTTATGAACTGCAAATTTTTTCAAAATTACCAAGGCTCCTGTAACTTTGTTACCCAATTTTTCCATCTCGATAATAGCACATGGTGTTGTCAATAATTTTATTTCAGCTTGAAGATACCGCGGAATATTATCAGCAATATTTATCTTGTTCTGAAAGAAAAGGGGGTTAATACTATTCGAATTATTTATGAACTAACATACCTGTAAAGCTGCAAAACAAAATGTACCATCAATTAAAATTTGATAAGGTTGTCGAAATCCATAATTGTTGGTATAAAATCCTATGTATTTATGTACTTTCTTGTAGCGTTTGATTTTCATGTTGATGTTGGTTTAACCTAAGTTTACTTGAAGATTTCTCTGGTTTATAAATATCTTAACAATGAAATGTTCAGAACCTCAAGTAACCAAGTTGCTGCTAAAACTTCTTTAATAATGCCTTAGTTATAACAAAAAAGTCCTCAACTCCTAGTAACTGAACAGGATACTGGACAAATTATAGTGAGGTTAAGTTAGACCGTTAGACGTCAGATAAGTATAAAAGTTTGCGAGTACTCTTTGTCTTCTCTCCAACGTACAATGTAGTAATAAATTTTAATTATGTTTGAAGAGATTTCATTTATGATAGTTACATAAGTAAAGGTCAATATTGAAAAATATAACATAGTTATAGTTATCTTTCTCAACAAAATTTCATATTTATGGTTAATATGTTAAAATTAAAAATAACATGTTACATCTTGAATCCTATCATTGAGTATGCAAAAAAGGAAAGAAAATAACGTTTTTACTCATTTAAACACATACTTTGATTTTAGCAAGAACTAATTATTTAAAAATTTTAGTTGGTTTATATTTTGTTCAAAGTGACCATCTTAAAAAAACTAATTTCGTGTTTTCTAAGAATTCCGCTAAAGTTTATGTCGCCAATATCGCTTCCATTTCATGAATGTTTTGGCATTTTCATCAGTCAGCTAATGGCGTCTGGGTGGAGGTGTACTAAATTTTTCTCTTGAAAACATGAATGAATTCAAATACGAGTGTAAAAACATATAAAAATTAACCCTTATAAATTTTTACATGCTTAACAATATGTGTAATAGTGATCGGTAAAGTTTAGAGCGTGTATTCCAAGTGAAACCATTGTAAATCATCTTCACTTGATATCTTTTAATAAACATTAAGAATGAACGAAGATCTCGGTGTTAAATGTTCGGAGGAGAGAACTATATGGCCCCCAGTGGATATTTCAACAGTTGGACCAATGCCTTCGCAACATAATATTGCTATACCAATACCCACTACTCCTCAAGGAGTCCCAGTAAGCCAAAGCAACATTGAATTTGATTTGCCATTTGAATTAACACAACAAGGATGGAGGAAGTTTTGGTCAAAAGAGAAAATCGTCCATACTTTTGGAATAGACTTTCTGGGGAGAGTTTGTGGGAAATGCCTGTCTTGAAGCCACAATTTGATCCTATTACAGATCCACTTGGTATATGTGCAACTCCGCCACCTCCAGTTGCACCATTGACAAATGGACCGATTCCAATGACCAAAAGAAGATTGTCAGAAGATGTTAATGGACCTCAGGCTAAAAAATTCATTTTAGCAGGCCCTTGGGACTTAGATGTGCAGACGAACGTGATAATATTGGAACGACCACCTTCGAGTTATATGCACTCACATCCTGAAATAGAGGCTTATCGTTGCAGTTTTCTATCAAAATTGAGACAATGTTACCAGGAATTATGTCATTCAAGGGAATCTATAGATGCCCCAAAGGATTCTTTCAATAGGTGGCTCATGGAAAGGAAAGTTATCGATACAGGTATTCAAGACTTTCACAAACATCATAAAACTTTAAGTTGTTTTTGAATACTTGGTATTTCGAAAAAAGGTATTTCTTTAAATTGAAAATTTGTAGAGAAGCTCATTGTAAATTACTGAATAAATGAATTGTTGACATCAGTTTGATGAATTTCAAAATTCTTATTGGAATTAAATAAGATTATTCCATTAAAATTCAAACATTTGAAATGTATCTTATTTCTTAGATGGCATTTAACTTTCGATATTGGATAATTACTCAAAGAGGACATTTCTTTTCAGATACCGTTATTACTTATTGATTTTGATGTATCAGCTATTATATGGTCATATGAAAAAAAATTAATGTTCCATTGGTTGTTACTCATTCCAATATTCACATAATTTAATTCATGATTTGTGTGATATTGTATGATATGATAATTTATTAAGAAATTTTTTTATTCAAAACCTCGAGATAATAAATATTTTGGGGAGTAGTAATATTTTCAATAAATTTCAATAAAAAATTTCTTCAGAGTGAAACACCCATTGGGAGAATGATCCATATTATTTCATTATATGTCTTTTTATTGAGGTAATAATTCTTATTAGGAATTATGTTGTATTGATAAATGGTCAAAGTAAGAAATTTTGTGAATTTCAACGTTGGATAACTTTTTGAATTATTGTAATTTATTACAATTATGTAAAATCTGAAAATTTAATAAATGTAATTTTCTGAAAATCAGAAGAGAAACCTCAGAAAAAACATTTTTGTTACTATGAAATTAAATGAAGAAATATTCATTGTGTATCTGTATACTAGGTGTCCAAGGGAAATGGGACATTAAAAGTATATGGAGAAAGGAATGACCGATTGGAGAAATTTTTTGTTGTAGTCTTGAATGTTATTCGAACTAAGTTCCGAAAATATTTTCAATGCTGTGGCATTTCAGGTTATATCGGTAGTTGACACATTCTTTGTTATTTCAAATGGCATAATGCATGTTTCTATTTTTTTATTGTAGAAAATTAAATTCTGGACACATTTTTCTCATACCATTGCCACCTGAGATCAACCGAAAGGAAGATATGAATTTTTCAATCGGAATTTTGCGATTTTTGGTTGTCTGCTAGAAGGCATAAAATACTAAAGTTCAATGTCGATTATATCTAGCTCGTTGTAAGTGAAGAGGTTCATTCAGCAGAATTCAATGCATTTACAGGATTCACAGTATACAGGGTGTTTTCAAAGCATTTGGAAAATCGTAGTACATTCTAAGGTACAAAAGTCCGTTTTTCCAAATGAGACTACCTATTTTTGCACACACCATTCAACTCATAATAGTATTAGGCATCGATCTGATATGGGATATCCTATGCCTAAAATGCATCGTTTACGAGTTATTCGCGATTTATTTTTTTTATTATTATGTAAACAATAGAAAGCGGCCAAAGCCGATGAGTCTATTGTATTTCAGCTATTTGAAGTAAACTACTAAACGAATAAACAAACGACAGGGTGAAGCACCGCAGCAGACAAAATAGAATCACGAAGCACAACACAGTCACAGGAAGGACACACCGTTCAACACCATGCTCAGTTCTTGGTCCAATCTGTTCTTGAATATATTTTTATTAGGAGATCTTATTGTTGATTCACTCAGGCTATTCCAATCCGCCACCACTCTGTTTGTCAGAAAATGCTTACGAGGGAGCAACGCACATCTTTCTCTGGAGAGTTTTTTAGAGTGTCCTCTTAGCTGATAGTTTGTATTGGGCACAAAAAGGATCTTATAAGTTTCTATTAAGTCATCTCTGGATCTTCTACTTTTCAAGGTTAGTAGTTGAAAAATTTCTAGTCTTTCATATGATGTGGCAGACAGCTCCAATGACATTCTGGTTATTTTTCTTTGAACCCTTTAAAGTTTTTCGATGTCCTGGACAAAGTATGGGTTCCAAACTGAATGTGCATATTCCAACCTTGGTCTAATATAGGAGAGATACATTTTTTTATGAAGGATACCCACTTATCTGAAAACGTTCTCCTCACGAATTTGAGCCATTCACCACCTGATTTATGTGAGCCTCCCACCTGAGGTCTCCCCGAACACAAACGCCCAGGTCCCTCTGAGGTTCAACAACTGATATTGCACTATACCAAAAATTACGATTTTTCGCGAGGACCAGGAAATTCTGTCTGTTTCTTTCAAAATTTTAGAAAGACTTCTTTATCAGAGGTTAGAACCAATCATTGACAGAGCTCTGTCCACTTCTCAGGGAGGTTTTCGAAAAAACTGGAATTGTTCTGATCAGGTTTTAGGTTTATCCAGTTTCTTTGAGACAGGATTTCAGGGTAAACTTAAAATAGGCGCTGTATTTGTAGATCTCTCTTCGGCATATGACACAGTTTGGAAGGATGGTTTAATTTATAAACTCTTTGAAGTAGTTCAATGTGGAAAAAAAAATTGTGAAGTTGATTGAAAATATTTTATCTGATAGAAGACTTCGAGTTTTTATCGGTGAGAAAAGCAGTAGACTTTACACTCTAAATGATGGCCTACTTCAGGAATCTGTTCTTGCACCTCTTCTCTTCAATTTATATATGTCTGACATCCCTGAAACTTCCCCTACAAAGTTTATTTATGCTGATGATATTGTTTTGGTTTTTCGACAATATCACTTCGAAAAAATTGAGCAAACACTGACTTCCGATTTAGAAATTCTGAACATTTTCTTCAAAAAATGGCGTTTATGTCCAAATCCTTCGAAAACTGAGGTTTCTTGTTTTCATCTGGATAAACATGAGAAAGATAGGCAACTAGGAGTATTCTTCAATCAATCACTATTAACTCATAATTTCACTCCAACACTGCTTTAGCTTTAGTATATTCAGCTGCAGAATATTGCTGTCAGGTGTGGTTGAATAGTGCTCATGTCAATAAGATTGATTCTCAGTTGAACTGTTCTATGAGAGTTATAAGTGGATGTATCAGTTCAACTGCTTCACATGGCTTCCAGTTATTTGTAATATAGTTTTCCCATATTCGCAGAAAATTAGCTCTTAAATCATCTTGGAAAAAGTATCACTCATTTCTAGAAGTTTTTCCGATAATACACGTTCTTCAAAATCCACCTAACCTGAGATTGAAATCTAGGAAACCTATTTGGTAGATTGACTTTTTGCGTACACCGGTGAAGGCTGCTGATCTTTGGAAAACTGAATGGCAGGAAGTTGATGTTTTCAATAAAGTTCTAATAGAGGATCCTTCCAAAAGAGTTGCAGGTTTCGATATAAGTAGGAAAAATTGGCGAACATTAAATCGTGTCAGGACAGGACATGGTCGTAGTAATAGTATGTTGTTTAAATGGAATACTGAAGAAAGTTCAGCATGTGTATGTGGCGCAGCTGTAGAAACAATAAGAAACATAGTCCTCGATTGTCCTATTTATCATTTTACGGGTGGTTTTTAAGAAATTCATTCCGTTTCTGATAATTTCATTAACTGGGTAGAGAACTTCAAGCCTATTTAGGAGATTAGTTTTGAATCTTGAGGTTATTATGGGCTACACCCCCGAATGGTGTATGAGATGTTCCCTGTTAAAAAACAGCGGAGCATTAGTTAAGATAAGGCTAGAACTGCTCCCCCTCAGGGCTTTATTCCCATGGTATATGAGATGTTCCCTGTTGAAAATCAGCGGAGCTTTAGTTTAAGTTCTTAGTTAAGGGAAGGGCTGCACCTCATAGGGCGTTATTCCCATGGTGTATGAGATGTTCCTGTTGAAAAACAGCGGAGAATTAGTTTATATATATATATATATATATATATATATATATATATATATATATATATATATATTTTTAATTTAATTAATGAGTTTTGGGGAAATTTACACAAATTTGAGTTTCTATTATAAAAATAACTCCTGTAGCAGTTTTATGTTAAAAATTTAGTTGAATGTTTTTATTCTAATAGTACTTTTTTCAATTTTATCTTCAGTAATTCAAAATCTTAGTAGTAGTGTTATTTATTATTATGACGTTTGTTCATTACGTATTTTAAATTTTTTCCACAAAGTATACATAATTTTTTTTCTAGAGGATTTTCATTTTGTCCATTACTTCTTCTATTTGTCTTTTGAAACTAACACCATCTACGTTTTTTACTTTCAACTATTTTCAGTGATCCTTAACCTGATCATCTTGCAAACTTTATGAAATAATTCATTCCAAAGTTTTATAAACATCACATAATAAATTTATTCATCACTAATGAACCTACAATAAATAAAGAAATCCGTTTTATCGGTATACCTATACACATCTAACCTAACTCAACATGCTCATGACTGAAAAAAAATTGAAAATAGTTCTTAAAATTTTTTGTTCCTAAAACTCAAATTTGTGTGAATTTCCCCAAAACACAAAAATTCAATTAAAATATTTCGAATTATGGATCAAAAATTGATAGGCATTAATGTTTGACGATGAATTTCTCGTAAAGGCTCAACATAATCGAAAAATTATAACAGACCATTTTGTAGAGCAGTAAATTTTCTACGAAACTATGAGTTTCATGACTCATAATGATTTTTTTCATGGAGTTATAAAATTTATAAGAAAGAAAAAATTTACGAAAAAATCGTAAGTGTCTAGTTTTATAGAACATTCAATTTCCTACGAAATCTATAAAATGATATAATCTTTCAAGTAGTTGGAAGCGAGATATCAATTTTCTATGTGATAATAAGAAAAAATAGAAAACTGTAAGACGGAGGGCCATTCCGTTACAATTAAGAGCTCATACTTTGAGAGACTTCCTTAGAGGTATCTAGGAATCACATGAAAACTAATGTAATCCTTGCAGACAAACCATATTTAGATACTATTGAAATTTACATAATGTTAATTCAATTTATGGGCCACTGTTTATTATTTTAGTATAGCACCATAATTGTATGCGTATTGACTACTTTTTATTTTCATAGGTTTCGACCCACTTCTTCCAAGCCAGTGTTTCCCAGAAATTTCCGTGGGTATGTACAAAGAAATAATAAATGATATCCCAATAAAATTGGTGCGACCGAAGTTTACTGGTGACGCCCGAAAGCAACTGTCAAGGTACGCAGAAGCTGCAAAAAAAATTATAGAATCTCGAGATGCCGAATCGGAAAGCAGAAAGGTTGTGAAGTGGAACGTCGACGAAACTTTTCAGTGGCTCAGGAAGACTGTTGGAGCTACTTACGATGATTTTCAAGATAGACTGGCGCATCTGAAGCAACAATGCCAGCCGCATCTAACTGAAACAGTAAGACTTTTCTATATAAAGTCATTTTCAATTTGGATCAATGACCTTTCCCGATTCCCCTACTTTAAAATTCCCTGTTGATTCAGGTTGTGGTATGTATTCATTTCTTTGTTAATATAATATAGTATTATTTTATTATTATTACCATTATAATTTATCTATTTATTTCACCTGTGGGGCTTTTGTGTAAAGAAATGTTTCTTAATTGTTCTTAAGTTGCGCTTTCGGTGAAGAAGGATTTGTATGTGGACGTTTCAGAGGTTTCCGTGTTTTCCTTCTACCAGGTGGCCTAAAAATTCATAGGCTAACATATCATATGGCGGTACATATAGCGACCCTTCGAACCTCTCTCTGTAAGAATTTCTTCGTTTACAGGACCGCTGAGCTGTGGAACTCTCTTCCGTCCAACATCTTCCCAACATCCTACAATTTGGCCCTCTTTAAAAAGCGTAAACTGTACAACTCAATTCTTCCCAGGTGCCCACTTATGTGGTGTAACAGGTTCGCCTATTTCTGGAAAAGGCGCATAAAAATAAGTAAAACACATTTTTTTGGTAAAATTCAATATTTTTATTCAATGCAGTCACCTTCGAGGGAGATACAGCAATTGTAGCGATCAATAATTTTTCGATGCCATTTTCATAATAAGATTTCTCTTTAACTTCAAATTAGGCTATAGTTTCGCTGATTACCTGTTGATTAGTCTCAATTTTTTTCCAGAGAGCATTCTTTTCAAGTCTCAAAACAGAAAAGAGTATCTGGGGGCGAGATCTGGTGAATAAGGTGGATAGGGAAGTAATTCGAAGCCTAATTCGTACAATTTTGCCATTGTTTTGATTTATTTGTGGCAAGGTGCATTGTCTTGATTGAATAGCACTTTCTTCCCATCCAAATGGGGCAATTTCTTCGTGATTTGGTCCTTCAATTGATCCAATGTAGCTGTTTATCATCTGGCCCTTTTTTAAAGTAATCGATGAATATACACACACCACAACAATTGTCGCATCACCTGGTATTCTGAATTCCACAATCCATTAAGCAGCTCGATCGCAGTTTCTTTGTCAACATATGTTTTGGACATATGAGAGGAAAAAAATCTTATCTATGTAGTAACATTTGTTTCCATATGATCTCAAACGTCTGAAACAAGAATGAGTTTATTTGACTATCAGTATTCATTCAATTTCTCTTCAGTTTTCACGCTAAATTAAAGTTTTCTGTGTTTCTTGTTGGTAAGAATTGTAACATTTCTAGAGGAGGGGCGAAGCCAAGGTTAGGTGACTAACTTGTTGAATGTTAACCAAAGCACTATTTCAAGAGCAATTAATCGGTACCACGAAACAGGGGAATATGGAAGAAGGGCCGGACAGGGAAGAAATCGGATAACAACACCAGTTGATGATTGTTGGCTTCGTTTAACTGCACTAAGAGTTCGGCACTGTACGGCTAGAATGCTACAAAATGAACTTGCACTATCCAGAAATGTGAACAGGCTCAGAGAAGACGATATCAGACCACGGGTGGCTTCTACCGGCCCGCGTCTCACCAGAGAGCAAGACTTCAGTTTGCGAGGGAACATGCAAATTGGGGCATTTGAGAATGGTCGAATGTTCTCTTTTCCGACGAGTCCAGGTTCTGTCTAGTATCAAATGATAGACGCATGCCTGTATAAAGACGACCCGGGGAACAGTATCAGCAATGCAATATCCGGCAAACCGAAAACTTCGGAGGGGGCTCAGTAATGGTGTGGGGAGGCATTTCTTTTCATGGTCAAACTGAGTTAGTCCTAGTGAATAATGGAAGAATGACAGCGGCCCGATACATCGCAGATATCCTTGAACCCCATGTTGTATCCTTTTACCCATTGATTGGCGAAAACTTTACTTATATGCATGATAATGCTCGGCCTCATGCAGCTAGAGTAGTTACAGAATTTCTACAAAATGCCGAAATTGATATTTTAAGATGGCCAGCCAGAAGTCCCGACTTGAATCCCATAGAATATGTTTGGGACAACATGGGGTGGCAAATTCAGCAACGTAGCATGCCTTGTAGAACATTCCAATGACTAGAAAATCTGCTTCCTAAAATTTGGAACTCAATAACTTAAGAGTACATCCAAAATTTGTTTGAGGGGCTTCCGAGACGTATACTGGTAGTAATTAGGGCCCGGGGAGGAAACCCTCGATTTTGAAAATGATTAGTAACCATTCGATACTAGTTGATTGGTCTCTTCGCGAATGTTTGAAGATGGTAGAATTTTTTAATTTTTCATTAACTCGAAAAGTGTTGATATTTTCCATCATAAACTCATCTCTTTTGAATGATACCCTCTTATTTTACACTTCTGAAAGTTACCCAGCGACTCTTGAATGACCAACCTGAAAGTTTATATAGTATTGTCGTAAAAGTAGGGTGATGCGACAATTTCTGTGGGGAGTGTAATACCCTGTGCATCTCAGAAAACAGATGTCATAACCTTGCCAGCTGACTGCTGCGTTTTTGCACGATTTGAATACAGTTCACTTATTTCAGTCCACTCGCCTGATTGTCGGTTGCTTTTTGAATTGTAATAATGCTCTCAGCTATCTCTATCAATTTCATTTTCGATTATTCAGAACAGTTTTGTGTCCTTTTTTAATGTTTTCTTCTTTGATAGCCTATTTGGGACGTCCACTGCGTTCATCGTGTATGATGCTCATATCACCTCGTTTAAACTTTGCAAACCACCTTTCCAGTGATTTTTCTGGCTCAGAATGCGAATGATGTTTATCAAGCCATGCTTTGACTTCTACTGTATTTTTTTTTCATCAAAAAGCAATGTTTAATCAACACACTCTTCTTCTCTTCTATCCATTTTTCCAACAATCATGAAAGTTGATTCACTTTCAGTTCTATTTCTCGCGAACCAATGGTCGGAAGCCGAAAACTTTTTACTCGAGTCTACTTAAAGTTAGGTTAGGTTAGTGACAGTAGTAACGCCATCTGTATATCAGCCTACGAAGTTTTCAGCCCACCTAGTAACACTAACACAGCAGTGCACCAAGATCAATTTGGACCAAATTCCAAATCAAACCCTCCTATAAATCATAATATCCATGATTGACTCGTTTTTATCAGTACCCATCAATTCCATCAAGTTGGAAGATATAGAACATAATACCCCATTACTTTCTAGACCAGGATAGACTCAATTTGCATTTCGGCCATCGTCGACAAGAACCATAATAGCAGTGCATGTAATCTTATAAAACGAGACTATAGCTCGTTTTTGTTATGAATTTACCAATGTCGTATACTTCAAATAGGTAATTGATTCCGCCGTAACTACGCAATATTTAATAATGATGATAATGAGAAATTAAACTATGTATTATACTATCACAAGAGACTTATTGAAAATCAGGATTGCAATTTCGGTCTCTCGACCATTTTCAGCTGACAACAAGTACTGAACTAAAGCTGACAATACATACATACCTAAACAGGTAGATACAAAATTAATAAGGGTGCAAAGAAGAGGTAATAAACGAATTATGAAGAAAACAGGAATTATTTAAAGATATCGAACATGGACGAATCAGACGGGACATACAGGTCGTTCAGAAAATTATCTCTGTGTGGAGTTTGTTGGAGTTTGAAAATTTCTATGGATTCTAAGAAATCTAACTTTCGTCCTTTAGGTATTCTGTTAATAATTTGAGGTTGATCTATTGGTGGAAAATGATGGCTATTTTTGATACATTGTGAAGCGAAAATAGATTCGTCGGTTCTCTGGTTATTGTAATCTGATTGATGCTCTCTGTATTTAGTTTTGAATGAACGACAAGTCTGACCTATATAGACGCCTTCACAATCCATATAGGACAACTTGTGAATTCTAGTATTGTCAAATTTATCAGTGTTTCTCTTAATTATTGTAAAATTCTTGGGAGAATTTCTTGTGGGTTTTGAAAACTACTTTTTTATGCTGTTTTGAAATGACATTTGCAATCTTTTCGCTGATAAGGCCAAAATATGTTGATGAAATGTATTTATCTGTACGAGTTGATTCTCTGCTTAGGTAAATATTTTGATATGCTATTTGTGTTTGTTTCTTTCTGATCATTCCGTTTATTACATTTGAGGGATAACAGATGTTCTCAGCTGTTCAATAATAGTTTACACTTCCCTGGACATTTTTTCGGACAATGGCAGAGGGAAAGCCCTATGAATCATTGAATTAAACGCAATGTATTTATGAGATTTTGGTTGTGTTGAGTCATAAGAGGTGCAAATATCAGTAAATGTGGGTTTTCGATATATCTTGAAACTTAGTGTATCATTTTTATGAGTGATTGTTAGGTCTAAAAATCGAATCTGATTATCGACCTCTCTCTATTTTGAATTTAATTTTGGGATGTAAGTTAAAAATTGATCAAGTTGTCTAGCTGTTCCTATAAAACATAGTATATCATCTACATATATATACCAAAAATGTACTAATTCTGATTTGGAGGAATCGAATATGATATCTAAACAAAAAAGTTGAAAATTCAATTTTCCTATCAGAGGTTATCAAAATAGTCCGAAAAATGAAACCGAAAGATACAAAGGACACATATGGCATGTCAACTAAAAATCATACCATACATCGCAGAACCCATTAGTTTTCTGATAAACAAGTGTTTTGCAGAGGGACTTTTTCCATAACAACTGAAAAGAGCAAAAGCGGTTCATATATTCAAGGCAGGAGATCCAAATTCATCGGATAACTTTCAACCAATATCGATTCTACCTGGAGAATCAAAGATTTTTGAATCGGCAATAAAAGAAAGACTGTTGGATTTCTTCGAGCGATTTAGTGTTTTATGCAAGCAGCAACACGGTTTTCTGAGAAAGAAATCGATAACAACGGCACTAACTAAGGCAACTAAGGTCTTAGATGGTGGTAAAAAACGAAAGTTGTCATCCTGCGATCTGAGCAAAGACTTCGACAGCATAGTCCATCAAATTATGCAGAGAAAACTGAACTACTACGATATAAAAGGCGTAGCTCTAGAACTCATAAAACGCTATTTGAGCAACCGATCTCAGCAAGTGTGGTTCCAGAGTGGAAAATCACAGTGGCGAACGATCAGCCATGGTGTACCACAGGGGTCCATATTGGGCCAGCTATTGTTTGTCATTCATGAAAATGATTTGACAGATAATGTGACATCAACTAGCTCAGTTCTTTTTACCGATGATACAAGCTTTTTGAATGTGGGCACTGATATAAATGAGGTGAATAACCTCTCCTCAAATACGCTTGAAGAGGCGAAATTTTGGTTCGATACAAATAAACTGAAGATGAATGGAACAAAAACCCTACATCTAATACTCGAAACAAAATCACAAATGAATACTCACCTTCGGTATTTAGGAGTCACCCTGGAACCGGAAGTTTGCTCTTCACATTGAAGACCTAGCGCGTAGACTCTCGTGTGCCATCTATGCCATCCGTAGAATGAAGCAAATTGCTGGTGAAATATCTGCTACGAGAGTAGCAGAATATTCCTGAAGCTAAAATATGCTCTGTGAATCGTGTGCAACGTTCGAAGAAGGGAAAGCTCCAGAAACCTGTTCAGAAAAGAAGGAATACTTACCTTGGCATATCTTTTCATACACGCGTGCATACTTTTCATTCATGATCACAGGCTTGACCTTCCAAGAAATAATTTCAATCACACCTACTCCACTAGAAATGCCGGAAAATTTGTAATACCTTTCCACAGAATAAATACAGCATAACTCAGTATAAACTACACCGCAATGAAAATATATAACAAGCTCCCTGAGGAGTATAAGAAAATGAAGAGACCACTGATGCAGAAAAACCTCAAAAAAAACATATCGAAATCCTACTACACGCTAGATGAATATTTCAACGACAAAAATTTCTAGAAGAACTTATTGATAATGGAATTTTACCAAGTAAAAGCCTCCCAAATTCAAATCTAAAAGAACTTATTTAATTATTTATTTAATAGTTATGTATGTTGAAATTCGTACCGTTCTTTTATGATATCTATTGTTTTTTTGACTCCCATGTAATTTCTCGATGGGTCAAATCGTTCATTAATATAATTATTGTACACTAGACTTGATGAACAATAAATGAAATGGAATCCATACAGGAAAACGCTTACGAGAATCATTATATTACAAATTTTGTCTGAATGTCACAAGAAATATTAGACTCTAATGCATGTAACTGATAGTAATAAAAACAATGATTTTCAGGTTCGACAGTCCGTTGAAGGAATTTGTTTGAAAATCTACAATTTATCATGTGAATACGCGAGAAAAGTGAGGGAAAAAACTAATACAATTCTCAAGGAACAATCTATGGAGCTACCTCCACTGATGACTATACCACATACAAGAAAAGTATGGTGTTATCCAATACAGTTCTCGATACCTTGTCCTCGATTACCAATTGTTGAATATTTTCCTGACAGAGATCAGATGTTATTGAGATATCAAAATGATACATTAGCCATAAATAGTACGCATCTGCAAAAACTTGTAAGTAATGGTTGGGAAAATAAGTTTCTACTTTTAATAGAAGGGAAAAAAGATAACGTTTGTTCTTTTAACTTAACACTTCGAAGTGAGAATTTTACAAAAAATAATCTTTTATATAAAAGTTCTTGACCAAAAATAATTTGATTCAGAACGAAGATGAAGTAAAATATATTTTATACTTTCCACAATTTTATTCTCACAAACACGATCGGTTTTGACCGTCAGGTCATTTTCAAGTGGTCAACTACATGAAATGAACTCACTTATATAGGTACTAGCCTAATTTGATATTTTAAGTAGTGGAGATGTATTAATGTCTAGCTGGCTGTTAAGGGTGATTTTATTTGGGTTTTTACAAAGTTTATTGATATCCATACATTCCAACATATTTTCTTTCCTTTGTCGCAATTATGAAGGATTTTTATATTATCTAATGTTATTGAATGTTTTGTCTTTTTTATATGTTCACATATTGGAGAATTTTTGTCAGAGGATAAATGTTCTTTAAATCTGGTTTCGAAATACCTACCTGTCGGCCCAACATAAGGTACCGTACACTCATTGCAAGCAATTCTGTAAAGTTCTGAATTTTTTAATTTGTCTGTTTTTTGTTTAGCATTGAATAATAATTTAAAAAGTTATTTATGATATTATTTATCAAAAAATTGACATCGCAGAAAATATATTTTTTAAACATTTTTCTAAATACTGTTAAAAACACATTTTCAAAGTTTATATAAATATTCATTGACTGGCCCTGGATTCCGAGGTATAAACTCCACTATATGTTCAGGGTTTCCAATATACACACACCACAAAAATTGTCGCATCACCTTGTATTCTGAATTCCAAAATCAATTAAGCAGCTCGATCGCAGTTTCTTTGTAAACATATGTTTTTGGATATAATCTTTTCTGTGTTTCTTGTTGATTTTCGAATCTTTGAATTTATTGTAATGGCTGCTGAACGTCCTGGACGCTTTTGGAGTGATCATGAAGTGGTAATAATTGTAACACTTCTAGAGGAGGGGCGAAGCCAACGTTACGTGGCTTACTTGTTAAATGTTAACCAAAGCACTATTTCAATAGCAATTAATCGGTACCACGAAACAGGGGAAGAAGGGCCGGACAGGGAAGAAATCGGATAACAACACCAGTTGATGATCGTTGGCTTCGTTTAACTGCACTAAGAGTTCGGCACTGTACGGCTAGAATGCTACAAAATGAACTTGCACTTTCCAGAAATGTGCATATTTCATTGCAAACTTTCAGGAACAAGCTCAGGCTCAGAGAAGACTATATCAGATCAAGGGTGGCTTCTACCGGCCCGCGTCTCACCAGAGAGCATCGAGTTGCAAGACTTCAGTTTGCGAGGGAACATGCAAATTGGGGTATTCCAGAATGGTCGAATGTTCTCTTTTTTTTGACGAGTCCAGGTTCTGTCTAGTATCAAATGATAGACGCATGCCGGTATACAGACGACCTGAGGAACGGTATCAGCAATGCAATATCCGGCAAACCGAAAACTTCGGAGCGGGCTCGGTAATGGCGTGGGGAGGCATTTCTTTCCATGGTCGCACTGAGTTAGCCCTAGTGAATAATGGAAGAATGACAGGAGCCAGATACATCGCAGATATCCTTGAACCCTATGTTGTACCCTTTGGCCCATTGATTGGTGAAAACTTCTTTTTGTATGCATAATAATGCTGGGCCTCATGCAGCTAGAGTAGTTACAGAATTTCTGCAAAATGCCGAAATGGATATTTTAAGATGGCCAGCCAGAAGTCCCGACTTGAATCCCATAGAACATGTTTGGGACAACATGGGGTGGCAAATTCAGCAACGTAGGATGCCTTGTAGAACGCTCCAACCACTAGAAAATCTGCTTCCTGACATTTGGAACTCAGTGACTCAAGAGTACATCCAAAATTTGTTTGAGGGGCTTCCGAGACGTATACTGGCAGTAATTAGGGCCCGGGGAGGAAACACTCGATTTTGAAAATGAATAGTAACCATTCGATGCTAGTTGATTGGTCTCTTCGCGAATGTTTGAAGATGGTAGAATTTTTTAATTTTTCATTAACTCGAAAAGTGTTGATATTTTTCATTATAAACTCATCTCTTTTGAATGATATCTTCTTATTTTACACTTGAGTTACCAAGCGACTCTTGAATGACCAAGATAAAAGTTTATATAGTATTGTCGTAAAAGTAGGGTGATGCGAAAATTTTTGTGGGGAGTGTATCTTGCATTTTTCCTTTATATTGGTCTTCACTGAGGCATATGATGCTGTTACCTGTATCAGCTTTTGTTAAAATGAGGTTCTTGGATTTTTGATGATATGGATTTTATTGTTTTCGTGTAAATTTGCTTCTTGAGTTGAATGTTGGATTCTTCAATTATTTCAGCAACCTTATATTTATGGGAATGGGATTGTTGTTGATGTCTTTGTGCTTCTGAATATTTAGCTCGGCTTGGGCTTCAATAATTTCTTTAGTTGATTTAATTCTATCGTTCTCTGGAGTGAATTTTAGCCCTTTCCTTAACAAAGCTCTCTGTTTTTTATTAAAATTACTGTTTGATATGTTGATAATGTTGGGAAAAAGGTTGTATCCATTATTTCGGGTAGTGCTGAATCCGTGACTAGTTGCTGGGTGTTTTGGAAAGAGTATTTCTCCTTTTCTAAGGTGGAAAGTATTTCATTCGAATTGTCGTATTTCTTTTTCGACATCTGACTAATTTCTATATTGGTTTTATATCAATATACAATCAAATTCGATATTATGTAGGGTGTAAGGTAAGCAAGTTCACTTCCTGTAGTTAACCACTTGAAAATGACCTGACGGTCGTGTTTGTGAAAATAAAATTGTGGAAAGTATTATATGTTTTACTTCATCTTAGTTGAGAATGAATTTCATAAAATAAATGAATCTTCAATATTACTCAATTTGATTCATCTTTTATTTCCTTTCTTAGAAAATTTTTGTCGCCAAAAATAATTGCTTCATTTTCCATATTTACTTTTGATATTTCTCTACTAAGTAAAAATAGTTATTCATTATATTTGGCAATAGTTATTTTATTTCATCGAAAATTTAAAATGAAGTAAATTTATTTCTCTTATGTTCAATTGCTTGCATGATCACACACTAGTGATATTAATTAACATCTCAAGCGGAATTGTTTGAAAAAAAAATACAGTAACTCCTTAAAAACCAGTGTTTTTAACTTTGAGTACTTGGTAACTCTTTCAGTTTTTATACAACATTCATTCAACATTACAGGAGCATCTATATAGGCACAGTTGTTTCGACGATAAAAAATTTGAGCTATTTATACCAAGAGTTTGGGTGATGCTCAAGAGATATGCCACTTTTTTGGGTGTTAATCCCACCGCTAACACTGCAAATCTAGATGTCCAAGACACGCAAGCTTCCCTTCCAGTGACAGTATTCGAATGTTTGAACAGAATGTTTGGAGTTACATTTGAGTGTTTTGCGTCTCCTCTTAACTGTTATTTCAAGCAGTATTGTTCTGCTTTTGGAGATTGTGATTCGTACTTTGGCAGTAGAGGGTAAGTTAAAATTTCCGAAATTTATGCATTATACTTGGTAACAGGGGTTTTATTGGCTCAATATGAAAATGGTTTAGAGCAGTGGTCTTCAAACTGGTACGCGTACCCCTTTGGCCAACAAAAAATGAAATAACCCTTTAAATAAATGAAAAACTCCAATAATTATCACAAATATCCATATTGTGGCGGTGCTAACTGTAAGTTGAAATTATAACAATAGTTGACGTGCACGCGCCACTAAGGCTTAGTCATCGGCTTGTCACTGCACTGCAGTAATATTGCCTGTTATTACAAGCTCGGTCTCAGTATTGTGTTATTTTTGTGGTGTGTTGTGTTATTCTGCGGACACTCAATCCTGTTCAAACAGTATGTCAGTGTATTGAGTCAGGTACGTAAGTAAATTTTACTATAAAAATTAACAATGGATAAAGGGCTTCTATAGAGAAGACCTCATGAAGATCTGAATCAAAATTCTGGGACATCAACTTCAAAAAATGAAAGTAGACCTGAACGTCTTGTTACTAAATGAAATTTTATCAAACAATTCTATGAAATCGCTATTTCGAAAGCAAACATGAGAATTTAGTCAAAAAGGAGTTACAGTACTTTGAACGTCTTTTGGAAGATCTTAAAAGTAGGAAATACACGACAGAACAGTTTTCTGGTACAGAACAAAATGAAAGTGCTCTAAAAGCTTCTTACAAAGTTAGTCCTTTGAATGCGAAGGCTGGTAAAAATCATACTATTGGCAAAAATTTATTCCTCCTGCAGTAGCAGAAATTGTTTCTTGCATATTTGGAGAGAAAGCGGCAAAAAGAATTAAAACAATTCCATTATCAAATGATAAGGTTTCAAGGAGGTAGCTTTGGTACACACCTCGATGAAACCATGGATGTCGCTGGGCTAGTCCCACTGATCGTATTTGTACGTGGCATTTTTCAAGATGAATTATTTGAAGATATTTTATTTTGTAAGACACTTAAAACATCGTCAAAAGGTGAATATATTTTCAAGTTGTTAGATTTTTTTTTTGAAAACCAGCTTGAGTGGAAAAAGTGTGTGTCAGTGGGTATGGATGGTGCTAAGGCTATGAGCGGACAGTTCACAGGGCTTGTAGGCCATATTAAACAGGTTTTAACTGAGTGTAAGTTCAGTCATTGTATACTTCACCAAGAGGCTTTGATGGCGAAGCACGTTCCCTGATGAACTTGAATATGTTCTGGATCAGAGTCTGAAAACTTCATAAAAACTAGGCCTCAAAAAACTCGTTACTTTAAAATTCTATGCCATGATATGGTGAGCCTTCATGACTTGCTACATAATGAGGTACGATGTTTTGTCCGGTTTATTTGAATTCCACAAAGAATTACATTATTTTTACCGAACAAAAATTCCATCTATCTTCTGTATTTACTAATTTTGAATACAAAGAACTGTCAAGCACTGTTGTCAAATTTCTTGTTGGATTTTCCACCACTTACTTATGCGAAAAGAGTTTCTCAAGTTTAACCTTAATCTTAAAGTAAATTTAGGAACAAACCAAATGTTGAAGATGATTCAAGATTGTATTTAACTAAGTTCGAACCCAATTTTGATAAGCTGTGTTAAGGAAAACAAGCTCACCCTTCTCTTTGAAAGCAAGCGCTTTTTGTTTTTAAATTTTGTGTGTTTGTTTTAATGTAATAAAAATGTTTGTAAACAATATCTCTTTAATTTTATTTAAACATGATGCGTAAAAGGGGTACAGTGTCTGAATAGTTTGAGAGCCACTGCTTTAGGGTATTATGCACAAAATTATAGGCTATGAATGTATGAAATGTTTATTTACAATATAACAATTGTTTTATTGTGATATTTAGTTTAGAAATGTAAAAGTAAATTAGTGGCAGTTCTATTACACTTTGTGTTATAGAATTTTTGGCAACAATATTTCCATAAGTACGAGCAGTGATCATCATGTAACATTTCTTCTCTTCATTGCGTCTAAATCTCGGAGAAAGCCCCATACTTCACTGTAATCGACCAGGTTAATAGGAAATTTATGCCAGTGACTGAGATGGACATATTTGTTCCTAAAATAAATGTTTAAATTTTCCAACTCTTTTTGCACAATTCGTCTATAATTTACCCCATCATACTTTTTTTCTCATCATACTCTATTTGATATGAAGTTATTTGCGGAAGTAGGATTTTTACTACAATAACAATGAATTATTTGTCACATTAGTTTTACTAATAATTGAGGATTCTTGTGACAGAATCGATTTGGTTTTCATGTATTTTTTTTGAGTTCGATTGAATCGTAACTATATATTTTTCTGATGCTGTAATTACATACTATTCCAGTTAATTATTATCCTAGTCTCAACAGTTTCCTCGTCAGTTGTGATAAATCTCAGATTTAATCGTTGAGCCCATTTTAAGAAAAACTGAGACTAATATTTCATCTTCGTGTTCACTTCTACTCGCAGTTTGTTATAAACACTCTGTGTTTGGCAACACCGGTATTTGTGCATACTCATTTTCTTTGACACTTAATTCGTTAGTGTAGAACTTCATTTTTTTTCCGCAAAAGTAACTCTGAAATGTAACGCTGAGCGTTCCGTTTCCTTCCTCAAGTTCCAACATAGGGCTTGCCTAGTTTTTCAATTTTCGGTCTGTTTTGTTCTTGTATACGCCCTAAGTGAGATATCTCAAGTCGTTGCCAATTGTTCTGTCACTGACGCTGTCACGTGATGTACAGATGCGTGAAATTACTGCGCTTGAAACGAATTCAACTTATGAGTAAATATCTAATAATAAGTATTATTAGTTGGAGAGTAGAGTTAAAATGCTTATTATAAATCCACTTATAATCTAAAAACTTGAGGCAATCCAGTGTTTTCATATATGAGTATGTACAATGTACATTCTGTCAAAACAGTACCGGGAATTATTTGCAAAGTACTGCAAAGACTATCGTACCATTAGCTTAATGTAATGTGATATATTCTAGGTGTATTATCTTCAGGAGTATCTTTAGTACGCGATACTAAAGATACTTCTGAAGATAATACACCTTAGAATATATCACAAATGTGAAGAAACCCTTAGCGATTCTCAGTTTGAGTTTCGGGGTGGCTTCGGAAAAAGAAAAGACCTTTTTAGTATCCAAGTTCTGGTACAGCGTTGTCGTGATGTTAATGTGTTCGCCTGTTTTCTTGATTACGAAAAGGCTTTCGACACCGTGAAACATAATGAGCTAGTTGACATAGTAAAAGATCTGGGATTGGATGGCCGCAATATAGCTAACGTTCTTTCGCCACTGCTTTTTAACCTGTATGCAGAGAGAATATTTGGAGAAGCGCCTGAAAGATTTGCAAGAACTCGTAACATCTGTGTCGGAACACAGTAAATTAATGGGAATAAAACTGAATGCGAAAAAGACCAAATGGCCAGCATTAAGTAAAAGACACATAGACTGCCAGGAGAAACTTTTAGTTGTGGACGAAGTTATAGAACGTGTTGCCTCTTACAGAAACCTGGAATGCCATATAAACAAGGATTGGGACATGGCACATGAAATCAGGATCTGTATTGAACAAGCTAGACGATCATTCACAAACATGAAAAAAGTTCTTACCAGTAGACAGCTGAAGGTTTCCCTCAGGATAAGATTATTGCGGTGTTACCTATTCAGTATCCTATACGGTTTCGAAGCGTGGACCCTTACAGAGGCCATTTGTAAGAGACTGGAAGCCTTCGAAATGTGGGTTTATCGAAGGATGTTAAAAATTTCATGGACCGACCGAATTAAAAACATTGAAGTCTTGCATCGACTGAATAAGGAAGCAGATGTTTTGAATACAATCAAAAAGAGGAAATTGGAATATTTTAGTCATGTTATGCGTAACGGCAAATACAATATCTTACAAATAATAATTCAGGGGAAAATCGAAGGTTACCGCGGGCCAGGCCGTCGTCGAACATCATGGCTTAAGAACCTTCGCCAGTGGTTTGGACAAAGTACGACATCTTTAATTAGAAAAGCTGCCGACAAAATTCAAGTCATGCTTTTGATCGCCAACACTCTAGGTGGGCATGGCACGTGAAGAAGAAAAATTATTTGAAAAATCGCTTAAAACAATTGTCAAAATTTGTTATTGGTACTAAGTTGGCATCACTGTTTTCTATATTGACGCCCAGCTTGAACGCGATCTGTCATTTAGTTTGCTTACAGTGCTCGATTTTATCAGTTCTCATAAATCTGTTATGCGATTTTCACAATGGATAAAAATATCGAACAAAGAATTTGTCTCGAATTTTGTATTGCAAACTAGTTCCTAAAGACCTGAATTTTATTCAAAAACTGAATGGCACGATGGTCGCTGAAGGCATGCTAGAACGAGTCAATGCCGACTCCACATTAGTAAAACGCATTGTAACTGGTGATGAGACATGGATTTATGAGTTTGACATGCAAACCAGTCAACGAGCTTCGCAATGGCGCCTTCCAATTGAACCGAAACTGAAAAAACCACGTCGAAGTCGATCAAAAGTCACGGTAATGTTGACTGTTTTCTTTAATTATCGCGGTGTTGTTGACTCGGAATTCTTGACGGAAGGTCAGACGGTAAATAAAGAATATTACCTGAGCGTTATGTGGTAATTGAGAGAACAAATTCGTCGAAAAGGGCCAGATTTGTGGAAAGAAAACTCATGGATTTTGCTTCACGATAATGCACCATCTCATAAGGCTGTCAATGTGAATCAATTTCTGACCAAAAACACAACAAATACTATCGAACAACCACTGTATTCACCTGATATGGCACCGGCCGACTTTTTCTTTTTCCAAAACTCAAATTACCACTTCGAGGTACCCGTTTTGAGTCGATAGAAGATAAAAGAAAAATAAATATTTTGTTTCATTGACCAATTCCCGGTACTTTTTCACAGAATGTATTCGTAAACTGTCTACTTTAAATCCATAAAATCTACATTCTTAACTACAGCAACCAAAAAATTACCAATTTGTTATTCTTTTCAGGCCTTTCTTGCAATTGAAGGCTATATCAGGTTCTTTCGAAGTGCATCCGCCTTTTTGTGAAGAACTGTTAGAATCAACAGTGAACCATATGGAACGCTTATTGACAGATAGTCCGGAACCTCTTAGTTTTATTGTACTTATGCCAGATTATAGAGATCCCACACTATCTGCCTTAACGAGAATTGAGAGTAGCCCATTTAAGAGGAGGCAAGTTACGATACCAGCATATGAACATGAATTTCGACATGGTTTTCAACATGTTCTCACCAGGTAAGGTTTTGCATACATAACAAGAATAAGTGGAATGTTTTTCATTTTCTGAAAACAAAGTGTGGGAATTATAGTAATTATAGGTTTTGTTACAAGTTTATAATTGTGGACTTTATCAAGGAAAATTATTTTTTAATTACTAAATTATCTGAAAATCCTCCAAGGAGAACTAGTTTTCAAGCTTGCCATTTAGAGTCATCAAAAAAGAGCTATAACACGGCAATATTGATGTGTATATCTCAGCATGGAACCAAAGGTTGCCCTTTTTACTTTCTTATGGACTTATTAGTATCTTCTTCATGCACGGTGCTTTTATCGGCAGCACTCAGGCTCTTTGACCGATTGTTCTTGCCGCGTTGTGTTGTTAACAGTTTAGCAAAACTTATTGATGAAGTTTGCAAGATTGTTGTAGGCAGGCTCCTGGATCATCTGGGCACTAGGCGTTTCAGTGCCCAATGTGTCCAGTCTGGTCGCTTTATGAGCGGGACATTCGAGGTGTATATGTTCCGTTGTTTCATCATTTTCTAGGCAACCACGGCACTGTGTGGTTTCCGACAGTCTCATGACGTGTAGGTGTTTATTGAGTTGGTGTCCCGTCAATAGGGCAATACCATCCCAATAGACTTGTCAAGGGACAATAGTTCATGTACTCTCTTCTTTGATTGCGGCCCTTTTATGAGCCTCTTTGACTATCTCAGTCCCGAGATGCCTGCCTAATAGTTCAGGGCCTGGGTGGTTTTCCAGTTTAGAAAGAAGGAGAGCATGTGGGTCCATGGGATAGTCTGTTCCATCGGCCTAACAGCTGTTGCCATTTTGGCAAGGCTATCTGATTTCTCATTCCTGTCGATACCCTGATAGGTTGGGCATCAAAGCAGAGTAATTCTGTTTGTAGTACTGAGATGTATGTATGTACTGTAGATGTATGCGTCTCTAGTTCCTGTGTAGGTTATTCTGCCACATCGGAGAATGGCTATACTTCTGCTTGTGTAACGGTGACGTTGTCTTCTAGAGCAGGGGTGCTCAAACCGATCGCAAGTGCTTTTTGAGTAGATCTCGAGAAGAAAAATTTTTTTAATAATTAGGTAACTAATTTACAAAAATTCATTACGTAATAAAAGAACACTCTGGTAGCGCCAAAAGGCGGCTTTATCAAGGGAACGCGCGGTACTTGTGAACGAAAGCCGCGTTTTTTTATTCTTGCCGCTTTTCTAGAAATTTCGAGCGGCGCGTTTGACGAGAACATTCCAGACTTTCGTTCATGCCGATTTAGATGTTGCGCATGCATTTTGAATTGTAACTTGAAGGCAATACTATATCGATACAAAGTTTATTATTAAATAGTACAAAATGAGTGCAGTGAAGAAATCTAAAACGTATCATTTTAATAACGATTGGGAGGAAGAATTTTTCTTTTGTATGGCGAAGGATAAGTCCATTTGTCCTATTTGTCGTGCGTCAGTTGAAATACCTAATCGTGGTAACTTAGAGAGACATCATAAAACGGTTCATAAAAACTATGAAAAGGACCTTCCGCCACAGACCTAATTAAGAAAACGAAAAGTACGTGATTTGATATCTTGTTTGAAAAAAGAACAAACCATGTTTACAAGACCAGCCAAACAATCAAAAGCTGCTACGATTGCCTCATTTAAAATATCTCATATATTGGCGAAACACAAGGCGCCATTCGATAATGGATCGGTTGTGAAGGAAGCATTTATTGAAGCGGGTGAGACTTTATTTGGAGATTTTAAAAATGAAACAGAAGTCATGTCTGCTATTAGAGAACTTCAGTTATCTCGTCCGACTGTCACAAGGCGTATTGAAGTCATGCATCAGGACATGGCAGATAAACTAAAACATGATATCATGAAATGTACATACATTTGTTTACAGTTCGACGAATTCACCGATATGACAGACACAGCCCAGCTGTGTATTTTTATTCGGATAGTATTCAATGACATGTTGACTAAGGAAGATTTTTGACAATCATTCCTCTGAAGGGGAAGGTATCCGTGGCGAAGATATATATGACGTTTCCTTCAATTCTGTAAAAAACTACAAGCTACCAATATATTAATTAGTGTGCATTACAACCGATGGAGCACCAGCAATGACTGGAAACAAAAACGGTTTTGTGGCATTGTGTCGAGCTAATGAAGATATCCCTTAATTTTTTTCATTCCATTGCATTATACATCAACAAGTTTTGTGTTCAAAAGTTTTAAACACGGGTAAAATTATGGGCATTGCAACAAAAGTTGTGAATTCCATCCGGCTCTTTAAGTGGCAGTTGGAAGATAGGGAGTCAGCTGAACACCCTGATTTAGTTTTTCACACGGGCGTCAGATGGTTGAGTCGCGGAAAATTCCTAGAAAGGTTTCAAGAAATATTGCCCGAAATAACAGCTTTTCTAGACGAAAGAGATGATGACACTCTGATGTTGAAAAATGAAAAATGGCTGACTGATTTGGCATTCGCTGCTGTCATCACAATGCACTTAAACACCATTAACTTCACGGTAAAGGAAAAACTATTATTGAGATGATTAGCGCAGTAAACGCATTCAGAGGTAAAGTACAACTTATGATAGATCAACCGAAAAGAAAGGATCTGAAACATTTTCTGTCTTCGAAAGCAAGGATTCCTCAGTTGCATTATGATACGTATGAGGCTGAATTATCAAATATTTTGGGACAATTCGAAATGCGTTTTTATGATTGCAGTAAATTGGCAAATATAGCATCGTTTAAGAGTTTTCCTTTTTCACATAAAAACATTGATGAATTAGCTACTGAAATAGCAAGTCAGTTTAATATGAACTCATGTTCCATTGCAAATGAGTTGGTGCAGATTATATCAGATATACATCTCAAAGCTACAGTATCTGATACAAATTTCTGATGTTTTATATCTGAAGATAAATATCTGAATCTAAGGCAACTGACGGCAATGTTTGGGTCAACTTACTTGTGCGAGTTCATTTTCTGAAATGAAATAATTGTCAAAATATCGCAATAGACTAACTGACGATCATATGTCATCATGCTTGCGATTAGCATTCAGTGGTTACGTACAATCTTATGAAAAGTATGCTGAGGACATGCAGTGCCACGCTTCAACATCCTAAGTCACTCTTTAGTTAAGTTTAACACCATATGTAACTCTTTTGTTTTGTAACAATCAATAAACTCGCAATTTTGAATCACTATGAGTTTTTTCATTGATATTACAGAGAAGAACCTAACTAAACCTAACCTAAACCTTGATTGAAATAATGTATCGTGTATGTACGACAACCCTGCATCACACATACTTGAAGCCTCTCAGAGTCGATCGTAAATAGTCTAAAAATATTGAGGTAGATCGTCAGCAGTTCAAGTTTGAGCACCCCTGATGTACTCGATTTCCTTTAGACTTCATTATACCCAAAGGCTTTGTCTATGCCCAATTTCAATTGGGTGGAGGACGGGTTTTCACTCTGTAGACGCGCCAGCATTTGGTATTTATTAGTGTCGTATACTTGTTTTATAAAAATGAACTCTTATTCAGACATCAAATCGTCAATATGTATATGTTCACGAGTGGCGATGACATCTATAACGGTCGCCTCTTTGGAATAAAAATGCATCGAATTTTAAATTTCAGGTCAGAACTGAATGTACGTTCTGTGCATGGTACTGTAATCATATGGTTGCAAAACACGACAGGCTATCAAAGATGGGAACCTACGGACGAAAAAGTGCAGGCTCTCCTTGAAGCATTCAGGCCGGGAAAAGAAAGAGAAAGAGATCGACAAGAATTGTTAAGTCCAACAAGACAGGGTAGTACATCTGACACAAAAGATACAGTGGTACATTGAACCATTCACCAAATATAAATGTAAAATTCTTCTTGCAATTTTGTGTATAGTTTATTGAGAGTGGCATTTATATTTTTTATACATATTTTATTTATACATTATACAATTGATTTCGGTTTCTTGTAAAAATTTAATATTTCTAAGAAATTTTCTATTTATACATTATTTCGTTGTAAGAAAATATTCGGTATTGAAATTATTTTCCTCTAAATAGAAAATTTATAATATTTTCGAAAATTTATTTGATTCATTCTGATTTTTGCAATTTTATGTCGCCCTATATATCAATATTTGGAATGTCCTTTCAAATAAACGAATTGATCTCATTTGGAATTATTTTGGTAAATATGGTTTTTTTCTTGTTAATCTCTTGTTTGATTTAAGGATTAGATGGGAGATGTTAATTTTATGTGTTTGAGTTTAAGGGTTAAGCATTGAAAGAAATGTAGAATGAGATAGAAATATTTCATTTATATGTTAACTTCATTCTCCAAGATGCAATGCATTCTTAAGTTATATTGTCCACTGTTTATTTCTTTAAATTAAATTGAGCACTGTTTATAGACTTGCTCTTCAAATTCTCATCAAATAAAATTGCGCACAGTACTTAATTTCACTATGACAAAAAAGTGAAAAAAACCGAATAAATATTTCCTTTGGTGAAATGTTACAATCACCAATTGAAACTTCCTTTTTACAACCAGCCCTGAGTAAACTTGTTCTTAGATCTTGAAAAAGACATAACATATTCACATTTTCATCATATTCCAACTTGCGACAGGGGTGGTTAAATCGCCTGATCTGTCAAAATCTATGTATTAAAAAAAATGGAATAGAAATTTTAAATATCGACTGAAACATTTCTTTCTATAATTGGCCCTAAAGAAAAACATTTAAATGACAAAATGTAAATAGCTTTAAATTAAACAATATTGTTTTTGAACATCCGTATCTATCAAAATTCTTTAGATTAATTAATCTTGATTGGGTCTCTTGAAATCTATTGCTGAATATTGTGCCTTCAAAATTTAGTTTAGTTTTTGAACTAATTAAATAATTTTATACCTGATACGAATAATAGCGCTTTAAGATTAATGCAGATTAGAATAATCCATTGTTGGCTAGGGTTGGTCAAAAAAACCAAATTTTTTTTTCGCTTGGTACTCTTAAAAATAGGTTCGGAGACACCTCTAAGAAAGTCTCTCTAAATATGAGTTCTTACAGTTTTCTATTTTTCTTATTATCACATAACAACAAAAAATATATCGTTTTATAGATTTCGTAGGAAATTGAATGTTCTACAAAAGTTTCTTACGATTTATCCGTTTAAAAGATATTAACGGTTGAAGTTTGATTATTTGAAGGTAAATTTTTCCTTCTCGTGAATTTTACAACTCAATGAAAAAATCATTATGAGTCATGAAACTCATTATTTTGTAGAAAATTTACTGCTCTACAAAAGTAGTCTCCTATAATTTTATGCGTTTTGGGGTAATTTACACAAATTTGAGTTTCTTTTATAAAAGTTACTCCTATAGAAGTTTTATATTCAAGAATTTAAATACTTTTTTCAATTTTATCTTTAATAATTCAAAATCTTTGTCGTGTTGTTAGTTATTATTATGACGTTTGTTCAGTGCGTATTTTGAATTTTTCTTCCACAAAATATACATACAATTTTTTCGAGGAATTTTTATTTTGAAGTCCATTACTTCTTCTATTTGTTTTCTGAAGCACCATCTATGTTTTTTACTTTCAACTATTTTCAGTATCTACCTGTGTAATACCGTATTTTCAGTGATCGTGAAACTGATCATCTTTCATACGTAATTAAATAATTCATGCCAAATAACTCTTTTAATCATCTAACCTATACAAAAATTTCGGAACATAAATTACCAAAAGTCAAAGAGGTTATGAGTGTGTTTTTCTATCAACTTAAAGTTTGAAAGTATTCAATCAAACAAATGCGAAAAATTCAGTTGAACAGTAATAGAACTGTGGAGAACAAATCAGATCCTAATTAGTGGACCCCTAAAATATTGAACAACATATCGGAGTTGATTGGTAAATGAAAAAAGTTCTCGGTAACAGCGAATCACTTGTCTTTTCTTCTTCCAGATCAATGTTTTTCGTATTGAATTGGAAATAAAAATGTTATTTATTCTAATTGAAATTAATCATTGCCTATATCTTGAAAAAAAAATGCATACATTTTGTTTCAATGCAGCCAACATGCTCATGACTGAAGAAATAATTCTAAAAATAGTTCAAAACATTTTTCTGTTCCTAAAAACTTGTGTAAATTTTTCCAGAACTTATAAATGCAATTAAAACTTTTCGAATTATTGATCAAAAAGTGGAAAAATTGATGGGCATTGATGTTTGACGATGAATATCTCGTAAACGTAAACTATGAGTTTCATGATTCATAACAATTTTTTCATCGAGTTATAAAATTCATAAGAAAAGACAAAATTTAACTTTAAATAATCAAACTTCAACCTTGACATCTTTTAAACGTTTATATTCAATTTCTTACGACATCTATAACACGATATATTTTTCAAGCAGTTGGAAGCTAGATATCATTTTTCTATGTGATAATAAGAAAAAATAGAAAACTATAAGGGGGAGGACCTTCCCGTTACAATTGAGTAGTCATACTTGGAGAGATTTCTTAGAGGTGTCTAGGAACTTATTTTTCAGAGTACCAAAAAAATTATTCATTATTTTTGACCAACTCTATTGTTGGCACATTGTTCTCCAGTAAAATGAAATATAGCAACATATTTAACCAAGTTAAAATATCACATTACTTTGTAAATCCAGTTCCACTAAACTCTTATAAATCTACTTAATTGTAAATATATTTAGTGAACGTATTTCGTTACGTTCATATTCTAATATTTGTTGATAGATTAAGAAACATTAATTTTATAGCGCTCTCTAGTTTGTATCTAATTAAAAATGATTGTTTTTCTGAATTCGTACCTGAAAATTAATTTTGTTGTAAAATTTCTTTTCAGAATTGTCCGAATTTCGAACGAATGTATATAAAATATTCAATTTGCTGTAGGTATATTGTTTCATACAAATTGTGCATTAAGATATTGCTGAAGAAAATAATAATCCATTATTGTGTAGTATAGGGTGGATTTTTATTAAAAATAGCAGAATCGGAATTATTGTTTTTTTTCCTTCTGAATATCCGAAGTATCAGTGATCCTTTTCTTTATTTGTTGATGATATTTCTATTTTATTCTATAGATTTGATATATGGTGTCTCGACTTAGATAGAAACATTTTTGTTCAAATAGTACACCTAGAATATTGTTTCAATATCTTGTTTCTTCTACTATTTTCTACTTTCATTCGGCTAATTGCTCATAGATATGATATCACTGATCATTTTCCAAGTTTTTATCAATACATTTCATAAAATTTGGTTAATTCGAAATTTCTTGAGATGATTCATAAAAACAAGAAATTTTATGAGAACTACATTTCAGTTCCTCTTCATCAATTGTTCAAAAATCAGATCAAAATATTTATTATGAGAAAAATGTGAAAACAAAAATTTTTCTTTAGAACCTTCCTTTTCCCTCTGATAAGGACTTCTGGAGTGACTTTGAATGGATTTGATTGTTGATAGCTCGCCATGATGGAAGAAGTGGTGTCTTTAGTGTCTCTTGACCTGACATAAAGGATATCCCAAGTTGAGTGGCCTATAAGACGTTTATGGAGAACTAATAATGGTATCGCTCTGAAATTTCGGTAGTTGATTACTAATAGCAGGAGGAGGGTGTAGTCGGCTTATGCTGAGGTCAAGACGGGCGTGCCGCAGGGATCGGTCCTCGGACCGATTCTGTTTATATTATACATCAATGATTTGGCTAATGTACTACCTTTAAGGCATATACGAACGACATCTCTGCTTTTGTTTCTCATAATTCCATCGAAGCTGTAGAGAGACGATGCGGTGAGGTCCTATCTAACCTATTCGACTGGTTCTGCTCTCATGATTTACATTTGAATACGAACAAATCTCAGGCTGTCGTGTTTCAGATGCCTCAGAAACGTGAATTAGGACTCATTTCTTTGACGGTTTATCATTCTGGATTAGATGTAACAGATTCCGTGATATTCCTGGGCATCACGGTAGACCGATTTCTGTCCTGGAAGCCTCATTGCGTAGATTAATGTATGAAACTCAATAAATTTGCTACCAGTTTCGATCCTTGCGCTATATTTTGACCATTAATCAGTTGTTGAACCTCTATCACGCCGAGGTAGCTGGCAAACTGACATATGGAATGAAGTTTTGGGGCGCTTCTGTTCTGTCTTCGAGCGTCTTTATCTGTCAAAGAAAGATAATTAGAATTATAGCCGGGTTCCCCTGGTTTCTCATCCAGACAGCTTTTGTTGACCTAGAAATTTTAACTGTGCCTTCGTTATTCATTTTTGGATGTGTGTTCGTGCATATGAGAATTGTCTTTATTATTACTGAAACTCTTAAGTGCACGCCCAAAAAACCTAAGGCAATGGCGACTTTATTATATATCGTTATCGCCTCAATGTGACTGGTAGGTCCACTAACTTTTACGGCCCTAGGCTTTTTAACAAATTGCCTTTATCTATTAGGAATTGTACTAGTGTTAAGAGTTTCAAATCTGAGCTGAAGATGTTTTTGACACAAAAGTCTATTTATTGTATCAATGATTTTTAACTTAGAGTTTAGATTCTTGTGTTATATTGTCTACCGTTAATTTTCAATTTTTATGTAATATATCTACTTACCCTACCTGACTCATTCCTACAAATTATTGTAATTTCAAGGAAATAAAGAATACATAAATACTAGAAAGTCCACAACTCTATTATTACTGGCCCTTTCAAATATCTTACTGATATTAGATAAAAGTGTAATGGGCCTATGATTTCCAATTTGATCTTTCTGTCCTTTTTTGTAAATAGGCCTAACATGTGCTTTCTTCAATTGATCAGGGAAGATTCCAGAGGTGAAGCATATATTTATTATGAATGCCAATGGTTCAGATATTTCTTGCGCTACATGCTTCAACAATTTGGTGGGTTTTTCGTCATATCCATGTAGTTCGTATTTTTAAGCGAGTGTTGTTTACTTGCAATGCATTAACAGGATCGAACATGATACTGTTACAAACTGAACTTACTGTCATTTCCCTCTGTGTAGTTTTTGTGCCATTCTTCAAGGCCTATAAGACGTTTATGGAGAACTAATAATGGTATCGCTCTGAAATTTCGGTAGTTGATTACTAATAGCAGGAGGAGGGTGTAGTCCGCTTATACTGAGGTCAAAACGGGCGTGCCGCAGGGATCGGTCCTCGGACCGATTCTGTTTATATTATACGTCAATGATTTAGCTAATGTACTACCTTTGAGGCATATACGGATGACATCTCTGCTTTTGTTTCTCATAATTCCATCGAAGTTGTAGAGAGACAATGCGGTGAAGTCCTATTTAACCTATTCGACTGGTTCTGCTCTCATGATTTACATTTGAATATGAACAAATCTCAGGCTGTCCTGTTTCAGATGCCTCAGAAACGTGAAATAGGACTCATTTCTTTGACGGTTGATCATTCTGGATTAGATGTAACAGATTCCGTGATATTCCTGGGCATCACGGTAGACCGATTTCTGTCCTGGAAGCCTCATTGCGTAGATTAATGTATGAAACTCTATAAATTTGCTACCAGTTTCGATCCTTGCGCTATATTTTGACCATTAATCAGTTGTTGAACCTCTTTCACGCCGAGGTAGCTGGCAGACTGACATATGGAATAAAATTTTGGGGCGCTTCTGTTCTGTCTTCGAGCGTCTTTATCTGTCAAAGGAAGATAATTAGTATTATAGCCGGGGTTCCTCCTGGTTTCTCATCCAGACAGCTTTTTGTTGACCTAGAAATTTTAACTGTGCCTTCGTTATTCATTTTTTGGATGTGTGTTCGTGCATATGAGAATTGTCTTTATTATTACTGAAACTCTTAAGTGCACGCCCAAAAAACCTAAGGCAATGGCGACTTTATTATATATCGTTATCGCCTCAATGTGACTGGTAGGTCCACTAACTTTTACGGCCCTAGGCTTTTTAACAAATTGCCTTTATCTATTAGGAATTGTACTAGTGTTAAGAGTTTCAAATCTGAGCTGAAGATGTTTTTGACACAAAAGTCTATTTATTGTATCAATGATTTTTTAACTTAGAGTTTAGATTCTTGTTTTATTGTCTACCGTTAATATTCAATTTTTATGTAATATATCTACTTACCCTACCTGATTCATTCCTACAAATTATTGTAATTTCAAGGAAATAAAGAATACATAAATACTAGAAAAGTCCACAACTCTATCATTACTGGCCCTTTCAAATATCTTACTGATATTAGATAAATGTGTAATGGGCCTATAATTTCCGATTCGATCCTTTTTTGGAAATAGGCCTAACATGTGCTTTCTTCAATTGATCAGGGAAGATTCCAGAGGTGAAGCATATATTTATTATGAATGCCAATGGTTCAGATATTTCTTGCGCTACATGCTTCAACAATTTGGTGGGTTTTTCGTCATATCCATGGAGTTCGTATTTTTAAGCGAGTGTTGTTTACTTGCAATGCATTAACAGGATCGAACATGATACAAACTGAACTTACTGTGATTTCCCTCTGTGTAGTTTTTGTGCCATTCTTCAAGGCATGTGTCTGATTACGAAGAAGTTATTTACAGCATCAAGGGTATGCTTGGAGTTTCCACCAATCTCCTGAAGGATTGAAGTTTTTCTCTGTTCATTTCCAGCTGTCTGTTGTTTTATAATATTCCACGTTGCCTTACTTTTGTTTTTCGAGTTACAAAAATACTTTTCGTTTGCCATTTGCTTTGCCTTCAATGTTTAAAATATTGGACCCTTTTTTAAAATTTGTATTTTTCATTTCTTTCGTGTAAAACATGGTCTGGATGGAAATATAAAAGAACTTAATATGTTACAGTTTTATTTCTTCGTGATATAATAGGAATCATTTTTAACGCTGTGGTAACACAGAAATCTACTAGAAATATTTATGCTTTCTAACTAACAAATAGACCCGTTAATAAATTATTAAATCAAGACAATATTTATATAATTATACATTCTTACAATTATAATAGTTATACATAATGTATCTCGTATATTTCTTTTCTTCTGATGACATCACATTGAAAATATTAAAAATCAATAAGAGCGTGTAAAATTTTCTAAAAGCATGTTCTATATAATTTTTACAACCTTTAAAATTGCTTGATTCCACAAATATATTGAAATTTAGCTGAAAGTTATCTAGAGTGTGTTTTCGATGTTGTTACTTATATAATTGATGTGACTGCTCTGAGATACCATTTTTTTGATGCTTCGCAGAGCATGCAGAGGTGGGACATTTTCCAATTTTATATTGGTACCTTGTTATAGCAATTTCACATCATATCTTTCCTGACTGAAAAATTTGAATGGTTTGAGGTCAATGTCAAATTCTTTACCGCCAGATCAGAATATTCTCTTGTTTTATTCTTTGAGTATGAATATTTTGAGTTTTGCTAAATTAAAAGTAGTTTCTGAAGTTTCTCTTTTAGAATTGGGTAATCAAAAAATATTAATTCTTTTTGTCAGTTCTCTAATGTACCCATATGAACAATTTGATGCTGACATATAATTTATATATAATTATAGTAGTTCTTGTAAATATAAGATTGTATGCATCCTTCATTTACTTTGATGCGTTTTAGGTTGTAGAAGAATCTCTGATATGAGGCAACGAAAATTCTAAAACTTCCATTCAATTTATTTGGGGAATCTGAGATTTGTTAAAATTCGTCGGCCGTTTGGAGTCTTCATTGAATTCTGCCGCATTACAGTTAAAAATGGTTTAAGACTACTTGAACACGTTTCTTGTTGATATTGCTGAAAAGCTGTTAGGAAAATCGCACACAATTAAAACGGAACTAATAAATGGCAGTCTTAATATTGTATTGTCGATAATTTAAAATTCAAATGATATTCAAATTTTGATTCTCATTTAAAGAAAATTCTCATGTTGAGCACCCTTTCTTAAATAAAAATTACAATAAGTATGACAAAGTAAGTTGTCCTTCACGAAAAATTTTGGTACAAATTATATGATGAATTGAAAATTTTGATATGTTAAAATTAATAAATTTATGTAGATTAGTTCAGGTTTCAAGAAATCTACCTACATCACAATGAAAAGATTGACTAGATCAATTCTTAAATAGAAATTTCATAAAAATATGGTCAAATTTCTCTGAGGCATTAAATATTTCAAAAACCTTCATATTTCATACTTAAAATTAAATATTTATCCTTGAAATACAAAACAAATATGTTGAGATGTTTTGAATCATTAAATTTCGATATAAATTATTCAACTACAATGGTGTATTGATTTACTATCCATTATATGGAAGACTTCTCAACAATTAAAGTTGTAATCAATTATTATATACCTAATCATTTGTGCGTTGTTCTATTCTGAAATGACAATTTTATGTATCATGGAACGAGTACTCACATAGGGAGAAATATTTGTAAATTTGTAATTCTCTTTTATTTCGTTCATATAAACTTGTTTTTAACTAACTAACACAAATAGAATTTCTACTATGTTTTCACTATCAAGAAATAAATTAATAGATCATTGTTACCACGATTTTGAACTCTCGTGCATCGTTGGACAGTATGAAAACACAGTGACATGAAATATATATGAATAGAGTGTCATTTGGATTTGGAAAAACCACATATTATGACTGTATTTAACAACTAATGAAATTTGAGTTATTTGAATACAATTATTTAGTGTGCAAGCATGTAGGAATATGCTAAGCTTAGGTGCTTAGTTCGAAACCGAGTTCGAGTCATGGATGTTGTCCTTGAACAAAAAAGTGATTTTGAACAAAATATACATAGAGGTTGGGTACATAACCTAAAGGTAGAGAAGTGGCAGTTATCATTGCATGGTCTAGATGAATGGTTCGGAATCCACTATAAACTGTAGGTCCATAGAGAAACAACAATAACAACAACAAAGATTAGGTTAACCGCCTCGGTAGCTGCACGGTTAGTGAGCAAGTACGTAGCAATATGCTTAGCCGAGGCCCCTGGTTCGAATCCGGGTTCAAGTTATGACACAAAAATTGTGGTACTTGAAGAAGTCGCCTAAAGAGGGCATAGACTTCCGAAGACCAGATAACTTGTAATCCTTGAGGTGACAGTTATCATTGCACGGTCTAGGAGAGTGGTTCGGAATCCACTATAAGCTGTAGGTCCACTGTGTAAATAGGCTAAGTTCCCGAGCACATTGTTGAAAGACGAAGCAAACAAGAACAACAATCAAAGATTAGGTTAGGTTCCAAACTGTAAACGAAAATTCAGATATCAAAATAAATTCAGGAGTTTATAAATTATCTTGTCCAGACTGCAATAATTTCTACATAGGTCAGACTGGTCGTTCCTGCAAAATTAGATGTATAGAACATCAAGCTTCATTCCTCAAAAATAAACAAGATTCAACATTAGCTAACTATTGCATCCAAAGTGGCCACTCTTTTCCTGATATTGATAAATTGAATGTTCTACACATTGCCCCAAAGGGTAGGAAACTCCTTTACCTAGAATCAGTGGAAATATTCTCCACTCTTCGCCAGACTTCTTCGTTAGAGGCATGGTCTATCCACGGAATTCTTAGAATCCTACGATAACGCCACATTTCAAGGGCTGCAAGTTTAGTGGTAGTTGCCTCTATTAAGGTCCATGATTCCACGTCGTAAAGTAAGACAGAGAAAACGTAGCATCTGAGAAGTCGTATTTTTGTGGTTAAAGTTAGAGATCGGCTCTTAAGCACTGAGCTATTTTAAAGAACACTGCTCTTACCTTCTCTATCCTGCGAATGATCCCATTAGTCATTAAGTACAGTGCCCAGGTATGTGTATTTTGTCACTCTCTCGATTTGTTGTTGATTAAGTATTAGATGTTCGTGTGGGATTTGATTTTTGCTGATCACATGTATTTTGTCTTGTTGATATTAATATCTAGACCGTACTCCATGCTGACTTCTACCACTCGTGTCGTCAGTTGTTGTAATCCACTCACACTATCATAATATCTGGTTTTCCCAAATTCAAATAACGATCTATTCATATATATATATTTCATGTCATACTGTTCGCGTTGAGCGAAAGTTTTATAACTTTCTGCCATAACAGTGATCTATTAATTTAATTAATTTGTTGGTAGTAAAAACATAAAAATATTTCATTTGTGTTTTAATCATGCTTAACTACCAAATAGTAACGCCTAAATCGATACAGTGTTTTATTTGCAACTGATGACAGTATATTTTAAGACTTTGAAATTATTGTAATAGCACCTTCGCTTTTGATTTGAAGAAATGCACTCTAGATTACTGCGATTAATAAAATACGTTAAGCACCAATAATACTACTCGAAAAATTATAGAGTATGATTGCTCTATGTCTCACTATTACATAATGAAAAAATGTGATACCTTCAGGTTGATCGAATACGAAATGAGCAAAATGTATGTAGTGAGACATTGAGATAAGCAAGATACGAGTTTGTGTTGTCAGAAAATTCTAATTCAAATCGTCTTTCAACGATGTGATCTGGAACTTAGCCCATCTACACAGGTGGACCTACAGCTTATAGTGGATTCCGAACCACTCTCCTAGACTGTGCAATGATTACTGGTTATCTGGTCCAGGAAGTTTATAGACGACTCTGCCGAATTCAAAGAAATCGAACCGGCAGCCGCTCGTGTACAAACTGGGAAGCGTGTGATCTTCCCACCTGGCCATGGGCAGTGGTGGTTTCGTGAGAATGTCACCTACCCTGGACTTAAAAGTGGGGTTATGAGAAAATAAATAACTGATTTCACCAGAATGACTCCTCTATTCTGTTCAACTGATAAGAATCTCAAATGGTTAATTGATTCATCCGTTACTACGTGACAGCTAATCATGATGATAATAAGAAATTGCGCTATGTATTATACTATCATAAGAGTTTATTGAAAATCAGGATTGCAATTTCGGTCTCTTGGCCATCTTCAGCTGACAAGTACTGAACTAAAGTTGAAATACATACATACATAAACAGGTAGATAGATATTTATAAGGGTGCAAACAATAGGTAATGAACGTATTATGAATAAAGCAGGTATCATTTGAAGATATCAAATATGGATGCATACGCCGGGACATACTGGTCGTTCAGGAGATATCTCTAATGGGAGTTTGTTGGAGTTCAAAAATTTCGATGGATTCTAAGAAATCTAACTTTCGCCCTTTAGGTATTCTGTGGATAATTTGAAGTTGATCTGTGGGTGCAAAATGATGGCTATTTCGATACAATGAGGAGCGAAAGTAGATCGTCGGTTCTCTGGTTATTGTAATCTTATTGATGACCTTTGTATCTAGTTTGGAATGGACGATCAATAAACGCCTTCACAATCCATACAGGTCAACTTGTAAACTCCAGTATCTTCCAATCTATCTGTTTTATCTTTACTATTGGAAAATTCTTGGGAGAGTTTCATGTGTGTTTTGAAAGTTACTTTTTTATGACATTTCACATGAAACTATTCCAAGAATTTTTCAATAGTAAAGAAGAAACTGATAGATTTAGCAAAACTTGAGTTTACAAGTTGTCCTGTATGTATTGTGAAGGTCAGACTGGTGGTTCATTGGAAACTAGATACAAAGAGCATCAATCAGATTACAATAACCAGACAACCGACGAATCTACTCTCGCTTTACATTGTATTAAAAATGACCATCAATTTCCACCCATAGATCCACTTCAAATTATTAATAGAATACCTAACGAACGACAGTTAGATTTCTTAGAATCCATCGGAATTTTCAAACTCCCCATAGAGATAATCTTCTGAACAACCAGAATGACTCGGCATGTTGGTGCTTATTTGATATCTTTGAATAATACCTGCTTTTAACATAATTCGTTATGCTGTTTTTTGCATCGTTATTAATGTTAATATATACCTGTTTATGTATGTATGTATTTCAACTTTAGTTCAGTGGTTGTTGTCAGCTGAAGATAGCCGAGAGACCGAAATTGCAATCCTGAAATTCAATAAACTCTTGTGATAGATAGATAATTTATTCATGCATTATACAAAATATTAAAAGTATGTGCATATGTCAATTGGAAAATAGTTAAACAGAAATTTAACAGCAAAAAAAATCACAGTGGATAAATATAATACAAAAACACAAGAATAAAAAACACATCAGGTGGTAATCTACAGGCGTTTAAAATTCAATTTAAAATAATCTTCGATGTCACACAGGGTATTTTCTAATAAAAATGTTTTTATCACAGATTTAAATATTTTGTTTGACACTGATCTAATAGATAATGGTAGTTTATTATATAAGTTATGTGAAATAAAAAATGGACCATTCTGCGACCTGCTCAGTCTGGCAAAAGGTGTATATACATTCTCTCTGTTACGTGTATTGAATTCATGAATATCACTGCGTAATTTCATTGAATCGAAATTGTTATGAATATAACAGAGGCATTCTAGTATTAAAAAACTGGGCAATGTTAAAATTCCTAATTGTTTAAACTTTTCTCTGTAGCATTCCCTATATCCTATGCGGCTAACTATTCTCAATGCACGTTTTTGGAGACGGAAAATTCTATGAAGTTCACTACCAACGCCCCAGGCCAAGAACCCATATTTTAAGTTGGATTCACAAAGTGCGTAGTAAGCTGTTTTAAGGACATTCAAGTGTTCTTCAAACTCCTCAGCCCAAAAGTATTCTCACTTAATGTTTAACAAGGTAATCGATATGGACCCTCCAGGTGAGCCTCGTATCCAAATAGATGCCAAGAAACTTTGCGCTGGAAGATTCTGCATGCCTCAGACTAAATATCACCTTCTCAGTTTTCCCAGCATTCATACCTAACCTATTTCCCGAGAACTATTCCAAGGCCCTCAACTGCGCTCTCAGCCAGCTCCCCAGCCACCCCGAGATCAGCACAGTCGACAGAGATTGTGGAATCATCTGTGAATAATATGCTCAGGCAGTCAGTCATGTAGTCAGGGAAATCATTAATAAAGATTAAAAAAGTAGAGGTCCCATAATTAAGCCCTGCGGTACGCCAATAGAGACTGTTTCCCTGTCCCTGATACCTGTTTGATAAGAATGATTTGATGAGATTCACACTGCCTCCATCAAAACCTTAGCGCCCAAGCTTGTCCACCAAAGCCGAATGGGAGACGCAGTCGAACGCCTAAGTAGAGTCAAGAAACAGAGACAGTGAGTACAATCCTTGTTCGAGACACCTGATAGTGTTTGTTATAAAAGTAATAATAGCATCGATGGTACTTCTCTTACGTCTAAAACCAAACTGAGCACCCGAAAAAAGAATGCAATCATCTGATCGCTCATAATCTTCACAAGTACTTTAGAGAAGACTGGTACCAAGGAGATAGGTCTATAGTTGGCAACATCACTTGCATCACCCTTTTTAAACAAAAGGATAACCTTTGATAACTTACGGCAATCGGGAAAAATTCCATTTTTCAAGCATCTATTTATTGAACAGGTAAGCGGGCAAATGACACCGCCAACATTTCCCTTCAGCAGCCTCATTGAGAGACCATAATAGTCTTTCGATTTGCTGTTTTTAAGTGAACAAATAGCATCTCTCACTGTTATAGGACTACATTCCTTGAAACTGAAATTTAAGTTATCTGGCACCTGTCTTAAAAACAGATTGTCAGAGGCCACATTCACTGTTGGAATGGAATCTACAACCCCACCAGCAACAGAAGCAAAAAAATCACTAAATTGATCTACATTAATATTCGAAACCAAATTTCTCTTTGGAGTTTTACGCTTTGCATTTATTATACGCCTCATGGTACTAGTATATAATACATAGTTTAATTATCATATGAGAATCTCTCTCTGCCTCTTTTATCATAGGTATAATGAATATATTGTATTTTAAAACATACTGAGGTTAAGAGAAATTGTTTTGAATGAATTAACTCAGGATATAAGGTAGCAGAAAAGAATAACTGGTTCCTCAGAATAGCTGATCAAATAATAGAGAATCTCGTTCTTTCATTCAGTGAACTATATATAGTAGAAATATATAGGATTGGTAACTCTTATATCATAGATCCAGCTTGCTAGATTGATGGATCCTTGACCAACAATGGTTTTGAAGGAGGAATTTATGGATCCAGACAAAATTCAAAATGCGCCATTACTGTAGGATATTAGATTTGAGACATATGGTCTTCTCTATTTGTTAGAAAGATCTTTGAAGATAGATATGTAACATCCATGGCATCTAAGTCAGTGACAGAATCGTCTATAAACTAATCAATGACTCTCAACATAAGAGTTTGGCGGATCAAACATTGGTTAGTGGTCACTTGTGTTGTTGACAATGACTGGAATACCTTAATTCAGAAGGAAATTGATTGCAACCATATTTTTTGTAGCTTCTTAGGAACTTGAAACTGTTGAGTTGATATCGTATTTTCATAGTATCGAGGTTTAAATAGATCATCAAAATGTTTATAAATAATCCCATAATTACGCAACAGAGTTTCAACTACTGGTTATTGGTTTTGTGATGATTATTTAAATAAAGTTAGCACACTTTATATCTCTCAGAAAATCATCTTCTTGTACTATTACCTTGAAGCTTATTTCAGCATTTTTTTTCCAGATGCAACAGATTTTGCATCAAATGTTAAGAAAAGAATTTTGTACTGCAACACATTGTTTCGTAATGTGGTAGAACTTCAAAGTCTGTGCGTTTTTAATAGAGTTTGCGTATATTCCTCAGTAAAAATTAAATTTTTAGAAGAATAGGAAATGAGTTATAATTTCAGTGTTTTTCAAATGATAACTAGATATGTGAATACTCCTCAATGATACTTTTTGTGCTAGTCATTCAGTACTATAATATTCATATATAAACTTAACTTATAAACATCGAGGATGATTTCTTGAAACTGTTCGTGGTGTTTTCATACATAAAGATCACAAATATAGCCTTAAAAAAAACAACATTGAATCAAATTAAACTTCAGACTCGTCTCTGAGATTACAGAATTTCTCAGACATAACCGTGAGGATTTGGTCGAACTTGGCATGTCTGTCTGTACCATCAGCGACGGCCCCTCGACTGCCCCACAAAAATTTCAGGTGAAATTCCGTCTGGAACATGCTTAGCGTAAGATCGTCTATTCTGGCGTCTCCCAGAACGATTTCTGCATTTCTCAGGTAATTTGCACTAGAATCAACATATTTTCTTGCAGCTTGCATGTGATTAAGTAAAGTTGTTAGTCCGAAATCTTGAGAGTTGTATTCTCGAAGTCCTATATAGCTAGTCGTAAGATGATTTTGGTCTCCAGTAACTTGAAAATCGTCTAGATTACGTTCTAATAGTAGTATGAATGGCAGTAAATGCGGTATTGTGGTGTTCGGTGCTTGCGGATTTGAGCAATTATTCATATTTTTCAACGTTGGGCGGAGTTTTGATTCGAAGTTGAACGCCACGTCGGTGTATTTTTGCCGAAGCATATGCCATGTGGTATGGAGTCTCTCGATCTGAAAGTAAATAATTATGTAAGCACATTGTTAACTCAAATTACCAACAGGGTTTAACATATTTGATAGAATATGATTATACAAAAATTAATAGTGTATTTTCAGTTTCATGAACTAATATACAGAAATATTCAGCATTTATGGAATAAGTAATGAAATAGCAGTGTAATTAGAGTAAATAGGCATTCAAGTTGATTTCTTGTAGGAAATGTAGTCCGTTTTGGAAATCATTCAGTTTGATCTCCAAATCTTGAGTTATATTTTCTACATACATTTTCGATGTTTAGGTGTAGTAATCTGAACAACTTAACTATTTGGATATTTTCGAAGAAAAATCTAATCAAATGCTTTCAATAGCGGAGGCTAATAGCTATTCTCAAACTGGAGCATTGCAGTTCGTGGAGTTCGTCTATCGTTGCCTTGATAATGGTCAATATGTTGCTGGATTGTTCTTTGACTTGTCTAAAGCGTTTGATAGTCTTGCTATCCAGTTTATATTGGATAAATGTTATAATCTTGGATTCAGAGGCGTGTTCTTGAACTGGATTCGTAGTTATCTGGAGGACAGAACTGCTTCAATCAGGGTTCACGACTCGTTCTCAAATGAACAGTACTGTAAATTAGAGTACCCCAGGGTTCTGTCTTGGGGCCACTTCTATTTCTGTTATTCATCAACGATCTGCCACCAAATTTGAAAAAATATTCTACAGAAAATCTAATATTCGCAATTTATTATCAAAAATAATCTGGTTGATACTGTTCGCTGATGACTCTTCCATAGCTATTACTGCTGAGACTCTTGAGGAGCTTCAAAAGTTATGCGAGCTACTGGCGGAGAGTTTCGTAGAATGGTGCCATTTAATGCTATTATGATCAATGTCAACAAGACGGAATGCATTCACTTCACTCTGTCGTCTTGTGATCAGGGTAGCATAACAATAAGGTATTTAGATACAGTCATCTCTTCGAAGGACACCACTAAATTCCTCGGCGTTCACATCGATAGGAATCTGAAGTGGAGTGCACATATCGATGCGATTTGTAAGAGGCTGAATAGTTCCTATTATGCCCTAAATAGAATCAAGAGTTCACTACCTCTAAGTTCCCTTGTGAACGTTTATTACAGTTTGGTATATAGTCACCTGTCCTATAATATCTTACTGTGGGGAAATTCCTCAGACGTAGGTAGAGTTTTCATCATCCAGAAAAGAATTCTGCGAATGATGTTCGATACAGCTCCACAATCTTCATGTAGACCGTTGTTCCTGAAGAATGGTATCCTCACATTGGCGTCTATTTTCATTTTGAGATGCCTCGTTTATATTAAAGAGAATGAAAGTAACATGACTAAACTTTCTAACTTTCATTCCCACAATACTAGAAATAAGGAAACATTATGTATCCCTAAACACAGAACTTCTAGATTTGAAATGTCGCCCCTGTACCAGGGTATCAGATTGTTCAATCATCTTCCACGGCATATACAGGGTCTAAGTGTAAATAGATTTAAGGTAGCAGTTAAGAATTTACTTTTAGCAAAATGTTTTTATACTGTGAATCAGTTTCTATGTGTTGATTTAGATAATGTCTAAATGTCTTTTCTATTGACCTGTCCTATACATACTTGTGATGTCTTAGGGATCAATAAATTATTATTATTATTATTATTATTATTCAATTCTAAGGGAATTAGATTGGTAACACAGGCTTCATTAATATGGAGTATACTTGAAAGTAAGTCATCTTTGCTATTCTATCTATTGTGCATCTGCGTTGTGTTTGATTTTATCTTTTGTGTTATATTATTTCATTCACAAATGGATTAATTCATTAGAAATTTTGAAGTAAAAATAATGGAAACAAGGAAATTGAAAATATCACATATCTTGGTCAGATTTTGAACAAAGATAAGGAAATTAAAACTTTCAGTGTATTACACTGCAATATCAGAAGCTTAAATAAAAATCGGGGTAAACTCAAAACTTATCTATCACTCATGACTATTCCTACCGATTGTATTGTCCTGTCAGAGACATGGTCAGTACATGATCTAGGTTTGATGGGAATTGAGGAATATACAGGCTTAAACAATGAGAGTAAACTCAACCAGAATGACGTTGTGGTCATTTATATCAGAGAGGGTCTCAGGTTTACATCAGAAATTATAGATATAGGAATTGTCAAGATGCTAAGGGTCAACATTCTTACTGCAGGGAAAAAATAATTGTTGATGCTATTTATCGATCACCAAATTCGTCTTGTACAGAGTTCATTAGAGACCTCAGTCATTTTTTCGAAACACAAAATATACAAAAAGGAATAGACGCTCACTTTTTTATGGGATTATTAATATCGACATTCTCAAGGAGACTGAAGATTCGGGGAAATATCTAAATATACCATACGAAAATGGATTTTCATCTATAATAAATGGTTACACTAGGGTCACGACACAGGCAAAATCATGCTTAGATCATATATTCACAAAAAGAAAAATACCAGAAGAAATGTTCAATCCTTCATTATACATTCAAGTATAACTGACCATGGTTCAACTTTTGTATAATTGAAAATAGGAAAAACTCTATCGATAAAAAACTTACAAATATAACTAAACAATACATTGATTACAATGAAATGTCTCAAAACCTGCTTACGGTAAGGTGGGAAGAAATTTATGAAAATGTAGATTTAAATGTGAAATGGGAAACTTTCATCAAGAAATTAAAAAAATCATGTTGTGAATTCGACAAAAACAATCACCTTGAAACACAAACATGGTCACTGATGGTCTTTTGAAATCTATAAACGAAAAAAATCGTAAGTACAGAATTATCAGAAAATATCCGGAAAATGAAGAAGCACTAAATTCAAATCTTATAAGAATAAGCTGCAAAATCTAATCAAACTAGCAAAATGAAACTACTACAGAAAACAAATGGAAAAACATGATAATGATTCAAAGGGACTCTGAAGTAAGTGATGAAGTGAGAAAGCGCGAAAGTATTGATTGCATAAGAGACTCAGACTACAGGATGATCGAAGATAGGCAGCACATAGTCAATGAATTCAACAAATATTTTGCTACAATTGGAAAAGACTGGCTGAAAAATGTGGTGTTAACGTAAAAGATAGTCCTCACAAACCACTCAGAAACCCTAATACAATAGCATTATGTTATGGGAATAATTAAAGAACTGAAAAACAATAAGGCTAGTATGGACGAGATAAAGGCAGAAATTCTCAAAAAGATAGCACCATTTATTTTGACATCACTCACGTATTTGATAAACGAAAGTATGAAAACAGGTGTGTTTCCTGGGACTCTCAAACATGCTGTAATAATACCATTGTATAAATCTTCTGACAAAACAGAAATGAAAAATTGCAGGCCATTATCGCTTATTTCCTCCATAGCAAAAATATTTGAAAAATTATTAAAAAAGAATTGAAAATTTTTTACAAAAATGTGAACTGCTCTCTAAGAGGCACTTTGGGTTTCAAAAGGAAGGTCAACACAGGATGCAATTGCTAAACTTGTTGCATTAATAACTGACGCAATTGACAAAGATATACCGGCCCTTTGCATTTTTGTTGACCTTGCAAAAGCATTTGATACAGTGGACCACTTGGAATTGCATGACATTGGAACGATTGGGATGGAGAGGGATTGCTTACGACCTAATGAAAAGCTATTTAACAGATATACGTCAAACAATAATAATCGAAACTGATGAGTGAAGAAAGATTTGTTACTTGCGGTGTGTCTCAAGGCACAGTTTAAGACCCGTTGTTGTTCTTGATTTTTGTCAATTACCTGTTTTCTCTGAATGTCGAGGTAAAAATAATTAGTTTTGATTATGATACTTGTCTGTTTGTAAAAGATGAATCATGGGATAAACATGAACAACTAGTAAAAAGTGAATTTACTCACGTCATGAACTATTTTGATCGAAATAAATTGACCATAAATATGGAAAAAAATAGTTTCATACCTTTTGCCAGTCTAGAAAATAGCTTACCATCGTATCACAACATATTAATTCACCACAAAAGTAACACTTTTATAATATAAATGTGTCAATTATCTGGGTATATACATTGACAGTTATTTGAGATGGAAGTTCACTCTTAAGACGTGATCAGGAAGATGAAAGCATCTTTGTCCGAATTTAAGTTTCTACGCGAGGTATGTAATGAAGTTGGGATGAAAAAGTATACTATGCGCTTGTCCAGTCACACAGCTCTTACGGGGTAATGGCTTGGGGTAGCTTGGCAAAAACATATTATAAGCAGGTAGAAGTCGCCCAAAAATGGATATTAAAAATAATATACAATAAAAACCATACATACCCAACTGAAGATCAATTCAATTTATCAAACGTATTTACAATCAGACAGCTGTATGCAATCTCACTTCTTATTTATCTCAAACGACATCAAGTAGTGCTTGTAGAAAGACACAACTATATATAAGAACAGAAGGAAACTTGGACTTGCCATTAGTAAATAAATCTATAAGACTTAGATCGTTTACTCATCTTGGACTTCTTCTTTACAACTACCTACCGCCTATGATTAGAAACATCAAATATTTTAATTCATATCGAAATCGAATCAAACACAGGATAAAAAATTGGCCCAGAGAATCAGCAGAAAGTTTTATAAACGGAAACAATTTCATATGATCATATTGGAATTATTGGTTGATATAGGTGATGAGACTGACTAAATATGTGATGTAATAGGAATTTTTTATGTTTAAATACTGTGTTATATTTTATTAGTTTTAAATTAGAACTATATGAATATCAATATGAAAACATCTCACGAACAAGTGATCACACGTTTATTGATCTCATTATGTTAATTAGGTTAAGCCAAAAATTTTGAAATTATGTACCTATTGTCAAATCTCAATAAACATTATTATTATTTTTATTATTATACTGCAACAGACATTAGTCCTGGAATGCTTTTAAAAAGGATTAATTGGTGGGCGTGAACCTATTGAATGCCAGCATGATCTGAAAGCTTATATCATTATTTCCTTTAACATTCTAATATCTTGCTTGGAAATTCTGGCTGAGTGAGCGAGCTTGCTTGACGCCAAAGATAATACCTTTATTAGTTACAAGGAGTATCCAGGTCTCTTTACATATTTCCCAAATTCCTAATACAGTAAAAGTAACCAAAGATTCCAATTATCTCCCCATATTAAACTTTAGTCCAGAACTTCGAGTTCTTAGTTCGTACCAACAAATCTCGTGAGTGTTTCTCTGCAATTTGAATACAAGTTTCGCGTGCTGAAGATTGAATCTTTTTAATTATACCTAAAGTGACGTGTACTGCTGATAGCAGTCTTTTCTGGATCAGAATGTATGCAGAATTACAGAATTAGCAACAATTCAAATATGGCAGTTCACAAGGAAATTTCAAGTTGATCAACACGCTAGGACGGCTCTGCATGTCAGAAAAATGAAGCAAATAGAGGTTGGAGGCATGAGGCAACAATCGTTTGGACAATACGTAAAAGATGTTTCAGAGGACCAGCAAGTTTTCATTGGAGATCTATGCCGAGCCTTACTAGCTGAGGATTTTCCCTTCAATAAATTGGCCAAACAATACAGTGTGTTCCAACGAAAATTTGACCCCCCCTATAACTCCGAAATGAGTAACATTAGCGAAAAACACCAAGACACGTCGATTTTTGTTTCGAGGGGGAGCATTTTAGAAATAATTCGAAACTTGTCAGATCAACCCCCTACCCCCAGCAACCCTAATTTCGAAATTCATCATAGGGAATAAGGGTCGAGTGGCACCTTACTGTAAAGGTCTGTCAATTCTCCATTCTGATTTGTCATTTTAGAATTTTAAATTAACATACAGGTTGTCCCAACCGAGGGTAAAGTTGAATTCCTGCAAATCCCAAATACTAAATGAAATCGATTTATTTTGGCATAATGCAAGCGCAGGTTTATGCTCGGTCTAGAAAAACGACCTACACTTGTGAATTTGGAGTTGGTGCAATCAACCCCTATTTCCAGCATCCCCAACTCAAAAATCATTCGATCGAAAATAGGTCAAGTGGCACCTCGTTGGAAAGGTATTTCAATTTTCTCTTCGAATTTGGTATTTTCGAAATTCAGAATCAGCATACAGGGTGTCCCGGAGCAGGAACACTGAAAACCCAAATAACTTTTTGAAACTGGTTCATTTCGGTATAATACGAGAACATGTTTATGTTTGATTCGAGAATAAGACTCTCTTGCGTGAATATGGAATTTTTGCAATCAATCTCTTCCATTCAGCATCCCCAACTCAAAAAATCATACAAGTGATTACAGGTTGAGTGGCAAAGTTCCAGAAAGATTTTTCTATTTTCTGAATCACTGAGGCATTGGTTTCAGTTTGGCAATCGAGGTTTTCTGGCGTGAGGATCAGGATGAGGGATGATGGAGAAACTGATTGGATGCTCATCTGAACAGGAAAACGAGATTTATTGAACTTGTATTCAATTGAAAACAAAAACTAACTTGATTATTACAACAATTGTTCAAAATGACCTCCGCCCACCTCCATACAGTTATACAGACGATTTTCGAACTCTCTTCTCACATTAGCGAAAACTTCAGGAGTCAAAAGTCGGCATTTTGTGATAATCCTCATCCGCAGCTCCTCCAGGTTTTCTGGTCTTGTGGCATAAACTTTAGATTTTAGATGGCCCCACAAAAAAAAAATCTAGGGATTTAAATCTGGTGACCTGGCTGGCCACTCAACAGGTCCTCTTCTACCAATCCACCTTCCTGGGAAATTTTCGTCTAAATATTGGCGCACCCGAGCATCATAATGCGGAGGAGCACCGTCTTGTTGAAAACGCATTTCGTCCTCAGAAAGAGTTGGATCGTTCTGTAAAATTTCTGTCAATCTAGGATGTATGTGTTCCTCTAACAACTGTAGGTAGCCATTTCCATTCAGATTACCCTCAATAAAGAAAGGCCCAACTAGATGATTGCCAAAAATTCCTGCCCAAACGTTCAACTTTTGAGGCCTTTGCGTGTGGGCCTCTCTAAACCAATGAGGATTCTGTGTGTCCCAATATCGACAATTATGTCTATTCACTTCACCACTGAGCATAAAGGTGCTTTCATCAGAAAAACAGATGTTATTCAGAAAATTTGGATTAGCGTTTAGGTTTTCACTTAGATTTTCACAAAACTGTAAACGACGATCTGGATCATCTTCGTTTATTTCATGCACTAATTTTACCTTGTAGGGTGAAATTTGTGATGTTTCACGATTCTATGGACAGTTGTAGCTGATACACCAGTCAGACGAGATAGTTTTCTGATCGAAGTAGTATTCTCCATTTGTAGATGACCCACTACTGCCACTTCCGTTGCCTCATTTCTGACAGGACATGCCACTTCATGTTTTTGTTTGCCACCGAACCCGTAGCTAGGAATTTGTCAACCAATATTTAACGTACTGGTGACTGACTCCCCTTTCTCTTTCAGGATGGTTCCTATCGAATATCCTTGCCGTTTCTTTGGCACAACTGTTATTTCGAAAATACGTCGATACAATTTCGACCCTTTCCTCAGAGGAATAAACCATTTTCAGATTAATTTCAACTGACGAACAACAACAATAATGAGGAACTGATCTGAATAATAATAATATTTCATTGTAAAATGAGAAATAACAGATGACTGCACGCCAGATGGAAATGAAAAAATGTGAACATTTTCAATGCAGAAATCAGCTTTATTTCTTCGTAATTGATGCTCAACACATCGTACCCCAATACTTTTAACAGTTTCGAATTAATTTTAGTTGATAATTTCAAATGACGATATTGAATTTTTCGAAAGCGACATCCTGTATGGAGAGCCGAACTGAATGAAATGCTTTAATCATTCTGGAATTCAAAAACCTTTCTGAAGATATGCCACTTGAATTATTTGTATGATTTTCAAGTTGGGGATGCTGAATGGAAGGGTTGATTGCAAAATTCTATAACCACACAAGAAAGTCCTATTCTCGGATCAAACATGTTCTCGTATACCGAAATGAACCAGTTTCAAAAAGTTATTTGGATTTTCAATGTTCCTGCTTCAGGACACCCTGTATGATGATTCTGAATTTCGAAAATATCAAATTCGAAGAGAAAATTGCAGTACCTTTCCAACGAGGTGCCACTTGACCTATTATCGATCGAATGATTTTTGAGTTGGGGATGCTGGAAATAGGGGTTGATTGCACCAACTCCAAATTCACAAGTGTAGGTCGTTTTCTAGACCGAGCATAAACCTGCGCTTGCATTATGCCAAAATAAATCTATTTCATTTAGTATTTGGGATTTCAGGAATTCAACTTCACCCTTGGTTGGGACACCCTGTATGTTAATTTAAAATTCTAAAATGACAAATCAAGGTGGAGAATTGACAGACCTTTTCAGTAAGGTGCCACTCGACCCTTATTCCCTATGATGAATTTCAAAGTTAGGGTTGCTGGGGGTAGGGGGTTGATCTGAGAAGTTTCGAATTATTTCGAAAAATGCTCCCCCTCGAAACAAAAATCGACGTGTCTTGGTGTTTTTCGCTAATGTTACTCGTTTCGGAGTTATAGGGGGGGTCAAATTTTCGTTGGAACACACTGTATATCAAATTATTAAGCAGAAACATTGTAAATTCAATATTCCGGACGATAGTAGTTTGAGAAAACGAAACCTATACTGTAGTGAAGAATAAAATTAGGCAAATTATTGGAAATAATCATTTTTACATTGCTGCCGACAAAACCACCGATTATTCAGGTCGGTATATAGCGAAAGCTCATCGAACACTTGCTTTTTAATATCCTCAAAAGAATTTGAAATAACAAATAGCTTAACTATTTCAAAATTTATACAGGAGGGACTAGCAGTTTTTTTTTTTGCCTGAGCTAGTTCCAGCTAATAAAGCAAGGGCCTTATATGAAGAAGAATATTTAAGGAGTAAAGTATTTCAGCTTTGACCTTGAAATTAGATAATCAGATTTAAAGGAAGGAACAATGTTTATAAGAAATGTAGCATAACCCAATAAATCAGGGTAACGTCTTGGTTTTTGATTAGCCATATTTTCATAATCAAGTATGTCAGTTTTTACTGTCACTAAAAACTTTTTGAAATCAAGGCGTTTACATGAGTGTTAAATTCCGATATGGTGAGGTGGGACTTGTATGTGGGATCAGGTGATGTGAACAGTTTTTGATCATTAATGAAATTAGTCTTTATTTTTGATTATTTTTCATCAAATTTTTAGTCATCTGAAATCTGAAAAGTTTTTGTATTAAAGGAAATGTTTTATGAAAATACTTCTTTCAATATATTTTTGACATGAGGGAAGAAAAGGTATTGTTCCAAATAAATTTGCAGAAATATAGGCTCTGTCGAAAAAATCTCAATATTTCTAATAAAAATATGAAAGTGCCAATGTTTCTGTCGCCTCTTTGAACAAAAGCAGGGGTACATTGACAAAATTTAAATCGGGGAACCAAATCGTTTTAGGAAATGTGGTTGCTTTGAGAGGATATTTGCCTACGATACGAGACAATAATAAAATATTAATCACATTAGTGCAAGAGCCTGGCATCAAATTTCCCTAGTTAACGAACCAAAGATGTGACGTTTTAAGCAAATGATACTGCCTAGTCCCAAACGCCTAGATTGACAAAGTCATTGCAGCAAACGCGTTTGAAATGACAAAATTCGACTTTTCCAAAGAATCAATCCTCGAAATTCTAATGTGTAGATCCTCAAATTCCCATCTGCTCGAACGGATCTTGAACAAGCACACATAGAAAAGGTTAAAACACCCAATGAGTGTAGTTGTATAGTTTGTTATCCTTTAAAAAGCACAGAGCGACTGTAATTCGTTAAAGCTGCATATGTCAATCTCTTGGAGCACATAATGTTACCCCAAGTAACTTAAATGATGATCAGGCATTACTTGGTTGTATGCTGTAAAACTAAAAGTGTAATGAAGGAACGAAAAAGTAAATGTTTGTTCTTGGCCTGGAAATTCGCCAGATACAAACTTCTGGGAGTTAACAGAGTTATAAAACAGTTATCACAAATAAGCAACAGTTAAATAATTGGTACGAGCATGAAACAAAAGTAATCAAGAGTCGAAAACTCAAGGGTGTTTCTATTAATTTGGCCAGTCCTAAATGTATATTCCAAAAGTATTCTCTACTTATTATAAACAAACTTGTTCTTACTTGTGGTAGGCATATATGAAGAAGAATATTCAAGGAGTAAAGTATTTCAGCTTTGACTTTGAAATTAGATAATCAGATTTAAAGGAAGGAACAATGTTTATATTGTTCATAAGCAATGTAGCATAACCCAATAAATCAGGGTAACGTCTTGGTTTTCAAAACAGTTTTTTTGTCGTGAGAGTCATAAAATGCAGTTAATAATGCCAAAAATGCAAATGTGACACAATTGGAATATTCAATATAGTTTAGTGGTATCAAATTCTCAGTATTGCTATAACTGCCTTTTATTTCTTCAAATAAAAAAAATGTGCTATGAATTTATGATTAGCCATATTTTCATAATCAAGTATGTCAGTTTTTTACTGTCACTAAAAACTTTTTGAAATCAAGGCGTTTACATGAGTGTTAAATTCTGATACGGTGAGGTGGGACTTGAGTGTGGGATCAGGTGACGTGTACAGTTTTTCTATCATTAAAGAAATTAGTCTTTATTTTTGATTATTTTTTAACAAATTTTTAGTCATCTGAAATCTGGAAAGTTTTTGTATTAAAGGAAATGTTTTATGAAAATACTTCATTCAATATATTTCTGACATGAGGGAAAAAAAGGTATTGTTCTGAATAAATTTGCAGAAATATAGGCTCTGTCGAAAGAATCTCAATATTTCCAATAAAAATATGAAAGTGCCAATGTTTCTGTCGCCTCTTTGAACAGAATCAAGGGTACTTTGATAACAATTAAGTCGGGGAACCAAATCGTTTTAGGAAATGTGGTTGCTTTGAAAGGATATTTGCCTACGATACGAGACAATAAAATATTAATCACATTATTGCAAGAGCCTGGCATCAAATTTCCCTAGTTAACGAACCAAAGATGTGACGTTTTGAGCAAATGATACCGCCTAGTCCCAAACGCCTAGATTGACAAAGTCATTGCAGCAAACGCGTTTGAAATGACAAAATTCGACTTTTCCAAAGAATCAATCCTCGAAATTCTAATCTGTAGATCCTCAAATTCCCATCTGCTCCAACGGATCTTGAACAAGCACACATAGAAAAGGTTAAAACACCCAATGAGTGTAGTTGTATAGTTTGTTATTCTTCAAAAAGCACAGAGCGACTGTAATTCGTTAAAGCTGCATATGTCAATCTCTTGGAGCACATAATGTTACCCCAAGTAACTTAAACGATGATCAGGCATTACTTGGATGTATGCTGTAAAACTAAAAGTGTAACGAAGGAACGAAAAAGTAAATGTTTGTTATTGGCCTGGAAATTCGCCAGATACAAACTTCTGGGAGTTAACAGAGTTATAAAACAATTATCACAAATAAGCAATAGTTAAATGAGATAAAAAACACAAGATTTAACTTTAATCTACACTTTATTTGAAAAAATTCGACGACGTTTCGCTGACACAGCAGCTTTATCAAGAATGAAAAACAGAATGAAGAGTATGGTATTATAAACAAATCGTAGAACAAGTTGGATGAATAACAGGAAAATCCACACCGAGCCATTGTACAGTTAGTATAAAAGGTATTAAAACTAATTAAACAAGTTAAGTAGGGTGAATAATTCACATCTACCTGTTCATTCAAAAGCTTGTCCGAATGTTTGTATCTATTTATTTCTAATGCTTCTAGGAGATCTAATTTTGAACTTTTGATTTTATATGTAATATGTCAAAGTTTTCATGGAATGAATGGTTTTGTTCTATTAGGTGGTTTGAATAATTTGAATCAGATTTATTTTTATCGAAGCTACGTTTATGTTCAGATGTTCTTATGCCAAAACTCCTATAGGTCCTACCGATATAAATTTTATCACAAGAACCGCAATTGAGTTTATAGATTCCTGATTTACTTGATTTTTCAACACGAGATTTATTATTTTAATATGTTTACCTAAGTTATTAGAAGTTTTGAAAGTTATATTAAGATTTTGTTTGACGAGAAAGGATTTAATATTTGTACTTGCAGAACCGCAAAATGTTAAACTGTTGAATATTTTATAGTCTTTATGAATAGGATATACTTCATTTATTGCTTTCTGATACAGTTTTTACGAATGATTAGATCTATCATATCCGGATTATATGAATTATTAATGGCTATCTGTTTGATGATGTTTAACTCTTTATTATAATCTTCTACTGATAAAGGTAAATTGAGTAACCGATGTACCATGCTGTTTAAAACCGCAACTTTGTGTTGAATTGGATGTAATGAGTAGTTATGTATAATTGTATCAGTATGTGTTGGTTTACGAAAGACCGAAAAACATGATTATTATTTTGTTTAGTGATTTTAAGTCCAAAAATTAATGGAATCGTTCTGTTCAATTTCTATCGTGAATTTAATGTTCAAATGGATGGAATTAATGAAATTAAGAAATAAGTCTAATTGACGAGTAGTTCCAATGAAACATACTAAGATGTCAACATATCTATAACAATAAAGACATTTGGAAATGAGTGGATGTGTATGAATTTTCTGTTCAATATTATTCATAAAATCTCTGCTAAAAGTGGACTCAAAGGATTTCCCATGATCAAACCATTTTCACTACTGTAATAGATGTTGTTGTAAGAAAAATAATTTTGTTCAATGCAAACGTCTTTCGTAAACCAACACATACTGATACAATTATACATAACTACTCATTACATCCAATTCAACACAAAGTTGCAGCTTTAAACAGCATGGTACATCGGTTACTCAATTTACCTTTATCAGTAGAAGATTATAATAAAGAGTTAAACATCATCAAACAGATAGCCATTAATAATTCATATAATCCGGATATGATAGATCTAATCATTCGTAAAAACTGTATCAGAAAGCAATAAATGAAGTATATCCTATTCATAAAGACTATAAAATATTCAACATTTTAACATTCTGCGGTTCTGCAAGTACAAATATTAAATCCTTTCTCGTCAAACAAAATCTTAATATAACTTTCAAAACTTCTAATAACTTAGGTAAACATATTAAAAATAATAAATCTCGTGTTGAAAAATCAAGTAAATCAGGAATCTATAAACTCAATTGCGGTTCTTGTGATAAAATTTATATCGGTAGGACCTATAGGAGTTTTGGCATAAGAACATCTGAACATAAACGTAGCTTCGATAAAAATAAATCTGATTCAAATTATTCAAACCACCTAATAAAAGAAAACCATTCATTCAATAAAAACTTTGACATATTACATATAAAATCAAAAGTTCAAAATTAGATCTCCTAGAAGCATTAGAAATAAATAGATTCAAACATTCGGACAAGCTTTTGAATGAATAGGTAGATGTGAATTATTCACCCTACTTAAGTTGTTTAATTAGTTTTATTACCTTTCATACTAACTGTACAATGGCTCGATGTGGATTTTCCTGTTATTCATCCAACTTGTTATACGATTTGTTTATAATACCATACTCTTCATTCTGTTTTTCATTCTTGATAAAGCTGCTGTGTCAGCGAAACGTCGTCGAATTTTTTCAAATAAAGTGTAGATTAAAGTTAAACCTTGTGTTTTTTATCTCATTTATATCATGGATCTACATCAAGTAACGGCCTCCACAATTCAAAAGCAATATTTAAATAATTGGTACGAGCATTAAACAAAAGTAATATAGAATCGAAAACTCAAGTTTGTTTCTATTAATTTGGCTAGTCCTAAATGTATATTCCAAAAGTATTCTCTACTTATTATAAACAAACTTGTTCTTACTTGTGGTAGGCAGAGTCCTAACATAATCCCACAGAAGCCAAAAAGGTTTCCTAGAGCAGTTTTGGTGTCTATGGCGATTTCTATCCATTTATATAACGTTTCTGTTCTTTCTGTTTCATCAGCACAAGTTAATATAGTCACAGCAACTAGTAGCTTCAAACATTCAGTTCTGGAACAAAGAATGAAAATTTTATGTGATCCAAATGAAAGGTGAATAATATTATTTCTGAAAGAATTCTATGGTTATTTCGACAGACATACAATCTGTTATCAATGGTGTTTTTTCGATTTAGTAACTGAAGAATTAGTAAGTGACTTAAAATGAGAATGTTAACGAACGACTAGAAAGCAGCAATAAGTGGTAATAAGTAGTTATACGGAAAGCTTGGAGATATATTTTTCTGAATCATGTTGAGTTTTGATGCAAAATAATAAACTTCTCAATAAAATTCGATCGAGTTTTCCATGAATACTTGCTATTTAAACTCGAAAATTTCAGTATCTTCTGCAGTTGCTTAGTACGCAATTTGCATATTGCAATAAGTATGTTTCTAAGGGTGGTTTACAGAAATCAGTGCTGGGTCCTATACTGTCCACCTTATTCAGTGTTCAGGAAGACTTAAAATACATATTCCAATGGTCTTCTTACTGGCCTTTATCTTTAATTTTCAGAGTGTAACTTGCAAGAATAATTCTCAATAAATCTGAACTATTTCTGGTATCAACATTATTGATACAAATGACCACTCCGATCTAGGAATAATTTTTCAAGTGATAATATTCATGAAAATAGAATAAAAAATTTTTCCAACTGAAGAAAATCTTATGACTGAAATGAGGACGACGTCCCCGACAAACTTCAGGATGCTATTTCAGTTAAGCAGGGGTACTGTGAGGAAGAAAAACTTAGTCTAAACCCACAGAAAACCCTTATCGTGCCGTTTACTTGGAGAAAGAGGATCGTTCCCGATCCTGAGTCGGTGTTATCTTGGATAGTAAGCTCACATGGAATTCGCACAAACACAAGTCATTCCTTATGGCCATGTCAAATGACCTGTGGGAAGAAATGATGACTTACCGCAAAGCAACTTCAGTGGCTATATGTGATGGTGGTGAGACCACGTATCACATATGGCTTTATTGCTTAGTGAGAGTGCAGTCTTAAAAAACAATCCCAACTCAAGCTCTCTAAATTGTAGAGAACAGTCTGAATGATGATCACTTGAAGCATTTCGATCTATACCTACTGGCGCCATGAAATTGATACTGGGCTACTCTCCACCTGATGAACTAGAATGGCTATCTACAGATTCCATCAACTTTCCCGAAATGGGACAAATATGTTCAGCTTTGTGCCCGGCGTTTTATGGCCTGAAATTGAAGACAACAAAATGCAGAGTATAAAGTCTCACATATAAATACTCGAAACCAACATTGAGTTGCCATTCCAGATCATTATTCCTAGTAGATAAGAATGAGATAGCTCAAAGGACCGTCTACTTCAGGTTCCTTGTTGGTTTATAGACGCCTCCAAAAACGCTCAAGGTGTTGGAGCTGGTGTATATGGTCTAGGTGCTGCCAGGAACAGTGTATCAGTCTTGGCAGGCTTGCGACTATTTCTCAAGCAAAACTATTCGTCATTGCTAACCTCCTACTTTCGGGGATTAACAAGTAGATCGGATAGCTAAGTTGCACTCAAGACATTGACAACTGCACGTCACTTATTGTGAAGAATGTTGTCTACCCCTGCCAAACTGCTCTGTGTGATGTGGCCCCGAGTTACTCGGGTATTGAGGGCAATTAGAAGGCGGACTCATTGGCCGTTCGAGGAACACCCTAGCTTGGAATTCTCCAGGAGACGGCAAGGATGGAAATCATCTAAATAAGTTAGGATTAATCGATGATCTTCATGCAGACTATGTGACTATGACATAGAATCAATAGAACACGTTACGTGCTAATGCCCAGCGGGGAACAGAATAAGTCATGAGCTCTGACCCACATAACTTATAGCCTTCACAAGAAGGATGGAGCTTGTAGGAGAAAATTAGGACAATAGACCAGTGGATGACAGTATCAGGAGTGTCAATTATTATATCTTATCTCTTTCGAAAACTATGACTGAGCAACACTAAAAACAATAGATAAACAATCAGTTACAGAATCAGAACGAGGAATCAATCATTCTTCTCTCTTCTATCGATGTGATATGATAAGTTTTTTCAGGAAAAGATTAATCTATTATAGTCGTTGTTGAGTTTATTATTACCATCTTAGAGCTCGTTCGAGTTGATTACTTTTTCTTTAGTCAGACTGTGAAATTCATTTCCTTGAAAACGATTCACGTTGTGAAAGGATTAAATGCCTAATTTTCGGATCATTGTTTGAACGAAAGTCTGAGCAGAATGATAAAGTATTATCGCCAGTTGGGGTTTCATGCACGTTACGATCCATAAGAAAAGGGCTTTTACTTTTAGTGCAGCTTGATGGAAGTTTATGGATATCATTATCTGAGGGCGTCGTGAGGGGAATGCAATTTTTCACTCACATCTCTTAACTCGGTGGTATTTTGCAATTTCTAGATATTTCCGCTTGTAGTGAATAGACTCCGCAGTTGTTTTCAGCTTCACAGTTTGTATCGTTCGTTCAATATTAGAGAATATGTGGTGGTTTAGTGTACTCGTCTCATCTCTAGTAAATATTGTAACGTTTCTTTGTTTTTCAAATACTTTGTGGGTTCAAATTAAACACTTTCACGTTACAAGAACTTCAACTAATTTATTTACACTTAGACTGAACACTTACAACTAATTTATATAACACAATTTACTGTCTCATTTATTTCACTCGTACTGTACAAGATTCACTCGAGACTGACTTGACTTTCTGTGGTTCCCGTTCCTTTTATATACAAACGCGGGAATTCGGGAGTATTCCGTTTCTTTCTAGAACGTAGGTCGGCGAGCCAGATTGTCTAGAGTGTTCTGGAACGGACAGGGTCGGCTTCAGGGGCGATTGGATATCGTTACAATATATATTTTACATTATATAAATTATCTTAAAACGCAAATGATCCTTTCATATAGAGATAAGAAAAAAATTCTGATTTAATTTCAACTCACCTCTCGATAAGATCTAATCTGAACTGGTGTCCATTGGGCAGAGTGCACAATTCCAAACCATTTTTAAGTTGGATATGGTCTGTCTCATTCTGCGAGAAGATAACATCCAAGTCAGTCCTCGTCAAATGATTCGCGAGGATTCTGGATCCACAGTCTTTAAGTATCATTTTAATGCCTCTGAGGGCTTGAGCATCTAAAGGCTTATTTTCATTCACCGGTAGTAGAAGAGTTTGATAGTTCTCTAGATCGAACCTGCTGGAGATGACTAAATCTTCTTTATACAGTTCCATGAGTTTCTGTTCGATGTCTTGGGGGTCGAAGTCGAAATTTTTGAGCGTCGTCGAAGATTCCGACGTTGACATATTATATCTTGGGTTTTTAATTATAACGCCCGAATTTCTTTGGTTTTCAATGGGATCGCCTGAAAATGATAAAAATATATCAACAACAACAAGTAGGTTCATGGACTACATTCTATCAAAAGAATACTGGAAATTGATTATTTGAAAAATTTGCTTAGAACGATTGTCAAAATTTTTATTGTTGTCTTGTTGGCACCACTGTTTTCTATACTGTCGCAATCTGTCATTTAGTTTGTTTACAGTGCTCGATTTTGTCAGTTTTCACAAGTGTGTTTTGCGATTTTTACAACGGATAAACTTATCGAAAAAAGAGTTTGTCACAAATTTTGTCCTGCAAATGGAATTTCGTGTGCCGAATTGCCGAAAATGTTATAAAAGGTTAAAACAAAAACATGTGCATATGAGTGGTACAGTCCATTCAATAGCGTCCGAGTTGTGGTGGAAGGTTCAGGTTAAACGATTGTTTGGGCATGAAACGCATTGCCGTTCGACAGGTGCCAAAAGACCTGAATTTTCTTCAAAAATTGAATCGCCTAAAACTCGATGAAGACATACATTCCTAAAACGGATTGTAAATGATGATGAGACAATGGCACAAACCAGTTTAACATGCAAACTAGTCAACAAGCTTCGGAATGGCGCCTTTCAACTGAACCGAAACCGAAAAAAGTACCACGATATTATACTATCTCACAAGACCATTATTTTGAATGAATTTCTGACCAAAACTCAACAAATACCTTCGAACAACCACCCTAATCACCTGTTATGGCACCGGCCGACTTTTTTCTTGAATTACCAATTCGAGGTAGCCGTTTTGAATCGATATAAGACATAAAAGAGAATTCGTGGCGAGAACTAAAGTCGATTCCTGAAAAATGTTTTGATGATGGAATTATTCATTGGCGTAAATGTATTATTTCGGAAAAGACCTATTTTAAAGGTGATACAATAAAATTAGAGGAAAAATAAATATTTTGTGTTTCATTAACCAATTCCCGGTACTTTTTTGAACCAATGTAAAATAGAGGAAATTCGAAGTTTCGAAATCGGGGTTCTCTTTCGTTCGCCCTAACCACCCGTGAATCGATAGGGGTATCTTTCGCATACCAGTGGATTCTTCAATATCTCCAGCTTAAGCCGGCGAAGAAAAATCGTCTCTTTACAACTTTATTTCCAAATATTATAAATTTCGAATCCACTAAATTTTAAACGACAGCATCGAATGAGTGGTACAGTGATTCAACAGCGGCCGAGATGTGGTCGGCAATCAACATTTTCAACTGAAGTTAACATCGATAAAGTGAAGAAAATGGTAATTGAAAAATTTGCTTTTATATTGATAGCTCGGCTTCTGAGATTCAACTTATACTTATTCAATATCGAACTGAAAAAAAAATTAAAAACTAAATAAATTGCTGGAAGTGTCCTCCACCTGCAAGAATACAGGCCTCTGTCCTTCTTCGCATATTATCACGCACTCTTTGAAATGAGTCTGGGGACCTAGGAGGCCATGGTTTTGACCCACCCCGACCTATCCAGGGGTTGTTGAATGTAATATTCAAGAATTCCTTAGTTTCTCAGCTGAAATGTGCTGGTGCCCTGTCATGCATGAACCACATTTTGTTTCTCATCAAAAGTATAATAATAATAAATCTTTATTTAGCAATCGCCTAGCTTCAGTTGTGTTTTCGTCAGCCAGACCGTACATGTAATGGATATCAGCCGATTCGGCGTTAGTAAAATGAGCCATTTTTTCTTACAGTAATAACTTCAAAAGTCTTAAAATTAATCGCTAATTTAATAAACAATTCGAGCAGACAACTTCAGCAACTGTCAAAAGAAATAAATAAATGAAAAAAATCAAAGCTTACTAGTCATTCTTTTAAGTGTCAAAAAAGATTTTAAATTGAACGAAGATGATGAAAATTGATTGTACGCTGATCAGTGGCGTTCTGCAAAAAAGTTTGGAAGGGCAAAAGAAGACATGGCTCCGGAAAAGAAAACACCTTGTAGATTCTAGTTGAAATTTAGGACGTGTAATGATGGAGGCTGTAAAAAATAGCTTCCATTCCAAATTTGGGCTGAATACATCAAAAACTGCAGAAGTTTTGAAGAAAAAAACAATTTTTTCCGGAAATTTCAACACCCTGTAGCTCCGCAACGAAGCTTTTGCAACCTATGTTAATATGAATATTTTCTCTTAAAATTGCACGTAGATTTACCCCCACAAGTTGTGATATAGTATTATGTAACACACTGTATTTATAGTAAATGAATATGGTCAATATTCAAGAGATTAGAAGAGTGAAAAAGAACACGTTCGTTTTCCAACCTGTTGTTCAAAATTTAGTGGATCGAAATTCACAATATTTGGAAATAAAGTTGTGAAAAAAAGATTTTTCTTCGCCGGCTGAAGCCGGAGATGTTAAAGAATCGACTGATTTTCGATAGATTCCCCTTGTGAACCTGGGGTAGTTAGGACAAACCCAAATGTTTCCAAGAATTGAAGAATTCATTTAGACATTATATCATATTTCAATTTCATCCTAATTTAAAGAACAGAGAAAATACTAACCTGCTGCAGAGCTGAGTGCTGAATCTCCGCTCCCGTTTCCAGAATCTGAACCTGAAGCGTGATACGAAGTAACCCTTTGCACCCCTCCGTGAGACATGAAACCGCAGCTATGTTGATAATCTGCCACATCGGAATCCCTGGATTCTGTGCGATGCATACTAGGCACTCTCGACGGTTTCGGTGGAGGAGAATCCGAGAAGAGGGAATCATTTTCATCGAACAATTTCCTTTCCGCACAAGGAGATAAAGTAGGATCACTAGTAACGCGACAATGTCGGCCTAAAGTATTCGAACTAACGGACAAGGAAAGTTTCGTATGTGGACTACGGGGTAGAGAATGCGTGGAAAACTTCAAATTGGAAGAAATCGGTTCGGGACCAGCCGATCTGGTCATCAGGGGCGATTGTATTACACCGTCTGCACTATTACACTTCTCATGGGACACTCTGTTCACTTCGTTCGGGGTTAACGAATGGGATCTTTGCTTTTTCGATGGTAATCTTGGTATATTGTCCCTGGAAATCCTAGTAGGTGATCCTGAATTTCTGTGTGGTAAACATGGGTGTCTGGAGCAACCTAAAGGGGTTGTTGCTGGAGACGTCAAGCGACTCTGTGGTAATGGGGTAGGGTATTTGCTAGCGTAGAAGGATAAGGGATACATTCTGTTCTTCGGAAATTGTATTCTGGCACCAGATAGAGCTGTAATTGGTTTTCCAGATCCTACGTAAAATGTTATCAAGTCTGGAACGGTGTCAAATGCATCATCTTCGAACTGAAAATGTTTAGTTCACATTTTAGTGGGATATTGTTATGATAAATATGGTTGCCTAGAAGAGAAATCATGGTATATAATTTGCTCCAAGGGAAAATAACTACTTTGAATAACAATTGAAGCAAGTCGTTCTTTGAAAGGGACTTAATGAAAATCGATATACATATTTTCAATGAAATAAAACTATGGTATTTAGATTTTCACTATATTAACACAACTATGACCGGTTTGACCACACTGTGTCTTCGTCAGATAGATACAAACGAATGAACAGAGTTATTCATTCTATATACTTATTTCGTAATTAATATTACATTAGGTACAAGTACAAAGGGTATGGTGGAAAACCCATCGGAGTTGCTTATTTTATGAATTGAAAAGATTGGGTAATGGAGAAGGATTTAGATCTAATTGCCTGTTAAGTAACCTAGCTGAATTCTTTTCTTTGTTAATCTCAAAAATTTGCCATAGATTGAGTTTTTGTCTATTATTTTTATTGTGTAAAATTTTGAACTTGTCATTAAAGTTATGGTTTTCTTCGAGTAAGTTATTAGAATAATGGAAATCTGATTTATGATAATTAAAACTGAGTTTGTGCTCGGATAATCTAGCTTTGAAATTTCTGAAAGTTCTACCAATATAAATTTTATTACAATCCCCGCAAGACAGTTTATAAACACCGGGTTTATTATCTTTATCAATTTTAGATTTGCAGTTTTTGATATGTCGGCCTAAAGAATTATCAGTTCGGAATGCTATATTGAAATTATAATGAGAGAGGAATGGTTTTGACTTTAGACTAGGATTACCAATATAAGTTAAGCTGTTGTATTTTGTGTTATATCTTTTTATACTTGGAAATACTTCCTGGATTCTTGAAATTTTTTGCGTGAAATCATGTTCACATCTAGGCCTGTAACCGTTATTGACTGCTATTTGTTTAATTATATTTTGCTCTTTTATAAAATTATTTTGTGACATTGGGATATTAATGAGTCTATGTACCATGCTATTGTAAGCAGCTAACTTATGTGGATAAGGATGTGTAGATGAGATGTGAATAGTAATATCTGTATGCGATAACTTATGAAAAATAGAAAAATCATATTTGCCGTTAATTTTAGTAATAGTTAAATCCAGAAAGTAAATTGAGTTTTGTTTCTATCTTCAACGTGAATTTAATATTATCGTGAATTTTGTTAATGAATGTTTTGAATGACACTAATTGTCTGTTTGTGCCAGTGAAACAACAAATGATATCGTCGACATTAGGAAATGCTATCTCGGTATACTAAGATCTTGCTATACCCAGATCTCGCACCTATTCTGCAAGATCAATCTCGCACCCAAAATCATGCGCGATCTCGCAAGATTTGGAAGATTGGTATTATGTCAATTTTGGTTAGCTTTCAGTGCTTTCACATGTTGATGTAAACAATGCAAGCGAGATCAAAATTAACGCAGGCATTAGACAAGGTGACAGCCTCAGCCCATGTCTATTTAATTTAATCATGGATGAAATAATAGCAGGTGTTAACCAAATGAACCAAGGCTATAGGATGGGTAACAAAACTATGAGAATACTGTGCTACGCAGATGATGCTTTACTAATAGCCGAGAATGAGGACGACCTACAACGCCTACTACAAAAGTTCAAAGTAACAGCAGAAAAATATAACATGGTAATATCAACACAGAAAACCCAATCGATGGTAATAGCGAAAGATCTAATTAGATGCAAACTAGTAGTGAACGACCATATAATTGAGCAAGTTTCACACTGTAAATACCTAGGAGTAGAAGTATCGAGCGATAGGCAACTATTACAAGAAGCAAAACAGCAGACAATGAAAGCATCGAGAATATCTGGCTTCCTGAGAGATGTAATCTGGCGGAATAAGTACATAAGCACAGAAAGCAAAGTCCGAATCTATAAAACCTGTGTGAGACCCGTGATGACATATGCGGTTGAAACAAGAGCTGAGACAACAAAAACAAAACAACTAATGAGGAATAATAAAAAACAAGTACTGTGTGGAGAGATCACGTAGACAGAATGGGCCCCGAACGTATGGCGAAGTGGGCAAAAACACAAAAACCCAACACTAGAAGACCCATAGGAAGGCCGAAAAAGCGATGGCATGAGTTCTGGAGCTCCGGTTCGCAGCAGGGGCTGTAACAGAAAAACAGGACATCGTCCTATTTAAAGAAGAAGAAGAAGAAGAAGAAGATGTAAACAATGTACCTATTCCCGGCGGCATCACGTGGCGCTAGGGCCACAGCGCGATAGAGATGAGTAAGGCGAGAAGTTTTCCGGTTGTAGTAAATTTGATGTTGTTTGCGAGCTTGAACGTGTCAGAGTGCATGCCAATCTGCAGATTTATGAACTATTCCAATAACAGTTGAAAATAGTTCCTTGTGTGTTTAAGTTCTCTTGGTCTATTCCTTTTGTGTTAAAATGACAACAAAGGTAGTTTATAAAGAGTTTCAAAGTGGATCAGATGTATGGAAATACTTTTTGAAGGCAGAGGATGGATAAACCGCGCAGTGAAAATTGTGTAAGTCTATTTTGAAAACAACGGTACGATCTCCCAAAGGCTTACATATACATTTACTGTCCAAGCACAAACTTGATACTTCTCATAAAAAAGTGACAGAAAACATGACTTTGGTTCCATCAAATTCTTCAATGCTGATCAATGCTTTCGCGTCAGTAAGGCAACCTCCTACAACCAGTAAGAAGAGGCAGAAAATATCTGATTACTTTTCGTCCCTACAAAAAGTTTCTTTGGAGGAAAGAGATCTTTTTGCACGTCGAAAGACTTGAGAGAATTATTTACGACTAGTGACTACAAATTACCTGCATCGCCTAACTCCATAAAACAGATTGTTATGGATTATGGCATGAGTTTGAAAACGAAAGTTTCGCAGGAAGTTATGAATCTAAGAAAGAATAACCATAGATAGCCTTACTTTCGATGAATGGACTTCATGCAAGAACAGGCGCTTGATGAATGCGAATGTTCATACATTTTCAGAGAATAAAAATATGTTCTGGAATTTAGGTCTTGTGCGCATAGTAGGAAGCATGCCTGCAGAGAGTTGCTAATTTGAAGAAGAATATGACTTCTCATTAGATGAAGATATAGTAGGTATTACTACAGATGGGGCCAGTGTAATGGTGAAGGTTGGGCGACTCATGAATTCTCTTCACCAGCTATGCTACGCTCACGGCATTCAATTCGGAGTTAAAGATGTGATTTACAAATCAAAACTTGGAACCGAAACGCAAAAAGAAAGTACAAAAGACACAGTCGTATTCAGTCAGATGTGGAGGAATCTGACGATGAAGAATTTGATGACATTATTGATAATGATGGATTTGACTGCAGATTACCCATTGTAGATGAAGTTGACTTAGTGCCAGAATTTGATCACCTTATCAAAAAAGTAGGACAAGTAGTCAAATTTTTCAAAAAATCACCAACGAAGAATGACATTCTTCAGAAATATATGAAGGACGAATTCAGCAAAATGTGCTGACTGCAAAACACGCTGGTTTAGTCTTGCAGATATGATTTCCACATTCAATAAGGTGAAGCAATGTGTAAGCAAAGCTTTGATTGATTGCAATCTTGGATCGAATACAAATGAACGCCGAACATTTATGATTGCAGCATTGTATTATTTGACAGACCCTGTCCAATACGACATATATTTCAATCAATCCGCTAGTGATCAAACTTCCCAACTGTCTCCAAAGTCTTCAATCAAAAAAGGAATAATAAAGTTAATCGGAAGATTACACAGAACAGTACCAAAGGTGGCAATATTGCAGATTATATACAAAACAAACCCTCTACATCTTCAGTTGTAGATGAAGCCATGAATGAAAGTGATGATGACGATTCAATTCCATTAGCTACAGTGAAAAGAAATTTAGAGCCTGAAGTGGCGAGCACTTCTCTTAGTCTTGATGAGGAATTGGAAATGGCATTGAAAGAGCGTTCGCAAAAACGTGCGGCACCTTTGTCATCGTTACTTGATATGATTTTGAAGAATGAAATCAATTTGTACGAGTCAGGATGGTCAAAAGGACAAAATCAGTTCGCCTACCAATGTCTTTTATCTGTATTACCAACAAGTGTCGAGGCAGAACGGACGTTTTCCTCAGCTGATTATCTGGCATGCAGCATTCGGTTGGCAGATGAAACCCTAGATATTTTATGCTTTTTGAGGAGTTATTTTCAAGTTTTAGAATAATATGTTACTTTTTGAATAATTTACTGGTTAGGCAATGCTGTGCGATGGTGAGTCACTTTTGTTTTTACAAAAGGAAGAGTTATGTTATTTGTATCTAATGCGAAAAGACCTTCCTGTCTGGCCTATGTATACACCGTTACAATCAGGACAACACAGTCCGTATACTCCTGAATTGTCTAATTGGTGAGTTTTGTCTATGGCATTAAGAAATAATTGTGATAATTTACATGTAGGTTTGAAGGCAATTGTTATCTTGTGACTTGACATTTGATTTGCAACTTGCTGTGAAATTGAACCAGAATAAATTAAGGAAGAGAATTCTTGAATATCAGTATTTGGTTCAACATAGGGGAATATACTATTGTAAGCTAATTGTGTTTGTTTTTTAAGAACTATTTTGTGTACTATGGTAATGGGGTAACCGTTATTACTGGTTTTTATGACGTACATTTTTTTCTTTGAGATTTTCAATGAAGGTCAAAAAAAATTTTTTCGGCTAGTTTATGTTGCAAGACGTTAGAAGAGTCATGAGGAATGCAAACATCTGTGGAAGTAGGTTTTCGAAATACAGGGTGTCCGTGAAATGCGTGTAAAATCGGGTGTGTTATTCACGTTTTTTATTGATCCACCCAATGACCTTGACGTTTTACAAGTGTCCCTAAAAACTCGAACGTGTTTTAATCAACCATAATTTTTCAACTGTCTGCGTTTGAGCAAGACTGTTTTCGACATTGAGTAGCTAGACTAATTATCAAACTTTTTTGTCTCTTGAGAAATTTTGATATGATGAGCGGTTCAATCACAAAAAACAGTTTTTCAAGTCAAAAATATCACATTTGACCATGTTGGCTTTGGATTTATTTCTTTAGTCTGGCAGATTGTCATTTTATTATGCTTGACAACCTCTTGTTGACAAAATTATGTTTTCTAGGTTGCTAAATCGGATCAAGCAAATAGAAAATTCAATGTTAAGTAGTACAAAATCGAAAAAATTCGAAGGAAAAATTCAATAAGTTTTTCACAATGACTATTGAAAATTATGAAAACAGGTTGGCCAGTTGAAAAATAAATAGGAAAAAACAAATCACCTCAGAATGACGATTAATTAGTTTACACCCAAAATTTCATTTAACTATAGTAAATGTTCAAAAATTCTACCATTTTACTGAATACAGGAGTTAATCCTCTTTAAGAAATTAAATTGGACCCTTAGCCTTACTTGAGGGTCATTTTTGGAGGAGTTGGCCTCATTAAAAATTCTCATATGTAAATCTTCTCGGGTGTCAATTGGAGAAGAGAAATTTTAGAATTCAAGGCACCCCAAAGAAAGAAGTCGCACGGTGTCAAGTCGGGAGATCGTGCTGGCCAATTTTTTTGGGCATCAGCTCCCCTTCCGATCCAACGATTCGCATACTGTGCATGTAAGAACTCGCGAACCGCTCAAGTGAAGTGAGGAAGTGCACCGTCGTGCATAAACCACATTTCTGTACGCAGTAATACTGGAATATCGTTCAACAAATCCGGCGAAGTTTCTTGCAAAAAATTCAAATATGCCTCACCGTTTAATCGATCTGGAATCACTATCGCACCAAAAATAAAATTGTCAATTACTTGTAAAAGCATGTGGATTTTCGACACTGAACACGTGTTCATTATGAAGGTTAGTGATGCCAGACCTAGTAAAAGTGCATTCGTCAGTAAATAGAATTTTCCAACTAAAGTGGAGATCCTGAGTTCTCTTCTCTTGGATAAATCGGCAGAAAGCTGGACGATTCTCAGGATCGTTGGGAAATAATTCCTGAATTTTCTGAATGTGATGAGAGTGAAATAATTGTTCCTTCAAGACATCATGAATCATTGTTTTAGGAACGACCAACTGCAAACCTAAACGCCGCGTGCTTAATTATGAGTTTTCCTCAACCATGTCCAAAATTTGATCTTCGCGTTCTACCGTCCTTACTGTTCTTACTGTTTTTTATGAGTGATATGTAAGTTGAAATAAAATAGATGAAAAAGATTGTGTTGAGCTGGCACGAAGAAATAAAAATTCGTGACGTAATTACGAAGCGCAAACAGCTTACCCCAGCTGGACTTTGAAGTTGGTAGGTTGGTGGTGCACTCGTGCACACTTTCTTCAGTAGTACAACCGCGTGGTCGTTTTTTCACACAACCTTATCCAGGTTTTGAACGTTCTTGTATCCACAGGGGGACACTTGCGGGTTTACGAAAAGCGGTGCCTATGACACAAGTAAAAGCGGCACTGAAATACCTTATACTATTTCCAAGTTTATCACAGATTTTTTTTTACACAGAGCAGCAAATCAAGGTTTTCACAAAAATCGTTGAGTGTAGAATAATGGCGATTGTCCGTTTTTCTAAGTTGATTGCGCTTGCGCTTATATGGAAAATTGACTTGAAGTAATGAAAGCGCTGTGCGCTTCATAGGCAACCAGTTCAACATGAATTTGTATCATTGGTAGACTATGTTGAAATTCAACAGGTTATATCGTATATAAAAAATAGGAAGTCGTTACCGAGGGCACCTTTTTCAATAGAAATTGCAAAGAGCTCCGTCAATCTAGTGACAATGTACAAATTCCATCAACTTCAACCCAAGAAGGCTCCCAAAAGAATTCGCTGCCAACTATGTGCTAAAACTGACAATAAAACACCTTTGATCTGTGTAGATTGTAAGAAATTCGTATGTAAAAAACATTCTAATACAGTTTTTCTATGTACCCAGTGTAATAAGATATAATTTCATTTACATTTTTTTAATTACCGCTCAGTCTCTTTTTATAAAAATATCTAACAACATAGTATATTCTTTTGATATTAGATAAATAAAATCATAACTTTAACAAAAATAAATAGTAATTCTGTAGAAATAAATATATTTGTCAAATAAATCCATTAAGCAATTTATCTTTATTTTCTGTAAATTTTTCAGTATAATTTTACTATTTGGGTCAAATCTGACCCAAAGCACTCCAACGTTTATAAAACTAAAGACCTTATGAAAGTTAAAAAAATAATTAAAATTGTCTGTCCAGGATTTGTTCAGCAAATCCATTTTTAATATATTTTCTAATATACTAAATTTGTAATAAAAATTGTTTCATGTTATTATCAGCTCGGTGAAGGTCGAGGTAGGTTCAGATCTCCTACTATGAATGAAGTAAACAATAACTTGAACTTCATGAATTCCAACAGGTACATCAAGTATATTGAAACAGAATTATAAGGAAGTGGAAAAAATCGTATTCTTTTTATTGCTTACCTGAAATTGCACCCTCTCGTAAACAGTATCGGGTTGTATTACTAACTTATTTATGACGAAATGTAGTGCCTGGTTCTTCGTTCTGCAGGTTAATACATAGTTGCCTGGTTGAGATGTACAATCTCGTACTAAGAAACCACCTTCTTCTCGAACGATGTCTTCAGCTCTGGAACGAGGAATGGCTCCGTGGTACCACGCGTGGGATCTCAGATCTCGACTATCTAGTGACAACTCCCATTCCAAGGCCTTCTTCAACTCTTGAGCACTCATGGAAGTATCTGCCATAGGCTCCTGAAAATAAAGGAACCGTTACTGAGTTTCTCAGTATAAATTAGCAGATTAGATTAGCACCGATTGGCTCCACCATCTTGAGACACCTCAATAATAATTGTGAAAATTTGAGATAGCAGTTCTCTGGGAAGTTAGCTTCGTCTGTGAACATTATTTCACTATCAAAATGAGCATTTTTTCTAATTTTATCTGAAACCAAAGGCAGAAATTCAGTCTTGAATGAAAATCTCGAGGAAGTAGAGTTTGGACGCGTTGAATATGAAGCGGGTACAATAAAAAATCGTGGAGAATCCTCCAAACTAGAACATGTGAAATATTCAACTGATTTGCAATTTTTCTTGTACTCACATGAGGATTCGAATCAATACAATTCAAAACTGTTTCCTCAATATCTGGAGTTCTCATAGTTGGAGTTGCACCTTTTAAATAATTATTTGCAGTAAAAGTACCAGTTTCCCTCAACTTTCTGTGGATATTTGAAAATGTTCGCCTGTCTGGTGTTACTCGATTTGAAAAGCGCACCTGATATTATCGCCTAGCTTCTGTTGTGTTTCCTTCAGCCAGACACATCTATGTCATGTGTCAAAAAAGTTTCGAAATTGAACGAAGATGACGAAAATTGATTGTACTGATCAGTGGCGTACTGAAAAAAGTTTGAAAGGGCGAAAGAAGACATGGCTCCGGAAAAGAAAATACCTTGTAGATTCTAGTTGAAAATTAGGACGTATAATGATGGGGGCTGTAAAAAAGAACTTACATTCCAAATTTGGGCTGAATATCTCAAAAACTGCAGGAGTTTTGAAGAAAAAAACCAATTTTTTCCGGAAATTTCAACATCCTGTAGCTCCGTAACGAAGCTTTTACGGACCTATGTTTATATAACCTTTTTTTCTTAAAATTGTACGTAGATTTACCCCCTCAAGTTGTGACATACTATTATGTAACACCCTGTATTTGGCCAAAAATAAAAATCTCCAATAAACATGATAGATATTTATGAGAGATCATGCACTTATTACCAGTTTATTCGAAATCTATGTTACTGTTATATTTTCCTCTTTTATATTAGGGATATAGGCTCATCAAGTATTGTTGTTGTTGTTAAAATCAGGCACAAAGATTATCCTTTTCTGATTCACAGTTCATTAGTAGCAGACAATTTTATTAGTTGTATTTAATAATTATTTCTTAATTTATTAATGTTCTTACCTACTTTTATTCATGATAGCACTTATACTAGGAGATAAGAATCCTCTAATAGTAAGAGAATTTAAGTTTGTAAATGGAAATGAAATAAAGTTATTTATTATTTATTATTATTATTATCATTTATTGAAAAGATTCTTATAATTGATAATTATTCAATAATTCGCTTCTTGTGATTACTAGATTTGTATGGCAAAAACGTTCTTCATATCACCTCATATTAACCTCAAGAAGTTTTCCGTCTACGTAATGGTATTGATATTTCCTGCTTAGAAACCTTTGAAATAGTTCATATATGCGACTTTCAATTAAATTAGCTCTTAGGCCGTTAACTCAAAGTTTTGTTACTTCACGGGATCAAACTCTGGAACAAATTAACGAAACTTTATTCCATCAGCATTCACTTGAGAGTTATTAAACATTACGATCGTTTGGCGCCGGAGTATTTATAAAATGGGAATAACTGTCGATAGCTTTCAGGAAACTTTCAGAAGTTCACACTGCCAACGGTAAACTTCATTGCATTACCAATGAGAATGATGTATGTTTTTGAAATTCGATAAAATACGAAATATGAGCTCAGAGGAATTAATTTAGGATCAATTCAAAATTGCTCTAGAGCACAATCAGTTGACGGAGCTCAGTATAAACTTGTTTGGACATACGAGGGTTGTCCCAAAGGTATTTGAGCTACCCTTATAATTCCACGCCAGAACGTTTTTGCTACCTCTGTGGTTCATGTACGGGTCGACGAGAATATCTGTGCGTATGAAATAGCACCTCCCCTTGCTGCGCGTTAACTTTGTCGATCACGTGGCCGAGAGTTCAGTTATGAATGAACATTTGAAGCTTTAAGAAGAGCCAAGCGAATCTTGCAAATTTCATTCCAATATTTTTAAGTTTTGGTGATAATGGAGTTCGTTTCCAATTTGAAAGGAAAAAAATTGAGTGGGCAATCCAGGGAAATAATTGCGAATGTCATTAATATCAAGAAACGAGATGGGATGCAGAATAAACCTGCAATTTTTTCGAAGAAGGTTCAATAACGTGTAGCTATCGCAACGGGAGTAGGTTTGGAAACAGTGCAAAAAATTTCGAGCGAAATGAAGAAGATTGAAGATGGAGAAAATAACAGTTTTTCAACTCCCGATAAAAAGAGAAGAAAATCAGCGAAGATAACAGATCTCGATGAGTTCGATAGAGCTCTGCTTCCTAGGTTCTTACGTCGTCGATGAAATGACAATCTGCTAGACTACAGAAACAAATCCAAAGCCTACATGTTCAATATGTGATATTTTCGACTTGCTAGGTGGTTGAAGAAATGAAATCATGAAAATGAAAAACTGTTTTGTGTTATTGAACCGCTCATCACATCAAAATTTCTCAAGAGACAAAAAAGTTTGATAATTGGTCTAGCTACTCAATGTCAAAAACAGTTTTGCTCAAACGCAGACAGTTGAAAAATTATGGTTGATTAAAAACACGTTCAAGTTTTTAGGGACACTTGTAAAACGTCAAGGTCATTGAGTGGATCACTAAAAAACGTGAATAACGCACCCGAATCGTTCACGAACTATTTAAAAAATAAGAAAAAACTTTGGATTTGGCGACCTCTAGCGGGCAAACGAAGAAACTTTTCATATAGGTAAGTTGGCCTAAATCGACTTATTCCGAGCTGAAGAATCTGTGGCATAACGTTGTACACGCATTCACGGACACCCTGTATAGGCAGACATACCAAATTTAAGTGCGACACTGGACTTAGTTTCATTTAGACAGCTGATGTTGTAGAAGTGTTTCCGATCATGTTGAGTATGGACAAAAACGATTTTCGTTATGTCATAAAACATTATTTTTGCTTCGTCAGATTACACCGTCGAATATTAGTTGCAAGAGTTTTGTGGTGGCCGATGAAGTCCACAGAGGTAGGTCTTCCGATGCGGTTATAGAGGACAATTTCAAAAAAATACATGAAATGGTGTTGGTTCGCCGGAAAGTGAAGGTACTGAGCTAGCAGATGCCAAAAAGGTTAGTACTGAGCTCACACGCCATATTTTGGGCGATATTCTGCATTTGATAAAGTTATCCTGCTGCTGGGTGCCGCGTATGCTGACTGCGGATCAAAAACACGATCGCGTGAGCACTTGAAAAGAGTGTTTAGACTAGGTGATGAAGAATCAGGCGGACTTTTGGCGACGATTGGTAACTGTTGCTGAAACCTGAATCCACTATTACACACTAGAAAAAAGAATGAGTGCCCGGCAATGGACTGAAGCTGGAAGAGAGGCTCAATGGGTTGGCAAGATTATGGCGTCGGCTTTTTGGGATTGTCATGGCATACTCTTCGTGGATTACCTCAAAAAAGGAAAAATCATCAACAGCGAGTTATACTGTGCACTATTAGAGCATGAGCCTGACATGAAGCAAAAAAAAATTGTTTTTGCAAGACAAGCGTACAAGAGCATCGCAACCACGGCTAAATTCAATGATTTACGTCTGCAATTACTTCCGCATCCGCCGTATTCGCCTGATTTAAATCATGGACGTCGCAGAGGAATATTTCGCAGACGCTCCGGAAAATTACTTTTCGGACAGGATCAAGAAGTTGGAAAATCATTGAAATAAGTGTATCGAGCTTGAAGGGGACTAAAACATTCAAAAATTCATCCCCAAGGAGATTACTTTTCACCAAACCAATTATATTTAGTTCCTTGCTATAAGGGGCGGTTTGTTTTGCTGTACTAGCAAACACCAAAGTTAATTAATCAACTGATACCGATAAATACATATTATTAATATATTTTGGCCCTATGAGCAAATGTCAATTCAAAACAGCATAAAAAGTAGCTTTCAGAATCCACATGAAACTGTCCCAAGAGTTTTTCAATAGTAGAGATAAAACTGTTATATTTGACAATACTGACAATTTAGAACTAGATACAAAGAGCATCAATCAGATTACAATAACCAGAGAACCGACGAATCTTTCGTTCCACATTGTATCGAACATGGCCATCATTTCCGCTCATTGATCGGCTTCAAATTATTCATAGAATACCTTAAGGACGAAAGTTAGATTCCTTAGACTCGAAATTGTCAAACTCCAACAGATTCCCCATAGAAATAATCTTCTGAACGACCAGAATGGCTCGGCTTATTCGTCCATATTTGATATCTTTAAACCAGGGGTTCCCAAACTGAGGGGCGTGGAGAAAGTCCAGGAGGGGCGTGACACCCAAATGAAATAAATAAAAAATTACGAAAATAATTTCCTTAAATCTTTGAAATAAGTTCTTTCTAAGTTTTCATAATTGTTCTTGTAAAGTTTTAATAAAGTTGTAAACTTTATCAAAGAAGGCTACAGTTTTTATAACTACAAAGCACACAAGAGTTCAAGGTTTTCAAAACCGTCCTCCTCGACGGCAATGGCCGTATGTACCGATACCTCCGTTTGGCCTTGGTGTGAGTGCGAGTATCCCTGCACCCCTCCACCCCAATCCCACTGCATCTTCAGTCCAATGTCAATAACCTTGCAGTTTTTTCAGTGATTGAGTTGTAACTAGTCCGTTCTGGCACAGTGCTTTTCGTGAAATATCAGTCAGCGTGTTTACTGTATTGTGGTTGTTCTATAATTGTTGCGACGTTTGAATTGGAGTAATTGTTTTTGTGTTGTGTGAGTTCTGTGTGAAGCTGAATCAGAGAAGATGAACACGGCAAAGAAACGCAAGGATATTGACGATTATATTCAATATGGGTTTGTTTCCTTACTTAAAGATAATGTTGTTCACCCTCAGTGCGTTATTTGCTATGAAGTATTAAGCAATGACGCGATGAGTCCTAATCGTCTTCTGAGACATTTGTCAACTAAACATGCCTCTTTAAAGGACAAACCTAAAGAGTTTTTCGCTGCAAAATCTCAGAATTTAAAGCGCATGAAGTTAGATAGCACTGGATCTGCTGCTCAGTCATCTCTAAAAGTGCTTGAAGCTTCCTGTGAATTATATCTTCTTATTGCTAAGGAAAAGAAAAGTCACCCCATTGGTGAAACGCTTGTTGGACCGTGCTTTTAAAAGCAGGAGATGTTGTCCATTGAACTAATAGTACGCAAAAGCTATCACAAATACCACTTTCAGACAACACCTTAAAACGCCGAATTGATGATATGGCCGAGGACATTAAGAACCAGGTGGTTGATGCAATAAAAAAATCACCGTTTTTTGCTATCCAGCTTGACGAGAGTACAGACGTAGCACAATGTTCTCATTTGATTGTATATGCTCGCTACATTGAAAATGAAAGAATGAAGGATGAACTGATGTTTTCTACTGAGCTGGTGACCACTATTAAAGCTGTAGATGCGATGAAAGCAGTATCAGACTTTTTTGAGAAACACGAACTTTCTTGGCAAAAACCATCGGTGTAAGCACTGATGGTGCTCCTTCAATGCTCGGTTCTCGCTCAGGGTTTGTGTCAACCAGAAGAATGCTGACGTGGTTGGGATTCATTGTTTTATTCACCGCCAAGCCTTGGCAGCAAAAATGTTTCCAAACGAACTCAATGCTGTTTTAAAGCTATGTATTACACTAGTCAACTACGTAATGAACAGTGCATTAAATACTCGACTGTTCAAAAGTCTTTGTGAAGATTTATGAAGTGATCACAAAACGCTGTTATTTCATACAGAAGTACGATGGCTATCAAAAGGCGATATGTTGGGAATTATATTTGAGCTCCGTGATGAAGTGATTACGTTTTTGGCACTGAAGAAACAAAACGAGCTTAGTGCAGAGTTCAAAAAACCCAGTAACCAAGTGGTTATGGCCTATTTATCAGACTTTTTTTGACACGTTAAACAACCTAAACTTGAGACTTTTTGAAGGACTGCTTTTGAAAAACTTGATAATTGACCATTTGAAGAACCTCAAGGAGGAGTTCAGCAGGTACTTTCCTAACTTGTCAGAGGAATTTTACATACTATCAACCGATCCGTTCGACATGGACATTCAGTTGCTGTCAGAAGAGTTACAAGAGGAGGAATAGGAAAAAATGACACTGCTGCAAGATACGATTTTGAAATAATAGACAAGCCCTAATTTTGGTTGAAGTACTCAAAAGTTTACCCCAGTGTTTCAGCGAAAGCTGTTCAGATGTACTTGTCTTTTTCAACAACATACATGTGCGTTTTCAACTCTTATGGCGATCAGAACCAAGAACCGCAACAAACTTGATGTCGAAAATGACCTACGCTGTGCTTTGTCTGGAACTCAACCCAGGATCTGTCAACTTATCCAGAACATGCAAGCGCATCCATCTCACTGAATTACATTTTATGTTTTTGTAAGTAGATAGGCCTATTGCTTTACCTTCCTCAAATTGAAAATGTATCTGTGCTACAATGTTAAAATTTATATCAGTAATTATAATCGTAATAATGTAAGACTTGTTTTAATTTTCATCATACGTACAAACGGGGGTGTGGAGGGTCTCCAAATAACCAGAGGGGGGGCGTGGTACAAAAAAGTTTGGGAACCCCTGCTCCAAACAATACCTGCATCCTTATTAATTTTGTATCTACCTGTTTATGCATGTATGTAAATAAACTTTAAGTCAGTACTTGTCAGCTGAAGATGGTAGAGAGACCGAAATTGCAATCCTGAATTTCCATGAAGTTTTGTGAAAGTATAATACATAGTTTGATTTTCGTTTCAATTCTTAGTTCTTCTGGTTGTCGATTGAAAGCAATTATCATTTCAGATGTGGAAAGAGTATCTATACCATGCGTTGTTTAATACACTATATTTCGACGGAATAGGTACTTAATGTTATTCATCTCAAAGAAAGGAAATTTCTTTCAATAAAGATTTCCTGAGAAATTCATAGCGACACTCATAATTACTTCGATGTAAAATTACGACTCTCTCAATATCAGTTGCGAAAAGGTAAAATTATCAGTCTCGGATAGGATGCAATTAATTAATATTCCCGGAGCTTTTATAACATAACCATTAAGAGAACGTTTATAGAACCATCCTTTTCAAAAAATGGACGCAATCAGGATGAAAGAATCCTACCCAGTTATAGATGTATGTAGTATCTAAGTAGTAATTAGAGTTAAAGTTGAAAGGTGCTCAAATTATCTGCTTTTAATATGCAAAAGATCAGATTTTCATATCGCGACAACTTCTTTTGCTGCTATTTGAAAACTTGTTTTATGTCATAAAGTAGATACAGTCATATCGAGTTCTGAAGTGATGGTAGTTTTTGTATAATGCTTAGACAAATTGTACGTGTATCAGGTAATATTAAAATTGGCTTACAACGTTTATGGAGTTGGGATTCATAAAAAAAATGCCAGTCTGTCAGGCGCAGCGAGAGATTCGAAGAAACTTGTATTAAATACTTTGTTCAATACAGAAATGGTGTATCGAAGACTTTTACTTGAATTTTTAAATTATGATTAGATTTTATTTGGTTCTGAACGTATAAAATTGATGTTTTTATGCGAGAATAAGTAGATATTTACAGGATTTGTGGCTGCATTTTTGGCGTTACCTTGACGTACCATTGTTGTGTGAAACGTGTCTTTGAAAGATGTATAGGGTGCGGCGTAATGGAAGGGCCTTTTTAGAAACGGACAGTACACGTAACGATGAGTGAGTAGAGAGGAACGGTTGAGGGTATTCGACTCAGAAAGAGTTACCATTTGGTTCACGATGATTATCTGGACAGGAGAGCGCTGTGCGTTCCCAGTTGAAGAGTATTTGAAATCGGGAGAGTCTGCCATTGTCGTGCAGCGGCCCTCTCGCCTCCGCTTCAATTCAGAAACGCGACACAATCATCTGATGGGTACAAATTTCAGAACGACTGCATCAGAAATGAATGCGAATCTTCAAGGTCGTCCCCGAAGTGTAAGGACACCAGCTTCCGTGGAAAGAGTGAGACAAGCTGTAATTCAAAGCTCAGAGCGCTCCGTCCGGAAACAAGCTGCAGCACTCCAAATGAGTAGTTTACATCAGGACCTCCGCTTTCACCCCTATAAGCTCATGGTTGTCCAGCACTTGAATGAAGGAGATTTCGCACAACGCCAGCAGGGCTAAATCTGGAGAATATGCTGAATGGGGTAGTAGTTCGTATCCCAATTCATGTGATGATCTTTAAGAAGTACTGACTATGTTTCTAATCGCTTGCTTTTGCAGTTTGAAAACTCTTTCATGGCTACGAGATGAGTCCCAGAAAGACACCCCGTAAGACATCCTAGATACAAAATGCGCGTGATAGTAGGGGATGCATACAGTTTTGTTTGTAATTGGTTTAAAATGATATAAGGCATAGCAAACTAAACTCGGTTGCTTATATAGGTAATTAATATGTGACTGCTAATTTAAATTCTTATCAAGAATAATACCTAAGCTCTTGGCGGAGTTGACCTTCTTAACTGAAGTGTTCTTTATTTTCGAAAGATAAGATTTATTTGTGCTATTACTCGTATTCTTCAAGGAAAAGCTTATAGAGTTCATTTTATTAATGTTTAAGAAAAGACAGTTTTTATGAAACTCAATGAGACTTGACTGAGCCCAAATGAGAGTGTCTGATATTGTTGAACCACTAAACAAAAGTTTTGTGTCATCTGCATAGCTTGTAAAACTATTGGGTGCGTTAAGAATTGCCACAATATCGATTAAGTATATCGAGAATAACAACGTGCCCAAAACTGAGCCCTGCGGTACTCTACAGTGTACATTTAGGAGTTTGGATCTTACCCCATCAACTTCCACGAGCTGTTGTCTATGGGAAAGGAACGACTTGATTAAATCATTGCTCACACCACTAACACCCATGAAGTTAACTTCGTAGAGTAGAAGCAATGAGGAATGAGGTTGAAAGTTTTGCTAAGGCCCATGAAGATGGCAATACACCTCTTATTGTTTGTTGTTGAGGTTTTCATAGAGCTCGTTTATGAAGTCCATAATGGCAGATTGAGTCGACCTGCCCTCCTACCTTTGATATTGCCGAGAGCAGGGAGATAGGTCGGTAATGATCTACCCACTTTTTGTCACCTTCTTTATAAATCATTCTTGCTCTAGCAATCTTTAGCGCATCGGGAAAAATGCCACTTGATAATGAATCATTAATTATGTGTTAAACATGGGGTAAAGTAGTGGGAGATTTGTTTAAGCAAATTTACAGTGATATTGTCAATTCCATATGCGTTAGATTTTTAAGACTCTGTTACGAGAGTCAGAAACATGGAGGATATTATTTGAAAAGAATATGAGATCTGTTACAATATTAGGAACAGTGTTGTTGAGCATAATATGGATGATGAATGCTCATTGAAGTGATTTGCTACTGTTTCACAGTTGTTAATGAGTTGATTGTTAATGAATAACTCCAGTATTTTATCTCGATCTGTACTTTGATTTCCCACGCAAGAGTTAATAAGTGACCAAACTATTTTTGATTTGTTTCTGTTCTATTAAAAAAATCTTATGTTATGTGCTTTTTTGGCAGCTAAAAATAAAGTGTATTATAGTTGTGAGTTGTAAAAGTTGCAAAGAATCTAGAGTACACAGGTATGGTTTTCATAAATCTTCCATGGATCTTGTAGGTTATCGATTGTGATCTGAATATCCATTTGCGCAAGCTTTGATATCTATAATATCATTTTCTGCGGAATTACAGCAAAATTTGAATTGTGGAGGCCGTTATTTGATGTAGATCCATGATATAAATGAGATAAAAAACACAAGGTTTAACTTTAATCTACACTTTACTTTATTTGAAAAAATTCGACGACGTTTCGCTGACACAGCAGCTTTATCAAGAATGAAAAACAGAATGAAGAGTATGGTATTATAAACAAATCGTAGAACAAGTTGGATGAATAACAGGAAAATCCACACCGAGCCATTGTACAGTTAGTATGAAAGGTAATAAAAACTAATTAAACAAGTTAAGTAGGGGTTAATAATTCACATCTACCTGTTCATTCAAAAGCTTGTCCCAATGTTTGTATCTATTTATTTCTAATGCTTCTAGGAGATCTAATTTTGAACTTTTTTTAGGTGGTTTGAATAATTTGAATCAGATTTATTTTTATCGAAGCTACGTTTATGTTCGGATGTTCTTATGCCAAAACTCTTATAGGTCCTACCGATATAAATTTTATCACAAGAACCGCAATTGAGTTTATAGATTCCTGATTTACTTGATTTTTCAACACGAGAATTATTATTTTTAAATGTTTACCTAAGTTATTAGAAGTTTTGAAAGTTATATTGAGATTTTGTTTGACGAGAAAGGATTTAATATTTGTACTTGCAGAACCGCAGAATGTTAAACTGTTGAATATTTTATAGTCTTTATGAATAAGATATACTTCATTTATTGCTTTCTGATACAGTTTTTACGAATGATTAGATCTATCATATCCGGATTATATGAATATAATCAGAATAATTCATATAATCCGGATATGATAGATCTAATGAATGAACAGGTAGATGTGAATTATTCACCCTACTTAACTTGTTTAATTAGTTTTATTACCTTTCATACTAACTGTACAATGGCTCGGTGTGGATTTTCCTGTTATTCATCCAACTTGTTCTACGATTTGTCTATAATACCATACTCTTCATTCTGTTTTTCATTCTTGATAAAGCTGCTGTGTCAGCGAAACGTCGTCGAATTTTTTCAAATAAAGTGTAGATTAAAGTTAAACCTTGGTTTTTTATCTCAATTACAGCAAATATAATCGATACAACTATTTTTTCTACCATTGAACCTTGAGATTTCGGAGATTCAACTATGTAGTCCAGGGGTGCTCAAACGGTCGATCGCAATCGACCAGTAGATGGCGAGTGCTTTTTGAGTAGATCTCGAGAAGAAAAATATTTTTGATAAGTACGAAACTAAACTACGAAAATGAACACTCTGCTTGCGGCAAAAGGCGGCTTTATCTTATAGCTTAGCTTAGAGAACTTCAGTTATCTCGTCCGACTGTCACAAGGCGTAATGAAGCCATGTGTCAGGACATGGCAGATAAACTCAAACATGATATCATGAAATGTACATACTTTTCTTTACAGTGTGACGAATCAATCGATATGGCAGATACTGCCCAGCTGTGTATTTTTATTCGGATGGTATTCAATGACATGTTAAGCTAAGGAAAAATTTTTGACAATCATTTCTCTGAAGGGGTATACTCGTGGCGAAGATATATATGCCGTTTTCTTCAATTTTGTAAAATCTACAAGCTACCAATATATAAATTAGTTCTGAGGCATTGTGCCGAGCTAATGAAGATTTCCCTTCATTTTTTCATTTCATTCCATGATACATCAGAAAGTTTTTTATTCAAAAGTTTTAAACACGGAGGAAATTATGGGCATTGCATCTAAAATTCTGAATTCCATCCTTGCAGGTAGCTTGCAACGGCGGCTCTTTAAGTTGCAGCTGGAATATAAGGAGTCAGCTGAACACACTGATTTAGTTCTTTACACGGACGTCAGCTGGTTGAGTCGCGGAAAATTCCTAGAAAGGTTTCAAGAATTATTGCCCGAAATAAGAGCTTTCCTAGACGATAGAGGTGATGACACTCTGATCTTGAAAAAGGAAAAATAGCTGATTTGGCATTTTTGACTGTCATCACAATGCAGTGAAACACCATCAACTTGGAGCTTCAAGGTGAAGGAAAAACTATTATTGAGATGATTAGCGCAGTAAACGCATTCAAAAGTAAATTGCAACTTATGATAGATCAACTGAAAAGAAAGGATCTGAAACATTTTCTGTCTTTGAGAGCAAGTATTCCTCAGTTGAATTATGATACGTATAAGGTGAATAATCAAATATTTTGGTACAATTCGAAATGCGTTTTTATGATTGCTGTAAACTGGCGAATGTAGCATCATTTATGAGTTGTCGTTTTTCGAGTAAAAACATTGAGGAATTAGCTACTGAAATAGCAAGTCAGTTTAATGAAACTCATGTTCTGTTGAAAATGAGTTGGTGCAGATTATATCAGATATACATCCAAAGCTACAGCATCTGATACAAATTTCTGGTGTTTTATATCTGAAAATTAATATTCGAATCTAAGGCAAATCGCCCTTCGACTGACGGCAATGTTTGGGTCAACTTACTTGTGCGAGTCTGCATTTTCTGAAATGAGGATAATTAAGTCAAAATATCGCAATCGACTAACTGACGATCATATGTCATCATGTGGCGATTAGCACTCAGTGATTACGTACCATCTTAAGCATGTTGAGGACATGCAGTGCCACGCTTCAACATCCAAAGTAACTCCTTAGTTAAGTTTAACACCATATGTAACTCTTTTGCTTTGTAAGAACCAATAAACTCGCAATTTTGAATAACTTTGAGTTTTTTCATTGATATTATAGAGAAGAACCTAACTAAACCTAACCCAAACCTTGACTAAAATAATGTATATTGTGCGGAAAGCTAATATCTATATATGCTACGGTACACCCTAACTAGGTAGATAGATAGGTAGGGTGTATCGTGTATGTACGACAACCCTGCATCACATATACTTCCAGACTCTGAGTCGATCGTTAGTAGTCTAAAAATATTGAGGTAGATCGCCAGTAGTTCAAGTTTGAGCACCCCTGATGTAGTCCATAGGAAGATAGAATGTCACCCAGTTCATATTTATATACAGTGTGTTCCAACGAAAATTTGACCCCCCCTATAACTCCGAAATGAGTAACATTAGCGAAAAACACCAAGACACGTCGATTTTTGTTTCGAGGGGGAGCATTTTTCGAAATAATTCGAAACTTGTCAGATCAACCCCCTACCCCCAGCAACCCTAATTTCGAAATTCATCATAGGGAATAAGGGTCGAGTGGCACCCTACTGTAAAGGTCTGTCAATTCTCCATTCTGATTTGTCATTTTTAGAATTTTAAATTAACATACAGGGTGTCCCAACCGAGGGTAAAGTTGAATTCCTGCAAATCCCAAATACTAAATGAAATCGATTTATTTTGGCATAATGCAAGCGCAGGTTTATGCTCGGTCTAGAAAAACGACCTACACTTGTGAATTTGGAGTTGGTGCAATCAACCCCCTATTTCCAGCATTCCCAACTCAAAAATCATTCGATCGAAAATAGGTCAAGTGGCACCTCGTTGGAAAGGTATTTCAATTTTCTCTTCGAATTTGGTATTTTCGAAATTCAGAATCAGCATACAGGGTGTCCCGGAGCAGGAACACTGAAAACCCAAATAACTTTTTGAAACTGGTTCATTTCGGTATATTACGAGAACATGTTTATGTTTGATTCGAGAATAAGACTCTCTTGCGTGAATATGGAAGTTTTGCAATCAATCTCTTCCATTCAGCATCCCCAACTCAAAAAATCATACAAGTGATTACAGGTTGAGTGGCAAAGTTCCAGAAAGATTTTTCTATTTTCTGAATCACTGAGGCATTGGTTTCAGTTTGGCAATCGAGGTTTTCTGGCGTGAGGATCAGGGTGAGGGGATGATGGAGAAACTGATTGGATGCTTATCTAAACAGGAAAACGAGATTTATTGAACTTGTATTCAATTGAAAACAAAAAACTAACTTGATTATTACAACAATTGTTCAAAATGACCTCCGCCCACCTCCATATAGTTATACAGACGATTTTCGAACTCTCTTCTCACATTAGCGAAAACTTCAGGAGTCAAAAGTCGGCATTCTGTGATAATCTTCATCCGCAGCTCCTCCAGGTTTTCTGGTCTTGTGGCATAAACTTTAGATTTTAGATGGCCCCACAAAAAAATCTAGGGATTTAAATCTGGTGACCTGGCTGGCCACTCAACAGGTCCTCTTCTACCAATCCACCTTCCTGGGAAATTTTCGTCTAAATATTGGCGCACCCGAGCATCATAATGCGGAGGAGCACCGTCTTGTTGAAAACGCATTTCGTGCTCAGAAAGAGTTGGATCGTTCTGTAAAATTTCTGTCAATCTAGGATGTATGTGTTCCTCTAACAACTGTAGGTAGCCATTTCCATTCAGATTACCCTCAATAAAGAAAGGTCCAACTAGATGATTGCCAAAATTCCTGCCCAAACGTTCAACTTCTGAGGCCTTTGAGTGTGGGCCTCTCTAAACCAATGAGGATTCTGTGTGTCCCAATATCGACAATTATGTCTATTCACTTCACCACTGAGCATAAAGGTGCTTTCATCAGAAAAACAGATGTTATTCAGAAAATTTGGATTAGCGTTTAGGTTTTCACTTAGATTTTCACAAAACTGTAAACGACGATCTGGATCATCTTCGTTTATTTCATGCACTAATTTTACCTTGTAGGGGTGAAATTTGTGATGTTTCACGATTCTATGGACAGTTGTAGCTGATACACCAGTCAGACGAGATAGTTTTCTGATCGAAGTAGTATTCTCCATTTGTAGATGACCCACTACTGCCACTTCCGTTGCCTCATTTCTGACAGGACATGCCACTTCATGTTTTTGTGTGCCACCGAACCCGTAGCTAGGAATTTGTCAACCAAATATTTAACGTACTGGTGACTGACTCCCTTTCTCTTTCAGGATGGTTCCTATCGAATATCCTTGCCGTTTCTTTGGCACAACTGTTATTTCGAAAATACGTCGATACAATTTCGACCCTTTCCTCAGTGGAATAAACCATTTTCAGATTAATTTCAACTGACGAACAACAACAATAATGAGGAACTGATCTGAATAATAATAATATTTCATTGCAAAATGAGAAATAACAGATGACTGCACGCCAGATGGAAATGAAATGTGAACATTTTCAATGCAGAAATCAGCTTTATTTCTTCGTAATTGATGCTCAACACATCGTACCCCAATACTTTTAACAGTTTCGAATTAATTTTAGTTGATAATTTCAAATGACGATATTGAATTTTTCGAAAGCGACATCCTGTATGGAGAGCCGAACTGAATGAAATGCTTTAATCATTCTGGAATTCAAAAAACCTTTCTGAAGATATGCCACTTGAATTATTTGTATGATTTTCAAGTTGGGGATGCTGAATGGAAGGGGTTGATTGCAAAAATTCTATAATCACACAAGAAAGTCCTATTCTCGGATCAAACATGTTCTCGTATACCGAAATGAACCAGTTTCAAAAAGTTATTTGGATTTTCAATGTTCCTGCTTCGGGACACCCTGTATGATGATTCTGAATTTCGAAAATACCAAATTCGAAGAGAAAATTGCAGTACCTTTCCAACGAGGTGCCACTTGACCTATTATCGATCGAATGATTTTTGAGTTGGGGATGCTGGAAATAGGGGGTTGATTGCACCAACTCCAAATTCACAAGTGTGGGTCGTTTTTCTAGACCGAGCATAAACCTGCGCTTGCATTATGCCAAAATAAATCTATATCATTTAGTATTTGGGATTTCCAGGAATTCAACTTCACCCTTGGTTGGGACACCCTGTATGTTAATTTAAAATTCTAAAAATGACAAATCAAGGTGGAGAATTGATAGACCTTCACAGTAAGGTGCCACTCGACCCTTATTCCCTATGATGAATTTCAAAGTTAGGGTTGCTGGGGGTAGGGGGTTGATCTGAGAAGTTTCGAATTATTTCGAAAAATGCTCCCCCTCGAAACAAAAATCGACGTGTCTTGGTGTTTTTCGCTAATGTTACTCATTTCGGAGTTAGAGGGGGGGGGTCAAATTTTCGTTGGAACACACTGTATTGATGTGCTTTAAAAGTCAATACTGAACTAGCCGCATAGAATGATTGCAGTATCTATCATCACAATTACTACTTAAAGTAGATGCGAGTACTCAAAAGATATTTTTCCCAAAGAACAAGAAATAAGATGCTCAGAGAATTATAAAATTCTTCTGCGGAATCAAATAGTTTTGTTGATTATTAAAAAGTGTATAATTCTTACCTTCTACAGGTAAGAAACGAGTAAATACCACGTATTAACGAATAAATAGTTTACGAAGACGAATTCAATAAAAAAGTGCACGTAAGTGCAAACAGAAAATATCAAGCCATAGCATTTCACATCATTTATCAAGAGTATTACACTTTTTCAGAAGTGACAAAATAATAGCTCCAATTACCTCCTTGGCAGCCAAGATTTATTGAACCGGAATTTCAAGTGTTTCGTCAAAAGAAAGTAGCGCGACTTCAATTATAACTGAGGCTTTGAGATTTTCAAGAGGATCTCTTTCGTACTTCTGTAATTATTGAAGAGCCATTCATCTACTCGAACCCATTGTAATTGAAGTTTTCCGAACTTTTCTTCGCATAACTTGATATTTGAATGGACCTTTAGCGTTCACTTTATTGTACTCTAGGGCTTTGCTGATATTGAAGTTCATCATCTCATTATACTCTAATTCCTTTTATATCCCGAAGAAAATAAATGTCTTTGGAATTTTCAATTTGATGGAAATTTCTCCAAGGGCAACGCCAGTCTGAATTTTATGATTTACATAGCGTAGCATCCGAGAAATTCTCATAGTCGTGTTTAATATTTTACTACCAAAAAATTATCCCTATCATTAAAGAAACTGAATATTAAGTTTAAAACCTCCTTTTTGTTAATATTAAGCTTTATTTCAAGAAAATGAATACAGATACCATCATTCATAATAACTTTTTCTATTTATCTGTGAAGAGACGAATACGACGATAAAAACACTCATCTTTAAATCAAATCCAATCGTAGACCCATTTTCAATAATAAAAAACAAGTATTGTGCTTTAAGGAATTTTACTTAATAATTGCGATTCGTAACGCGTTTCACTACACCGTAGCTTCTTCAGACGAATGAATGTACAGAAAATATAAATATAGATGTTCTTCACTAATTAAAAGCTTATTGGATTGCTTCTTCTTAAGTGGTTATTTATGACAGGTATATCCAATAAAATTCAGGAATAGATTGCTCCCCGAAAAGATTCAATAGAGGTGAAGGGCTTAAATCGACTTGTTCATTGATGAGTCTACCTGAGTGTTTGTATTTATTTATTTCTAAAGTTTCCCAAAGATCTACCTTCAATATTTATTATCTGTATGCAAAATTTCAAACTGTGGGTCGAAAGAATGATTATTTTCTAAGAGATGATTCGCGTAATTTGAATCTGATTTTTATTCGAAAAACTGCGTTTATGTTCCGATATTCTAATATTAAAATTTCTATGTGTTCTACCAATGTAGAAATTATCACAGTCATTACAATTCAATCGATAAACACCTGATTTATTGTTTTAACCTGGTTTGGTTTTATTATTTTTATATATTTGCCTAAATTATTATTACTTTGGAAAGCTATGTTTATTGAAATTATTGTCAAGAATGTTTCATTTCTCAACATAAAATGTCAGCATTCAATAGTTTTATTCATAGATTGATTGAACGTCCTGTTATCACCATTTAATTTCAACAAAGAACTAAATTTTATTAAACAAATAGCGAAAAATAATGGTTACAATCCCAAACTAATAAATAATATTTTAAATAAAAACAAAGTAGAATCGCATTGAATGAAGTTTACCCTGTCGATAAATTGAAACAAAAATTCAACACCTTAACCTACGTTGGCATTACAAGTGAGAAACTGAAATCACTCTAAGTAGCAATAATTTCAACATAGCTTCCAAACTAATAATAATTTAGGCAAATATATAAAAAATAATAAAACCAAACCAGGTAAAAACAATAAATCAGGTGTTTATCGATTGAATTGTATGACTGTGATAATTTCTACATTGGTAGAACACATAGAAATTTTAATATTAGAATATCGGAACATAAACGCAGTTTTTCAAATAAAAGATTCAATCAGATTCAAATTACGCGAATCATCTCTTAGAAAATAATCATTCTTTCGACCCACAGTTTGAAATTTTGCATACAGATAATAAATATTGAAAGGTAGATCTTTGGGAAACTTTAGAAATCAATAAATACAAACACTCAGGTAGACTCATCAATGAACAAGTCGATTTAAGCCCTTCATCTCTATTGAATCTTTTCGGGGAGCAATCTATTCCTTAATTTTATTGGATATACCTGTCATAAATAACCACTTAAGAAGAAGCAACCCAATAAGCTTTTAATTACCCAGGAACATTTATAGTTATATTCTCATTTATATTTTTCTGTATATTCATTCGTCTGAAGAAGCTATGGTGTAGTGAAACGCGTTACTAATCGCAATTATTAAGTAAAATTCCTTAAAACACAGTACTTGTTTTTTATTATTGATAATGGAATTTTACCAAGTAAAAGCCTCCCAAATTCAAATGTAGACCCATTTCTTGACATTTTCGAAAGAATCGTAGTGCTGCTTCGACAGCACATGAGCGATTGACAGAAAAAAATGGTAATCTGATGGAGCAGAGTCTGGTGAGTAAGCCGCATGTGGTAGGAAGCGCTTCAAGTGTTCCTTTGACGGCCTTTGTGACATGCAGACGAGTGTTATCATGCAATAGAATGACTTTATGCTGGCTTCTCTTTTGTCTCTTGTATTCTGGGCGTTTCAGGTGCAGTGCTCGGCTTAAACGGTCATTTGTTCTCGGTAGTGATCTCCTGTGGCTCTTTGACCTTTTTTGAGAACCACATAGTGAATGACTCCTTTTCGACGCGCAACAAATGCAGAGCATAGCCTTTTTCCATGAATATTGCACTTTGAAGTCGATGTTGATGGTTGGTCAGGGTTACAAATGGTCTTTCGTCGCTTGGGATTGTCGAAATATATCCACCTTTCATTTCCAGTAACAAAACGATGGGAAATTCCTTTCTTTTCTGTCTTGCCAGCAGCATTCCAGAAATGGTTTTTCCTCTTTCGATATCTCTCGGCTTTAGCTCATATGGCACCCATTTTCCTTCTTTGTATACTTTACCAATTGCTTTCAAACGTTCAGGTATCCGATACTGAGCCAAGTTTAGTGTTGTTGTAAGCATTTTTTGAGTTTGGCATGGGTCTTCGTCTAATAAAGCTTGTAGTTCAGTATCTTAGAACTTTTCTTTCGCTTCTGAGTGTTCTTTGTCGATTATACTGAAATCACCAGATTTGAAACGTCGAAACCATTCCTTACAAGTAAAATCCGATGGAGCGTGATCACCGTAAGCTTCAATTAACATTCTATAAGATTCGTCTGCAGTTTTCTTCAAAAGGAAGCGAAAAATAACGCTACGCGCAAATGATGCAAATGGTGTATGTTATATTATTGGTAAGTGTCAATGCTACATTTTAAGCCTCATTTACATTGGTCATTAAGGCTTACTCTTTAATTCAAAACTTTCACCAATAGAGGGAGGTTTTCAACAGATACACCTTACGACAGGGGTGCTCAAACTTGAACTGCTGGCAATCTACCTCATATTTTTAGATTACTTACGATCGATTCTGAGATGCTGCAAGTATGTGTGATGCAGGGTTGTCGTACGTACACGATACACCCTACCTACCTTCCTAGGTTGGGTGTACCGTAGCATATATAGATATTAGCTTTACGCACAATATACATTATTTTAGTCAAGGTTTGGGTTAGGTTTAGTTAGGTTCTTCTCTATAATATCAATGATAAAACTCATAGTTATTCAAAATTGCCAGTTTATTGGTTGTTACAAAGCAAAAGAGTTACATATTGTGTTAAACTTAACTAGGAGTGACTTTGGATGTTGAAGCATGGCACTGCATGTGCTCAGCATATTTTTCATAAGATGGTACGTAACCACTGAGTGCTAATCGCAAGCATGATGACTTATGATCGTCAATTAGTCGATTGCGATATATATATATATATATATATATATATATATATATATATATATATATATATATACAGTGTGTTCCAACGAAAATTTGACCCCCTATAACTCCGAAATGAGTAACATTAGCGAAAAACACCAAGACACGTCGATTTTTGTTTCGAGGGGAGCATTTTTCGAAATAATTCGAAACTTGTCAGATCAACCCCTACCCCAGCAACCCTAATTTCGAAATTCATCATAGGAATAAGGGTCGAGTGGCACCTTACTGTAAAGGTCTGTCAATTCTCCATTCTGATTTGTCATTTTAGAATTTTAAATTAACATACAGGGTGTCCCAACCGAGGGTAAAGTTGAATTCCTGCAAATCCCAAATACTAAATGAAATCGATTTATTTTGGCATAATGCACGCGCAGGTTTATGCTCGGTCTAGAAAACGACCTACACTTGTGAATTTGGAGTTGGTGCAATCAACCCCTATTTCCAGCATCCCCAACTCAAAAATCATTCGATCGAAAATAGGTCAAGTGGCACCTCGTTGGAAAGGTTTTTCAATTTTCTCTTCGAATTTGGTATTTTAGAAATTCAGAATCAGCATACAGGGTGTCCCGGAGCAGGAACACTGAAAACCCAAATAACTTTTTGAAACTGGTTCATTTCGGTATAATACGAGAACATGTTTATGTTTGATTCGAGAATAAGACTCTCTTGCGTGAATATGGAATTTTTGCAATCAATCTCTTCCATTCAGCATCCCCAACTCAAAAAATCATACAAGTGATTACAGGTTGAGTGGCAAAGTTCCAGAAAGATTTTTCTATTTTCTGAATCACTGAGGCATTGGTTTCAGTTTGGCAATCGAGGTTTTCTGGCGTGAGGATTAGGATGAGGGATGATGGAGAAACTGATTGGATGCTCATCTAAACAGGAAAACGAGATTTATTGAACTTGTATTCAATTGAAAACAAAAACTAACTTGATTATTACAACAATTGTTCAAAATGACCTCCGCCCACCTCCATATAGTTATACAGACGATTTTCGAACTCTCTTCTCACATTAGCGAAAACTTCAGGAGTCAAAAGTCGGCATTCTGTGATAATCTTCATCCGCAGCTCCTCCAGGTTTTCTGGTCTTGTGGCATAAACTTTAGATTTTAGATGGCCCCACAAAAAAAATCTAGGGATTTAAATCTGGTGACCTGGCTGGCCACTCAACAGGTCCTCTTCTACCAATCCACCTTCCTGGGAAATTTTCGTCTAAATATTGGCGCACCCGAGCATCATAATGCGGAGGAGCACCGTCTTGTTGAAAACGCATTTCGTGCTCAGAAAGAGTTGGATCGTTCTGTAAAATTTCTGTCAATCTAGGATGTATGTGTTCCTCTAACAACTGTAGGTAGCCATTTCCATTCAGATTACCCTCAATAAAGAAAGGTCCAACTAGATGATTGCCAAAAATTCCTGCCCAAACGTTCAACTTCTGAGGCCTTTGCGTGTGGGCCTCTCTAAACCAATGAGGATTCTGTGTGTCCCAATATCGACAATTATGTCTATTCACTTCACCACTGAGCATAAAGGTGCTTTCATCAGAAAACAGATGTTATTCAGAAAATTTGGATTAGCGTTTAGGTTTTCACTTAGATTTTCACAAAACTGTAAACGACGATCTGGATCATCTTCGTTTATTTCATGCACTAATTTTACCTTGTAGGGTGAAATTTGTGATGTTTCACGATTCTATGGACAGTTGTAGCTGATACACCAGTCAGACGAGATAGTTTTCTGATCGAAGTAGTATTCTCCATTTGTAGATGACCCACTACTGCCACTTCCGTTGCCTCATTTCTGACAGGACATGCCACTTCATGTTTTTTGTTTGCCACCGAACCCGTAGCTAGGAATTTGTCAACCAAATATTTAACGTACTGGTGACTGACTCCCCTTTCTCTTTCAGGATGGTTCCTATCGAATATCCTTGCCGTTTCTTTGGCACAACTGTTATTTCGAAAATACGTCGATACAATTTCGACCCTTTCCTCAGTGGAATAAACCATTTTCAGATTAATTTCAATTGACGAACAACAACAATAATGAGGAACTGATCTGAATAATAATAATATTTCATTGCAAAAATGAGAAATAACAGATGACTGCACGCCAGATGGAAATGAAAAAAATGTGAACATTTTCAATGCAGAAATCAGCTTTATTTCTTCGTAATTGATGCTCAACACATCGTACCCCAATACTTTTAACAGTTTCGAATTAATTTTAGTTGATAATTTCAAATGACGATATTGAATTTTTCGAAAGCGACATCCTGTATGGAGAGCCGAACTGAATGAAATGCTTTAATCATTCTGGAATTCAAAAAACCTTTCTGAAGATATGCCACTTGAATTATTTGTATGATTTTCAAGTTGGGGATGCTGAATGGAAGGGGTTGATTGCAAAAATTCTATAACAACACAAGAAAGTCCTATTCTCGGATCAAACATGTTCTCGTATACCGAAATGAACCAGTTTCAAAAAGTTATTTGGATTTTCAATGTTCCTGCTTCGGGACACCCTGTATGATGATTCTGAATTTCAAAATACCAAATTCGAAGAGAAAATTGCAGTACCTTTCCAACGAGGTGCCACTTGACCTATTATCGATCGAATGATTTTTGAGTTGGGGATGCTGGAAATAGGGGTTGATTGCACCAACTCCAAATTCACAAGTGTAGATCGTTTTTCTAGACCGAGCATAAACCTGCGCTTGCATTATGCCAAAATAAATCTATTTCATTTAGTATTTGGGATTTCCAGAATTCAACTTCACCCTTGGTTGGGACACCCTGTATGTTAATTTAAAATTCTAAAATGACAAATCAAGGTGATGAATTGACAGACCTTTTCAGTAAGGTGCCACTCGACCCTTATTCCCTATGATGAATTTCAAAGTTAGGGTTGCTGGGGTAGGGGTTGATCTGAGAAGTTTCGAATTATTTCGAAAATGCTCCCCTCGAAACAAAAATCGACGTGTCTTCGTGTTTTTCGCTAATGTTACTCATTTCGGAGTTATAGGGGGGGTTTAATTTTCGTTGGAACACACTGTATATATATATATATATATATATATCATCTGTTTGTTACTGTTCGTATCTTTCTCGAAGTCCGGTAGCGGGTTCGCCGTGTCGGTCCATAGATGGCGACTCTCGTACGTATGTACGAGGTGCGTCCTTTCTGAAATTGATAGGGTACCCCGATGTAGCTTGGTAGGATGCTGAGAAGCGATATGCGACACTGATGAGCTCCTAATAAGGGCGAAACTGCAGTCTGCCGCTTCGTTTCTCGGCATCCTGCTTGGTTGCACTGTTGTGGCGCTTGGGGGCTGCGTGCATGGCGGGCAGATTTGGAAACTAGCTCTTGTCAGGAGGGATTATTCATTGATCTACGGATTTTGAATAATTCGTCTTGTCTCAGATTACATAGACTCACGCGATTTATCGCGGATATTTATATATATATATATATATATATATATATATATATATATATATATATATATATATATATATATATGGTCAAATATCCGCGATAAACTTCGTGAGTCTATGTGTATATATATATATATATATATATATATATATATATATATATATATACTATATAAATTTATTCACAAAAACGGACAAAAGGAAAGTAACTCATAAAACACTATTACCGTGCATATTTTTTCAAAATCTGGATCATCTAGAGCATTCAATTCCAAAAAATGAATGTAAATTCAATGGCTCGAAAATTATAAGAGAAATAACGAAAAAAATTTCGAAATTTTAACACCTTGTACCTTGAAAACGAAGCTTTTCCGGAACTATGATCATAAGACATAAAAGTTTTACATTGATTATAGCAATCCAAATTTCATTTTGGCGGATTAAAACTGAAACACCCTGTATATTAGGTGGTTTATTTTCTTGTCTTCCTGCACTTTTGACATAAAGTTTTATTTCATACGTATGAATAATATTTTTTTCCTTATTTATTTGAATAATTAATTTTTCCATATCAAAAAAAATTCAACATGATCGTCATAATTTCATTGAATCAATTATTTGTGGATAAATAAAAACTTTATTTCATATTACGCACCATGAGATAAGGAATTTTTTCTTTATCTGATTGGAAACTTTCGACACATTCCTGTACGCAATTCATTTGCCTGTCGGCTTACAATTCTCATGGTCGAAGATGTTTTGTTTCATGGCGGCTATCATCCGAATAAGCACCTGCTGCTGCAGTGTTACAACCCTCAATGAGTTGGCTTAGTGCGTAGTTGAGTAATCCCCTAAACATTAAGGGTGTTTAGGATTAGATTCATTCGAAAATTCCCTTTTCCATAATGAATAAAGATTGTTATGATTCATAAAGAAATATAAACTGGAAAAGTTTTTATCTTTCATAAAAACATTTTGATAGTTATTTTTGGTGAAGAAAGAACATAAATATTTCAATATTCTCATTTATTACTCACCCTAACTTTTCTTGATGATGTACACGATACTAGAGAACGAATATTTCCTTTCAAGGCATTCATGTTGGTGAAGTATATTCGAGCATTTAGAATCACAACATATATTAAGAACCTTAGCTTGAAAAACCATTAAAATCAATATATTATTTCATTGATGCATCAAGTCAACTAAGGAAATACAATTTCGAGGAGTTTGGTGAATTGTTCAAACATAGATAACTAATATACCTATTTTCTATAATATGCTGTCATCTTAATCTCGATTTCCGTTCTTTATCTAGTTAACTGCTCACACTCCCTTTGAAAACGTGAAAGGTCGGTGAACTATGGTTTTGTTCCTACAAATATAAGGTTTTTAGGGTTTCGTAGTTCAAAAAGAAAAACAGATCCCTGATAACAGTGGTTCTCAAACTTATTCAGATGCTGTACTCCTTTTTTACCCACAAAACATTTTAGGTACCTCTTCTCAGTTACACACAAACAAATTTATATGGAATCACTCGGTATTTCATATTATTGATTGTTCTTAACCATGAATCTTTGACTACTTGTGGAGAATTAAGTTTTTGTTGTGAAAAAACGGGATAGTATGATAAGAAATGTTGAATTATCACCACATGTTCGGGATATTGTATTCAGTCGTCACTGAGATTCGAAACTATGAATTTCAAAATTTAAAAAAGCCTATAATCATAATTGAAATTGTCTGACGTTGGATTGTCCGATGTGCAGAGGGGTCGAATAATTGCTCTCGTTGAAGAAGGGGTGACACAGATGGATATAGCGGCCACAATGGGGGTATCACAGGGGATGATTTCAATAACCTACGTGGTGCTACAATCTCTGCAAAATAGGCCTAGAAGAAGTCGTAGGAAGTTCTGAAGAACAAGACCGCTCTTTGTGCCAAATTGCAAGAAGAGACCCTAGTGCGTCGTACCCCATACTCCAAAGGCAATTTCTGGAAGCAACGGGCTTCAGTGTATCATTCGAAACGATACGTCAAAGACTTCGTTCAAGGAGTTTATACAGCAGAAGGCCCTGAAGAGTTCCAGAGCTTACCAGACAACAAAAATTAACAGGCTTAATTGGTGTATCGAGCACCAAAATTGGAATATTGAGAATTAGCGAAATGTTCCCTTTTCGGATGAGACCAGTATTGGTGTTCCATCAGATGACCGCCGGATTCGGGTTTTAAAGGGTCGTGGAAGACAGGCTAGACTCCAAGCAGCAAGACAAATTCCGAAATACCAAGGGGGTAGTGTGATGATGACAAAACAGATTATATTTCGTTTCCTGTGAGTGTAACGGCTAGAAATTACGTGGACCTACAACGGTATTAGCAATGCAATATCCGGCAAACCGAAAACTTCGGAGGGGGCTCAGTAATAGTGTGGGGAGAGGCATTTCTTTCCATGGTCGAACTGAGTTAGTCCTAGTGAATAATGGAAGAATGACAGCGGCCAGATACATCGCAGATATCCTTGAACTCCATGTTGTACCCTTTGGCCCATTGATTGGCGAAAACTTCATTTATTTGCACGATAATGCTCGGCCTCATGCAGCTAGAGCAGTTACAGAATTTCTGCAAAATGCCGAAATTGATATTTTAAGATGGCCAGCCAGAAGTCCCGACTTGAATCCTATAGAACATGATTGGGACAACATGGGGTGGCAAATTTAGCAAAGTAGGATGCCTTGTAGAACAGTTCAAGAACTTGAAAATCTGCTCCCTGAAATTTGGAACTCAGTGACTCACGAGTACATCCAAAATGTGTTTGAGGGGCTTCCGAGACTTATCTTGGCGGTAATTAGGGCTCGGGGAGGAAACACTCGATTTTGAAAATGAGTAGTAACCATTCGATGCTAGTTGATTGGTCTCTTCGCGAATGTTTGGAGATGGTAGAATTTTTAAATTTTTCATTAACTCGAAAATTGTTGATATTTTCCATCATAAACTCATCTCTTTTGAATGATATCTCCTTATTTTACACTTCTGAAGTTACCAAGCGACTCTTGAATGACCAACCTAAAAGTTTATATAGTATTGTCGTAAAAGTAGGGTGATGCGACAATTTTTGTGGGGATTGTATTTATTTATATTTTTTTGTTGGTCGGTCCTAAAAATTCTTGGGTACCCCCAAGGGGTACAATCCAAACATACGGCCGTTTATGTTGTATTTTGCATCATATTTTAACATTCTCAAGAGGATCAAAACCTATAGGGCACTTCCCGTAGATCTAGAAACAAGAAATTCGGCGTGACGTGGTGTCTTATAGTACAGATATGGAAAAACTTCAAATTTGTGATTCCATCTCAAGATTTTCATTTGCTATTATGAACGTATTCATTTTTTCAAAGAAACGCGAGAAAGTATTGAGTTGAAAATGATGCCAGATACTTAAGTCTGCAATCCCTACGATCTCCGAAAAAAATTCAACTTTTAAATCGACATTACCGGAAGAAAAGGCTGTTTGTGTCGCATCTTACTGCATATTTGGACTCTGGCAAAGAAATTAAAAGGTATAATGTATATCTAAACTAACCATTAATTTTTTCAAACGCAAAGTTTGGATGAAATTTGTTTGGATATTGTATGTAGGTATGCGACACTGATGTGTTCATAAGGAATAAGCATCATTATGTCGTTTGGAGGTGTCATAATATACCCTGGAGTTGAGAAACCTTTGACGACATCCGGAAATTCTGAACGATCGATGTGTAAACTCAAATTCATAATGAATATTGACTGAATGCTATTTCTTATCGAAAGACAAATATAATAAGTTTTTAGAACGATTTATTTACTCATTTTATTGCCAATCGAACATTAAGTCATAAGCCGACAAAGTTAAGTACTTTTCACCTTAATTCAAAGGATTTTTTCATCCACTATACAAATAAGATTTGTGTTTATAAATAATCTATCGGTAATAATTCTGCCTTCAGTATTCGACCCAAGAAGCAAAATTATACGAGAACAATCGAAGCCATATCATGAAAAATCGAAGACCACCTCATTTTAATGAAAGCTGATAGAGGCAACCGCGTAGTATGCTTCAGTAGAAACTAATATAAAGTAAATATGCAGGATATACGAGGATGGATTGATGAGTTTCCAGCCTGACCAAGAAAAACAGTCATGCCATCTCTATAGGCTGCTTGGTCAAGTTTCTCAAAATACCCATTAACAGCTTCAATTACTTCTCCATTGCCCGCAAATCTCTTACCGCCAAGCCATGTTTTGAGGTTAGGAAACAGATAATAGTCACTCGGGGCTAGGTCTGGAGACTAGGGAGGGTGCGACATCAATTCGAACTTCAGATCATAGATTTTAGCCATGACAACGTGCGAAGAATACGCTGGTGCGTTATCGTGATGAAACAAAATTTTTTCTTCGCCAAATGAGGTTGTTTAATTTGCACCTCGTGGTTGAAACGTTGCAATAAGTCTGCGTATATGACAAGTGATAGTTTTACCCTTTTCAAGGTAATCAATACATCCCAAGAAACAGTAGCCATAATCTTGTTTGACGATAAAATTATTTTTGCCTTCTTTGGAGTTGGTTCCCTGTTCCAATCCACTGTTGTTTGGTTTCAGGAGTGTAGTGGTGGACCCAAGTTTCGTCAACATCTTGCACAGAGCTTTTCCATATGCAAATGTTGGTGTAAAATATTTTGCACACGTTCATATGACATCTTACAGGTCTCAGCTATCTCACGCACTTTTGATCTGCGGTCTTCCAGCACTATTTTATGAATTTTTCGATCATATCTGGAGTAGTGATCTCAACGGGCCGTTCTGAGCCTGGCTCATCAGAGGTGCTCAAACGACCCATTTCAAACTCGGAAACCCACTGCTTAACAGTTGAATATGATGGGGAGGATGTCCCCAGTGTTGAATCAATCTCTTCATTAATTTCCTTCGTCGTTAACCCCTTCAAATAAAAGTATTTGCTGAGAGCACGCTTTTCCAATTTTTCTATTTTCACAAACAACACAGAGGCGTCTTGTTCAGCGTGTTCTCAAACGTAAATTAACGGCGATCGGGCTGAAACTATACTTACAAGATACCTAAGGAAGGTACTGTAAAAAGTCACCTCCGAAGTAGGCCTTGTGGCGCCATCTCTTGGTCAGGCCGGAGACTTATCAATCCAGACTCGCATTGGAAACACTGAACATAATGGAAATACCTAAGAATCCGACCAAACCATTCATATCAGACATAAATAAAACAAGGAACATACAGATTATCTAGCACATACAGAGTGGGAAAAAAGAAAACTGAGGAAGTGCAACTTGTTACTAGTAATGACAAAGAAAATTGATACGAATAGATGTTTTTTGTCAGAATCCCACTACTAGTTCTCCAACTTATGAAGACAGGCTGAAGATTTCGTTTGCCGAAAGTGCCTCGCACAGAATTATGTGTCCAGCTTTGAAAACAGCTTTACTCTCCTTCAAGGGTCCTAACGATCCCCCATATAGTCCACTATATCAAATAAAAAAATTTCCACCTTAATTTTGTCACTTAAGGGGTTATATACACTTAGAATATTAAAATATCGATTAATTTTATATTTTCTTAATGTACATATATACAAAAATACACACAGAATATTTTATATCGTTCCGGTGAATATTTTTATATACGCAAATTTGAAAAGGCGTTTCAAACTGCTTGACCCTTTTATGCACCTGCCTATTGTAAATGATCCCTTCTAGTGTATTCAGATATGTAAAGCAACAGTGTGTGAGTGTTTTTTTATACCTGAAATGTAAATTTCAATTTTTATATCCTCAAACTGGAGAATACTTGAGAGTGGTAGTCAGAATAAGCAGCTAAGCCAAGCAGTAAAGTTGTGAGTTAGTTCATATTGTTTTCTGTAATTTTTTTCGTGAAGTCTTCCAGAGAAATGAGGAAATTTCTTAACATACGTAAGTCGAGAACATAAAAGCGCAAAAATGTTTTTGATCGAAAAACAGCTGAAGAACAAATGGAAATCTCAGTGCCACGTAATCCGTCTGTTGAGTATCGCATTTTAAATGTTATAAGTGTTTGCAGCAAAAATGTATAATGCTATCTGGGCCACATTATCATTATTGTTTAACTGACGAAAAACCTCAGCACGACAAGTGCTCGGATGGACCAGACTCGTGGTGCAGCTGGCAGAGGGCTGCAGCTACCAATCAATTATCCACTTTCAAAAATGATTATGAGCCATTATCAGAAGATGTTGCTGAGGCAATACGTCCGATTTTTACAGATCTAAGCAGTGATAATTCATTAGAAAGATGTGTAGGTGGCTTTAACCAAAGCAACAACGATAGCTACTCTCCCAAAATTGTTCCGGACGGTTCTAAAAATGTGGATATCGCTGAATACATAGCTGTCGGTATATCTAATGGAGAAATGGCATCTCTATTGTATTATATGAAGGCAATAGGAACTACACTTGGGTCCAATGCGCCGAAAAAGAAGATGAGCAGCGCGTGAACAATTCCCATCTCAGAGCGTATGAGAGCTCCCGAGATGGGAAAATCGCCCGTAGACAACTGTCGAATCGGAGAGGTTGTATTATATGGTCCTGGAATAGATGACTTCATGTAAGTTAAAAAAATTTTATCCTATGTAAAGTGCATTTCAAACTTTGAACGCGTTTTTCTCAAAATTGTGTCTTTAAAGTCGGTGACCAACATTACTCAAAAACGGCTAAACCGATTAGTCTCAAATTTTAACACTAGCTTCTTTAATATATTTTTCATTAATTTTTCGAAGATTTTTTTCTCACCGATAAATATTTTTTTTATAAACAATTCAAGGCCGAAATTTTGATCAAACATCCATTTTTTTTTCTTTGAGAAATCGCCATTTCGTCAAAAAAATTAATTTTGCTTATTCCTTCGACTAATTACTAGATTTAACATTACAGTAACGAAATCTGTTTGACATTTGAATTTGGGAGACTTTTACTGGTAGAATTCCATTATCAATAATAAAAACAAGTAATGTGTTTTAGGAATTTTACTTAATAATTCGTAAGGCGTTTCACTACACCGTATCTTCTTCAGACGAATGAAGGTACAGAAATTATAACAACTATATATAGATAAGAATGAGAATATAAATACCAATGTTCTTAAGTATTTAAAGACTTATTTGGGTTGCTCTTTTCAAGTGTTTATTGATGACAGGTATATCAAATAAAATTAAGGAATAGATTGCTCCGGAAGAGATTTATTAGAGGTGAAGGGTTTAAATCGAATTGTTCATTAATGAGTCTCCAGAGTGTTTGTGTTTATTGATTTCTAAAGTTTCCCAAATATCTACTTTCCAATATTTATTATCTGTATTAAAATTTCATTCAAACATTATTGTGGGTCGAAAGAGTGATTATTTTCGAGTAATTCGAATCTGATTTTTGTTTGAAAAATTGCGTTTATGTTTCGATATTCTAATAGTAAAATTTCGATGTTTTCTACTAATGTAGAAATTATTACAGTCATTGCAATTCAATCTATAATCACCTGATTTATTATTTTTATCGGATTCGGTTTTATTATCTTTTATATATTTGCCTAAGCTATTATTAGTTTGAAAGCTATGTTGAAATTATTGCTACTCAAGAATAATTTCAGTTTCTCACTTGTAATGCCAACGTAGGTTAAGGTGTTGAATTTTTATTTTACCTTATCGACAGGGTAAACTTCATTCAATGCGATTCTATTTTGTTTTTATTCAAAATATTATTTATTATTTTGAGATTGTAACTATTATTTGCAGCTATTTGTTTAATTAAATTCAATTCTTTGTTAAAATTATCTGGCGATAACGGGATGTTAATCAATCTATGAATAAAACTGTTGAATGCTGACATTTTAAGTTGATATGGATGACACGACGAGTTATGTTTTATAATATTTGTATGTAACGGTTTATGGTAAATTGCGGAAACGTTTGTCATTTTCATTTGAAATTGTTACGTCTAAGAAATTTATCGAATTATTGCTTTCTATTTCGGTTGTGAATTCAATTTTGGATGTAATGAATTTATGTGAATTTATGTCAATTTTAACTGTCTATCAGTTCTGTGAAGCAAATAATGATATCGTCTACATAGCGATACCATTATTTTTAATAATTCTTCAATTAAGTAGTACGTATCTTTCGGAGGAATGTTGGGAAATAGATAGTTAACCTCGAAAGAAATGAGTTTGGAATTAGGTGGAATATAGCATCTTTGATATTAATAATAATAATAATAATAATATTTATTTATCCAACAAGATACATCGGTATATAGGACATGTCATGAGAGAGTATCATCCTCCATAAATTCTTTAATAGAATAATATGCCTTTCTCAGAAGAAAAGACTTAAGAACAGATTTGAACACTTTTGTAGGCTTAACTCTCAGATGGTGAGGTAAAGTATTGAAAAATTTGTTACTCTGGTATGTTGGAGAGTTCTCAAATTTTGAAGTACGATGTTTCGGCAAGAGAAGAGTTGACTGACTTCTAGTTGCATAATCGTGATACATAGAGAGTTTCGAAAAGTTAGCCTCATTATCCTTTAAATACATTAAACATCTATAAATATACACACATGGAAATGTCAAAATGGCATTCTCAATGAAAACAGGTTTACATGACATTCTGGGGTTTATATTGAACATCATTCTCAGAATTCGTTTCTGAAGAATGAGAACCCTATTTACATCCACTGAATTCCCCCATAATACAACATTATAAGACAAATGACTATGAACAAGACTGTAATACACTGTCATCAGGGACGTAACTGGCAGCGAATCTTTTATTTTACATAAAGCAAAATAAGCTTTATTCAATTTCCTACACACATGCTCAACTGCTCAACCTGTTCTGACCATGTCAGTCCACTGTCGACATGAATACCAAGAAATTTTGTGCATGATTTAGATGTTAAAGCACTGTCCACAATCAGATGTCTCTCATCAGCATTTCTCAAACCAAAGAACAAACATTCAGTTTTACCAACATTTAAAATTAGAGCATTATCATGACACCAACAGTTGAAAGAGTTAACAATCTTTTACAAGCACTTGCCAGCTCCTCAGGACTCCGCGCTGTGACACCAAATGAAGTGTCATCAACAAAAATAATGATTAGCATTAATATCTCTACTATTATATGATCTGGTAGATCATTAATGAAAAGAAGAAACAACAAAGGTCCCAGCACGGACCCTGAGGAACCCCCAAGTTTACATTGTAATCACTGGACCAACTGTCCTGTACCTTAACCCGAAAAACTCTGTCTGACAGGTAACTTTTATCCAATCCAGAAAAACACCTCTAAATCCTAAGTTGTACAGTTTATTCAGAATGAAATTTAAGTTGAGGGTATCAAACGCTCTGGAAAGATCAAAAAACAGGCCTGCTACATATAGCCCCTCATCCAGGCTTTTATAAACATGATCTACGAAAGAAATCGCAGCTGACTGCGTAGATCTGCCTTGCCAGTAACCATGCTGACAGTCTGTCACAAGCTTGAACTTATTTATGAAGTCCATCATCCGATCAAGACCAATCCTCTCAAACACTTTAGAAAACACACTCAAAATAGATATAGGTCTATAATTGGCAATATTACTGGTGTCGTTCCTTTTGAATACTGGAATAAGAGTTGATACCTTAAGTGCAGTTGGAAACTTACTTGTAGAGATAGAGAGATTTAGAATGAAAGACAAATGGGGAGCAATCTGCTCAGCTATACACTTCAAAATTTTTGAAGAAATACAATCAATACCAGTACTTTTTTTTTGATTTAAGTAGTCTAATGGTTGATATAATCTCACCTTCCGTAACCGGAAAAAAAAATTGCAACTTTTCATTATTGACGATGTGCAGCATTGTGAAATGTTATTCCCGAAATGCTGATGAATACATTTGTTATTTACTGATGAGAAGTATTCTCCAAACGCTGATACAATCATTTTAGGTTCTGAACAGATTACACCATCAATACATAATTAAAATTGGTTTTATATGACGACGATTTACCTAATTCTTCATTAACAATGCTCCATACAGTTTTATTCTTGTTGTGAGCTGTATTCAAACGGTTTTCCATGTACTCATATTTGGTTTCCTTAATAAACATCTATAATTTTTCTTTGCCTGCCTGTACTCTAGATCTAAGCTCGTGGAATTTAAGTTCACCTTTAACCAGTATAAATTTTTCAAGTCCATACTTGCTCGCTTAACTACATCAGATACCCAAGTTTTTTTACAGTTACCAATCGTGAGACGTTTTAAGGGCAACATTGATCCAGTGAATCCTGTATAATGAGCAAAATTCCTGAAGCACGCATCCACGTCAGAAAAACAATAAATTTCACTGAAACTCAAGTTGGAAATCAGAGTCGTGAAATCTGCAAGATTTCGTTCATGAATATTACGAACAATTTTTTGTTGCGGTTTATTATCAACCAACTTTTGATCACTGACGTTACATTCTACATAAATGGCCTTATGATCACTAATATGTGGTTCGAAAACTCGAAATTCAGAGATGGTTACATTAGAATTAGTGATGACGTAGTCTAACTTAGAACGTGAAATCAGACCTGACGAGGACATAAATTCTCTAGTAGGTTCCAAAGATGAGACTTTGAGATATAAACATCTTAAGAGATCATCAAGCAATTTCCGAGTCAAGCAAATAGATTTAAAATTGCAATGTTTTATTAGCAAGTCGTTAAGACATTTTGAATGTTTGAAAGAAGGTGCCGTTACATAACAAACAACAGGTCTAAGGGTAATTAGGGTTATGAAGTTTTATCAACGAATATAATTCGGGGGATTGTGGATTGGAGTTGATGAATTTATATTTCTCGTCTGTAGTTACTGATTTTGCTGTCGAAACCTCTTCTGAAAGAGGTTAAAAACGACTTCCTTCCTACCACTGAATTTTCTACCGAATTGAAAATATTTGGGATGTAACCAACTATTATCGGGACCATATAGGAGAGGAAGGGAGTTTCGCTGAACAATTTCTTTCTGTATGGAAAGAAGCTCTTCAGAAAATTACTCCAGAGGTATGGAGTAAAACTATTGAGCATACAGAAAAAGAAATTCAATGTTGGTGGGAACGCGAACTTCATTTCGATTTTGAAGATGTTCCCCCTTTGATAATGACTATGGACAATAATGACAGTGATAGCGAACCATTTTTAGACAGAATAAAATGGAGTATTCATTTCTTCAATTAATTTTAACTTTTCAACATTTCCTTTGTAAAATTATCAATAAATAAATAATTTTGTTGATTTCTGTTATTAGATAGTGTTACCTGTGCTCCTTATTTAAATTTGCAAGGGCCAAGTAGACTTAATTCTAGTTTCTGATGAAAGATTGAAATATTTCGAAAAAAAATATTTTTTCATGGCCTAGTAAAAATAATTTTTCATCAGTCAAAAAGTAACGTTTTGATTCAAATTTTGGACAAAAACCTGATTTTCTCTAAAACCTTATTATTCATTTCCATTGTTTTTCAAACTCAGTGAGATGGCCACTGCTTAAAACCTTTATTGAACAAAGTGCATAATGAAAATTTCTTCTTTTTCCTGTTTTTATATGAAAGAAAGGCGAACACAATTGAATTGAATTATGCCTCATGTGTTGCATTTACAGGTAAGTACTAGTATTCTGAAGATCCATCATGATCATCAGGTTGATTTTATTTTCAACTCGAAAATATTTTTCTTTCTCTTACGTTCTTCGAAAGGTACAGTGGTTATTTTCCTGAATGTTTTGATACCTCACACTAGGGGTCTGAGATGCGTAGTTTTCGATATACAGGATGCTCCATTCAAGGTATTGATATGAATGATTATTAAAAAATTTTATTTTCGCGAAAGGAAGGTCGCGAATTAATTTCATATGCCTCAAATTGACATCAGATAAAGTTTTCTCAAGGAAAAGTGGAAGTGACAATCGAATTTATTCTGAGAAAAATTCATACCACTACCTCTTGAATGAAACAGTCTGTATTTCAAAAAATACAAATCTGAGACCCCTACTATGGGTAACAAAACACCCAGAAAATTAATATCTGTAGAATAATGATAAAACACTATGGGTTGTAATTTCTAGTAAATGGTTGATGACGTCATACCTTGCGAATTATAAAAGAAAAAATTTTTTTTCCAACTAATTTCCAGTTGAATATAAAAATCGACCTGTCTGAGCGTTTTGCATGAAAATCAAAATAAAGAAATTATGAATTTTATTCTATACTTTACAGTCGCACTGAATATGAATTTTGGAGAACATTGGCAACATCCGAGAAAACTGGTTGATGACGTCACATTAAACTTAACTTGAACAGACTATAACTTTCAGTTTTACATGTTCTGTGATTTCATTTCATGGTTGTCAAGTTTGGATTACTCGCTACAATTGTACAATGTACAAATACCTCCGTTAATTTAAAGTCTTCAGATTAAAATAAATCTGCTTTTTAATACCTCTAATTAGACATTACTTAGCGTAATCACTAACATTCAATTTTCCGAGAACAGCACAGTAAAAATGCATCTATAGAGAGATAAAACGTTTTAGAAATCTTCGCAACTTCGTTAGGATGTTCTATTTTCAAAGATTTATCTTCGAACAATAGATAAATTAAATATTGAAAGGAGGCAAACAAGAATAGAATCTCTGTGAGTGTTAATCAAAACTTTTAACGCGCTGAACAAAAAGATGGATTTATGTTATCTTCGAGTTTCATCATATTTCGTTATCAGTCCACGCTATTTCGATTCGATCTACAGGTGATAGAGTAATGTTTCTTAGATTTGGCCAGGCTAAAGGTGGAGTGCAAGCTGATTGTGCAGTGTCCCGGTTCAGAAAAAGAGGTCAAAAATATGGGGAAACCACGTATGATTTCTCAGGTAATAAAAAATTAACAGAAGATATATTTAATTCATAAATTGATTTTTGTATTTAATGAGTTTCCTCATTTACGATGAGAAAAATTTAAAATATTGATCCAATATATTCAGGCGAATTATTGGTGAAAGTATTCAAACAATACAGTGTGTACGTGGTGAAACGCCCCTTGGAGGTATCTGGCGAACGGGTTTATTAATCAATTTTAAATTTTGGGATTGAAATAAATGGATACTGATACACAATTCACAATTGTTTTCAGAGCAGTAGCATTTCCGGTTATACATCGACATCGTTGCTATTTCAAATTAATTGGTGTACTTTTTAGTTTTTCCATTAAAGGGAATCTTTTTTCCAAGCATCTTTTGGTAAGATTTGTCTAAAATTAACCACCACTAAGCTATGATATTTTTCATCAAAATTTTCGGAATTATATTGCCATCCTCTTTGCTCAACAAAACTGACTATTTTATATAGAGGGTGTTTAAAAATGACTTGTTAATGACACTTGTCATAAAAACGATTTTAATACTAGTATATATTTATAATGAATAATGAAATGAAACAAGTTACTATGTTTTAAGTATCACTTATTTATTGACGTGAAGAATTAAAAATTACATTGTTGGACTGGTTTTGGACATACGTCCATTCTCAACAACAAGTTAATGAAAACTGAATACTCATGTACAGTATGTCCCATTTTGGGGGTGCCACCAGGAGCATCTCTGTTATTATTTAAGATAGAGAGATGGGGTTTTCACGACCCTTGGCTACTTTTTCGAGACAAATTCATAGAGCTAATCAGAATTATTCTAACTTCAGTGGTTTTTGAGTTATTCGCGAATCTTGAAAATTTCCGGATTTCTTTTTTTCTCGATATCTCGGTTCTTATAGAAGATAATTGAAATCTGTTTTCACGTTTCTAAAACGGTTTTCTGAGTAGATTCCAGTGACGTACTCGAAGTTTTTTTTTTTCATTAGTCATGACAGATATGACATAAAGTTGCATTTTTTTAAATACGAACATAGTTTTTTTTTGGCATATTCCGATTGCCGTTTTTTTTCCTTTTCGAAAATATATAACATGATGACAAAATTTCCACCCAATTTGAAGAAAATAACGGAATAATGATTTACCCCTAATGGCTGGGCGAAGGAACACACGTGAGCGGACGAACCATAGAACATTTGTAGTTATTCGATGAAAACGATCAAAACAATGCAAAATCTTCTTGACCGAAATAATGGAGCTAGGCTGCTCCTAAGATTCCATCGTTATTTATGCAATTTCGCAATTTCCGCTTTTTATTTTATTTTTGAGATTGTCGTTTAGTTTCTAGAGTTCTCTGAGAAATACCTACATGAGAATAATAATAGGCACCTAATAATTTACTCAAATTTACTTCTCATAATGATTTACATATATTGCTCGAACTGATTTCCATCATGTTGTAAACATAAAGTGCATCTTCGGATTATATCTTCTATGTCTGAATGCTCTCTGTGAACACAGAAATCTTCATCTATGCACGTTCATTAGAAACCATAGAACGACCAATAATTATTATTATTCATTATCTGTGGATATATTGGCTTCGTGTCTATTTGAATTCGTAAAATTAGTGTTCGTTGTTGAATTTGGTCAAGAAGATTTTGCATTGTTTTGATCGTTTTCATCGAATAACTACAAATGTTCTATGGTTCGTCCGCTCACGTGTGTTCCTTCGCCCAACCATTAGGGGTAAATCATTATTCCGTTATTTTCTTCAAATTGGGTGGAAATTTTGTCATGTTATATATTTTTGAAAAGGAAAAAAAACGGCAATCGGAATATGCCAAAAAAAACTATGTTCGTATTCAAAAAAATGCAACTTTATGTCATATCTGTCATAATTAATGAAAAAAAAAACCTTCGAGTACGTCACTGAAATCTACTCAGAAAACCGTTTTAGAAACGTAAAAACAGATTTCAATTATCTTCTATAAGAACCGAGATATCGGGAAAAAAAGAAATCCGGAAATTTTCAAGATTCGCGAATAACTCAAAAACCACTGAAGTTAGAATAATTCTGATTAGCTCTATGAATTTGTCTCGAAAAAGTAGCCAAGGGTCGTGAAAACCCCATCTCTCTATCCTAAATAATAACAGAGATGCTCCTGGTGGCACCCCCAAAATGGGACATGCTGTACAATATAGAAACTAACATTAAGATCAAAAGGTCTATCCTAGATGCTTTGAAAGTTTCCATCAATTCAAACAATTTGAATTTATAAGATTTATCACAAGAATGAAGAATTTTCAGCTTTGAAATTCTGGAAAAGGATGACATTCATTTAGACAATGTGCAGCTAAAGCTGAAGGATATTTCTGATGTAGGAATGACCGGAAATATTCCTTGTATCTAGCCTTGAAAGAGCATCCTGTTTGACCTATATAAAAGGAATTGCACTCAGAACATATTAATTGGTATACTCCAGACTTTTCAAATTTATCGGTTTTATCTTTGGTGTTGCTTGAAAAGGAGTCTTGACAATTTGCTAACTGGTTTGAATGCAATATGAACATTTTTACTATCAGAAAAAACTCTAGCAATCTGTTCTGACGTCATCGCAAAATATGTTAGAGACATAAATTTTTCGGGCATTTCTCTCTTGGATTGGGGATGTATCAAGTTAAATGTCGCCAAATCCGAAGGTTTTTTTCTTATTTTTCAAATAATTCGTGAATGACTCAACCGATAGAAACCATGTTTGGTATGCGTAATCGGGTGCCTTATTCACGCTTTTTAATGATCCACTCAATGACCTTGACGTTTTACAAGTGTCTAACCTAACCTAAATACTCGAACGTGTTTTTAATCAACAATAATTTTTCAACTGTCTGCGTTTGAGAAAAACTGTTTTAGACATTGAGTAGCTAGACTAATTATCAAACTGTTTTGTCTCTTGAGAAATTTTGATATGATGAGCGGTTCAATTACAAAAAACAGTTTTTTAATTTCATTATTTCATTTCTTCAACCACCTAGCAAGTCAGAAATATCACATTTGAACTTGTTGGCTTTGGATTTATTTCTGTGCTTGACAACCAATTGTTGACACAACAGTGTTCCTCAAGTTCTTAACTAGGTATTTTGGTGATTTTTTTATCACCATCAGGCACGGAGATGTACAGTATCTCTGAAATGGTTGATATGGTTATGGTGTACGAATTTCGTTGAGGCAACGGACGTGAAAGCGCGAGAGTATATGCCGAAAGATTTCCAGATCGCATAGTGCCGAACCACCAAACATTTTGAAATTTGGATAGGCTTCTTCGCGAGAATAGTTGCTTCAAGCCCAGGAATTTGGATCGAGGACGACAACGAACAGTAAGGACGGTAAAACACAATTAGGCACGTAGCGTTTAGGTTTGCAGTTGGTCGTTCCTGAAACAATGATTCATGATGTCTTGAAGGAACAATTATTTCATCCTAATCACATTTGTATACACACCCTGTATAAACAGGTAGGTACAAAATTAATGAGGATGCAAACAAGAAGTAATAAAATAATTATGATAGAAGCAGGTATTATTTATACTTGTTGTCAGCTGAAGATGGTCGAGAGACCGAAAATGCAATCTTGATTTTCAATAAAATCTCTTGTGATAGTATAATACATAGTTTAATCTCAGGTAATATTTTTTATGTACCGTCATCATTACCTTGACTTTTGATCGACTTTGACGTGGTTTTTTCGGTTTCGGTTCAGCTGAAAGGCGCTATTCCGAAGTTTATTGTCTGGTTTGCATGTAAAAAGCATGAATCCATGTCTCGTCACTAGTTCCAATCCGATTTATGAATGTGCGATTCAGCGATTCAATTTTCGAAGAAAATTCAGGTGCTTTGAACTAGTCGAGCGGCAACGCGTTTCATGCCCAACCAATCGTTTAAAATGATACAAATTGATTTGTGAGACAAAGGAAGTTCATTGCCTATTTCTCTCAAATTTAAATTACGATTTGCAACTACCATTTCCTTCACTTTATCGATGATAACTCCAGTTGAAGATGTTGATGGCCGCCCAGAGCTAGGCGAATCTTTCACCACATCTCGGGTGTTGTTGAATGTACTGTACCATCTACACGTACATTTTTGAGGAAGTTGATTCACTGCAAGCCTTCTGTAACTTTTTTTATTTCGACAATCGTTTCAAATAGATTTTTTAAATAATCTAATATCTAATAAATAATAAAAATAATTTCGAATATTTCCCAAACATAAAATACAATTTTATCTCTATAATCCGGACACATCGACGCCGGCTGATATACAAACAATAGTAACTTTCCTGTCTGTACATGTATGTATGTACTTGTACTATCTAAGAGTAGCGAGTATCGTTCTACAGTTGCATTTTGCATTTCAATCTCGCTGGAGGTGTGCATAATGGCTCCAACCAAGAGAAATCATAAAACGCTCATACTAGCAGAGAAATCAAAAATAATAGATTTTATTGATGATGAAATGAGTACTCGTCAAATAGCAGTTCACTATTCCAAAATCAACAGTTTGACATAAAAAAGAACAAGGACAAAATAAGGAACCTTATATCCAAATCGTATCGAGGAACAGGTAAGAATTAGGGATGCACCGAGCAAGGGTTTTCACAAAAAGCCATGTAGCGAGCTCTCGGCCAAACAAAATAACTGTGTATGCTAAGTTTCACGGCCGAGAGCTCGGCTGGCCCTACCGGGCCTTTGGTGCATCCCTAGAAGGAATATTATTTTAAACTTTTCTCGAATTTAGGTATTTTTGTTGGAAAAAGAAAAATTAACGCAACGCACACGTACCAATTTCTTCAGATATATTGAGAGCAAAAGCCAAACAGTCTTATGAACAAATCACAGGAAAAAAAGGTTTTCTGGCAAGTTCGGGATGGTTAGATGAATTCAAGCTTAGACATGGAATTCGTTTCTTGAAGGTTTGTGGTAAAAACTTTCCAGTGATGTTTCCGATGTGATACCATTTAAGGAAAAATTTCTACCGGTTGTTGAACAGATGGAATTGACCAAAGAACAGGTGTATAATGCTGAAGAATCGGCCATTTTTTGGAGATGTTTACCAGACACAACTTGGGTTCATCAAGGGGAAAATCAGTACCAGGTCTAAAAGAGTCAAAAGACAGCTTAACATTCATGCCATGCTGCAACGCGGCTGAACCTCATCTATTACCTTTACTAGTCTTGGGAAAAGCGGCAAAAGTTCACTACCAGTTGTCTACAAAGCATCTACCAAAGGGTGGACGACCAGAGCGTTATTTAATGAATGTTTTAAAACATCTTTTATCCCCGAGGTGAAGAATTTTTTAAGTAAGAATAACAAGCCCTCTGAAGCTCTGTTGTTGGTAGACAATGCACCATCGCACCCACCTGAGGAAGAGGTTGATACTGATCATATCATTTCGCATGAAGGTGAAGAGATAACTTCCATTTTAAAGCAGTATAATTTGAAGGATGCCGTGAAAAATCTTGCTCAATCTTGGAAAGCCATTACTTCAAAAATTATTAGAAAAAGTTGGACAGTATTGTGGCATGTCACTACCGAAGTAGAAGAATCAGATGATGAAAATATTCCACAAACTTCGTCCAATCAGGGAAAATGATTTGAAAAATATTGCCGAATCATGAAGGGTCATCAATCCCGAAAATAACTTAACCATTACGAACATTACCAACTGGGCTCTGGGAGACAAAGAGATTGTTATCGATTTGACTGAAGAAGAGCTTATACAGAATGCTTTAGGAAGAATATTGAAAACGTAGAGGAATCTTCTGACGCAGAGGATGGTTTAAATAGTATGGTAAAAGTGAAACATGCAGATACTGTCAATGCGTTCTCCCTGATTATCAGTTGGGCTGTACAGAATAATCTTCCTATAGAAGACGTATTGCTCCTGAAAAGGCTCAAGGAAAAATCAGTTCAGATGGCAGCATCGTGAAAGGTTCAGAGTGAAATCGATGGATATCTTAAACGTCATGAGGAATAGAATGTTGTTTATGTACACTAGCTTATATTTAAATTCTATATTTTCTATGAGGAAAGATTATAATGAATGGAAATCCTAAAATTTGATTCTGTTTTATAATAGAAACTATTTTTGTTCAACTTTTCGATATTTTTATAATAAACTCGGCTTTAACAGATTTTGGGTTGTTTCTATTTTAAAAATTAAACAAATTCAAGTCATTTCAGAAATTTGGGCATTTCGATAGTCCAGACATGCGCCGAAACGATATCTGCCCGGACTAGTGAAGTTGAACTGTAATGGACAAATAACATTTTGGTTCAATTAGAAGTGTGATAAATACGTAAATTGCACTGAGTTTGAGATATTGCACCGTATAACACACAACTTAGGCAATATTTATTACACCACTTGAATTTATCAAGTCAAAACAGATAAAAAGATTTTGATACGAATTGTTTTGTATCTATCAACGATGATGTAACTTGTGTGGTTCGCAATATATATTTTATGTTACTCCTGAATAATGATGAATGAAGATTTTCCAACTTTGGTTTCTAGTGCTATCCAAAAGCTTCAACAGAAATCGAGTCGAGACAGTTTAGGAAATTTTCGTATAAATCCTTTCGATTATAATGAAAGCAATCCTCTCTGTAAGTTCAGTTTTTAATTTAATTATTATTTCCGTTGTGTTGTTTCAGATTACTGTAGACATTCATAAATCCGTCAACGTCAGCTCTTGAATTCACTGTCTTAGGTTCTCTTTGGATTTCTATAATTTCTAGAATGTTCCTTTTAAAGTCGTTGCTCTCAGATGCAAGATGCATGTTCAATGCTATGTTTTGCTAGGGCGGTACTTTTTTTATTGGATCTAACGTAGTAGTCGTGTTGGTATATTCTTTCATGCAAGTATTGTTCAGTATTACCGATATAGCACGCTCCACAGTCCTGACAATTAAACTTGTATATACAGTGTGTTTTGTTCTCGTGTTTCACCCTTGGCCTTAGCGTTGTGAAAAATTGTTTGCAGTAGTTGTAAGGTTTGTGTCCAATCATGATGTTGTGATTTTCTATGCATTTATCAATATGTTGTGACAGTCCGGGTGTATATGTGAGGCCGATGTACTTCAAATCTATTCTTTCTTTTTTTCTTTTTAGTATGTTCTTCAATTTCTTCATATTTCTTGTTCTACATTTAGGGTGTGATAGTTCGATGGCTCTATCAACCAGGCTGTTTTGTATCGGTTTGGTACAATTGATTCAAAATTTAGGTATCTATCACTCCATGTTGTTTTCTGATACCAATTTGTATATATTTTTCCTGTATCGTCGTGGGTTAATTGTGTCGAGGAACACCTCTTCAGTACCTTCAAATGTTGAACTGAATATTGCTGTCTTAGTTGCCTCTTAGCTCTAAGTGAGTTAACATATTTGTTATTTGAGTGCGAAGTTCGACTTGGCGATCTTCACCACACAACATCACTGACGTTATCGATTATAGACAATTTTGGTGATAATCACCCCACCACACAATTTTTTTCTTCAAGTCATACAGGTATGTTTTGTGATGTGGGGTTAGTTTTTAGGTAATATTAATTTTTTTGTTGGTTATTTAGAGAAATGAGTTACGAAGAACAACAAAGGAAGCTCCTCGCCTTATGGTATGATCTGGGAAATGATTAAGACTTTGTCGATTCGAGTGATTCTGAAAATGAATATATAGTTCAAGAAAGTGTACATGATTCTGAATCAGAACAGGAAGATGATTCGGAACAAGTTGACCATGACGGAGGTGTGCATTCAGAAAATGAGAAAATGAACAAGATGATAATCAAACAACATCATCTAATACAACGTCATCAGAAAATTGTTTCATCGGAAGAGATAAGAAAACCATGTGGTCAGAAATTTGTCTCAACCGAGCAGCACGAACCAGATCGGAAAACATAATTAGGGGTGAGTTCTCAGTAGTACGGCCGGCTGCAAGGAACCGCAAAACAGCTGAAAAATTCCTCGATATTTCTTTGATGAGGTAATTATTACGGGTATTATACCAATCAGCGTCTGGCTACTTTTCGGGATCTTTATGATGATCAGCACAAATATGTGGTCAAAGAAGTGAATGATGCCGAACTTCGTGCTTTTTTGGGTCTCTTTTCTTATCTGGGGTGTACAAAACGAATCGTTTGAATCTAGAGGACATATGGAAAACTAATGGTTTGGGTATTGATATATTCAGGAGTGTTATGTCTCAGCAAAAGTTTCAATTACTACTCAGATGCTTGGGTTTTGATAACTCTGAAAACAGACAAATTAGGCTACAAATTGATGAATTCACCCACATTAGAGCATTGTGCACTAGGTTTGTTGAAAACTGTCAAGGCGCTTATTCTCCTAGCGAGTACGTCACCATAAATGAACAGCTGCCGGCATTTCGTGGTCGATGTCCTTTTCGAGTATATATGCCAAATAAACCTTCAAAGTAGGGATTGAAAATATTCGCTTAAGTTGATGCAAAATCATATTACGTGGTGAATATGGAACCATATGAGGGTAAACGACAAGTTGGCCCATTCAAAGTATCGTATTCACCGTTCGATGTTGTTGACAGATTAGTGGCACCCATCAGTCGAACTAACCGAAATGTGACTTTCGACAACTGGTTTACCAATTTCTGATGATCCATCTGTTGAAAAATCACGAACTTACTTCCGTTGGCACCATAAGATGAAATAAAGCTGAGCTTCCACCTGCGTTTGTAGATACTAGAAATCGAGAAGTCTCTTCTACCAAATTTGGTTTTCAAAAGGACACTACCATATTATCATATATACTGAAGAAGAAAAAAGTAGTACTGGTTGCCTCCACGCTTCACTATGACGATAAAATAGCTGAAAGAACTGGAGAAGCGAAAAAACCTGGGATAATAGATTTTTATAATTTCACCAAATGCGGAGTAGATGTGGTCGACGAATTATGCGGAAATTATGATGTATCACGTAACAGTAGAGGATGGCCACTAACCATTTTTTTAATAATGAACGTCGGGGCTATCAATGCTAGAATAATATGTCAAACCAACACTTAGAATAAACAAAGGAGAAGAGAATTCCTTTTGGATTTGGGCTTGCAGCTTGAAGATGCAGAAGCATCTTCTGTCTCGTAAAGATAATGAGAGGTTGCCTAAGCAATTGAAAAATTCAATCAAATTTTCATTGAATGGGAACGAATTAAAACCGAATGAAATAGAGCCAAAACGCCAGTAAACTATTGGAAGATGTGGAATGTGCCCAGGGGTAAAGATAGGAAGTGGCAAAAGAAGTATGCCAAATGTGAAGTTTTTTGTGTCTAGAGCATAGTCTTATACTATATGAAAATTGCTATCAATAGACACACTGTAGAATTTCTAACTTTCAATATTTCTAGTTCGCGTTTTTCTCTTTGATTGAATCATATATTTTTGTTCATTTATTTGATATTTAGATTCTACTGAATCAATAAGTTTTTTTGATATTCTGACCCGAAGAAATGTATGTTTTTTTTTCATTAAAACTATGTCGTGAAATTTTTCTTATATTTTGTAGGTGGCTGAATCAAATGCACTTTTGTCTGAAAGAATATGGTGTCTGTTAACGCAGTCAATTATAAAATTTCCGAAACAAATTGTGAAAATAATTTTTTCACACGAAAAACGAAATGGGGTGAATTCCACCCACACCAAACCAATTTTTTTCCTTTGCTTTATCAGGTCTTTTAAGCTTAATCTTGTTACTCAATCTCTCCAGTAGGGCTATATAATAGTCACTGTTGATCGTCTAGCCTTTCTTCAGATAGTCGATGAAGAATATTCCATGCGTATCCCAAATTACAAATGCCATAAACTTGGCAGACGAATTTTTCGTCTAACCTCGCCCCAGAGGAGGTCGAAAATCTAATAAAAAGCATGCCTAGACGGATTCAGGTTAGTATCAGGGCAATAGGAGGTAATACAAGCTACTGAGATCCTGAAAAAAACAATTCGTGAGAAAACAATTTTCAATTTTTTTGCTAAATGCAGAAAGAGTTTCTTATTTTCTTTTATTTGTTTCTTTCCTAAAATAAACCTCAATTTATTTCTTCTTTCAATTGAAATGTCTCAAAAAGGATCAATTCTGACAATCCTTCGAAATATTCAAAACATCGGGTGATTCCATATAATCTCTTTCTACTATGATACAAACATTTCAGTTGATGCATCTTGAACATTTCTATGCCTTTCTTGTACATCGGCTTCAGTCTTGAAATAGACAAGTTTTGGCATTAACCTCTTTGTCCAAGCCTAATCTCTTTCCCTGGAGCATATTTTTCAAATCAGCAAATAGCCATTAAACCCTGGGTGCCAAATTTGGAGAATAGCTTGGGTGGCGTAACAATTACAAGCGTAAATCTTGATTTTAAGTACTTAAGGATAAGGTTTTTTTTTTGCTATATGAGGTCTTTTAAGCTCAATATTGTTACTCAATCTCTCAAGTAAGGTTATATAATAGTCACTGTTGATCGTCTGGCCTTGTAAGATAGTCGATGAAGAATATTCCATGTGTATCCCATAATTACATACGCCATAACCTTGGCAGACCAATTTTGCGTCTAACCTCATCCCAGAGGAGGTCGAAAACCTAATTCAAAGCATGCATGGACGGATTCAGGTTAGTATCAGGACAAGAGAAGGTAATTTGCTACTGTGACCAAATATCTTGGTGTTAACGTCGACTCTCATCTGTCTTGGGATGAACATATCCAATGTGTATGTAAGCAATTGAACAAAGGATTTCTCGCACTTCTACACCTATTTAGATTATAATGTTTTGTATTGGAGCAATTCTGTTAATTGGACCAGAGTCTTCATATTACAGGAGAGAATTCTTCGTTTAATGTTTGGTCTGGCTCCATTAGAATCATGCCGTAAAGTTTTCAAAGAGCAGCAAATTTTGACCTTTCCATCTGTATTCGTTCTCAAGGCTCAAGGCTTTTGCAAAAAAGAGGCTCAATGAACTGCAGACATTAAATCATTTTCATAATTATGGGATACGGAATTGTGATGTCCTGTCAGTCCATATGCATAAAACCACAATGTACAGAAAATCGCCTCACTTCTCTGCAATCTACTTTTATAATAGATTGCCAGGTGAACTAAAGTCAATAGGAAACTACAAAAGGTTCACAGCTGCCATAAAAAATTATTTGATTGGAAGAGCACTCTACTCCTTCGATGAATTCTGAAGTATGGATAAGTTATTGTAATTTTTATCACTTGTGTAACGATTTTGTGATGTTTTTTCCATGTATTTCGCTGTTTATATTTTGTGAGGAAACTGTAGCAGCTATCTAATTCGAATGTACATCCTTATAGGTCAAAAGTATGAAATAAATTATTCTTATTCTTATTCTTAATACAAGCTACTGAGGTCGAGAAAACAATTTTCAATTTTTTACTACATGCGGAAAGAGTAATTTATTTTCTTCTATTTGTTTCTTTCTGAAAATAGACCTTAATTTATCTCTTTTTTAATTGAAATATCTCAAAAGGATCAACTCTAAGAATCCTTCGAAATTTTCAAAATTTCTGAGATAATATTCAAAATATCGGGTGATTCCATATAAATTTGGTTGTGCGTATATTGGGAGACTTGGCATTATAACCTTTTGAATTGTTTTGGAACCGCTGAAAAATGCGTCGGATTTTCTATAAATTTATATTTTTAATACAGATATAATCTTTCTTCAGATCATGACGAGTGTAATAATAAGAAGGAAGAAACCCTTTTGGATTACCTAAGAGTTGGTTTTGGTGAATTCGGATCTGTATTCGTGATAGTATTCTTATCCTGCATGGGGTGCACTGCTGGTTTATCCGAAGAAACTGCATCAGCACTACAAAAGTGTATCACGGGAGGTCTGTCCGTAATGGCTGCTATACAAGTAAGTGCCTTGAGAACTGTTTAAATTAACTAATTGAATACCATGTAAGGTTTAGTTCTTCACGATTTAACAGCAGGAATGAGAATCTTTTTGTTCGAGTCGTTACAACGATAATCATGTTTGTTTTATGAGACATAAATTAGAGAATGAGATCTAAATGTTATGTTAATTATAAATTCCACGAAATCTATATGAAAAATTCTACTAAACAAACATTAGATTTTATACATTGTTTGAAATTTCCTTGAACGATTACTTTCGCAAAATTGCGAAAATCGGTTTTTGTTCATCGTGAAAACGATATTCAGGATTTTTAAAGAAGAATTTCTCGTTATTTCTGAAAATATATCTTTTCGAAATTCAGAAACGTTGAAAATTAATGAATTTAATATACAGGATTTTCTATGAGATTTCTTTCTACAAATCTTGCCTTTTTCGACAAATTTGCTCTTTCAAACGCTCAGGTAATATTCTTTATTTACGCTCTGTCTTTCTGGAAAAAATTACCAATGCACAACACCGCGATAATCCAAGAAAACAGTTAACATTACCTTGACTTTTGATTGATTTCGGTTCAGTTAGAAGCAACCATTCCGAAGCTTGTTGACTGGTTTGCATGTTAAACTCAAAAATCCTTGTCTCATCACCAGTTACAATGCGTTTTGTGGGGTCGGAACTCACTATGTCTGGAATGTCTGCAACGACCTTTACGCGGTTTAACTTTTGAAAAATTCAGGCCAATTGGAACTAGTCGAACGCAACGCGCTTCATGTCCAAAATATCGTTTAAAATGGTACGAATTGATTCGTGAGACACAGAAAGTTCACCTCTCAAACTGAATGATAGATCGCGTTCAAACTCCGCGGCAATATAGAAAACTGTTGTACCAACTTAGCAACAACAAAAATTTTGACAACGGTTTTGAGTACATTTTTGTAATAATCAATTCCCGGTACATTTTTGACAGAATGTATAGTAAAACCGTAATGAATGTGGAAGACGAATGAAAGAATTCCGCAGGGGAAAACAACGGATATTGGGAGTCGATTTTTCAGACAGAAATTTTTTTCTTCAGATAGCGCACAATTTTTTCGGGGAGTTTGTGGCCGGTTCGCTTCCAAGCGACATCTTGGGGCGGCGCTGGGGCTCTGCAGAGAACGGCGTGCCAGTGATTTGGAAGAAAATTTCGCCAGAAACACAAATTAGAAACAAACCGAACGAGGATTACGCTTTTTACCCGGTCGAAAAATTCGAAAAAATACGTTCCCTAGAAGATTTCGAAAATAACTCTATTTTCCCTTGAAAAAAGCCAATCGAACCCTTCTCTGCTTACTCCTTACAACACTACTTTAGCCGAATTCTTCCAAAAGTTAATATAACGAATATCTAGAACAGAGGTGCTCAAACTTGATCTACCTCAATATTTTTAGACTACTTACGATCGACTTTGAGAGGCTGCAAGTATGTGTGATGCAGGGTTGTCGTACATACAGGATACACCCTACCTACCTACATACCTAGGTAGGGTGTACCGTAGAATATATAGATATTAGCTTGCCGCACAATGTACATTAATTTGGTCAAGTTTTGGGTTAAGTTAAGTTCAGTTAACTCTTCTATAATATCAATGAAAAAACTCATAGTTGTTCAAAATTGCGAGTTTATTGGTTGATACAAAACAAAAGAGTTACATATGGTGTTAAACTTAACTAAGGAGTGACTTTGGATGCTGAAGCGTGGCGCTGCATGTCCTCAGCATACTTTTCATAAGATGGTACGTAACCACTGGGTGCTAATCGCAAGTATGATGACATATGATCGTCAGTTAGTCGATTGCGATATTCTGACTTAATTATCTTCATTTCAGAAAATGCAGACTCGCACAAGTAAGTTGACCCAAACGTTGCCATCAGTTGAAGGGCGATTTGACTTAGATTCGGATATTTATCTTCAGATATAAAACAGCAAAGCTGTAGCTTTGGGATGTATATCTAATATACTCATTTTCAATAGAACATCAGTTCATATTAAACTGACTTGCTATTTCAGTAGCTGATTCCCCAATGTTTTCACATGAAAAACGATAACTCATAAATGATGATATATGTCCCAAAATATTTGATAATTCAGCCTCACACGTATCATTATTCAACTGAGGAATCGTTGCTTTCAAAGACGGAAAATGTTTCAGATCCTTTATTTTCAGTTGATCTATCATAAGTTGCAATTTACTTTTGAATGCGTTTACTGGGCTAATAATCTCAATAATAGTTTTTCCTTTACCTTGAAGCTCCAAGTTCTTCTTCTTCTTCTAACTTTATTTTAGGCGAAACCGCCTGTTTATTCTTCGGTCGTTTGTCTGTTACGGAACGTTCAAGTTGTCACTCCACCTTTTTCGTGGTCGTCCCACGCTTCTGCACCCCAGTGGAGATCTATCACGGGCGATTTTCACTATTCTTCTGTCATCCATTCTGTTTATATGGTCATTCCACTCCTGTTTTCTGTTCAATACCCAGTTGTTAATGTTGTCCACCTTGCACATGTTTCTAATATTCTCACTCCTCTCTCTGTTGAGCAGTGTTTTGCCGGCTATCCTGCGAAGTACCTTCACTTCGGTTGTCTCCAGTAGTCGCCTGGTTTTCGTTGTTTCTGGTCTAGTTTCTGCAGTGTATGTCATAATGGGCCTTACAGTAGCTTTGTAGATTCGTGCCTTGGCTTCAATTCCGATATGCTTATTGCGCCATATTGTGTCATTCAGACATCCTGCTACTCTTGTTGCTTTTTTGCTTGCTCCCTTACCTCCGCCTCGACATCTCCGTAGCCCGAAATCTCTATGCCGAGATATTTAAATTTCATTTCCTGCTGGATAGATTTACCATCAACCTCAAGCTTGCATCTCAATGGTGTTTTCGATGTAGTCATGCATTTTGTTTTAGAGGCAGAAATTATCATATTAAACGATTTGGCTGTACGGTTGAACTGGTGTAGGAGGCGCTGTAAATCGTCTTCATTTTCTGCAATCAACATAGCGTCATCGGCGTAACATGACCTAATTATCTTCATTTCAGAAAATGCAGACTCGCACAAGTAAATTGACCCAAACATTGCCGTCAGTTAAAGGGCGATTTGCCTTAGTCAGATGTAAAACACCAAATGCTGTAGCTTTGAGATGGATATCTGATATAATCTGCACCAACTCATTTTCAACAGAACATGAATTCATATTAAACTGACTTGCTATTTCAGTAGCTAATTCCTCAATGTTTTTACATGAAAAAGGATAACTAATAAATGATGCTATATTTGACAATTTACTGCAGTCATAAAAACGCATTTCGAATTGTCCCTAAATATTTGATAATTGAGACTCATACGTATTATAATTCAACTGGGTAATCCTTGCTTTCAAAGACGGAAAATGTTTTAGATCCTTTCTTTCCAGTTGATCTATCATAAGTTGCAATTTACTTTTGAATGTGTTTACTGAGCTAATCATCTTAATAATAGTTTTTCCTTTACATTGAAGCTCCAAGTTAATAGTGTTTAAGTGCATTGTGATGTCAGTCAAAGATGCCTAATCAGTCAGCCATTTTTCGTTTATCAACATATGAGTGTCATAACCTTTTTCGTCTAGAAAAGCTGTTATTTCGAGCACTAATTCTTGAAACCTTCCTAGGAATTTTCCGCGACTCAACCACCTGACGTCCGTGTCTTCTTCTTCTTCTTCCTTAAATAGGACGATGTCCTGTTTTTCTGTTACAGACCCTACTGCGAACCGGAGCTCCAGCACTCATGCTATCGCTTTTTCGGCCTTCCTATTGGTCTTCTAGTGTTGGGTTTTTGTGTTTTTGCCCACTTCGCCATACGTTTGGGGAACATTCTGTCTACGTGATCTCTCCATAGGCGTCGACGTGCTCTTGTCCACCTCACCACATCCTGGACACCCAGCTCCCTTAGCGTATCCTCATTCCTTATTCTATCCTGACGTCCGTGTGAAGAACTAAATTAGTGTGTTCAGCTGACTCCCTATCTTCTTCTTAAACTTAAAGAGCCGCCGTTGTAAGCTACGTGCACGGATGGTATTCACAATTTTTCTTGCAATACCCATAATTTTCTCCGTGTTTAAAACTTTTGAACACAAAATTTGTTAATGTATGATGCAATGGGATGAAAAAAGGGAAGGGAAATCTTCATAAGCTCGACACAATGCCACAAAACGATTTTTGCTTTCAGCTATTACTGGTGCTCCATCAGTTGTAATGCACACTAATTTATATATTGGTAGCTTGTAGTTTTTGACGAAATTGAAGAAACGTCATATATATCTTCGCCACGGGTCTTCCCCTTAAGAGGAATGATTGTCAAAAACTCTTCCTCAGGCAACATGTCATTGAATACCATCCGAATAAAAATACACAGCTGGGTACTGTTTGTCATATCGGTGGATTCGTGGAACTGTAGAGAAAATTATGTACATTTCAAGATATTATGTTTTAGTTTATCTGCCATGTCCTGACTCATGACTTCAATATGCCTTGTGACAGTCGGACGACACAATTGAAGTTCTCTAATAGCAGACATGATTTCTGTTTTATTTTTAAAATCTCCAAATAAAGTCTCACTCGCTTCAATGAATGCTTCCTTCACAACCGATCCATCTTCGAATGGTTTCTTGTATTTCGCCAATATATGAGATATTGTAAATGACGCGATCGTAGCAGCGTTTTACATTTCTTCGCTGCACTCATTCTGTACTATTTAATAATAAACTTTGTATCGACGTAGTATTGCTTTCAAGTTACAATTCAGAATGACTCAAATTCCTGCACAACATCTATATCAGCGTGAACGAAAGTCTCGAATGTTCTCGTCAAACGCGACGCGCCGAAATTTCTAGAAAAGCGGCAAGAATAGAGAACGTGGCTTTTCTCTGACAAGTACCGCGCGTTCCTTTGATAAAGCCGCCTTTTGCCGCTAGCTAAGTGTTATTTTATTACATAATAAATTTTTGTAGTTAAGTTAACTATTCATTAAAAATTTTTTGTTCTCAAGATCTACTCAAAAGGTACTCGCGATCGACAGTTTCAGCACCCCTGATCTAGAATATAGTGCTTTATCACTTCTGAATGAAAACAAAAAGAAGAATAATAGAAACAGTATGAAAATAAACTCTGGGTTCGTACGAATACATTTGTTCTGTCACAGTAATCTTTATATTTGGAATATTGCATAATAATCTACGTTATTTTTATTGTAGAAACTTAAAGTTTCAAAGGTAAGTGAACTCAATTTGATGTTTCGGTGATCATTTAAGATGGTTAGGATATTCAGAATTCAATGAAGAAATCTTTACTCACTAGTCCCTAACTAATTTGAAACTGAACTAAAAACGAAAATCGCTATATTATAAAGATATAAGGGTATCCAGAACTTAATCAAAATCTGTTGTACAGATTTTTAAAGATATCTATCAGATTCTGACTCATTGATTTTGATAAATCCGAAGTTCATAAACTTTTTCATGGCAATGGCGTAAAATACAACTTTTTCACCATATTTGTTACAATATGTCTGGCTTAAATCATTTCCGAATGATATCCCTTCCATAACGTCCACCGACGAGATTTAAAGAGACATATTGAAACTGAACTCCCGATTATGTATCACCTACTTCCATTTCCAACGAACGAACGAGTGTCCTAGACAGTGTAAATCTCCATAATACCCTTTCTTTAAACCCACATAAGCTCCTCTTCCTCTTGCCAAGTTTCAAGTAGCAAAGCATTACGCCCTGCCAAAAGAACGGGTAACTCGTAGATTTGAATTCAGCTGACGGGAAAATCGGGAAGGTATAAGCTGCCATCCCTTTCAAGTTTCAACAACGGTAAACTTCTATTCAATGAAGAGAGCGTCGGGGCCAAATTCGTTGTCAGCACATTCCGTTACGCAAGGTATAATGGAAACGGGGCGGTTCACAGCAGATTGAGAAGAGAAATTATAGAAAGGGAGGAATTATACTTACTTGTTACAGATAGATTATTATGTTTACTCCACAGGAAGAAAGTGGAATGTCCTCTTGGGAACATTTATTTTAAGTTTTCATCTTGGGAGAATCATGAAATGTAATAAAATTTGATTTTACTTAAGTAGAGATGATATTAACTGAGCGTGGAGATAATATTTATACAGGTTAGTCCTTCAGTACATCTTAATACCATATGCGATGTAGCGCTGAATATTCTGTCCATTAATCTTAATAAAGCCGAGTGGGATCATGTTCACTCACAGAAAAAAAATAACCGCCGTTCAAGGTACCATCCCTGTTCAACGAGGAACTAACACTAGTAATACAAATGAGATGAAAAACACAAGGTTTAACTTTAGCTACACTTTATTTGAAAAAAATCGACGACGTTTCGCTGACACAGCAGCTTTATCAAGAATGAAAAACAGAATGAAGAGTATGGTATTATAAACAAATCGTAGAACAAGTTGGATGAATAACAGGAAAATCCACACCGAGCCATTGTACAGTTAGTATGAAAGGTAATAAAACTAATTAAACAAGTTAAGTAGGGGTGAGTAATTCACATCTACCTGTTCATTCAAAAGCTTGTCCGAATGTTTGTATCTATTTATTTCTAATGCTTCTAGGAGATCTAATTTTGAACTTTTGATTTTATATGTAATATGTCAAAGTTTTTATTGAATGAATGGTTTTCTTTTATTAGGTGGTTTGAATGATTTGAATCAGATTTATTTTATCGAAGCTACGTTTATGTTCAGATGTTCTTATGCCAAAACTCCTATAGGTCGTACCGAAATAAATTTTATCACAAGAACCGCAATTGAGTTTATAGATTCCTGATTTACTTGATTTTTCAACACGAGATTTATTATTTTTAATATGTTTACCTAAGTTATTAGAAGTTTCGAAAGTTATATTAAGATTTTGTTTGACGAGAAAGGATTTAATATTTGTACTTGCAGAACCGCAGAATGTTAAACTGTTGAATATTTTATAGTCTTTATGAATAGGATATACTTCATTTATTGCTTTCTGATACAGTTTTTATCATGCTGTTTAAAGCTGCAACTTTGTGTTGAATTGGATGTAATGAGTAGTTATGTATAATTGTATCAGTATGTGTTGGTTTACGAAAGACTGAAAAACATGATTATTATTTTGTTTAGTGATTTTAAGTCCAAAAATTAATGGAATCGTTGTGTTCAATTTCTATCGTGAATTTAATGTTCAAATGGATGGAATTAATGAAATTAAGAAATAAGTCTAATTGACGAGTAGTTCCAATGAAACATACTAAGATGTCGTCAACATATCTATACCAATAAAGAAATTTGGAAATGAGTGGATGTGTATGAATTTTCTGTTCAATATTATTCATAAAAATCTCTGCTAAAAAAGGACTCAAAGGATTTCCCATGATCAAACCATTTTCACTACTGTAATAGATGTTGTTGAAAGAAAAATAATTTTGTTCAATGCAAACGTCCAACAGATTCAATATTTCTGATTTAATTATGTGGTTAACATGATTCGAATTCAACATGTTTTCGATTAATATTTTGACATCACCTGGAGGAACACGGGTAAAAATTCTCAACATCAAACGAAATAAGTTTTGCGTTAGGTGGTAGGTTAACGTTTTTTATGTTATTTATCAATTCGAAAGAATTTTTAATAGAAAATTTTGATTTGGATGAACAATAATTTTTAATGATATCTATAAGGTAGTGCGACAATTTCACGGCTGGGGCTGTAACGTAAGATACGATTGGTCTAACGGGGTTATTTACTTTATGTAATTTAATGAGTGAATACAGTTGAGGTGGTTGAGGGTTTGGTAAAATTAATTTGTATTTATCTATTGCTTTAATTAAAGATTTTGCGTCATTTATTGCAATTTTAATATTTTTCTGGAATTTAATAGTTGGATCTTTGTTTAAAATTGTATAGTTTCGGACGAAATGAAATTTAGAGTTTTAAATAGGTAGTCATTTTTATTTAACGCAATAACAGTATTACCCTTATCTGCTTTTGTAAAAATAACTTCATTTAGTTAAGATTTTTGTTTGATGGCCTTTAAAATATTTTGTTCTTCACTCGGTTTGAAGTCAGCTAATGATTCATTTTTATAATGTTAGATGCTAAGGTTTGATCATGGGAAATCCTTTGAGTCCACTTTTAGCAGAGATTTTTATGAATAATATTGAACAGAAAATTCATACACATCCACTCATTTCCAAATTTCTTTATTGGTATAGATATGTTGACGACATCTTAGTATGTTTCATTGGAACTACTCGTCAATTAGACTTATTTCTTAATTTCATTAATTCCATCCATTTGAACATTAAATTCACGATAGAAATTGAACAGAACGATTCCATTAATTTTTGGACTTAAAAATCACTACACCAAATAATAATCATGTTTTTCGGTCTTTCGTAAACCAACACATACTGATACAATTATACATAACTACTCATTACATCCAATTCAACACAAAGTTGCAGCTTTAAACAGCATGGTACATCGGTTACTCAATTTACCTTTATCAGTAGAAGATTATAATAAAGAGTTAAACATCATCAAACAGATAGCCATTCTTAATTCATATAATCCGGATATGATAGATCTAATCATTCGTAAAAACTGTATCAGAAAGCAATAAATGAAGTATATCCTATTCATAAAGACTATAAAACATTCAAGTTAAACATTCTGCGGTTCTGCAAGTACAAATATTAAATCCTTTCTCGTCAAACAAAATCTTAATATAACTTTCGAAACTTCTAATAACTGAGGTAAACATATTAAAATAATAAATCTCGTGTTGAAAAATCAAGTAAATCAGGAATCTATAAACTCAATTGCGGTTCTTGTGATAAAATTTATATCAGTAGGACCTATAGGAGTTTTCGCATAAGAACATCTGAACATAAACGTAGCTTCGATAGAAATAAATCTGATTCAAATTATTCAAACCACCTAATAAAAGAAAACCATTCATTCAATAAAAACTTTGACATATTACATATAAAATCAAAAGTTCAAAATTACATCTCCTAGAAGCATTAGAAATAAATAGATACAAACATTCGGACAAGCTTTTGAATGAACAAGTAGATGTGAATTACTCACCTCTACTTAACTTGTCTAATTAGTTTTATTACCTTTTATACTAACTGTACAATGGCTCGGTGTGGATTTTCCTGTTATTCATCCAACTTGTTCTACGATTTGTTAATAATACCATACTCTTCATTCTGTTTTTCATTCTTGATAAAGCTGCTGTGTCAGCGAAACGTCGTCGAATTTTTTCAAATAAAGTGTAGATTAAAGTTAAACCTTGTGTTTTTTATCTTATTTATATCATGGATCTACATCAAGTAACGGCCTCCACAATTCAAACTAGTAATACAAGTGAAATACTTGATGTGCGAGACAATAAGAAGATAGAGAGTCAGCTGAACACACTAATTTAGTTCTTCACACGGACGTCAGGTGGTTGAGTCACGGAAAATTCCTAGAAAGGTTTCAAGAATTATTGCCCGAAATAACAGCTTTTCTAGACGAAAGAGGTGATGACACTCAGATGTTGACAAGCGAAATGGCTGACTGATTTGGCATTTTTGACTGACATCACAATGAACTTAAACACCATTAACTTGGAGCTTCAAGGTAAAGGAAAAACTATTATTGAGATGATTTGGGCAGTGGACGCATTCAGAAGTAAATTGCAATTTATGATAGATTTCTGATTGTTTTTATGATTGCAGTAAATTGGCAAATATAGCATCATTAATGAGTTATCCTTTTTCATGTAAGAATATTGAGGAATTAGCTACTGAAATAGCAAGTCAGTTTACCATGAACTCATGTTCTGTTGACAATGAGTTGGTGCAGATTATATCAGGTATACATCTCAAAGCTACAGCATCTGATTCAAATTTCTGGTGTTTTATATCTGAAGATAAATACCGAATCCGGCATATCGCCCTTCAACAGACGGCAATGTTTGGGTCAACTTACTTGTGCGAGTCTGCATTTTCTGAAATGAAGTAAGAAGTCAAAATATCGCAATCGACTAATTGACGATCATGTCACCATGCTTGCGATTAGCACTCAGTGGTTACGTACCATCTTATGAAAAGTATGCCGAGAACATCCAAAGTCACTCCTTAGTTAAGTTTAACACCATATGTAACTTTTTTGTTTCGTAACAACCAATAAATTCACAATTTTGGATAACGCAAGAAATCCCTTTGGCAGCGTTACTTTCGATGCAGATCTCGTTCAAACTATGTTACTCATGAAAGTTTGCCAACCACTTGTCCTTGTCCATACGAAGAACCAAGAAAGCTTTCGAGGAGAACCTTGTGACTTCCAAAGATCGCAAGAAGCTCTTCAAATACTTACGTTCATCGCTCAGCTCTAAAGTTTCCATACCTATGGTGCGTCGATCGACTGGTGAACAGTGCGACAAACTATATAAGGGCTTTTCTTAACGATTGTCAATTCTCAGTTAGAGTAGGCTCCTCCGTTTCATTCACCAAACCTGTTACTAGCGGGGTCCCTCAGGGCTCAGTTCTGGGGCCTATTCTCTTCCTGGCATATGTGGCAGACTTACCATCAACCCTTTTCTCTGTTCGCGCATCGTACGCTGACGATCTCAAGTTTTACGCCAATGCTTTGACGTCGTGGTTGCAACTTCAGAGAGACCTTGATAATATATGTGAGTGGTCTCGAGAATGGCTTCTTCCCCTAAATATAAGCAAATGCAAGGTGTTACATCTGGGCAGGAATAACCCCCGGTACCGGTACTATATGAATGGTTTGAGCATTCAGTCCACGCAATCACAGAATGACCTCGGTGTGATCATTTCTGAGGACCTATCGTGGTCGGCTCACGTCAGCCATGTTGTATCGAAGGCGAACAGGATATGCTATCTCCTACGCAAATGCTCCATCAGCACGTGCAAGTTACTGTACACGTCTTACGTTCGATCTATCCTTGAGCACGGTGGTCCTGTTTGGCACCCAACCCTGGTTCGAGATAATAACTTTCTCGAATCTGTCTAAAGAAAAATAACAAGACTTCCCTTTGGTTTGTTCGACCTTCATTCGAGGAGATGCTTGAACTTTTTGGTTTGAGGCCATTCTCTGAGTGTCGCAAGCGTGGAGATCTGATTACCACATATCGTGCAATGAACGGCCTATTTGAGACGGACCTTAGCGATCTCTTTCGCATCAACAGAAGCCATCTTCGCTGTCATTCACTGAAACTGTATCGGGAGGACTTCAAAACTACCCCTCGTGAGTCTAAAAATATTGAGGTAGATCGCCAGCAGTTCCAGTTTGAGCACCCCTGCTCTACAGAATCCTCGATGCGCAAGTCCTACACGCACTTGGCAAATTTGTTTGTTTGTTCCTAAAGAAACACTTTCATATAATCCATTCAAAATCATTGACATACCCATTTTACTTCCATGGAAATAATTTTTCATTTTTATTGAATACTTGTTCTCACGTTGTCAAGAGTAACAATATTTTCGTTTCGTTAGATTGGTTTTTATTTTTTGTAAAACCTTATAGATGTCAGATTGAACCGGCATTGAACTCATGGTTTTATATTTCAGATTTTCGGGCATATTTCTGGAGCACATGCTAATCCATCAGTAACTCTCAGCGCTTATCTCATGAATGTTATCGACGCCAAGAAAGCAGTGCTTTACGTAGTTTGCCAGATTTTTGGAGGCTTGACTGGTTATGCCGTCCTTCTGTATCTCACGCCGAAAGTTTATATCCAATCTCCAACTCATTGCGTGACTTCTCCCAACCCGAATATCTCACTGCAACAGGTAAGTCAACGATCGAACTTGAAATTTTAGGTTAGACCGTCTGACCGGCGGCAAGGTTAATTGGGCAAGTATGTAGGCTTATGCTGAGTCCACATGCTTGGTTCGGATGCGAGTTCCGGTCATGGATATTGTTCTTGAACAAAGAATTGAATTTAACAAAGCATTGGATAGATGGCCAGAGCCATAACCACTGAAGGCCAGTAAACTTGTAATCTAATGAGATATCAAATTATCATTGCACGATCTAAGTGAACGGTTCAGAGTCCACTATAAACTGTAGGTCCTTAGAACAAACAAACAAATTTAAGGTTCGAAGATAAGGTTAAAATTACTAAAAGGTTTAAATACTGATGGCTGTAAGATTAAATGCAGAATAAGGATGGCATATTTTTGTAATGGCTATCATAGAGGCCATATTTGACATTCTAACAATAAAATAAATATCATTCAGTAAGTACACGTTGCAACAACGTTTAGTTATTACTTAAAAGTTTTACAAATTTCAATCTCAATATCAAACACTTATGTCATGAAATTATTTCTGATTTATTGACCAAGCCAATAGACATTGCCATAATGTGTAATTCAAGAGATTTTTGTCATGCTTAGGTTTTCTCAGAAAGCCAGAAGCAATTGATGAGCCTAAATCAAATATCAAACACTACTGTTATGAAATAATTGCTATTTATTGCAAAGTCAATAGACATTTGCGCGATGTGTCAAGCCTTGGCCCATTCCAGTGAGCCACAAGCAATTGATGAGCTGAAATCAATTGTTGAAAACTACCATCATGAAATTAGTGCTTATCTGTTGACAAGGCCAATAGATATTTGCATGATGTGTCATTCAAAAGATGATTATCAAGTCTTTGCGCATTCCGATGAGCCTGAAGCAATTGATGAGCTAAAATCCAATAACAAACACTAACGTCATGAAATGATTGCTGATCTATCGACCAAGGCAATAGATATTTGCATGATGTGCCATTCAGAAGATAATTAACATGTTTTGCCTTATTCAAACGAGCCACAAATAATTGATGAGCTAGAATCAAGTATTAAACACTAAAGTCATGAAATTATTGCTGATCTATCGACCAAGCCAATAGACATTTGCATGATGTGCCATTCAATAGCCAATAGTCATACCTTTGCTTTTCCAAATAGCCAGTAGCAATTGATAAGCTAAAATCAAATATCAAACACAACCAGCATGAAATTAGTACTTATCCATTGATAAAGCCAATAGAGATTCTCACAATGTGTCATTCGAAAGATATTTGTCATGCCTCATTCCAATGAGCCACAAGCGATCGATGAGGTGAAATCAAATATCAAACACTACCGTCATGAAATTATTGCTGATCTATTGACCAAGGCAATAGACATTTGCAATTATTGCTGATCTAATGACTGAGTCAATAGACATTTGCATAATTTGTCCCGCCTTGGTTTATTACAATGAGCCACAAGCAATTGATGAACTGAAATCAAATATCGAACACTACTGTCATTGCAATGAGCCATAAGCAATTGATGAGCTGAAATCAAATGTTAAACACCACCGTCATGAAACTTTTGTTGATCTATCAACAAGGTCAATAGATATTTGCATGATGTATCTTTCAAAAGATCAAGTCTTGGCGCATTCCCATGAGCCAGAAGCAAATGATGAGCTGAAATCGAATATTAAATTCTATCAACATAAAATTTTTGCTGATCTATAGACCAAGCCAATAGGCATTTGCATAATGTTCCATTCAGAAGATAATCAACATGCTTTGCCTTATTCCAACGAGCTACAAATATTTGATGAGCTGAAATCAAATATTAAACACTAACGTCATGAAATTATAGCTGATCGATTGACCAAGTCGGTAGACATTTGCATGATGTGTCATTCAATAGATATTTGTCATGCCTTGACTCATTCAAACGAGCCACAAGCAATTGATGAGGAAAAATCGAATATCGAACACTACCGTGATGAAATTAGTGCTTATCTATTGACAAAGCCAATAGACATTTGAATCATGTGTCATTCAAAAGATGATTATCAAGTCTGCGCATTCCGATGATCCACAAGCAATTGATGAGCTAAAATTAAATGTCAAATACTAACGTCATGAAATGATTGCTGATCTATTGACCAAGGCATGATGTTTCATTCAAGAGATAATTGTCATGCCTTAGCTTATTCCAATGATCTAAAATCAATTGAAAGTCATGAAATTATTGCTGATCTATTGAACAAGCCAAGACATTGGCATAATGTGCAATTCAACAAAAAATTACCATGCCGTGGCTTAGTGAAATGGTTCACAAATTATCTAAAATCAATCATCGAACACTTCATTCATGAAAATATGGCTGATCTATTGATCAAGCCAATAAACATTTGCATGCTGTGTTATTCGAAAGATAGTTGTTATAATTATGTATTAAAACATTAAACAGAATTTTCATTGAGAATATATTCATTGGGAAACCTTCAACGATTTCAATTATATCATCGAAAAGTGTGGATCGTCTTATCTCTACTTAAATAGGTTCTAAACGAATGTTATAAGGCGATCCCCTTCTCTTCTAGACCCCAAATTCTCATAATTCATCAGAATGGGGAACGATATCAGCAGATAAAAACGGTCATTCTCCTCCCTAGATGATGAAATTGTTCACATTCCACGCTTACACGATTGAATCATCTTCTTCATGTGCTATACTTACTTCGTCGGGAACTTTTAGTGGCTAAGGTCAAATGGACCTGTGGATGGCGTTGTCAATATACCAAATATATTGGAAACATCTATAATAACCCCTGTTTTAGGTTCCGTTTTCATTTCATTAACTGTCGAACACAACTATTCGGAATATAGATTCTGAAGTACTTCTTCTTCATAATTGATTCTTTCAGGCCTTCCTGGTAGAGGTTGTCATAACGTTCATATTATGTATTGCTATCAACGCAGCATGGGACGAAAGGTGTATGAAACAGCTCGACTCATTTTCATTAAGGATTGGTTTGATAGTAACAGCTTGCGCTCTAGCTGCGGTAAGAATAGTTTTTACGAAAAGAGTAGATATGAAACTCATGCATTTACAGGGACCATATACTGGAGCAAGCATGAATCCAGCAAGAAGTTTAGCCCCTGCGATGTGGCAGAAAAATTATGAATCTTTACAAGTAAGTTTATTTGAGGGGATTGATTCCGCTTTTACAACGTGAAAGTTAATCATTATGATATTGAGAAATTAAACTGTGTTTCTTGAAATTGCAATTTCGGTCTTTCGACCATCAACCGACAACAAGTACTGAACTTAATTTGAAATACATACATCCATAAACAGGGTAGATGCAAAATTAATAAGGATGCAAACAAGGGGTCATAAACGAATTATGTTGGGGAAAATTTAGAGGGATTCTAATGAATCTAACTTTCGTCCTTTAGGTATTCTGTCAATAATTCGAAGTTGATCTATCGGTGGAAATTGATCGCCATTTTCGATACAATGTGAAGCGAAAGTAGATTCTTAGGTTCTCTGGTTATTATAATTTGATTGATGCTCTTTATATCTAGTTTTAAATGAACCACCAGTCTGACCTATATAGATGCCTTCATAATCCATACAGGATAACTTGTAAACTCCATTATTGTCGAATGCTCTTTTACATGTACTATTGAAAAATACTTGGAAGAGTTTCATGTGGCATTTGAAAGAGCTACTTTTCATGCTGATTTGAAAAGACTGATAGAGCTAATCAACAGATATATATATATATATATATATATATATATATATATATATATATATATATATATATATATATATATATATATATATATATATAGGGGTTTTACCCCGACGAGTTGCCCATATATCTGTTCATGCAATCAAACTGATTTCATGAAAAATATAAATCCACCACCCGGTAATTAATACCATTGCCAGGCAATGATTATAATCAAAACATATCCTGGAGTAATTATATATTAGGATAACGTTAAATGTTATGAGAATATATCAATCTACCAGAATATATATATATATATACTATAGCATCATCAGACAATGATATCAATGTACCAACGAGTAGTATCAGAGGATTTCTCCCGGAAAAATCCAGTGTACGGACCTTAGTCAAGTAACATTGAATGTTACTCATTAATAGTTTCCTTTGTGTGAAGTGGTGAACGATCGAACAGAATACTGCTCTGAATATAAATATGACAAAATTGTCAGTTAATTATATTACATTTATATAAACAAATGAATAAAATATGAAATGAGATTCTGAGCAGTATAAACTAAAGAAAACCTATGACTCTACCTCATTATTATTTTCGGAAAGAAACCTACGAAGAATATTACAAGATTTGATGACTGTTATCTTTTGTAACTGTTCAAACAAATTTTCTTCAGACCCAAAATCTCAATACTTTTGTGAAGATTTCTAGGAATAACGCCTGTTGTAGAAATAATAATCGGTAGAATAAATATTTTCTTCATTTTCCACATTTTTTAATCTCGTCGCCAAGCATCATATATTTAGAAATTTTTCATTGTATTTATTTTGTATATTATGTGTGTCGGGTATAGCAATATCAATTATATATGTTATTTGATTCTGTTTATCAATAAGAACGATATCTGGTCTATTGTGTTTTACAGCTCTGTTGCACAGAATTGTTTTATCAAAATAAAGTTTATATTTGTCATTTTCACAAATAATCTCAGGTTCATATTTTTGAAATTTTTTCTTTTGGGAATTAGGTCATGTTTAATTCCTAGATTGAAGTGAATAATATTAGCGACGGCATTATGTCTTTCTAAATAATCTGTTGAAGCAAGGACTGAGCAAGATGATAATATCTGAAAAACTGTTTCTGAAGAACAGAAACATGTACGGCAAGAATCATCTATATTTTGTTTGATGATATGTTTTCGATAATTCCTTGTGAAAACAACCTGGTCCTGGATCGCAATTGCCAAGCCTTCTGTTTCAGCAAACAATTCTCCAGATACTAACCATTTATTCGATGCAATTTCATCAATATAATCATTTTCAATTCTTTAGGGTGCTTTCCGTGTAATTCCCATATATATATATATATATATATATATATATATATATATATATATATATATATATATATATATATATATATATATATATATATACTGATTGATTAACCAGTGGCGCGGTACACTCTTGAAGATTTCATTTTTGTTTGAACGGCATTTCATTTAGAAAATAGAAATCTGCTTCAGCAATTTATTCTGAAGTAAACAGGGTGTCCCAATTTTCTACAGAAAAATCTTGGGAGGTTTTTTCAGATTGAAGAATCAAGAACGTCCTAAACTTTGCTAAAATGTCTTTAAATAAGCTTTTTGGGTGAGTAGTTTCGTCAGAATTTTTTTTCCGTAAAAATTCATGAAAATAGGCTCTCACATCATCGCATGCTACTTCCGCCAGAGATGATGAATACTTTTTTCCTTTCGTTTTCTTATTGCCCAAGGATAGCTTTATTAATGAATTGAAATAGATTATCCTCATTTTATACAGGAGTGACTTAAAAAATTATTGAATATTGTGATTTTAAAAATATCATATCTTGATTTTTTCAAATGGAACACCCTGTATTTTATTATTCATGTCAACGCATAAAATATTGGGCCATATTTTTGCAGAAGTAACCTCATCTTTATCTTCCACCTTTTGCGACATTCAAAGAAATAAACTTAAATAAAAAAATCGGAGGTTGCGAAGGAAGAGTTTATTAGTACATATCATTATACTTGATCAGAGAAATAAAGATATTTTAGGGTATTCGTGTATGAAATACGTAATAGATACGTATATCATGGTAAGATGATCTACAAGGTGTTGAACTATTTCAATAAGTGTTCGAAATGTTGCCCGTTTCTTTATAGACACAACTCAATCCTTTTGAGAAAAGACCGTTGAACTCTCGACAACATTTAAGGATTAACTGACTGAAAGGCGTCGACTATTCTCTGTCTCATATCCAACTGTGTTGTAGAAGGTGTCTGGTAAACGATGCCCTTAATATAACCCCACAAGAAATAATCTAGACTTGTAAGGTCCGGAGACCTAGCTGGCCATCTAATACATTCAAGGACCAACGATGCTGGTGGTCTATTTGTCTCATTTAGAGATTGAGATTAGGTGTACATTTTCCGTGGCGTAATAATGAAACTTGTGCCTGTTAACAAGCCAATTCTTGTGGAAAGTTGCCTCGTTCGAGACAAGAACTTTGCTAAATATATTTGGATTTTTCACTACTTTGTCACTTTCCCAATTGATTCGATTTTCATAGTCCTGATTGTTCAGTTCCTGGTGCAGCTGTACATGATATGCATGGAATTTATTCACTTTGAAGATTCTCTGGGTGGAAGTTCGACTTATATCTGTTAACTGAGAAATCTCTCTTTGGCTTTTTTATGGGTCCTCTGTCACTGTCAACAAAACTGATAACTGGTTGTCTTCAGCTGTAGCAGTTTTTGGTTTTTCATGTTTTTTCTAAGCGATATTACCCGTTTCGATAAATCTAATTAGAAGTTTTTCAAAGCATCTTGCATCAGGATGCCTCTTATCAGGAAACCTTTGTACATGAACTCTACTTGCCAACAAACAATTTCTATCACACTCACCCAGAATAAAAATCATATCAACCGTTTCTGCTTTGGAGAAATTCATGGCAGTCAATTGAGAAAATTGGGTTTAAACCTCACTTTAACAATGTTTAATAACGAAACACTGATAAGTTCACCATGTAAAATGCAGAATATGATATGTCCGGACACCTGACAGAAGGCATAAATAAAATAAAATGTCAACACATACCTCGGTCTACGTTTTAATCATCTTGATTTCATCATTTGTTGAAAGAATTATCTTGTTTAGGTTTCATTTTTCACTACTTGAATCATTACAGAAAAGAAAACTTCTGTGCGAATAATGATGCATGTTGATGAGTTTGTTGCGGTTTATAGAATTTTCATCAAAAATGTTTACAAATAATCGAATATTTCGAAAATGATCAAAGATACAGATAAGGTTACTTCTGCAAAAATATAGTACAATATTTTATGCGTTGACATGAATAATAAAATACAGGGTGTTCCATCTGAAAAAATCAAGATATGTTATTTTTAAGATTACAATATTCAATAGTTTTTTTGAGTCACTCCTGTATAAAATGAGGTTAATCTATTTCAATTCATTAAGCTATCCTTGGACAACAAGAAAACGAAAGGAAACAAGTATTCATTCTCTCTGGCCGAAGGAGCATGCGATGATGTGAGAGCCTATTTTCATGAATTTTTACGGAAAAAAAAATTCTGACGAAACTACTCACCAAAAAAACTTATTACGTAAAGACATTATAGCCAAGTTTAGGACGCTCTTGAATCTTCAACGAAAAAGTGGTCTTCCAATCTGAAAAAAACCACCATTTTTTTATAGAAAATTGGGACACCCTGTTTACTACAAAATAAATTGCTGAAGTAGATTCTTACTTTCTAAATATAACACCGTTCGAACAAAAATAAAATCTTCAAGAGTGTACGAGCTATAGAGTACCGCGAGTGGCGCGGCAAAAATTGGAATAATTGTATTTACAATAAATACTTACATCTATACTTTTGGTGTATGTCAGAAATCGTAAAAAACAAGCGAATATATAGAATACCATCGGAAGAAACGGAGCATGCCCGTTCCTTAATCAGACATCTAAACTCGCATCATGCCTCTTCGATTGCCCCTAAAGTGTGAGCACAGGAAATGTAACAGGGGAACCATACTATCTTGCGTATGATTCAATAAACGAGTGAAAAAAAGCTGCGATATTTCCTCTTTCGCGGAGATGTTCTTCCGTCGCAGTGTGAGTCTGCTGAAGCATAATCACTTCCACCTTGTTCTCGCTTGACAATTTTGGAATATAATCGCATTTATCCTCAGAAATCCCTTCAATATTCAAACTTAACAAAACAATTCCCTCTCTGTTCGACCGAGAGAGCCCCGATGGCCAGGTACGGTCTTCTAAGTGATGCCGATTATGATTTATGTTCTAGGATCATCATGAACCCAATAATTTGGGTTGACATCGCCCATATATTATTTCTTCGTGGATCTTGAGAAATTTATAGAAAAATTTGAGAAATTATGACATTTGTCATAAATGAAATGTATCAGTTGATGGATTGTGAATATTATGATATTTACGTAATTACTCATTATATTTGGGGGATAACCTCTGTTCTTACTTTGCGAATGTCATTTCAGTATACAGTACGAAAAAGATATTTTCAAAACCCACATGAAACTCCCCCAAGAATTTTTCAATAGTAAAGATGAAACTGATAGATTTGACAATACAGAAGCATGAAAGTTGTGGAGGATTGTGCAGGCGTTTATATAGGTCAGGCAGGTCGTTCATGATACAAAGAGCATCAATTAGATAAGAATAACCAGAGATCTGACGAATCCACTTTCGCTTCACATGGTATCGAAAATGGCCATCATTTTCCACCAATTGATAAACTTCAAATTATTGACAGAATACCTAAAGGACGAAAGTTAGATTTCTTTTCAAACTCCAACAAATTTCCATAGAGATAATCTTCTGAACGATCAAAATGGTCCAGTTTTTTCGTCCATCTTTGATATCTTTCAAAAAATAACTGTTTCTAAAATAATTCGTTCATTACCTCCCGTTTGCACCCTCATCAACTTAGTATGTACCTGTTTATATATATTAAAGTATCTTTAACTTTAGTTCAGTACTTGTTATCCGTTGAAGATTGTCGAGTGACAGAAATTGCAAAACTGAATTACAATAAACTCTTGTGATAGTTAACCAATTAAAATTATAAATTATAAGTATCAGTTATTTCCTGACGACGTAAACAGAAAATTCAAAAAGACAAAACATTATCTACACGGCCTTTCATAATGTCGAACAGACCATTTTAGTTTATGATAAGGAAATGATACTGCTATCTTTTTCTTTCCTTTGTTATAATTCTCTTTTTGATTATCAATGATGTCCATTGAATGTTGATACAGGGTGGGGCGTGATAGAAGGGCGCTTTTGGAACGGGTAGTACACGTAACGGTGAGTGAGTAGAGGGGAGTGCCTGAGGTCATTCGACTCAGGAGGAAGTACCATTTAATGCATAATGGTTATCTGGACAAGAGAGCACCGTTCGTTCGCAGTTGAAGAGTATTTAAAATCAGGAGAGTCTGTCATTGTAGTGCAGCGGCGCTTTCGCCACCGCTTCAACATTGGTCGTAACGCTTCAGTTCCGAAACGTGATATAATCATCGGATGGGTACAGAATTCCAGAACGGCTGCATCAGCAATGAATCCGAAACCTTAAGGTCGTCTCCGAAGTGTAACGACACCAGCTTCCGTGGAAAGAGTGAGACAAGTTGTAATTCAAAGCCCAGGGCGCTCCGTCAGCAAACTAATTGCAGCATTTCAAATGAGTAGTCGAACTGTTCGCAGAAATTACAGCAAGACTTCAGTGAGAGAGTCACCGTTTGGTACGCTATGAGTCGTCTTGGAGTGATTGGACCGTATTTTTTCGGGGATGAGACAAGGGAAACCGTAACTGTAAACTCTGAGCGATATGTTTTCACGCTGGAGAACTTTTCTATCCCAGAATTACGAGTACGAAGAATGAACAGAAGAAATGTTTGGTTCCAATAAGATGGTGCCACGGCACATACAGCCAGTGTGATTACTTTTTGTGTGGAAACCTAAAGGCTAAGGTCTACGTCGATAAACCTCGAAATCTGCAAGAGTTGCAAGAAGCCATCACAAGAGAAGTTGGGGCAATCGACACCGATTTGATGGAGAACTTTGGGAATCGACTACAGCAATGCATTGCGGAACACGGACGTTATCTGCCTGATGCCACTTTTAGAACATGATTCTTTTCCCTTTTTCTACACTAAATGACAACATTTAAGCTCTCATTTTACGCAATTAAAAATGTTCTAAATTGAAAAACAGCTGAGTTATTCTCATTTCAAAAACGTCCTTCCATTACGCCTACCCTGTATTTAAAAGATTTGAATATTTCAGTATCTCGAAAACTAACTGCTTCCCTAGATGAATATTACCCAGAATTCATTAAACAAGATCTGGATTTAACACCTCAATTAAAATTTATGCTCTCACATCTATGTAGACGTTAATGAAAAAGAATTAATTCCCAGATAACTGAGATATTCATGGTTTAAGTTCGAGTTAACGTAGCCATAAGAAGACAAATCATTTTACTAATAAGGAATAAGAGGAAAAAGTGCAAGTATTCAATGATTACGTCAATGAACTTGAAACGTTGTCCGCGTCATAAATGGAGAAACAGGTCGTTGGAATAGTTGCTCTTGAAAGTGAAGACAATCGTTTTCAAGAATACTCAACTTACACAACAAAGTAAGAAAAGGAGAGTTTTCAACAACGATCTTTGCTTTTACGACGAAGAACTTCGAGGGATAGTTATTATTTCAAGATTATCGCATGAAACATCGTATTATTATGTGTTAGATGTACTTTTCATTTCCGGTTTCATACACAAATCGCCAATTATCAATGAAAACAATCGTAGTATCATTTCCTTGTAGAAATTTCCGGTATTTTCAAGCCTTCGTAACATGAAGCTGGAATTCTGAATTTCAAGGAAAACTTAACAAAATCAGCACTATTCTGAAATTACATATTGTACCTTATACTTTACGAATTATCGCCAGTCGAAGTTCTTTGATTATGAAAAACACGGAGGAAATTATGGGCATTGCAACAAAAATTGTGATTTCGATCCGTTCACGTAGCTTGCAACGGCGGCTCTTTAAGTTGCAGTTGGAAGATAAGGAGTCAGCTGAACACACTGATTTAGTCATTCACACGGACGTAAGGTGGTAGAGTCGCGGAAAATGGCTAGAAAAGTTTCAAGAATTATTGCCCGAAATAACAGCTTTTCTAGACGAAAGAGGTGTGACACTCAGATGTTCAAAAACGAAAAATGGCTGACTGATTTGGGCATTTTTGACTTACATCATAATGGACTTTAACACCATCAACTTGGAGCTAAATGGGAAAATCGAGGAAAACCCGATAACAGAGGAAGATGATGTCAAACGCAGCTGGGAAAAGATAAAAAAACAACATACTCACTGCTGCATACGAAGCACTGGGCACTAGGATATCAAATAACAGTAAGAAGAATACAAACAGAACTCCGTGGTTCCGTATGGAAGTTGCAGAAAAGCGCAGGGAAAAGAAACACATATCGAACATTAAGAACACCAGAATCGTACAATGAATATCAAAAAATCCGAAACGAGACCACAACGTTAGTACGTTCAATAAAAAACCAGTACTGGGAAACTTATCCCAAAAGCATGGAGAATGACTTCTACGGGCTACAAAAACAAATATGGAGACTAATCCGATCACAACGGAAAGAAATAAATGAGTTGGTTGAAACAAAGCATATAACCAGCGAGACCTGGATCGAGTACCTAACTGATCAATATTCGACAGAGGATACAGAAGAAGACCTAAGTACACCGGAAATAATAGTGGGCGAAGATGCTGAGGTGAATGTGGATGACGTACAGTTAGCCCTACAAAAATTAAAGAATAGGAAAAATACCGGACAGGACGGAATTAGCAACGAACTACTCAAGTATGGCGGACAACGTCTTACTCAAGAGTTGACAATTTTAATTCAAAAAATCCTTTACCATCACAGGATCCCAGATGAATGGCGTACAAGCACTACTATTCTTATGTTTAAGAAAGGAGACAAGAAAGTACCTTCGAATTATAGAGGAATAAATCTGTTGAGCACCACGCTGAAACTTACTACGAAGTGTATAACAAACAAAATAAATAGCCTCACCTCTTTCGCTGATGAACAACAAGGATTCAGATCTGGAAGATCTTGCACCGACGCCGTATTTGTCATAAGACAAGTAACAGAAAAGTCGATAGAATATAATGAGCCAGCATTTATGTGTTTTGTTGACTTGCTCAAAGCTTTCGACCGGGTCCAATTATCAGACATTATACATCTGCTCTACAACAGGCAAATCCCTCGTAATATAATAAAGGCTATCGAAAATATATATACTGCGAACAAGATCCAGGCAAGATTAGACGGGGAGCTTACCACACAGATACCAGTGAGAAGTGGTATTCGTCAAGGAGATTCGTTAAGCCCCCTTCTGTTCAACATCATCATGGACGAGATAATCCAAAAAGTAAGAGGAATGAGGGGCTACAAAATGGGGGACGAAGAGATAACTATCCTGTGTTACGCCGATGACGCTGTGTTGATTGCAGAAAATGAAGACGATTTACAGCGCCTCCTACACCAGTTCAACCGTACAGCCAAATCGTTTAATATGATAATTTCTGCCTCTAAAACAAAATGCATGACTACATCGAAAACACCATTGAGATGCAAGCTTGAGGTTGATGGTAAATCTATCCAGCAGGAAATGAAATTTAAATATCTCGGCATAGAGATTTCGGGCTACGGAGATGTCGAGGCGGAGGTAAGGGAGCAAGCGACAAAAGCAACAAGAGTAGCAGGATGTCTGAATGACACAATATGGCGCAATAAGCATATCGGAATTGAAGCCAAGGCACGAATCTACAAAGCTACTGTAAGGCCCATTATGACATACACTGCAGAAACTAGACCAGAAACAACGAAAACCAGGCGACTACTGGAGACAACCGAAATGAAGGTACTTCGCAGGATAGCCGGAAAAACACTGCTCAACAGAGAGAGGAGTGAGAATATTAGAAACATGTGCAAGGTGGACAACATTAACAACTGGGTATTGAACAGAAAACAGGAGTGGAATGACCATATAAACAGAATGGATGACAGAAGAATAGTGAAAATCGCCCGTGATAGATCTCCACTGGGGCGCAGAAGCGTGGGACGACCACGAAAAATGTGGAGTGACAACTTGAACGTTCCGTAACAGACAAACGACCGAAGAATAAACAGGCGGTTTCGCCTAAAATAAAGTTGGAAGAAGAAGAAGAACTTGGAGCTTCAAGGTAAAGGAAAAACTATTATTGAGATAATTAGCCCAGTAAACGCATTCAAAAGTAAATTGCAACTTATGATAGATCAACTGAAAATAAAGGATCTGAAAGATTTTCCGTCTTTGAAAGCAAGGATTCTTCAGTTGAATAATGATACGTATGAGGCTGAGTTATCAAATATTTTGGGACATATATCATCATTTATGAGTTATCGTTTTTCATGTGAAAACATTGGGGAATTAGCTATTGAAATAGCAAGTCAGTTTAATATGAACTGATGTTCTATTGAAAATGAGTTGGTGCTGATTATATTAGATATACATCCCAAAGCTACAGCTTTGGTGTTTTATATCTGAAGATAAATATCCGAATCTAAGTCAAATCGCCCTTCAACTGATGGCAATGTTTGGGTCAACTTACTTGTGCGAGTCTGCATTTTCTGAAATGAAGATAATTAAGTCAGAATATCGCAATCGACTATCTGACGATCATATGTCATCATACTTGCGATTAGCACTCAGTGGTTACGTACTATCTTATGAAAAGTATGCTGAGGACACGCAGCGCCACGCTTCAGCATCCAAAGTCACTCCTTAGTTAAGTTTAACACCATATGTAACTCTTTTGTTTTGTAACAACCAATAAACTCGCAATTTTGAATAACTATGAGTTTGCTCATTAATATTATAGAGAAGAGGCTAAATCTAACCCAAACCTGACTAAAATGTATATTGTGCGGAAAGCTAATATCTATATATGCTACGGTACACCCTAACTAGGTAGGTAGGTAGGTAGGGTGTATCGTGTATGTACGACAACCCTGCAACACACATACTTGTAGTCTCTCAGAGTCGATCGTAAGTAGTCTAAAAATATTGAGGTAGATCGCCAGCAGTTCAAGTTTGAGCACCTCTGCTGTACAAGAAGGAAGGAGCTTTTAAGATTGAGTGTGCCTCAATCTCATAGACTGGGTTGCAGTAGCGGGACTGTCAATCTGACAACACTCAATTTTCAATATCTATTTACATATCTGTCAACGCAGTGGTCAGAATCAGCTACGCTGCAGTACTTGATTGGTCTTCCCCAGATGAACATCATAACTCAAATCATAAATATCAATAGGAAAAGTGTGCTTTGTTATATATTTCATACTAACTCTTCTTCTTCTTCTTTAAATAGGACGATGTCCTGTTTTTCTGTTACAGCCCCTGCTGCGAACCGGAGCTCCAGCACTCATGCCATCGCTTTTTCGGCCTTCCTATGGGTCTTCTTGTGTTGGGTTTTTGTGTTTTTGCCCACTTCGCCATACGTTCGGGGCCCATTCTGTCTACGTGATCTCTCCTCTCCTCATTCCTTATTCTATCTCTGCGTGTAATACCTCTTATAGCTCTTAGTGTTCTCATCTCTGTTGTCCTCATTAGTTGTTTTGTTTTTGTTGTCTCAGCTCTTGTCTCAACCGCATATGTTATCACGAGTCTCACACAGGTTTTATAGATTCGGACTTTGCCTTCTGTGCTTATGTACTTATTCCGCCAGATTACATCTCTCAGGAAGCCAGATATTCTCGATGCTTTCATTGTCTGCTGTTTTGCTTCTTGTAATAGTTGCCTATCGCTCGATACTTCTACTCCTAGGTATTTAAAGTGTAAAACTTGCTCTATTATATGGTCGTTCACTACTAGTTTGCATCTAATTGGATCTTTCGCTATTACCATCGATTGGGTTTTCTGTGTTGAAATTACCATGTTATATTTTTCTGCTGTTACTTTGAACTTTTGTAGTAGGCGTTGTAGGTCGTCCTCATTCTCGGCTATTACTAAAGCATCATCTGCGTAGCACAGTATTCTCATAGTTTTGTTACCCATCCTATAGCCTTGGTTCATTTGGTTAACACCTGCTATTATTTCATCCATGATTAAATTAAATAGACATGGGCTCAGGCTGTCTAATGTCTAATGCCTGCGTTAATTTTGATCTCGCTTGTAAGTCCCTGTGTAGTTTTTACTTTCGTCTTATTAGAGTTATTTAGTTCTTTGATTATGTTTATGTATTTATTGCTTAAGTTTTTATTTCTAAGGATAGTGATCACATCGCTCATTCGAATTCTGTCGAATGCCTTTTCCAAATCTTTAAACATATAAACATCGGTTTGTCAAACTCTATGGACTTCTCCACCAGTTGCCGCAATATAAAAATTGCATCCGTTGTTGATCTATTTGGTCGGAATCCCTGTTGTTCTTCAGACTCACCTACTTTGTCATATATCTTTTGCGATAGAATTTTGGTGAGTAGTTTCGATGCAGAGTTAAGGAGTGTGATGCCTCTATAATTTGCTGGGTTTGTATTCACGCCTTTTTGTATATGGGTATTGTTATGCTCTCTCTCCATTCTTCTGGTATCTCCTTGTTGTTTTCAATTTTTTGGAATCGTTTTGTTATTTCTTTTGTTATTTCTGCTCCCCCATATTTAATTTATGTTGTCCGGACCGGGTGATTTTCTATTTTTTAATTTATGGATTACTTGTTGTACTTCTTCTAGGCTGATAATGTAATTTTCTGTTTCTTCGTAGAGTGTGTTTTGTTGTTCGATTTCTCGTTCCTCATCGTTACCGTTATCATTATCTCCCAGGTATAAGTTCTGGAAATATTTCACCCACTCTTCTGGTTTTATTACATTGATCTGCAGTTCTTCGGTGATTGGTTTTTCCTGTTTCTCAACATGTTTCATACCTTTTCTGTGCTCCTCGTAAGTCGTGTTCCATGTCATTTGTAAATCTTTCCCAATATATTTTTTAATTCTTTAATTTTGTTCGTTGTTCTATTTCTTTCTATTTTATATCTTTGGTACTCTTCTGGTGTTCTGTGATTGACATATTTGATATATGCGTTCTTCTTTTCTTTTGCTAAATCTTTGATTTCCTGTGTGAACCATGGTTCATCTTTTCTATGACTGTTTATATTGATTCTTCGTTCCCCAATGGCTTCTTTTGCGCTGTTAATTATGTTGTTTTTCACTTTATTCCATGCGGCGTTTATGTTGTCTGTGTCTACTATAGGGTTAAGGTTGATCTTTTCCTCAAGTCGTGTTTGGTATAGATTCTTAGTACTTTCGTTTTGTAAAGATTCAATGTTGAATTTAGTGATGTAGTTAGGCGGTTTTTTTTTTCTCTATTCTATATGACAGGCGGTACTTGCAGATAACCATTCCGTGCTGTGTTATAACATTCGCTGATGTCAGTGTCCGTACGTCAAGTATTTCTCGTGGGTGAATTTCCCTATTGGTGATCACAAAGTCAATCATAGATTTTTGTCCTCTTGTGTATTTGAATGTGTATTTGTGTTGTTCTTTGTGGTCAAAGTACGTGTTATTTATTCGGAGTTCATTATGTGCACATATCTCGAGAAGTATGGTCATACTAACTCAATTTTTATAAATAACTACCACTACTGATGAAATATCATTGAGAACGAGTACCTCACGCATTTTTTCATAACCTTACTGTTTTTCCATGCTCTTTGCAAATAATATTGTTCAATCGAATTAGCTGCTTTTTACCAGAGTCAGATAGCTCCTCAAAAATTGAAAATTCGATTTTGAAAGCATGTTCTTTAGTTCTTCGAACTCTTATTTATTTTCGAATATCGTATATTGGACCAACCTTATCAAATTATTTTATTGTCATCAGTCCTGGATAACTATGTAGTTTCCATTGAATCTAATGTGTTAAAATTGATTGAAACAACGTTGAAAGATTCCGTTACATACATAGATAGATAGATAGATACATAGATACTGGTGAATCGACCAAAACGATGTTTTAAATTACCCCAGACATAAGATCGTTGACTCTGCAGCAAATAGACCTATTATTATAATTAACCTAATTCGTGTTCAAGTTTTGCGAGCATAATAGAATTCAATAAAATCGGTTGAATAGTGTTCTTAATTATTCTCTGAACGATCATTCGAGCTCGAGATATTGCTTTGGACACGACTTAACAACTATCCAAGACGACTTAATGAATTGAAATTTATCAGCGTTAATACATACTGCAACAAAATACATGAATGTTCTCTCTAAACGAGAATGACGGCTGGTTGAATTAATTGCTTACTTCACTGAAATACGAGCAGCCAGCCCTTCCATCCTCTTCACATTGTTCGAAATAACTTCTCGCTGTTATTTCATATCTCCATTCAGCAGAAGCACTGCACATTGTAATGATTCTGAATACACATATTGCAACTCCCACATAAAATTTTAATTAATCTTGATTTTCATGAATATGAATTCCTTTCAGATTTATATATTTGGTCCGTTGTTGGGAGGAGCTTTGTCAGGATTATTCTATAGACATATTCTTTTGGAGAAAGATTGAAAAGGGGGGAAACTGGACTACGTGTTCTGAAGACTTGACATATCTTGGTTTTTCAGCGAATGTATTAGACTGTTTGATGTTACTATACATTATACAATGTTGTATAAATAAACACTTTTCTAAGGTGTATTGATGTTTCGATTTATGTATCATTAGCCCCGTATCTAATTTCTAATCATTTGAAGCGAGTAAGTATTATTTAACTTGATTATGAATAACGTTGGCGTTGGTGTGGTGGGCTTAAAATCACCCAGAGTGTTATTCAATTGCGTATCACAAAAACACGGAGACTGTCAGCGCCTCCACCTTTTCAGTACCTTCAAATGTTGAACTGAATATTGCTGTCTTAGTTGGCTCTTAGCTTTAATTGAGTTAACATATTTGTTATTTGAGTGCGAAGTGCGACTTGGTGATTTTCACCCCACAACACCACTGACGATATCGATTATAGACAGTTTTGGTGATAATCACCCCACCACACAATTTTTTTTCTTCAAGTCATACAGGTATGTTTTGTGATGTGGGGTTAGTTTTTAGGTTATATTAATTTTTTCGTTGGTCATTTAGAGAAATGAGTTACGAAGAACAACAAAGGAAGCTCCTCGCCTTATGGCATGATTTGGACTTCGTCGATTCGAGCGATTCTGAAAATGAAAATATAGTTCAAGAAAGTGCACATGATTCTGAATCAGAACAGGAAGATGATTCGGAACAAGTTGACGATGACGGAGGCGTTCATTCAGAAGATGAACAAGATCAAACCACATCATCTAATACAACGACATCAGAAAATTGTTTCATCGGAAGAGATAAGAAAACCATGTGGTCAAAAATTTGTCTCAACCGAGCAGCACGAACCAGATCGGAAAACATAATTAGGGGTGAGTTCTCAGTAGTACGGCCTGTTGCAAGGAACCGCAAAACAGCTGAAGAATGCTTCGATATTTTTTTGTTGAGGTAATTATTACTAGTATTATAAGATAAACCAATCAGCGTCTGGCTACTATTCGGGATCTTTATGATGATCAGCACAAATATGTGGTCGAAGAAGTGGATGCTGCCGAACTTCGTGCTTTTTTGGGTCTCCTTTTCTTATCTGGGGTGAAAAACCGAATCGTTTGAATCTAGAGGACCTATGGAAAACTAATGGTTTGGGTATTGATATATTCAGAAGAGTTATGTCCCTGCAAAGATTTCAATTACTACTCAGATGCTTGCGTTTTGATAACTCTGAGAAGAGACAAATTATGCTACAAATTGATTAATTCATCCACATTAGAGCATTGTTCAGTAAGTTTGTTGAAAAGTGTCAAGGCGCTTATTCTCCTTGCGAGTACGTTACCATAGATAGACAGCTGCCTGCATTTCGTGGTCGATGTCCTTTTCGAGTATATATACCGAATAAACCTTCAAAGTAGGGATTGAAAATATTCGCTTTAGTTGATGCAAAATCATAATACGTGGTGAATATGGAACCATATGCGGGTCAACAACAAGATGGCCCATTCAAAGTATCCGTTCGTTCACCGTTCGATGTTGTTGACAGAATAGTGGCACCCATCAGTCAAGCTAACCGAAATGTGACTTTCGACAACTGGTTTACCAATTTTCCGCTGATGTCCCTTCTGTTGAAAAATCACAAACATACTTCCGTTGGCAACATAAGAAAAAATAAAGCTGAGCTTCCACCTGCGTTTGTAGAGACTAGAAATCGAGAAGTCTCTTTACCAAATTTGGTTTTCAAAAGGACACTACCATATTATCATATATACTGAAGAAGAAAAAAGTATTACTGGTTGCCTCCACGCTTCACCACGACGATAAAATAGTTGAAAGAACTGGAGAAGCGCAGAAACCTGAAATAATATATTTTTATAATTTCAGCAAATGCGGAGTAGATGGTCGACGAACTATGCGGAAATTATGACGTATCACGTAACAGTAGAAGATGTCCACTAATCCTTTTGTTTTCAATGATGAACGTCGGGGCTATCAATGCTAGAATAATATATCAAAGCAACACTAAGTATATACAAAAGAAAAGAGAATTCCTTTTAGATTTGGGCTTGCAGCTTGTGCAAAAGCATCTTGTGTCTCGTAAAGACATTGGGAGGTTGCTTAAGCAATTGAAAAAAATCAATCAAATCTTCATTGAATGGGAACGAATTAGAACCGAATGAAAGAGAGCCAAAACGCCAGAAAACTGTGGAATGTGCCCCAGGGGTAAAGATAGGAAGTGCCAAAGGAAGTGTGCCAAATGTGTTTTTTTGTGTCTGGAGCATAGTCTTATTCTATGTCTAAATTGCTATCAATAGAGCACACTGTAAAATTTTTATCTTTCAATATTTCTGGTTCGCGTTTTTCTCTTTGATTGAATCATATATTTTTGTTCATTTATGTGATATTCGGATTCTACTGAATTGATACGTTTTTTATATTCTGAACCGAAGAAATGTATGTTATTTTTTCATTAAAATTATGTCATGAAATTTTTTCTTTCTATCATATTCTGTAGGTGGGCGAATCAAATACACTTTTTTTCTAATAGAATATGGCGTCTGTTAACGCAGTCACTTATCAAATTTCCAAAACAAATTGTGAAAATAATTTTTTCACACGAAAAACCAAATGGGGTAAATTTCATCTCACAACACCAAACATGTAACATGAATAGACCCAGAACCAGGGTCTATTTATTTTTGTTTATTTGCTGAAAATACCCATATATTTCTATTCTAATCTGATTGAATTTTATTATCAGTTGTGAATACTGTATTGTGTAGATCGACCTGTATACCATTTTATATAGTTCATCTGAATTCAAAGTTACAGTGGAAAGACGGGCATTCGACAGAATAATTCAATAACGTCATTTTGAATTCTCAATGTAGTAAAATATTTCGTATTTTAAAGCAGCTTAAAATCACCCGAAGCGTAAAAATCGAGACGAAGGAATTCATCCAAACTCAGATAAGAAATCCGGCGAAAACAATATTCGACTTTATCACCGATGGCTATTAAACACTTTTTTGTATTCAAGATCGCAGACACCAACTAGTATTTTTTAATTTTCTCAAACAGCAATTCCCACGTCGCGACGAAGGAACGCGTTTCTAAATAACTATGTAACAGGTACTTGAGTACGGAGGTAAGGGCTTCTGGGCCATGCATATATAAGGGCCGCGATCGCGACGTCAGGGCAGTTAGTTATTTTTTCTTCAGATATGGGGTTATTCAGTTGTTCATTTTCTAAGATCAGTGAATTTACTCATTTGCATAAATCAGAATCAAAAGTAAAGATAAATCATACGTAACGCGAGTCCAAAAAGATGGAAGACGTAGACTGTTCCTTTCCGGGAACCCCGACAGGGAAGAAGAATTACAGTTCCCGTTGTGTCCCACAGGTGAATTTTTCTTCGATATTTCTGTTCACTATTTAATTTTCATCAATTTTCTTGAAATATATGCTTCGTAATTCCTGAATGCATTGAGGCCGAGTTGAAATAAAGATTTCTTAAACTCCGAATTATTTTCACACATTTCTTTTTACTTATCAAATGATCTATTGAACTGCACTGAAAATATCTGATATTTATTTTGAAGAGTTATTTTCATAGACTAATTTCAACATTTGTTCTCATAACTTGATGACAATGAGAGAATGAAGCTGCTAAGCAGAACAATTTTTAGTACTCTTTTTGCGTTATTGAAATGAAGCAGGTGATTTCAGCTTGTCAAAAATCAGAACTGTTTTCTGATCATTGCGTCATGCGATCACTTCACAGCTTCGCTTCAATTCGAACGAAGAGATCGCAGAAACAGGACATACCAGGTGGACTGAAAAGTTCATAGGCTGATATACAGATGGCGCTACTACGGTCAAATCCACATGATTTTCATTTAGTACTAACCTTAACTAGACATGAGTAAAAATTTTGCAACTATCCGACCGTCGGTTCGTGAGTTATAACATATAAAGTTTAATATTGTTGGTAAAATGGATAAAAGAGAATCCCTTGTGTTTACTAAACAATGCTTTCTGATGAAAAAAATAAAGCTGAAGCCAAAGCTTGATATTATTCGCACTCTGCGCCAGGTAAATCAACGATAGAAAAGTGGTTTGCAAACTTTAAAGGAGGTGATATGAGCATCCAAGACGATAAACGCATGTCCCACTATCTAAAATAGACGCTTTGGGATTTTTTCTTCCCTTCTTCAGTATTTAATCTACTAATATTTGGATGATGGTTTCATTTCTATTTATAAGCATTGTGGAAATTTCGTGTTTTGAGATGTCCCATACTAAAACGCCATATAAGAAACAAGGTAGATATATATATATATATATATATATATATATATATATATATATATATATATATATATATATATATATATATATATATATATATATATATATATATATATAGTTGTCAATCAAAAGACCGATTGATGCATTATTTTGGATTTCAAATACCTCAATGAAAAAAATTCTGCACGAAGAAAGTCTGAAAGCGTTTACGACATTGTAGATCTAACAATAACAAACAATTTTGATGAAAAAAATCATCAAGATGCATGAAAAAGGATGCCTTTTAATAAAAATTTAATAGTCCACCATTCTATTTGAAATAGCAAAGTTTTAGACGATGTTCGGTGTAACCGAAAGTTGTACTTCTCTGAAAAATATTACAAATTGTAGATCAGTATCCATTCAGATAAATCCATACCCCACATACGTATAAAGGACCCTTTAGCGTGGACACCCTGTATAAAAAAGTAATTCGAATCTTGAAAACTTCTTGCATAAACTATGAAATTGATTTTCAAAATTCAGAGAACAGTAAATCTTTCAGGCGTGGATAAAAACTGTTGAATGTAAATCGACAATTTCAGTTAACTTTGAAATGGTTTTCAAGACTGTGAAACTGACAGAGATAGTGGATGTTCCACGTTCAAGACGAAGACGAATAAAACTCCGTGGTAACTCCGTTCTGGAGGTGATAAATGATTCTATTGGGAGAAATAATTCTCACGTGTTTCCGGTTCAGGAAAGTGCGACTGAATAAACGTTTTTAGCTGAGCAACCTATTCTATGTGTCGAAACTATTCTCAGTTCTGAAATTCTATGTAAATTGTTTGTGGAGTAAAGAAATGACATCGATATTAATTTCTAAAGCTTCCCATAGGTTCAATTTCAATCTTTTATTTTCATTATGTAAAAAATCTCATTTTTGCTTTCCAAGAACACTTCAATTCAGAAGATGTTTGTTCTTTCTGGTAAGCAAATTGTGTGAATTTTGGTCAATTTGAGTTTATACAAAATAGTAGGCAATCACATAAGGTGAAATGTCTAAACAAATCAAAAAAGTCTAGGAAACACTTCTGAATATCGTTATATCGTATCCAGAACGATCAATATAGATGATTTTTTTTTAAAAATGAACACCTGCATCAATTTCTCACCAAATAATGTAGAGTGCCGCAACAGATTTCAGTCTTTTTTTAAAAAAACTAAAAATGCAGCAGATGCGACGCTGCTTTATAATCACTTCATGTATTCAGTGTTTTAAATCAGTTAGTTGGCACTTTGTTTCTGTTGTAAGCACAGATAAAAGATTCAAGTTTTGTGTTTCGACCATGGAAAGACGACATTTGACTAGAGAAGAGATGTTACGAGCCGTTGGTATGCTCCAAGCTGGAAGCTCACAACGGGAAGTATCCAGGGTTCTAGGAAGTAGCCCAAGTGTCATAAACCGTTTATGGTTGCGTTTCAATGAAACAGTTAGCGTAAAAGAACGCCATACAGGTCATTTCAGGATTACTACAGTCGCCCAAAACCGATTTTTGGTTTTACAAGCCAGAAGAGATCGTACTACCACAGCATTTCAATTAGCTCAAGAGCTATCACGAGTTCATAATGTACAAATTTTCGACTAAACTGTGAGAAATCGACTGCACGAAGGTCAACTCCACTCCAAACGTCCTTTGAGAGTTCCACAACTGACCCATGGAAATCACGCTGCTCGTTTAGCTTGGTGCCAAGAACACATAAACTGGGACCAAGAGAGGTGGGCCACAGTTCTCTTCAATGATGAATCTAGATTTAGTTATTATCCTGATTCGGGAAGAATTCGAATGTGGAGGGAACCTGGAAATCAAAACCGTCTCCAGCATGCTCGAGAAGTTGGGAGGCGGATCAGTGATGTTTTGGGGAGGTATACGCCTTGGTGGAAGAACTGACCTCGTTTTCATACAGAACAACCTCACGGGTAATTCTTACGTAAATGAGATAGTTTTACCTGTAGTGGTACCGTATCTCCAAACAATGGGTCAAAATCCACTCTTCCAACAAGATAATGCTCCCCCTCATCGTGCAAGAGTTGTCTTGAACGTTCTTGAAGAGAATGATATCGATCTTCTACTGTGGCCATCCTGCTCCCCAGATCTGAATCCCATCGAGCATGTGTGGGACACCCTAAAAAGAAATCTCCTGAGTCAAAACGTCTTCCATCATGAACAGGAGCTTCGATTAGCAGTTCAGGGGGCTTGGAATGACTTAGGCCAAAATATAATAGACAATTTAATATTGAGCATGCCGCGACGATGCCAAAGTGTCATTAATAACAGAGGTGGACGTCCTGGGTACTGAAAAATATAAGTGCTTCCATATCGTTTCGAAAATATTAGTTCAGGATTTTTTTTTGTGTTTTACCAAATTTCGTCATTTTCATATTTCAAATTTTTTTTATAATAGGTGCTTTGGAGAAGTCAAATATTATTCTGTTTTCTTGAGAATACATTATAAACAATACATCCTAACAAAACCGAAAGATTTCTATAAATTCGAATCATCAAATTCATATTTTAAAGATATTGGTTAGTGTTCCTAGACTTTTTGAGGTGTTTATGTATTCAGTAGTGTTCCTTTATTTGATTACTAATTTCTCGCTTTCGTCTTTTGGATACTCCCAAGAAATTTTAATTTGAGAAGAACTTTCATTTTCTATTTCATCAATATACTTGAGAAGTAATTCTTCCATCTTCCTCTTTTAAGGTCATATCTGTTGACTTTTTGTAGAATATTAAAATTGGAACTTCTCGATTCGCCGAGTGTTCTAAGAGGTACTAAACTTGTGCCCAAACGTCTCGGCCTGTCTAGTAGTGGTTGTACTCTGGTAGCAGCATAGAGAACAGTATTTGAGGGATTCTGAAGTGGATTGTTTGGATGACGCATTTTAGTGATCTTTCGGTGAGATGCTATGTGTATTCTTTTTAGAACTGGGTTCCTATTATTTGCCATTAGAAACGCTCCATACTCTAAAAGAGGCCGACAGATCCACTTGTAAATGACGCCTGCTGTATTTCTAGAGATCTCTTTTTGCTTGAACGTAAAGGAACGAAAATGGTATGCCCGTTGAGAGTAACGCTTTTGATATTTGAGGAATGAAGGTTGAAATTTAGCTTAGTATCTATGGTATGGCCCAGGTTCTTTTGGACGCACGTTGTGACGGAGGATTCAGATATAGGGAGATGTATTTTCAATTCTGTCCTTGAATCATTGTTCTTTTTTAATTAAAAAACTGAACAAACGACCTATTCAAGTTTCGTTGTATTCTTTGAAAAAAATGATATAACGTTATTTTATTGCATTGAATTGTTTTGTACCATAAAATATCGAAATATTTAGGATGGTTCAACGTGGGCAATTCAATTTGAATGGGTGTCTAGGTATTTTCTGGGTTGCATTTCGCTTATAATAACATGGAATTTTACAATAGCTGCTTCGTTTTCTGATAATTTTGCGTTTTTGATTTCGTAGTTCACTAGTTCCAGGTTGCTTAGAGAAAGGTGCCGAACTTCTCAAGCATGTTGTAAAAGAGAATTACATAGAAACTGACATCTCAATATTCTTGATATCGATAGATTATATAAAGAATTTAACGTTATTGCTTTTCAAGATTCAAATTTATTTCTATTGATTTTTAAGACAACTTACCATGATGAGATTGTTGAGGCTCTTGCTTTGAATAACTTCCGAAACTGTTGTCAAATCCGTCCTGTAATGAAATGTATAATTATTTATAAATTTCTTAATAAACAATAATTAAAAGAATACTAAATCTTCGAATATCAAAATTAAGAAAAATCAGTGAGGTTTTTATATATTTATCACAACACATTACGACATTCTGATGCAAAATGTGAATGATGTTTCTTATATCTAATTCTAAACGATCTCCTGTTTGACCAATATTAATTCCATAACAATTGGGACATGTAGGTTTATACACTCCTGAATCATCTAATTTTTGAGTTTTATCTTTGTCATTGAAAATATATTTGATAGTTTGGTTATAGATTTATAGGCTGATTTTTTATTTAGGATTTGGATGTTATTTACGATTATTTTAGAAATTGGGCCAAAAAACGTTGATGAAAAATAAAAAAATCGCAAGTAACATTTGAATCCGCAATGTTAAATAAGCCAACGAATCCACAACCAAACTATCAAATATATTTTCCAATGCCAAAGATAAAACTCAAAAATTAGATAATTTAGGAGTGTATAAACCGATATGTTCCAATCGTAACGGAATTTATATTGGTCAAACAGGCAGGTCATTTAGAATTGAATATAAGGAACATCATTCATATTTTTGTAAAAACCAAACAGATTCCTTCTGGCACAACATTGTATGTAAGACAACCATATTCTTCCATAAAAACGACTTGACTGATTATGTTCCCAATATTAGGGATTTTTGAGTAGTTGTCAATTATCGGGGCCCCGGCAACCACCATCCTTTAGGGGCGCCAAAACCCAGAGTGCAAAAAAATACTAAAATGAGAGTTGAGAAATTAATTAGGATTAGGTACAGATATACACAAAATTTTATTAGTATATCATCCAGTTACTGCCGATTCCTATGTTGCGAGAACATGTCAGGCGGCAGTTTCTTAATTTTTCCTGTTCAGACATGAATAACGCTTGGAGCGCTATAAAAGCGATGCATCGCCACAGGCGTTTCTAAATCAGTTAGTTCACTGAACCGTGCAACAAGTGAATAAAAACAAGTAATGCTATTTTATTTTTTTTACATTGTTCATAAAGATTTTGTTTAAAAACCAATTTTGTAGGGTTTTTTTCAAGGGCTATAAGATATAATTAATTTAATATCTTTTTTACCTTTATTTTTGAAAGGATTTAAGCTGAAAGGGCTCGATCAAATTGTTTTTTACTTAAATATGCAAACTTTAATCGGCCATATCTTACTTAAAAATAATCTGCCCCATAAAGGATTAAAAACTATTAGCTACTCAGTAGAGTAAGAATATTTTCTACCCTACCCACAAGGTGCTTATTATTGCGGTTACTTTAGAAGTTAATTCCTAATTCCCATGAGTACTAATTATTTATTTGTTTTTTCAGGATAAAAGAAAGAGACTTTCAGGTGCGAAGTTTCGTGAGCAAAGGAAACTGAGACTACAAGAAAGGGGAAAAATGGTTGGATCTTTAAAGCATTTCTTGCAAAACAATCGAGATTCTACGGAGACTATCGATGATGGTGCGACCGAATCGTCCGAATCTCAAGATTCTAAATCCGTAATATCAATAACCGTGAGTGGACCATCTGAAATTTCAACAGTAACATCAGGTCCTGCAACAAGTGGCAGCGATTGTAGCAGCAAAACAGCTTCTACTGATGCAGAGCCTGATGAAGCGATGACACCATCCTCGTCTACAGCACTTGAACAATTCACTCCAGGTAATTCAGCTTGTGTAAAAAGTTCGGTAATCTCAGCTACCGAAATACCTGCTGCAAGTGACACTTTCGATGAAGGCTGTAATGAGGCAAGAATCGATATAATTCCGTCCGACCCCGGCTTGTGGCCCGAAAGAATCACCAATGAGATGGCTAGAATATTGGTTAAACGTGGTCCGCCCTCAATAGACATCAGTTTTAGCTTTCCTAGTAATAAAAAGATAAGAGAAAGTTTTGTGCAAATACTTTGAAAGAAATCTAGCAAATGAAGAAAAAGTCGAGAGGGCTTGGCTTATTTACTCTATTTCTAAAGATTCTGTATTTTGTTTTTGTTGTAAGTTGTTTTGTAAATGTAAAACTCCTAACGCTTCTAGTGATAGAGATGGAGTATCTGATTGGCAACACTTGTCTTTGCTAATTAAGAGACACGAAACGTCAATTTTACACAACAGTTATATAAACACTTGGGTAAATTTAAAAAAAATTTTGGAGACATCTATGACTGTTAATGCTCATCATTTGTGGATTTTAGAAACGGAAAAAAAATATTGGCGAGACCTGTTGGAAAGAATTATTGATCGTTAAGTTTTTATCTACACAATGCTTGGCATTTCAAAGTACTTCTCAATTGCATTTCGAACATGATAATGGAAATTTTCCAAAAGCTGTTGAGATGATTGCCTCTTTTGATTCAGTGATGAGACAGCACCTTAGCCAAGTGTATAACTCTCAAAGAAATCTGTTGAAATGACTCATTATTTAGGCGTGCAACCACAGAATGAAATAATTGAATTATTGTCGTCCAAAGTAAGAAGTATTTTAGAAATGGTTCGCAGTTCATAATACTTTTCAATAATATTAGATTGTACACCAGACACTAGTCATACTGAGCAAGTTAGTCTTGTTCTGAGGTATGTTTTCCTCAACACCACTTCAAAAAAGGTTGAAGTTAAGGAAAGTTTTATTGCGTTTAATCCAATACTGGACTCTACAGGAGAAGGGATATATACATTTGTGATAGAAAATTTGAAAAAATTAAATTTAGAATTAGAACACATTAGGATCAAGGTTATGATGATGATGGGACAAATATGAGGGGAAAACATGTTGGGCTTCAAAAACGCATTCTTGATGCGAATCCGAAAGCCCTTTTTGTACCTTGTGCAGCTCATACTTTGAACTTAACAGTAAATGACGCTTCTGAGGTGTCGGATGCTACAATAAACTTTTTTTAATCTTGTGCAAGAGTTATATAATTTTTTTTCGTCATCCACAAAACGTGGTATGTTTTGAGAAAAAATGTGCCCGGGTTAAGTTTAAAGCCTCTAAGTGGGACAAGATGGTCCAGCAGAATTGACGTAATAAAGCCCCTTAAAGTTTATTTAATTAAGGTTTGCGAAAGTCTTCTAGAAGTGGCTGAAGATAATTCCTTTCACATTGATGCAATACATAAAGCGAGTTCCCTTTTAACGTCTGAACAAAATTTTCAATTTATTTGTGAAATTATTATTTGGCATGACGTTTTATTTCATATCAATATTGTCAGCAAACAAATGCAAAGTGCTACAATTAATATTTAAGTATGCCAAACCTACCTAAAAAATTTAGTTGATCACTTCCAGCAATATAGATCTGACCTATCATTTCAAGAAATTTTTGTGCAAGCGAAAGAAGTAGCATCCCCTCTTGAAATTGAAGAAGACTTTCCACCATTATCAATAGTTAGGAGGAAAATTAAACCAAAACTGTTTGACTATGAACACCGAGATGAGACCCCCTCATGGTCCAAAAACCGCCTTTAAAATTAGTTTTTTCTTAAAAGTTATAGAACAAACTATAAGCTCTCTAAAAAACCGAGTTGACTTATTAAATGAGTATGATAATATTTTCGGATTTTTTAGCGACATATTCAAATTAAGTGACAGCGTTATTTTAAAACATTGTTCTATTCTCGAAGAGCGAGTGACAGATCAGGATACTAAGGATATAGACTCCAATGATCTGTTTAACGAAATTAAAGCGTTAAAGTTGTTTTCATCACCTGATGATACTGACCCCTTAAGTATTTTACAATATATATTTGAAAACAATTTAATCTCCACATTTCCAAACGTAAGCATTTCACTAAGAATTCTCTTGACATTGCCTGTATCTGTAGCTTCTGACGAGCGATCTTTTTCAAAGTTGAAAATCATTATAAATTATTTAAGATCGACAATGATTCAAGAAAGATTGTCTGGGCTAACAATATTAGCAATTGAAGAAGAAATTTTTGAACGTATAAGTTTTAGCGATGTAATTAATGAATTTGCAACAGCAAAATCTCGGAAAATATCGCTACTACAATAGGTATCTTTTATTTTTCTATAGCACCTAGACCTAGCTATCATTTTTGATTTTAAAACGAAATTCCTTAGGTATTTGTTATTAGAAATATCTGCATATTTTTAAAATATCTAAGTATAAGTAAAAAGTAGTACTCGGTGTGAACAAGAATTTATTTTGTTATGATTTTGTTGTTTCATTTTGATATTTTAGTCTACAAATAAATATGACTTCTAAAGTTCGAGTTTATGCTTTACTTCAAGCACCTACCTATCTCCTATCTTCAAAAAAAAATAAAAAAATATGATCCAAAATGCCTTGAGGGGAGCCAAATCCTTTTTTGCACACAAGCGCCAGTAGCCCTCACGGGGTCCCTGTCAATTACACAGTTCTGCAACAAAAATGCTGTCTCGATATTTTCAACTGATTTCTATGTACTTAGGTGTTCTGAAAACAAAAAACATACTCAAAAAATTCCAGAACGTAAGGTTATTTTACAAAACGCAAAGTTTTATTAGAAAAAACGGATTTTTTGGGCTGAAAAGGGATTTACTTGTAGTATAAATGATAGGTATAATTTTATTTTGATTACTGTTCTAAAATGTTTACGGGACATAACTATCATTAATTTCTAAATAAGGAACACCCTGTTTGACCTACATTAACAAATATAAACATGTTGTAACTTGTACGTGCGCGCTTCGATAGTGTAGAAGTGGCGCGGGACAATTACGTGTTAACTCATCATTGTTTTATAGATCTTGGTTCAATACAGTGCAATGTCGTCTGTACGGAAGTGTGTGAACTCTTCGGATAGTTTCTGTTACATTTGTAGAGAATATATGACATTGAAGCAACAAGTTAATATTACGGACTTTGTAAAAAAAGTATACTTCGCGTATTTTGGCTTCAAACTTGGGGATCAGGATCAAGTATGGGCACCTCATAAAGTCTGCAAACGACGTGTTGAAGACCTTTGAAATTGGTTTAAGAGCAAAAAAAAAGCTTTCCGATTTGCGATTCCTGGTATGGCGCGAGCAAAAGAACCATTGTGATGATTGTTACTTTTGTTCGTGTAATGTGAAAGGGTAGAATTCAAAAGGGAAGCAGTCAATTTCATACCCCAATCTGCAATCAGCTATTCGTCCCATCCCTCATGGGACCGAAATACCAGTGCCCAAGGTCCCTGCTACTTTGGAAGAGGTTCCAAGTTCCGACGAAGATGGTGCTGTACTTACACCCGATGACCAGCCAACTTTTGAATTTGAAGATGACAGAAGTCCAAAATTGTTTTCCCAAGGCGAGCTTAATGATTTGGTAAGAGACTTGAATCTTCCCAAAAACGCTGCTGAGTTGCTTGGATCAAGGCTCATAAGCAGGAACTTACTTTTGCCGGGAGTGTCGTCCTCCTGGTTTAGATATCGTGAAAAGCAGTTTACTTCTTACTTTGCCCAAGAGGACGAGTTGGTTTATTGCACCAATATTAAAGGTTTGATGAATACATTTAAGATCTCATACGACCCAGAAGAGTGGCGTATTTTTATAGATTCTTCAAAAAGAAGCCTTGAAGCAGTTCTGCTCCACAACGGCTGTTTCTATGCTTCCATTCCTGTCGGCCATTCCGTACACCTCAAAGAAACCTACAAGAACTTGGAATTGATTCTTTGTAAATTAAAATATACCTTAAAAGACCACGGTTGGCAAGTGAGCGGTGATTTCAAAATCTTGGGTATGGCGCTCGGACAGCAATCTGGGTTTACCAAATTCCCCTGCTTTTTGTGTCTATGGGATAGTAGAGACCGAACAAAACACTGGACCAAAAAGTGTTGGCTTACGATGGAGCTTAAAGTTGGGAAGAGAATGTCCTGCATGAAACTTTGGTGCCTCCTCATAAAGTTCTTTTACCACCGCTTCACATAAAGCTGGGATTGATGAAGCAATTTGTAAAGTCACTTCCAAGAGATAGAAATTGCTTCAAATACTTAATATCAAAGTTTCCTGGCCTCTCGGAGGCAAAGTTGAAGGAAGGTGTTTTCGTTGGACCAGATATTAGATGGCTTATGGCTGATCCACTATTCGTCACAACCATGACGGATCCTCAAAGAGAAGGATGGATTGCCTTTAAGGAAGTTATAACAAAATTTTCAGGCAATAACAAAGACCCTAACTACAAACAAATCGTCAAAAGAATGTTAAGAGCATTTCAAGCTTAAGGTTGCTTAATGAGTTTAAAAGTACATTTTCTTCTTTCCCACCTCGACTATTTTCCAGAAAATTTAGGAGACGTGAGTGAAGAGCAAGGTGAACGATTTCACCAAGATATTAAGGAGATGGAAAAAAGATACCAGGGAAGATGGAGCGTCTCAATGATGGCAGACTACTGTTGGACACTTCCAGATGCTTCCCACAAGCGAAAATATAGCAAAAGGAGTCTCACTGGGAAAAAGAAATGTGTTTAGTACTCACTAATTAATGTATTTTAGATAAGAAAATATGTTTTGATACGCAATTATAAATTACTTAAAAAAAAATTATGTTTTATTTCAAGATAATAACTTGTTTAACATAGACACCTACATTGTCAGAAAACGTGACGTGCTAGGACAAAATGAAAGTCATTTTCGAACTCACCACACCCAAAAACATAAGAATTACACAAAAAACCCAAAACAGCTCTCAACTTTTTGTTTTTTTGCAGACTTGTGTTATGCATCATTACCCAATGTTAATTTCAAATATGTATTTTACTTGTTCTGTTAACTTATTCCTTATATTCTTCATTATTAGTTTTATTTCAATTTGAATGAGTACCATTTTCATTTCGGTAGTTCTCAACCATTTCACACTGGTTGTGGATTACTGGAAAAATAATTCTGCAACAATTAACAAAATCTAAACTTCTCCTGAGTAAATTTCGATTTTGTGCATTAATTTCTTGGTGCAGATCAGACTAGCATAGTGACTTCGAGAAAATAGGAGCAACAAGTTTCTTTGATTTGAAGGAGCTAGTAGTCAACCTTGCGATGTTGCAATGTAGGACCTCATCCTTTACGATATGCCAAAGATACTGTACCATAAGAACTCTATAATATTCTGGAACCGAAGACGTTTCCTAGGTTGAAAAGATGGAAAGTACCAAACATTTTAATCAAGGGATACACTGATGGTAGGGTTTGATATAAGTGAACCAATTCAATTCTCTTTTGTGATTTACGCCGACAAAAGGCTCGAAAACTTAATCTCCCATTTCATATTTCGAGAATCTTCTCATTTCATCCGGTAATTACGCATTACCTGATTTAATGGACGTAAACTGGAATGAAACATGTTATTAGGTTGTTGTATTGGGCGAAACAGGAAATTATACACTTGAGACAAATTTCATTAGGAACTTAATGAAGCTCTTGTATTACAGTGTCGACTAGAGTGATTTATCTAGCCGCGTAGTGACATATTGAGCCTTTCCAACCCGATTAATCAAGATTTCTTCTTGTGCTCGTTCCATTCACACTCCCACTTGAGCCTAAACGGCATAAACAGGTTCATAGGAATTACTTCACTCAGGTTAGCCACTCTTAAAGCGAACAAAGATAGCTTTTGCCAATTAAACGTTCATTTAATTTATTATTTCCAAGAATACCAGGATGGAATGATAAGTTTCCGGCCTGACCAAGAAAATTAAGAATTTTTTTATTTCTCAACATAATCTCCTTTAAGGCTGATACATTTCTCATAGCGGTGTTCTAGTCTAGTAATGCCATCTCTATAGGCTGATTCGTCAAGTTCCTCAAAATACCCATTCACAGCTTCGATTACTTCTTCATTGCCCACAAATCTCTTACCGCCAAGCCTTATTTTGAGGTTACGAAACAAATAATAGTCACTCGGACTAGATCTGGAGAGTAGGGTGGGTGCGGTATCAATTCGAACTTCAGATTTTAACCATGGCAACGTGCGAAGAATGCGCTGGTGCGTTATCGTGATGAAAGAAAATATTTTTCTGCTCCAAAGGAGGTTTAATTTGCACCTCTTGGCTGAAATGTTGCAATAAGTCTGCGTAGTATTGACCAGTGATAGTTTCACCCTTTCAAGGTAATCAATGTATATAATACCTCTTGCATCCCAAAAAACAGTAGCCATAACCTTGTTTGCCGATAAAATTGTTTTTGCCTTCTTTGGAGTTGGTTCCCCGAATCGACGCAAAAATTCGCTTGAATTATACTTATACAGCGCCAAATTGGCAGTAGAAATAGTTTTTCGAATCAATTTTTGGTCAACTGTTAGTAAACGCGGCACCCATCTTGCACAGAGCTTTTCCATATGCAAATGTTGGTGCAAAATATTTTGCACACGTTCATATGACATCTTACAGGTCTCAGCTATCTCACGCACTTTTGATCTGCGGTCTTCCAGCCATATTTTATGAATTTTTTCGATCATATCTGGAGTTGTGATCTCAAGAAGGCGTCCTGAACGTGGCTCTTCAAACGTACTCACACGACCCATTTTAAACTCGGAAACCCACTGCTTAACGGTTGGATATGATAGGGAGGATGTCCCTAGTGTTGAATTAATCTCTCCTTTTTTCCTTCTGCGTTAACCCCTTCAAATAAAAGTATTTGATGACAGCACGCTTTTCCAATCATTCCATTTTCACAAACAACACAGAGGCGTCTTGTTCAGCGTGCTCTCAAACGTAAACTAACATGGCGACCGGGCTGAAACAATACCTACAAGCTATTTAAGGATGGTACTGTAAAAAGCCATCTCCAAAGTGGGCCTAGTGGCGCCATATCTTGGTCAGGCCGGAGACTTATCAATCCAGCCTTGTATTAAATAACATAATTCAGAAGTTCATCTGAGGAATTTGTTTGTCGTATTTTTCGCCTTAGATGCTTTTTTGCGCTTTCCCCTAAATGAGGGGCGTGGAGGACGATCTCTGCAGATGACAGACTATCACTGATTATGCTGCGATAAGGAAAATGCAGCAGATTACACACGTCAACAAAAAAATTTCTTTTAGGGTTTCGGTTCTTATGCTTAAATTCTAATTCAAGACATTGAAAAACACTTAAATATTCATTTTCATATCTTAAACTTTGCTTTGGTCTGATTTACATCGATAAGTATATTTTAATTCATTTCTTTTACAAAAGATGGCAGTATTTCGATTAACCTGAAAGTAAAATATTCTATCAGGTACCCAGTAGTTATGGCAGTCAAAGCAGCATCTATTCGTGAAACGAATAAACAAGTATCAGGAATTGGTCAAAGAAACACAAAATATTTATTTCTCATCCAAATTTATTGCATCGCCTCCTTCCGAAAAAATACATTTACGCTAACGAATAATCCAATCATCAAAGCATTTTTCACACGCTTTTCCGGAATCGACTTCAGTTTTCACCGCGAATTCTCTTTTTTGTCTTATATCGAGTCGAGACGGGTACCTCGAACTGATAATTTGAAGTTTGGAAAAAGAAAGAAGTCGGCCGGAGTCATATCAGGTGAATACGGTGGTCGTTCGATGGTATTTGTTGAGTTGTTGGTCAGAAATTCATTCACAATGATAGCTTTGAGATAGTGCATTATCGTGATTGGTGCAAAATCCATGAACCTTCTTTTCATAAATCTGGCATTTTTCGATGAATTTTCTCTCTCAAACGCCGACAAGTAATAATCTTTATTTACCGTCTGACCTTCTGGAAAGAATTTCAAGTGCACAACATTGCGATAATCAAAGGAAACAGAAACTTGACTTTTGATCTACTTTGACGTGGTTTTTTAGGTTTCGGTTCAGTTTGAACTTTGACTTACAGAGGATATCTGAGTGGGGTCAGTTGAACCTGGTGAGCTTCAACGCGAGCAAGACGCAAGCAACAACGTTTTTCAGAAAAGTCCTCACTGAAGAACATCCTCTAATGATGCAAAGCCAACAAATTGCATCCAAAGATTCGATGCACTTTCTCGGAATAACGATCAACACCAAGTTTTACTGGCATGAACATGTATCAGCAGTAGCTAAATCGGCATCAGCTAAACTTGTCAACTCAATCATGAATTATGTGGCGCCTGTTGACCCCACACTTTGCGAGAACCATATGTATCTCAAAAGGTCCTTTGTCCAGGTCAATTCAATCAGTGGTATATATAAGTGTCATTTATAATGAAGAAGCATTCGCTCAGAATCAATTATCCTGTTCTCATTCTTTTAACATTCATTCTATAGTCAAGTTCAGTTCTTGATTCTTCCTCAAATCTAACTATTTACTAAGTCTCTATATTATTCCGTCACTTGGAAGATGCTCCAAAGAGCTGAAAGACAGGAAAACTTATCTTTTGCCGCAACACTAGGCTGGTAAGAAGTTCTCCTCATATGGCGGTACATTTAACGACCCCTCGAACCTCTCTCTATAAGAATTTCTTCATTTACAGGGTCGGTAAGCTGTGGAACTCGCTTCCGTTCAACATCTTCCCAACATTCTACAATTTGGTCCTCTTCAAGAAGCGAGTAAATGAATGAATGATAATGAATTCAGCAATCTTCTTCAAATATGCCTATCTCAAAGTTACTTTCGATTTCAATCGAAATTCTTTAAACAAAATTCAGGTCTTCCAATGGGTTCACCTCTTAGCCCTCTACTAGCTGACATTTTCATGAATAATTTAGAGAAAAACTCAATATTAAACACAGATTTCGCTAAAAAACACATTTCTTTCTGGTAGAGATATGTAGATGACATTTTAGTTGGTTTTCGTGGTTCAAACAGACAAATTCAGCAATTTTTAAATTTCCTGAATAGAATACATTGCCGCATCAGCTTCACTTCTGAGTTAGAAAATAATAACTCAATTTATTTCCTCGACTTAACCATTACAAATTCAAATAACCAACTCACTTATAAAATTTACAGAAGGAAACTATTCCAATGGACTCGTTCAGTCATTTAGTCACAAACTAGCTGAATAAAACTCCATGATTTATAGAGCTTACTCTGTTCCCCTTTCGAAATAAAATTTTCAAACTGAACTTAATATCATCAGAAAAATTGCCTCAAATAACAACATACCACAACATTTTCTGAATATAATCAATAAACGCAAATAACAACGTATTACCTCTCAATTACTATATAGCATCGTAGAAACCCCGGAAAAAAGATACACTAGTCTCAGATACACTGGCGAACTCTCTAACAAAATCAGTAACTACTTTTCCAAATTGAACATAACTACTTCATTCTCAAGCGGCCCCAAAATCAAGCAGATTATTATTCAATTTCAAACAAAAGAACGATAAATTCAAGCAATCAGGAATTTATCAAATCAAATGCAATGAATGTCAGGTAGCCTATGTCGGACAAACAGGGAACAGTTCTGAAGCTTGATTCAAGGAACATATTTCCTCTGATGAAAATTCGCCAATATTTGATTGAACACATAAAATCAACTAACCACTCGATATCATTGAACGATCTTAAAAGCCTTCATAAATGTAACAAAGGGAGAGAGATGAATTTGTTGGAAAGTTTGGTTAGCTTAGATTAAGATTAGTAAAAACTCACAATTTATTATCCTCAACAGCCAACTAGAGCATAATGGATCCCCACTACTCAATATTTAGGATAAATTTCATTCTGTACTTGTACTTGCCTACTCATGTATTATATTGTTATTCACTTGAAAATGACCGTAGGGTCGAAACCGGTCGTGATTATTGAATAAATTGTGGAAAAGTGACAAAAGTGTCTCATTTCGTTTTACTTAAAATATTCATATAGTTCATATAAAATAAATAAATCATCAATACTATCAATTCAAACACTAAATATTACAAAACAAGTAGTTTTGAAATCATATAGTTCTGTTATAAACCAAAAGAATTTTAGATTATTTTGTATGTTAATTTGACTCCTTTATACTTTCATGCCTCTCCAATATATACTGCATGTATCATCCGTCGTTCACGAGACATTAAACAATGTTGAGATTTCTGATATAGCTGAAAATGCACGCAAGAAAGCCACGTCATCTGACCGTAAATCAGAAAATCGATTCGTGCAAACGGTGTGGCTATGCATTTTCGACGCCTAGGATAATTAAGGCTTGGCGTGCAATCAGGGATACATTATTATGATAGCATAACCGGGGTGTTTGTTGACTCATTAAGAAAAATTGCGAGTTGAATTTGTTCTTTAATTGGTTACAAATTGAATGGTTTCTATGAAAATAAAATGGAGACGCCATATGGTAGCTTAACCAGGAAAAAAAGAATAGACCACTGCTAATAGAGCTGCATAGTTGGAATGAAAAGAACAGAAATCATGAACGCGGCCAAGAATCTTAAGGGTATTATCACTTCAAAATTTTGGGAAAATCGATTATGGGTTTTTATATATTTGTGTTCCTTTATTCCTATAGAATATCACTTTTAAATTTTAGGTCAAAATTCAAACCGGTTTTCGAGTAATATATATATATATATATATATATATATATATATATATATATATATATATATATATATATATATATATATATATATATATATATATATATATATATATATATATATATATATATATATATAGGGGTTTTACCCCGACGAGTTGCCTATATATCTGTTCATGCAATCAAACTGATTTCATGAAAAATATAAATCAATCACCTGGTACTTAATACCATTGCCAGGCAATGATTATAATCAAAACATATCCAGGAATAATTATATATTAGGATAACGTTAAGTTTTATGAGAATATATCAATCTACTAGAATATATACATACTATTGCATCATCAGACAATGATATCAATGTACCAACGAGTAGTGTCAGAGGCTTTCTCCCGGAAAAATCCAGTGTACGGACCTTAGTCAAGTAACACTGAATGTTACTCATTAATAGTTTCCTTTGTGTGAAGTGGTGAACGATCGAATAGAATACTGCTCTGAATATAAATATGACAAAATAGTCAGTTAATTATATTACATTTTATAAACAAATAAATAAAATATGAAATGAGATTCTGAGCAGTATAAACTAAAGAAAACCTATGACTCTACCCCATTATTTTTTCGGAAAGAAACCTACGAAGAATATTACAAGATTTGATGACTATTATCTATTGTAACTGTTCAAACAAATTTTTCTTCAGACCCAAAATCTCAATACTTTTGTGAAGATTTCTAGGAATAACACCTGTTGTGGAAATAATAATCGGTAGAATAAATATTTTCTTCATTTTCCACATTTTTCAATCTTGTTGCCAAGCATCATATATTTAGAATTTTTTCATTGTATTTATTTTGTATATTATGTGTGTCGGGTATAGCAATATCAATTATATATGTTATTTGATTCTGTTTATCATTAAGAATGATATCTGGTCTATTGTGTTTTACAGCTCTGTTGCAAAGAATTGTTTTATCAAAATAAAGTTTATATTTGTCATTTTCACAAATAATCTCAGGTTCATATTTGTGAAATTTTTTCTTTGGGAATTAGGTCATGTTTAATTGCTAGATTAAAATGAATAATATTAGCGACGGCATTATGTCTTTCTAAATAATCTGTTGAAGCAAGGACTGAGCAAGATGATAATATATGAAAAACTGTTTCTGAAGAACAGAAACATCTACGGCAAGAATCATCTATATTTTGTTTGATGATGTGTTTTCTATAATTCCTCGTGAAAACAACCTGATCCTGGATCGCAATTGCCAAGCCTTCTGTTTCAGCAAACAATTCTCCAGATATTAACCATTTATTCGATGCGATTTCATCAATATAATCATTTTTCAATTCTTTAGGGTGTTTTCCGTGTAATTCCTTCTGCATCCTACTTTCTCTTTCAGAATTATCATCAAATATATCAAAATCTACCTTTTGCATTGTCAAGTTCAGAGTTGTAAGATTATAATCTGAAGCAACAACAATATCATGTAATTTAGACATTCTCTGTTTATCATGAAAATGGGAACGTAGATGAAAAATCTGTTTACTATGAAGATTATTCAAATCAGTTAATCCACGACTTCCAAGATGTCTAGGTAGTGTAACTCTCTGACTTTGGGTGGTGCTTATGATATTTACAAAGCATTTTCCTCGTTTGACATTGTAATTCATTTAGATCAGTTTTAGACCATTTAATAATTCCAAAAGAAGATGTAAGAATAGGAACTGCATAGGAGTTGATAGCTCTGAAAAGGTTTTTACTAGTTGAATGACTCTTGATGATAATTCTAAGTCTTTTGTAATATGAACTTCTAATATTTTCTTTAGTGCTGCTATGGTTATATATATATATATATATATATATATATATATATATATATATATATATATATATATATATATATATATATATATATATATATATATATATATATATATATATATATATATATATATATATATATATATATATATATATATATATATTCAACCGGGCCATGCGTCGCCGGCGCTTTATAATACGCAGCGACGGCAGATGTTTTTTATCCTTCTATTGTTCCGTTTTCAGGACTTGAATGTCGACAAAAATATATTCATGTGTACGGTTCTGAGTTTTGTACATGTCAGAAGTATAAAATTTTTCGAAAATGCCATCGAAACAGGACAAAATCTATCATCCAACTAAAAAGGATCTAGAATGGTACTCGTACGTAAAAGTTCTCATAAAAAAACTAAATTTGAAGGTAATCAACATTCTGGAAATTCAAAATTGGAAAACAATTTCGTGAGTGCATCAGCTAAAAAACTGGCGCGGTCCATTGACCCTAACGGAGATTTAGATGTCGGGTTCGATAGCAAATTTGGCTATGTGATCCTAGCTTTCAGTTTAGTATTTTCTCATTTGGAAAATATTTTAAATGGTAATATGATGATGGTAATATTAAGTTTTTACGAAAAAGTGCTATTGGTTTCGGTTTCAAACTTGAAATTCAGTGTTCTTGTCAGCATCCAAGTTCGGTCAATTCTTGCACTAGTACCTATAAAACTTATGAGATCAACAGGCGAATGGTTTTGATTTTCCGCCTATTAGGGGTTGGACTCAATGGCACAAATTTGTTCTGTTCCATGATGGATCTAGGTCGACGCTTCAACCACAATTTGTACTACACCGCGTGCACAAATATCGCTTTTTCGGATGAATGTTTGGCTAAAGTTATATTTCAAAAAGCTGGAAGAAAAGAAAACGAAAAGAACGTTGAGCACGGATTCCATAAAGGCGAATTGACTGTGTCCGGCGATGGTACCTGGGCCAAGAGAGGTTTTTCTTCTCTCATCGGAATTTGTCCTCTAATTGGAAAATCAAAGATTTGAATTGGTAGGCTTTTACTTGGAGAAATTCCATTATCAATAATAAAAAACAAGTACTGTGTTTTAAGGAATTTTACTTAATAATTGCGATTCGTAACGCGTTTCACTACACCGTAGCTTCTTCAGACGAATGAATATGCAGAAAAATATAAATGAGATTATAACTATAAATGCTCCTGAGTAATTAAAAGCTTATTGAGTTGCTTCTTCTCAAGTGGTTATTTATGACAGGTATATCCAATAAAATTAAGGAATAGATTGCTCCCCGAAAAGATTCAATAGAGGTGAAGGGCTTAAATCGACTTGTTCATTGATGAGTCTACCTGAGTGTTTGTATTTATTGATTTCTAAAGTTTCCCAAAGATCTACCTTCCAATATTTATTATCTGTATGCAAAATTTCAAACTGTGGGTCGAAAGAGTGATTATTTTCTAAGAGATGATTCGCGTAATTTGAATCTGATTTTTATTTGAAAAACTGCGTTTATGTTCCGATATTCTAATATTAAAATTTCTATGTGTTCTACCAATGTAGAAATTATCACAATCATTGCAATTCAATCGATAAACACCTGATTTATTGTTTTTACCTGGTTTGGTTTTATTATTTTTATATACTTGCCTAAATTATTATTAGTTTGGAAGGCTATGTTGAAATTCTTGCTACTTAAGAATGATTTCAGTTTCTCACTTGTAATGCCAACGTAGGTTAAGGTGTTGAATTTTTGTTTCAATTTATCGACAGGGTAAACTTCATTCAATGCGATTCTACTTTGTTTTTATTTAAAATATTATTTATTAGTTTGGGATTGTAACCATTATTTTTGGCTATTTGTTTAATCAAATTTAGTCCTTTGTTGAAATTTTCTGGTGATAACGGAATGTTAATCAATCTATGAATAAAACTATTGAATGGTGACATTTTATGTTGATATGGATGACACGACGAGTTATGTATCATAATATCTGTATGTGACGGCTTATGGTAAATTGCGAAAACATGTTTTCCATTTTCATTCGAAATTGTTACGTCTAAGAAATTCATCGAATTATTGCTTTCTATTTCGGTTGTGAATGCAATTTTGGATGTAATGAATTTATATGATTTTCGAAAATTTTCAACTGTCTATCTGTTCCTGTGAAGCAAATAATGATATCGTCTACATAGCGATACCAGTATAAACAATATTTACTGAGTGGATGATTATGAATTAATTTCTATAAGTTAATCATGAATATTTCTGCTAACAAAGGACTCAACGGATTGCCCATAATCAAGTCGTCTTCAATAGTATAATATTTGTTATTGAAATGGAAATAATTTTGATCTAAACAAATTTGTAATAATGAAAGGATATCTGATTTAATGATAGTATTGACATGATTCTTTTCTAATAATTCTTTAACTAAGTAATACGCATCTTTCGGAGGAATGTTGGGAAATAGATTCTTAACATCGAAAGAAATGAGTTTGGAATTAGGTGGTATAGTGGTATCTTTGATATTGGCAATAAGTTCGTATGAATTTTTGACCGAAAATATAGATTTAAAATTGCAATGTTTTATTAGCAAGTCGTTGAGGAATTTTGAAAGTTTGAACGAAGGTGCCGTTACATAAGAAGTTTCTCATGTAACGGCACCTTCGTGAAAACATGTTTTCGCAATTTACCATAAGCCGTCACGTACAGATATTTTATAATACATAACTCGTCATGTCATCCATATCAACATAAAATGTCACCGTTCAATAGTTTTATTCATAGATTGATTAACATCCCGTTATCACCAGAAAATTTCAACAAAGAACTAAATTTGATTAAACGAAGCCAAAAATAATGGTTACAATCCCAAACTAATAAATAATATTTTAAATAAAAACAAAGTAGAATCGCATTGAATGAAGTTTACCCTGTCGATAAATTGAAACAAAAATTCAACACCTTAACCTACGTTGGCATTACAAGTGAGAAACTGAAATCATTCTTAAGTAGCAAAAATTTCAACATAGCCTTCCAAACTAATAATAATTTAGGCAAGTATATAATAAATAATAAAACCAAACCAGGTAAAAACAATAAATCAGGTGTTTATCGATGGAATTGCAATGATTGTGATAATTTCTACGTTGGTAAAACACATAGAAATTTTAATATTAGAATATCGGAACATAAACGCAGTTTTTCAAATAAAAATCAGATTCAAATTACGCGAATCATCTCTTAGAAAATAACCATTCTTTCGACCCACAGTTTGAAATTTTGCATACAGATAATAAATATTGGAAGGTAGATCTTTGGGAAACTTTAGAAATAAATACAAACACTCAGGTAGACTCATTAATGAACAAGTCGATTTAAGCCCTTCACCTCTATTGAATCTTTTCGGGGAGCAATCTATTCCTTAATTTTATTGGATATACCTGTCATAAATAACCACTTAAGAAGAAGCAACTCAATAAGCTTTTAATTACTCAGGAACATTTATAGTTATATTCTCATTTATATTTTTCTGCATATTCATTCGTCTGAAGAAGCTACGGTGTAGTGAAACGCGTTACGAATCGCAATTATTAAGTAAAATTCCTTAAAACACAGTACTTGTTTTTTATTATGGAAAATCAAAGGCAAAATTTTGGATTGTTTCGTCTCGTCAAAAACGTGTAAGAAATGTGAAGTAAACAAAAAACTGATTGACCCAACCGCATTTTTAATTTGGAAAGACAAGGAGCACGTCGATGATTATTCCAAAAATTATGACGGAAGCTCCGGGGAAATGGAATCCAAGGGGTATTAGAGATGTTTTGTCGTTCGGAAAATTTTCATAGCTCAAAATACGCTCGATACGTTGGATATGGAGGTTGAAAAAAGTTTCTCAACTTATTGGAAAGTAAGCCGTACGGGAACTTCAATATTGAGAAATTAGAATGCGTCCTTCACGTGGAAAAAGGATGTTTCGAAGACTCAAGAATGTCAAAAAACTCTCACGGAAATAAAAAAATTAAAAAAAAAGAAAAAACGAAAAACGAAAAGGAAGAACCTGCAGCTAAAAGGAAACGCCGAAGCAAAACAACTCCACCTGAGGAAAAGAGAACCGAACTTACTGGCAAACTTATGAAAGAAACTTCTTTGCTTTACAGTCTTGCCATTCAAAACAACCCTGATGACAAGCAAGCCATGAAAAATGCCATTTGGGCGGGATTTTATCATAGAATTTCAACTTATGAAAAACCACAGCATCAGTATTGCGACAAGAGCTGGTGTAAGTATCTACAAAGCATCAAAGAGGGCAAAAACCATAAAACACCGCCCCTCAGTGACCTTGTGCAAGAATACGTGAAGCCAGTTTTCGAAGACGTGACAAAAGATGAACTTTTGGATCTCTGTTTGGGAAAAAACACGCAAAACAATAACGAATCTTTTAATAGTACCATCTGGAGACTTGTGCCAAAACATATATATTCAGGAAAACAAATTGTCGATTTATCTATCACCCTGGATCAGTTTCTGCGTATTCAACGAGAGGTCCAAAGCAATTCTGAAATTAATGGAGATGATGGGACTCGACATTGGACCTCATGCCTATGACTTTTGTCACGACAAAGATGAGTTGAGCATCAAAATTGCAGAAAAGCGATGTTCCGATTAGTCGAAGGAAGCGAGACTTGCACAGAAAAAGGACGCTGCTGAGCAGGTGGCATTATTTGAGCAGGATCATGGGCTTCTTTACGGTTCAGGGATCGCTGATTGATCAAATGCCAGGTATTAATTTCATTTATTTTAATGTTATGATAAAAAAATTAGCTGTCGAAACTTTGAATGCGTTTTTCTCAAAACATGTTTTTTCAAATCGGTATTAGCGCTAGCGCCACGACGAAGTGTCAGGAGTTGAAGCAATTAGGCTTATTTTATTGATAATTTAAACCTCTTTATAGCCTACCTTGGGAATTAATCAGTTCGAAGATTCATCCCCCTTTTAAGGAGTTGAAACGTGGGAAAAACGCCTTTTTTCCAACTTTTTATTTGAAAGCTTGTAATTTTCTCAAAAATGAAAATTTTTCATATTCCGAGGTAGGTTATACAGCTGCATACATGTTTTTCAAAATTTTGTTTGATTTTTTCATTTCAGAAATCGCGTTCGATCTGTATCACTGCAACCGCAAAACCAATCATTTTTGAAGCGTCGTCATCTGCTTAATAAGTTTTTTTGATACATAATAAAGATTTCTTTAAAAAAAATTTAAACAAACCTTCCATTTTGTCATTCTGAAGTGTAATACCACTTAAAGGAACGAAGATATATGTTAAACTCGGTTGAAAGAATTGATGAAATCGATTTTTCATCTATTCCACTGCCTCCAAAAGGCGTTAATTATAAAGCTCTCAAATCTGTGTATGCGGTAAGTAATTCAAATAAAATCAGCATTCGTATAAATCTTGTGACAGTGGGCAAGAAAGCTCCCGCGAATGATTGCAAATTAGTTTCAATTCCTAATTTGTGTCACATATATGTTTATCGCCTTCATCCACATACTAGTGAGACTACGATCTGTGACTTTGTAAAAGACCATCTGAACATTCTGAAGAGCGAGAAACTTGATTCGAAAAATGTTGACATTTACGCGTCTTTTAAATTAACGATTGATAAGGTGGATGCCGAAAAAGCTCTGCTGAGTTTTGGCCGTCAGGAGTGTGTGCGCGGAATTTTTTTTCGAGAAGATCAACAACGCTTAGATAGCTGCAACCCACCTGGAAGTCTCAAGGCATACATCATTTGAACGTCCAGTCAGTGAGGAATAAGATTTTTCAGATAGATGCCATGGTTTGTACCGACAAGCTGAAATCTGGTGAGATTGATGTTCTGTGTCTGACTGAACATTTTTTAACTGTTGATGAGAGTTATCAATTTGCTATAGATGACTTTTCTATTTCGACTTGTTTCGCCAGAGGCTCCCATAGGGGAGGCAGCGCAATTCTTTGCAGGAACAATATTGAGTGTTCAGAGTTAATAAAAATTAAAGAATTTTCTATGTCGTTACATTGTGAGATATCTGCAATACAGATCAATAAGGAGAATCTCATTGTCATGACCATGTATCGCTCACCCGACGTTGATTTTGATCTCTTTCTAGAATGTTTTGGAAATGTAATGTCCGACTTAATTTTAAGGAAAGGAGATATCGTTATTAATGGGGACTTGCCTAACCTAACCTACTATTTCATAAGCGAGATTACAGGTTTGCTATGTTCAACGACTAAATAGTGTCATACGTTTTTGAAATAACTATATTTGAGCCCACAAGAGGAAATAATTGTTTAGACCATGTTCATAACAAATGATAAAATAAAACAAGTTACTATGTTTTAACTATCACTAATTTATTGACGTAAAGAATGACAAAATTTTACATTGGTTGGACCGGTTTCGGACATACGTCCATTATCAACAACAAGCTAATGAAAACTGAATACTCATGTACAATACAGAAATTACCATCAATAAAATGATAGTAGAGGTCACAGTAACTTGAATAATGGTGATTGATACGTAATTAAGTCTACCTAGTCGTTAAGGAGCTTAACCCTTTCTACCCTAGATGCCTTGAAAATTTCCATCGATTTAAAGAAATTGAGTTTATAAGATTTATCACAGGAATGAAGAATTTTTAGCTGTTGAAGTTCTGGAAAATGATGACATTCATTCAGACAATGTTCAGCTAAAGCTGAATCATATTTCTGATGTAGGAATGACCGGAAATGTTCTTTGTATCTAGCCTTGAAAGAGCGTCCTGTTTGACCTATATAAAATGAATTGCACTCAGAACATGTTAATTGGTATACTCCTGATTTTTCGAATTTATCGGTTTCATCTTTTGTGTTGAAAAGCAGGCCTGACAATTTGCTAACTGGTTTGAATGCAATATGAACTTTTTTACTATCAGACAAAACTCTAGCAACCTGTTCTGACGTCTTCCCAAAACATGTTAGAGACATAAATTTTTCGGGCTTGTCTCTCTTGGATTAGGGATATATCATGTTGAATGTGTTGTTGCGTATTTTTCTATTAACCGGGGGATTCTTCGCACCCTCTCCCCATTTAAGAGGTGCCCGGGACTGAGGGTCATTGTTTTTTGTTCCATGAGCATATGTAATTTTCCTGGGGATATCTTATGATCTTTAATACAGTGGTTTCCCGTTGCCTTCTGTATTCTTATGCCGTTGATTACTTATTGGTGATTCCTCTGCCTTCGAGGCCGATTTCTCAACCTCAGGACTAAAGAGTGCCCTTTCCTCCACTTGTTCATCCGCCCGTAACCGTTGACAAGCTGGAGGTGGATCGCTTATTCCGGCGATCATTCGGTCGTCAGAGCCTCGTTAGTTATCTAGCAGGGTGCACCGGATAACGTTTGTTATCACACGAGCAGGTGAGGTTGACATTTGGGCTGGCATTGCTGAATATATATTCTTTAGTTGAGGTTAGTGTACATAAATGACAGACAAATAGGCGGACGTGAAGCTGTATTAGAATTATTATCCACGGAAGTAATTGACAATTTTTGGAACACCTCTCATATATTTGATAGTGAGGTTCTTTTCTCCATTTTTCTTTCGTTCCTCGAGCTTGATTCTCAGTTCCTGAAGTGCCTGCTGTTGCAAAAGAGTTTGATCACTTATTAATGAGAAGTTATGGGGGCAGATAGATTCGAGTAGTTTCTTCTTGTTCTTCAAAATAGTTTTTACATCCTGTTCGTGCGGCATTACTATTTTGATCATGCGAGGATGCTGTTGGTACGCCATTTTCTTGGCGACCCGAAGAAAAGATGTTAGAACAACATTGCATCTGACTGCACTGAGGGCCCCATCACTTACCAATTTGTTTGTTGTTCTGTTTAATTTTCTTACAGAATTTCTTTTTCTTTAACTCCGCCTGGGTTGTCGACAATGGGTGGATTGAGTAGCCCAAAGTCGACTTCACTGCCGGTCCCAAGCCCGGATAAAGGAGGAGGGTTGAAGGGCAAGGTTAGCACCCTACTATTCTATAAAAAACTAAAATTGCTCCATGAACTGTTACAACAGCCTCGGATGACGAACGGATTAACGATAACAACATGGCAAGAAAACGGTATACACGATTATCAAAAAAGAAAAACGTCATGCGACTAGCATGCTGGAACACTACATCGTAGAACACAAAAGACCAGGAAGTAATATTGGAAATAGAGAAACACAAAATAGACGTATGTACAATTGCAGAGACAAAGAAAAAGGGCAAAGGCAGCATGAGATACCAAAACTACACACTATTCTACAGTGGAGTAGACAAGGACCTAAGAGCTCAAGCGGGTGTTGCTTTACTAATGCATAGGAAATTTGAAAACGCAGTCAAAGGGTAAACTACATCAATCAAAATATACTTCACCTATCCATGAAGCTAGCGGAAAAAAACCCATGTTATCAGCATTTACACGCCAGATATAAGTAAACCAAAGAATGGAAGGGAAGAATTTTTCGAAACACTTCAAGACACACTAGACAGAATACCACAAACAGAAAAAATATTTATAATGGGAGATTTTAACTCGAGAATAGGGAATACTCCCCTCCCGGGAATTATGCAGAAGTTTAATGAAGCGACGACAAACGAAAATGGAAACATACTTCTCGAGATATGTGCACATAATAAACTCCGAATAAATAACACGTACTTTGACCACAAAGAACAACACAAATACACATTCACCAACACAAGAGGACAAAAATCTATGATTGACTTTGTGATCACCAATAGGGAAATTCACCCACGAGAAATACTTGACGTACGGACACTGACATCAGCGAATGTTGGAACACAGCACGGAATGGTTATCTGCAAGTACCGCCTGTCATATAGAATAGAAAAAAAACCGCCTAACTACATCACTAAATTCAACATTGAATCTTTACAAAACGAAAGTACTAAGAATCTATACCAAACACGACTCGAGGAAAAGATCAACCTCAACCCTATAGTAGACACAGAAAACATAAACGCCGCATGGAATAAAGTGAAAAACAACATAATTAACAGCGCAAAATAAGCCATTGGGGAACGAAGAATCAATATAAACAGTCATAGAAAAGATAAACCATGGTTCACACAGGAAATCAAAGATTTAGCAAAAGAAAAGAAGAACGCATATATTAGATATGTCAATCACAGAACACCAGAAGAGTACCAAAGATATAAAACAGAAAGAAATAGAACAACGAACAAAATTAAAGAATTAAAAAAAAATATTAGGAAAGATTTACAAATGACATGGAACACGACTTACGAGGAGCACAGAAAAAGGTATGGAACATGTTGAGAAACAGGAAAAAGCCAATCACCGAAGAACTGCAGATCAAAGTAATAAAACCAGAAGAGTGGGTGAAATATTTCCAGAACTTATACCTGGGAGATAATGATAACGGTAACAATGAGGAACGAGAAATCGAACAACAAAACACACTCTACGAAGAAACAGAAAATGAAATTATCAGCCTAGAAGAAGTACAACAAGCAATCTATAAATTAAAAAAAAGAAAATCACCCGGTCCGGACAACATAAATAACGAACTAATTAAATATGGGGGAGCAGAAATAACAAAACTATTCCAAAAAATTGAAAACAACAAGGAGATACCAGAAGAATGGAGAGAGAGTATAACAATACCCATATACAAAAAAGGCGTGAAGACAAACCCAGCAAATTATAGAGGCATCACACTCCTTAACTCTGCATCGAAACTACTCACTAAAATTCTATCGCAAAAGATATATGACAAAGTAGGTGTGTCTGAAGAACAACAGGGATTCCGACCAAATAGATCAACAACGGATGCAATTTTTATATTGCGGCAACTGGTGGAGAAGTCCATAGAGTTTGACAAACCGATGTTTATATGTTTTATAGATTTGGAAAAGGCATTCGACAGAATTCGAATGAACAATGTGATCACTATCCTTAGAAATAAAAACTTAAGCAATAAATACATAAACATAATCAAAGAACTAAATAACTCTGATAAGACGAAAGTAAAAACTACACAGGGACTTACAAGCGAGATCAAAATTAACGCAGGCATTAGACAAGGTGACAGCCTCAGCCCATGTCTATTTAATTTAATCATGGATGAAATAATAGCAGGTGTTAACCGAATGAACCAAGGCTATAGGATGGGTAACAAAACTATGAGAATACTGTGCTAGGCAGATGATGCTTTACTAATAGCAGAGAATGAGGACGACCTACAACGCCTACTACAAAAGTTCAAAGTAACAGCAGAAAAATATAACATGGTAATATCAACACAGAAAACCCAATCGATGGTAATAGCGAAAGATCCAATTAGATGCAAACTAGTAGTGAACGACCATATAAAAGAGCAAGTTTCACACTTTAAATACCTAGGATTAGAAGTATCGAGCGATAGGCAACTATTACAAGAAGCAAAACAGCAGACAATGAAAGCATCGAGAATATCTGGCTTCCTGAGAAATGTAATCTGGCGGAATAAGTACATAAGCACAGAAAGCAAAGTCCGAATCTATAAAACCTGTGTGAGACCCGTGATGACATATGCGGTTGAGACAAGAGCTGAGACAACAAAAACAAAACAACTAATGAGGACAACAGAGATGAGAACACTAAGAGCTATAAGAGGTATCACACGCAGAGATAGAATAAGGAATGAGGATACGCTAAGGGAGCTAGGTGTCCAGGATGTGGTGAGGTGGACAAGAGCACGTCGACGCCTATGGAGAGATCACGTAGACAGAATGGGCCCCGAACGTATGGCGAAGTGGGCGAAAACACAAAAACCCAACACTAGAAGACCCATAGGAAGGCCGAAAAAGCGATGGCATGAGTGCTGGAGCTCCGGTTCGCAGCAAGGGCTGTAACGGAAAAACAGGACATCGTCCTATTTAAAGAAGAAGAAGAAGAAGAAGACAGAGTTTCTTTGTATTTCTTTATTGTCTTGACTCCTCTATTTCCTTCATCTCCCAATCTATCCATTCTCTTTCATTCTCTCTTATTATTTGGGTGCATTTCTTTCTTATTATTTCATATTCTTCTTAGTCTGGTTGGTTGTTTGTTTTTATCCATTTTAGCCTCGCGCTTACATTGTTTTCCAACATCTTCTTGCACTCTTCATTGTACCAGTCTCTTGTTCCTTTTCTTTTCTAAAATCCTACATGTTTTTCTGCCGCTTCTATGCTCAGTATAGAAAACAGTTGTTTTCTTAGCAACAAAAAAAAGCAGTTTATTTGAATAATCAATTTTTCAATACTTTTGACAGAATGCATATCTCCAAAAAATTTATTAAAAAACAACGATCGAAATGATAAAAGTTTTACTTCCGAGGGAGGTAAAAATTCATTTTCTACCCCTCGTGACCACAACTTTTGTGGATGGAACTTTTTCTTTGATTTTCCGAGTTTCATGAAAACATGCATATCACTTGCCTAAGCTTGGCTAAAGGAGCACAATTAGTAGAATAGATGCATAACGTTGCAATTAAATGAGATTGTTGCTGTTGAAGTTTCACCTCGGTAATTATTTTAATTTTACAAATATTTTCTAGTTTCCTAGAGCCAAAACTCATTAGTCTGATATAATCTAAAATTCGGTATGAGAGGCACACGAGAATATCCAGTCTAGACTGCGGCGAAATGCACTTGATTCGGTGCTTCTTTCAATTTTACTCAGCTAATGGGAATTCATCCAAGTGCAAGGCCTGGAGCTAATAGCTTTTCCGTGTTACATACTTGCATCCTGTCTTCCGACCGCTCTTTTAACTTTTATCTCCTTTCACACCACATTTTGCCGTCGAATTTCGCGAGAATTACTTCGCATTTTCGAGACGAGATTGGAAGACGTTGAATAATATTGTCCTGTGTTTTATTTATACATTCAGTGTTATACCTTGAAGTTATCTTATTTCAGATTGTGGAAAAGCAAATTAAAATAACTGAGTTTTTATATCTTGAACTGGTTTGATATGTTTTGTGACGACCCAGAACCAGGGTCTATTTTTTTTGTATATTTGCTGAAAATATCCATATATTTAAACGGTTTTTATTTAGCTCACCCCGTTTGTTTTATTTATTCTTGGGTCAAATTTAGTAATTCAAATTTCACCCTCTTCCTGTCAACCGATTAATCTGAAATTTTGTATACACTTTGGAATTTGGTGACAATACAATTATATTTATTCATTATCATTATAAATACAAGATGGCCGCCGCTACAAAATGGCGGATAATTTATGTTTTATTAATCCCATCAATATGGGTATCAAATGAAAGGGCTCAACAAGCAGAATACAATATACTATAAAAAATTGAAATTCAAGATGGCGGCCGCTACAAAATGGCGGATAACATAGCTTTTATCAATCCCATCAATATGGGTATCAGATGAAAGGGCTCAACAATCAGAATACAATATACTATAAAAAATTGAAATCCAAAATGGCGGCCGCTACAAAATGGCGGATAACGTAGGTTTTATCAATCCTATCAATATGGGTATCAAATGAAAGTGCTCAACCAGTAGAATACAATGTAGCCAGCCTGAATTCACCACCCAAGTCAAGATTTTGTATCGTGTTGAGGACTGTGTGGCGTTAGGGTGGCTAAAAATGATACGTCGTTAGCGGTACACCACCCAAGTTAAGGTGAAAGGTTAAAACGCGCCGAGAACTGTATGGCATTAGGGTGGATAAAAATGATATGTCGTTAGCGTTTTCCCCTCAAGACTCAGGCACATCTTGTTGTACATAGCCTTGCCCCTTTATTGGACCTCTGGGGGGGTCGACCGTTTAAATGTCCATTACTCGTGGGAACAAAATGGTAAAAAAAATATAAAAAATACAAACATAAATAAAACAGAAACTGCAACACAACGTAAACGAAGGCTTCAAAAAGCGAAAGAAAAGTATCAAGCAAAACGAGCTAAAGAAAGTGAAGGTGATAGAAAAAGTCGATTACAGAAACGACGGGAACAATTAGCGTCAAAAACACCTGAGCAATATGAGGCCAGGTTAAAAAGCAACGTCAGCGATATACACAAATGACGGCGTCAGAAACGCCTGAAGAATATGAAGCCAGGTTAACAAAACAACGCAAGCGATATACACAGATGGTAGCGTCAGAAACGCCTGAAGAATATGAAGCCAGGTTAACAAAACAACGGGAGCAATATACACAGATGGTAGCGTCAGAAACGCCTGAAGAATATGAAGTTAGATTAATACAAAGCCGTGAAAGACAAAGACAGCAGTTGGGTTCAAAAACGCCTAAACATCGCGATACGAGGTTAAGTAAACAACGAGAGCGTACCCAGTAATGCAGAGCTAATAATCTGCAGGCATTCGAGAATGCTATTAACACAATTTGTATACATGTCAAGCCTACGTGGCTCTTAGTAGAGTAAGATCTTTGCAGGGACTACGTATAGAGGAGTTGGATTGAAATAAACTAACGGGCAAGAAACCTTGCAATAATGAAGCACTAAATGAATTAAAAAGAATGCGAAATAAAAACTAAAAACTAGAAAATAAAAATAGGTAAAAAAACTTTTTAAGTTAAATGGTTTTATGTTAAACATACATTGCACTGTTTAAGATAAATGTACTAAAACCAAAAATAATAAAATAGATACAGTCGTGGAATTATAAACATATGCATAGACTAGACTAAAATAAAACCGTGGGGCACGTCAATTGTCTACAATCGTTGATTAAAATGTTTGTTTTGTAATGTTACACTATAATTATTAGGCAGTTGTGCAACCGACAACGATGGATGTGTGATAAGTAGGGCTAGAATGTGGAAACAAGCTAGCAAGCTCGATTATAAGCGAGTTTTAGGGTTTCATAGTGGTGAGCGAGTAGTACTTTTGTCATATGTTTTGTCGATTAAAGACAAACAACAAGCAGTGAAACGATTCCTCGCCAGCCAGCAGTGTGAATGTCCAACGATAAACTAGTTAAAACATCTCTTTTATTTACATGGAGTGTATAACTATTAGAATTTCCATGAGCAAGAAAATAGTAAATAATTTCCTCACCGTCTGCGGGCCAACTGCCTAACAACGAATTGAAGGATTCTTCTATCGCACATTAAGTCGATAATTTGTAGACAATTGACGTGCCCCACGGTTTTATTTTAGTCTAGTCTATGCATATGTTTATAATTCCCACGACTGTATCTATTTTATTATTTTTTGGTTTTTGGTACATTTATCTTAAACAGTGCAATGTATGTTTAACATAAAACCGTTTAACTTAAAAAGTTTTTTTACCTATTTTTATTCTCTATTTAATCTGATAATTTTATTATCAATTGTGAATACATTCACTTGTCAGGGCAGATATCGTTCGGGCGTATGCCGACTATCGAAATGCCCGAATTTCTGAAGTGACTTGAATTTTTTTCATTTTCAAAATAGATGAAACCCAAAATCTGTTGGGGCCGAGTTCATTATAAAAATATCGAAAAGTTGAACAAAAATAGGTTCTATTATAAAACAGAATCAAATTATAGAATTTCCATTCATTATAATCTTTCCTCATAGGAAATATAGAATTTGAAAATAAGCTAGTGTACATAAACAACATGCTTTTTTATGACGTTTAAAATATACATCGATTTTACTCTGAACCTGCCATCTGAACTGATTTTTCCTTGTGCCTTTTCAGGAGCAATACGTCTTCTATAGGAAGATTATTCTGTTCAGCCCAACTGATAATTAAGGAGAACGCATTGACAGTATCTGGATGTTTCACTTTTACCATACTATTTAAACCATCCTCTGCGTCAGAAGATTCCTATAGTTTTCAATATTCCTTCCTAAAGCATCCTGTATAAGCTCTTCTTCAGTCAAATCGATAACAATCTCTTTGTCTTCCAGAGCCCAGTTGGTAATGTTCTCAATGGTCAAGTCATTTTCTGGATCGATGACCCTTCATGATTCGGCAATATTTTTCAAATCATTTTCACTGATTGGACGAAGTTTATGGAATATTTTCATCATCTGATTCTTCTACTTCGGCAGTATCATGCCATAATACTGTCAAACTTTTTCTAATAATTTTTGAAGTAATGGCTTTCCAAGATTGGGCAAGATTGTTCACGGCATCTCTCAAATTATACTGCTTCAAAATGGAAGTTCTCTCTTCACCTTCATGGGAAATGATAGGATCAGTATTAACCTCTTCCTCAGGTGGGTGCGATGGTGCATTGTCTATCAACCACAGAGCTTTAGAGAGCTTGTTAATCCTAATTAAAAAATTCTTCGCCTCGGGGATAAAAGATGTTTTAAACAATTCATTAAATAACGGTCTGGTCGTCCACCCTTTGGTAGATGCTTTGTAGACAACTGGTAGTGAACTGCGTCAGAAGATTCCTCTACGTTTTCAATATTCCTTCCTAAAGCATCCTGTATAAGCTCTTCTTCAGTCAAATCGATAACAAATTTTTTGTCTCCCACAGCCCAGTTGGTAATGTTCTCAATGGTTAAGTCATTTTCTGGATCGATGACCCTTAATGATTCGGCAATATTTTTTAAATCATTTTCACTGATTGGACGAAGTTTCTTCTGAAGCTCTAAGATGATGAGTGAAGCTCATAATCTGATTCTTCTACTTCTGTAGTGTCATGCTGTCCAACTTTTTCTAATATTTTTGAAGTAATGGCTTTCCAAGATTGGCAAGATTGTTCACGGCATCTTTCTAATTATACTGCTTCAAAATGGAAGTTATCTCCTCACCTTCAAAAATGATATGATTAAGAAGGCATTCTCTATACGACACTTTAATGTTTTGAATTAAATTCTGATCTTTCTGGAGAACGGCAGTACAGTTGGGTGGCAAAAACATAACTCTGTTTGGAGTTTGGATAAGTATTAACCTCTTCCTCAGGTGGGTGCGATGGTGCATTGTCTACCAATAACAGAGCTTTAGAGGGCTTGTATCTCAGTTAAAAAATTCTTCACCTCGGGGATAAAAGATGTTTTGAACCATTCATCAAATTGGTCTGGTCATCAACCCTTTGGTAGATGCTTTGTAGACAACTGGTAGTGAACTTTCGTTTTTGAATGCTCGTGGATTTGCTGCTATTCCCAAGGCTAGTAAAGATAATTGGTGAGTTCCAGCCGCGTTGCAGCATGGCATGAATGTTATTCGGTCTTTTGACACTTTTCGACCTGGTGCTGATTTTTTGTGTCTGGTAAACATCTCCAAAAAATGGTCGATTCATCGGCATTATACACCTGTTCTTTGCTTAATTCCATCTGTTCAACAACCGATAGAAAATTTTCCTTAAATGGTATCACGGCGGAAACATCACTGGAGAGTTTTGCACCACAAACCTTCAAGAAACGAATTCCATGTCTAATGCGATTTCAACATCAGGATTCTCAGCTTCTCTAATAATTTTTCTTTTTCCTACAAAAGTACCTTGGATAGAATGAATTCGAGAAAAGTTTTAAATAATATTCCTACAAGGGACGCACCGAGGGTCCGGTTGGGCCAGCCGGTTGTGATACTCGGCATGCAGTATTTTTGTTTGGCCGAGAGCTCGATGGCTTTTTGTGAAAACCCTTGCTCGGTGCATCCCTAATTCCTACCTGTTCCTTGATACGATTTGGATATAAATCTCCTTATTTTGTCCTCATTCTTTTTTATGTCAAATACTGTTGATTTTGGAATAATGAACTTTGCTGCCATTCGACGAGTACTCATTCCATCATCTATAAAATCTATTATTTTTTATTTCTCTGCCAGTGTGAGCGTTTTATGATTTCTCTTGGTTGGAGCCATTATGTACACAACCGGTGTGATTGAAATGCAAAATGCAACTGGAGAACGAATTCACCACTCTTAGATAGTACAACTACATACATACATGTACAGATAGGAAAATTATTATTGTTTGTATATCAGACGGCATCGAAATGCCCGAATTATAGAGATAAAAAAGTGCAAGAGTTACTGGAGTACCCGATATAGTGGACTTGTGAGGTTGTACTGTACTGTTACCATGTCCACTACGGTATCTCACCATAGATCGCTCTAGGCCCCTCCGAATAAGCGTGTTACCGTATTAACCATGCTTCCTTAATCACAGATCGCCTAGTAGGCCCTTCGACCAGGCTAGGCACAGAGCGTACTCTGGACCTACCTGGACCGGCTCTTTCTCTTCAACGACCTCTTCGAATTAACACTGTCTTAGAAAACCGGCTGCAGCACGCGTTGCCACGAGCCAGCTTTCTCTACCCACGCCATATTGCCAAACCGCCGTTCTTTACCAACGAACCACGTGTTTTTATTTCATTTTAATTCTACGTTTACAAAGAGTGTTTGTGTTAACCATCCGTGTTTCCATCGTGTGTGTGACCCCATCCCGGTAGCAGTACTGTATTGTCTAGATTTCCTGCATACCATTGTATATAGTTTATCTGAATTCAAAATTACAGTGCAAAGACGACCATTTTCCAGAATGATTCAATAATTTCATTTTAAATTCTCAATGTAGTGAAATATTAAGCATTTTTAAAACAGCTTAAAATCACCCGAAAGCGTAAATATCGAGACGAAGGAATTCATCTGAGCTCAGATAAGAAATGAAGCGAAAACAATATTCGAGTTTATTACCAATAGCTATTAAATACCTTTTCGTATCCATAATCACAGACATTATCTGGTATTTTCTCAAACAGCAATCTCCACGTCGTGACGAAGGGACGCGTTTTTGAATGACTATGTAACAGGTACTTGAGTAACGAGGGCAGAGGAAAGTATGGGTGTAAGAGCTTCTGGTCCACGCATATATAGGGCCGCGGTTGCGACGGTATGGGATTATTATTGAGTTATTTTTTTCTTCAGATATGTAGTTATTCCGTTATTCATTTTCAAAGATCAGTGATATTACTCATTAGTGGGAATCAGAATTAAAAGTAGAGTTATTTAATCATACGTAACATGAGTCCAGAAAAATGGAAGACGCAGATTGTTCCTCTCCGAGAAGCCCAACAGGAGAAGAAAATTGCAGTTCCCGTTGTGTCCCACAGGTGATTACTTTCTGATTTTTTTTTCAATATTTCTGTTCAGTATTGAATTTTCACGAATTTTCTTGAAATATATGCTTCGTAATTTCGGAATGGATTGAGGGCGAGTTGAAATAATGATTTCCGACTTATTCTCACACATTTTTTGTTACCTGACAAATGATCTACACTCGGTGGTACAATTTGAAAGAAATTTTATACGGGGGCAAAACTAAAAGTGTTTTTTTTTTGTCAAAAATTCGTAACACCCTATGGAATTTCGTGGTCCGAGTTGAAACGTACAATATCATGGTCTGTCAAGACACATCTTCCTATAGTTACGCCCTTCTTGTTCCATGCGTTTATCTCCATTTTTGCAAAATATATTTAATTTCAAGTGGAAAATCACCATTTTGGAGAAATTCCATTGAATCAAGAAATTGTCATTGAAATTCCTTTATCAATTTGGAATTTTCTTATTATCACTCAAGCGTGTCGAAATTGTCGTTTGCGATTTTTATGTTCGAATTGCATTAGTTATTGATGACAATTTGGTTAATTTGGTGAAAATTAGGAATTCATAGGAGATAACAGTCGGTAGGTATTAAAATACACAACCGAATTCTGGGACCATTGATAAAACTTTTCATTTACACATGTGCACACCCTTTTTTATCAAATATGAAATACAACACTTGCACTTGTTTAAAGAATGAGAGTTTTCCATTCTTTGATTTGGTACAAATTCGATCGGTTGCGGTGTTTTGTGATTCTTTTACTGTTTACGATTCGAAACGGCATTTTTCATTCAGAATGAGAGATTTACCACCAACCTCAGTAGCAAGGGCAGTTACATTGGCGAGGAAGACCATGTTGGGTGTCTCGACGTCGGTTATCCATCGAATCTACCGACGTTACAGGGAAACTGGATTGTACGTGAGAAGGCGAGGACAAGGAAGAAATCGGACAGCATGGACAATTAATCAGTGGAGACGAGTTTTATTTAGTGATGAGAGCCGATATTGTGTGAATTTCGTGGATGGTAGAGATAGAATATGGAGGCATCGAGGGGAACGGTACAATCAAGCGAACTTCGCAGGAACTGAGCAATACGGTGGAGGGTCAGTTATGATATGGGGTGGCATATGCTTGGGAGTACGAACAGAACTGGAGATTATTGGCAATGAATCACTTAATGCTCATGGTATATAACAGAAATCTTGGAGCCCCATGTTGTGCCTTTTGCTCCTTACATAGGGGAAAATTTCCTTTTTATGCACGATAACGCGCGCCCTCATACTGCGCGCATAGTGATAGAATATCTCAATGAAGTTGGGATCACAAGAATGGACTGGCCGTCGCGGTCACCGGATTTAAACCCGATCGCACACGTTTGGGACATTCTTGGAAGAAGGGTTCGACAACGGAATCCAGGCAACGTTGAAGAGCTGACATTGGCTTTGGTGGATGAGTGGGACAACATACCTCAACAGATGATAGACAACATCATTGGGAGTATGCGAAATCGTATGCGCGCTGGAATAAGAGCTCGAGGGGGTCATACTCGCTACTAAAATCAAATGTTTTTTTTTGTGGGTCATCATGAACATTTTTCTCAACAGGTTCATTTCATTTCAAGAGTGTATCGCCAGGATACACACCTTCTCTCAATTTTGGACAGGAATGATAATTATTATAGAGTGTCACACAAAAAAATTCAAAAATAAATGTGCAAAAGCAACGATTTTTCCAGTGTACTTCGAGTTCTCCCGGAGCGTGAAATTGGCCAGTGAATTTCAAAAATTTTCATTTCGTTAGATTTCTGCTTCTCTAATTTTGATTTTATTTTTTGGCTAACCTCCGATGTTATGCACCTACGCAAGATTAAAAATAAATTCTTGAAATTTGTGACTTTTCGCTTCAAATTGGATATCTCTTGTAAAAATAGAGATAAATGCATAAAACAAGAAGGGCGTTACTGAAGGAAGATGTGTTTTGACAGACCATGATATTGTACGTTTCAACTCGGACCACGAAATTCCACAGTGTTACGAATTTTTGACAAAGAAAACACTTTTAGTTTTGCCCCCGTATAAAATTTTTTTCAATTTTTTTTTGTTTTCTCTTATAATTTCTACAAAGCAGAAGAGTTGATCTATAACTTGCCGAAAAAATCATCTAAATCGGTTGAGAATTAGGAAAAATATCGGACTTCGAATTTGGTTAAATTTTCGAGTGTTCCGCTAATTTTGCCTCCGAGTGTATTTGAACTGCACAGAAATTATCTGATATTTATTTTAAAGAGTTATTTTCATAGACTAATTTGAACATTTGTTTTCATAACTTGGCAAAATTTGGAATCTGCTGAAATTATTTTATATTGATTTTCACAGTTGTTGTAACTTGACAATTTAATTGAAGTGTACCCAAATTTTTAATATTGATTTCAACATTGGTTCACCTAACTTGCAACATTATCGAAACGCAATGATACGATTGTATACTGATTGCAATAACTTGGTAACTATTTGAATTTGAAATGTTATGAGTTCAATATTGAATCGGATGTTTACTTGATAACTCGGAAATTTAATTTGATTGAAATGTTACAAAACTATTTATATTAGCCCAAATCTTTTGTTTTATAATTTTATGAATGATACATTTGAATGTGAGAAACCTTTTAAATATTGATTCTTATATTTGCTTTTATAAATGGGCCAATTATTTATCTGAAATATCATAATCCATTTATTAAGTATTTATATTCATTTCATTCTATAACTTAGCTGAGCGTTTACTTGAACTGTCACGAAAATATTAATATTATTCATTGTAATCGAGTTGTAAACTGTCGAACTATGAGGAAGGGTCTTACTTTCAAAATACTGACTTGATATTTGATACTCTTTAGCTCAATAAGAGAACTTTCCCTGCATTTAGGTGTGATAATCGCCTTGGAATCATACCATGTCTCATTAGTATAAAGAAATGGCTTTAGGGACGATACGCATGTGAACCCATAGACATTGAGGCTTGTATGTTGTCGCTATGAAAGTTTCGAAGAATGTCTGAGTTGGTGAATTGTATGTGAAGTTTGTGGTACATACAGTTGTATGATTAGAAGGCATGGTTTCCTTGTTTGCAAATCCGATATGGAGATAGAGTATATTCCGCAGCCAGTGACATAATATAATTAATATTGCCCGTTGGCGCTCAGTTGAGCAAGAAGAATCACGTACGGCTTTACAGGCTTACCTCTAGTTCCATATATAACGTTTTATTACTATTCGATTAAAAATATACGAGCGAATTAACGCTTGCAAGTTGTCCGCTGTGGACGTGTTCCTCAGAATTTGAAAATCAAATCTTTCAGAGTTTGGAGTATCAGGGCAACGACCTATCCATAAAACATGATGTCATACTACTAAAACCCTTAGATAGGGTCAGTTACCACTCAAAATATGGGTGAGAGCCAATTTGACCTGTATCTAAATGATCTGACATTGAATTAAATTTATTTAAAGACGCCCAAGAATGCAAAGAAAAGAATTAAATATGAACGTTGCAAAAGTCAAATAGACATTGTTGCCGAATCTGCTTTGATTTTCTAATTTCCTTACAGATAGGAACTCTGTCAGGATAGTCCTACCAGGGGAAGTGAATAACTTCCTGCCCCTTCCGTAGATTTCAAGAGCTTTCTGGCCCGGAAAGCTCTGAGATAAGATAGTTGTACATTCTGTCAAAAAAAATTACCGTTAAAAATCTGCTTGAAACTTTTAGCAAAATTTTTGTTGTTGCTAAGTTGGCAAAACTGTTTTCTTTACTGACGCTGAGTTTGAACGCGATCTGTCATTTCGTTTGTTCACACTGCTGGATTTTGTCAGTTCTCATGCTTTGCGATCTGTACAATAGATAAAAATATCGAACAAAGAATTTTTCTCAAACTTTACATTCCAAATGGAATTTCGAAAATATTAAGTGAACATCGATACAGAGAAGGAAATGGTAATTGAAAATGGTCATTTCAGTTTGAGAAAGAGAGGTAATGAACTTTTTCTATGTCTCACGAATTAATTAGTACAATTTTAAACGATTGGTTAGGCATCAAACGCGTTGCTGCATTTAGCGGCAAAAGACCTGAATTTTCTTCGAAGTTTGAATCCCGTAAAGATCGCTGAATACATACTAGAACGAGTTGATTCCGATCACACACTCATAAAACGCATTGTAACTGGTGATGAGACATGGGTTCATGTGTTTGACATGCGAACCAGTAAATATGCTTTGGAATGCGAACCGAAACCGAAAAAGCATGTGAAAGTCGATCAAAAGTCAAGGTAATGTTGAGTGTTCACTTTGATTATCGTGGTGATGTGCACTTGCCAGAAGGTCAGACGTTAGATTTTTGGAAATAAAACTCATGAATTTTGCATCATGATAATGCATCATCTCATAAGGCTAACATTGTGAATGCACTTCGAGGTACCCGTTTAAATCGATAGAAAACATTAAACAGAATTCGCGGCGAGAACTGGAGTCGATTCCGGAAAACGCGTTTGAAAAATATTTTGATGATTGGATTTTTTGTTGGCGTAAATGTATTATTTCGGAAGCTGCCTACTTTGAAGGCGATACAAGGATGAAAAATAAATATTTTGTGTTTAATTGACCAATTCCCGGTGCTTTGTACGAAAAAAATCAGACGTTCCATACACAGGTTGTTTATCGTTTTCGGAAAATATGAAGTTTGGGCTGAGTACGAGTCTGCCATTAATTTTTCCTTTGTGAGTCGACTTAGACCGCTCTATTAAATATGTTAAATTTCATCAATTTAGGTCTACGACAAGCTTTGATGACAATTTTCTGACAGCCATGGAGTTACTTTAACCCCCATTAGAGTACGAACCTTTCGCCTGGAAACACCCTGTATAATGAAGTTTGCATTTGTGAATTCTTGTTGATTCACTGAAACACGAAAAATTTTAAACAAGCGAATATTTTTAGTAACTGGTGCTTGAAAGGTAACTGGTGTACAAAATAACCTAGAACTTAATAAAGTAAAATTGTCCCGCAGACATATTTACACTCGGAGGCAAAATTAGCGGAACACTCGAAAATTTAACCAAATTCAAAGTTCGATATTTTTCTTAATTCTCAACCGATTTAGATGATTTGTTCGGCAAGTTATAGATCAACTCTTCTGCTTTGTAGAAATTATAAGAGAAAACAAAAAAAATTTGAAAAAAATTTTATACGGGGGCAAAACTAAAAGTGTTTTTTTTGTCAAAAATTCGTAACACCCCGTGGAATTTCGTGGTCCGAGTTGAAACGTACAATATCATGGTCTGTCAAGACACATCTTCCTACAGTAACGCCCTTCTTGTTTCATGCGTTTATCTCTATTTTTGCAAAATATATTTAATTTCAAGTGGAAAAACACCATTTTCGAGAAATTCCATTGAATCAAGAAATTGACATTAAAATTCGTCTATCAATTTGGAATTTTCTTATTATCACTCAGGCGTGTCGTAATTGTCGTTTGCGATTTTTATGTTCGAATTGCATTAGTTATTGATGACAATTTGGTTAATTTGGTGAAAATTAGGAATTCATAGGAGATAACAGTCGGTAGGTATTAAAATACACAACCGAATTCTGGGACCATTGATGAAACTTTTCATTTACACATGTCCACACCTTTTTTTATCAAATATGAAATACAACACACGTTTTTTTGTATATGACCACGTTTGCACTCGTTTAAAGAATGAGAGTTTTCCATTCTTTGATTTGATACAAATTCGATCGGTTGCGGTGTTTTGTGATTCTTTTACTGTTTATGATTCGAAACGGTATTTTCCATTCAGAATGAGAGATTATAACCAACCTCAGTAGCAAGGGCAGATACATTGATCGAGGAAGGGCGCACCTACCGCTCAGTCGGTACCATGTTGGGTGTCTCGACGTCGGTTATCCATCGAATCTACCGACGTTACAGGGAAACTGGATTGTACGTGAGGAGGCGAGGACAAGGAAGAAATCGGGCAACCCGCGCTATACATGACCGTTTCATCGTCAATCAAACCATAAGAAATCCTCGTCTTACTGCTGTTCAGGCACGTAACCTTTTACAAGCAGTGGATAACATTAACGTCAGTGTGAGGACAGTCAGAAGACGATTAAATGAAGTTGGTCTGAGATCATACGCGCAAGCAAGTGCACCAAGACTCGATAGAGCCCATCGAGTAGCAAGATTGGCGTTTGCTAGGGAGCATGTAGCATGGACAATCAATCAGTGGAGACGAGTTTTATTTAGTGATGAGAGCCGATATTGTGTGACTTTCGTGGATGGTAGAGATAGAATATGGAGGCATCGAGGGGAACGGTACAATCAAGCCAACTTCGCAGGAACTGAGCAATACGGTGGAGGGTCAGTTATGATATGGGGTGGCATATGCTTGGGAGTACGAACAGAACTGGAGATTATTGGCAATGGATCACTTAATGCCCATCGGTATATAACAGAAATCTTGGAGCCCCATGTTGTGCCTTTTGCTCCTTACATAGGGGAAAATTTCCTTTTTATGCCCGATGACGCGCGTCCTCATACTGCGCGCAAAGTGATAGAATATCTCAATGAAGTTGGGATCACACGAATGGACTGGCCGTCGCGGTCACCGGATTTAAACACGATCGAACACGTTTGGGACATTCTTGGAGGAAGGGGTCGACAACGGAATCCAGGCAACGTTGAAGAGCTGACATTGGCTTTGGTGGAAGAGTGGGACAATATACCTCAACAGATGATAGACAACATCATTGGGAGTATGCGAAATCGTATGCGCGCTGTAATAAGAGCTCGGGGGGGTCATACTCACTACTAAAATCAAATGTTTTTTTTTTGTGGGTCATCATGAACATTTTTCTCAACATGTTCATTTGATTTCACGAGTGTATCGCCAGGATACACACCTGCTCTCAATTTTGGACAGGAATGATAATTATTATAGAGTGTCACACAAAAAAATTCAAAAATAAATGTGCAAAATCAACGATTCTTCTAGTGTACTTCGAGTTCTCCCGTAGCGTGAAATTGGCCAGTGAATGTCAAAAATTTTCATTTCGTTAGATTTCTGCTTCTCTAATTTTGATTATATTTTTTGGCTAACCTCCGATGTTATGCACCTACGCAAGATTAAAAATAAATTCTTGAAATTTGTGACTTTTCGCTTCACATTGGATATCTCTTGTAAAAATAGAGATAAATGCATAAAACAAGAAGGGCGTTACTGTAGGAAGATGTGTTTTGACAGACCATGATATTGTACGTTTCAATTCGGACCACGAAATTCCACAGGGTGTTACGAATTTTTGACAAAAAAAACACTTTTAGTTTTGCCCCCGTATAAAATGTTCTTCAATTTTTTTTTTGTTTTCTCTTATAATTTCTACAAAGCAGAAGAGTTGATCTATAACTTGCCGAAAAAATCATCTAAATCGGTTGAGAATTAGGAAAAATATCGGACTTCGAATTTGGTTAAATTTTCGAGTGTTCCGCTAATTTTGCCTCCGAGTGTATGTTCCTATAAATATTATATTAGAAGTATTAGAGTTCTTCGTGGAATAATTAATGAAATTCAATATTTCCAGATTACAATTTTTGTTCGCGTACATTTATTGGATTTTCTTGGCACGAAAACCACCATAAAATTGTTCAACTACTTCCAGTTTGTTGGGAGTTGTCTTGTGTATCCTTGTTACAAATTTATTCTGCATAAAATGGAATAACTTTTGTAATATCGTACAGTTCACTGAAGTTGAAGCCAAACTCATTTCTGAACATTTGTCATAAATTCTGCAGGTTCCAGAATAATAAAGGTGTGGTGAGTAGGAATTTTTATTATTGTTGTGACTTCTCTGATAAGTAGATTTTATGGTCACATATATACTCTTTATTCCAAAAGTAATCGAACTGCGTTAGAAAAACAGTAGTACTTGAGCCATTTGTTGTAGTATTATACTCGTGGATACGTTGGTACTTCATTGACAGCTCTAAAAAATTTCATGCCATTTTTATAATATGTTAACAACTTGAGTTATTGAGTCATGCTTGTTCGTTCAGTAGGTCGGAAAGAAAGTTTCAAAGAGCTACAATTGAGTTTCGCGTTAAACTCGGTAAATCTTTTACCGAAACGCAACAAATGCTAAAAACTGCTTATTGTAATGATTTTCTATCAAATGCGAATTCACTAAATCATTCACGTTATGGAAAAGAAGGTAAACTCTTGATAAGTTCTGCCATATCAGAGGACTGGGGCATAATAACGTGAATGTCGCAAAACACACAACCCCATGGCCGAAACCCAAATAAGTCAAACAACCGACACAACGTATTCACGTTTTAATGGGTATGAGTTACATACGAGATTTAGGTTTAAAGGGGCCTCTGTGTTTTCGCCAGATCGGATGTTGCATGTCAGAGAGAGGTCACGATGGAAGACGGCGCTTTCGACCTTGCGTGGTTTAAAATCTGTTTGCAGGATAAAACACTGTTCTTATGACGTATATATCGCTCGCCAAACGATATTCACTTCCCTAGACTGTTTCAGTATCTAGGTGATAAGGTGGATTGGATTCAGACACATCATCCGGCAGCTGAAGTCATTGTACTGGGTGACTTCAACGATTACAACACTAACTGGCTCCGCCACTCCAATAGAACAGATGAAGCGGGAAGACAAGCTGAAACTTTCGCAATCAGATATAATCTAACGCTAGTTGACGAACCGACAAGAATACCTGATCACACAACTGACTTCTCGAACACCTTGAATCTCTTTTTGATTTCAGATCCAGATGATTTTGGAGTGGAGGTCTTAGCACCACTAGGCAACCCAGACCACAACCTTATATCTGCTACTGGAACCATTGTGCTGCCGCTAAACCAAGAACCTAAACCACCCAGACGCATTTGGCAGTATCACCGTGCGAATTGGAATGAGCTGCGTGAATTCTTTTAGTGCTTCCCATTCAGTGATGTTTGCCTTTCAGATCCTGACATCAATATGTGCACTGAATCTGTTACGGAAATCATTCTTGCAGGAATAGATCTCTACATCGCCCATTCCATGAAAAGAATAACAGCACAAAAGCACTGATTCAACAAAGACTGCAGCCAAGAGCAGAGCTTATAAGTCATAGAAGATAAATCAAACAGAGGAAACAAGAACAACCTTCGTATGAATATGGAACGTATGCAACCTGACAACTACAAGAGCAAAGGCCAATTTCAACGAAGAGGTAACTAATAAACTCCTTGAACAGGCTAGCGGGACTAGACAATTCTGGTCCATGACGAAGACTGTCAGTGCCAATTACGTATTACGTACCACAACAGCATACTTATTTTTGCATGTATACATTATCATATTAGTGTAGTGAGTTCAATAGATGTATATAGTACAAAGCGTTCTTCTTTATAAGTATAAGACAACGAGGTAATAACCAAGCCATTCCGTATCATTGGTCCTTCGAGTCGGATAGTCTGCAGCGTGATATCAATTTCCACCAAAAATCCAGATGGATCTTATTCGAGAACACAGCGGAATCATCATCCAAGAATCAGCAGCGAAACATTCCACCTACTCAAGCGCCGGCGAATAATAATAAGAGCTTCGATTGTCTTATCAATTGTTAAGCATTATTATGATGATCTACTGTTTTCTATAATTATTTTGTTTTTTGAAAATTCTCTTCAACAGGGGGCAGTATGTTACCAGAAAATATTTCATATCTGAACTGGATAAATACGCCCTGACCAGATGTGAACAGTTCATAAAATCCTATCACGGATAGAATGAACGAGATAACTGGCATTATCTCTTCAAAACTCAGCACAATAACATCTCATCCAACCAATATTGTAGTAACGTACTATCACTATCAAGCATACGACAGCATACTTATTTACATGTAGAAATTATCATATTAGTGTGGTGAGTTCAATATATGTATATAGACAAAGCGTTTATCTTCATAAGTAGAACACAACGAGGTAATAACCAAGCCATTCCGTACCATTGGTCCTTCGAGCCGAATAGTCTGCAGCGTGATAACCATTTTCATCAAAAATCCAGACGGATCTGATTCGAGAACACAGCGGAATCATCATCCAAGAATCAGAAGCGAAACGTTCCAGTTACTCAAGCGCCGGCGAATAATAATAAGAGCTTCGATTGTCTTCTCAATTGGTAAGCTCTATTATGATGATCCACTGTTTTCTATAACTATTTTGTTTTTGGAAAATTATCTTTTCAACAGGGGGCAGTATGCTACCACAAAACATTTCATATCGGAGCTGGGTTAATACGCCCTGACCAGATGTGAACAGTTCATAAAATCCTATCTCGGACAGAATGAACAAGAAAACTGGCATTATCTCTTCAAAACTTAGCACAGTAGCATAACACTATAAGCCAAGACAGTATCAGCCGCAAACATATAATGACGCCCACGAAGTCCCGCCAGTGACAAGCTTTCGACAAGAATTAAATACAAAAGCGGACCAAGAACTGTGCCTTGGGGCACTCCGTGGTAATCTTAGCTTCACTGCTCTTTTATTCATTAGTTTCAGTATACTGCAACCTGTCCTCTAGGAATGATTTTATAAGTTGAAAAAAAGGTCCCTGCACTCTTAATAGAATAGAGATATCTAGTGTATCAAAAAGACAAAATTCCACCGGCTTTTAGAGACAAAATTATCCAACATAAAGAAGAACGTTAAAGAACACAATAATTATAATTCAATAAAGATATTTCCTTGAAAAAATTGGTTAGTTTCAACTACGCTGAACAACTATTTTTTTAAGATTCAAATAACCATCTCTTTCTCAAGTGGTCTGAACTTGAGTAAATTATTATTCAATGCTAAACAGAAAACAAACAGATTAAAAAGTCTGGAGTTTACAAAATTGCTTGCAATGAGTGTACCATAGCTTATGTTGGCAGACAGGTAGAAATATCTAACCAGAATTAAAGAACATTTATCCTCTGACAATAATTCTCCAGTATATGAACATCAAAAACCACAAAACATTCAATAACATTAGATAATATTAAAACTTTGTAAGAACCGAAGTGAAATCACCATTAATAGCCGGCTAGACATTAATACATCTCCACTACTTAATATCGAATTAAGCAAATATACATTTCTTGTAGTTGACCACTTGAAAATGACCTGACAGTCGAAACCGGTCGTTGCTGTAAAAATAAAATTGTGGAAAGTATAAAATATACTTGACATCATTTTCGTTGAATTTTGGCTTCCTCTCAACCCTTCAACGCTTAAATTTATTCGTTTAGACACATCTTATGTCCGATTCACTTTTAAAGCATTACCGAATAGATGTACCAGACTAAATTATTAAGAATATGATTTGGTTCAAACGTTAAAACTTACATATGAATAGGATTAATATTAAATAGAGAGAAAAAGAATAAGACATGAAAATAATTAGCAATTAGGACAATGTAGAATTCAGAGATAGACTACACAGGATCTCTAATTCCACGAGAAACTGCACGAAAGGGAAAACCACAAAACTGTGGTTGTCTCCGTTGCTTGGCAGGCACAAATTAATATGGAAGTTCATAATTGCAGGAACTTTAGTTAGTTGTCCACTTCAGTCGTATTCTATGCTCCAAAATTAGTGATTAGTGAATCTGAATAAGTAAATGATTATAGTTCCGTGGTAATAATGAGGCTTGAAGTTGTCTGTGTCATCGATAAATGATACGTTAGAGTTGGTATTTATGATTGTGGAATTGATTCCATCACTGTTAAGGCAAATAGTAGAAAAGTAAACTAGCGGAAAAAATGATTTTCGAACATTTTGAATGAATAATTTAATTCATTTTTTCGGAATACGAGGTTTATTCAAAAAGTATCGCGAATTTTGTGTGTTTTTAAAGGCTACCGATTTGATCGAGATTAACTATTTAGACTGACCCTTAAAAATAATTTTACTTGGATATAATATGTTTATGCCAACGCTTTTTCCAATCCTCGACCCACCTAAGAAAATAATTTCTTTGGGAAATCGTTCAGCTCTTCATCAAATACTATAAATACTATTTTTCTCATTATAAAAGAAGACTCATTAAGGAATAGATACACATACAAACAGTGCCAACAGAAAACAGGATATAGAAGGTCTTAGTAATTCATATTTCAATCTTATAAGGAGAATCAATTCTTGAAGTTGAAACCGCCATTATTCGTTTTGAAATGCCGTGTATCAATCGTTTCCTTAGTAGATTATGACAATGCAAAAAAATAATAATATCAGACCGCACATATTCGATGTTTTGCCAACTGCTCCCGAATATCAGTTCGATTTCGAGAGTGGAGAAGGCAACTTCTTCGTGTTCTTTGTTACTGTTCAGTAAGACTAAGCGGTCCTTGAATTATCCAGATATGTATCTTTCGTTTCACTATTACGTAGGAGATCTGTATACAGGGATATCCACCGGGACCGTCCGTTAAAAACTTTTTGAGTTCTAATTACAATATCAAGCTGAAACTTTATACGCGGCCATAACTAGCGATTTCCAATTGAAGTGAAATATTTTTGAATACCGGTTATACCGAAAGTAGGTCATCACTTTGTTATGTCAAATGGCAATCTACCTTTTTTATTATACATCTAGAACCGACATTTGAGCAAGGCATAAAATATTCAAGTTGTTGGCACTTATATGTCAAAAATTTTGACAGATTTAATTATTTTTGTTATAAACTCGATTTTTCAGGAATATTTAAAAAAATTGTAGCTCGTAGATCTTTTGCACTACATACACAATTTTTGCTTGGGTGGATAGAAGAAGAATCAAGGAATTTTTCAAGCAATCTACACATGTCAAATGTTCATTATTGCGTTGTTTTGTATGATTTTTTCAATGTGGCCTTTTTCAAACAGCAATAACTCAATTTTTTCAAATGGCACGTGCCAATTTTTATATCGCCATCAGATGAAGCGTCAAATTTCAGATGGAATTGTTAAAGCATGTACTATACCCATCTCTTATAGTTCCGAAATAATTTGGGAATATATTGAATTTTGCTGAGTTTGCAAGAACTAACAGAGAATGCTTTGAAATATTTGAATCAAGTAGCTGAACTGGCTACGCTCACCTCACAGGTGCCTGAAATTAATGTACTTGTCACTTCGTTCATTCGAATTTGATATTTCAACAAGAATTGTTGGTAATTTGAAGTGAAAATTTTTGAAAAACACCAGATTGATAATAAAATGGCTGATTATTCAAATGAGGATATGTTTAATCTCTTTTTAATTCATGGCGAATGACAAAAAGTAGTGGATAGAACTTGCAGGCAATTCAATAACCAATTTCCAAATTTGCCGTCTATGAGTAAAAAAAATTTCAAAGGATTATAAGCAATTTTCTGCAATTTGGAAGAGAACCAATTCTCGAGGACGACGACAATCAAATTAATACGCTAGCGTATTTTCGTGCCAATCCACATGCGTCCATTAAGTCAGCATCAATGGATATTGGATTGAGTTATACTTCCATTCAAAGGATCCTTAAGAAACATAACATCCACCCGTATTCTTTTGTCAGACTACAAAAATTGAAACCAACTGACCTTCCCAAGCGGCTAAATTTCTGTGAAAATTTATTAATTCGGCTTCAAGAAGATGAGACAATTCTGCAAAAAATTATATGGTCTGATGAAGCCAAGTTCAATGAAAGTGGAATAACCAACAGGAGAAATCGACATTTTTGGGCCACAGAAAATCCACATTTCATTGAGGTTATTGATTTCCAGAATAAATTCAGCGTGAACGTTTTTGCAATTTTAATGAATGATTTGTAGGCTTATCACATTTATGAGGAAAATCTAAATGGACAAAGATACCTGGAAATTTTGAGAGGAACATTAGCAAATTTTTCAGATGGATTACCCCTTAACATTCTGAGGGATTGCTATTACCAAATGGATGGTGCACCAGCACATAAAACACGAGCTGTAGATCGGCAGCTAACAGAAATGTTCGAGGATAGATGGTGGGGTAATCGAGGACCAAATTTATGGCCTCCGCGTTCTCCGGACCTGACGCCCCTTGATTTTTATTTATGGGGCAAAATCAAGAGTGAAGTGTATCTTATTCCTGTAAGAAGTAAAAAAGAGTTACTAGAGCGCATTCATAATTCTTTTCGTAATATTGATTCTGAGGAAACTAGAAGAGCAAGTCATCATATTCGTATACGAGCTGTCAAGCGTATCGAGCAAAATGGGGCCCATATTGAACATTTATTCAGATCGTAAATTAGTTTTCTCCGATGACGTTTGCTATCATTTATTCGTATTAATGTAATTATCTTCGATGATTGGAATTCGCTTAGTTCCTACAATTTTTATTCTTCCGAATTGTAGAAAATTGCTACTAATGCTTCGAAATTATATTTTACTCGTAGACGCCAAATTTGGAAATTGGTTATTGAATTGCCTGCAATTTCTACCCACTACTTTTTGACATTCTCAAATGAATTGAAAAAAGATTAAATGTATTTTTGTTCGAATAACCAGTGGTTTTATTCCAAATGTGTTGTATTTTTGAATATTTTCAATCTGAAGTAACGACAATTCATGTTGAAATATCAAAGTCGAATGAACGAAGTGACAAGTACATTAATTTTAGGCACCTTTCAGGTGAGCGTAGCCAGCTACTTGATACAAATATTTCAAAGTATTCTCTGTTAGTTCTTGCAAAATCATCAAAATTCAATATATTCCCAAATTATTTCGGAACTATAAGAGACGGGTATAGTACATGCTCATACAATTCCATCTGAAATTTGACGATTCATCTGATGGCGATATAAAAATTGGCACGTGCAATTTGAAAAAATTGAGTTATTGCTGTTTGAAAAAGGTCAAATTGAGAAAATCATACAAAACAACGCAATAAACATTTGACATGTGTAGATTGCTTAAAAAATTCCTTGATCCTTCTGCTATCCACCCAAGCAAAAATTGTGTCTGTAGTGCAAAAGATCTACGAGCTACAATTTTTCTAAATGTTCCTCAATAATTGAGTTCATAACAAAAATAATTAAATCTGTCAAAAGTTTTGACAGATAAGTGCCAACAACTTGGGTATTTTATGCCTTGCTCAAATGTCGGTTCTAGATGTATGATAAAAAAGGTAGATTGCCATTTGAAATAACAAAGTGATGACCCACTTCCGGTATAACCGGAAATGGTATCACTTCGAAAATATTTCACTCCAATTGGAAATCGCTAGTTATGGCCGCGTATAAAATTTCATCTTGATATTGTAATTGGAACTTAAAAAGTTTTCAACGGACGGTCCCGGTGGATATCCGTGTATACCTTGTGAGTACCTAGTTTTTTTTATTTCTAAAAGAAAATTTTATCCTATTTATTTATTCATTTATTGTATTTTATGGCAGTTTTTTATATACATTTCATAGTGTTTTCAATTTGTTCGAGCTTGTAGTGTTTCGTGTAATGTCTAACAATTCAGTTTTCGATAGAGGAGGGTCTGTTTAATTTATACACGTATATGTTCTGTTGCTTCACTTTTCTTAAAGAAGAAAATTTTATTTTCTGATAGTAAAATTCATTTTAGAGTCCTGGAGAAGGCAAAATATTGTGTCGACTGAATGTAGGAATAAAAATCTTTGGAAAAAAATGGCTGAATTCCGTCAATTCGAAATAGCTTAGAAAGATCTAGTGTTGCCCAACATGCTTTTGATCAAAATCATAGAATAGATCTTGAGAATGTAAAATTGATAAAAAATGTTAAAAACGAGAGTACACTGAACGCTTTGGAGAGTATCAACATAATGAAATGCAAACAATCACTAAATAGGTACAACAGTCTCGTTCCGTTCAGTGTACTCTACAGTTTGTTAGATTAGACGCTCGATTTGTCAAATGCATCAAGTAGCAGGGAAATATTAAGTTTAAATTATAGAGCCATGTAGAAATAGATTTCGTGTACTATCTGCTGATGATGCCAACTTAGTTGTAGGTGTACAGTGTTTTTTAGTGTTATTCAACGCCAAAGGTTGCAGTCCCCAACTTAGAATATATTAAATCAATTGTTGCATTATTACCGCACTTAGTTCGATTTTACGTATAAAAAAGTCAAAGCCATTTTTACATAGCTTCAAAAACAACTGAGATATTTGCACTTTAAAGATTCCGAAAATTTTCAAGATATGCAGATAGGTCGTATACAAAACAAGCTAGCTCAATTGTGTTTCCGGTAATGAATTCCTCTCGCAAAAAGAACTAGCTGCAATATTGAAAAGTCGAAATCTGTCCAGCCTGTATATAACTTACTCGGATGATCATTGAATGATTCATAAGTAACACAGTTACTGACCATACCAACTACGAATCTCAACCAAACGCGAAGAACTGGTTTTCTCTTATCAACCGATCGAAGTTGGGTGAAACCAACCCAGATTCAGGCAGCTTTTGCTCGAAAGCGGCCGCCGCCCTCATTTACATGTAGATTAGTACAACCATTTCAGGATAAATCAAATGTGAATTCGAACTAACCGCAAATCCCGCGTATGTATGTATATCAATCAGTTGTTACTGTACACGCACGCAGGGAATTAATGTAGATCATATTCTATACTATAGCACACGAGTTTATTCAGCATTATCAAAACCACAATAAAATTCTTTTTCAATTAAGTAACAATATCGTCTAAAATGTTGAAGCAATTGTATCACCTCAAGAGTAGTGTTCCCCATCCTAATATAGCTTTTTACAAAAAATATGAAAAAATTTACGAGTCAATCCTCCAAGCTGCCAAAAAACTTCACAATATCTAGGTTCTTTCGACCAGTTTTTGAGTCAGAATTATTCAACATCATTTACAGCCTTAAAAACCCAAATTCTTACGGAGTTGATGGAAACAGAGTTAACGTCCTTAGAAAAGCATCTTTATTCCTGATACCAATACTCACTAAATTAAGAACAAGTAATATGTTTTTTGGAATTTTACTTAATAATTATGATTCGTAACGCGTTTCACTACACCGTAGCTTTTTCAGACGAATTAATATACAGAAAATAAGAATGAGAATATGAATATAAATGTTCTTAAGTAATTAAAAGCTTATTGGGTTGATTCTTCTTAAGTGGTTATTTATCAAGTAAAAGTCTCCCAAATTCCAATGTTAAAGAAAGCTTATACCAGTTTTTTGGCTTTGTGGTATTTCAAAATACTACTAAGATGTGCAGTTCATACTCAGAATATATGGTTCTACTCAATGTGCTTAAAGAACAGATTGACTCCCAATTATATATGGTTGAGGAAACAACAACAGTGGACCAGCAAGAAGAGCAATCGAGAGAGGTCAACGCATATGGATAAAAGAGGATATGAAGATCCAGTACAACAGGAGGGACGTTGCCAACATATATTTGAAGGTAATCCATACGGAATTATTGTTTAGATTGCATCCTGTTGAGTTCGATATTTTAGACTCTGAATCCAGATACGATGTCAAAATTTTAATTCATAAAAAGTTTCAGCAACAACAGAAAAGGTTAAATTCACTTAAATTCAGAACTACTCCACCCAAACCTTCAACTGATAAATTTTCAGATCATACATTTTTTGACAGATTCACTAATTTAACTTAACAACCACTAAAAGATCTATTAGAGAAAGGATTCATAACTTAATTTACATCCAGAACATATTAAAACTAATTTTGAACAGTTAGGCATAGACTCCGAAATCATTCTCAAAAACTCCAAAGATAATATTTTAGCCAAACATCGAACAGCAAAAATCATCAAAGAAGACTTTTCGAAATTATCTCCTCATTGCAATTCCGATTATAAAATAATAAAAACAATTCGTGAAAATAGTTTCAAGAACGATTTAATATTCACCAATGCAGATAAAGGTAACACCGTCATCGCGATTAGTAAAACCAATTATATTTCAAAACTGAAGAATTCTTAACAGCAGTAAACTATATAATATCAACTAAGGATCCTACCAGAAAATTTCAGAAAGAGGTTAAAACATAATTTCGAAAGTAAAATCATTAATTACAGACCACGAAAAATATAAATTCATTAACTCCAATCCACAATCCCCCAAATTATATTCCTTGATAAAACTTCATAAACCTAATTACCCTATTAGACCTGTTGTTTCTTATGTAACGGCACCTTCTTCCAAACTTTCAAAATTCCTTAACGACTTCCTAATAAAACATTGCAATTTTAAATCTAAATTTTCGGTCAAAAATTCATACGAACTAATTGCCAATATCAAAGATTATACCACCTAATTCCTAAACTCATTTCTTTCGATGTTAAGAATCTATTTCCCAACATTCCTCCGAAAGATTTGTACTACTTAGTTGAAGAATTATTAGAAAAGAATCATGTCTATACGATCTTCAAATCAGATATTCTTTCATTATTACAAATTTATTTAGATCAAAATCATTTCCATTTCAATAATAAATATTATACTATTGAAGACGGCTTGATCATGGGCAATCCGTTAAGTCCTTTGTTAGCAGAAATATTTATGAATAATTTAGAGAAATTAATTCATAATCATCCACTCAGTAAATATTGTTTATACTTGTATCGCTATGTAGACGATTTCATTATTTGCTTCGGAGGAATAGATAGACAATTGAAAATTTTCGAAAATCATATCAATTCATTACATCCACAAATAATTCAATAAATTTCTTAGACGTAACAATTTCGAATGAAAATGGAAAACAAGTTTTCGTAATTTACCATAAGCCGTCACATACAGATATTATAATACATAACTCGTCGTGTCATCCGTTTCAACATAAAATGTCAGCCTTCAACAGTTTTATTCATAGATTGATTAACATTCCGTTATCACCAGAAAATTTCAACAAAGAATTAAATTTAATTAAACAAATAGCCGAAAATAATGATTACAATCCCAAACTAATAAATAATATTTTAAATAAAAACTAAGCAGAATCGCATTGAATGAAGTTTACTCTGTCGATAAATTGAAACAAAAATTCAACACTTTAACTTACGTTGGCATTACAAGTCAGAAGCTGAAATCATTCTTGAGTAGCAATAATTTCAACATAGTTTTCCGAACTAATAATAGTTTAGGCAAATATATAAAAATAATAAAACCAAATCAGGTAAAAACGATACATCAGGTGTTTATAGATTGAATTGCAATGACTGTGATAATTTCCACATTAGTAGAACGTATTGAAATTTTAATATTAGAATATCGGAACATAAACGCAGTTTTTCAAATAAAACTCAGATTCAAATTACGCGAATCATCTCCTAGAAAATAATCAATCTTTCGACCCACAGTTTGAAATCTTGCATGGAGATAATAAATATTGGAAGGTAGATCTTCGGGAAACTTTAGAAATCAACAAATACAAATACTTAGGTAGACTCATCAATAAACAAGTCGATTTAAGCCCTTCACCTCTATTGAATCTCTTCGGGGAGCAATCTATTCCTTAATTTTATTGGATATATCTGTCATAAATAACCACTTAAGAAAAATCAACCCAATAAGCTTTTAATTACTCAAGAACATTTATATTTATATTCTCATTCTTATTTTCTGTACGTTTATTCGTCTGAAGAAGCTTCTGTGTAGTGAAACGCGTTACGAATCACAATTATTAAGGAAAATTCCAAAAAACACATGACTTGTTCTTATTATTGATAATGGAATTTTATTATGTAAAAGCCTCCCAAATTCAAAAAAAAAGAAAATCTCACTGAATTGATCAACAGGGCTGTGAAGAATGGCATTATACCCAATATCCTGAAAGTTGCTCGCAGAGTTATGCTCTTCAAGAGGGGAGACCCAACCTTAACTGGGAACTAAAGACCATTCTTACTGCTTTCTGCTTTGTCTAAAGTATTTGAAAGGATAATATTTGAAAAAATGGTAACTTTCCTGAATGATCATAATATCTTAACAACCTGTCAACATTGGTTTCGAAGGGGTAAGTCGACTCAATCAGCCATTATGGGTTTCGTCAATTTCCTCCTTGAATGTTTAAATGGGAATAAAAAATTTATTGCGGTCTTTATGGATCTTAATAAAGCTTACGACTTGGTGGTGCACGCTATATTGCTGAATAAAATGCATTCTCTAGGATTTAGAGGAGCAATACATGACTTAATAAAATCATACTTATCCAACCGGATGCAGCTTGTTGAGATTCAAGGAGTTAAATCCTCTTTGCTCGACATAAAGTGTGGTGTTCCGCAGGGCTCTGTTTTAGGGCCTCTGTTATTTCTTTTATTTGTCAACGATATGCCTGATATAGTTGGTGACTCTGGTAATTCGATTATGTTCGCTGACGACACTACATTGCTCGATGCGGATCTTGATCTTGCCATCACACTCAGAAACGTTCAATGCCAACAAGTTACTTTTGAATATACCAAAAACTGTTATTTCTAACTTTTCACTTAACAATTTGGTACAAACAATGTCTGTATCTATTGAGAGTTAAAAGTAAATCCATTCAACAAGTTCAATCCACAAAGTTCCTAGGCATCACAATCGACAACAGACTAAACTGGCAGGGACATATTGACCAGCTTTGTAATGTCTTGTCTCCACTTTGTTTTGCATTGTACAGATTGAGGCTAACGACCAACAGAGAAATATCTTTATATTTGTATCATGCATATTTTCGTTCTAGACTTAGTTACGGTATTATGTTTTGGGGTGCTTCTGGTTATTGTGACAGGGTTTTTAAATTACAGAAGAGAGCCATTGGGAATATTGTGGGTATATCTAGGCATACTTCATGTTGCAACTTTTTTCGTGAATTACATATCTTGCCTCTCGCTAGTATGTATATACTTGAGATTGTAACTTACGTGAAAGTTAACTTAACTAGCTTTCTACCCAATAATTTTACTATTACCTAACCAGGGGATCAGATCTATTAGTCACACCATCTCATACTCTATCAGGGTATGAAAGAGGTCCTGGATACATGGGAATTAAACTCTTTAATGCACTTCCTAGGAATGTTCTGTCAAGCAGTGATGTCAGGGTGTTTAGTGGAGCCGTTAGTAGATTTTTGCACACTAGATGCTTCTACTCACTAGATGAATTGTTTCCAATTGTTACTTTTCTTGTAATATGTGGACATGTCTTATACCTCTAATTACTTACTCAAGTATTGGAATGGTCGAGGGACAATAAATATTATTATTATTATTTATTATCGTGGACTTGCACTATCTCAACTGTTAGCTGGATATAATTTACCTTTCCCAGATTCAGCAATCGAAGGAAATATGTTCAATTACAATGTACTTGACATAAATTTCCTAACTATCCTACATGTATTAAGAATTAAAGTTTTTTGCATTTCTATATAGGTATTATTATGCAATTCTAATTTCTGAAGGCTATCATGCAAAGTTTTGGATATTAACCCAGTCTAGGATACGATGACAAGAACAATATCTATTTTATCGAGGTGCCAAATCTGCTTGTTCTCAATAGCAAGATCTGTGTATTTGGACTTTTTCTCCTGGAACTTATTCAGCAGGTTGTTATTATTCGGTATGGCGACATCCACCAGCATTGCTGTTCTGGCTCTCTTATCATACACCACTATGTCCGGCCTATTATTCGTCACCATTCTGTCAGTGACAAGAGGCCTATCGTAGTATAATCTGATAGAGTCATTTTCCAATACGGGCGCCGGTTGATACTTGTAATATGGCTGGTAGGTATTCAGAAGTCCGTACTTGAATGCCAGTTTCTGGTGGATAATGTTGCACACTTGATTATGCCTGTGAAGATAGTCTGTATTGGCCAGTTGTTCACAGCAGGACGTAATATGCTGTATAGTCTCCGATCTTATATTGCATTTTCTGCACTTATCTGTTTGTAATGTTCCGTCCTTCATAATAAATTTTTTGTAGATGTTTGTAGCGATCACTTGGTCTTGGATGGCCATGTGGAATCCTTCTGTTTCCGCGAATAATTCTCCTTTCATCAACCATTTGTTGGAGGCTTCTTTGTCAATGTGTGGTTGATTAATCTCATGGTGATGTCGTCCATGCAGTTCATTTCTAGACCATTGCTCTTGTCATCTCTGGTAGCAAGATTTAGAGACGTATATCCCTTATCAGCCAACGATACCACTCTATGGAAGTTAGAAGTGAGAGCTTTTGCAGAAAAGAATTCTCTGAGATTTTTTAACTGTTCGGTGTGTAAATTGACAACATCTATTAATGCGCGTCCTCCTTATTTTTGCTTCAAAGTTGTTCGTATCACAGACGATTTTGGATAATGATTGTTGTACTCAGTCAGCATCGTTCGGGTCTACCTTTGAATATCATCCAGTTCTGTCTTAGTCCATCTGATTATTCCAAATGAGTAAAGCAACACTGGAATGGCGTAGGTGTTAATTGCCTTGACTAGATTCCCCGAGTTCTACATTGATTTCAGCACAGTCTTCAGACGCTGACTGTATTCTGAACGAATCTTCTCCTTTGATTGTTTTTGGTCTAGCAATCTGGCTTGTTGGTATCCTAGATATTTGTATGTTTCGCCATCCCTCATGCACTGTATAATATCACCGTTTGGAAGATGTGTTTCACCATCTATGACTTTCCATTTTTGTTCAGGATCTTACATTTTGCAATCCCGAATTTCATATGAACATCTGCCGAGAACTTACTAACAGTTTTCAGCAAATCATCCAATTGCTTCTTGTTCGAAGCAGATAATTAGATGTCATCCATATACAGCAGGTGTGAGATTGTATGATAATTCCTATCTGTTTTTATCCTAAATCCGAATCATGTTCTATTGAGCATTGAGAACAATTGGTTCATAGCTAAACAGAACCATAGTGGACTCAAAGAGTTTCCTTAATTGACTTATTGTTCATGTTGACCTGAAGGGACGTGCGCCAATGTGACATTGTTCTCTTCAAGAACTCTACCAGGGCTGGGTGAATTTTGTATATCTGCAATACTTCAACAAGCCAAGAATGGGCGGTACTATCGAATGCCTTCAGATAATCGAGAAAAGCTGAATGAACATTCCGATGCCCTACGTGTGCCTGTTTCATTATCACAGAATCGATGATGAGTTGCTCCTTGCACCCGTGGTGTTTCTTTCTGCTCCTCTGCTAATATATTGTTGTCATCGTGTTGATATATTCGATTGGATATGCATGAGGTGAGTATTTTGTAGAGTGTTGGTAGGCAAGTGATTGACCTATATTGAGGCGGATCCTGTGTTCTATAGCTCTTAGGTAGCGTATATGTTAAGCCTTGTGTTAGGAAAGTGGGTGTTTTCTTGGGATGTTGAAGAACATATGTGAGCTGTTTCGCTAGGGCTCCATGGAGTTTCACCGCGTTTCGCCAAAAATTTAATCACTCTTCTGTGCTCAGTTATCCTATCACTCATCTTCACGACATCGGGTCAAAACAGGTCGATGTTCAAAGGACAATAAAATACGAAGTATACAACCGATCAACACGAAACTCACACAGGCTGATGCAGAAATGAATTCTGTTTCGAATGAAACCAATGCAAACGCTGTAGAGTTACTAATCGCTGCAGCATTGCCAACTTCCGCGAACTTAATTGACATACCTCGTATGCATTACAAAAAAATTCCTCATTTCAAAAATATATGGCATTTGTATAGAAACAATTCTTGGTTTGAATTTGTTTTTCAACTCCTTAATTTAGGCCAGCTCGTTCAGCTGATCTGAATCCAATAGCCTTTTCTACTTGGGGATATTTGAAAACATTGGTTTTACAGGAGTCTTGTATAAGACGTAGAAGACTAAGAAACAACATCATCATTTCTTATAGAGTCAATCAAAATACTCATGGGATATTCATTCGCATACGAAGATCTATGTGTCGACGTCTAGACTCCCGTGTGATGGCTATGTAAAATACATTATATTTCCACAGTACACATGAAATTGATCCATTTTTTACACAAAAACTGTGGCAGATACGGAAAAAATGCAAAAGAATGAAAAAGATTGAAAATTAATTGAAAATTTATTAAAAAAAATTTAATCGCCACGGGTGTACTGAAAAAAAGTTGTAGGGGTAGAAAGAACAAGTGACATTGAAAAAGTAGCACTCTGTAGATTTCTATAATTTTTTTTTTCAATTTAATTATGTAGATTATAAAAATGCATCTATGTGCCGAATTCGAACTGAGTATCTTAAAAACTGTAGTAATCACAAGAAAAATCTGAAGATTTCAACATCCTGTATTTTGGTAACGAAGCGTTAGCGCACATATATCCATTGGAACTTTTCGACATAAAATGGTTTGCGGAATCACCTCGCGAGTTTGTATATTTTTATATCAAGTTGTGTTATTTTCATTCATTTTATACCAAATTACATTGTACTGCAATGAACTGCCAAGCAACGGTATTAATTACTTGGTGGTAAATATCTTTTCATTTACGGAATTATTGTGATTGTATGAATGAATATGGGAAACTTGGGAATATCCATTCAGTAGAACACACACTGTATAGTTAATAGAAGTGATAATAAGGGTTCTGTGTTTAGCATAAAGATTAATAAATAGATTTATTGAAAATAATAAAATTTATATTTCAGAGAAACTTGCATAACTTGTTTCGCATTAAAACTACCATTTAATTTCGAAAGAGAGAACAACAACTCTTCAGAAAGTACTCAATCTATCACAACAATAGACATGATAAATGACAGGACAATTATCGTTGAAACATTTACTTTTATTCTACATTTATTTCTTTCTAATGCTACAGAATTTATTAAACATAATATTGAACATTTATTAGTTTGATTAACACTCGGTAGCATTTAAAGTTCAGAAGAACGATTGCGTTAGATAATTGTGAATATACATAAAATTTGAGAACTTGATATGTGCTCACGTTTTACTTACAATTCTCGAGACTCAGATTCCCATTTTAATCGTCTTACTTTATCAACGCATTCTTATAGATTGCAAAAACTTTGCCTTCAACAATATCTCTCGTTTGTTCACATGTTGGATTCGCCAAAATGCCTCAGAGTACCATTATCATAGGCAAAAATCTGGCTAACTTTTCACACACATAGATTACAAAAGTTCGGTTGTTTGTGTTCCGAACTCGATCACAACTTAACTCTTCCTTAAGTACACTTAATTATGCCGTTGTCAACTCGCTTAATCATCTTCCCGAGAGCATCATTCCATACTCCTCTCAATTTAAAGAAATAAAACACAACACCGACCACACCGAGAAGGCAACCAAGTCAGCAGTCGCGGTTTCCTATATTTGATTTTGTTTCGCGAGCCGATCGTAGAGGGCTATTGTCACACCCCCACCGTACCGAAATATTGATCTCGTTAGGGGCGCAGACGCCCTTCGGAACGGAAAAGAGAGGATAGGTGGATAGGTACAACCGAAATTAATTTTTCGTAATGAAATGTTTGGGTTCGGAGTTGAGAAGGACCAGAAAACGAACGCAGGGCATCGGCATTGTTGATGGGTCGAACCCGGAGAATTCCACGGTCTAAAGTTGATCGAGACCATGGGCGTAGGATAAGATTTTCTTGAATGTCTTCTATTGGTATCATTAGCGTTATCGCCTGCATGAATCTCCCTCGTGCAATAAACTTTATGCATATTAAAAAAAACATTAAAACCATGTTCTCAGATTTACCGCAATTATAAAAGATAATTACCAATTTTAAGAGGTTGAGTTATAATGTGAAATCTTTTGGAAATTCAGAAGTAAATTGTTTCTTTTCTCTCTGCTTCGGTAGATATTCGAAACTGCTATTTAATGTTTTTAATAGTTTTAGCGAAATGTTTTTTATAGTCACACTTCAAGGATCAAAAACCTTGGTACGAATAAAAATTTTTCTTTTATCTAATATATACTAGGTGATTCACCAGTGGCGCGGTGCACTGTAGCTCGTACACTCTTGAAGATTTCATTTTTGTTCGAACGGTATTATATTATATATTGCCACTTATAACGCAAGAACGTTACTAGCAGATTGTAAAATCGATGAGCTGGAAGAAGAATTGGATTGCATACACTGGGACGTTGTGGGCCTTAGTGATGTGAAAAGAAAGGGCGAGAGTTTGATCACTTTAAGGTCCGGAAATCTACTTTATTGGAAGGGCGAAGATAATATATCTCTCGGTGGAGTCGGCTTCATTATTAATAAACGTTTGGTGAAGAATGTTGTGAAAATCGAAAGCCTGAGTACTAGAGTATGCCATGTCATCCTGAGGCTGAACGAAAGGTACAACATGAAGATAATTCAAGTATACGCGCCTACCAGTGCTCACGCAGATGAGCTGGTTGAAGAGGTGTACGAAGATATTCGCCTCGCTATGAAGATGACTCCAGCCTATTACAATTTTGTGGTTGGAGATTTCAATACTAAGCTCGGTATGAAAGAAAATGACACCGAAGCATCCTTAGGGTGCCATGGAATTGGGGAACGGAATGAAAGAGGAAGCATGCTCTTAGACTTTCTCTTAGAAAACCGCTTATGTGCGATGAATTCGTTTTTCCAAAAACCTCCGCAGAGCAGATGGACATGGTCGAGCCCAGATGGTAATACCAAAAATGAAATTGATTTCATTATAGCTGACAAAAAGGAAGTTATTAAGGATGTTTCGGTCTTTAACAAATTTTCAACTGGAAGTGACCACCGAATGGTGAGGGCTAAATGTATGATCAATTTAAAACGCGAAAGGAACAAACTCGTAATGACAGGAGGGGTTAAAAATAACAAATGGGCAAAGGTATCTGATGAAGCGATCAGCACAACGACAACATTACAACATCAATAAAACAAGCTATGGACAAACATTGTAGCACTTTAAACAGGAAACAGGAAAGAATCAGTGAGACAACGAAACGCATGATGAAGACCTGAAGAGAACTATTAAGCAAGGACGCAGCAGACAAGAAAGAACAGAAAATACTTAACCGCGAGATATCTCGCCAACTTAGGAAGGACTCTCGACAGCACAATAAAAGCTTGGCAATTCAAACTATAGAACAAAATAAAAGCATGAAGGTACTACGACGGACGACTTCATTGGGAAAACGTAACATCCACAAACTAATGGATCCATATGGTTCAATTATAACAAATAGAGCCGAAATAGTGAAGCTTGTCGAGGACTTTTACTCCATTTTGTATCGAAGTCTGAATCGCGAGAACGAGGAAGACAATCGCATACCTCACGTTATGAATTAGGGTTCGGAGGACCTCCCAGAAATAACAGCTGATGAGGTCCGAAAGGCACTATCAGATATGAAAAACAACAAAGCTCCAGGGGAAGATGGAGTAGTTGCGGAGGCTTTGAAGATAGGCGGTGAAAATCTGATTCGTGAAATAACGAAACTTTTCAATAAATGTTTAGCTGAAGCAAAAGTACCAGAGTCTTGGCATAATGCTATAATAATAATTATGTACAAGAAAGGAGACCCCACAAATCTCTCGAACTATAGACCTATAAGCCTTCTTTCGCACTTATACAAACTCTTCACCAAAATAATAACAAAGCGCCTCACAAACAAACTGGACACCTACAAACCTCGAGAGCAGGCCGGATTTCGGGCAACATTTGGTGTTAATGATCATCTCCAAACTCTCAAGACTTCTGGTTCTCATATTCGTGGATTACGAGAAAGCCTTCGATACCGTGATACAGGCGATTATGCTTAAAGTGTTGGCTGACTGTAGAATAGATCATAGATACACTGCCATCATTAAATATATATATATATATATATATATATATATATATATATATATATATATATATATATATATATATATATATATATATATATATATATTCAATTCACAATTCTACAGAAAAATTCAGGATCGGACGTGGAGTACGACAGGGTGATACTATTTCCCGAAGTTGTTCACAAACCTATTGCAATATATGTTCAAGCAATTGGAATGGGATCAGAGGGGAGTAAATGAGGATGGTGAGCGATTAAGTCATCTTCGTTTCGCCGACGATATCGTCATTATAGCAAACAGATTAGATGATGCAAATGAGATGCTCTTGCAGTTGTCTAAGGAATCCAGTAAAATCGGATTGAAGATAAATATGTAGAAAACTAAGATGATGACCAACTTAGTACCAAGCCAACCAGTTTCCATCGATGGTGAAATTGTTGAACAAGTAACGTCATACAAATATCTGGGGCATGAGATAACTATAGGCAGGGACAACCAAACAACAGAAATAAGAAGGCGAATAAGGCTGACATGGGCTGCATTTGGAAAACTGAGAGATCTGTTCAAATCAGAGATACCGATTTGTTTGAAACGTAAAGTATACAATCAATGCGTTTTACCAGTTTTGACGTACGGTGCAGAAACCCTGACCCTAACAAAGAAATCAGCTAATGAAATATGTGTTGCTCAGCGTAAGATGGAGAGAGCTATGTTAGGCATAACACTACTGGACAGAATTCCCAACCATATCATACGCCAACGAACTAGAGTCCAGGATGCTCTCGAGAGAGTTGCTAATTTAAAGTGGAACTGGGCCGGTCATCTAGCAAGAACCACGGACGGTAGATGGACAAAGCGTCTTTCGGAGTGGCGTCCCAGAGATGAAGCCCACAGAAGTAGAGGACGTCGACCAATTCGTTGGAAAGACGATAGTAAGCGAGTGTGTACGAACTGGATAAATCCGGTCCAAAATCGCGAGGAATGGAGATCGTTGAGGAAGACCTATGTTCAGCAGTGGACTAGGATGGTTGACAGATGATGATGATGATGGTATTGTATTTAGAAAGTAAGAATCTACTTCAGCAATTTATTTTGCAGTGAACAGGGTGTCCCAATTTTCTATAAGAAAATCTTGGATGGTTTTTTCAGATTGGAAGACCACTTTTTTGTTCAAGATTCAGGAGTGGCCTAAGCTCTGCTATAATGTCTTCAAGTAATAAGTTTTTTTGGTGAGAAGTTTCGTCACAATATTTTTTTTCCGTAAAAATTCATGAAAATAGGCTCTCACATCATCGCAAGCTCCTCCGGACAGAGAGGATGAATACTTTGTTCCTTTCGTATTCCTATTGCCCAAGGATAGCTTTATTGATGAATTGAAATAGATTATCCTCATTTTATACAGGAGTGACTCAGAAAAAATACTGAATATTGCAATTTTAAAAATATCATATCTTGATTTTTTCAAATAGAAAAGGTTACTCCTGCAAAAATATGGCACAATATTTTATGCATTGACATGAATAATAAAATACAGGATGTTACAATATTCAATAATTTTTTTGAGTCACTCCTTTATAAAATGAGGATAATCTATTTCAATTCATCAATTAAGCTATCCTTGGGCAAAAAGAAAACGAAAGGAAAAAAGTATTCATCCTCTCTGGCCAAAGGAGCATGCAATGATGTGAGGGCCTGTTTTCATGAAATTTTACGGAAAAAAATATTGTGACGAAACTACTCACCAAAGAAACTTATTACTCAAAGACATTATAGCAGAGTTTAAGACGCTTCTGAATCTTGAACAAAAAAGTAGTCTTCCAATCTGAAAAACCTCCCAAGATTTTTTTATAGAAAATTGGGACACCCTGTTTACTTCAAAATGAATTGATGAAGTAGATTTTTACTTTCTAAATAAAATACCGTTCGAACAAAAATTAAATCTTCAAGAGTGTACGAGATACCGCGCCACTGGTGAATTACCCAGTATATATATGAAAAAGGAGTATTTACAAAAATTCGAATAATTGTATTTACAATAAATGCTTATACAGCGTGTTCCAACGAAAATTTGACCCCCCCTATAACTCCGAAATGAGTAACATTAGCGAAAAACACCAAGACACGTCGATTTTTGTTTCGAGGGGGAGCATTTTTCGAAATAATTCGAAACTTCTCAGATCAACCCCCTACCCCCAGCAACCCTAACTTTGAAATTTATCATAGGGAATAAGGGTCTAGTGGCACCTTACTGTAAAGGTCTGTCAATTCTCCATTCTGATTTGTCATTTTAGAATTTTAAATTAACATACAGGATGTCCCAACCAAGGGTGAAGTTGAATTCCTGGAAATCCCAAATACTAAATGAAATAGATTTATTTTGGCATAATGCAAGCGCAGGTTTATGCTCGGTCTAGAAAACGACCTACACTTGTGAATTTGGAGTTGGTGCAATCAACCCCTATTTCCAGCATCCCCAACTCAAAAATCATTCGATCGATAATAGGTCAAGTGGCACCTCGTTGGAAAGTTACTGCAATTTTCTCTTCGAATTTGGTATTTTCGAAATTCAGAATCATCATACAGGGTGTCCCGAAGCAGGAACATTGAAAATCCAAATAACTTTTTGAAACTGGTTCATTTCGGTATACGAGAACATGTTTGATCCGAGAATAGGACTTTCTTGTGTGGTTATAGAATTTTTGCAATCAACCCCTTCCATTCAGCATCCCCAACTTGAAAATCATACAAATAATTCAAGTGGCATATCTTCAGAAAGGTTTTTGAATTCCAGAATGATTAAAGCATTTCATTCAGTTCGGCTCTCCATACAGGATGTCGCTTTCGAAAAATTCAATATCGTCATTTGAAATTATCAACTAAAATTAATTCGAAACTGTTAAAAGTATTGGGGTACGATGTGTTGAGCATCAATTACGAAGAAATAAAGCTGATTTCTGCATTGAAAATGTTCACATTTTTTCATTTCCATCTGGCGTGCAGTCATCTGTTATTTCTCATTTTGCAATGAAATATTATTATTATTCAGATCAGTTCCTCATTATTGTTGTTGTTCGTCAGTTGAAATTAATCTGAAAATGGTTTATTCCACTGAGGAAAGGGTCGAAATTGTATCGACGTATTTTCGAAATAACAGTTGTGCCAAAGAAACGGCAAGGATATTCGATAGGAACCATCCTGAAAGAGAAAGGGAGTCAGTCACCAGTACGTTAAATATTTGGTTGACAAATTCCTAGCTACGGGTTCGGTGGCAAACAAAAACATGAAGTGGCATGTCCTGTCAGAAATGAGGCAACGGAAGTGGCAGTAGTGGGTCATCTACAAATGGAGAATACTACTTCGATCTGAAAACTATCTCGTCTGACTGGTGTATCAGCTACAACTGTCCATAGAATCGTGAAACATCACAAATTTCACCCTACAAGGTAAAATTAGTGCATGAAATAAACGAAGATGATCCAGATCGTCGTTTACAGTTTTGTGAAAATCTAAGTGAAAACCTAAACGCTAATCCAAATTTTCTGAATAACATCTGTTTTTCTGATGAAAGCACCTTTATGCTCAGTGGTGAAGTGAATAGACATAATTGTCGATATTGGGACACACAGAATCCTCATTGGTTTAGAGAGGCCCACACGCAAAGGCCTCAGAAGTTGAACGTTTGGGCAGGAATTTTTGGCAATCATCTAGTTGGGCCTTTCTTTATTGAGGGTAATCTGAATGGAAATGGCTACCTACAGTTGTTAGAGGAACACATACATCCTAGATTGACAGAAATTTTACAGAACGATCCAACTCTTTCTGAGGACGAAATGCGTTTTCAACAAGACGGTGCTCCTCCGCATTATGATGCTCGGGTGCGCCAATATTTAGACGAAAATTTCCCAGGAAGGTGGATTGGTAGAAGAGGACCTGTTGAGTGGCCAGCCAGGTCACCAGATTTAAATCCCTAGATTTTTTTTTGTGGGGCCATCTAAAATCTAAAGTTTATGCCACAAGACCAGAAAACCTGGAGGAGCTGCGGATGAGGATTATCACAGAATGCCGACTTTTGACTCCTGAAGTTTTCGCTAATGTGAGAAGAGAGTTCGAAAATCGTCTGTATAACTGTATGGAGGTGGGCGGAGGTCATTTTGAACAATTGTTGTAATAATCAAGTTAGTTTTTTGTTTTCAATTGAATACAAGTTCAATAAATCTCGTTTTCCTGTTTAGATGAGCATCCAATCAGTTTCTCCATCATCCCCTCATCCTGATCCTCACGCCAGAAAACCTCGATTGCCAAACTGAAACCAATGCCTCAGTGATTCAGAAAATAGAAAAATCTTTCTGGAACTTTGCCACTCAACCTGTAATCACTTGTATGATTTTTTGAGTTGGGGATGCTGAATGGAAGAGATTGATTGCAAAATTCCATATTCACGCAAGAGAGTCTTATTCTCGAATCAAACATAAACATGTTCTCGTATTATACCGAAATGAACCAGTTTCAAAAAGTTATTTGGGTTTTCAGTGTTCCTGCTCCGGGACACCCTGTATGCTGATTCTGAATTTCGAAAATACCAAATTCGAAGAGAAAATTGAAATACCTTTCCAACGAGGTGCCACTTGACCTATTTTCGATCGAATGATTTTTGAGTTGGGGATGCTGGAAATAGGGGTTGATTGCACCAACTCCAAATTCACAAGTGTAGGTCGTTTTTCTAGACCGAGCATAAACCTGCGCTTGCATTATGCCAAAATAAATCGATTTCATTTAGTATTTGGGATTTGCAGGAATTCAACTTTACCCTCGGTTGGGACACCCTGTATGTTAATTTAAAATTCTAAAATGACAAATCAGAATGGAGAATTGACAGACCTTTACAGTAAGGTGCCACTCGACCCTTATTCCCTATGATGAATTTCGAAATTAGGGTTGCTGGGGGTAGGGGGTTGATCTGACAAGTTTCGAATTATTTCGAAAAATGCTCCCCCTCGAAACAAAAATCGACGTGTCTTGGTGTTTTTCGCTAATGTTACTCATTTCGGAGTTATAGGGGGGGTCAAATTTTCGTTGGAACACACTGTATCTAAAATGTTGGTGTGAGCTCAGGAAATGTAACAGGGGAACCATACTATCTTGCGTATGATTCAATAAACGAGTGAAGAAAACTAGCAATAGCTTGTCTGTTTATGTTGTGTTAGTGTTGTGTGTACAAAAAGAGTACCAAAGATCTTTCTGCTGAGCAGCTTCATTCTCCCATTCTCATCTTGCACTCCATGATGTCCAGACGAAGACGAAAAATGAAGATGATCTTCAAAGACTGTAGAGCAGGTATATGAGCATTGAGTGCAAAACGAGGATTTACAAAGCGTGTGTACGACCTATCGCCACCTACGCAATAAAAACTAGGGCCGATACCTTCAAAAACAAAAAAAATTCTAAGAACGTCCGAAATGAAGACGTTAAGGTAAATATCGGAAAAATCGCTCAGAGATAGAATTAGGAACGAGGTTATACGAGAAACATCTAACACTGGAGATATTGTACGATGGACAAGAAAACGTAGACGAGGATGTAATGAACATGTAGACATGATGGAAGAACTCAGACTAGCACGTATTGAACGAGACGGAAAACCAATAGCAGGCCACCTGGAAAGCCCCCCAAACGTTGGAAAGATAGTTGGCAGTCCATCTCACAAGAACAATAGTAGAGAGATCTCCTGGAAGAAAATAGACCTCAAGGTCTAAATTGAGAAGAAGAAAAAGAAGTTCTTTATCTTATAGGAAATAAAGTTCGTTGAAGGTTTCAATTAATTTATTTTCACAGTCCATACTATTAAAATATACTGGGTGAATAAGCAACAATATTTCAGTTGAAGAGGTTTTGTTGATTTGTCACATAACTCCAAAGAAAATGAACATCAAAATATCTGTGAGGCTGTCACAGCTGACAACTGTAACGTATATATGTGAAGTTATATTTTTACATTAAAATCACTATCCAAATATCACAATCTATAAAGAATTCAGTCAAAAAGATGTTCCAAAGTCATTATTTTATAACAAAAACAGTGTAGATTAAGTATAAATGAGCGATGTAGAATTAGTTTCAGTGTCCTATCATCTTCGGAAGATACCAATGTAGTTGAAGAAACGTGCGTTGAGTTTTGAAATAAGAATTTGGTGAAGTGGTGTACAATGTTTTCAATCTGATACAACGCCAAAGATTCCGATCTTTAACTTAGTACAGTACAACCCCTCTAATCCGAACACACTGTAATCCGCACAACGAAACTTTGAAATCACCCACCTCTATAATCCACACAATTTATTTTTTACCTCTTATCCGAACGACGTTAGTATCGATTGAAAGTGTCCGAACTTGCAATATCTTGTCTGAATTCTCGATTCACTTGTGCAGATTAGCTTCTCTTCTCACATTCATCGCCTGATATCCGTTTTGATCATGTCGCGTCGACATAAAACGTAAACATTGCAGCAAAAATGCCAAATTTTGAAAGAATTAGATGATGGAAGAAGTGTTTCTGAATTGGCCAGAATACACTCAATTGGAAAATCTACAGTATGCGATATAAAGAAAAAAAGAAAATCAATTGAGAATTTTATATCTTCTTCTGGTTCTGTCCTGGGAAACGGCGTACGCTCAGAACTAGTGAAAATCTGAATGTTGAAAATGCTCTATACACTTGGTTCTTACAAGAACGATCTCGACATGAACCTTTATCTGGTGATCTTATATGTGAGAAAGCAAGATTATTTTACAGCAGTATAACATGTTGAGATGATTTCAAGGCAAGTCAAGGGTGATTGGAAAAATTCAAAAAAAGACATGGAATTCGACAACTTACCACATCAGGAGAGAAATTGCCCTCAGACGTTAGTGCGGTAGAACCATTTAAAAATAAATTTCTTCAAAAAATACGGGCGATGGATCTAGTGCTATATCAAATTTACAACGCAGATGAAAGTGGGTTATTTTGGTGAATTCTTCCAAAAAAAACACTATCCCATGCTGCTGAAGATTCAGCTCCAGGTCGGACGATGAGTAAGGACCGTATTACATTTATGCCATGCTCTAATGCATCAGTATCTCATAAAATGAAATTATTGGTCATCGGAAAAGCCAACAAACCCCGAGCATTCAAGAACTTCTTCGATTTGCCTGTTTATTATAAAGGACAATGAAAATGGCTAACTAGAGAACCTTTCATGAATGGTTCCACAAAAAATTTATTCCTAATGGCTGAAATTGCCACAAAAAGCTCTGCTCTTAATAGATTGCTCCTGGACATCCAAGAGAAGAGGAATTAATCAGTAAGGACCGAAATATTCAGGTGATGTTTCTACCTCCTAATTGTACTCCATTATAACAACCAATGGATCAACATGTAATACAGAATGTGAAATTGCATTATCGAAAATCTTTGCTACTGAATATTGTGGGACAAGAAGACAATAACGTTTCTTCGTTACTGAAGCAATCGAACCTCAAACATGTGGTGTTTTCTCTTGAAAGGGCCTGGTCATGTGTATCCCAAGAGTTGAATCGGAAATCATGGAAGAATTTATGACCCACAAAAGATGATGATTATGACGCCGGTAACCTGTTGCCTCTTTCACGGTCGAGAGAAAAAATTTTGCTAGAGAAAGAAAGAAAAATCGCGATCTACGCATGATGACAGAGGAGCTAACAAATGTATCAGGTTAAGGATTGACAACTGAAGACATTGAAGAATGAGTTGTAGCAGATAATGAGAATTATGTATCTGAAGCTGAAATAATCAACAACATCAATCAAGTGATGAGGATACAGAAGAACTTGAAGAAGGCGATGTCACCATGAATTCAGTGAAATATAAAGATCTCTTGTGTTTCAACAAATGTTTGGAATGATGAACAGAAAATGATATCTTTAGCACCAGATATCATTATGGAGGAAGCTGCAAATTCTCATCTTCGTTAAAACAGAAAACGATCTGAGACTTCTTCAGAACCTAAAAAATGATCTATGAAATGTATCACTTTCTTAGGAATATGTATTTATATTTTCATGTTTTTCTGTAAGTCATCATAATTTTGAGTTATTCAATGAATATTTTACGTTTTTCAATAAATATTTCACGTCTTTCAGCCCTGTCTTTTCTTTACTACTTCATTTCAATTACCTCGATAAACCTAATATTTCAGTAATCCGAACAAGTCCTGGTCCCATATGATTCGGATTAGAGAGGTTGTACTGTATTGAGATAATTGCAGTACTGAAAAAAGAAATAATTAGGTCAGCTGATTTTTTTAATGCTAGCATCTTCTCCGCATTAGTGAATTATGCCCCAAAAATTATTCCATCTGAATGAGACTATATGAATTATTAAGACCGTTTTGCGATCAATAAAGCTGTTTAATTTATCAAGTATCGGTTTATTAAACATATAATAACCTTGATATTATTAAGTTCGTGAAATTCATATAAGAAGAGAAATTGAATTAATTGCCCTTTTATACTTATAAATTTTTGAGCAGATATAATTTTTTATTCACGAAATGTTTCATGTCACATAAACTGTTGTTCATAGTTCAGGAATGACTTTTCTAGAATACTCAACTAATTGGAAATGAACTTGATTAATTGCAATCATTTCAACACGCAATGTCTCAATATAAATCAAGCAACACACCTTAACACAATTCCCTCGAATCTTCTTCAATACATCTTGCTATTTGGCAATCAATCGTGCAAACTAACTATTTGCTTCTATTTGAATGTAATCGATTGCAATCATTTCTTCTACGTTCCAAGAAACCGACGTAACCTTTCCGGCTAACTATACAACGATGAATTTGCGAGACCACAGAGAATCGTTAGGTTTCCATTATTGTAATGAATTTCGATTTCAGAAGTGCACCATGAACCTCCGATCCGTTCATCGGACAAACCTATCGAGGAAATTTCTAATTATAGGAAATTTTCGTTTCTGAAAATAAATTAATATGTAATAGTTATAGAAGTATTCCTAATCAGTTGGTACATTTCTACTTAGTAATTGAACAATTGAATAAATTATCAGACAATTATGAGTTAAAGCTAAAATACAAAGTAAGTAATTTTCTTAAACAAGGAAGAGAGAAATTGATTAACAGAACAGGTAAATATTTATATTAGAGATTAACATTGGGTACTAGTTTTCAATTGTAAAAAAATCTCAAATATTGGGGAATAATATAAATCAGTCAGGTCGTTAAGTAATATTTGATTATTGTCTGTATTGTGTTTGGCTTTGAATATTTCGAAGGATTCAAGATAATTGAGTTTTATACCTTTTGTCCTAGGTATAGGATCTGCAGATTGTTTATTGATGGTAAAATATGGTTGTTTTCTATGCAATGTTGTGTCAGAGTGAAATATGTTCTGTTTTTGAAAATATCGAATGATGTTCCTTATATCTAAACCTAAACGATCTGCCTGTTTGACCAATATGAATTTCATTACATTTGGGACAGGTTAGTTTATAAATTCCTGAATTGATTTATGGGCTACTTTTACATTGGGGATTTAGAATAAAATAGAACAATATATTTATTAAACACAATTAATGTTATATATATATATATATATATATATATATATATATATATATATATATATATATATATATATATATATATATATATATATATATATATATATATATATATAATAGGATTTCACCCCGATCTGTTCATGCAATCAAACTGATTTCATGAAAAATATAAATTCACCACCCGGTAATCAATACCATTGCCAGGCAATGATTATAATCAAAACATATCCTGGAATAATTATATATTAGGATAACGTAAAATGTTATGAGAATATATCAATCTACCAGAATATATACATACTATAGCATCATAGGACAATGATATCAATGTACCAACGAGTAGTGTCAGAGGCTTTCTCCCCGGAAAAATCCAGTGTACGGACCTGAGTCAAGTAACACTGAATGTTACTCATTAATAATTTCCTTCGTGTGAAGTGGTGAACGATCGAATAGAATACTGCTCGAATATAAATATGACAAAATTGTCAGTTAATTATATTACATTTATATAAACAAATAAATAAAATATGAAATGAGATTCTGAGCAGTATAAACTAAAGAGAAAACCTATGACTCTACCTCATTATTTTTTTCGGAAAGAAACCTACGAAGAATATTCCAAGATTTGATGACTGTTATCTTTTGTAACTGTTCAAACAAATTTTTCTTCAGACCCAAAATCTCAATACTTTTGTGAAGATTCCTAGGAATAACACGTGTTGTGGAAATAATAATCGGTAGAATAAATATTTTTTCATTTTCCACATTTTTTAATCTCGTCGCCAAGCATCATATATTTAGAAATTTTTTCGTTGTATTTATTTTGTATATTATGTGTGTCGGGTATAGCAATATCAATTATATATGTTATTTGATTCTGTTTATCATTAAGAATGATATCTGGTCTATTGTGTTTTACAGCTCTGTTGCAAAGAATTGTTTTATCAAAATAAAGTTTATATTTGTCATTTTCACAAATAATCTCAGGTTCATATTTTTGAAATTTTTTTCTTTTGGGAATTAGGTCATGTTTGATTCCTAGATTAAAATCAATAATATTAGCGACGGCATTATGTCTTATTTTTTCATATATATATAGTATCTATGATTTGATGTGTTACGGGTTTTATTCCGTGGTCCATTTTGATTTTGGCGACGTTTCGACAAGTTGTCCCATGTCATCTTCAGGCGTTCGGTAGACAATGTCTCGAGCGTAACTGATAGCGGTTTGTCGGTCTTTCTCCTTTTATGTCCTCGTTGTTGGCGTTGGTGGACCTGGTGGTGGGGATACTTTCATTATTACCCGGTTTCCTAGGTTGTAAAATAACTTTCCAAGTCTTTGATAGGTTGAGGGTCTCTTTTGTTCATTGTTCCTCCTTTTTCTATCTCCAGTGCTTCTCTGATAAGAAGTTCCTTAAGTTGTTGTGTGGTGCTGATTTGTTTTGAGTTATCGAAATCTATTGTATGACCTGTATGTACTTTATGTAGATAAATGGCGGATGAGATGGATTTATTTTTTAGTGTTCTTTTATGTTTATTCTTCTATTAATTTGGCCGATGTATACCTCATCACAATCTCTGCATGGTATAGAGTTAACTCCCTGATTTTCTAAAGAATTGTTATCTTTCGGGTTTCTGAGAATTTTTCCGATAGTTAAGTATGGTTTGTATGCCGTTCTAATTTTGTATTTCCTCAATGATCTTCCTATTTAATCCGTTACTCCTTTGATAAATGGTAAAATACTTGTGTACTTTTGTTCGTCTGTGCATATCGTGTTTCGCCCAGTGAGAGTGTCCCTTATAGCTGTTTTCATTGTGTTTTTGTTATATCCATTATTTTCAAGAGCGTTGGTTTTTGTAGATAACTCTTCTTCTCTGTGGCTGTCATCTGTGAGTGCTACCGATCTGCTTATGAGCGTTTTGACCACTGATTTTAATTGAGCTGGATGATGATGTGATGAGGCATGTAAGTATCTATTTGTGTGGGTTGTTTTTCTGTATACCGAGAACTGTAAATGTCCGCTTTGTGACTTTGTTAAGAGGATATCAATATATGGCAACTGTCTGTTTGATTCTTTTTTAATTGTGAATGTTATGTTCGCATGGATTGAATTCAGGTGAGCTGTGAACGCGCTTAGGGATTCTTCACCGCGGGGCCATATGGTAAAAATGTCGTCCACGTATCTCAGCCATATTTTGGGTTTCAGATGGAATTTTTGTTGTGCTTGTTTCTCGAAAATCGCCATAATTAAATTAGCAATAGCTGGTGATAAAGGAGACCTACATCTGAAATTAAGTAACATAATACACCCAGCACCGTGGATGCAAAATGAGAACGTTGCCTTTACCGAATCTGAAATACATTACAAAGAGAAGACGACCAATTTAGAAAACAAATTCGTAAAACTGACGGACCAACAGAATAAACATAGTCGTCCTGAACGCACAATCACAAAAAGTCACGAACCCAACGTGATTCGCAATACATCAAACTACCACCTGTCAGAAACAGAAAAATTAATATTGTCCAAAGGTTTCTATTTTGCAACTCCGAAAAACATCCCAATAGTAGCATTGGAAGATCCATCACTGCTCTACCGGCTAATGATGCAGAAACGATAAGGCACTTAACAACCCAAATTTTTAGAAACCACAAACTTCCTATCACTAACGTAAGCAGAGAAGAGAAACAGGTCATTAAACGATTAAGATCCAATCAATAAATTATAATACTACCTGCCGATAAAGGAAACGCTACAGTAATCATGAAAACAAAGGATTACGAAGATAAAATGGCAAAGATCCTGAATGACGAATGCTATAAAGAAACAAACACCGACCCTACCACCTACCTAGAAAAGGAAACAAAGAAACTGATAGAAAGCTCGTCAATTTGTTTGGAGATCAAAAAGGATCTGATTCCCAGAGAAACATCCTTCAGAATTCCCAAACTATATGGTTTGCCGATAATCCATAAAACCGACAGCCCGTTGAGACCCATTGTTAGCGGAGTCAATTCACAGACACACCGATATCTTACTAAATTATTACAGCCGGAAGTAAAAACAACGGAATCATATGTCAAAAATTCAAAATATTTCATAGAATTCACAGAAAATATCATTCTGGACCCTACAGATATCATTGCAAGTCTAGACATAGTGTCTTCATTTTCAAACGTTCCCAGGGAAGAGGCGTTAGAGGGACTCAAGGAAAATTTCCATTGTACTCCGTTCCGAACACTGCCTGCATTCTACATATTCTTCTTATAAACACAAACGTTACAAGCAATCATCGGGAGCACCCATGGGATCTCCTTCGTCACTATTGCTAATTTTTTTATGGCAAGTTTTGAGAAATAAGCTCAACAAAAATTCCATCTGAAACCCAAAATATGGCTGAGATACGTCGACGACATTTTTACCATACGGCCCCACGGTGAAGAATCCCTAAGCGCGTTCACAGCTCACCTGAATTCAATCCATCCGAACATAACATTCACAACTGAAAAAGAATCAAACAGACAGTTGCCATATATGGATATCCTCTCAACAAAGTCACAAAGCGGACATTTACAGTTCTCGGTATACAGAAAATCAACCTGCACAAATAAATACTTACATGACTCATCACACCATCATCTAGCTCAATTAAAATCAGTGGTCAAAATGCTCATAAGCAGATCGGTAGCACTCACAGATGACAGCCAAAGTGAAGAAGAGTTATCTACAATAACCAACGCTTTTGAAAATAATGGATATAACAAAAACACAATAAAAGCAGCTATAAGGGACACTCTCACTGGGCAAAACACGATATGCACAAAAGAACACAACTGTGGAGTAACATAAAATAGGAAGAACATTGAGGAAATACAAAATTAGAACGGCATACAAACCATACTTAACTATCAGAAAAATTCTCAGAAACTCGAAAGACAACATTCCTTTAGAAAATCAGGGAGTTTACTCTATACCATGCGGATATATACATCGGCCAAACTAATAGACGAATAAACATAAAAGAGCACTAAAAAATAAATCCATCTCATCCGCCATTTATCTACATAAATTACATACAGGTCATATAATAGATTTCGATAACTCAAAACAAATCAGCACCACACAACTTAAGAAACGTCTTATCAGAGAAGCAGTGGAAATTGAAAAAGGAGGAACAATGAACAAAAGAGACGAAACCCTCAACCTATCGAAGGCTTGGAAAGTTAATTTACCACCTAAGAAACCGGCATCATCAACAGATAATTATGAAAGCATTCCCACCACCAGGTCCACCGACGCCCACAACGAGGACATAAAAGGAGAACCACCGACAAACCGCTATCAGTTACGCTCGAGACATCGCCTACCGAACGCCTGAAGATGACAAGGGACAACTTGTCAAAACGTCACCAAAATCAAGATGGACCACGGAATAAAACCCGTAACACAAATCAAATATATATATATATATATATATATATATATATATATATATATATATATATATATATATATATATATATATATATATATATATATATATATATATATATATATATATATATATATATATATATATATATATATATATATATATATATATATATATATATATATATATATATATATATATATATATATATATATATATATATATATATATATATATAGATTGATCTTTGATATGACTTTTCAGGTTATCTGGCGCTCGATGATTGTGTATAGATGGTTGAGGTTTTTTTCCAATATGGAGTACAATACATTTTTGTATATTTAAAGGACTGTATTGCTTAAGCTTAAGTTTCACAAATTATAGTGAATAGAATATGGATCTGGATGTTGTTGGAAAGTCGTGCCATCACTGGCTGGTACCTTTAAATATACAAAAGTGTATTGTACTCCATATTGAAAAAACAACCTCAACCACCTAAACACAATCATCGAGCGCCAGATAACCCTGAAAAGTCATACCACAGATCTAGATATTATCGTGTCTGATGACCTAAGTTGAATCAGACAGATTCAGGCAGTCACCTCTAAAGCCCAAAAATGTTTCATCTGATGTAGAGATCATTTTACCACTGTGAGCCACTTGTGGTAGCAAAGATGTACATGACCTGTCTTCGCTCCATCCTCAATTTGGAGGACTAGTATCGCGCACGAGTCTGAGAAAGGACGCAGAACTTCTTAAGGGTATTCAACTCTGAGCGAACCGCATCCCTTATGGTAGAAACAGGCCAAGCTATGAAGACTGTCTAAGATGGATGGGGTCAGATACATTTGCGGATAGACGCACAAGAATCGACCTTATTGTGACGTGCAGAGCACTTCATGACCTTTTGGGATGTGATTTAACACACACATGTTTCCGCTAAATTCTAATAATTCAAGAGATCACAATTTCAATCGTCTCAAAGTAAAGTTCAGCACCACCTGCTTGCAAAAATTTTGGTCCAATAGAGTATTCACCGCATGTAATACTTTGCCTCTGGAAGTTGTAAATACCACTAGTGTACACCAATTCAAGAACATATACCACTCCTGAAAGAAAAGTGAAGCTTGCGTGAACTTCCCTTTTTTTTACATATTTCATCTTTCCAGTATTCTTATTCACTGTGTTCTATTTATTACTTTCGTACTAATTGACAACTGTTTCATTTAAATTTCAAAAATTCAAATTCATTTAAACGTATGTCTCAACAAGCCAGATTGCTAGACCAAAAACAATCAAAAGAGAAGATTCGTTCAGAGTACAGTCTGCGTCTGAAGACCGTCAATGTTGAACTCAAGGAATCTAGTCAAAGCAATTAACACCTACGCCATTCCAGTGTTACTTTGCTCATTTGCAACAATCAGATGGACTAAGACAGAACTGGATGATATTCAAAGGCAGACCCGAACGATGCAGACAAAGTACAACAATCACCATTCAAAATCGTCTGTGATAAAAACAGCTTTGAAGCGTAAAGAAGAAGTTCGCGGATTGATGGATGTTGTTAACTTACATATCGAACTGATCAAAAATCTCGGAGAATTCTTCTCTGCAAAATCTTGCATTTCTGACCTCCACAGAGCGGTATCGTTGACTAATAAGGGATATACACCTCTGCACCTTGCTACCAGGGATAACCTGCTGAATCTATCGTTCTTATTAGATACTGAAGAATAAGAGCAATGGTTAAAAAGGAACTGCATGGACGACATTATCATGAGATTAATCAACCACACATCGACAAAGACGCTTCCAACAAATGGTTGATGAAAGGAGAACTATTCGTGGAAACAGAAGGATTTTTTATGGCCATTCAAGACCAAGTTATCGCTACAAACAACTACAGAAAGATTTATAATTAAGAATAGAACATTACAAACAAATAAGCGCAGGAAAGGCCATACAAGATCGGCGACTATACAGCAGCTATATAGCTGCGAACGAATGGCCAATTCGGACTTCTGAATACCTTCCTGCCATTTTATGAGTATTAACTAAAGCCCGTATTGGAAAATGACTCTATCAGATTATACTACGATAGGCCTGTGATCACTGACAGAAAGGTGACGACTAATAGGTCGGACATAGTGGTGTATGATAAGAGAACCAGAACAGCAATGCTGGTAGATGTCGCCATAGCGAATAATAACAACGTGCTGAACAAGTTCCAGGAGAAAAAGTCCGAATACACAAACCATGCGATCAAGCATTTGGCACCTCGATCAAATAGATATCGTTCCTGTCATAATTTCTTCGACAGGGTTAAGACCCAAAAGTTTGTACGATAGTTTTGAGAAATTAGAATTGCATAAGAATACCTATATAGAAATGCAAAAAGTTGTAATTCTCAATACATGTCAAGTATATTGTGATCGAGCCTATTCCCTTTGATTGCTGAATCTGGGAAAGGTAAATTATATCCAGCTGATAGCTGAGATAGTGCACAAGGACTACGAATAGATCATGGATGAATGAAAGAAGACTTGACCAACAAATTCATTAAAAGAGTTAGACAACTGCTTCGTACAAATATTAACAGTAACAGTAAGAATATGTTTAAGGCAATCAACACTTATGCATGCTCAATCCTCAATTATTCCTTTGGAATAATTTTCTGGAGCAACGCCGATATCGATAGTCTACAACGAAAGGTGAGAACGCTACCGACGAAGGCACACAAAAGCCACCCAAGGAGCACTATCGATAGAACTACATTGCCGAGACATCAAGGAGGCAGACGACTAACCGATATCACGAAGCAGTTGGATCAGCAGATTTCGAACTCACGAAACTATTTCCAACATAAAGCGAATACTTCAATTCTCCATAGAACTATCTGCGAATAGACGACTCAACTACCTTACGTTAAAACGAACACGAACATAAGACTCGTTACAAGACCGATGATGAAAAGTTACATATGTGGAAGCAAAAACCGCTACACGGAAAACCGTTTAAACACTTCCAATGATAATGTCCACAACTAGAATTATATCGAAGAACTTACTAATAAACATCAAGAAACTGGGACTGAACGAACATTTGTACAAACCCATGCAGAAAGCGGCACTGTTGGCGGCAGCTAGAACCGTTAGGAAGTAACATAACAGCGCATCAACACCGGACTACGCCACCATGACCTGATGATCAGGAAAGGGTCACATCAGAGCTGAATCCTTTTGATATCGAAGATATGTGAGATTAGTGAATGTACCCCTTAGAGGAAGTGCGACACACCTTAGGGTGAATATCGGTGAAAATATTAATACCCAAGAAACAGATGAGAGAAGTGGGGACAAACGGAAATCATTCTGGTTAGTCATTGGTAGATTATGTTTGAGAGCTGATGAAATTTCTACAAATTCTAATGAATGTTATTTCTCGTTTTCATTACTTGAATGAAAAATTTGGGTTTTTGTGAAATTCACGAAATGATTTTCTTTCATACAATGCTCGTAGGCAGGTAGCTCATTCTGTTCTTAAATTTTTGAATACACGATTCTATCTGTTCGATATGAGCTCCCCCAGTATTTTAATCTTGATAGCGACGCCACTGTGAGGTTACTCATGAGATACAAGGAAGAGAAGAATGCGATCATAATTCATCGAGTACCTACAGTCGGCAAATTGCCAGGACCGGCTCCATAGCTTCGGGGCATATCTGGGTGCATTCTACCGCAAAGCGAAAATTAATAAAAAATGCCTGGGCTCATGTACCAATAAAACAAAATGAAAGGTTTCGTATCCGTTCCTCCATATAATAAAACTTAATGATATGAGAGAGTCTTAATAGTCTTCGAGGTTTTATGCATCTTTTTTGAGCAATCGACTGGTTGATAAAATGATGCTAAAATTTCAGAAAAATATTGATATTCTTCACGACGTTTTTTGAGTTACTGGATGCACATACATTCATGTAGTTTTCAATATACAGGGTGTTACATAATAGTATGTCACAACTTTAGGGGGTAAATCTACGTGCAATTTTAAGAAAAAAGTTCATATAAACATAGGTCCGCAAAAGCTTCGTTACGGAGCTACGGAGGTGTTGAAATTTTGGGAAAAAAATTGTTTTTTTTCAAGATTCCTCCAGTTTTTGAGATATTCAGCCCCATTTGGAATGCAAGCTATTTTTTACAGCCTCCATCACTAGACGTCTTACATTTCAACTAGAATCTATAAGGTATTTTCTTTTCCAGAGCCATGTCTTTTTTTGCTCTTTCAACCTTTCTTTTTGTCATCTTCGTTCAATTGAGAAACTTTTTGACACTTATAATTTTTTCGTATCTCCTATCGTTCTCGAGCAAAAAATTATAAAACGATTGTATGCATTCGCTGAATTGAAAGCACTTCTAATTAAAAAAATGACTAGTAGGCTTTGATTGTTTTCATTTATTTATTTTTTTTTGACAGTTGCTAAAGTTGAACAAGTGCCTGCCCGAATTGTTTATTAAATTAAAGATTAGTTTTAAGACTTTTGAAGTTATTGCAGTAAGAAAAAATGGCTGATAACCTTTACATGTACGGTCTGGCTGACGAAAACACAACAGAAGCTAGGCGATTATATCAGGTGCGCTTTCCAAATCGAGTAACGCCAGACAGGCGAACATTTTCAAATATCCACGGTAGGTTGAGGAAAACTGGTACTTTTACTGCAAATAATCATTTAAAAGGTGCAACTCAAACTATGAGAACTCCAGATATTGAGGAAGCAGTTTTGAATTGTATTGATTTGAATCCTCATGTAAGTACAAGAAAAATTGGAAATTAGTTGAATGGTTCAGATGTTCTAGTTTGGAGGATTCTCCACGACTTTTTATTATACCCGTTTCATATTCAACGCGTCCAAACTCTACTTCAGCGTAATTTTCCTTCAAGACTGAATTTCTGCCGACCGTTCTTATATGAAATCAGAGAAAATGTTCATTTTGATAGTGAAATAATGTTCACAGACGGAGCTAACTTTCCGAGAACTGCTATCACAAATTTTTCACAATAATCATTGAGCTGAGGAAAACCCCCATTTGATTGAAGAATCTCACCATCAACAACAATTCTCACTAAATGTCTGGGTCGGAATAATTGGAAATTATTTGATTGGGCCATTTTTTTGGCCTAACAAACTAAACGGTCCCGATTATCGGAAATTTCTTGAGGATGAGTTACCTTTATTGCTCGAGGATGTGCCACTTTTGGTAAGAAACATAATGTGGTTTATGCATGACGGGGCACCAGCACATTTTAGTGGAGAAGCTAGGGAATTCTTGAATAATACATTCAACAACCGATGGATAGATAGGTCGGGATGGGCCAGAACCATGGCCTCCTAGTTCCCCAGACTAAAATAGTTTAGACTTTTTCTTATGGGGATATCTCAAAAGTTTAGATTATACCACTCTACTGAACTCTGTACAAGAATTGAAAAATGGAATAATAACCTCTTGTGACACGATAAGAAATAACCCAGGAATATTTCAAAGAGTGCGTGATAATATGCGAAGAAGGACAGAGGCCTGTATTCTTGCAGGTGGAGGACACTTCTAGCAATTTATTTAGTTTTTAATTGTTCTTTTTTTTTAGTTTGATATTGAATACTAATAAGTTGAGTCTCAGAACACGAGCTATCAAAATAAAAGCAAATTTTTGGCATACCTATCGAGTATTTCAATTTTTTTCTTCAATTAGCAAATAACCTACAAATCAAATAATTTAAATTTAATAATTTTCCACTCGAAAACGGTTGGAGATACGAAAAATGTCAGGTGTCATAAAAGTTTCTAAATTGAACGAAGATGACAAAAATTGATTGTACGCTGATCAGTGGTGTACCTTAGAAAAGTTTGAAAGTGCAAAAGGAGACATGGCCTCGGAAAAGGAAACACCTTGCGAATTTCAGTTAAAATTTAGGACGTGCAATGAGGAGGCTGTAGAAAATATATTGCAATATTTAACACCCTATACCTCCTTAACGTAGCTTTTGCGGACCTATGTTTATAAAAACGTTTTTCCTTAAAATTGCACTTAGATTTACCCCCTCAAGTTGTGACATACTATTATGTAACACCCTGTACAATCTGTCAAAAATGTACCGTAAATTGCCTATTCAAAAAATCCGCCTAAAACGACTTTTTGTTCTTCCGTAAAATCGTCATTTAAGTTAGACAGAGGTAGGCAATGAACTTTCTGTGTCTTACCAATCAATTAGTACCCTTTTAAACGATTGTTTCAGCATGAAATGCAATACATTTCAAAATTGAATAGCTTAAAGGTCATTGAAGACATGATAGAATGAGTCGATTCCGATCACAAATTCATAAAACGCATTGTAACTGGTGATGAGACATGGGTTTATGAGTTTCACATGCAAACCAGTCAACAAGCTTCGGGATGGCGCGTTCAAATTGAACCGAAACCAAAAAAACCAGTGACAGATCGATTTCAAACTCCGTGCCAGTAACACACAGTAAACAGTTGTGTTATCTTAGCAACAAATAAAATGTTGACAATCGTTCTGAACAGATTTTTTATAGAATCAATTCCCAATACTTTTTTCACAGAATGTGTTTTGTCCTCTTCAAATTTGCTATATATATTTCAAATTATGTTAAATTTAATATTTCTTTCCTTTTCTACATGTTTGCCTTCACAATTGAGCGGAACTTTTTATTTATTTTCCTTTAATATTTCACTTTATTTCTATTAGCTTTCCGCACAATATACATTATTTTAGTCAAGGTTTGGGTTAGGTTTAGTTAGGTTCTGCTCTATAATATTAGGGAAAAAACTCATAGTTATTCAAAATTGCGAGTTTATTGGTTGTTACAAAACAAAAAAATAACATATGGTGTTAAACTTAACTAAGGAGTGACTTTGGACGTTGAAGCGTGGAACTGCATGTTCTCAGCATACTTTTTATAAGATGGTACGTAACCACTGAGTATTATTTCGCAAGCATGATGGCATATGATCCTCAGTTAATCGATTGCGATATTCTAACTTGAATATCTTCATTTCAGAAAATTCAGACTCGCACAAGTAAGTTGACCCAAACATTGCCGTCAGTTGAAGGGCGATTTGCCTTAGATTCGGATATTTATCTTGAGATATAAAACACCAGAAATTTGCTTTTTCAGTAGCTAATTTCTCAATGTTCTACATGAAAAAGGATAACTCATAAATATATTCGCCATGGGTCTGTCATATCGGTGGATTCGTCGAACTGTAAAGAAAAGTATCTACATTTCATGATATCATGTTTCAGTTCATCTGCCATGTCCTGACTCATGACTTAAATACGTCTTGTGACAGTCGGACGAGATAACTGAAGTTCTCTGATAGCAGACATGATTTCTGTTTTATTTTTAAAATCTTCAAATAAAGTCCCACCCGCTTCAATAAATGCTTCCTTCACAACCGATCGATCTTCGAATGGTTTGTTGTGATTCGCCAATATATGAGATATTTTAGATGAACATGGTATGTTCTTTTTTCAAACAAGATATCAAATCACGTACCTTTCGTTGCCTCAATTCACTCTGTGACGGAAAATCCTTTTCATAGTCTTTATGAACCGTTTTATGATGCCTCACTAAGTTACCACGCTTAGGTATTGCAAGTGACGCAAGGCAAATAAGACAAATGCACTTATCCTTCCCGTACAAAAGAAAAATTCTTCCTTCCAATAGTACGTTTTAGATTTTTTCGCTGTACTCATTTTGTACTATTTAATAATAAACTTTTCTTTAAGTACCGCGAGTTCCTTGGATAAAGCCGCCTATTGCCGCTAGCAGAGTGTTATTTTGTTACGTAATAAGTTTTCGTAGTCTAGTTACCTACTTATTAAAAAAATTTTTCTTCGCCAGATCTACTTAAAAAGCACTCGCAATCGATCGTTTGAGCACCCCTGAGGTAGACCATACGCTAAAGCATCTAGAGTTTATTTTTTTAATTCAGAAAGTCTCTGATTCTATTTGAATAGCAAATCGATTCTCAACAGTCACTTAACCAATGATCGAATCCTTTTATGACGGTACCAACACCAGAAACTGAAGTGGCAGAAAGTAAACACGTGCTTTATCAAGGGATGTCAGGCACATCTGTGAATATGTCTTGTGCAAATGAACTTAATCTTTATAATAGAAGTGGACGCTTGTTGACTGTCATTCCCCTTCAAAAGCTCTCCTAACTGCAACGAACTTTTCAGAGACGGCTTTAAAACTGACTTGTATGAAATCGGAAGAGATTTTTTCTATAAGCCAGATAACTTCAGTCTAGGCAAATTACAGGTGAAAATAACAAGACATTTATTTTTCAGCCAAATTTATTGTATCGCATTCAAAGTATGCCCCTTCAGAAATAATACAATTACGCCAACGAATAATCCAATTATCAAAACATTTCTCAGACGCTTTTTCCGGAATCGACAGTTCTCGACGCGAATTCTCCTTTATGTCTTCTATCGATTCAAAACGGTTATTTAAAATGGTAATTTGAGTTTTGGAAAGAGAGAAAATCTGCCGAAGTCATATCAGGTGAATACGTTGGTTGTTCGATGGTATTTGTTTGAGTTTCTTGCCAAAAATCCATTCACAATAGTAATACTTTTTATTTACCGTCTGATCTTCTGGCAAGAATTCTGAGTGCACAAAACTGTGATAATAAACCTTGACTCTTGATCGACTTTGAAGAAGTTTTTTTGGTTTCGGTTCAGGTGGAGGGCGCCATTCTAAAATTTGTTTTCTAGTTTGCATGTCAAACTCATTAATCCATGTCTCATCACCTGTTACAATGCAGCAACCTTCAAGCGATTCAATTTTTCGAGAAAATTTAAGCTTTTTGGAAGTAGCAACGCATTTCATGTATAAACATGCCAAGGGAAATCTAATACCAGTCAAATACTGAAATTTGAAAATTTAGTTCTATTGAGTTAATTAGACACCCTTAATATAAAATTGCAAATAGGAAAGCACATTGTCCTCGACAAAAACACCTTTTTCATTAAATTAAAATGAATTATGATCGTACTCAAATTTCAGAGAATTTTTTGGCGGAAAAGTGACATTTTATTTTCGAAAATCTTGATAAAAAAAATTACAGCTCAATGGAGGTCAATTTCAGATAGGTTAGAGATGCTTGAAAGATTTCCTTCAATAAAAAACTGGAAATAGTAGATCACTATCCATTTACTCTAACTTAAAAATTTGAAATTGATGGATAAACCCGTTCATCAAATATTTCTAATGGACCCTTTAGCGCGGATATCCTGTATAGGGCAGTGTTAAGTTGCAAACTACGACAGACGACAGCCACTGAGCTATCGCAAAAGGAAAAAAAGATCCAGCACATTCTGTTTGAATGTGAATTTTAAATCATCATTACTATCAAGGTATATACGATCGGAGAGAAACATTCAACCCTAGGTCACTAGCAGAAATGCTATCTGTTCAATAGTGCTACTTTCTTTGATGAATTTGGGAGCTGAAAATCTAGCCGCTTGCAGAAATGAGGTATTTTACAACGAACCCAGTGGGGTCTGGTTCCAGTGGCATATTAATAATAATAATATTTATTTTGCGTTGTAATTACAACGAAGTTAATAGAAAATAGTATACAACAATATAAACAATGATCACAGATACGTCGAAGATGGATAATATAAAATATGTCTCAACATATTTATCAACACAAATACACAACACGAACACTCATCAAGCTAGGGCATCATTGAGATATAATATATATTTCTAAGATAGGACACCCTTCAAACATTACTAATATGCCATTTTTATGAAGTCTCTGAATAAATCCTCTTCGATTGCTGTAGTTATGGGGAATCACTCATATATTGGCAGTTTGCCATCTTTGCCTGAATCTTTAACTGTTACAGAATCCCTTAATGAACCACCCTGTTCAATTTCAAGTATTTTGGAAGATCACCCATATGTTGAACCAATTCAAGAACTAAGTAGTCAAGATGATGAACTGAGATGATGGAAATGAAATATCAAACGATTTTAGTGGCGATAATCCTTTAACCCTTTCGTCTGCAAATGTTATTTACCAAAACTCAAACTGGATTCGAACTAAGGGTATTCTTCGTTCAGCTGATCTGACAAAAAAAACATTATCTCCTTCAGAAGAAATTATGAATAGAGTTCATTGTGTATTTTGTGATATATTCATTGTTAATATTCATTCAATTTTCTGAGTCCTTTTTACTCAGAGTATATATTGTTGTCTTTTTTGTTACAATAGGCTTTTTACACCCTGCTTACACTTAAGGCTCTGCGGGCGGAACCTTATATATTTGGTTTATATTTCTACTAGCAGGCGGGCAGATCTACCTTGTATATCAAACGCCTAGCCGGGCAGATCTACCTTGTATATCGAAAGCCTAGCCGGGCAGATCTACCTTGTATATCAAACGCCTAGCCGGGCAGATCTACCTTGAATATCAAACGCCTAGCCGGCAGATCTACCTTGTATATCAAACGCCTAGACGGGCAGATCTACCTTGCACCCAAAACGCCTAGGCGGGCAGATCTACCTTGTATATCAAACGCCTAGGCGGGCAGATCTACCTTGTATATTAAACGCCTAGGCGGAAAGATCTATCTTGTATATCAAACGCCTAGGCGGGCAGATCTCCCTTGCAATTTAAACGCCTAGGCAGGCAGTTGTACCTCTCATCCCCAATCGCCTACGGGCCCAGAATACCTCGCGCATAAACTCCCTGAACTATCTTACGCCTTCAAACGTCCAGAACTATCTTGCGTCCGAACATCCACACGACGCAAACCACATTGCACCCAGAACTATCTTGTTATAAACGCTCAAGCGCCCCAAACTGTCTTGCGCCTAAAACTAGGACCCTTAGAACCACCCTGCGCCTCGATCGGTCAGACCCTCCGAACGTCCAGACGCCTTGAACACCTAGTGCCCAATACCAACCTTGCGCTTCAAACAACTGGGCACTCCGATTCTCCCGGCGTCAGAGTTCCTAGAATTCTCAAACGACTAAGCTCCTTGAACGTTCCATCATCCATCGTCTTGAATTACCTAGCAACTAAAAATGCTGTCGTCAACTTGGCGCCTGAAATGCTCAGAAAAATACAGGCACGGTGGGCGTCTAGACGACCGAAAAAGTTCATTTGGCACTCAAAATAATATTATGAATATATATATATATATATATATATATATATATATATATATATATATATATATATATATATATATATATATATATATATATATATATATATTATACCTAATTTCAATTTATATCTTGTATGTAATATAACATATAGCTGTTTGTGTTTGTATGTAGATGTGTTCAAATGCATAAATTTATGCAATTTCAATGTGTTCAATATCACAAATTAACTTATAAAATCATAAATACACTCAGAGTAGGGTGTGTGTGTGATGGGTGCTTTTATAGATTTTAATTTTATATACTACGCGATGGCTTTCTTCAAAGGGCTTTGGAATTATACCCGTCTAAAATATTGTGTGTTTCTTGGCACAATTTCAAAAACTTTTACACGAACTTATTTGTAAACTCAATCGTGTAAAATGTCTTTAATAAGAAATATTGAGATTTTTTTTGTTATCTCTTCAAATAATTCGAAACGAAAACTTTAAAATAGAATAGACCGACGCAACACATTATCATCTTTACAGTTACAACAGGCTTTTTACACCCTGCTTACACTTAAGGCTCTGCGGGCGGAACCTTATATATTTGGTTTATATTTCTACTATGAATCTATCGATTGAACCCATCAGGAATATTAATGCAACCCTAGTTTTCAAGATTAGTAATGAAGTTGCCTATTTTTACCATGTTCAACAACTTTAAGTGATCTCAAATTCATTTAAATAAAAACTTCTTGAGACAGTTACTACTGCGTTTTTTCTATTTTCAGAACAGTATGGGGTAACTTCCATGAAGATAGCAGTAAATACAGTTTACCCCCAACGGCAGACCAATGGTAGCAATGGAGGACCAATATTAGTGGCTGACAAAAATATTCCAGAATTCCTTTTTTATTTTATGTTAAAATGTTCCTGTTTTCTGAGTTATGTGATTTATATTTTTGATTTACATATGTTAAGAATTTATTTTATTCTCGGAAATGTTTTGCTACAATTTTTGTATATATGGTTTTTTCCCTAGACATCTCTAAAGCCTTCGATAGGGTTTGGCATGCAGCCTTGTTGAATAAACTTGCTGCATATGGGTTTCCCGAATAAGTGCGGGGTTGGATAAGTAGATTTCTTTCAAATAGATCAATACAAGTTGTGGTCGACGGTATAACATTGTTTCCAGTTGCAAGCAGGAGTACCTCAGGGATTCGTTCTTTAGCCAACCTTGTTTCTGTTGCAGATAAACGATCTGTAACAGTCCGATTTGTTGAATTAATCATTTATATCTTTTAAACTCAGTTTTCATAATTTTATTAATAATTCAATCTCATTTCATCAGGCTTAATATTCAAACAGTTTGAAATTCGAAACAAGAATCTACAGGTGATGATACCCAATGAAAATTATAGTTATATCCGTAAGGTGTCGCTGGTATTGATCTTGGTTGTTCACCAGTTAATTGTGAAGTCAGTATTCGAAAGAAGATCGTTTTCTCGTTTCTGTGGAAGAACGGAAAGCAGTGCTCATTCTATGTTTCGTTTCCACTTCATTGTTGAGAAGAGAATAATTTCGCTTTTTATTATTATTATTTTTTTTGAAAATCAATAGTTTTTCATAGAACCGAGTCTATATAAGTTCAGAATTCATTAGATTCGCTCTCTTTCCATGTAGAAATCTTCGGAATCGTTTGTAATTTTATTGGTGCTGTGTTGTAGCGATTGGAGTGAATAATTTTCAGTAATAGAAATTAAGTATTCTTTTTGAATTGTGCAGGCCGTTACTTGATGTAGATGTTAGTTTTTAATTTTACCAAACCCTCAACCACCTCAACTGTATTCACCCATTAAATTGCATAAAGTAAATAACCCCGTTAGACCAGTCGTATCTTACGTTACAGCCCCACCCGTGAAATTGTCGCACTACCTTATAGATATCATTAAAATTATTGTTCATTCAAATCAAAATTTTCTATAAAAATGCTTTCGAATTGATAAATAACATAAAAAACGTTAACCTACCACCTAACGCAAAACTTATTTCGTTTGATGTTGAGAATATACACCCAAGTGTTCCTCCAGGTGATGTCAAAATATTAATCGAAAACATGTTGAATTCGAATCATGTTAACCACATAATTAAAACAGAAATATTGAATCTGTTGGACGTTTGTATTGAACAAAATTATTTTTCTTTCAACAACATCTATTACAGTAGTGAAAATGGTTTGATCATGGAAATCCTTGAGTCCACTTTTAGCAGAGATTTTATGAATAATATTGAACAGAAAATTCATACACATCCACTCATTTTCAAATTTCTTTATTGGTATAGATATGTTGACGACATCTTAGTATGTTTCATTGGAACTACTCGTCAATTAGACTTATTTCTTAATTTCATTAATTCCATCCATTTGAACATTAAATTCACGATAGAAATTGAACAGAACGATTCCATTAATTTTTGGACTTGAAAATCACTAAACGAAATAATAATCATGTTTTTCGGTCTTTCGTAAACCAACACATACTGATACAATTATACATAACTACTCATTACATCCAATTCAACACAGAGTTGCAGCTTTAAACAGCATGGTACATCGGTTACTCAATTTACCTTTATCAGTAGAAGATTATAATGAAGAGTTAAACATCATCAAACAGATTAATAATTCATATAATCCGGAAATGATAGATCTAATCATTCGTAAAAAACTGTATCACAAAGCAAAAATGAAGTATATCCTATTCATAAAGACTATAAAATAATCAACAGTTTAACATTCTGCGGTTCTGCAAGTACAAATATTAAATCCTTTCTCGTCAAACAAAATCTTAATATAACTTTCAAAACTTCTAATAACTTAGGTAAACATATTAAAAATAATAAATCTCCTATTGAAAAATCAAGTAAATCAGGAATCTATAAACTCAATTGAGGTTCTTGTGATAAATTTTATATCGGTAGGACCTATAGGAGTTTTGGTATAAGAACATCTGAACATAAACGTAGCTTAGATAAAAATAAATCTGATTCAAATTATTCAAAACACTTAATGAAAGAAAACCATTCATTCAATAAAAACTCTGACATATTACATATAAAATCAAAAAGTTTAAAATTAGATCTCCTAGAAGCATTAGAAATAAATAGATACAAACATTCGGACAAGCTTTTGAATGAGCAGGTAGATGTGAATTATTCACCCCTACTTAACTTGTTTAATTAGTGTTTAATTACCTTTCATACTAACTGTACAATGGCCCGGTGTGGGTTTTTCCTGTAATTCATCCAACTTGTTCTACGATACCATACTCTTCATTCTGTTTGTCATTCTTGTCAGCGAAACGTCGTCGAATTTTTTCAAATAAAGTGTAGATTAAAGTAAAACGTTGTGTTTTATTATTTCATTTAAGTATTCTTTGTTTTTCTGGATAAATTCCAATCGTCTGAGGCGTTATAAGTAGTCGGTAATTTTGCCGGATTTCCTCGACAACCAATTCAATTAGAGAGTGGAAAGATTTCGAATTTTCTTTTGGTTATATTAACCTAGATCGATATCTGCTATTCCAAGGATTTTTTTTTCACCGTCAAGATATTCTACGAGTTTTCATCTTTATGCCAAACCTTGATATTTCACGTCTTTAGGGAACTAGTCTTGCCACCTAAGGCAGTCACCTTGCGAACCATATTCAGCCAATCAAGTAACCTGTTAGCTGTAAGATACAGGAATGCCAGAAAACTGATGTAAAACACCAAATCCAACCATCGTGGGAATTAATCTCATTCCTAAGAAGCTAAGTGTTCTCTTTATGATCAAATTCTTCTCTTCTATCTTCGTTAATTGTTGACTGAGCTCTATCATTGAGTTTCGATGTGTTGAAAAGTTCAGATTGTTTTGAATTGAGAATTTGTACTATGTAATTTGAATTCAACTCATCTAAGACTCCTTTTATTGTAATTGGTTAAACTTTTTTGTTAAGTGTTTTTGTATTAGTTACCTTGATTATAGTTAGAAATGTATTAATCAGTTACTGTGATTTTGATATTTATCTTGTAGTAAAGCTAGTTGAATGAAGTGCTAGGCTATATCTAGGACCTAGGTTCTAGACGAAGATCTCACACACTGAGATAAAGGGACTCTGATCTAGCTAGGCATAGGTAATTAATAGATAGTGTAATTTTGTTTCAACTAGTCTTGCTGTAATTTTATCTCATTAAACTTCATTATTTAAATTTCTTAGTTCCAGTAGAATTGAAATATTTCTCCAATTTAAGATATTCTAGAAACAAAACCATAACAGATCTTCTGTCGTCTACAGAGAACAAGATCTTCGGTTTTGCAGACGATTGTACCCTGGTTTCGTCTTTTAGTAGTCTGAGGCCGATTACAGCTGCGGAATCTCAGCGTCAGAGATGTCAACATCTCAACGATCTCAAACGAGTGTGGTTCAGTTGAACCTGTTGAGCTACAACGCGAGCAAGACGCAAGCAACTACGTTTTCTAGAAAGGTCCCCGCTGGAGAACATTCTCTAATGATGCAAGACCAACAAATTGAATCCAAAGATCCGTAACTCATTATTTCCTCAATTCTATTCAACCAGAAATAATCTGCATCGATTAGACTAGTTCAAATACCCCATTTCAGTCAAGTTAAATTCGATCGTGGGAAAACTAGAATTCAAAGAGGGCGCCTTTTGGTTTAGTTATTCATAATGGCACGCGTAGCGCTAGTTTCTATGCAGAGTTGGCCATATTGTTTTCTATGCGGAGACACTGAGTTTTTATTCCTCATTAGGGTTTGTTCTGTGGTGTATATAGGTACTGTACTAGATTCATTATTGTACCTACTCAAAAAATAATTAACACTGGAAAGAATATACCAGAGCAAATGAAAATTTATGAAACTATGACTACTGTTTTTCAGATTGGGAAGAGGTTGCCATTTACTGACTTGAGAACGATTAAACCATCAATGGTTAATAATTAGTGTAACTATTAGAGTACCCCATGACAATATATCCATTTCATGCGCCAGTAGAATTTTTGATCAATACACTGTACTGAGGACATTATAGTTTCTAACCTCAAAAAATAGCTTGAAAGCAAATATTTCAAAGTATATGAAACAAACGTTCCTTATGTACCACACGAGAAGCTCCTTAACCAACCCTGGTAATTCCACATTTCCAATTATAGAACCTTTTATGTTTTCATCATGAAGTGGAAGCGGGAGCGAAAAGGCAATGCTTTCTTGAACGAATACACTAAGTCCAATACTGTGTTCATGTCGATGAGTGGTGTATGAGGGATCCCCTTTCTAGAATGAATGGCTTATTGTATGTTACCCTTCGTTAAAATTGGCCACGGACAATTTTTTGTTGGTAGTTTCGAAACAGGGGATGTGTGGAAATTTTTTATGTTCTGAGAGTTGAAAGGGACTAATGGAACAAAAAAAAAGGAAAAGTAGAATAAACTGGAATGAAAACAGTCGTATGAAAACGGAAAATACGAAACCAACCCTGATTTACAAGTTCGTTGAAGTTGTGGAGTCATATTCATAATATTTTGCCGTTAGGATTCATGAGAAATCTCTCGGATATGCAAATTTTGAATTTAAAATTTTGTGATATGCTTATTTAATCAATGTCATCCTTGTTCTAACTGTCAACACTGTTCTATCTGTCACCCTTCATCTCTTTAAAATTTTTTGTGTAGTTGTAAAATCGTTCGATTTAGATTGTGAAAAATATATTAAATTTGATTGAGGAGGTCGTTACTTGATAACAATCGATATACATAGTTTTAATGAAATATACATAGACTCATTAATATCGCAATGTAACATAATAATTTCATGAAAGAGTAAAATATAATTAAACAAATAGCAGTCAATAACGGTTACAGTCCTAGGATGATGTTGAGAACATGATTTCACGCAAAAAATTTCAAAACCAATCGTGGAAGTATTTCAAAGTATGAAAAGTTGTAACACAAAATATAACATCTTAATTTATATTGGTAATCCTAGTCTGAAATTAAAATCATTCCTTTCGCATTATAATTTCAATTAGCATTCCGAAATGATAATTCTTTATGCCGACATATCAAAAACTGCAAATCTGAAATTGATGAAGGTAATGAATCCGGTATTTATAACTGTCTTGCGGAGATTGTAATAAAATTTATATTGATAGAATTTTCAGAAATTTCAAAGTTAGATTATCCGAGCACAAACGTAGTTTTAATTATCATAAATCAGATTCCCATTATTCTAATCACTTACTAGAAGAGAACCATAACTTCAATGATAATTTCAAAATTGTACACAATGAAAATAATAGAGAAAAACTCAATCTATGGGAAAATTTAGAGATTAACAACGAAAAGAATTCAGGTAGGTTACTTAATAGTCAATTAGATCTAAATCCTTCCCATTACTCAATCTTTTCAATTCATGAAGTAAGCAACTCCGATGGGTTTTCCACCATACCCTTTGTACTTGTAGCTAATGTAATAATAAGTAGGAAATAAGAATATTATATAAGGAATAACTCTGTTCATTAGTTTGTATCTATCTGATGAGGCCACAGCGTGGTGAAACCGGTCATAGTTATGTTAATATAGTGAAAATCTAAATAGCATAGTTTTATTTCATTGAAAATAAATATATTAAATTTTCTTAGGGTATATATTACTCTAAACTTCAAAAAAAACAGGTTGATAATAGGAAACTAAACAATGTACACTCGGAGGCAAAATTAGCGAAGCGAATTCGAAGTCCGATATTTTTCCTAATTCTCAACCGATTTAGATGATTTGTTCGGTTATACATCAACTCTTCTGCTTTGTAGAAATTATAAGAGAAAACAAAAAAAATTTGAAAAAAAATTTATACGGGGGCACAACTTTTTTTTTTGTCAAAAATTCGTAACACCCTGTGGAATTTCGTGGTCCGAGTTGAAACATACAATATCATGGTCTGTCAAGACACATCTTCCTACAGTAACGCCTTTCTTGTTTTATGCATTTATCTCTATTTTTATAAGAGATATCCAATTTGAAGCGAAAAGTCACAAATTTCAAGAATTTATTTTAATCTTGCGTAGGTGCATCGGAGGTTAGCCAAAAATAAAATCAAAATTAGAGAAGCGAAAATCTAACGAAATGAAAATTTTGAAATTCACTGGCCAATTTCACGCTCCGGGAGAACTCGAAGTACACTGGAAAAATCGTTGATTTTGCACATTTATTTTTGAATTTTTTGTGTGACACTCTATAATAATTATCATTCCTGTCCAAAATTCAGAGCAGGTGTGTATCCTGATGATACACTCGTGAAATGAAATGAACATGTTGAGAAAAATGTTCATGATGACCCACAAAAAAAAAATTTGATTTTAGTAGCGAGTATGACCCCCCCGAGTTTTATTACAGCGTGAATACGATTTCGCATACTCCCAATGATGTTGTCTATCATCTGTTGAGGTATGTTGTCCCACTCTTCCACCAAAGCCAATGTCAGCTCTTCAACGTTGCCTGGATTCCGTTGTCGAACCCTTCTTCCAAGAATGTCCCAAACGTGTTCGATCGGGTTTAAATCCGGTGTCCGCGACGGCCAGTCCATTCGTGTGATCCCAACTTCATTGAGATATTCTATCACTATGCGCGCAGTATGAGGGCGCGCTTTATCGTGCATAAAAAGGATATTTTCCCCTATGTAAGGAGCAAAAGGCACAACATGGGGCTCCAAGATTTCTGTTATATACCGATGGGCATTAAGTGATCCATTGCCAATAATCTCCAGTTCTATTCGTACTCCCAAGCATACGCCACTCCATATCATAACTGACCCTCCACTCAGTGGAGGTGCTTAGTTCCTGCGAAGTTCGCTTGATTGTACCATCCCCCTCGATGCCTCCATATTCTACCTCTACCATCCACAAAATTCAGACAATATCGGCTCTCATCACTAAATAAAACTCGTCTCCACTGATTGATTGTCCATGCTACATGCTCCTTAGCGAATGCCAATCTTGCTACCCGATGGGCTCTATCGAGTCTTGGTGCTCTTGCTTGCGCGTATGATCTCAGACCAACTTCATTTAATCGTCTTCTGACTGTCCTCACACTGACGTTAATGTTATCCACTGCTTGTAAAAGGTTACGTGCCTGAACAGCAGTAAGACGAGCATTTCTTATGGTTTGATTGACGATGAAACGGTCAGGTATAGCGCGGGTTGCCCGATTTCTTCCTTGTCCTCGCCTCCTCACGTACAATCCAGTTTCCCTGTAACGTCGGTAGATTCGATGGATAACCGACGTCGAGACACCCAACATGGTACCGACTGAGCGGTAGGTGCGCCCTTCCTCGATCAATGTAACTGCCCTTGCTACTGAGGTTGGTGGTAAATCTCTCATTCTGAATGAAAAATACCGTTTCGAATCGTAAACAGTAAAAGAATCACAAAACACCGCAACCGATCGAATTTGTATCAAATCAAAGAATGGAAAACTCTCATTCTTTAAATAAGTGCAAATGTGGTCATATACAAAAAAACGTGTGTTGTATTTCATATTTTATGAAAAACGGTAAGCACATGTGTAAATGAAAAGTTTTATCAATGGTCCCAGAATTCGGTTGTGTATTTTAATACCTACCGACTGTTATCTCCTATGAATTCCTAATTTTCACCAAATTAACCAAATTGTCATCAATAACTAATGCAATACGAACATAAAAATCGCAAACGACAATTTCGACACGCCTGAGTGATAATAACAAAATTCCAAATTGATAGACGAATTTTAATGACAATTTCTTGATTCAATGGAATTTCTCCAAAATGGTGATTTTCCACTTGAAATTAAATATATTTTGCAAAAATAGAGACAAACGCATGAAACAAGAAGGGCGTTATTGTAGGAAGATGTGTCTTGACAGACCATGATATTGTACGTTTCAACTCGGACCACGAAATTCCACAGGGTGTTACGAATTTTTGACAAAAAAAACACTTTTAGTTTTGCCCCCGTATAAAATTTTTTCAAATTATTTTTGTTTTCTCTTATAATTTCTACAAAGCAGAAGAGTTGATCTATTAACTTGCCGAACAAATCATCTAAATCGGTTGAGAATTAGGAAAAATATCGAACTTCGAATTTGGTTAAATTTTCGAGTGTTCCGCTAATTTTTCCTCCGAGTGTATTGTACTATCACAAGAGATTTATTGAATATCATGGTTGGAATTTTGGTCTCTCGACCATCTTCAAATGCGAGGTATGTTTGTAACCAAAGATTTGAATTTCTCATTTATATTAATAATGTTTAGATGCTAAATACATGATAAACTCCCTTTATTTCAGGTTTTTTCGTTTGTGGAGGCTGAAATACAGCATCACGAGAAGAAAAAACACAGAGGTGTTAAAAGTTGAGAAAGAAATAATAGTCTTTAACTTTAACTTACAGAACATCGTCGTCCTCCACTTTGTTGCTATCCACTGCTACACTATGTCTGAGAGATGGTTGTTTGATGATTCGATTCTTCTCGAAATTATCTGCAAGTTGGAGAAATTTTGTTGAACGATTGTCGCAACAGGAGGTGAAAATTCGTGTTCGCAAAACAAAGTATTTTGTTTGTAAGTACTTATTCTTATGCTCCTGAAAGGTCGCATTCGCATATTTCAATAACTAGGAGATCCATTTCCATCTAGAATAAAACTGCTTCAGGAAATGGAATGACCAAACAGTTACATATCAACATTCTTAATGACCAGACAATAATGAAGTTGAAACAACTGGGTGATTATCACGACGATATGTCATTATTCATATTGTCCTGATTAATCACTAGGTCCAATGACATGTAAGAAATATATTCGTGGTAATATGAAGGAATCTAGATGAACTTATTTTTCTCTTTTCATTGTGCTTACAAAAGATACCTGGGTCCAAAAATGATTTTCAGTCATTCTTTGAAATATGCGACATGTTCTTCAAGCGTAATGAATTTAAATGAAAGTGCATGGGCAGATCTTAGATGTTTATAAGATAAGACACATTTTACCTTGAACTCTCTAATATAGCTTGTATCTAAAGCAGGGCTTCTCAAACTTGAACTGCTGCTACCTCAATATTTTTGGACTACTTACGATTGACTCTGAGAGGCTACAACTATGTGTGATGCAGGGTTGTCATACATACACTATACAACCTACTTACCTATCTACCTAGGTAGGGTGTACCGTAGCATATACAGATATTAGCTTTCCACACAATATACATTATTTTAGTCAAGGTTTGGGTTAGATTAATTTATATTAAGATATAATCTGCACTAACTCAGTTTCAATAGAACATGAGTTCATATTTAACTGACTTGCTATTTCAGTAGCTAATTACTCAATGTTTTTACATAAATGATGCTATATTTGCCAATATACTGCAATCATAAAAACGCATTTCGAATTGTCCCAAAATATTTGATAATTCAGCCTCATACGTATCATAATTCAACTGAGGAATCCTTGCTTTCAAAGAGAAAAAATGTTTCATATCCTTTCTTTTCAGTTGATCTATGATAAGTTGCAATTCACTCTTGAATGCGTTTGCTGCGCTAATCATCTCAATAATAGTTTTTCCTTTAACTTGAAGCTCCAAGTTGATGGCGTTTAAGTCCATTATGATATCAGTCAAAAATTTTCCGCGACTCAACCACCTGACGTTTGTGTGAAGAACTAAATCAGTGTATTCAGCTGACTCGCTGTTTTTCAACTGCAACTTAAAGAGCCGTCGTTGCAAGCTACGTGAACGGATGGGATTCATAATTTTTGCTGCAATGCCCATGATATCCTCCACGTTTAAAACTTTTGAACACAAAACTTGTTGATGTATAATGCAATGGAATGAAAAAAATGAAACGAAATCTTCATTAGCTCGACATAATGCCACAAAACCGTTTTTGTTTCCAGTCATTGGTGGTGCTCCATCGGTTGTTTTGCACACTAATGTTTCAGTTTATCTACCATGTCCTGACTCATGACTTTAATACGCCTTAAGACAGTCGGATGAGATAACTGAAGTTCTCTAATCATCATCATCATCATCTGTCAACCATCCTAGTCTACTGCTGAACATAGGTCTTCCTCAACGATCTCCATTCCTCGCGATTTTGAGCCGGATTTATCCAGTTCGTACACACTCGCTTGACATCGTCTTTCCAACGAGCTGGTGGACTTCCTCTACTTCTGTGGGCTTCATCTCTGGGACGCCACTCCAAAAGACGCTTTGTCCATCTACCGTCCGTGGTTCTTGCTAGATGACCGGCCCAGTTCCACTTTAAATTAGCAACTCTCTCGAGAGCATCCCGGACTCTAGTTCGTTGGCGTATGATATGGTTGGGAATTCTGTCCCGTAGTGTTATGCCTAACATAGCTCTCTCCATCTTACGCTGAGCAACATATATTTCATTAGCTGATTTCTCTGTTAGGGTCAGGGTTTCTGCACCGTACGTCAAAACTGGTAAAACGCATTGATTGTATACTTTACGTTTCAAACAAATCGGTATCTCTGATTTGAACAGATCTCTCAGTTTTCCAAATGCAGCCCATGTCAGCCTTATTCGCCTTCCTATTTCTGTTGTTTGGTTGTCCCTGCCTATAGTTATCTCATGCCCCAGATATTTGTATGACGTTACTTGTTCAACAATTTCACCATCGATGGAAACTGGTTGGCTTGGTACTAAGTTGGTCATCATCTTAGTTTTCGACATATTTATCTTCAATCTGATTTTACTGGATTCCTTAGACAACTGCAAGAGCATCTCATTTGCATCATCTAATCTGTTTGCTATAATGACGATGTCGTCGGCGAAACGAAGATGACTTAATCGCTCACCATCCACATTTACTCCCCTCTGATCCCATTCCAATTGCTTGAACATATATTGCAATAGGTTTGTGAACAACTTCGGGGAAATAGTATCACCCTGCCTTACTCCACGTCCGATCCTAAATTTTTCTGTAGAATTGTGAAGGCACACTTGTGAAGTGGCATGCTCATATATATATTTAATGATGGCAGTGTATCTATGATCTATTCTACAGTCAGCCAACGCTTTAAGCATAATCGCCTGTATCACGGTATCGAAGGCTTTCTCGTAATCCACGAATATGAGAACCAGAGGCAAGTTGTATTCTATGCTCTTTTCAATCAAAGTCTTGAGAGTTTGGAGATGATCACTAACGCCAAATGTTGCCCGAAATCCGGCCTGCTCTCGAGGTTGGTAGGTGTCCAGTTTGTTTGTGAGGCGCTTTGTTATTATTTTGGTGCAGAGTTTGTATAAGTGCGATAGAAGGCTTATAGGTCTATAGTGGTGAACCTTGCTGCTTACCAACGAGGCTCTGGCGTCCGAGTAACGGCGGAATAACCGTTCAAACAGAAATAGAGGAAATGCTTTTTCAAAGACCCCTATCAACTCTCAGTGGCCAGCGTGATAGGTATCGGCCAAAAACTCCTCAACTATGAAACACAAAACTCAAACAGGGCCCTCAGTCCCCGGCGGGTTTCCTTACCCCGACAACGGTAGCTGTCGGAAAAGTAGGACACCAGAGGGTGCTAAGAATCACCGGGTTGGACCAGGCTACCAGAAAAGACGAACCTTATATATTGCCACTTATAACGCAAGAACATTACTAGCAGATTGTAAAATCGATGAGCTGGAAGAAGAATTGGATCGCATACACTGGGACGATCTGGGCCTTAGTGAAGTGAGAAGAAAGGGCGAGAGTTTGATCACTTTAAGGTCCGGAAATCTACTTTATTGAAAGGGCGAAGATAATATATCTCTCGGTGGAGTCGGCTTCATTATTAATTAACGTTTGGTGAAGAATGTTGTGAAAATCGAAAGCCTGAGTACTAGAGTATGCTATGTCATCCTGAGGCTGAGCGAAAGGTACAACATGAAGATAATTCAAGTATACGCGTCTACCAGTGCTCACGCAGATGAGCTGGTTGAAGAGATGAACGAAGATATTCGCCTCGCTATGAAGAGGACTCCAGCCTATTACAATTTTGTGGTTGGAGATTTCAATTCTAAGCTCGGTATGAAAGAAAATGACACCGAAGCATCCTTAGGGTGCCATGGAATTGGGGAACGGAAGATGGACATGGTCGAGCCCTGATGGTAACACCAAAAATGAAATTGAGTTCATTATAGCTGACAAAAAGGAAGTTATTAAGGATGTTTCGGTCCTTAACAAATTTTCAACTGGAATGACCACAGAATGGTGAGGGCTAAATGTATGATCAATTTAAAACGTGAAAGGAACAAACTCGTAATGACAGGAGGGGTTAAAAATAACAAATGGGCACAGGTATCTGATGAAGCGGCATTTCGTGAAACTTTGAGTGAGAAGCTTTTGTGCAATGAAAACATGAATATCGATCAGCACAACGACAACATTACAACATCAATAAAACAAGCTATGGACAAACATTGAAGCACTTTGAACAGGAAACAGGAAAGAATCAGTGAGACAACGAAACGCATGATGAAGACCAGAAGAGAACTATTAAGCAAGGACACAGCAGACAAGAACTGAAAATACTTAACCGCGAGATATCTCGCCAACTTAGGAAGGACTCTCGACAGCACAATAAAAGCTTGGCAGTTCAAACTATTGAACAAAATAGAAGCATGAAGGTACTACGACGGACGACTTCATTGGGAAAACGTAACATTCACAAACTAATGGATCCATATGGTTCAATTATAACAAATAGAGCCGAAATAGTGAAGGTTGTCGAGGACTTTTACTCCAATTCGTATCGAAGCCTGAATCGCGAGAACGAGGAAGACAATCGCATACCTCATGTTATGAGTCAGGGTTCGGAGGACCTCCCAGAAATAACAGCTGATGAGGTCCGAAAGGCACTATCAGATATGAAAAACAACAAAGCTCCAGGGGAAGATGGAGTAGAAATAACGAAACTTTTCAATAAATGTTTAGCTGAAGCAAAAGTACCAGAGTCTTGGCATAATGCTATAATAATAATTATGTACAAGAAAGGAGACCCCACAAAAAAAACTAAGTTCTCTAATAGCAGACATGATTTCTGTTTTATATTTAAAATCTCCAAATAAAGTCTCACCCGCTTTACTAAATGCTTCCTTCACAACCGATCCATTTTCGAATGGTTTCTTGTGTTTCGCCAATATCTGAGATATTTTAAATGACGCTATCGTAGCAGCTTTTGATTGTTTGGCTGATATCAGATATCAAATCACGTACTTTTCGTTTTCTTAATTCAGTTTGTGGCGACAAATCCTTTTCATAGTCTTTATGAACCGTTTTATGATGCCTCTCTAAGTTATCATGCTTAGGTATTGCAACCGACGCACGACAAATAAGACACATGCACTTATCCTTCACTATACGAAACAAAGATTCTTCCTCCCAATCGTTATTATGATGATACGTTTTGGAATTTTTCGCTGCACTCATTTTGTACTATTTAATAATAAACTTTATATCGACGTGGTATTGCCTGCAAGTAACAATTCAGAATGACTCCAATTCCTGCAATTGCAACATTTATATCGGCGTGAACGAAACTCTCTTATGTTTCCGTCAAACGCGCCGCCGGAAATTTCTAGAAAAGCGACAAGAATAAAAAACGCGGCTTTTGTTTGACAAGTACCGCGCGTTCCTTTGATGAAGCCGGCTTTTGCCGCTAGCAGAGTGTTATTTTATTACGTAATAAATTTTTGTAGTTGAGTTGCCTACTTATTAAACATTTTTTTCTTCTCAAGATCTACTCAAAAAGCAGTCGATTGACGTTTGAGCAAGCAGAAACTGGCACCATGCCGCCTTCCATAAGGTGAAAATGAGAGAGTATTTCAAAGGACCTACAAAATCTACACAGATGGTGCGAAGAACGAAGTACGAGTAGGAGAATACTCAAAATCCGTGAATCAACAAAAGCATGGACTATGGACAGGCACAGGTCTGACCTTAACCGTAACTGGATTAGACTAGAGAGGTAGAAGACAATTATGTTACATTCTTCTAGGTCAACATGGGAGGAAAGAGGTCTCTCATAAACAATATTTCTGTATGCTGGATGAGGAGAAGACCCTTCTGGCATGATATCGAGACAAACAAGAGAACAAATGCTCAAAGACCACATACGAAAAGCATTCAAAACGCTCTGGATTGAAATAAAAAAGTTGCAGGTTTGCCAAGACATAGTTAAACCTATGCCAACGTAAAATCCGTAGCGAAATATGTGTCACAGTCAAACTTCAAGCTATAATAGTTGATGGACATACTTGTTGGATATCTTAGAAAAATCTACACGTCATACAAAAAAAGCGATAGGCTCCTCTGTAAAGGATGCAAGCGGGAAAAGAAACGATAAGATCGTTATGTTTGAATGTGAATGTCCAATCGTCACCACTACCTAGATATATATGCGGGCAGAGAAACTTTCAATACAAGAATTCCTGCTGAAATGCCTGCTGAACAACATTGCAACCATTTAAAGGAGTTGGGATGGCTGATGGTCAAACCGGTTGCAGGAAGGAGACGATGCGTAAAGGGCCCAATGACTTGCAGATTCTTATGTAACTCTATCACTCTCATACACTATACATTAATCAACCAAAAATGAGAAAGTAATCACAAAGTATTCGAAATTCATTCGACTTACCATAATATTTAGCCCTCAATACTGTCAGGCTGTGGACCATCAGGGCACGATGGGACGATATCTTCACACCTAGGTTTTTGATGTCCGTCTCGCTCAAATCTAAGATATCTTCCACCCCATTGAATTTGGAGAAATTTTCTTTGTATTCTTCCAAATCGAGGTTGTGAAGCCACTTGTTGATATCCATAGTTTTGGTAACACCAGCATCTTGTTGTACGCCATTGTTTTTGTGAATTCTTGACTTGAATCGCGTTGGCAGAGATGCAAAGCGATTGAGCGAGAAACCTGTAAAGAAGAGAAGAAGGTTGAAAATCAATGAACATACATTTCCCAAGTGAAGTCCCTACCAACGAACAGTCTATCGTTTTTAATATACAGGGTATCTCATAATTACGTGTCATAACATAATGAGATCATAACAAAATCGGCCAAAAGATTAAGAAAGTCCCCTAAAAGCCGTCAAACTTCAAAAAGATATCTATGAAATTCTGAAATATGGAATTACCCAATTTGGCGTTAGAGCATTGAGGATAATTTCCTAGATTTGGAAATGCTTTTCTTATCAACTGACATGAAAATTTTAACCGATCATCCAGAATTAATCTGAGACTCTAACTACTTTGTCTTCTCACCCTTAATGTAATCTTGGCATCACCTGACAACACCTGCCCAACCCTCCCATTGTCATACTGCGATTTTGATAGATACAGCTGGAAGACATAGTTTTTTGCCCCCTCCGCGATAGATTTTAGATCTGTATGGAAAGAAACTACCACCTTCGCAGTGCATTATTTTGAGAAGGAATAATGCAGTGGTATATCATAGTATATGAAAATATCAGGAGCACCTTTGGAGATAGTCGGTAAGATAAGTTGTGTAGATGTAGAAGAGATGAAGTCCCAATATGGAAGCCTGAGGTACTCCCGATGTTAGGTCTAGAAGTGACGATAATTCACCGCTGTGTGGAACATATTAATGATATACACTCGGAGGCAATTAGCGGAACACTCGAAAATTTAACCAAATTCGAAGTCCGATATTTTTCTAATTCTCAACCGATTTAGATGATTTTTCGGCAAGTTATAGATCAACTCTTTTGCTTTGTAGAAATTACAAGAGAAAACAAATTGAAAAAAAATTTTATACGGGGGCAAAACTAAAAGTGTTTTTTTTGTCAAAAATTCGTAACACCCTGTGGAATTTCGTGGTCTTGTTTTATGCATTTATCTCTATTTTTACAAGAGATATCCAATTTGAAGCGAAAAGTCACAAATTTCAAGAATTTATTTTTAATCTTGCGTAGGTGCATAACATCGGAGGATAGCCAAAAAATAAAATCAAAATTTGAGAAGCGGAAATCTAACGAAATGAAAATTTTTAAAATTCACTGGCCAATTTCACGCTCCGGGAGAACACGAAGTACACTGGAAAAATCGTTGATTTTGCACATTTATTTTTGAATTTTTTTGTGTGACACTCTATAATAATTATCATCCCTGTCCAAAATTGAGAGCAGGTGTGTATCCTGGCGATACACTCGTGAAATGAAATGAACATGTTAAGAAAAATGTTCATGATGACCCACAAAAAAAAAAACAGTATGACCCTCCCGAGCTCTTATTACAGCGCGCATACGATTTCGCATACTCCCAATGATGTTGTCTATCATCTGTTGAGGTATGTTGTCCCACTTTTCCACCAAAGCCAATGTCAGCTCTTCAACGTTGCCTGGATTCCGTTGTCGAACCCTTCTTCCAAGAATGTCCCAATAGTGTTCGATCGGGTTTAAATCGGGTGACCGCGACGGTCAGTCCATTCGTGTGATGAGGGCGCGCGTTATCGTGCATAAAAAGGAAATTTTCCCCTATGTAAGGAGCAAAAGGCACAACATGGGGCTCCAAGATTTCTGTTATATACCGATGGGCATTAAGTTTTCCATTGCCAATAATCTCCAATTCTATTCGTACTCTCAAGCATATGCCACCCCATATCATAACTGAGCCTCCACCGTAGTGCTCAGTTCCTGCGAAGTTCGCTTGATTGTACCATTCCCCTCGATGCCTCCATATTCTATCTCTAACATCCACGAAATTCACACAATATCGGCTCTCATCACTTAATAAAACTCGTCTCCACTGATTGATTGTCCATGCTACATGCTCCCTAGCAAACGCCAATCTTGCTACCCGATGGGCTCTATCGAGTCTTGGTGCTCTTGCTTGCGCGTATGATCTCAGACCAACTTCATTTAATCGTCTTCTGACTGTCCTCACACTGACGTTATCGACTGCTTGTAAAGGGTTACGTGCCTGAACAGCAGTAAGAAGGGGATTTCTTATGGTTTGATTGACGATGAAACGGTCATGTATAGTGCGGGTTGCCCGATTTCTTCCTTGTTCTCGCCTCCTCACGTACAATCCAGTTTCCCTGTAAGGTCGGTAGATTCGATGGATAACCGACGTCGAGACACCCAACATGGTACCGACTGAGCGGTAGGTGCGCCCTTCCTCGATCAATGTAACTGCCCTTGCTACTAGGGTTGGTGGTAAATCTCTCATTCTGAATGAAAAATAGCGTTTCGAATCGTAAACAGTAAAAGAATCACAAAACACCGCAACCGATCGAATTTGTATGAAACCAAAGAATGGAAAACTCTCATTCTTTAAACATGTGCAAATGTGGTCATATACAAAAAACGTGTGTTGTATTTCATATTTGATAAAAAAAAGGTGTGCATATGTGTTAATGAAAAGTTTTATCAATGGTCCCAGAATTCGGTTGTGTATTTCAATACCTACCGATTGTTATCTCCTATGAATTCCTAATTTTCACTAAATTAACCAAATTGTCATCAATAACTAATGCAATTCGAACATAAAAATCGCAAACGACAATTTCGACACGCCTGAGTGATAATAAGAAAATTCCAAATTGAAAGACGAATTTTAATGACAATTTCTTGATTCAATGGAATTTCTCCAAAATGGTGATTTTCCACTTGAAATTAAATATATTTTGCAAAAATAGAGATAAACGCATGAAACAAGCAGAGCGTTACTGTAGGAAGATGTGTCTTGACAGACCATATTGTACGTTTCAACTCGGACCACGAAATTCCACAGGGTGTTACGAATTTTTGACGAAAAAAACACTTTTAGTTTTGCCCCGTATAAAATTGTTTTCAAATTTTTTTTGTTTTCTCTTATAATTTCTACAAAGCAGAAGAGTTGATCTATAACTTGCCGAAAAAATCATCTAAATCGGTTGAGAATTAGGAAAAATATCGAACTTCGAATTTGGTTAAATTTTCGAGTGTTCCGCTAATTTTGCCTCCGAGTGTAATTCCATATAACTGATATTGCTTCCCCTGAAGATCCAATAGAGTACAAAATCACAAGTAATAACTCATGGCTGCCAGAATCGAATGCTCTTGGGAAAACTTACCCAAATACCATAACCTTCAGTAATGATTCATCTTGAGCTTTTATAATATCGCCTGTGATTTTCAGTATTGCCGTGTTGCAGGAAGCCTATCTGAACTAAATGTTATACATATCGATGTGATAACGTATCTGTGAACTCAGAATCTTTACAAGAACCTTTGATAGAGCGGCAAGTATACTGACCGGACCAAGATCGTCAAAGCATTGAAGCTGCTTAGACTTTGGAATTTTCAAACTCCAACTAACTCCTCATAGTGATAGATAATCTATTAATCAACTTTAGTTCAGTACTTGTTGTCAGCTGAAGATGGTCGAGAGACCGAAATTGCAATCCCAATTCTCAATAAACTCTTGTGATGGTATAAAACATCTTTTTATCATCATGATTAACTATCACGTAGTAGAGACGGAATCAATTAACTATGTGTATAGTCAGCCTAACTAGTTTGAAACTCATACACTATGATAAGAAAGTATCCGGATATTTGAAATAAAACGCAAAAATCTTAATCAACTACAATATTCATCGAAATTACTTCAATATATGCTCCATTTGAAGCGGTACACATGAGCCAATGTTTTTCCAATCATGTAAATATTTTTTATAGGCGCTTTTAGGGATGGCCTTCAGCTTTTTCTGCGAATTTTCTTTTATGACGTCTATGGAATCAAATCTGGATCCCTGGACCGGCAATTTCAGTCTGGAGAAAAAAAAAAGTCACATGGAGCTAGATCAGGTGAATAAGGCTGTTGCTCGATGGTATTTATCGAGTGTTCGGTCTTGAAGTCGTTAATAACAAAACGGTTAAATAGAGGTCCTGATTGACCGTTTGACCTTGCGGAATGAATTCATGATGAACCACACCACGAATATCGATGAAAACAATCAGCATAGTCTTGATTTTCGAACGATCTTGGTGAGGTTTTTTCGATTTTGGCTCATTTTTTCCCACCCATTTCGATGATTGTTGGCTCGTTAGTGTGTCGTGTTCGTAAACCCATGGTTCGTCACCAAATATGCTCTCCTCCATAAACGTGGGATCAGAATTCGCAAGATCCAGCATGTCTGAAGCTACCAGCATCCGGTACTGTTTTTGAAGAAAATTGAGCTCTATCGGAAAGAGCCGAGCGGCGATGCGCCGCATGCCCAATTGTTTCACCAAAATCAAACGAGCGGTTTCACGAGATGTTGAGATCACAAGCTATCTTTCTAACCTTGTGAGACGACCCAGAACCGGGCTCTATTTTTTTTTGTTAATTTGCTAAAACTATCCATATATTTCTTGGGTTTTATCTAATTGAATTTTATTATCAATCTTGATAACTGTATTTTGTAGATCTACCTGCTTAACATTTCATATTGTTAATCTGAATTCACAAGAAAAGACGGTCATTTGCCAGAATGATTCAATAATTTTATTTTAAATTCTCAATATGGTAGAATATTACGTATCTTTAAAGCAGCTTAAAATCATCCAAAAGCGTATATATATATATATATATATATATATATATATATATATATATATATATATATATATATATATATATATATAATCTAATGTAGCATCTTCCACTCAAACTATGGGTAAGGAAAATTGGGCCTCTATCTAAATGATCTGATATTTCATTAAATTCATTCAAAGACGCCAAAGAATGCAAGGATAAGAATTTGATACAAATGCTGTAAAGATCAAATGGACATTGTTACCGAATCTGTTTTTGATTTTCTAATTTTTTACCTATGGTTTAAGCGACGAAGAATTGGTCGTATCACATCAAACCTCACATAAAAGAACTTGAGTAGGTTACTACAAATACACAACGCAACAAAGAACAGGGTCCTATTTTATAAAAGAACTTCAAAGCAAGTTCAGGTCATAGACGATCACATGGCTTTTCATTTGACCGATTTCAGTCGGTGTCAGGTGTAATTAAGATGGGGAAGAAAATAAGATTTTACGTTAAAGCGATGCCTTTTGCATCGTCTTTCATAGACCGGGGTTGGGGGTGTTTCACTTGGCATGATGATTTTTGAGCACCATTTCCTTGATTTTTTGGACGTTATCGTCGATTGAAGGGGTCGAAGGTCATCCGGAACGAGGAAAATCTTCGACGATCTACCAATCGTCTTTAAAGGCTTTGTACTACTCGTACACTTGGGTTTTCGATAGAAAAGCCTTTTCCAGTATTCGCAACGATTCAGCACACAGAGTTTCGTACAAAACACAGAATTTGAGACAAACTCTTTGTTCAATATTTTTTCCATATTAAAATTCGGGTCGACTGGTTTCAATAGCTGTCGTAAACAAATTAGTTGACAGATCATATTTGGCATAGTAATTAAAGCCACTCCTACCAACATACAGAAACTTGAAATACTCTAAAATACTCAACGCGGGCTATTTAAATGAGAATTTCCGGATAATCTTCTGTCACAAAGAATATTTCAGGTAACGGTGCTTAAATTCATTCGAGACAGATGTCTAACACTATGTCTAGAACGTTCAGTTTTATAGTTCATCATCACGCAAAAGCAATTGATAATTATCACGTTTCATATTCATGTAAAATCAGTAGCGAATTCGATTATTACTTTCAATGAAAAAGATTTGATAGTAAGTTCATGATATTACAACATGAAAAATTGAATATTTGGAAAAATCTTGAACGAACATACTTACCACATTTCCTCATATCGATGTAGAAAATCGCAAAAACCCTCACTGGAAATGCATAGCTAATATAAAATAATTTATAGCGATAGTTAAAATTATATCACGACTGAATATTTCCTGACAACGCACGATGAAGATTTAATCTCTTATTGATTATTAGATAATAATATTTGTTCAGTTGTTATCATATTCTGGCCAAGCCAGACAAAATATGGACTCCTTAACAGAAAAAGATGTTATAGAATAACAATTTCGAAAAAACAAGTTGAATAGTTGATTGATTCCGCCATCACTACGTGATAGTTAATCAATATAATAATAAGAAATTGAACTATACACAGTCTGTCTCAAAATAAACAGGACTTTCCCAATAGGGACGGTTCTGGTGGCGCCACCTATAAACACCTCAAAAAAATCTAGGGAACACTTCTGAATATCGATATATCGTATCCAGGACGAACAATATGGATGAAATTTCTTAAGAAATAAACACCTGCATCAATTTCTCACCAAATTATGTAGAGTGCCGCCACAGATTTCAGTTTTTTTTTATAAAAACCTAAAAATGCAGCAAATGCGACGCTGCTTTATAATCATTTCATGTATTCAGTGTTTGAAATCAGTTAGTTGGCACTTTGTTTCTGTTGTAAGCACAAATAAAAGATTCAAGTTTCGTGATTCCACCATGGAAGACGACATTTGACTAGAGCTCCAAGCTGGGAGCTCACAACGGGAAGTATCCAGGGTTCTGGAAAGTAGCCCAAGTGTCATAAACCGTTTATGGTCGCGTTTTAATGAAACAGGTAGCCTAGAAGAACGCCATACAGATCGTTTCAGGGTTACTACAGTCGCCCAAGACCGATTTTTTGTTTTAAAAGCCAGAAGACATCGTACTACCACAGCATCTCAATTAGCTTAAGAGCTATCACGAGTTCTTGATGTACAAATTTCCCACCAAAATGTGAGAAATCGACTGCACGAAGGTCAACTCCACTCCAGACGTCCTTTAAGAGTTCCACAACTGACCCATGGAAATCGCGCTGCTCGTTTAGCTAGGTGCCAAGAACACGTAAACTGGGATCAAGAGAGGTGGGCCACAGTTCTCTTCAGTGATGAATCTAGATTTAGTTATTATTCCGATTCGGGAAGAATTCGAATATGGAGGGAACCTCGAAAGCAAAACGCCTTGGTGGAAGAACTGACCTCGTTTTCATACAGAACAACCTCACGGGAAATTCTTACGCAAATGAGATAGTTTTACCTGTAGTGGTACCGTATCTCCGAACAATGGGTCAAAATCCACTATTCCAACAAGATAATGTCCCTCCTCATCGTGCAAGAGTTGTCTTGAACGTTCTTGAAGATAATGATATCGATCTTTTACCGTGGCCATCCTGCTCCCCATATCTGAACCCCATCGAGCATGTGTGGGACACCCTAAAAAGAAATCTCCTGCGTCAAAATGTATTCCATCATGAACAGGAGCTTCGATTAGCAGTTCAGGGGGCTTGGAATGACTTAGGTCAAAATGTAATAGACAATTTAATATTGAGCATGCCGCGACGATGCCAAAGTGTCATTAATAATAGGAGTGGACCTTCTGGGTACTGAAAAATATAAGTGCTTCCATATCGTTTCGAAAATATTAGTTCAGGATTTTTTTTGTGTTTTACCAAATTTCGTCATTTTCAAATTTCAATTTTTTTTTTATAATAGGTGCTTTGGAGAAGTCAAATATTATTTTGATTTCTTGAGAATAAATTATATACAATACATCCTAACAAAAACCGAAAGATTATTATAAATTCGAATCATCAAATTCATATTTTAGAGATATTGGTAAGTGTTCCCTAGACTTTTTCGAGGTGTTTATGTGACTGGTGGCGTTTGAAAGGTACATCTTTTCCAGACTTCCAGTCTAAATTTCATGAAATTTGGTTGACTGGAAGCAGAGCTCTTGCGCCTAGAATGACAGTATGTTTTGGTAGTACAAAAATGAGCATGGATCAAAGAGCCAATCAATATTAAGCTTTGTTTCAAACTCGGTGAAACGTTCATTCAAAAGTTTCGATTGATGCATGAAGTTTAAGATGACTATTGTCTATCCCGTGGCAGAGTTCATGAGTGGTATAAGTGTTTCAAAAATGGTCGGGAACATATTAATGACTACCCTTACGTCGGCCAGGCGAAATTCGTTATTACGCCAGAGAGCAGCGAATTTCTTAAAATCCAACCAAAATCATCACTGCGTTTCATGGAAATGGAATTGGCAATGTCTAAAGATTCCATTCACCGAGCATTGGGCTATGGGAAGGTGTGTGCTTACTTTGTGCCACAAAAATTGACTGATTATCAATAAATGAAATAAAAAACACAAGGTTTAACTTTAATCTACACTTTATTTGAAAAAATTCGACGACGTTTCGCTGATACAGCAGCTTTATCAAGAATGACAAACAGAATGAAGAGTATGGTATTATAAACAAATCGTAGAACAAGTTGGATGAATAATAGGAAAATCCACACAGAGCCATTGTACAGTTAGTATGAAAGGTAATAAAAATTAATTGAACAAGTTAAGTAGGGGTGAATAATTCACATCTACCTGCTCATTCAAAAGCTTGTCCGAATGTTTGTATCTATTTATTTCTAATGCTTCTAGGAGATCTAATTTTGAACTTTTGATTTTATATGTAATATGTCAAAGTTTTTATTGAATGAATGGTTTTCTTTTATTAGTTGGTTTGAATAATTTGAATCAGATTTATTTTTATCGAAGCTACGTTTATGTTCAGATGTTCTTGTGCCAAAACTCCTATAGGTCCTACCGATATAAATTTTATCACAAGAACCGCAATTGAGTTTATAGATTCCTGATTTACTTGATTTTTCAACACGAGATTTATTATTTTTAATATGTTTACCTAAGTTATTAGAAGTTTTGAAAGTTATATTAAGATTTTGTTTGACGAGAAAGGATTTAATATTTGTACTTGCAGAACCGCAGAATGTTAAACTGTTGAATATTTTATAGTCTTTATGAATAGTATATACTTCATTTATTGCTTTCTGATACAGTTTTTACGAATGATTAGATCTATCATATCCGGATTATATGAATCATTAATGGCTATCTGTTTGATGATGTTCAACTCTTTATTATAATCTTCTACTGATAAAGGTAAATTGAGTAACCGATGTACCATGCTGTTGAAAGCTGCAACTTTGTGTTGAATTGGATGTAATGAGTAGTTATGTATAATTGTATCAGTATGTGTTGGTTTACGAAAGACCGAAAAACATGATTATTATTTTGTTTAGTGATTTTCAAGTCCAAAAAATTAATGGAATCGTTCTGTTCAATTTCTATCGTGAATTCAATGTTCAAATGGATGGAGTTAATGAAATTAAGAAAATTAGATCTCCTAGAAGCATTAGAAATAAATAGATACAAACATTCGGACAAGCTTTTGAATGAGCAGGTAGATGTGAATTATTCACCCCTACTTAACTTGTTCAATTAGTTTTTATTACCTTTCATACTAACTGTACAATGGCTCGGTGTGGATTTTCCTGTTATTCATCCATTTTGTTCTACGATTTGTTTATAATACCATACTCTTCATTCTGTTTTTCATTCTTGATAAAGCTGTTGTGTCAGCGAAACGTCGTGGAATTTTTTCAAATAAAGTGTAGATTAAAGTTAAACCTTGTGTTTTTTATCTCATTTGTATCATGGATCTACATCAAGTAACGGCCTCAACAATTCAAATGATTATCAATAATTGCTCCGAATCCAACATTGTAGTTAAAGGGGCTAAAAAGAACGAAAACTTCCTTCTGAACATTGTGACTGGTGACGAAACGTGATGTTGCAAATACGACTAGGAAACGAAACGGCAAAATGTCGAATGGAGGACAGAAAACTAGCCAGCAACCAAAAAATATCGATTTGAGACGTCGAAAGTGAAGACAATGCTCCAGTCATTGCTGGTGCTCCATCGGTTGTAATACGCATTAATTTATATATTACTAGCTTGTAGTATTTCACAAAATTAAAGAAAACGTAATATATATCTTCGCCACGGGTCTTCTTCAGAGGAATGTCGAAAATTCTTCATTAGCCATGTCATTGAATGCCATCCGAATAAAAATACACAGCTGGGCTGTGTCTGTCATATCGGTGGATTCGTCGAACTGTAAAGAAAAGTATGTACATTTCATGATATCATATTCTAGTTTATCTGCCATGTCCTGACTTATGACTTCAATACGCCTTGTGACAGTCAGACGAGATCACTGAAGTTCTAGCAGACATGATTTCTGTTTTATTTTTAAAATCTCCAAATGAAGTCTCACCTGCTTCAATAAATACTTCCTTTACAACCGATCCATCTTTGAATAGTTTCTTGTGTTTCGACAATATATGAGATATTTTAAATGATGCGATCGTAGCAGCTTTTGATTGTTTGGCTGGTCTTATTCTTTTTTGAAACAATATATCACGTACTTTTCGTTTTCTCAATTCACTCTGTGGCGGAATATTCTTTTCATAGTTTTTATGAATCGTTTAATGATGCCTCTCTAAGTTACCACGCTTAGGTATTGCAACTGACGCACGTCAAACAACTTCAGGCGCTTCATTTGTTACAGCAGTGTCACATGACCTTTTTATATACTGCACCTGTTTTACGAAACTTTGCGACTAACTATCCAGACATTTCTTTGAGACAACCTGTATATTATGTTCCAACAGAAATTTCGACTAAAGAAATACAATTTCGACACAACGTGGATGAAAATAGAAATTCCATTCACTTCCTCGCATGCAATCTGGAAAAATAAACAAACAACTTAATCCCCTTTTTTTAATCCTGGAATGACGTTAATTGCACTGAGCTCAAGTGACTCAACGATTATTCTGTTCCGTTTTCAACACATGGTTTTCTAACCCAGTGCACATATTCGAGGGAATGGGTTTATTCACAACTTGGTGGGACCGGAAATGTATACGTTACGGCACATTTAAATTATATTTTTATCGTTATAACAATAGGTGGGTTGAAAACCTCATAGGCTTACTTAGTGATTCACACTGACGCCACTCGATTCCAGTATAAACTTGCAATTGTATTCACATTTCGATCATCTATCCCGACATTTTTCAGAATTTCGAAGAGTGGGACATGTCTCACCTTCTCAAATGCCCTCTCAAAGTCTATGAAGTAGACAAAAACGTCTACATTCATGTCCATGCTTCTTTGAACTAATACCTGCAGACTGAAGAGTGCATCCCTTGTGCCGAACCCATTACGGTATCCAAATTGCTCGTTTGACACATATTCATCACATTGACGATAATTCCTCCTCAGTATCACTTTTAGATATACTCATGAGACTTATAGTGCGGTGATCTTCTTCGCATTTGGCTTCTTTGTTAGGGTGATGAAATGCAACTTAAGCCAATCTTCTGGCAACTCGCCTTCCTTGTAAGCTCTATTACACAGCCTCGTAAGCTTTGTGACGGCATTGTCGTCCAAAAGCTTGAGAACCTCTCCATGAATGTCATCTGGGCTTGCAGCCTTCCCATTGTTGAGTTGTCTGATTGCGTATCGCAACTCATCTTCAATTACATAGGGGCCCGTGTTTGCTTCCTACAATCCATGGTCTTCATCTCTCACATCCTGGTACAGCTGCTGGACATATTCCTCCCACAATCTATTCTTATCCTGTATATTAGCTGCAGGATTACCATCATTGTCTTGAAGCGTTTGTATTTCTCGCCCTCGTCTTTTGCGAATATTCTCGCGTATTTTCTTGTGAATATTGAAGGAGTCGTGACTCCTTCAATATTCTGTGATACACACGATACTGCACTCGGTCATTCAGGCTTCTTTGTCTCAGTTCCATTAGATGAAGAATTTCGGGTGTCATCCATTTTTATGTACTTTTTCCGTTGATTTCAAGTGTTTCTTGCTGAATGATGTGATTATGTGCTTAAAATTTTCCACATTCTCTCCAGCGTCTAGTTTTCATGGCTTCCTACAATGATGAAGCCCTGACTGAGATCTCGTATCAGTCTACTTCTCGTATCTTCCTAATACACTCGCCGAGCCACTTTCTTTAGTCTCACACATACTTAAGCTACAATTGGACAGTGATTCATGCCAATATCTGCAACTGGATAGGTTTTAACTGACACTACAGAATTCTTAAATCTTCTGTTGATTGATATAAAATCAGTTTTGTTACTGATTACGTGTTCTTCCTGGTCCCTAGGTGATCTCCAGATATAGAGCCGCCTCTTTGGTAATTGGAAGAGAGTGTTTATTAGCACCAATTCCTCTTGTTGACAAAATGCAATCAGTCTTTCACCTCTTACGTTCCTATCACCCAGACCATATTTACCAGTGATACTTAGCGTTTGTACGGCACCAACTTTTGCGTTAAAGTTGCCCATAACAGTATTTGCATCCTCTCTTTTAGTTAGCCGCATTAGACTGCTTACATCCTCATAAAATCGTTCAGCCTCTTCATCTGGGCTATCTGTTGTGGGTACATACAGCTGTATTAAATTCATTTTCACCGACCCATTTACTCGAAACATACATACTCGATCTGAGTAGGGTATGAAGTTTATTACAGCCGAATTGACAGCATTTCTCACAGAAAACCGACTCCCTCCCAGCGACTAGTCTTTCCATTTCCATTATTATTATTATTATTATTTAATATAAATTAGAGTTGAGGCGTGATGCCTATATAACTCAAAAATCATAATATACATTATGTCTAACAGGTTGCAAAGCAGTGAACACAAAGTAACACAAAGTGACTTAAAAAATAGGTTAGGCTATTCTAATCTGGTGAATACAAAATAAAAAGATTCTCAAAAGCAAGTAGATCAAACATTTAACCTACCTACAGAAAACTCAAATGAAATACAATAATTGCTTATCAAAAACATGTTGTAGGTACTTAGAAATCTTCAGTTGCCTGTTTCAGATAATATCCATGAATCATAGGCATTCTTGAAAGCATTGATAAAAGAAGAAGAAATTACATGTGGTGGTAGATCATTCCATGCCGTAAATACACGATTGGAAAGAAAATTCTGTCTTGGGATGGATTTGAAGTTTTCTCGATACAATTTCAGTCTGTGGCCTCTTAGACGTCTGTTGTGATTGATCGTTAGAAGTGGAGATAAATCTACACCGAACCTGTTATTCAAGGCCCTGTAGTCAATTCTAAGATCACCTCGAAGCCGTCTATTATTGAAAGGTTGAAGATCGAATATTTTGAGGCGTTCGGAATAACTTGGTCGCCGACGCCCGTACGGAATTCTTGTTATCCTCCGCTGAATATATTCGAGAGAATTCGTCTCTTAATTGTGAATGGGAGACCACACAGGACCTGCGAATTCCATTAATGGACGAATATAAGTTTTATATAAGAGACTACAAGTCTTGGGCTGACAACCTTTGAAAGATCTCTGAAGCAGAAACGAAAGTCTGGAAGCCTTGCTGCAAATACTTTGAATATGATCAGTCCACGTTAGGTCATTAGAGATGGTAACTCCAAGATCAACTTGCTTCGATGTGGTGATCAGAGCAGTTCCAGAGATTTTGTACATCCGATGGGGGTTGTTTTTGCCAAGGTGTAGGACCTTGCACTTATCCAAATTCAAGGGTAAAAGCCAGTCGGTGCACCACCTGGACAGATGATCTAGATCTTGTTGAAGAGTGTGGAAGTCAGAAAATGGATTATTATATAATTTTGTATCGTCAACATAGAGACAGCAGGTGGAAGAAAGTATAGAAGGAAGTTCAGCAGTATACAGTAGGAATAGTAATGGGCCTAAAACGGAACCCTGAGTAACACCACTCGAAACCGGCTTGAGTGAAGACTTCTCATTCGAAACTTTAACGCGAAATCTTCTCCCAAGTAGAAATGCTCTAATCCATTCTAAAAGCCGACCTCTTATGCCAAGGTGTTCAATCTTATACAGCAGTCGTCGATGTGGAACTCTATCAAACGCTCTCGAAAAATCTAAATAAACTACATCAATTGGAATCCCGCAGTCTACAGCCTTTGTCCAATCGTTGATACATAGAAGCAGGTTTGTGATCACTGAACGACCGGGAAGGAAACCATGCTGGTTTTCAGGAATCGATTTATTGGAAAGGAGAAAATCGAGCATTTGGAGGTGAATTATTCTTTCACATATCTTCGAAGCAATCGATACAAGACTGATAGGTCTGTAATTATCTGCTGAGAATTTATCTCCTTTTTTGTAGATTGGGGTAACTGTTGCTACCAACCAATCATCCGGAAGAGCACCCGTTTCGAAAGATATGGTGAAGATGATAGACAGCGGTGTTGCCAATGTAGATGCACATTTCCTCAAGAGAGTAGAAGATAGACCATCCGCACCAGGGGCTGAATCACTCAGATTGTTCAATTGTTCCTCTATAATTGCTGAACTGAAGGTAACGTGTGATAGATCCAAAGAACATCGATTGGATTGAAATTATCGATCTTTCCACATTCGTCATTTTGTACAAACTCCTAACATTCCAAGTGGCAATTATTGTTGTTCTCTTCTTCTTCTGCATCATCATATTGATTCGGGGGCCCTTTTTTATGATCCCAGGACAAATGATCTAACCTATACATCCCAGCCACTGTAGAATGCACTGTACCACTCAAATGTACCTGTTTTTGATAAAGGCGATTCACCGTAAGCCATACTGTAACTTATTAGGCGATTTGGCACATGAAATTTCATTCAAAATACAAAATTTGAGACAAATTTTTTGTTCGATATTTGTATCCATTATAAAAATCCAAAAACATACTTGTGAGAACTGAAAAAATCGATCACTGTAAACAAACTAAATGACAGATCGCGTATAAACTCCGCGTCAGTATAGAAAACAGTTGTGCCAATAAAAATTCCTATAGTCGTTTCAAGCAGATTTTTTAATAGTCAATTCCCCCCATATTCAAATCGAGGAATTTCAGTTTTAAAACAATAATGATCTTTCGAAAAAGATATTTTGGAAACGAATGTTACTCCGAATTCAAAAGATTCTGACTTCTAATGAAAAAAGAAGCTGACTTCAATTTATTTATTTCAATTATGGATAATTTCAGCTACCGTCGTTTTATGAAATTAGAAATGGTGAATTATAGAAGAATGAACAATAAGTTTAGCAATAAAGATAAAACAGAATTTAATTAAATTTTGCTTTATAGTGTATTAAATTAGTCTTCATTTCCAACTGAAACGTTTCCACCAATGGTCGAAGAAACTCAATCGTATTCGGAACGAATTTTATGAGTTATTATGGCACGCAAAGCAAAGGTTCTCATAAGGTTTGTTGTACAGGGTGAACAAATTTCGATGTATTTGTACGGCAACTATGTGAAATATTGCAGATAGAGAAAAAGGAACCTTCCTCTCTCCATTTTTTTTTCAGGAACTAGTTTAGTGGTGCCAAAATTTTTCTGATACCTCCTTCCGTTCTAGGCTAATTCAAAATTTCTCGAATATTGTGAGAATCGTCCATAGCAGATATCTCGATCAAAGTTACATAAAAAATAAGTTTGACATTCTGCAGGCACTTTTTTAAGTAGAATACAGTGCTGTGAGAAAATTTCTTTTTAGCTCAGCGGTTTTGAGTTTTAATGCAAATATGATTTTTTAAATACAAATCTTATATATATATATATATATATATATATATATATATATATATATATATATATATATTTGAATTGTGGAGGCCGTTACTTGATGTAGATCCATGATATAAATGAGATAAAAAACACAAGGTTTAACTTTAATCTACACTTTATTTGAAAAAATTCGACGACGTTTCGCTGACACAGCAGCTTTATCAAGAATGAAAACAGAATGAAGAGTATGGTATTATAAATAAATCGTAGAACAAGTTGGATGAATAACAGGAAAATCCACACCGAGCCATTGTACAGTTAGTATGAAAGGTAATAAAACTAATTAAACAAGTTAAGTAGGGTGAGTAATTCACATCTACCTGTTCATTCAAAAGCTTGTCCGAATGTTTGTATCTATTTATTTCTAATGCTTCTAGGAGATCTAATTTTGAACCTTTTGATTTTATATGTAATATGTCAAAGTTTTTATTGAATGAATGGTTTTCTTTTATTAGGTGGTTTGAACAATTTGAATCAGATTTATTTTTATCGAAGCTACGTTTATGTTCAGATGTTCTTATGCCAAAGCTCCTATAGGTCCTACCGATATAAATTTTATCACAAGAACCGCAATTGAGTTTATAGATTCCTGACTTACTTGATTTTTCAACACGAGATTTATTATTTTTAATATGTTTACCTAAGTTATTAGAAGTTTTGAAAGTTATATTAAGATTTTGTTTGACGAGAAAGGATTTAATATTTGTACTTGCAGAACCGCAGAATGTTAAACTGTTGAATATTTTATAGTCTTTATGAATAGTATATACTTCATTTATTGCTTTCTGATACAGTTTTTAAGAATGATTAGATCTATCATATCCGGATGATATGAATTATTAATGGCTATCTGTTTGATGATGTTTAACTCTTTATTATAATCTTCTACTGATAAAGGTAAATTGAATAACCGATGTACCATGCTGTTTAAAGCTGCAACTTTGTGTTGAATTGGATGTAATGAGTAGCTATGTATAATTGTATCAGTATGTGTTGGTTTACGAAAGACCGAAAAACATGATTATTATTTTGTTTTGTGATTTTTAAGTCCAAAAATTAATGGAATCGTTCTGTTCAATTTCTATCGTGAATTTAATGTTCAAATGGATGGAATCAATGAAATTAAGAAATAAGTCTAATTGGCGAGTAGTTCCAATAAAACATACTAAGATGTCGTCAACATACCTATACCAATAAAGAAATGTGGAAATGAGTGGATGTGTATGAATTTTCTGTTCAATATTATTCATAAAAATCTCTGCTAAAAGTGGACTCAAAGGATTTCCCATTATCAAACCATTTTCACTACTATAATAGATGTTATTGAAAGAAAAATAATTTTGTTCAATGCAAGCGTCCAACAGATTCAATATTTCTGATTTAATTATATGGTTAACATGATTCGAATTCAACATGTTTTCGATTAATATTTTGATATCACCTGGAGGAACACTTGGGTATAAATTCTCAACATCAAACGAAATAAGTTTTGCGTTAGGTGGTAGGTTAACGTTTTTATTTCATTTATCAATTCGAAAGAATTTTTATAGAAAATTTTGATTTGAATGAACAATAATTTTAATGATATCTATAAGGTAGTGCGACAATTTCACGGCTGGGGCTGTAACGTAAGATACGACTGGTCTAACGGGGTTATTTACTTTATGCAATTTAATGAGTGAATACAGTTGAGGTGGTTGAGGGTTTGGTAAAATTAATTTGTATTTATCTATTGCTTTAATTAAAGATTTTGCGTCATTTATTGCAATTTTAATATTTTTCTGGAATGTAATAGTTGGATCTTTGTTTAAAATTGTATAGTTTCCGGACGAAATGAAATTTAGAGTTTTAAATAGGTAGTCATTTTTATTTAACGCAATAACAGTATTACCCTTATCTGCTTTTGTAAAAATAACTTCATTTAGTTGAGATTTTTGTTTGAAGGCCTTTAAAATATTTTGTTCTTTACTCGGTTTAAAGTCAGCTAATGATTCATTTTTATAATGTTAGATGCTAAATAAAAACCATTCATTCAATAAAACTTTGACATATTACATATAAAATCAAAAGTTCAAAATTAGATCTCCTAGAAGCATTAGAAATAAATAGATACAAACATTCGGACAAGCTTTTGAATGAACAGGTAGATGTGAATTACTCACCCTACTTAACTTGGTTAATTAGTTTTTATTACCTTTCATACTAACTGTAAAATGGCTCCTGTTATTCATCCAACTTGTTCTACGATTTGTTTATAATACCATACTCTTCATTTTGTTTTTCATTCTTGATAAAGCTGCTGAGTCAGCGAAACGTCGTCGAATTTTTTTTCAAATAAAGTGTAGATTAAAGTTAAACCTTGTGTTTTTATCTCATTTAATAATATATATATATATATATTTACAAATTTACAAAAATTCGAATAATCGTATTTACGACAAATGCTTATAGCTATAATTTTGGTGTGTGTCAGAAAAACACAATCGTAAAAAACAAGCGAATAAATAGAATACCAGCAGAAAAAACAAACCATGCCCGTTCCTTAATCAGGCATCTAAACTCGCATCATGCCTCCTACGATTGCTCTAAAGTGTGAGCACAAGAAATGTATCTCGGGTATGATTCAGTATACGAGTGAAAAAACTTGTTGAAAAAACTGGTTTCCCTGTCGCTATTGCACTAGCAATTAAAAATTAGTTTATGTTGTGTTAGTGTCATGTGTACAAAAAGAGTACCAAAAATTTTTTTCTCTTAGCAGCTTCATTCTCTCATTGTCATCTTGCACTCCATGATTCCCAGGACTTCTTCACGAAGACAAGGGTGAAAAGGAAGGGGGATTGGGACAGGAAAAATTTGTAACAATCGAAAAAGAAAAACAGCAGAAAAATATTTCATCAAAAAATAATTAACTCTCATATGTCTAAACTCACTTGTATCTAAGAACTTAACTAGTACTCCTCTGTTTTTCGACAGGGAACATCTCAGACACCCTTTCGGATTGAAGCCCTACATGGGTGTAGCCCTTGCCTTGTTAACATACACCATGGAAAAAAAACACTAAGGGGGAGCAAAAACTAATCTCCTAAATAGACTTGAAATTCTCTACCCATTTGATGAAATTATCTGAAACGGAATGAATTTCTTGAAAACCACCCGTAAAATGGTAAATAGGACAATCGAGCACTAAATTTCTTATTGTTTCTTCAGCTGCGCCACATTCACATGCCGGACTTTCTACAGTATTCCATTTGAACAACATACTATTATTACGACCATGTCCTGTCCTGAGACGATTTTCCAATTTTTCCAACTTATATCGAAACCTGCAACCCTTTTGAAAGGATCCTCTATGAGAACTTTATTAAAAACATCAACTTCCTGCCATTCAGTTTTCCTAAGATCAACAGCCTTCACCCGTGTACGCAAAAACTCAATCGACCAAATAGGTTTCCTAGATTTCAATCTCAGGTAGGGTGGATTTTGAAGATCGTGTATTATCGGAAAAACTTCTGGAAATGAGTGATATTTATCCCAAGACGATTTAAGAGCTAATTTCCTGCGAATATGGGAAGGAACTATATTACAAATAACTGGAAACCATTGAGTAGCAGTTGAACTGATACATCCGCTTATAACACTCATAGAATAGTTCAACTGAGAATCAATCTTATTAACATGAGCACTATTCAACCACACCTGAAAGCAATATTCTGCTGCTGAATATACTAAAGCTAAAGTAGTAGTTCGCAAAGTGGAGACTCCGGCGCCCCAATTAGATGTAGTTTATGTAGTATATTGTTTCTTGTTTTCAACTCCTGACATAATTTATCAATATGAACAAGTCAAAGAACGATCAAGCTTTACACCAAGATATGTTGGAGTGAAATTATGAGTTAATAGTGACAGATTGAAGAATACTCTTAGTTGCCTATCCTTCTCATGATTATTCAGATGAAAACAAGAAACCTCAGTTTTCGAAAGATTTGGACAAAAACGCCATTTTTTGAAGAAAATGTTCAGAATTTCTAAATCAGAAGTCATTGTTTGCTCAATTGTTTCGAAGTCATAGTGTCGAAAAACCAAAGCAATATCATCAACATAAATAAACTTTGTAGAGGAAGTTTCAGGGATGTCACACATATATAAATTGAAAAGAAGAGGTGCAAGAACAGAGGTAGGCCATCGTTTAGAGTGTAAAATCTACTGCTTTTCTCACCGATAAAAACTCTAAGTCTTCTATAAGATAACATATTTTCAATAAACTTCACAATTTTTCCACATTGAACTACTTCAAAGAGTTTATAAACTAAACCATCCTTCCAAACTGTGTCATATGCCGAAGAGAGATCTACAAATACAACGCCTAATTTAAGTTAACCCTGAAATCCTGTCTCTTTGAAAGTGGATAAACCTAAAACCTGATCATAACAATTCCAGTTTTTTCGAAAACCTCCCTGAGAAGTGGACAGAGCTCTGTCAATGATTGGTTCTAACCTCTGAAAAAGAAGTTTTTCTAAAATTTTGAAAGAAACAGAAAGTAAGCTGATAGGTCGATAACTACTAGGAAGTTCTGGATTTTTCCCAAGTTTGAGAATGGCAATTACTTAAGCCTTTCTAAATTCAATGGGAATACTACCTGAGCTGAGTATATCATTGTAAAAGGATAGTAACCACTTTTTAGCGTTATTTCCTAGATGTTTAAAAACTTCAGGGAAAAGGCCATCAAATCCTGGAGCTTTACGAACTTTAGTAGATTTTACTGCAGATTTGAGCTCTTCTTCCTCAAAAGGATTCGATAAATCCTAAACCGTGATAGCATCCCTCCTCCTTTTATGTAAGATTCGTTTCTTTCTATTCCTGTCATATCTACTTATCATCTGTTAATGTCTAAGAGACATTAACAAGCCTAGATGCTACAGAATTCGGATTTATATTAGACTTAGTTTTCGAAACGGAACCAGTATTGCCTAATTTCCTCAACAAATCCCAGGAACTTCTACTAGAATGACGAAAATTCATACCATTCATCAACACATTTCATTTATTCTTTCTGTTATCATTCAAAGAACTGAGGAGTGCATCGGCTTTCTCTCTGGAAGGATTTTGTTGATAAAACAAACATTTGATTCCTCTGACCACCCAGGTATATAATCCTTTCGAAAGCCTCTGGGAATATGTTTTTTAGCAGCATTTTAGACAACTCCTATAAACCGAAAATGATTTCTACCCAAGGAGGGAACCCATCTCAAATCACTATCTACCTGTTTAGTGAAATCATTCCAACGAGCTTTTTTGAAATTCCATCTTGGTTTTTCTAATGAATCTGCAAATGTGAATTGAACACCTAACGAATTAATAACTGGCTTGTGTTGACTGTGAGGAAAATCTGGAAGTACTATACGACGAACAGGAAGAGGATACAATTTAGAGTCGTTAGAAACCAGACAAAGATAAGGATTAAAGTCGCGATTTCATCTGGCAGAATGGTGTCCTTTGCCTTCGCATCGAATACAAGTTGAAAATCATTTGTTTCGATCCATTCAACTAATGAAATATCACTCCTGTCGTTTTCTGTATAACCCCATTGATTATGGTGGCAAATGAAGTCACCACAATAGATAGCAGGGTGGGGAAAAATAATACCGAAATTGATGGGCCAGATTTCGCCAGGAGGTTTATAAAAATTAACGACAAACACATCAAAAAATTTGAACGCAATATAGAAAACATCACTCAACATACACTTCTGTACAAGTTCAATATGATTGAGTGATGAAGATTTTACATAGCAAGCAAGGCCATAAATAGGATTAAGGAGATAATCGAGAAGTACATAATCTGCGATCTTTCCTCTTTCGTGAAGATGTTCTTCCGTCGCAGTGTGAGTCACTGAGCATAGTCACTTCCACCTTGTTCTTGCTTGTCAATTTTGAAGAGTAATCGCATTTATCCTTGGAAATCCCTTCAATATTCAAACTCAACAAAATAATTCCCTCTCTGTTTGACCGAGAGAGTCCCGATGGCCAGGTTCAGTCTTCCAAGTGATGCCGATTATGGTCTATAGATGTTTTAGAATCATTATGGACCCAAAAATTTGGTTTGACATCGTCCATATATTATTTATACGTGGATTACGTGGATCTTGAGTAAATTATAAAAAAAATTGCAAAATTATGTTGACATTCGTATTTAAATTATGACAAATGTTAGAAATATATAACCCTTGTAGACTATTATTGCATTCAATACCTTTTTTCAGAGAAAAACCTGAAATTTCCACAATTCCATTCAATAGGTGAATGCCCATCAATGATTAATATTGTTCTATCACTGAAAACCACAGAGTTTAAAGATCCTATCTAAGATCATGGTTATGAAGTTACCTTCAATTGATTGGATAATATATAAAACTAACCTATCTTAACCTTACTCTGATAGCAGCTGAGATATTGGCATATGCCGAAATCCAGGAAAATGGAAAAATCCAGAATAACTCGAAAACAAATAAGATAGCTGCGATCTGTTTTCATCAATGAATTTTCCTCTATCAGAAGTTTTTCATATATATATATATATATATATATATATATATATATATATATATATATATATATATATATATATATATATATATATATATATATATATATATATATATATATATATATATATATATATATAGGGGTTTTACCCCGACGAGTTGCCCATATATCTGTTCATGCAATCAAACTGATTTCATGAAAAATATAAATCCACCACCCGGTAATTAATACCATTGCCAGGCAATGATTATAATCAAAACATATCCTGGAGTAATTATATATTAGGATAACGTTAAATGTTATGAGAATATATCAATCTACCAGAATATATACTTACTATAGCATCATCAGACAATGATATCAATGTACCAACGAGTAGTGTCAGAGGCTTTCTCCCGGAAAAATCCAGTGTACGGACCTTAGTCAAGTAACACTGAATGTTACTCATTAATAGTTTCCTTTGTGTGAAGTGGTGAACGATCGAATAGAATACTGCTCTGAATATAAATATGACAAAATTGTCAGTTAATTATATTACATTTATATAAACAAATAAATAAAATATGAAATGAGATTCTGAGCAGTATAAACTAAAGAGAAAACCTATGACTCTACCTCATTATTATTTTCGGAAAGAAACCTACGAAGAATATTACAAGATTTGATGACTGTTATCTTTTGTAACTGTTCAAACAAATTTTTCTTCAGACCCAAAATCTCAATACTTTTGTGAAGATTTCTAGGAATAACGCCTGTTGTAGAAATAATAATCGGTAGAATAAATATTTTCTTCATTTTCCACATTCTTTTAATCTCGTCGCCAACCATCATATATTTAGAAATTTCTTCATTGTATTTATTTTGTATATTATGTGTGTCGGGTATAGCAATATCAATTATATATGTTATTTGATTCTGTTTATCATTAAGAATGATATCTGGTCTATTGTGTTTTACAGCTCTGTTGCGAAAAATTGTTTTATCAAAATAAAGTTTATATTTGCCATTTTCACAAATAATCTCAGGTTCATATTTGTGAAATTTTTTCTTTTGGAATTAGGTCATGTTTAATTCCTAGATTGAAGTGAATAATATTAGCGACAGCATTATGTCTTTCTAAATAATCTGTTGAAGCAAGGACTGAGCTAGATGATAATATATGAAAAACTGTTTCTGAAGAACAGAAACATCTACGGCAAGAATCATCTATATTTTGTTTGATGATATGTTTTCTATAATTCCTCGTGAAAACAACCTGATCTTGGATCGCAATTGCCAAGCCTTCTGTTTCAGCAAACAATTCTCCAGATACTAACTATTTATTCGATGAAATTTCATCAATATAATCATTTTTCAATTCTTTAGGTGCTTTCCGTGTAATTCCTTCTGCATCCAACTTTCTCTTTAGAATTATCATCAAATATATCAAAATCTACCTTTTGCATTGTCAAGTTCAGAGGTGTAAGATTATAATCTGAAGCAACAACAATATCATGTAATTTAGACGTTCTCTGTTTATCATGAAAATGGGAACGTAGATGAAAAATCTGTTTACTATGAAGATTATTCAAATCAATTAATCCACGACCTCCAAGATGTCTAGGTAGTGTAACTCTCTGAACAGCTGACTTTGGGTGGTGCTTATGATATTTACAAAGCATTTTCCTCGTTTGACATTGTTATTCATTTAGATCAGTTTTAGACCATTTAATAATTCCAAAAGAAGATGTAAGAATAGGAACAGCATAGGAGTTGATAACTCTGAAAAGGTTTTTACTAGTTAAATAACTCTTGATGATAAGTCTTTTGTAATATGAACTTCTAATATTTTCTTTAGTGCTGCTATGGTTAATTGTCTTCTCTTGACAAAATCCGAGATATTTATATGTATCTCCTTGATGCATTGGCTCGATTTCGATATTGGAAATCTTTATGTAATCAGAGGTGATCTTTCCTTTTTCAATAGAAAGATTTTTACATTTTGGAAGCCCAAATTTCATATGAATATCATTGGAATAGTTGAAAGTAATCTCAAGTAGACTTTTAATGAGATCTGGTTCCGGCATATAATTTAATATCATCTAAATAAATTAAGTGACTTAATTTGAATTCAGTTAATAGGCTCTTTATTTTGAAGCCGAAACTAGTAGCATTTAATTCATGAGATAATGGATTGAGGCAAAGACAAAACCAAAGAGCACTTAAAGAATCACCTTGAAAAATGCCTCTTTTGATTGGAATTACTTCGGATTTTAACGATTGTTTTGAAATATTTGAATGAAGATTGGTTCTCCAATTTTTCATTACAAATTCAAGAAAATGACGAAGTGTCTTATCAATTTTATAAATTTCCAAAATTTCTTATATATATATATATATATATATATATATATATATATATATATATATATATATATATATATATATATATATAACGAAATAAGGAGAAAAGAAAATTCCTATTGTTTCAAACGTTAATTATGGTGAAAAAGCTCTCAGGAAAATTCGTAAGAAACGAATTAGGATTTCAATATGAATTCAAACCATAATTAACGTTTGATATATATATATATATATATATATATATATATATATATATATATATATATATATATATATATATATATATATAAGAAATAAGGAGAAAAGAAAATTCCTATTGTTTCAAACGTTAATTATGGTTTGAATTCATATTGAAATCCTACATTCGTTTCTTACGAATTTTCCTGAGAGCTTTTTCAATTTTCCTTTCTATAAAAATCTATTACGAATATTTCAAGATAAAAAATAGCGAAATTGGCAAAGCCGAGGTGCTCACTTCCGAACAGGATTTCATTCTTATTTATAAGATCGATGAAGATTATTTTGAGAAAGGAAATTTAGAAATTGGAAAATCGTTTTCTCATGACTGGCAACATTCCACAGAAACCTCGTAATTTTCATCCAATCGTTACAATGCAGTTTCCATATAATAATGGCACGATATAACCTGCTGGATTTTCCCATAATTTCGATCAAATGAGAAATTAGTTATTTTCAAATTTCACTTACTGCGATATAACTTTGACCTCTTCAACTTGCTACTTGATTTACCCATGACACTGAAATTGAAACAATCAACCACGCCAAATATGAAACGAAAAGTCCGTTGGAATAAGATATCACGAAATCGTCACGAAAATGTTGTTTGCAGTCACAACACAAACAGGTAACTGAGGAGGTGTTAAAAAGGAAACAAACACCTACTCTGGCGATGTCATGATGATATAATTCTGAATACAGGGTCAACAGGTACTCTTCTAATAGTTCTAATGATTACACCATTCAAGAAATGCATTATCATAATTCACATATGCAATCGAAAATATAGCATATTAAGTATTATTATGTCATTACCATGCTCTGAATGAATTCAGCTTCCGATGGAAGAGATATGGTTACGGCCTCGATTCAAGTCGGTAATAATGTGTATAATATTTTTGCTGCTTGTTTAGAAACATCTGGTGCTTCTGCAAAGAATTTTCCTACATTATAAACCAGTTTAATTCAATTTTGTCTTATTTCTTCTTCCATCAAACTTTATAATAGCGTGTTTTTCCAAACTGATTGACTTAGACCGAGCGAATTACTGATTGAAGTGACTCGATATTCTTCATGATAATTTTATTTTTATTTCATTTAGATTTTAAAGCATTTAATTCTTCTTCGTTCAGTAATTGGCGATTACGGTGATTATCACAATTTATAGAGTTAACTCCTCAAGAATGAACAGTGTTTCCCAGATACCTACGGTATTTCTTCTCATGAAGTTGGTAACACTGCTTGGTTGATCGACTTTAGGGCCAATGTACCTTTCCCCCACCATTCATTCAAATTCAGACATCCCTTAGTTCCCTTAGTTTATTTCTGACTGTCATCGAGAGTTCCTAGACGTTTCCTACAAACAAAACAACAAAACCTACAGTGTCTGGTAGACACTGTCCAGCTGGTAAGTAGGTTAATTGTGGGTGTCTCATAGACTCTGTCCATCTGATACGTAATTTCTATATACTTGTTCTTGTAAACAATGTCCTACTGATTTTGATTCGATCTGTTTTGGTGCTAGCATCCCATTCAAAATTTCACACAAGAAAGGCTAGGTAAAGGAAGAGAGATTGCCAAGTTTTTTATCTTATCATATTAGAGCATATTCGGCAGTTTTTAGATAGTGATGATGGAAATGAAGTAGAAGAATCTCACTCTGAAGACGAGGATAGTATCTGCCCGTGAGAGTTCGAGACATGATGATGAATTGTCGACTGACTATCGGATGTAGAGTGTAAGCGAGAGTGTTCTTCTACATCGAAAAAATATCTTCATCTCCTCGTCCATCCACTTCACTAGTCATTCCTTTTACTCCTCGTGAATCAGCACTTCTAGAGAGTTATCTATCAGATAGTGAATGTGAACCTCCTCGATCAGTACCACAAGCAAGACAAACTACGTTACCAGCTCTTCAACTACTTGCAGAGGGACAAGATGGATTTCAGCGGAACCACCAACTAACGTCAGAACAGCAGCCCATAATATTCTGAAACTACAGTGTCAGTTCTTGGTTCAGAGCCTGAATTTATCAAGATTTGAACCCTAATGTTCACAGATGACATGCTTGCTAACATCACACAATGGACGAATGTAAAGATGGAATATTATCGTGCTGAGGATGAGTCATCAATCCAAATTCTGATCCGTTGATATGGTGGAAAGGAAGGCACTTTTGGTTACTTGATCCTTATGATATCACTATTTACAAAGCTAATCACGAAAATCTTCGAAAAGAAATTATACTAATAAATTCCTAGGATGTTCCATCTATCATGTCATAATGTCTTCAGATAGATTTGAGCTGCAGATTTCCTGCTTGAGATTTGAATACTCCACAACCTGTCAGCAGCGTTTCAAACTGAATAAAGCTACAGCTATCAGTAAGTTGTTTGAGATATTTGTAGCTAATTGTCAGTATTTTATTGCCCAGGATAATGTGTATGTGTGGATGAGCAGCTTGTTCCGTTTAGATGTGGGTGCAAATATAAAGCGTACATGCCAAACAAACCGTGCAAGTATGTGTGAAGATAATGAGCCTCTGTGACGCCAGAACATCTTATTTTAACAACGACTACATTTATTATGGTAAAGCAAGTGACAGTTATACTTTGAGTGCTGAGAAACAATCATATCAATTAGCTAATCAAGCCGTCCTTCGTTTGGTTTATCCAATTAATGTGAGCCAGAGGAATGTCACATCCGATAACTGATTCACCTCTATTAAGTTAGTAGAAGTCTTGAAATCTAATACCATAAAAGAAATAAAAGCGAGATTAACCCGCATTTTTGTCAAACCAGCAGAAAGCTTCAGGATCAGCAATGTATAGCTTTACAAAAAAATGTTACTCTACTCAGTTATGTTACCATAAATAAGACAAGCAAGGCAGTAACATTCATTTCTCGCAAGCATCATTCAAGAGCATGGGACAATGAATCAGGTGTGAGCAAAATAAATTCTTATTATAACCAACCCACGGCAGGTGTGGAGGCACTAGATCAAAAATGCGCGAATTTCACTGCTAGCAGAAGGTCTCAGAGATGGCCAATGGTAATTCTTTTCCGTATTCTGAACATATCCTTGGTGATAAACTACCTACTATGCGCATGCTTGAAAAACACTAAAAGATCACACGATATGACTTCGTAGAATTGGTGGCCCTTGAATTGATAAAACCACATCTAAAATGACGGTTTTTAATTCCAACAATGCAAAATGACCCAGCCTCAATGCCAGAAGAAGATATAACTGATCGTTTGGAGAAAATAAGTAACCGTTCATTCTGTCTACCAGAAAAACCGTATTACTAACCATATGTGGGTGCAATGTAAGAACCCTGTCTGGAGTGCTCTGAAAACCTTTGTATTATTTGCCTGAAGAGAAAGGACGGATAGTATTTGTTTTCTTTTAATGAGTTACTTTTTTTTGAATCCTTTTTTTCCAGAATGCTGTGATTATTTTTGAAGTCAAGATCAGAAAACATTGCGACATCACACTGCGAGTTTCTACCGCCATCTTTTGCTTATGTCTCTTTATTTTGTCTATGTTGGTGACTCAATATTTGGTGCACCTGTCATATGTTTTAATATATGTAAATTTGAGACAAAAAGAATTATTCGAAAATCCGTAGATGAATGAATAATCCTTCCCGACAAGAGCTAGTTCCTAAATCTGCCCGCCGTGCACACAGCCCCCGAGACCCACAATAGTGCAACTAAGCTGGATGACGAGAAACGAAGCGGCAGACTGCAGTTTCGTCCTTATTAGGAGCTCATCAGTGTCGCATATCGCTTCTCAGCATCCAACCTACATCGGGGTACCCTATTGATTTCAGAAGACGCATCTCGTATATACATACGAGAGTCGCCCTATATGGACCGAGACGACGAACCCGCTAAAGGACTTTGAGAAAGAACAATAACAAACAGATGTGAGAACATTAAAAATTCCAACACTTGGGAAACCTCTTTCGCCGGTCCGTGAATCATATCAACGATTTGCCAAGTGTTGTAATTTTTAACATTCTCCCATCTGTTTGTTATTGTTCGTATCTTTCTCGAAGTCCGGTAGCTAGTTCGCCGTCTCGGTCCATAGAGGGGACTCTCGTACGTATGTACGAGATGTGTCCTTTCTGGAATCGATAGGGTACCCCGATGTAGCTAGTTAGGATTCTGAGAAGCGATATGCGACACTTATGAGCTCCTAATAGGGACGAAACTGCAGTCTGCCGCTTCGTTTTCCGGATCCTGATTAGTTGCACTATTGTGGCTCTTGGGGGCTGCGTGCATGGCGGGCAGATTTGGGAACTAGCTCTTGTCAGGAAGGATTATTCATTGATCTACGGATTTTTGAATAATTTTTTTGTCTCAAATTCACATATGTAGACTCTTCGCGAAGTGTATCGCGGATAATATTTGTCTCATCAAATATTTTTAATTCAAACTTATCGTTTAACGTAACGCAAACTTTTTGTTTTTCTCTTTTCAAATAATTCATTAATATGAAGAACAATTTTTCTTATCAAATACATGACCTTAAAAGTACAACACATTATAAAACTCGATTGTACCACCTAATAAAGACTATTCAAAGTATTCGAGTAAAAATTATTGATTTTAAATTATTTGAGTTTTATGTTATTCGCTAAATAGAAAAAAATAATAGAAATACTCGATAGGTTTGCTTTTATTTTGATAGCGCGTCTTTTGAGACTCAACTTTTACTTATTCAATATCAAACTAGAAAAAAGAACAATTAAAAACTAAATAAATTGTTGGAAGTGTCCTTCACCTGCAAGAATAAAGGCCTTTGTCCTTCTTTGCATATTATCACCCACTCTTTGAAATATTCTTGGGGTATTTCTCATAGTCTCACGAGAGGTTATTATTCGATTTCTTAATTCTTCTACAGTGTTCACTGGAGTGGTATAAACTAAGCTTTTGAGATATCCACATAAGAAAAAGTCTAAACTATTTAAGTCTGGGGACCTAGGAGGCCATGGTTCTGGCCCACCCCGACCTATCCATCGGTTGTTGAATGTATTATTCAAGAATTCCCTAGCTTCTCCACTAAAATGTGCTGGTGCCCCGTCATGCATAAATCACATTATGTTTCTCACCAACAGTGGCACATCCTCGAGCAATAAAGGTAACTCATCCTCAAGAAATTGCCGATAAGCGGGGCCGTTTAGTCTGTTAGGCAAAAAAAATGGAACAATCAAATAATTTCCAATCATTCTGACCCAGACATTTAGCGAAAATTGTTCTTAATGATGAGACTCTTCAATCAGAGGGGGGTTTTTCTCAGCCCAATAATGATTATTTTGAAAATTTGTGATAACAGTTCGCGAAAAGTTCGCTTCGTCTGAACATTATTTCACTATCGAAATGAGCATTTTCTCTAATTTTATCTGAGAACCATCGGCAGAAATCCAGTGTCGAAGGAAAATCTCGAGGAAGTAGAGACTCCTCCAAACTAGAACATGTGAAATGATCAACTGATTTTCAATTTTTCTTGTACTCACATGAGGATTCAAATCAATACAATTCAAAACTGCTTCCTCAATATCTGGAGTTCTCATAGTTTGAGTTGCACCTTTTAAATGATTATTTGCAGTAAAAGTACCAGTTTCCCTCAACCTTCTGTGGATATTTGAAAATGTTCGCCTGTCTGGTCGTACTCGATTTGGAAAGCGCACCTGATATAATCGCCTAGCTTCTGTTGTATTTCCGTCAGCCAGACCGTACATGTAATGGATATCAGCCAATTCGGCGTTAGTAAAATTAGCCATTTTTTCTTACAGCAATAATTTCAAAAGTCTTAAAATTAATTAGCTAATTTAATAAACAATTCGAGCGGACAACTTTAGCAACTGTCAAAATAAATAAATAAATGAAAAAAATCAAAGCTTACTAATTATTTTTTCAATTCGAAGTGTTTTCAATTCAGCGAATACAATCGTTCAATAATTTTCGGCTCGAGAACTGTCCAGGATACGAAAAAATTACAAGTGTCAAAAAAGTTTCTTAATTGAACGAAGATGATAAATATTGATTGTACGCGCTGATCAATGGCATACTGCAAAAAAGTTTGAAAGGCAAAAGGAGACATGGCTCCGGAAGGGGAAACACCTTGTATATTCTAGTTAAAAGTTAGGACGTGTAATAATGGAGTCTGTAAAAACAGCTTGCATTCCAAATTTGGGCTAAATATCCCAAAAACTGCAGGAGCTCTAAAAAAAAAATCAATTTTTTCCGGAAATGTCAACACCCTGTAGCTCCGTAGCGAAGCTTTTGCGGACCTAAGTTTATATGAACTTTTTTCTTAAAATTGCACGTAGATTTACCCCCTCAAGTTGTGACATACTATTATGTATGTAGGTGTCTGACAGACTCAGTCCTGACACTGGAGCTCTAAATTTTCTCAATTCACGTCGCATTCTGGACTTTAAAAATGAACAGAAGATTATAGAAAATAGTTAACAATTAATTCAGATATTGAAGAAAAATACTCACTGTTATAGTGCTTGGTTTTCTTCAGCTTACTACTTGATTTTCCCATAGCTGGTAATTATCCTTAATTGTATAATACACGCACAAATTGACACTTCACAAACACATGAACACTTTCAAATATTTCTGAAAATTAGAAATATATATATGAGAACAGAAACGATTGAAAGAAAGAAAGAGAAACCTTCAGAAATATTTTGCGAGGATATTATTATGCCTTATTACCAACATCAACTTGCATCACTCATTTGGATTTATTAGAGAAAGGATATTAATTATATTGCTTATAAAAAGAAAGAATATTGAAGTTGTACACATGCCTTCAACATTTGGAACACATATTATTGTAATAAATTCTGTCAAAAAGTATCGGAAATTGATCGATGAAACACAAAATATTAATTTTTCATCCAAATTTATTGTATCGCCTTCGAAGGAGTTTTTGGTTAAAAATCCATCCTTCCATTCACCGATTTACATATTGTAGGACCAGGCATGAGCATATAGCTTCAATCTACATAGCCAATAATTCCTTGAAGATGTCAGATAGACGTAAAATCTCTTTGGCTCGATGATTTCCAAGATATTCCGCAGTGGAAAACCAAATTTTCTTGTCAATTATTGGGTAACCAGGCTGATATTTTAGATATTCTGCCATCTATTAGAAACCATAAATGTGAAAGGAATTTAGTACCTGGAGGTGGTAATTTGAGTTTTAGAAGAAGGAAAGAAGTTGGCTGAAGCGATATCAAGAGAATACGGTGGTTGTTGGTCAGAAATTCGTTCTATTTTGGTATTGGTTCAGTTGGAAGGCACCATGCCGGAGCTCGTTGACTGGTTTTCATATCAAACTCATGTCTCATCACCAGTTACAATGTATTTTATGAATGTGTGGTTGTTTTAGTATGTATTCAGCGATCTTTACGCCATTCAATTTTTCAAGAAAATTCAGATTTTTTAGATCTAGTGGAATGGCAAGGCGTTTAACGACCAAACAATCGTTAATGGTACGAATTAATTCGTGAGGCACAGAAAGTTCATTGCCTATCACTACCGAACTTAAATGACGATTTTCAATTACAATTTCCTTCACTTTATCGACGTTAACCTTAGTTGAAGATCTTGACGACCGATCAAAGAAAGGCACATCTTCCACCACATCTCCGCCGCTGTTTAATGCACTGTACCACTCATATGCACGTGTTTTGATAAAGTCGATTCATCATGAGCCTTCTGTAACATTTTCAGCGATTGTGCACTCGAAATTCAATTCGCAATACGAAAGTTAAGACTAATTTTTTGTTCGATATTTTAATAATAATAATAAATGTCTTTATTACCGATAGCAAGTTCAGATGTTTTAAAGTTACAAATACAAATTAATACAAAGCGTAACCAGACATGCTACCGGAATTGTCGGAGTCCATCAAATTGATAAAAAAATTGAAAAAAAAAACAATAGATTGAAAAAAAACACATCAGGAACGAAAAAAGCGAAAACAATAGAGCTAATAAAAATAACGACGAAAAGACATTGAACCCAGATCAACTCTCAGAGATCATTTATAGACTTTGCTATACTGTAAGAGAACGACCTTCTGAAAAGAGACGTTCTATGCTTAGGTATAGATATCAAATTAACATTCCTTGTGTGAAGTGCTAAAATCATGTCACAACAATTTGAATTTAAACACCTGATTCCAGTCAACCCTCCATCTATGTCACGCCACTGGCTAACAGTCTGTTGCGCATAATCAGGTTATCAGATGGTATGCTTACTGGCTTCTGAATCTTCCCCAGACTTTAAATTATATTGAACTTCTCTAGTGAAAATTAGAGATATATATTTATCTTGAATATAGTGTAGTGACCTATATCAAAAGTACAGGGTAAGTTGAAAGTTCATCTAGCAAAATGCTCAACCTTGAAAATCTGATTTTTAATTTTTCCTGATAGCTTTTTCCTAATAACTTGAATACCTTATAGTAACTATTAAAAATTCAAATTCTGTTTGATAGATTTCTCATTAATAAACTCAATCAAAATAATTTTTCTGAGTAGAAAACGACAAAAGTAACTCAAACTCCAATATTCAATCATTATTTACTTCATTTTCAAGTAATTTTCGTGAAATTATCATGTAAATCATGAAATTCTTTCAAATTTTCAAAATGGTTGCCAAACATATGTAATTTTTGTAAATAGTTTTTGTAGATGCTTCCTCGCTTTTTATGTAACTTATCTTTCAATTCTATGACCAACCTGAACAGCTAGCATTAGTTTACTTTTTAGAATCCCTGTAACTTTTCCTGTTAATTCTTATCTTCAAATAATGTTAAAGTCACATTATTTTGTTACTTTAAATTCCCTGGTAAAGCTGGCTGTTACGTTAGAGCATAGAATATCTTGATGATATATGTCTAATTTGTGAAATTCAGTCCTAGGTAGAGACTCGTAGGTGGAGAGTCGTAGATGGAAAGTCGTAGGTGGAGCTCAGAGGTTGGGATATAATTTATATCTGAAGCCCTGAAATTAAGATAAATCCGAGCTGAGGGGTTCCGAAGCTGAAATAGATGCATCAGTAAAATAGAAGAACTTTTTGGAATTTTAACTCCTAAGTGATTGGGAACTATAACATAGACGACCTCAACTCATTTACTTAACTAAGATAAGTCTTATTGACTGTATATAAGATATAAAGAAGCATTTGTGACATTGTGTACCATAATTATAATATATGATTGAATTAAGATAAAATTAAGCTGTTACACAATAAAGTTTTCATTCTCCTGTCTAGAAAATCCCGACACTCATATATGGTTTTCAAGTTCATGAAGGTCTTTTTTATAAGATAGTTTACATGATCAGTGAATCTCAATTTATTATCCACAAGCAACCCAAGACCCTTCACTTTATTCTCCCTTGGTACCTCAATACCACCCACCTTTACTTGTATATCGTTCAAATTCTCAGATGCAGATTGTCCACTTCCAAAGACTATTACTTGTGATTTCAATGGATTTAGCTTTAAAATATGCTGCTCTGCTGCCTTTGATATTGCTTCCAAATCGTTATTTATTTTGTCCTCTGCTTCCCGAGTAGATTCTTTTGGAAAGGAATAATACAACTGAGTATCATCTGCATAGAAATGAGAAGAGCAGTTTTTCAAATATGTTTCCAATTGAGAAGTGTACAGGCAGAAAAGCAGCGGACCCCAAATGGAACCTTGAGGTACACCACAAGCCGTGTTCAAGAGTAGAGACAACTCATTTTTATATCTTACATATTGTGTTCTGTTGGTCAGATAGTTCTTCATCATTTTAATTGATTCATCATTGAATCCTATGAAATACAATACTGCTAATGAAAGTTCATGCCTTATAGTATCAAAAGCCTTTGAAAAGTCTAACAGTATCAGGACGGTAAGTAAGGAATGATCGCAAGACACATTTATGCGATTTGACGAAATCAAGAACTGTAAACAAACTAAATGACATACCGTGTTCAAACTCCGAGTTAGTATAAAAAGCAGTTGTGCTAACGATAAAAATTTTGACAATCGTTCTAAGCAGATTTTTAAATAATCAATTTCTGCTACCTCTTCAACAGAATGTAATGCTTGTTCAATGTTTTTGCGGTAATATCGAAAGAATGAAATAATGATTTTGATTTGAGCAGTTAGCTTCGAGTTATTTTGGAAATTCTGTTGATTTGAAAAGTCTTGTGTGATGGTGCATTGTTGTGCTGTTTTCTTTCCTCAAGTCTGACCTTTCTCAACGACTTTACTCTCTCAAACGCCGCATAACACTTTTTCCTTTTGAAAAAAATTTCGAGTGCCTAACACCGAGATAATCAAAGAAAACGGTCAATATTACCTTGACTTGTGATCGACTTAGACGAGGCTTTTTCGGTTTCGGTTCACTTGGAAGGCGCCCTTTCGAGCATGTTGACAGGTTTTTATGTCAAACTTATAAACCCATGTCTCATCACCAGTTACAATGCAGTTTATGAATATAAGGTTGGAATAGACTTGTTCTAGCATATCTTCAGCGACCTTTACGCGATTCAATTCTTGAAGAAAATTCATTTCTGTTGAAACTAGTCAAGCGGCAACGCGTTTCACTTGAATGGCGATTTTCAACGACCATTTTCTTCTCTTTATCGATGTTAACTTTAGTTGAAAATGTTGATGGCTCAAATGCATGTGTTTCGATAAAGTCGATTCACCGTAAGCGTTCTGTAACATTTTCAGCGATTCGCCACACGGAATTTCATCCACTACAAAAGTTGAAACGAATAGTTCGTTCGATAATTTTATCCATTGTAAAAATCGCAAAACACTCTTTTGGGGACTGACAAAATCGAGCAGTGTGAACAAACTAAATGACAGATCACGTTCAAATTCCGCGTCAGTATAGAATACATTTGTGCCAACTTAGCAACAAAAAAACTGACAATAGTTTCAAGCAGACTTTTCAAATAATTAATTCCTGGTACTGTTTTGACAGAATGTATTTCAATTTCTATGAGAACCATTTTCATTTCGATTGGTCCCAAGCATTCCTCTGTACTGTTGGATTACTAGAAAAATAACACTGATAGCCAAAAATGACCTTAATGAAAGTTGAATGGAATTTAATGGGTTATTTTGTATCTACAACTAGTCTGTAACTAATCTGCAATTTTAGAAAATTTCGATCACCCTCAGTTTCTTTTTGCAACAGCAATAAATCGTTTTTTAAGTAAAAACGTTGAGAAAAATGTTTCAAATAAAGAAAAAGTATCTTATATTTATTCAACTAACGAGGCTTTTACATAATAGAAATCCATTTTCACAAATACAGGTAAACGATGATTTCTACTAAAATATATTATTAAATGCTCGACGCGTTTCGATACACAGTATCAGTAAACATTCGCTCTTGACAAAGATACTGTGTATCGAAACGCGTCGAGCATTCAATAATATATTCTAGTAGAAATCATCGTTTACTTGTATTTGTGACCATTTTTTTCATTTGGTTTATTTATAGTCGCATGCCTCTTTCGAGTATAAGCGACTTCTATGCATTGCGATACAGTGGTATCTAATACAATTTTTGTGGTAATATTATCAAATACTGCATGCTACAATATATATTGCAGGAAAAAAAAGTAACAAATTTCAAATGAATTTCAAAAAGATTAGATCTTGTTATATAGATGGCTTTCTCGCAGGAAGGTCAAGACCTTCTTGCATCCAGCTGTGTTTACTAGTAAGGATTTCAGGTTTCTAGTTAGTCCTAGATGTTGGCGAATCACATGGTACTCTTGGCAATCTAGCAGAATGTGTATGTCCATTTCTAAGTCTATTGCTCGTTATTTGCTCCCTTCTGATGAAGTATATGGCAGGGTTCTCCTCATAGAAGCTATTTCTTATGGATTGCACATAGTTGTTCGCCTGCGATAGCCATTCTCGGTTCCAAAAGAGTTCAAGTTGTTTCTTAGCACTTCGTAGCCAGTCTTTGTTTACGATCTGTACATCAGTTATTAGGATTGAGTAAACGGTTTCTCTAGCAGCGCCATCTGCTTCCTCTTTGCCTCATTATTCCTATGGAAAGATTGTCAGCAAACATGGTAGCTAATATTGGTTCGTTAATTTTGTTCAATATTTCGTTCATAGTAATCAAAAAGAAAGTTACACTCAAAACAGATCCTTGTGGTACTCCATTATTTCTAGCAAATTTTTTTGAGTGATGACCATTGATTCTAACATTAATGGAACCATTCTGAGGAAAGTTATGTATAAAATGCAAAATATTGCCCTTGATACTCAATTCGCTGGATTTTTAGACAATTCTGTGTCTCCAAACCATGTGGTAGCACTTTTCTATAACTAAAGCGGCTAGCAAGAAATGTCTTTCATTAAAGAATGCATCGGTAACTGCAAATTCAAGTGCGACCAAGCAGTCTGTGGGTGATCGATTTCTTCGAAAACCATTCAGTAGGTTGGATAAGAGGCCGTTGGATTCTAAGTGCCATTCAATTCTCTTGCAGATAATTTTTTCGAGTAGTTTACAGAGACAACACGTGAGAGCTACTGGTCTATAATTCGTTATCAGAGTGGGTACTTTATCATGCTTGCTTATTGGTAGAACTATTGCTTTTCTCCACATGTCGGGAAAGACTTTTCTGGATAGAATGTAATCGTATATATTCTCTAGATATAGGAGCGCTGGGACAGGCAGATTTTTAATAAATATATATGGGACGTCATCTGGTCCAGCGCTTGTGTTATTGGCGGTTTGAAGGGTGAAGGGTATTTCATGCATCTTCATGTTTTCAATCAAAAGTTGTGATGCATTGTTCTCATCTTTTAGAAATAGGTTGCTATTATTTTCTTCACGATATTTCCGTCTGATGAATTCGTCTGAGAGGTTTTCATCTGCAGAGTCTCTCAAAAACATTACTCCGAAGGCATTCGCCATTTCGACAAGGTCGGTTAAGAAAATATTGCTAGTGTCTCTTATTGATTCACATTGATTTTTGTGGCAGCTTCCAGAAAGTCCTTTGATCTTTCTCCAGACCTCTTTGCTTGAGGTTATACTGCTTAGACTCGTGAGATAATTAATCTATGTTTCTTTATAAGTGTTCAAGATAGTTCGTTTAGCAGCTTTAGCCTGATTATAGGTTGTTTTGGACTCTATAGTTTTTTTACGTATGTATGTGTTTATGGCTTGCTTACACTGTCGTACAGCGAATTCATAGTTTTCGTTCCACCAAGATTATTCTTTCCTAGCGTATTTAGATTCAGTTTGGGGAATTGCTTGGTTAGCTGCGTGTAGTATGGTTTGTGTGCATTTTTGAATTGTGTAGTTGATGTCCATTTTATTGTCTTCGGTAATTGTGCTTGGATCGTTAATTATTGATTGAAAATTCCAGTCAGCTTTATGAAATTTCCATCTTGGTATGAAAATAGATTCAGGCTCTAGATAGGACTCATACTCTGAAAGTATAGGAAAATGGTCACTGTCATATAGATTCTCTAAGGTTTGATAAGTTATTGAGTTTGCTAATCTGGGGAACACAGTGATCAATCGTGGTAGTTCCACCGTTAGCAGCGCTGAAATGGGTAGAGCTGTCAATATTGGAAGGAACATGTTTTGGTCAAATAACAGATTGTCGACAAATCTACCTCTTTTTTCAGTGTGTTTGGAGCCCAATGTTGTGCTATGCGAATTGAAGTCACCAATGAGTAAAAATGCCGAGGTACCTGATTAGTTAAATTTTCAAAATCGGCTTTCGTGAAAGCATAGCTATTTGGAAGATACACGTTACCTATACAAATTCTGGTTTTGTTCAGTTCAAGAGTCACTCACGTAGGTTACAACTCCCCCACTAGCTACGTTGGTGTTGAGTCTGTTCTTGTGAAATGTTTTGTTGTCCTTACAACAACTGTCATTTCTGGAGTGTGATTCCTGAATACACAATATTATGGGGTTGACATCATGTATGAGTTTTTTGAGCCAAACGAATCTTTTCGATAGACCATTCTCATTCCATTGGGTGATTATTTTACTACTATCCATCAGTTTTTGTTTATATCGATTTTGTGAACTTATATTTACTTTTATCAAGGATTTTACAGAATATTTAACGTCAGGTACATCCTTTTTGAGTGTACAGCAGTAGTTAGCTAACATGTTCGGACTCCACTTGCCTTGGTACCTTTTTCCCATGTTGGATATGTCCTAATGGAACGATTCACTGTGTGCATCGCTAGCGGCTCCCAAAATTTGAGAAAAAAATCCAAATGCTAGTGTAAAAAATGAATCTTGAGCGATATATTGCATCCCATTTCCTTGTAAGCCGCTGAGAGGTTGTTAACTAACTCTTCATAGTTTTCGGTCCTGTGGTTTCCAAGAAAATTACGAACAATATTTCGAAAACATGTCCATGCGGATTTTTCGATCGGATTAAGTTCAAACTCTTCATCAGTCAATAAATCTCGCAATTGTGGCTCTACAAATATTCCTTCTTCTATTTTGGCATCACTGATTTTTGGGAATTTTTGTTTCATGTTATAAAGACCATATCCATTTTTATCCATAGCTTTGACAAAATTTTTCACTAGTCCGAGCTTGATATGCAATGGAGGCAGCAATACATCTCCAGGATTTACTAAAGGAGTTGACCTGGTACAAGAGCGTCTCGCTTAGGCTACTCCTTTTTGACATAATGATTTATTTTGTCTCGACTATCCAACTCATAGAGGAAACTACAAAACTTCGTATATCCAAGCTAGTAAAATAGCAATTGCTTTAAAATCTTCACATATTTTCCAGGAATATTGGTTATATTTAATATGTTCTAGCAGAGATTTCATATTTTCATATGATTCTTTCATTTCAGTAGCATGAGAGACGGGTACGGAAGGCTACTTATTAGCATTATGTAACAGTACAGCTTTTAAACTCACCTTTGAGGAGTCTATAAACAACCGCCAGTCAGAAGTTTAATATTCCAACGTCAACTCCGTCATCACTGAGGGAATGTCACTGCAAAACACTATATTGCCATCATGAGAAAAAAACTAGTTCTGTATACGGATATTCTGGTATTTTTCCAGTAAATTCCAGTCATGAAGTCGGGACGCCAACAGTTCTGCCTGTTTTTTACTGAGATCCAAATCACGTACCAAGTCATTGAGATCGTTTTGAGTTATAAAATGAGGTTCCCTGTTTGAAGTGCTAGGCTCAAAAGTCGGATCGGAATCTGAACTCTCGGATACAATTTCTTGGGTCACGTCATCCATGTTTACTGGAGCCTGAGGAACAGGTAAATCATCACTGTGAGGGATAGGTCTTTGAGCAGATTGTAGATTTGGATAGTTCACATATGGCCTAGATTTGTGATTATTAGCTTTCAAAGAAGTTTGGCGGAAATAACAATCTGATACATGGTCTTTCGGTTCAGCACATATCATTGGAACTGCGAACGGCATATGACGAGATCCTTTAGCCCTTGATGTTGATAAAGTGACACACTGTTCACAGCAAACGCTAGAAGTCTATTGTGTCATCTAATGGTGTCGAACTACGACATTGACTTTTAACAGTAAGTTGACCGCAAATATAACAGAAGTTATCAGGATGGTTTACACGGTATCTTAGTATGATGTACAACACTAATCTAAAAAAAACTGTTCTAAATTTCAATATTTTTTCGTTAATTTATGAAAACTGAGGATGATTGAACAAAACAAAGTATGAGGTTTATATGCGGGTAGGTAGTAGAGTTTGAAAATATGACTTGATTTCGTTCAATGAATTTACTGTTTATAAGTGTTATCGCACTGAAAATATAGTTGACTGTCGCACAATAACATATTTCATTCCGTGAACATGGTTACCACATGACCACTCTTCGCCCAATCTTCAAGAAAGTATTCGACAACGATGCATGGAGCAAATGCGAATCAATCGTGATCAAATATTTACCGTAATGGAGAATGGTGGCTAATTGGTCCATATGCTATATGGAGGATTTATAGTTAGCAGAGAATGCAGATTTCTGTTGTGGTTTTATGAAAACTGAGAGTGATTGAACAAAACTAAGTATGAGGTTTATATGCGGGTAGGTAGTAGTGTTGGAAAATAGGACTTGATTTCGTTTAATAAATTTACTGTTTATCAGTGTTATTCTTCAACATATCTCACACTTGCTTCAAAAGTGACGCAACTCAAAAATTTGAATTTTTGAGATAAAACCGAGTATGTGTTAGTTGAACATTACTCTATCGATCAACAAAAGTAGCTGATTCCTAGCTTCATTACTTATGCAGTAGATTGCTTTAGTGTCGTTTTTCACGAGTCAAATTAACACACATTGACACATTTTCAGTTGCAACTTGAAGCTGGTTGAAAGTGTATGTTGTGGTCGGTGTGTTGTATTATTTCGAGTTAGTGCACTTTTAACGATAGAGTCGCAGTTTTGTAAAAGAACCATTTGGAGTTGGGACGGTTTTCATGATTAGTGATTGCACACGAAATATGTTATAAATATAAGTGACTTGAATGCTAAGGAATTTGACTGTTTCTTTCGGAATGAAACTGAAGCTAAACGAGGTGCAGTTGAGATAGGAGTCTGTGTACTCCGTTATTTGGAAACATTGATGGAAAATGCAAGGGATAGCGACCTTGATATCATCTCTATTCAGATAACTGATGCGGCCAGCTGAAAAATAAATATTTGTTGGCTGATATTCTTACGCAGTGAATAAGCGGAATGTCAGAAGTATCATCCACAAATTTCTCATTTATGGGCGCTCACAAAATAAGGGCGATAACGTGCACAGTGATATCGGGAAACAAATTAAGAGACAATATTCAACCCTTTAGTAGGAAGTTTATGTAACTAAATAAAAGTACCTATAGTTTCTTCCTAAAGATTTATTGTGGTTACTACTTTCGCTCTCTATACATCAGAGCATCTTCAGACCAGTGACTACAAGAAAAACAAATATTAAAAGTATAACGTAACAAATTCTGCTTTTGAAAAACCTACCCACTCTTTTCTCAGCAAGTAAAGTCAATTATAGTAAAATTAAAACAATCAATAATACCGACATTTCCCAACAAATTAAAATGGTATTTGATCACTATACCTATTAAAAATTATGAATTAAAACAATTTAAGCTAAAAATGATTCTTATGACAAGACAGTACCGAATAAAATTCAAACGGAAAGTGTGGTTATGTCAGCTAACCATAGAACAAAGTATCACAGATCTTATAATAGTAAGTCATCTTTTTTCAAAAATAGCAGACATGGTTATAACATTAATCAATTAAACAATCCATTATTTGTATATCTCTGAAAATCACTTGACTATTTATCAATGTTACATAACAATGTTTACAATTTCATATTTTTCCAGAAAATCTAGTAGTCCAATATTATGAGATGTATGCAATGACTCAAAATAATTTAAATGTTTATAATTATGGTTGAATTCTAGGTGATTACAGAAATGAGCTTCTTGACATTCTTTATTCAGTCTTAGAGGTTTCAGGTGTTCACTCACTCTTTTTGAAAACTTCTCACTGTTTGACCTTTATAAACTGCTCCACAAGTTTCACATGTTAACTTATATACACCCTTTCTACTTAGTAAAGGTTTAATATCTCTATTGTTTAGTAACAATCCACCTAAAGATCTATTTGACTTGAATGCTACTCTGATGTTCTCTTTCTTTTCTAATATCTTACTAATTTTAACCGAAATTGGACCTTTATATGGTAATGAGACATACTTATAAATTGGTTTCCCACAAACTGGAAAATTTTCATTTATTAATTTTTGTTGTAGTTTCTTACACAACATTCTGTCAATCAGGTCTACATCTATTATATTTTTTGTGTGTGAAGGTTTTCTATATATCTTGAAAGAATGTGATCCATTTATCATCTCTATTGTTAAGTCTAAGAAATTGACTGAGTTATCATCATCTGTCTCTAGTTTGAATTTTATTTTACTGACACAAGTATTCAAATGCTCAATAAATCTCTTAAATTTTTCATTTGTATCCTTCCACATAATGAGAACATCATCAACATATCTATGATAATAGACAATATACTAACGATAAATATTCCTGTCGTTAAAAATGAAATATTCCTCAAACCAGTCCATGTACCTATCAGCAAAAAGTGGTGAAGTTTGAGAACCCATTGCCAGACCATTTGTCTGTTCATATATGATGTTGTCAAATTTGAGAAAATTCTGTTTCATGCATAGTTTAGACAGAGCAAAGGTAGCTTCCACTTCATCATATGTCAAATCAGAGTCTATAAGATCAATGTGTTAAGTCCTCGATTGGTATATTTGTGAATAAGTTTTCAATATCCATTGTTTTCAGTTTGTAACCTTCATTCACTTGTGTATTCTTTATCTTGTCTACTAGATCTTTTGAGTTTTTGATAGTATATTTTGTTCTGAGTAGTTACTGGTCTGATGTATAGATAGCGAAACTAGTAACCATAATAAATCTTTAGGAAGAAACTATAGGTACTTTTATTTAATTAAATTAAGAGACATCTCAGATCTGTCCCAATCTATGTACCAGAGCAGTACGTCTCACTAATAAGAACAGCAAAAAAAGTGGCCCCCCCATACAGAGTTCATGAAATGGCTCATGAGGATTTTTACGACTTAAAAATCGTTCAAGAAGAGTCGGTAACAATTTCACCACAAGCACTGACAAAATGAAAGTAGTTTGGCGCGACATCAAAATTCTGAAAGTGGAAAAAGAAAAACCTCGTACTTTTTTATATAAAACTCCCTATCGGGACGAGAACTTCAAGACAGTCAACATGGTTGGCACTAGTAAAAAAACAAGATCTCAAGCTAATGCAAAATCAGTTCGCTTGGTTCGTGATTATTCCGGCAAAATTCCATTAGCGGAAAATGAAAAGAAGGACTTGAAAGATCTTGTTAATAAAAGTATAATACCAAACTATTATTATAATTCTTTTTTCAGAAGTGTAATTGACACAGTATGAAAACTTCATGATTTTTGATGATCAATTTAACTTGTGTTACATATATTTCATAAAAATTGAAATATTTCTTTCACTTTAAATGCTGAATAAGTTCCTATGTTTATACTTTGTTATGAAATTAAATAAAGCCTTTTTGAGATATTTCATTATAATTTATTAAATAACACAACATCACACCAACACAATTCAAAATGAGTATGTGGTTAATGATTTCAAAAATCATATAAAGTGTCATGGTCATTAGGTTTTTAGAGAAATACTCATCAAGACTGTCACAATTCAAAATAATTCATCGCAATTCCAATAAAAAATATCAAAACTGTTGCAACTCAGAAAAAGTAGTTTTCTTTCCAAATTCAATAAGAAAATATATGAAACTTCATACCGAATAACTTATTTAAAGGTATATTTTCAGATTGTTACCATAAGACAATTAATTATTTCCTCCTTCTGGTCAATCTTCCACGACAAACTTCGCTACCGGACTTCGAGAAAGATACGAATAATAAGGGCGAAACTACAGTCTGCCGCTTCGTTTCTCGCCATCCTGCTGAGTTGCACTATTGTGGCTCTTGGGGGCTGCGTTCATGGCAGGCAGATTTGGGAACTAGCTCTTGTCAGGAAGAATTATTCATTGATCTACGGATTTTTGAATAATTCTTCTTGTCAAGTTTACATATGTGGACTCCCCGCGAAGTTTATCGCGGAAGATATTTGTCCCATCAAATATTTACCGACGGAAGGTTTTATCTCGGAAACAGAGGCCCAGAGCACTATTTCAGCGGGATTATTTCGCTCGTTTTGTACCGTTGATGTGATTCACATCAACCTCCCGACTGGTCAATCAGTTTTTTCAATTTCCTCAAAAACTAGTTGTTTTGACTTATGCCAATTTTGAAGCAAGGGTGCGATGGGTAAACTTCATCTGAATAAATTCGAATTTTTGATTTTGTGCCTTAATTTCTTGGTGAAGTGTGTAGATAGCTGACAAGTTGAGAAGTTTTATAATATGTATAAATTGACTGTTTCTTATAGCAAAATTAATATTAGAGTCTACTAGAATCTGAGAAAGAAGATGTAATTTCGATAAAAATTAAACGGATTTGGGAGAGTCAAAGAAAATTGGCTCGAAGCTAATTTCCAAATAAAAAACGAAGGCTTAAAATTGATTGTTTAGTAGTCAATATGAATTAATATTTATACAAATTATGATAACTTACTCAACGATCAAGTAGACTTAATCCATCGACCCCAATGAAATATATATAACACTTAATTCACATAATTAAATGATCTTCTATTTGCAGTATATCGATAAGAGTAACAATTTTCTCCTTCTCATTATGCACCTGAACCATGGCATTTTCATTCGAGCATCAAATTATTTTAGAAAACAACAGTAATAAGAAATGATTTTGTGATTTTTTTATAGTTTTCAAATACGGTTTCACATAAGTATCGACGTCTTCAATTCAAAAGCCTATTAATCCTTATAAATCCCGCCTAATCCCGAACGTAAATGCACACACACACATCGCACATATTCGAACGTTTCACCACCATCGCAAGTTTCGCACGGTTGGTATGCATTATACAGGGCTGGTAGCAAATATGTGTCGTAAGTTTCAATGACTAACGTCATTGTTCATCTGTTGAGTGCATTCGACTGTTTACACAAGTGCTGACTTCTTTCCCGATATGAATATTGAAATAGACTGAAACGTTCGTCCGGCACGATTCTTCGGAAATATTAGGTTACATTTTGAACATCTTTGTTGTAGAGAGACCTGGGACTGCGTTTATGAGTACCCTGTTAAGTGTTACGTCACACATTGCTAGGGTCCGCAAGCTCTAAAATGAGACATGTCAATCATCCTTAAGGTTCAATATCGATTATCAATATTCAACTACTAGAAATGTGAAAAAAAAAATAGAAAAGATATATAAGATAACCATTTAAGAACTGAATTGGTCTATTGCCAGCTAGATATCATAGACGGCGGTAAAATTCGTTCAAAAGATAGGTTTTGTACATTTGTTTATCCCCCGATTATTTGATCTATTTTGATAGCTAGGTACTTAGTTGAAGATCATCAAAATGCTAATAATTTAACAATACTCCATGGGTCCATAATGATTCTAAAACATCTATAGATCATAATCGGCATCACTTGGAAGACTGAACCGTGGCTCTCGCTATCAAACAGAGAGGGAATTGTTTTTGTTGACTTTGAATATTGAAGGGTTTTTTGCGATTATTCTTCAATATTGGCAAGCAAGAACAAGGAAGTGATTATGTTTCAGGAGACTCACACTGCGACGGAAGAACATCTTCGCGAAAGAGGAATTATCTCAGGTTATGTACTTTTTGATCATCTCCTTAGTCCTTTTTATGACCTTGCTTGCTATGTAAAATCTTTTCTTAGATTTGTTTGGACATATAAGAGGTATGATTGTTGACATATTTTTCTGCTGGTTTTCTTTTTCCATTGTTACAGATTCCTGTCCCAAACCTTCCTTTTACCCTTGTCTTCGTCTGGAAATCATGGAGTGCAAGAGAGAATGAAGCGGCTAAGCAAAAAAATCTTTGGTACTCTTTATGTACACACGACACTAATACAACATAAACAGACAAGCAATGCTAGTGCAATAGCGACAGGGAAACGAGTTTCTTCCTCAGGTTTTTTCACTCGTTTATTGAATCATATGCAAGATATCTGGGCCTCTGTTTCCGAGATAAAACCTCCCGTCGCTAAATATTTGATGAGACAAACTTCGCTACCGGACTTCGAGAAAGATACGAATAATAAGGGAGAAACTACAGTCTGCCGCTTCGTTTCTCGGCATCCTGCTGAGTTGCACTATTGTGGCTCTTGGGGGCTGCGTTCATGGCAGGCAGATTTGGAAACTAGCTCTTGTCAGGAAGGATTATTCATTGATCTACGGATTTTTGAATAATTCCTCTTGTTAAGTTTACATATGTGGACTCCTCGAGAAGTTTATCGCGGAAGATATTTGTCCCATCAAATATTCACTGACGGGAGGTTTTATCACGGAAACAGAGGCCCAAAGCACCATTTCAGCGGGATTATTTCGCTCGTTTTGTACCGTTGATGTGATTCACGGAGCGGTGAAAGATGTCTCCCAAATGTTGGAATTTTAAACGTTCTCACATCTGTTTGAATCTTTCTCGAAGTCCAGTAGCGGGTTCACCGTCTCGGTCCATAGATGGCGACTCTCGTACGTATGTACGAGATGCGTCCTTTCTGGAATCGATGGGGTACCCCGATGTAGCTTGATAGGATGCTGCGAAGCGATATGCGACACTGATGAGCTTCTAATAAGTGCGAAACTGCAGTCTGCCGCTTCGTTTCTCGGCATCCTGCTTAGTTGCACTATTGTGGCTGTTGGGGGCTGCATGCATGGCAGGCAGATTTTGGGAACTAGCTCTTGTCAGGAAGGATTATTCATTGATCTACGGATTTTTGAATAATTCTTCTTGTCTCAAGTTTATATATGTAGACTCCTCGCGAAATTTATCGCGGAAGATATTAGTCCCATCACACACACACACACACACACACACATATATATATATATATATATATATATATATATATATATATATATATATATATATATATATATATATATATATATATATATATATATATATAGAAATTCGAATAATTGTATTCACAATAAATGCTTATATCTATAATTTTGGTGTGTGTCAGAAAAACACAAGTGTGAGCTCAGGAAAATGTAACAGGGAATCATACTAGCTTGCATATGATTCAATAAACGAGTGAAAAAACTGGTTTCCTGTCGCTGTTGCACTAGCAATAGCTTATCTGTTTATGTTGTGTTAGTGTCGTCTATATATAAAGAGTACCAAAGATTTTTCTGCTTAGAATCTTCAATTCTCATCTTGCACTCCATGATTTCCAGACGAAGACGAGGGTGAAAGGAAGGGGGTTTGGGACAGGAATCACCTTTATCTGGTGTTCTCATATGTGAGAAACCAAGATTTTTTTACACCAGTATTACAGGTAGAGATGATTTCAAGGCAAGTCAAGGAAGGTTGCAAAAATTCAAAAAAAGACATGGAATTCGACAACTTACCATATCAGGAGAGAAACTGTCTTCAGACGTTTGTGCGGTAGAACCATTTGAAAATAAATTTCTTCAAAAAATACGGGAGATGGATCTAGTGCCAGATCAAGTTTACAACGCAGATGAAAGTGGGTTATTTTGGCGAATTCTTCCAAACAAAACACTAGCTCATGCTGCTGAAAATTCAGCTCCACGTCCGAAGATGAGTAAGGACCGTATTACATTTATGCAATGCTCTAATGCATCAGTATCTTATAAAATGAAATTGTTGGTCATCGGAAAAGCCAACAAACCCCGAGCATTCAAGAACTGCTCCAATTTGCCTGTTTATTATAAAGGTCAAAGAAAAGGGTGGGTAACGAGAGAACTTTTTATGAATGGTTCCACAAACAATTTATTCCTGATGTTAAAAATGAAATGGACGAGCTAAAATTACCACAAAAAGCTCTGCTCTTATTATATAATGCTAATGGACATCAAAGAGAAGAGGAATTAATCAGTGAGGACCGCAATATTCAGATCATGTTTCTACCTCCTAATTATACTCCATTATTACAACCAATGGATCAACATGTAATACAGATTGTGAAATTGCATTATCAAAAATCTTTGCTACTGAATTTTGTGGGACAATAACGTTTCGTAGTTACTGGAGCAATTGAACTTCAAACATGTGGTGTTTTCTCTTGAAAGGGCCTGGTCATCTGTGTCCCAAGAGTTAATTCAGAAATGATGGAAGAATTTATGGCCCACAACAGATGATGATTATGACGCAGGTGACCTGTTGCCTCTTTCACGGTTGAGAGAAAAAATTTTGCTAGAGAAAGAAGAGAAATATCGCGATCTAGGCATGATGACAGAGGTGCTAACAAATGTATCTGGTTAAGGACTAACAACTGAAGACATTGAAGAATGGGTTGTAGGAGATAATGAGAATTATCTCTCTGAAGTTGAAATAATCAACAACATAGAATGTGACGAGGATACAGAAGAACTTGAAGAAGGCGATGTCACCGTGAATTCAGTGAAACATAAAGAAGCTCTCTTGTGTTTCAACAAATGTTTGGAATGGTGCACAGAAAATGATCTCCCCCAGCATCAAATATTATTATTGAATAACTGAGAAGTTGAAAATTCTCATCTTCGTTCGGTGAAATAGAAAACGATCCAAGACTTCTTCAGAACCTAAAAATCATCTGTGAAATGTATCACTTTCTTAAGAATATGTAGTTATATTTTCACGTTTTTCTGTCAATCACAATAATTTTGAGTTTTTATTTTACGTTTTTCAATAAATATTTCACGTTTCGATAAATATTTCACGGTTTTCATTAATATTTCATGTTTTTCAGCCCTATCTTTTCTTTACTATTTCATTTCACTTACCTCGATAATCCGAACAAGCCCTTATGATTCGGATTAGAGAGGTTGTACTGTAATCCTTTTTGTTCTTTAAATTTTGTGTGTATGTTTTTAATGTAAAAAAATGTTTGCTAACGATTTAAATTTTATTTAAAAATGATGCATAGTTGAATTTCAATGGCTTTAAGATTTGTTTAATAAACACTTCAAAAAGTCTAGGGAACACTTCTGAATATCGATATATCGTATCCAGAACGATCAATATGGATGATTTTTTTTAAGAAATGAACACCTGCATCAATTTCTCACATAATTATGTAGAGTGCCGCAACAGATTTCAGTTTTTTTTATAAAAAACTAAAAATGCAGCAGATGCGACGCTGCTTTATAATCATTTCATGTATTCAGTGTTTGAAATCAGTTAGTTGGCACTTTGTTTCAGTTGTAAGCACAAATAAAAGATTCAAGTTTTGTGATTCGACCATGGAAAGACGACATTTGACTAGAGAAGAGATGTAACGAGCCGTTGGCATGCTCCAAGCTGGGAGCTCACAACGGGAAGTATCCAAGGTTCTGGGAAGTAGCCTAAGTGTCATAAGCCGTTTATGGTCGCGATTCAATGAAACACGTAGCGTAGAAGAACGCCGTACAGGTCGTTTCAGGATTACTACAGTCGCCCAAGACCGATTTTTTGTTTTACAAGCCAGAAGAGATCGTACTACCACAGCATCTCAATTAGCTCAAGAGCTATCACGAGTTCATAATGTACAAATTTCCGACCAAACTGTGAGAAATCGACTGCACGAAGGTCATCTCCACTCCAGACGTCCTTTAAGAGTTCCACAACTGACCCATGGAAATCGCGCTGCTCGTTTAGCTTAGTGCCAAGAACACGTAAACTGGGATCAAGAGAGGTGGCCCACAGTTCTCTGTCGCGATGAATTTAGATTTAGTTATTATCCCTATTTGGGAAGAATTCGAATATGGAGGGAACCTGGAAAGCAAAACCGTCTCCAGCATGCTCGAGTTGTTAGACAGGGAGGCGGATCAGTGATGTTTTGGGGAGGTATACGCCTTGGTGGAAGAACTGACCTCGTTTTTATACAGAACAACCTCACGAGAAATACTTACGCAAATGAGATAGTTTTACCTGTAGTGGTACCGTATCTCGAAACAATGGGTCAAAAATTCACCCTTCCAACAAGATAATGCCCCTTCTCATCGTTCAAGAGTTGTCTTGAACGTTCTTGATAGAGAGAATGATATCGATCTTCTACCATGACCATCCTGCTTCCCAGATCTGAATCCCATCGAGCATGTGTGGGACACCCTAAAAAGAAATCTCCTGTGTCAAAACGTCTTCCATCATGAACAGGAGCTTCGATTAGCAGTTCAGGGGCTTGGAATTACTTAGGCCAAAATGTAATAGACAATTTAATATTGAGCATGCCGCGACGATGCCAAAGTGTCATTAATAACAGAGGTTGACCTCCTGGGTACTGAAAATATAAGTGCTTCTATATCGTTTCGAAAATAGTAGTTCAGGAATTTTTTTTTGTGTTTTACCAAATTTCGTCTTTTTCAAATTTCAAATTTTTTTTTTATAATAGGTGCTCTTGAGAAGTCAAATATTACTTTGTTTCTTGAGAATACATTATGTACAATACATCCTAACAAAAACCGAAAGATTTCTATAAATTCGAATCATCAAATTTATATTTTGAAGATATTGGTAAGTGTTCCCTAGACTTTCTTGAGGTGTTCATTTTAGTTATAGTTTACTCAGTACCGGTATCTGAGAAATGGTACCTAAATGTTTTGTGGGTAAAAAGAAGGAAAGTTTGAGAACCACTGCCTTAGACAAATACATAAAAAAATACATTTATTACAGCAGAAAATAAATTTCACGATGTAACTACAGATTTACAGTTTCCTATTTCAACACTGCTTCTCCCAAAGATCAATTTGTACCTACAAGAAATCCTGGGAAAAGAGTTTTGACAGACAGCTGGAAAATGACGTTATCGTTCGCTTTTTCCCGTTAGGATAAGGTTCTCTAAAATTGCAAAATATTTGAAACGTTAACACCCTGCTTCCCAAAAACGAAACATTTCTAGGAAACGGAAGGTCTGATGGTAGATTACTAATCTACCATTGAAACTCCATTCAATGAAATTAACAACAGCATAAATTTTTCCCAAAATTGCGTTCTTTTCGACGTTGAAATTTCCAAAGAGTGTGAATAAATAGAGTAAGATTGGATGTAGTTATATTTCTTTCAAACGCGTTGGCATAGAAGGGACGGAAAGGTCGTCGGTACTGTTTTCAAAGTACACAAGTTTCCTACCCGCCTGGGCAAATAATGGTTCTGAGAATATCATGTCGTAATAAAGGAATTTGAATTATGTGATGATGTAGTTGACAGATTACGATTTTATTTGGCATATGTTGCAACCATCTTGCTGATGCATATTAAACAAATAGTTTATTGAAGTTACTGCGGTAGCTGTTTATTGTACCTTTAGTATCTGCTATCCAATATTACTCATCAGTTATATTTCATCTCGAAAGAAATCGTTCTCTGGGAAGAAATAATAAAAGATTATCGATAAAAACGACTTATTTCATGAATATTAACATTACTAAGGTTAATTAATTAATAATTCAACGTATTATTGAAATATTTCCCAATTCTCTAAATAATACAACCTGAAATGAGAAATTCCAGTATCGTCTTTGTTATGGGACATGACAATAGAGCCAATTCTACAAACACCTGTTAAAATTTAAAGGTCCATTAAAATTTCAAAGTATGGTTAGATCTGTTTTGGTATTCTGTATGTTTATCTATCTGTTAATATCTAGGAAGGGAATGTTAATATTTAGCCGACACGCTTCAGAATTTAAACCCTACTGGAAAGTGGAGTCTAATAACACAGTGCGTGAAAATGACACAAAATTCTAACAAGCGGGAGACATACCTAGTAAACCTATATCGGGTACGCTGAATCCAGTGGTAACCACTGTTTTTGAAAGTTAGCTCTTGTTTAGGAGATATTCGCCTTTGAAGTTAGCTGATTTTAGTAGGGTTCGTCGCTTATGACTTCAGTACATTATATGCTTGTAATTCCCAAACCGTTCGGAATATCGCTTTACTGCCTTCGGCAAAGTTTTAGCTATTGTCATGGCCAACAACTTTTCTGAATAAACCAACATGGAAAAACCTCATTCAAACACCGTTTCTTAACAAAATGTCCAAAAAACTCCATTTCTTTGCCATTTTTTCGTTAATTTTCGTCTAAATAATAGAAATATCAAGGGAATTTCGCTTTAAAATCTTAAAATAAGAAAAGGAAACACATTTCTTAAGTTAAATCAAAAAATTTAAACGCACAATCATGATTTTAACTCAAATTTCTCACAGATGTCACTGTTAATACGTATTTATTAGTATTGTCACTGATGTTACTACGTATTTTGCTATGTATTTGTGTGGCATTTTCATAGTCTTAGTTCTGATATTTCTTAATTTGACATTTCTTGTTGAAGTTTCTTTGTTTACACAAGTTATATATTTGGTAAAAATATCAAAAATGAATTCGTGCAGTAAATTCAATAAATTTTGCTACATTTGTGGAAAGTTTACTATAATGACAACCAAGCGTTCAATTTCTGCAGAAATTGCTGAATATTTCAACCAAACTGTAATCAAAGATGTGAACTGGGCTCCAAAAATCGTTTGTACTGGTTGTGTCATAAGATTGAGTGGATGGAAAAGAGGTAAAATGAAATGATTTATCATTTATTTCAAAATTATATCAATTGAAGCTATTTTTATTACACAATTAATTATCTTCATTTCAGAAATAAATACTCGAACAAGTAAGTTGACCCAATAATTGCCGTCAGTTGAAGGGCGATTTGCCTTAGATTCGGATATTTATCTTCAGATATAAAACACCAGAAATTTATATCAGATGCTGTAGCTTTGAGATGTATATCTGATATAATCTGCATCAACTCACTTTCAATACAATATGAGTTCATATTAAACTGACTTGCTATTTCAGTAGCTAATTCCTCAATGTTTCTACATGATAAAGGATAACTCATAAATGATGCTATATTTGCCAGTTTACTGCAATCATAAAAAATCATTTCGAACTGTCCCAAAATATTTGAAAATTCAGCCTCATACGTATCATAATTCAACTGGGGATTTCTTGCTTTCAAGACGGAAAATGTTTCAGATCCTTTCTTTTCAGCTAATCTATCCTAAATTGCAATATACTTTTGAATGCTTTCACAGCGCTAATCATCTCAATAATAGTTTTTCCTTTACCTTGAAGCTCCAAGTTAATGGTGTTTGAGTGCATTGTGATGTCAGTCAGAAATGCCAATTCAGTCAGCTATTCTTCGTTTTTCAACATCTGAGATTCATCACCCCTTCCGTCTAGAAAAGCTGTTATTTCGGGCAATAATTCTTGAAACTTTTCTAGGAATTTTCCGCGACTCAACCACCTGACGTCCATGTGAAGAACTAAATCAGTGTGTTCAGCTGACTCCCTATCTTCCAACTGCAACTTACAGAGCCGCTGTTGCAAGCTGCGTGATCGCATGGAATTCACAATTTTTGTTGCAATGCCCATAATTTCATCCGTGTTCAAAAGTTTTGATCACAAAACTTGTTGATGTATATTGCAATGGAATGAAAAAAGGGAAATCTTCAGTAGCTCGACACAATGCCACAAAACCGTTTTTGTTTCCAGGCATTGCTGGTGCTCCATCAGTTGTAGTGCACATTACTTTATATATTGGTAGCTTGTAATTTTTCACAAAATTGCAGAAAACTTCATATATACCTTCGGCACGGCTCTTTTCCTTCAGAGGAATGATTGTCAAAAATTCTTTCTTAATCAACATGTCATTGAATACCATCCAAATAAAAATATACAACTGGGCAGTGTCTGTCATATCGGTGGATTCTTCAAACTGTAAAGTATGTACATTTCATGATATCATGCTTTAGTTTATCTGCCATGTCCTGACTCATGACTTCAATACGCCTTGTGACAGTCGGACGAGATAACTGAAGTTCTCTAATAGCAGACATGATTTCTATTTTTTTTAAATCTTCAAATAAAGTCTCACCCGCTTCAATAAATGCTTCCTTTTCAATCGATCCATCTTCGAATGGTTTCTTGTGTTTCGCCAATATCTGACATATTTTAAATGACGCGATCGTAGCAGCTTTTGATTGTTTGGATGGTCTTGTGAACATGGTTTGTTCTTTTTCCAAACAAGATATCAAATCACGTACTTTTCGTTTTCTTAATTGACTCTGTGGTGGAAAATCTTTCCCATACTTTTTATGAACCGTTTTATGATGCCTCTCTAAGTTACCACGCTTAGGTATTGCAACTGACGCACGACAAATAAGACAAATGCACTTATCCTTCACCATAAAAAGAAAAATTCTTGCTACCAATCGTTATTAGAATGATACGTTTTAGATTTCTTCGCTGCACTCATTTTGTACTATTCAATAATAAACTTTGTATCGACGTAGTAACGCCCTCAAGTTACAATTCAGAATGACCCCAATTCCTGCAGGTGCAATATTTATATCGGCGTGTACGAGAGTCTCGAATGTTCCCGTCAGAAGCGCCGCCCGAAATTTCTAGAAAAGCGGCAAAAATAAAAAACGCGGCTTTTCTTTGACAAGTACCGCGCGTTCCATTGATAAAGCCGCCTCCTATCGCTAGCAGATTGTTATTTCATTGCGTAATAAATTTTTGTAGTTTAATTACTTACTTATTAAAAATTTGTTTCTTTTGGAGATCTACTCAAAAAGCACTCGCTATCGACCGTTCGAGAACCCCAGCCTTAAATCGATGATTCAACGCCTCTAAAGTCTGTGAAAGTTTACGTAACTTTCTGCATTACTGCGTATGAAATTTTGAATCCAATCTTTCTTGCATAGGCAGAGTGATCATGCAAAAAAAATGAAAATGAAATGAAGATTTCAAAAAGATAGCGTTATTAGATAATGTCTTCAAAATCTAAATAATTAATGGAATTGAGAAGCTCCTGAGAATGTTGTTGATACAGAATGGAATATCGAAAGACTTGAAAGAGGCACAAATTATAGAAAGATACAAAAACACTGGTCAATTTTTATTTAAAACTTCTACAAACCAATCTCATCTCAATTAGTGAGGGGATATTCACCTCTTATATCATTTTGTTTCAACAATTTCACTATGGAAGAGGTTCAACTTTTCGTTGATTTTGGAATGATTCTCTGAAAAACGTTTACCTTTATATCTCAAATTATTGTTATTACCTTTTGTTATATCTTTTATGGTTTATAAAAATCGTAGAACAAAGAATAATAAAAGAATGGGAAAAATCTCAAGACCATGATTTCCTTCAAGGTCAAAAATTGTTGCTTTATTTGAAATATAACATTGTATTTTATTCCTGTAACTTTAGGATCCATAATTAGTGAAAACATTGCCATATTTCAATCATCTAATAAACGAGTAGTATAGAAACTATAATTGCAGATTCAGAAATATCAGACCGTTGTTATTCATTAAATAATCGATGAAATTTCGTTAAAATCGCCTTGACTATTTTCGCCTAATCGCTAATCATGCAAATTTCATCGATTTTAAGAATTCTGCGCTCAGGTCAAAGTTTCCATTTATAAATAGCGTCAGTTTTAGCCGTATAGTTCAAGGTATCACTCATTGAATACATTATTCAGAAAAAAACTATTACGCTCTTTGCAGAAATTGAAGGGAAGAAAAAAATATATTCACTGAAAAGCCTATTGTTCTCTGTTAGTTCTTATGAAGTTAAAAATCATTTCAAACGAAGGATGTGAAAAATACAGTCTGGTGAAAAATTTTAGCAATTTTATTCTAAAATAAATTAGTTCTAATATTGGAAAATATTACTGCCCACAAGTTGTGAATTTAATTTTTTTATTTGATATGTATGATTCGTAATATTTTTCACCATTCATGAAGGTGTTGGCCAAACTGGATACTGAATTATTTTAGAAAATTATATTTTCTAATAATTCCCCAAACGGAGTAGATTATCGGGTTCTTCCATAAATTGTTGCCGACAACAGTTATACCAAGCTTACAAGTCATGGAAGATAAATCAAACAGAGGAAACAAGAACAACCTTCCTACAAATACGGAACGTATGCAACCTAACAACTCCAAGAGCAAACGCCTTGAACAGGCAAGCGGTACTAGACAGTTCTTTTCTATGGCGAAGTCTGTCAGTGCCAATTTCCGCAAATCTGCGTTTCCGCCTCCTATTAGAGAAGACGGAAGTATAGCATCATCTCCGAAAGAGAAAGCCGATCTCTTTGCTCCCTTGTTCTCAAAGAATTCTGTGTTAGATTCATCTAACGTTACACCTACAAATGTTCAGAGTTCGTACTGTGAGACGGGCTCTCGAGCAGCTGAACACTAAGAAGGTAGTTGGTCTAGACGAAAAACCGCCAATCGTCTTGATAAAGTGTGCTTCCGAACTGGCACCTATTCTTAACCGTCTGTTTCAGATTTCTTATGAAAGCCAGACTTTTCCGACCAGCTGGAAAATAGCGAGAATTCAACCGATCCCCAACACTAGCACCCTGTTGCACTTCTTCCCATTATGTCCAAAGTGAAGGAGAGAGTCATAAACGATGAACTCATCAAATATCTTGATTTCCAGGGAATTATTACCGACCGTCAGTATGGTTTTCGCAGGAAAGATCATCAGATCTGCTCGCCTATGTCACTCATGTTTGTACATCAACGAGGATAAAGCATGGGGAATCTAGAGCAATAGCCCTCGACATCTCTAAAGCCTTCGATAGTGTTTGGCATGCAGCCTTGTTGAATAAACTTGCTGCATATGGATTTCCGAAAAATTAAGAGGTTGGATAAGTAGTTTTCCTTAAAGTTGATCAATACAAGTTGTGGTCGACGGTATAACATCTGAATACTTTCAGTTGCAAGCAGGAGTACCTCAGGGAGCTATTCTTTCGCCAAACTTGTTTCTGTTGCAGATAAAAGATCTTTTGTCATCTACAAAGATCAAGATCTTCGGTGTTGCAGAAGATTGTACCATGCTTTCGTATTTCAGTAGTCTGCGGGTGATTGCAGCTGCGGAATCTCAGCACCAGAGATGTCAACAAATTAATAGCTTGAACTCTGAGTTACAGAAGATATCGGAGTGGTGTCAGTTGAACCTGGTTAGCTTGAAAGCGAGCAAGACGCAAGCACGTTTCCAACAATTTGCATCCAAAGATTCGATGCACCTTCTCGGAATAACGGTCAACTTCGGGTTTTGGTGGCATGAACATATATCGGCAATAGCTAAGTGTGCATCAGCTAAACTTACTTTTCTTTTCAGAGCCAAGCAATACTTGTGGAGATTCGACCTGCTTTCGAAGTAGATGAATCTAGCACAGAATTCTTCGAGAAAAAGAGGCGAGAAGGCAGATTTGCAGAAATTGGCACTGACAGTCATCGCCATAGGCCAGAAATGTCTAGTCCCGCTTGCCTGTTCCAAGGAGTTCATTTGTTACCCCTTCGTTGAAATTGGCCTTTGCTCTTGCAGCTGTTAGGTTGCATATGTTCCGTATTCGTACGAAGGTTGTTCTTGTTTCCTCTATTGGATTTATCTTCCATGGCTTTTAAGCTCTGCTCGTGGCTGCAGAGACTCTTTTGCAGTCTTTATTGAACCATGGATTTTGTGCTGTTGTTCTTTTCATGGAATGAGGGATGTAGAGTTCCATTCCTGCATGAATGATTTCTGTAACAGATTCAGTGCACATATAGATGTCAGGATCTGAAAGGGAAACATCACATTATAGTGCAACATGCGTCTGGGTGGTTTAGGTTCTGGGTTTAGCAACAGCACAATGGTTCCAGTAGCAAATATAAGGTTGTGGCCTGAGTTGCCTAGAGGTGCTGAGACCTCCACTCAAAAATCATCTGGACCTGAAATCAAAAAAAGATCCAAGGTGTTCAGAAAGTCGGTTGGGTGATAAGGTATTCTTGTCGGTTCGTCGACTAGATGCGTTAGATTATGGCCGATTGCGAAAGTTTCAGCCTGTCTTCCCGCTTCATCTGGTCTATTGTAGTGGTGGGGCCAGTTGGTGTTGTGAAGGTTGAAGTCACCCAGTACAATGACCTCAGCCGCCAGATGATGTGTCTGAATCCAAACCACCTTATCACCTAGATACTGAAACAGTCTAGGGAAGTGAATATTGTTTGGCGAGCGATATGGATAGCATAAGAACAATGCAACAAGCAGATTTTAAACCACGTAAGGTCGAAAGCGTCGTCCTCCTCTGGCATGCAACATCTGATCTGGCGAAACCACAGAAACCTTTAAACCTAAATCTTGTATGTAACTCATACCCATTAAAACGTAGATACGTTGTGCGGTTGTTTGACTTATTTGGGTTTCGGCCATGGGGTTGTGCGTTTTGCGACATTCACGTTATTATGCCCCAGTCCTCTGATATGGCAGAACTCTATCAAGAGTTTGCTTTCTTTTCTAGAACGTGATATTAGTGAATTCGCCGGAGGAGTGTCGACTTACCCGCATCATGAACCCCTCGAGGCAGTCCCCCCTGGAGGTCCGACTGGGAGACTATGGTGAATAATGTTGCTTTTGTCTAGAAATCAGCCAAATTTCAATAATCTGGAATTCAGTTGTTCTTATATTGATTTTCCATTAAGAAAATGTTAACTTGTACACCCTGCAAGTTGGAAACGCGGTATTTTATAATCTTCTTACAAAATTCTCTCAAAATGGATCAAGAAATCCCACGCTAAAGTTTGAGTTGTATTTAAGCCTGCATATACTAAATTTGTCTGGCTATCGATAGAATTATATGACGCATCATTAAAACTTTCAATTTTTCAAAACAGAATTTCTGATAACTATTCATGTTTCATTAATTAATGTTGAGTTATTTTTAGACTCGGTGACTGCCTAGTGTGCTTGTAATTCTCCATTGTATTCCTCATTTCGTATACATTTCAACATTAAAACACCAAGGTATATTTTAAAACATTGACTTTTCTCGATTCGACATTCAACGGCATCAATAAAAATAATGCTTGCGTCATTTCCATATTAAATTATTCAAATCCATGATATAACGTGAACGTGAGGGGATCCAGGTGTGATGAAAGGACGTGCATATTTCCATATCTGTCTTGTTTGCTTAGACTGCTCCAAATATAAACAGTATTTCGTAGAAGTAAATTTGATATATTATATATAACGTTGAATTATTGGAACGCCGATCAGATTTTCTGTTATGAAATATTTCATACTAAATTTATAACGAGACGTGAGGGATAAGTTAAAAGAATATTTTCTATTTCGAAAGCAAATTTTAGAGAAAATTATGGCAATGCAATGCAGCAATCTCTAATAACAAAATATCTAGGTTTACAGTTGTCCCAAATTCGTTGTCCTTGAAAGACAACATTCCTTTAGAAAATCAAGGAGTTTACTCTATACCATTCGGAGATTGTCATATACATCGGCCAAACTAATAGACGAATAAAAGAAAGAATAGAGGAACATAAAAGAGCACTCAAAAATAAATCCATCTCATCCGCCATTTATCTCCATAAATTACATACAGGTCATACAATGGATTTCGATAACTCAAAATAAATCAGCACCACACAAAACTTAAGAAACGTCTTATCAGAGAAGAAGTAGAAATTGAAAAAGGAGGAACAATGAACAAAAGAAACGAAACCCTCAACCTATCAAAGGCTTGGATAGTTATTTTACCTCATAGGAAACCGGCATCATCAACAGAAAGCATCCCCACCATCAGGTCCACCGACGCCCACAACGAGGACATAAAAGGAGAGCCATCGACAATTCAAATTTTGCCGGAAGTATCTATGATTTGATGTGTTACGGATTTTATTTCGTGGTCCATTTTGATTGTGGCGACGTTTCAACAAGTTGTCCCTTGTCATCTTCAGGCGTTCGGTAGACGATGTCTCGAGCATAACTGATAGCGGTTTGTCGGTGGTTCTACAATTATATCCTCGTTGTGGGCGTCGGTGGACCTGGTGGTGGGGATGCTTACATTATTATCTTTTAATGATGCTGGTTTCCTAGGTGGTAAAATAACTTTTCAAGCCTTTAATAGGATGAGGGTTTCGTCTCTTTTGTTCATTGTTCCTCCCTTTTCAATTTCCACTGCTTCTCTGATAAGACATTCCTTAAGTTGTTGTGTGGTGCTGATTTGTTTTGAGTTATCGAAAAAAAGTATGGTTTCTATGCCGTTCTAATTTTGTATTTCCTCAATGTTTTTCGTATTTTATCTGTTACTCCTTTGATATATGGTAAAACAGTTGTGTTCTTTTGTTTTTCTGTGCATATCGTGTTTCGCGTGTGTCCCTTATAGCTGCTTTTATTGCGTTTTTGTTATATCCATTATTTTCAAGAGCGTTGGTTATTGTAGATAACTCTTCTTCTCTCTGGCTGTCATCTGTGAGTGCTAGCGATCTGCTTATGAGCGTTTTGACCACTGATTTTAATTGAGCTGGATGAAGGTGTGATGAGGCATGTAAGTATCTATTTATGTGGGTTGATTTTCTGTATACTGAGAATTGTAAATGTCCGCCTTATGACTTTGTTGAGAGGAGATCCAGATATGGCAACTGTCTGTTTGATTCTTCTTCAATTGTGAGTGTTATGTTCGCATGGATTGAATTCAGGTGAGCTGTGAACGCGCTTAGTGATTCTTCACCGTGGGGTCATATAATAAAAATGTCGTCGACGTATCTCAGCCATATTTTGGGTTTCAGATGGAATTTTTGTTGTGCTTGTTTCTCGAAATTTTCCATGAATAAATTAGCAATAGCTGGTGAAAAAGGAGATCCCATGGGTGCTCCCGATGTACGCTTGTAAAGTTTGTGTTTATAAGAAAAATATGTAGAATTCAGGCAGTGTTCGGAAAGGAGTACAATGTCTTCATGGAAATTTTCCTTGAGTCCCTCTAACACCTCTTCCCTGGGAACGTTTGGAAATAAAGACACCATGTCTAGACTTGCCATGATATCTGTGGGGTTCAGAATGATATTTTTTGTGAGTTCTATGAAATTTTGATATATGATTCTGTTGTCTCTACTTGCGGCTGTAATTGTTTAGCAAGATATCGGGCAAAGTTGTGTGTTGGTGAATTGGTTGAGCTAACAATGGGCCTCAACAGGATGTCGGTTTTGTGCATTTTCGGCAAACCATATTGTTTGGGAATCCTAGAGGATTTTTCTCTGGGAATCAGGTCCTTTTTGATCTCCATAGGAATTGACGAACTTTCTATCAGTTTCTTTGTTTTCTTTTGTAGATAGGTGGTAGAGTCGGTGTTTGTTTCTTTATAGCATTCGTCATTTAGGAACTTAGCTATTTTACCTTCGTAATTCTTTGTGTGATTACAGTAGCGTTTCCTTTATCAGCAGGTAGTATTATAATCTCTTGATTGGATCTAAATCGTTTAATGGCCTGTTTCTCTTCTCTGCTCACGTTAGTGGTAGGAAGTTTGTGGTTTCTTTGGGTTGTTGAGTGCCTTATTGTTTCTGCATTATTAGCCGGTAGAGAAGTGATGGATGTTTCTATGCTACTAACGATATCTTCTGTTGGGATGTTCTTCGGAGTTATTGCAAAATTGAAACTTTTGGACAATATTGATTTTTCTGTTTCAAGACCCACAATCTTCCTACCACTAACGTAAGCAGAGAAGAGAAACAGGCCATTAAACGATTAAGATCCAATCAAGAGATTATAATACTCCCTGCTGATGAAGGAAAAGCTACAATAATCATGAAAACAAAGAACTACGAAGGTAAAAGCTAAGATCTTAAATGACGAATGCTATAAAGAAACAAATACCAACCTTACCACCTATCTAGAAAAGAAAACAAAGAAACTGATAGAAAGTTCGTGAATTCCTATGGAAATCAAAAAGGTTCTGATTCTCAGAGAAAAATCCTCTAGAATTTCCAAACTATATGGTTTGCCGAAAATCCACAAAACCGACATCCCGTTGAGACCCATTGTTAGCGACACACAACTATGCCCGATATCTTGCTAAACAATTACAGCCGGAAGTAGAGACAACGGAATCATATATCAAAAACTCCAAAAATTTTATAGAACTCACAAAAAATATCATTCTGGACCCCACAGATATCATGGCAAGTCTAGACATAGTGTCTTTATTTCCAAACGTTCCCAGGGAAGAGGCGTTAGAGGGACTCAAGGAAAATTTCCATGAAGACATTGTACTTCTTTTCGAAAACTGCCGTAATATTTTTCTCATAAACACAAACGTTACAAGCAAACATCGGGAGCACCCATGGGATCTCCTTTGTCACGAGGTATTGCTAATTTATTTATGTCAAATTTCGAGAAACAAGCACAACAAAAATTCCATCTAAAACCCAAAATATGGTTGAGATACGTCGATGACATTTTTATCATATGGCCCCACGGTGAAGAATCCCTAAGCGAGTTCACAGCTCACCTGAATTCAATCCATTCGAACATAACATTCACAATTGAAAAAGAATCAAACAGACAGTTGCCATATCTGGATCTCCTCTTAACAAAGTTACAAAGCGGACATTTACAATTCTCAGTATACAGAAAATCGACCCACACAAAAAGATACTTACATGCCTCATCACACCATCATCCAGCTCAATTAAAATCAGTAGTCAAAACGCTCATAAGCAGATCGGTAGCACTCACAGATGACAGCCACAGAGGAGAAGAGTTATCTACAATAACCAACGTTCTTGAAAATAATGGATATAACAAAAACACAATGAAAGCAGCTATAAGGGACACTCTCACTGGGCAAAACACGATATGCACAAAAGAACAAAAGAACATAACTGTTTTACCATATATATCAAAGGAGTAACAGATGAAATAGGAAGAACATTGAAGAAATACAAAATTAGAACGGCATATAAACCATACTTAACTATCGGAAAAATTCTCAGAAACCCGAAAGACAACATTCCTTTAGAAAATCAGGCAGTTTACTCTATACCATGTGGATATTGTGACGTGATATACATCGGCCAAAGTAATAGACGAATAAAAGAATGAAGAGAGGAACATAAAAGAGCACTAAAAAATAAATCCCTCTCATCCGCCATTTATCTACATAAATTACATACAGGTCATACAATAGATTTCGATAACTCAAAAACAAAACAAAACAACAAAAGAGACGAAACCCTCAACGTATCAAAGGCTTGGAAAGTTATTTTACCACCTAGGAAACCGGCATCATCAACAGATAATAATGAAAGCATCCCCACCACCAACGCCCACAACGAGGACATAAAAGGAGAACCACCCACAAACGCTCGAGTCATCGTCTACCGAATGCCTGAAGATGACAAGGGTTAACTTGTCGAAACATCGCCAAAATCAAAATGGACCACGGAATAAAAGCCGTAACACATCTAATCATAGATACTTCCGGCAAAATTTAAATTGTCGATGGCTCTCCTCTTATGTCCACGCTGTGGGCGTCGGTGGACCTGGTGGTGGGGATGCTTTCTGTTGATGATGCCGGTTTCCTATGAGGTAAAATCATCATCAAATCATAGATATTTCCGTGAAAATTTAATATATATATATATATATATATATATATATATATATATATATATATATATATAAGAGAAGACAATTAACCATAGCAGCACTAAAGAAATTATTAGAAGTTCATATTACAAAAGACTAAGAATTATCGTGAAGAGTTATTTAATTAGTAAAAACCTTTTCAGAGCTATCAACTCCTATGCTGTTCCTATTCTTACATCTTCTTTTGGAATTATTAAATGGTCTAAAACTGATCTAAATGAATTACAATGTCAAACGAGGAAAATGCTCTGTAAATATCATAAGCACCACCCAAAGTCAGCTGTACAGAGAGTTACACTACCTAGACATCTTGGAAGGTCGTGGATTAATTGATTTGAATAATCTTCATAGTAAACAGATTTTTCATCTACGTTCCCATTTTCATGATAAACAGAGAACGTCTAAATTACATGATATTGTTGTTGCTTCAGATTATAATCTTACACCTCTGAACTTGACAATGCAAAAGGTAGATTTTGATATATTTGATGATAATTCTAAAAGAGAAAGTTGGATGTAGAAGGAATTACACGGAAAGCACCCTAAAGAATTGAAAAATGATTATATTGATGAAATTGCATCGAATAAATGGTTAGTATCTGGAGAATTGTTTGCTGAAACAGAAGGCTTGGCAATTGCGATCCAGGACCAGGTTGTTTTTACAAGGAATTATAGAAAACATATCATCAAACAAAATATAGATGATTCTTGCCGTAGATGTTTCTGTTCTTCAGAAACAGTTTTTCATATATTATCATCTTGCTCAGTCCTTGCTTCAACAGATTATTTAGAAAGACATAATGCCGTCGCTAATATTATTCACTTCAATCTAGGAATTAAACATGACCTAATTCCCAAAAGAAAAAATTTCAAAAATATGAACCTGAGATTATTTGTGAAAATGACAAATATAAACTTTATTTTGATAAAACAATTCTGTGCAACAGAGCTGTAAAACACAATAGACCAGATATCGTTCTTAATGATAAACAGAATCAAATAACATATATAATTGATATTGCTATACCCGACACACATAATATACAAAATAAATACAATGAAAAAATTTCTAAATATATGATGCTTGGCGACGAGATTAAAAAATGTGGAAAATGAAGAAAATATTTATTCTACCGATTATTATTTCTACAACAGGCGTTATTCCTAGAAATCTTCACAAAAGTATTGAGATTTTGGGTCTGAAGAAAATTTGTTTGAACAGTTACAAAAGATAACAGTCATCAAATCTTGTAATATTCTTCGTAGGTTTCTTTCCGAAAATAATAATGAGGTAGAGTCATAGGTTTTCTCTTTAGTTTATACTGCTCAGAATCTCATTTCATATTTTATTTATTTGTTTATATAAATGTAATATAATTAACTGACAATTTTGTCATATTTATATTCAGAGCAGTATTCTATTCGATCGTTCACCACTTCACACATAGGAAACTATTAATGAGTAACATTCAGTGTTACTTGACTAAGGTCCGTACACTGGATTTTTCCGGGGAGAAAGCCTCTGACACTACTCGTTGGTACATTGATATCATTGTCTGATGATGCTATAGTATGTATATATTCTGGTAGATTGATATATTCTCATAACATTTAACGTTATCCTAATATATAATTACTCCAGGATATGTTTTAATTATAATCATTGCCTGGCAATGGTATTAATTACCGGGTGGTGGATTTATATTTTTCATGAAATCAGTATATATATCCTTCATAGGAAGAAAAATGCAGATATTTCAACATTTGTTTTCGACAAATTAGTAAAATTGTTATGATTACAATTAGAAACTCAAGGAAAAAGCACCAATTTTCTTTAAGACATTGACATTCCATAGTTTTACTAAGTTAATACTCTTCTTTTTGCATAAACCATACTGCTAATGATTCAAGCGGTTCTTTACAAACCAGTTGCATCGAGAAATGTCTATAAAGACAAGGAAAAGTGAATCGACCTGATGAATAAATCATGAATATCAGATGCATCGTAACTGCCGCCGTTCGTAATGACAGTAACTAAGGCCTGAACATCAATCAAATACTTGATTTCACGGTCGTAACTCATCATGTCTATCACGTTCTGCAAATCATCCACAGCCAGATGAGATTATGTAGGAGTAAAACAGCTACCGTTAGCCAATCTACTTTCCTTCGTGGAGAATTCATAATGGGCATATCTGATTGAATTTCGCTTTTTTATTTTTTGAAGCTGCTTTTATGACATACTAAGACAGTTGTACGCAGGGGTGTTAATGAACTTTCATAATAAATTCAACAGAAAATTTACACGCATTATTGAATGAATAACTGTCATTTCATCAGGATAGCACATGGAAAAATGTTGGGATATTTGGTATTTTTGATTCCTCATTTAACGATTGGTACTGAGCGATGATGAAAGTACTGTTGATATTATCAATTTTTCTTGAAATGAAGAATATGACCTCCTCTTCAATTGATTTCATCCCTTCTTGGCATGATCAAAATGAGGTTTTAAGTCAATTGGATATCATCAAACAATTGTTGCAGCATATGGTAGCAAAGGGTGTTGAAGCACCTGATTGAAGTAGAACACTCTCCTAGAATTTGAATGCAGTCCAAAGAGAGATTCATCTGAGAATAAAACAAAAATAATTTTCAGGTTTCAATTCCATATGAATCTGAATCCATCTTCTTCTTTATGCATGGCGCCCTTGAAGGAGGACTTTTAGTCCATTTTGCTTACCATATTGTTTCAAGAAGTTTGTTGTTGGTGGTATCCATCCTGGATTGTGTGGCAATATCTCCAATCTGGTCGTTTTATGCGTAGAACATGTGAGGATTATATATTCTGTTGTTTCATCATGTTTTATGCAACCTCGGAATTGTGTAGCCTCCAACAATGTTATGATGTATAGTTATTTATTTAATTGCCATTGCGAACCAGTTGTATATTGTGGCATACTATGTCTTAAATTTCACCTACAAGCTTCATCCTTCTTGTAACGGCTGTAAGCCGTCAGCAGAGTCAGCTTTAGTTTGTTAGATCCAAGTTCCTCTAGCCTGGAAATTCACACGACGTAAACACCTCAAAAAAGTCTAGGGAACACTTCTGAATATCGATATATCGTATCCAGAAAGATCAATAGGGATGATTTTTTTCAAGAAATGATCACCTGCATCAATTTCTCACCAAATTATGTAGAGTGCCGCAACAGATTTCAGTTTTTTTTTATAAAAAACTGAATATGCAACAGATGCGATGTTGCTTTATAATCATTTCATGTTTGAAATCAGTTAGTTGGCACTTTGTTTCTGTTGTAAGCACAAATAAAAGATTCAAGTTTTGTGATTCCACCATGGAAAGACGACATTTGACTAGAGAAAAGATGTTACAAGCCGCTGGCATGCTCCAAGCTGGGAGCTCACAAGGGGAAGTATCCAGGGTTCTGGGAAGTAGCCCAAGTGTCATAAACCGTTTATGGTCGCGTTTCAATGAAACAGGTTGCGTAGAAGAACGCCATACAGGTCGTTTCAGGATTACTACAGTCGTCCAAGACCGATTTTTGGTTTTACAAGCCAGAAGAGATCGTACTACCACAGCATCTCAATTAACTCAAGAGCTATCAGTTCATAATGTACAAATTCCCGACCAAACTGTGAGAAATCGACTGCACGAAGGTCAACTCCACTCCAGACGTCCTTTAAGAGTTCCACAACTGACCCATGAAAATCGCGCTGCTCGTTTAGCTTGGTGCCAAGAACACATAAACTGGGATCAAGAGAGGTGGGCCACAGTTCTCTTCAGTGATGAATCTAGATTTAGTTACTATCCCGATTCGAGAAGAATTTGAATATGGAGGGAACCTAGAAAGCAAAACCGTCTCCAGCATGCTCGAGAAGTTGTTAGACAGGGAGGCGGATCAGTGATGTTTTGGGGAGGTATACCCCTTGGTGGAAGAACTGACCTCGTTTTCATCCAGAACAACCTCACGGGAAATTCTTACGCAAATGAGGTAGTTTTACCTGTAGTGGTACCGTATCTCCAAACAATGGGTCAAAATCCACTCTTCCAACAAGATAATGCCCCTCCTCATCGTGCAAGAGTTGTCTTGAACGTTCTTGAAGAGAATGATATCGATCTTCTATCGTGGCCATCCTGCTCCCCAGAGATGAATCCTATCGAGCATGTGTGGGACACCCTAAAAAGAAATCTCCTGCGTCAAAACGTCTTCCATCATGAACAGGAGCTTCGATTAGCAGTTCAGGAGGCTTGGAATTAATGTAATAGACAATTTAATATTGAGCATGCCGCGGCGATGCCAAAGTGTCATTAATAACAGAGGTGGAACTTCTGGGTACTGAAAAATATAAGTCCTTCCATATCCTTTCGAAAATATTAGTTAAGGATTTTTTTTTGTGTTTTACCAAATTTGGTCATTTTCAAATTTTAATTTTTTTTTATAATAGGTGCTTTGGAGAAGTCAAATATTATTTTGTTTTCTTGAGAATACATTATATACAATACATCATCATCATCAAGCAGCTCGTTCTGTCCACTGCTGGACATAAGCCTCCCGTAAACTATGCCACATCCTTCTGTTCTGTGCCGTCTGTATCCAATTCGTCTGGATGCGTTTTATATCGTCAGACCACCTTGTTGGGGGACGTCCTATACTTGTTTTTGCTTCGTGTCTTGGTCGCAATTCTAGAATTTTCTTGGTCCATCTTCCGTCGGTGGTTCTTGCCAGATGTCCGGCCCATTTCCACTTAAGTGTGGCGATCCTACTAATAGCATCCTCAACCCCACTTCTTTGCCTGATTATGTCATTTGATATTCGGTCTCTAAGGTATAATCCAAGCATGCATCTCTCCATGGCACGCTGGGCCACTCGAACTTTATTGGCCGATTTCTTGGTCAGAGTTAAAGTTTCCGCGCCGTAAGTCATGACAGGCAACACACACTGGTTGTAAACTTTTCGTTTCAAACAAATTGGGATATCTGATTTTAAGATATTGCTCAGTTTACCAAACGCTGCCCAAGTAAGGCCAATTCTTCTAAAGATTTCACAGGTTTGGTTGTCTCGACTTATTTTGATTTCATGTCCAAGATATTTGTAGGCTTGGACTTGTTCAATTTCAGCATCACCTATCTGAATATTTCCACTTGTAACGAGATTGGTCATATATTGTGTTTTAGACGCGTTCAGCTTTAGTCCAACCCTTTCAGAAGCTTGTTTGAGCCTATATATAATACATCCTAACAAAAACCGAAAGATTATTATAAATTCGAATCATCAAATTCATATTTTGAAGATAGTGGTAAGTGTTCCCTAGACTTTTTTTGAGGTGTTTATTCTAATGATTCTATCTCCTCCTCACATAGTCTGCACCAAGGGTCTTCGATCAATACTAATTTATTTAGTCGATTTCTGAGACGACAGTGTTCCGTTGACATAGCAATTAGAGCTCTGATGTCTTGGTTGGAGGGTTTAAACTAAGCCTTGGCATTCACAATGGAAGGTCCAGTAGTGGCAGTGCTCCCGAAGCCTCAGGTCTAACTACTAGTTATTCTGTATATTTGCGGCCTTTAGGGGAATTCCAAGCGTATGTTTCAGTGCGGTGAATCATAAGGCAGCCGATGAGTTTGCCTTCAATGCCCGGCACGACCCACGTCAGTAGGAGTTTTTTCTTTTTCCCAGTTTGGCGAGAGTTGAACAACATTCCTGAAGTGCAGTTGTCGGATGATAATGCCGACATTACAGTTAGGCTATCCGTGATGATTTTAATTGAGCCACTTGTAATTAAGTTAGTCTCTTTTGATGTCAAAAATATGTACCCGAACATTCCAACGAATTAGTGTCTTCCCCTTGTTACAGATATCTTATCCGAGTCTAACACACCGCCATATATCACTAATGAATTTAGCAATCTTCTTCAAATATGCCTATCTCAAAGTTACTTTCAATTTCAATCTAAATTCTTTAAACATAATTCAGGTCTTCTAATGGGTTCACCTCTTAGCCCTCTACTAGCTGACATTTTCATGAATAATAATAGTGAGAAAAACTCATTATCAAACACAGATTTTGCTAAAAAACACATTACTTTCTGGTATAGATATGTAGATGATATTTTAGTTTGTTTTCGTGGTTCAAGCAGGCAAATTCAGCAATTTCTAAATTTCCTGAATAAAATACATTGCCGCATCAGCTTCACTTCTGAATTAGAAAATAATAACTCAATTAATTTCCTGGACTCAACTATTACAAATTCAAATAACCAACTCACTCATAAAATTTACAGAAAGGAAACATTCACAGACGCATCGATTCCAATGGACTCGTTCAGTCATTTAAGTTACAAACTAGCTGCATATAATTCCAGTATTCATAGAGCTTACTCTGTTCCGCTTTCGAAAGAAAAGTTTCAAACTGAACTCAATATCAGAAAAATTTCCTCAAATAACAACATACCACAACATTTTCTAAATACAATCATAAAACGCAAAGAACAACGTATTACCTCTCAATTACTATATAGCATCGTAGAAACCCCGGAAAAAAGATACACTAGTATCAGATACTCCTCAGATAAAAATTCGCCAATATCTGAACACATAAAATCAACAAACCACTCGATATCATTGCACAATCTTAAAATCCTTCATAAATGTAATAAAGGGAGAGAGATGAATTTGTTGGAAAGTTTGGAGATCAACAAACTATGTAAAAACCCACAATTTATTACCCTCAACAGCCAACTAGAGCATGGATCTCCACTACTCAATATTTAGGTTAAATTTCATTCTGTACTTGTACTTGCCTACTCATGTATTATGTTGTTATTCACTTGAAAATGACCGTAGGGTCGAAACCGGTCGTGATTATTGAATAAATTGTGGAAAAGTGACAAAAATGTCTCATTTCGTTTTACTTTAAAATAAATAAATCATCAATGCTATCAACAAATTTAGTAGTTATTATTTTTCAACTACTTATTTGTAGGTTACAATCCACATGATGAATAGTAAATATAAAATAGATCCATTTTAGAAAGGTTGGAAAATATAATGAAATATGTAGAAGTTGCATACAAAGATTCAATTTGTACAACCACAACTTTCAATCTAAGATTTATGAAAATCACAAGAAACATGCTGCTGTTTATGGGAATAATAGTTTGGTAAAAATTCGATTACTACTTGAAGAATGCTATGTATATTTGACAATTTTCGTTTTAGGTAGTTGTACTATAGGTATCTTTTATGTAATTATGTAAAATGATTACGTTCATTACGTGATATGGAAATATGAAACTGTTTTAATACAATTTTTTCCTTTCATTTACATTTCGCAGTATATTGTAATGTTTCACAAGAACATGAACTGAAAAGAAATTAAATTAAAGAATAGAAATTTCAATTATGTATGCAAGTTTACAAGAAACTGACTGCTCGAAATCAACTGCCAACTCGACAGTTATGGATCTAGGAAATTAACAGTTACATCATCATTGTATTGTATATGATAATGTAAATTACAAATTTGTGGATCTTATCTCTGCTTTCCACAAGAACACTTCAATTCAGAAGATGTTTGTTTGGTAAGCAAATTGTGTGAATTTTGGTCAATTTGAATTTATACAAAAAAGTTACGTATGGGGCAATCACATAAGGGAAATTTCTATGTATTCAGTAGTGTTCCTTTATTTGATTAATAATTTCTCGCTTTTGTCTTTTGGATACTCCCAAGAAATTCAAGAAGAGTTTTTATTTTCTATTTCATTAATATACTTGAGAAGTAATTCTTCCATCTTGCTGTTACAAGCTCATATTTGTTATTTATTATAATTCATGAATCTTATTCGATTCTTATCTGATCTAATTCGAATCAGAACTGTTGAGTAAAATTGAAAATTTGAAACTATAGATCTGTATATATTGATCTTTCTGAGGTATATATTTAATACATTTGGAACTGAAAATTTGGGATATTGTAAAAAATATTGAGTTGTTGATGATTGAATTTCTATGCCTAAAGGGATTGAACAATTTGTTTTTTTGAATCAATGTATTGAAATTTATATAGTTGATGAGTATCCATAAAACAATATTGGAAGCTGCGTTACTCTAAGGATGTGTGAGGCAATATATGAGAGATTTCCATATAAAATAAAGAACTATTAAGTATAAATATCAGTGATTATAATGAGGCATTGGATATGAAAAGGTGTTCAGTCTATTTGGAGTTTAGTATATTAGGCGTATAGTATTTAAGGCGTTAAGTTTATTAGGTGTTTTTGTATATTAGACGTTCAGTATATTAGCTGTTTAGATATAAAAGGCGATCTTAATGGGCTCACTAGTTATTATCAATATTATTACAAATGTCGAATCGTCTACGTTATTCGAATACGAAAAAAACTTCGAGCTTCCATCTTTTATAACAGATGATGATGTACAAATCATTGAATTTTTTCGTGAAAAGTTTACACTTCGTTTGGAGCAATCTAATTCAAATTCCGAATATCTCCAGAGCTTTTTTCATTTCTTATAATAATCAGAATGAATTCACGCGGACTGAGCATTTCAATTTGATGAATCAGTTCAAGGTAGGAAATGCTCCAGTCATCTTGCTCAGAAAGGAAATATAATTATGTTTTTCATCGGCAGAATACGATCAATAATTTCAGGTAGCGGCGAAAGCAATAATTGAGTTCCGAGTTTGATCCTGACAAGGTCCTCTATCTGGCGGCATTCTTCAAACAGCCCAAGCTGATGTTGATTGGCAATTAAAAGTTATCTCAGGAAAAATTACTTTCTTTCACTTGATCGCAACGAAATAGGATGACTGGAACATCGTTAATAAATCTGAAGGTTTCCTTTGAATGATTGAGTTGACACTGAATGACATTTCTGAATGGTTGTTGTCTCGTAAAAATTCATCAAGATACATAAAAAAGTTTGAAGAAGAGATCTAAGAATTCTCGTGAAAAACTCATTCAGGTTTATATTGAGCTGTTATTTCGAAGTTTCAAGTTTCTAATTAATAATGAGATCAAGGAGTTTTCAAGATCAAGTTTTCCTTTCAATGATTATCTTCATTCATCATAAAAAGCTTTCTCTTCAAAAGTCCTGATTATTCAAGTGACGATTAATATTTGATTGGTATAAGTAAGTAAAAGTGAAAAATTCCTTGAAATTTTATCATTATTTCAGAATAAATTTCAGTCCAAGACCGAAGATTTAAGCATTTCAAATATGAACAAAATGTTCTTTCCGGTCACTAACCTCTTCAATTCAAAGCTTCGTTTTCGAAAGCAAGTGAATTACTTGGGGTGTAATTCTAGATAACAAACTTAACAGGAAAACAGTTATAGGGAAGGCACAAGGACGCATATACATTCTATCAAAAAAGTACCGGGCATTGGTCAATTAAACACAAAATATTTATTGTTCATCAAAATTTATTGTATTTTTTTTTATGCGCGCTTCCCAGGAATAGGCGAACCTGTTACACCACATGAGTGGGCGCCTGGGAAGAATTGAGGTGTCTGTTCACTCGCTTCTTGAAGAGGGCCAAATTGTAGGGGTGGGAAGATGTTGGACGGTAGCGAGTTCCACAGCTCACAGAACCTGTAAACGAAGGAATTCTTATAGAGAAAAGTTCAAGGGGTCGTTAAATGTAACGCCATATGATGAGAACTCCTTGCTAGCCTAGTGTTGCGGCAAAACATGAGCTTTCCTGGAACAAGGTCTATCAGCTCCTTGGAGCTTCTTCCATGGAAGTATCTGTAAAACAGCCGGGACCCTTCTAAAAAATGTAGTTGCTTCTTACTCGCGTTGAAGCTCACAAGTTCAACTGACCCCACTCAGATATCCTCTGTAAGTCAGAGTTTAAGTTATTGATTTGTTGACATCTCTGACGCTGAGATTCCGCAGCTGTAATCGGCCGCAGACTAGTGAAAGACGAAACCAGGGTACAATCGTCTGCAAAACTGAAGATCTTGTTCTCGGTAGATGACAGAAGATCGTTTATCTGCAACAGAAACAAGGTTGGCGAAAGAATGGATCCCTGAGGTACTCCTGACTGCAACTGAAAACAATCAGCTGTTTTACCGTCGACCACAACTTGTATTGATCTATTTGAAAGAAACCTACTTATCGTACCCCGCAAATTTTCGGGAAGCCCATATGCAGCCCATATGAAGTTTATTCAACAAGGCTGCATGCCAAACTCTATCGAAGGCTTTAGAGATGTCGAGGGCTATTGCTCTAGATTTTCCATGCTTTTCCATCGTTGATGTATAAACATGAGTGACGTAGGCGAGCAGATCTCCTGTCGATCTTTGCCTGCGAAAACCATAATTCGGTGGTTAATAATTCCCTGCAACTCAAGATATTTGATGGGTTCATCATTCATAACTCTCTCCATCACTTTGGACATAATGGGAAGAAGTGCAACAGGGTGGTAGTTTTGGGGATCGGTTGAATTCTCTCTGCTCGGAAAAGTCTGGCTTTGATAAGAAATCTGAAACAGACGGTTAAGAATGGGTGCCTGTTCGGGAGCACACTTTCTCAGGACGATTGACGGTATTTCTTCTAGACCAACTGCCTTCTTGCAATTCAGCTGCTCGAGAGCCCTTCTCATAGTGTGGACTCTGAACTTGATCTTTGCCATGGAAGAATTTGTAGGTGGAATGTTCGGTGGTATTGCGTTAGATGAATCTAGCACAAGAAGGTGAAAACGCAGATTTGCAGGAATTGGCACACACAGTCTTCGCCATAGACCAGAATTGTCTAGTCCCGTTTGCCTATTCAAGTAGTTTATTAGTTTCTCCTTCGTTGAAATTGGCCTTTGCTCTTTCAGTTGTTAGGTTGCATACGTTCCGTATTCGTACGAGGGTTGTTCTTGTTTTCTCTGTTGGATTTATCATCCAAGACTTGTAAGCTGTGCTCTTGGCTGCAATGACTCGTTCGCAGTCTTCGTTGAACTACAGCTTTTGTGCTGTTGTTCTTTTCATGGTTTGAGGGATGTAGAGACCCATTCCTGCATGAGTAATTTCTGTAACAGATTCCGTGCACACATTGATGTCAGGATCTGAAAGGCAACGTCACTGTAAGGGAAGTACGAAAAGAATTCACGCAGCTCATCCCAATTAGCACGGTTATAGTACCAACTGCCTCTATGTGGTTTAGGTTCTTGGTTTAGCGTAGGCACAAAGGTTCCAATAGCAGATATAAGGTTGTGGTCTGAGTTGCCTAGCGGTTCTGAGACCTTCACTCCAAAATCATCTGGATCTGAAATGTCGGTTCGTCGACTAGCTGCGTTAGATTATGGCTGATTGCGAAAGTTTCAGCCTGTCTTTCTGCTTCATCTGTTCTATTGGAGTGACGGAGACAGTTGGTGTTGTGAACATTGAAGTCACTTAGTACGATGACACGGATGATGTGTCTGAATCCAATCCACCTTATCACCTATATACTGAAACAGTCTGGAGAAGTGAATATCGTTTGGCGAGCGATATAAACAGTGTTTTATCCTGCAAACAGATTTTAAACCACGCAAGTTCGAAAGTGTTGTTCTGTATCGTGTTCACTCTCTGACATGCAACATCCGATCTGGTGAAAAAACAGAGGCCCCCTTTGAACCTAAATCTTATGTAACTCATAGCCATTAAAACGTTAATACGTTGTGTTGGTTGTTTGACTTATTCGGGTTTCGGTCAGGGCCAGCACATAGGGTTGTGCGTTTTGCAGATGCTGGGGGACTGCATCGACATTAACGTAGTTGTGCTCCAGTCCTTTGATATTGCAGAACTCTATCAAGAGTTTGCTTTCTTTTCTAGAAGGTGAATGAATTAGTGAATTCGCCGGAGGAATACTCGACTTACCCGCATCATGAACCCCTTGAGGCGGAGATCCGAATGGGAAACTATTATAACTCTGGATAACTTTGTCCCTGAAGAGCTCATCATGCTTCGTCATTCCTTTCCACCGTGGAAACCGGACCATCCGCCAGATCCCGAAACTTAGTCACACAGGTTACCAATTCACGGGACCTATAGCTTGTGGTGGTATCACACTGGGCGACGAGGGTGAGGCCGCCTGCCACCTGTCGCCTTCAATGTAGACTGCTTCCGGAATAATAGATTTAAGCCTAGGAATAACCCAATCATCCAAACATTTTTCAAACGCTTTTTCCGAAATCGACTTCAGTTCTCTCTGCGAATTCTCTTTTATGTCTTCTATCGATTCAAAATGGGTACCTTGAAGTGCTAATTTGAGTTTTAGACAAGAAAGAAGTCGACCGAAACCATATAAGGCGAATAATTTGGTTGTTAGATGGTATTCGTTGAGTTTTTGGTCAGAAAATCATTCACAATTTCAGCCCTGTGGTACATTATCGTGGTGGAAAATACATGGAGTTTTCTCTACACAAATCTGGCTTTTTTCGATGAATTCATTCTCTCAAATGACAAATAACGCTAAGATAATATCAACATCACCCTGACTCTTGATCGATTTTGACGTGGTTTATTCGGTTTCGGTTCAGTGGGAAGACGTCATTCCGAAGCTTGTTGACTGGTTTGCATGTTTTGAACCCATGTCTCATCACCACTTACAATGCGTTTTAAGAATGTGGGGTTGGAATTGACTCGTTCTAGTATATCCTCAGCGACCTATAAGCAATTTTTGAAGAAGATTCTTTAGGAACTAGTCGAGCGACAACGCGTTTCATACCTAAGCAATCGCTTGAAATGGTACGAATTAATTCGTGAGAAATATTTCATTGTCTATCTTTACGAAACTTCAATGACAATTTGCTATTACCATTTCTTCATTTGATTGATGTTAACTTCAGTTGAAGATATTGATGGCCGACTGAAGCCAGGCAAATCTTCGATCACATCTCCGTCGCTGTTGAATGCACTGTACCACTTATATGCACGTGTTTTGGATGAAGTCGATTGTAAGCCTTCTGTAATATTTTCAGTGATTTGGAACACGAAATTCCATTTCCAATACAAAATTTGAGACAAATTCTATGTTCGATATTTTTATCCATTACAAAAATCGCAAAATACACTTGCGACACCTGACAAAATGTCAGGTAACAAATTAAATGACAGATCCCGTTCAAACTTCAGTATAGAAAACAGTTGTGCCAACTTAACCATTAACCGACGTTGTGAAGTCCTTGGGACACCCTATAGGAAACAAAGGTGAATATTTTGTAATTATTGACTTTATCAACTGGTGGCGCTCAGTACCTTCATATGGTGCAAGTCTCTTCGACATACTAGCGAAATACGGCGTTCAGAGCATCGGAAGTATTCGAAGGTGGAGGTTGAGTGTCCCTGGGACGTACAACGTAGTTTTTGTGATTTTTAACTTCGATGGCGACAAAAAGTTCAAAGCGATCAGTAAAGCCCACTGATCCAGATTTCGAGAAAACACTCCTTGAATGGTGTGGGAAATGTGAAAGTGACTTTTCTGACCAAGATGGAGGACAAGCAGTACCAAAAGAAGAAGAATCAGCAATATTGAGTAATCATAGCAGTGATTCAGAATTGTCGGGTGATGACGAAAACAATAATGAAAGTGAGGGCGAGAATTCAACATAGATGAAGATTCCGATGAAAACGTTACGAAGCAGAATGGATATAAAGGTCATCAACTGAACCATCACGTAATACCAGAACACCTTCACATAATATAATAAAAGTTTCATTTCCAAGAGGAAATGCTCAAGATTTGGAAGCATTAGAATTGTGGTAGAAAATTTTTTCTCAGGAGATTATGGAAATAGTTGTGCATTACACATACAGTGTGTTCCAACGAAAATTTGACCCCCCCTATAACTCCGAAATGAGTAACATTAGCGAAAAACACCAAGACACGTCGATTTTTGTTTCGAGGGGGAGCATTTTTCGAAATAATTCGAAACTTCTCAGATCAACCCCCTACCCCCAGCAACCCTAACTTTGAAATTCATCATAGGGAATAAGGGTCGAGTGGCACCTTACTAAAAAGGTCTGTCAATTCTCCACCTTGATTTGTCATTTTTAGAATTTTAAATTAACATACAGGGTGTCCCAACCAAGGGTGAAGTTGAATTCCTGGAAATCCCAAATACTAAATGAAATAGATTTATTTTGGCATAATGCAAGCGCAGGTTTATGCTCGGTCTAGAAAAACGACCTACACTTGTGAATTTGGAGTTGGTGCAATCAACTCCCTATTTCCAGCATCCCCAACTCAAAAATCATTCGATCGATAATAGGTCAAGTGGCACCTCGTTGGAAAGGTACTGCAATTTTCTCTTCGAATTTGGTATTTTCGAAATTCAGAATCATCATACAGGGTGTCCCGAAGCAGGAACATTGAAAATCCAAATAACTTTTTGAAACTGGTTCATTTCGGTATACGAGAACATGTTTGATCCGAGAATAGGACTTTCTTGTGTGGTTATAGAATTTTTGCAATCAACCCCTTCCATTCAGCATCCCCAACTTGAAAATCATACAAATAATTCAAGTGGCATATGTTCAGAAAAGTTTTTTGAATTCCAGAATGATTAAAGCATTTCATTCAGTTCGGCTCTCCATACAGGATGTCGCTTTCGAAAAATTTAATATCGTCATTTGAAATCATCAACTAAAATTAATTCGAAACTGTTAAAAGTATTGGGGTACGATGTGTTGAGCATCAATTACGAAGAAATAAAGCTGATTTCTGCATTGAAAATGTTCACATTTTTTTCATTTCCATCTGGCGTGCAGTCATCTGTTATTTCTCATTTTTGCAATGAAATATTATTATTATTCAGATCAGTTCCTCATTATTGTTGTTGTTCGTCAGTTGAAATTAATCTGAAAATGGTTTATACCACTGAGGAAAGGGTCGAAATTGTATCGACGTATTTTCGAAATAACAGTTGTGCCAAAGAAACGGCAAGGATATTCGATAGGAACCATCCTGAAAGAGAAAGGGAGTCAGTCACCAGTACGTTAAATATTTGGTTGACAAATTCCTAGCTACGGGTTCGGTGGCAAACAAAAACATGAAGTGGCATGTCCTGTCAGAAATGAGGCAACGGAAGTGGCAGTAGTGGGTCATCTACAAATGGAGAATACTACTTCCATCAGAAAACTATCTCGTCTGACTGGTGTATCAGCTACAACTGTCCATAGAATCGTGAAACATCACAAATTTCACCCTACAAGGTAAAATTAGTGCATGAAATAAACGAAGATGATCCAGATCGTCGTTTACAGTTTTGTGAAAATCTAAGTGAAAACCTAAACACTAATCCAAATTTTCTGAATAACATCTGTTTTTCTGATGAAAGCACCTTTATGCTCAGTGGTGAAGTGAATAGACATAATTGTCGATATTGGGACACACAGAATCCTCATTGGTTTAGAGAGGCCCACACGCAAAGGCCTCAGAAGTTGAACGTTTGGGCAGGAATTTTAGGCAATCATCTAGTTGGGCCTTTCTTTATTGAGGGTAATCTGAATGGAAATGGCTACCTACAGTTGTTAGAGGAACACATACATCCTAGATTGACAGAAATTTTACAGAACGATCCAACTCTTTCTGAGGACGAAATGCGTTTTCAACAAGACGGTGCTCCTCCGCATTATGATGCTCGGGTGCGCCAATATTTAGACGAAAATTTCCCAGGAAGGTGGATTGGTCGAAGAGGACCTGTTGAGTGGCCAGCCAGGTCACCAGATTTAAATCCCCTAGATTTTTTTTTGTGGGGCCATCTAAAATGTAAAGTTTATGCCACAAGACCAGAAAACCTGGAGGAGCTGCGGATGAGGATTATCACAGAATGCCGACTTTTGACTCCTGAAGTTTTCGCTAATGTGAGAAGAGAGTTCGAAAATCGTCTGTATAACTGTATGGAGGTGGGCGGAGGTCATTTTGAACAATTGTTGTAATAATCAAGTTAGTTTTTGTTTTCAATTGAATACAAGTTCAATAAATCTCGTTTTCCTGTTTAGATGAGCATCCAATCAGTTTCTCCATCATCCCTCATCCTGATCCTCACGCCAGAAAACCTCGATTGCCAAACTGAAACCAATGCCTCAGTGATCCAGAAAATAGAAAAATCATTCTGGAACTTTGCCACTCAACCTGTAATCACTTGTATGATTTTTGAGTTGGGGATGCTGAATGGAAGAGATTGATTGCAAAAATTCCATATTCACGCAAGAGAGTCTTATTCTCGAATCAAACATAAACATGTTCTCCTATTATACCGAAATGAACCAGTTTCAAAAAGTTATTTGGGTTTTCAGTGTTCCTGCTCCGGGACACCCTGTATGCTGATTCTGAATTTCGAAAATACCAAATTCGAAGAGAAAATTGAAATACCTTTCCAACGAGGTGCCACTTGACCTATTTTCGATCGAATGATTTTTGAGTTGGGGATGCTGGAAATAGGGGTTGATTGCACCAAGTCCAAATTCACAAGTGTAGGTCGTTTTTCTAGACCGAGCATAAACCTGCGCTTGCATTATGCCAAAATAAATCGATTTCATTTAGTATTTGGGATTTGCAGGAATTCAACTTTACCCTCGGTTGGGACACCCTGTATGTTAATTTAAAATTCTAAAATGACAAATCAGAATGGAGAATTGACAGACCTTTACAGTAAGGTGCCACTCGACCCTTATTCCCTATGATGAATTTCGAAATTAGGGTTGCTGGGGGTAGGGGGTTGATCTGACAAGTTTCGAATTATTTCGAAAAATGCTCCCCCTCGAAACAAAAATCGACGTGTCTTGGTGTTTTTCGCTAATGTTACTCATTTCGGAGTTATAAGGGGGTTCAAATTTTCGTTGGAACACACTGTATATCAAACTAAGGGAGTATCGTGACAAAGAAGGTAACAATAATCGTACTGAATTCAGAGATACGGACGGAACGGAAACCAATGGATTTTTGGGTCTCCTTTTGTTGACGTCTGTGTTCAATGAAATAATGAAGATATCCAAGCTATTTCCGCCACAGATGGTACTGGCAGGGAAGTACTCAGATTGGTTTCTTCCGCGCGCCGTTTTTCCGTACTTTTGATGTGTTTAAGATTTGATACTCGGGAAGAAGGACAGGAATTAGTTCAAGACAATCTAGCTGCAGCACATATACTGAAATAATTCAATCAGAATTGACAAAATTCGTTTTCTCTCGGAACAAATTGCACAGTCGATGAAATGCTTGTGGGTTTCAGGGGCGATGTGAGGTCAAGATATATATTCTTTCAAAACCAGAAAAATACGTCATTAAAGTTCAATGTCTGGCAGATGCAAGAACGCACTACGTTTACAATACGTTTATCTACTGTGGAAAAGGAACGGATGCTCTGGATGTAACACCTGAGGAAAAAGTTTGCAATACTCAACCAAGCAGTTCTTCGCTTATGCAAGCTAATATTTGGAAGCAACAGAAATATTACTGGTGAAGAATGAACTAACATATGTAGAAACTATGAAGAAAAATAAAAGACACATCCCTCGAAAGTTTCTGTCATCTAAATCTGGAGCTGTTGGATCGACATTGTATGGATTTACAAATGATCAAACCCTCATATCTCGGGTGCTAAAAAGAAATAAGGCTGTTATCTTGATTTCATCAATGCACCATAGTAAAGAAGATAATGTTGAGAATGAGTTCCGGGAATCAATTCATATTACAATGGAACAAAGGGAGGTGTGGACTGGAAAAATGTTAGAAATATTCTTGTAGCAAGAGAACAAGACGTTGGCCAATGGCCTTATTTTTCCGAATTATCGTCATGAGTGGCTTGAACGCTTATATAATCCACCAAAGTGTTTTAAAAACGCAGTACACAAGATTGCAATTTCTGAAACTAAAGTCCCAGAAATTCCAAATGATTCCGGTACGCTGCCTAGAAATGCAAGGAAACTGTGTTGTCTATGTGATCCGAAACTGAAAAGAAAGACAAGTTACCTGTGCAAAATATGCAGAAGAGCCATTTGCTTACAGTGTTGTGCAAAAGTATGAGTCACTTGCGTAAACGAACTAGAATGACCTAATGTATGTATTTCATGTTTAGGTATTGCAGAAATCTTTGTGAAAGTACCTGCACATTGAAAATTCATTCCATAGAATACGTTCTAATTAGAATTTTAATTTGTCACTTTTTCATTAATTTTTCTCTTCATTATTTTCAATATTCACACAATTTTGGGAGATATTTTTCTCATTTCGAATATTTTATTTTTATTTTTCTGTTGTGGTTTTGTTACAGTGGTTGCAACTATTGAATAAATTTCTACGACCTTGTCATGTTTTCTTTGAATCGCAATAAAAAGAATCTCACAAAACTAAACAGAGACAAAAATTTTAGCATTTGAACAAGTTCGGGTCCCAGGGACCTACAACGTAGTCAACCCAAAATATTGGAACCACGTCGGTTAAGGGTTAACAACAACAAAAATTTTGATAATCTTCTTAAGTAGATTTTTGAATAATCAATTGTCGGTACTCTTTTGATAGAATGTACATTTCAACTCCGAATCATTAAAATTGTGCATTTCATATCTGATGAAGTTGTGAATATACACTTTTAAGGAATCTATCTATACGTATCAACTGAATGTGAAAATTTCTTACTATCGGACACATATTACTTCTAAGATTTAAAAGTTTTCAATCTTTTGTAGCTACCTATGTATTTCTTGAGTAATAACTACACTCGAAGGCAAAATTTGCGGAACACTCGAAAATTTAACCAAATTCGAAGTCCGATATTTTTCCTAATTCTCAACCGATTTGGATGATTTTTTCGGCAAGTTATAGATCAACTATTCTGCTTTGTAGAAATTATAAGAGAAAACAAAAAAACTCTGAAAAAAAATTTATACCGGGGTGAAACTAAAATTGTTTTTTTTGTCAAAAATTCGTAACACCCTGTGGAATTTCGTGGTCCGACTTGAAACGTACAATATCATGGTCTGTCAAGACACATCTTCCTACAGTAACCCCCTTCTTGTTTTATGCATTTATCTCTATTTTTACAAGAGATATCCAATTTGAAGCGAAAAGTCACAAATTTCAAGAATTTATTTTTAATCTTGCATAGGTACATAACATCGGAGGTTAGCCGAAAAATTAAATCGAAATTAGAGAAGCGGGAATCTAACGAAATGAAAATTTTTGAAATTCACTGGCCAATTTCACGCTCCGGGAGAACTGGAAGTACACTGGAAAAATCGTTGATTTTGCACATTTATTTTTGGAGTTTTTTGTGTGACACTATAATAATTATCATTCCTGTCGTCCAAAATTGAGAGCAGGTGTGTATCCTGGCGATACACTTGAAATGAAATGAAATGAACATGTTGAGAAAAATGTTCATGATGACCCACAAAAAAAAACATTTGATTTTAGTAGCGAGTATGACCCCCCCGAGCTCTTATTACAGCGCGCATACGATTTCGCATACTCCCAATGATGTTGTCTATCATCTGTTGAGGTATGTTGTCCCACTCTTCCACCAAAGCCAATGTCAGCTCTTCAACGTTGCCTGGATTCCGTTGTCGAACCCTTCTTCCAAGAATGTCCCAAACGTGTTCGATCGGGTTTAAATCCGGTGACCGCGACGTCCAGTCCATTAGTGTGATCCCAACTTCATTGAGATATTCTATCACTATGCGCGCAGTATGAGGGCGCGCGTTGTCGTTCATAAAAAGGAAATTTTTCCCTATGTAAGGAGCAAAAGGCACAACATGGGGCTCCAAGATTTCTGTTATATACCGATGGGTATTAAGTGATCCATTGCCAATAATCTCTAGTTCTGTTCGTACTCCCAAGCATATGCCACCCCATATCATAACTGCATCTCCACCGTATTGCTCAGTTCCTGCGAAGTTTGCTTGATTGTACCGTTCCCCTCGATGCCTCCATATTCTATCTCTACCATCCACGAAATTCACACAATATCGGCTCTCATCACTAAATAAGACTCGTCTCCACTGATTGATTGTCCATGCTACATGCTCCCTAGCAAACGCCAATCTTGCTACCCGATGGGCTCTATCGAGTCTTGGTGCTCTTGCTTGCGCGTATGATCTCAGACCATCTTCATTTAATCGTCTTCTGACTGTCCTCACACTGACGTTAATGTTATCCACTGCTTGTAAAAGGTTACGTGCCTGAACAGCAGTAAAACGAGGATTTCTTATGGTTTGATTCACGATGAAACGGTCATGTATAGCGCGGGCTGCCCGATTTCTTCCTTGTCCTCGCCTTCTCACGTACAATCCAGTTTCCCTGTAACGTCGGTAGATTCGATGTATAACCGACGTCGAGACACCCAACATGGTACCGACTGAGCGGTAGGTGCGCCCTTCCTCGATCAATATAACTGCCCTTGCTACTGAGGTTGGTGTTAAATCTCTCATTCGAATGAAAAATACCGTTTCGAATCGTAAACAGTAAAAGAATCACAAAACACCGCAACCGATCGAATTTGTATCAAATCAAAGAATGGAAAACTCTCATTCTTTAAACAAGTGCAAATGTGGTCATATACAAAAAAACGTGTGTTGTATTTCATATTTGATAAAAAAAGGTGTGCACATGTGTAAATGAAAAGTTTTATCAATGGTCCCAGAATTCGGTTGTGTATTTTAATACCTACCGACTGTTATCTCCTATGCATTCCTAATTTTCACCAAATTAACCAAATTGTCATCAATAACTAATGCAATTCGAACATAAAAATCGCAAACGACAATTTCGACACGCCTGAGTGATAATAAGAAAATTTCAAAATGATAGACGAATTTTAATGACAATTTCTTGATTCAATGGAATTTCTCCAAAATGGTGATATAGAGATAAACGCAAGAAACAAGAAAGGCGTTACTGTAGGAAGATGTGTCTTGACAGACCATGATATTGTACGTTTGTACTCGGACCACGAAATTCCACAGGGTGTTACGAATTTTTGACCAAAAAAAACAATTTTAGTTTTGCCCCCGTATAAAATTTTTTCCAATTTTTTTTTGTTTTCTCTTATAATTTCTACAAAGCAGAAGAGTTGATCTATAACTTGCCGAACAAATCATCTAAATCGGTTGAGAATTAGGAAAAATATCGAACTTCGAATTTGGTTAAATTTTTGAGTGTTCCGCTAATTTTGCCTCCGAGTGTAAAAACTCGATGAATTTTTTTTGACAACAATTCATTCTTTCAAACTATTTTCGTTGAAGATGATATCGGGTTTATGTTTGAAATATTCATTATTTACCATTAAAATCCAATAAAGTTTCCTAAAATCACTATAACTGTAAAATCGTATCCACCTTTGGGCACAAAATATTCCAATATTTCACTAACACTTTCTCACACTCTCAAAACTCACATCGACCTATTCAAATCGACACGACGAACAAATTCCCGATTTATTTTCATTGTGTGTCGAAGTCACACACTGAACGCGACAAATCAGACTAAGAGGTGAACAAATATTGTTCAACTAAGTCTGAGTTATATTCTCAACTATTATTGCAGTCATAAACGTTGCTACTAAGGTTGGGAATCGACAAGGACGAACGTTGAAACCAAATCCGTGCCATACTTTCTCAGCCCATTTTCATTATAGACAAAGAGAGATATTGGAGAATCAAATCAACGGGTCACGAAATATGATATTTTATTGAAAATTTGATAGCTCAAGAGAAATAAAATTTGCAGAAAAAGGTATTCTATCGGCCAATAAATTTAACGGTACCTAATTACGTTATATAATTGGACATTCTATATCACAAAAATATAATATGGTTAATAAATTTAACGGTAAGATGATATCTCAGAGAAATAAAAATATGCCCCACAGGGTGCTATATTGGTTCAAGCATACAACAGTATCTTCAAAGGTAAGAATTTCATTAAACAGAAGTATAAGAGTGTTTTCTTCTGGTCAATAAATTTAACATTACCTATTTATGTTGCTCGTTTATACAGGGTGTTTCCGAATAAGATGTCATAAATGAAGGATGCGAATCCCTGAATGATTTGAGCAAGAAAGTTCGAAGAACCAATGGTCAAAAAATGCTTCGTTGCCGAGATACAGGGTGTTAAAATTGAGAAAATTTTTCGATTTTCTCTAGATAAAACCTAGACTTCTCAAGATTTCGGGCTCAAATTTTCCACATAAGCTATTAAACACAATCTGAATCAACAGGTGAGGCCAAATTTTGTAACAGTATACAGGGTGATACTTTTTCATGGGCCATAATCCATTTTTACCCTCGGAACTTTTTTTTGGTACGCCACTGGCACTAACAAAAAAAAATCGAATAGATCATTCAATTTGAAATTTTTTTTGACTCTTGCATTTTGATCGTAACTATCACCGTTTCTGAGATATTAATTATTGAAAATAATCCAATAGTTTTCCCATATCGAAGCCATGGAGATATTATCTTAATAACTGATGCAATTTTTCAGGAATTGAGCTAAAATTTGCATCAGATATCTCCTTATTGTATGTTTATAACAAAATGAGGCAAAAATTCCTGACAGTATACAGGGTGTTATTTTTTCACGTGCATTTTCCTCTTTTTGCCCCCTGAACTTTTTTGTGGTGCGCTACTGGTATATTCTGAAAACAGAATCAAACAGATTATTCAATGCGAAAACTTTTCTATTCCCTGTATTTTTCCGTATCTGCCACCATTTTCGAAAAATTAATCAACAACGCCCGAACAGGCTACCCCTTTGCCTCCGTATATTTTTTCGGTGCATAACTGACGTTTTTTGTAATCAGAAACGGATTTTTCATTCAATTCGGATAATTTTGTGCTCATCTTGATCCTCATGTCTTTCACCGTTTTGAATTGAAAATCATCAGAATTTATCGTGTCTTCCTCATATCAGAACACGTTGGTGATTTCAAAAGGCTTAGTAGGCTCTGATACAATTTCGCAAATGAAATCATAGAAAAAAAACTTGACACTTCAACGATTGTAAGTTTTGTCATTCAGTTTGTTGTGCCTACATTTGAAACAGCTGTAAGTAGTAACCAATAATCTTTGAAATGGTTTTCACTAATGCAGAAATGGCCGATATACATTTCATGTACGGTGTGGCTGAAGGAAACGCAGTACACGCAAGGCGTTTGTATCAAGAACGCTTCCCTAATCGAATCATTCCTGATAGGCGTACGTTTTCTGACATCCACAGAAGATTGAGAGAACGGGGTACATTCAAACCGAATCATGACTTGAAAGGGGCAAATCGGACAATAAGGACCCCGGAAATCGAAGAGGCAGTCCTAAATTGTATAGATGAGGATCCTCAGCTAAGTACAAGAAAAATTGGAAGAGAGTTGAATATCCCATTTGTATTGGTCTGGAAAATTCTCCATGATTTCTTGCTTTACCCATACCATATTCAACGCGTCCAAGCTCTACTACCCCGCGATTTTCCTCTGCGACTCAATTTCTGCCGGTGGTTCCTTCATAACATTGCTCATAATCCCCTTTTCGATAGCGAAATCATCTTCACAGATGAGGCGTCCTTCTCGAGAAATGCAATCAGGAACTTTCATAACAATCACTATTGGACTGAAGAAAATCCCCATATGATTGAGGAATGTCACCATCAAGAACAACTTTCGGTTAATGTCTGGGTTGGAATAATTGGGAATTTCCTGATCGGGCCATTTTTTTTTGCCAGACAGGCTGAATGGAGCCTTATATCGCCACTTTCTAGAAGAGATTTTACCTGTGTTGCTAGAAGATGTGCCGCTGCAAACTAGAAATAGAATGTGGTTTATGCATGACGGAGCACCACCGCACTTCAGCATGGAAGCTAGAGAATATCTGAATATGACATTCAATAACCGCTGGATAGGGCGTGGTGGACCAGAAGCTTGGCCTCCAAGGTCGCCAGATTTAAACAGTTTGGATTTTTTTCTTTGGGGACATCTGAAAACTTTGGTTTATAGATCTCCCGTGAATACACTTGAAGAATTGAGGAATAGAATTACAGCATCATGTGACGTCATCAGAAATACCCCAGGAATATTTCAGAGGGTGCGCACTAATATGCGGAGACGAGCAGAAGCATGTATTCTTTCAGGTGGAGGACATTTTCAACATCTTCTTTGATTTGTTCTGTTTGTTCAATTTTTGTTTTCATCATTATGAGTTTTTGTTATTGAAATCATTCGCGATTATTTATGTTGTTTATTCATTTACTTCCGATTTATACACTCAATAAAACACATTTTTGAATTCGAATTCAATGATCAGGGAAATGATATCACCCTTTATACTTTCTCATAAATCCTACCAATCTAGTGGTGCAGATCTTAAAATGTGAACTTCGTTTGAAATTCGAGCTCAAGGTCTTCACAAATTGCCGAAATAACATGAAAAATATCTTCAAGCTTTCAATACGGAAAGGACTATACGATTACTTTTCTTGATTAATATCTCGAAAATGGTGGCAGATACGGAAAAATACAAGCAACAGAAAAGTTTTCGCATTGAATAATCTGTTTGATTCTGTTTTCAGAATATACCAGTAGCGCACCACAAAAAAGTTCAGGGGCAAAAGAGGAAAATGCACGTGAAAAAATAACACCCTGTATACTGTCAGGAATTTTTGCCTCATTTTGTTATAAACATACAATAAGGAGATATCTGATGTAAATTTTAGCTCAATTCCTGAAAAATTGCATCAGTTATTAAGAAAATATCTCCATGGCTTCGATATGGGAAAACTATTGGATTATTTTCAATAATTAATATCTCAGAAACGGTGATAGTTACGATCAAAATGCAGGAGTCAAAAAAAATTTCAAATTGAATGATCTATTCGATTTTATTTTTTGTTAGTGCCAGTGGCGTACCAAAAAAATGTTCCGAGGGTAAAAATGGAACATGGCCCATGAAAAAGTATCACCTTGTATACTGTTCCAAAATTTGGCCTCACCTGGTGATTCAGATTGTGTTTAATAGCTTATGTGGAAAATTTGAGCCCGAAATCTTGAGAAGTCTAGGTTTTATCGAGAGAAAATCGAAAAATTTTCTCAACTTTAACACCCTGTATCTCGGCAACGAAGCATTTTTTGACCATTGGTTCTTCGAACTTTCTTGCTCAAATCATTCAGGGATTCGCATCCTTCATTTATGACATCTTATTCGGAAACACCCTGTATAAGAATTTATTTGCACGGAACAATATAAAATATTTCCTATTTAATTATATACAGAGTGTTTCCTAAGTACGCCGACCTAGTTCAAGAAGTTTTCTCAGCATTTGTTAAATAACTTTATTTTCTAAGGGTTCCCCTTTTCCAAGTATGATTGCTCGAAGTTCAGATGTGGTTCTTTAATGTTTTCTTCACAAACGAAAAGACAATCATGTCCAGAGCTGTTATGTCAGAATGTTATTATTCATCGTCCTTCATAAAAAGTGGAAGCTGTTGATCTTTGGAAAACTGAATGGCAGGAAGTTGATGTTTTCAATAAAGTTCTCATAGTGGATCCTTCCAAAGGAGGTTTTTCGATATAAGTAGGAAAAATTGGTGTACATTAAATCGTCTCAGGACAGGACATGGTAGTAGTAATAGTATGTATACCATTTTACGGGTGGTGTTCAAGAAATTCATTCCGTTTCAGATAATTTCATTGGGGAGAGAACTTCTAGTCTATTTAGGAGATTAGTTTTGAATCTTGAGGTTATTATGGGCTACACCCCCGAATGGTGTATGAGATGTTCCCTGTTGAAAAACAGCGGAGCATTAGTTAAGTCTTAGATAAGCCAAGTGCTACTCCCCCGTAGGGCTTCATTCCCAAAAGGTATATGAGATGTTCCCTGTTGAAAAACAGAGGAGCATTAGTTAAGTTCTTAGATTCAACTGAGTTTATACATATAAAAGTTAGGTATGTTTGATGAAATGTTTTTCTGCTTGTTTTCTTTTTCCATTGTTACAGATTTTCTTGTCCCAAACCCCCTTCCTTTTCACCCTTGTCTTCGTGAAGAAGTCCTGGAAAATATTTGGTACTCTTTTTGTACACACGACACTCGACGTAGTCGGGTGCTCTGCCACTCCGGTCGCTCTATTTCGGGTAGGTAAGCCTAAAACGGGTAGCAAATACCCCCGCATGTTGAAACTCTCTATGCCTACTGAATATGATGCTCGCAATATCCTCAGAAATAAGAAAAAAATGATTGAAAACCCAACAACATCAGGGCTATCCATTATATGCGATCAAACACCAATTCAGTTGAAAGTGTTGGAGGATCTTCGTGGCGAGTTGGATAGAAGAAAGATGAACGGAGAAGATAATTTAACAATTAAATACATGTCCAAAAATTACCCCTACTTTTCGCAAATAACTCTTCTTCTTCTTCAACAAGTTATCTGAACTGGCTATTTTTTTACACCAATATTAGCGCTATTAAACCTAAATATAATGATTTGATTTGCGTAACCAATGATCTCAAACCACACATAATATTCATAACTGAAACATGGCTGGGTAGAAAGGATCCTGATAACCTAGTGAATATCAATGGATACAGTATCTATAGACGTGATAGGGAGAATCGTGTTGGTGGAGGTGTATGTGTCTACTTGAGCGATGAGATAACTCATAATTTTGCGATCTATCCAAGAGCAATCGAAATTTCTGGAATTGAGGCGTTACATGTTCGATTATCTAGAAATAATACTGACATTAATTTGGTGTGTGTGTATCGACCTGGTGACGTCTCCCGTGAAGCAAATACCCAGCTCATCGAATATTTGGACCTAATTTCATCATTTACTAATCTAATTATTGTTGGCGATTTCAATTATCGCGATATCGTCTGGCCAATAGCGAACGTTTCTGAGGCGTCCAACCCTGCTGCCGACTTTGTGAGATTTGTTACTGACTCGAATCTTATCCAGTTGGTGAATGAGCCAACTAGATTCAGAAGAAACAATGAGCCTTCAACACTTGACCTCATTTTAACCAACGAAGAACAACTCATTACACACCCTGAATACCATCCACCGATTGGCATTTCCGATCATGCAGCTATCACTTCAACCCTTCAGCTTAATATTACTATACCTAAAAAATCCAATTGCGTTGAATACAGCGTGACCAACTTGGCTCTCAGAGGAGCTTCAGCATGTAAACTGGCAAAGACTCTTAAATCCAGCAGACGACGCTGATATTATGTGGAAAAAATTCCATTTCACGTTACTGTCCCTTATAGATAGACACTCCAGGAGAAGGACCTCACGTGTGAACCCTCTTAAACCATGGATAAACTCGGAACTTTTATCACTTATACAACACAAAAAACGTCTCTGGAAGAAATATAAACGAACTAAAAATTCTGAAGATTTTACAAGTCATAGAGATTTTTCTAGTCACGTGACCTGTGCTCTGCGCTCTGCACGCTGTGAATATGAGGAATCAATTGCTGCCTCCGACAATAACAGAAAACTTTACAAATTTATTCGTGCCAATTTGCAATCGAAGGTCAGTGCCCCTTTGCTACGAAAAGACGATGGGAGCATGTGTGGCTCTGATGCCGAATCGGCGGAAATTTTGGCAGATGCATTTGCCAGTTGCTTCACAACTTAGCCCAATAACGATCAGATGCCCCACTCTGCAACTAGACGTCTTGAGAATAGTCTAACACACGTAGAGTTTGATTCTTGCACAGTAAAAAAGCACCTACTCAAGCTAAAAAACCATTCGTCTCCAGGACTTGATGGTATCAGTCCTTTTTTCTTGAAGAAGTTTGCCGACGTCCTTTCTCATCCTTTGGCCTTGATTATGAGAACATCTTTCGAGACCTCCCGCGTTCCTCTGGACTGGAAAAAATCAAGTGTCACTCCTATATTTAAAAAAGGTGATAAACTGGACCCATGTAACTATAGACCAATAAGCCTTCTGTCTGTTGCATCAAAAGTGATGGAATCCATAATAGTCGAAGTGACAACCGAGTTCTTGACAAAAACTTTATCATTCCGTCAGAACAACATGGCTTCGTAAAGGAAAGTCAACTACCACAAATCTTTTGTCTTGCGTTAATGATTGGACGCATGCTTATGATCAAAGGATCCCTACTGATGTCATTTACCTCGATTTCGCCAAGGCTTTTGACAGAGTCACAGTAAGAAGATTAGTTCACAAATTGGACATCGTTGGTATTCGCGGGAAGTTGCTTCTCTGGACTACTAATTACATGTCGCAGCGAACATTCGTGGTGAGGGTTGGTGGGGTTCTTTCGTCGGAAAGACCGGTTGTGAGCGGAGTGCCTCAGGGATCCGCCCTGGGGCCACTTTTATTTGTCATTTTCGCCAGCGATCTTTCATTACACATTAAATCTCGCAAGTCATTCTTCGCTGACGACACCAAGTTGTATGCAAACCCGCTCACCGAGAGACAGATTCTCCAGGACGATCTTGACGCAATAAACCGATGGTGCAACGACTGGCTCCTACCACTAAATGTTGATAAATGTGTTGTGCTCCATAAAGGACACAATAATCCATCCCGTCAATACTCGATTGACAATCATCCACTTCGCTCAGTTAATTCACATGTAGATCTAGGAGTAACCGTTACTTCAAACCTTACGTGGTCGGAACATGTCCTAAGTGTTTGTAAACGTGCTAATTCTTTAATTTATCTCATTCGTAGATCGTTCGTTAAGTTGTCCTTCTCTAGTTCGGTTACACTTTATAAAACTTATGTGCGTCCTATTTTGGAGTATGCAGGCTCGGTTTGGTGCCCGGTGCTCGCTCGGGATAAAAGCATGCTTGAGGGTGTCCAGCGCCGTGCTACACGTATGACTTTTGGGGTCGTTCGTCCTTCATATAATGAAAGATTGGCTAGAGCTGGTCTCATAACCTTCGAGCAGCGAAGACATCGCGGAGATCTAATCTTGTGCTATCGTATAATTAAACACAATTACGCCAACCTGAGATGTTTGTTTAGTTTGGGTGCTGATACTCGTTTGCGTGGTCATTATCTGAAGCTGAAAAAAGAAAAATTTTCGTCGAGACAGAGACAGTATTTTCTTGTGAATAGGGTATTCGATTATTGGAACAGGTTTTCTAGTGATGTGGTGGACTCGAATTCGGTTAATGTATTCAAAAATAAGTTGGACTTTCTTTTGTTTAATTAGATTTCGTTTTTGTCATAAGTGGATTTAGTTATTATATATGTGTGCATATTTAATTATGGCTAAGCTGTGCTTGCAATACTATAGAAATTATGTTTTTTTTATTAGGCTTTTATAGGACTTGTCCTCAGCCTTAAATAACTTGAATAATAATAATAATAATAACACAACATAAACAGACAAGCTATTGCTAGTGTAATAGCGATAGGAAACGAGTTTTTGTCCACAGGTTTTTTCACTCGTCTATTGAATCATACGCAAGATAGTATGGTTCCCCTGTTACATTTCCTGTGCTCACACTTTAAGGGCAATCGTAGGCGGCATGGTGCGAGTTTTGATGCCTGATTAAGGATCTTAATCACTTATTCGCTTGTTTTTACGATTGTTTTTCTGACACACACCAAAAATATAGATATAAGAATTGTAAATACAATTATTTGCATTTTGTAAATCCTCTCTTTTTTCTTGTTATGCTATACAGGTAGCGCCATCTAGAATCGAGTACTTAATCCGAAACGAGTAAAGTTGACAACCTCGGTCGTTTAAAAAGGACAGATCAAACTTACCTGAATTTTTCCTCACAAGGTCAAAAATGAAACAGAATATAAAGTGTCCCATTTAAAAAATCATAAATTTGATATGGAACTTAATTATGGAAAACCCTGTATAGTCTAAAATATTTAAAGTTTTTGTAGTCACTACAGCACTACATATTACTACGTAAAAAAGAATGTCAAAATCCGCCGTAAAATATGTTCCGTCACGAATGTGGTGAGCCACCTGGTATAGTTTTGTTAGTAAGAAATATTTCACATGTTTTCGGAGAATAATATTTATAAATAGACAGTAATATCCATATCTTTTTCTTCATATGCAGATTTGTTTGAATCTGCGTACAGATTAAGGGTTATCAATTATTTGGCTCCTCGGAGATACGGATTCGTCATAAAAATTTTCTGGATTTTGGAGATTATTGAAATGAGTTCGGTGTGTATAATCAATAATTTTATTTTCAATCTTCAATATCTCCAAGACCTTCTACATTTTTCAAACCCACTTCAATAAAAACTTTACTAAAATTATGCCTTTTAATTCGTGTGGTGTTTTAAAAACATTATCTCTCTTCTCTAAAAATTTATAATACGTTCCTGTGAAGAGAGTAATTACTTTGAGTAAGGATAAAACAAATAAAGAGTAAATAGTACGTAATATGTTGTTTTTATTAGTCAGGTTTGTTTCGATAAATTTGTGATTAACGTATTTATTAATAATAATCTTTATTTGCTGCAAAAGACTCAGGTATGGCATATAGAGTGTCAATAAATTAATTTTGTCACATAAAAATAAAAATAAAATATTCACACTAACATTACCTAAAATAAAACTACATACATTAAATTACGGGTACAATACATAAAAAATAGTTCTGATGACTTGAATACTATTTTACAGACATAAGGGTATAAAATATATGTAATTTCTTCTACAGTTTATTTGCTGGCCATTTCCTTGCTTCTCGAGGAATATGGTTATATATTCTTACTATCATGTAGGGCGCAGCATTTTGTATGTAGGCCAGACCACTGCGCAGTGGCCTGATATCCTCTTCTGTGATCCTTGAGTTTTTGTGAGGGTCGAATGTATATCCCTGTTCCTCCGCATCTCGCTTATTTTACATATCCCTGGTTTGTCCTGGGGTCCTACTGGTTGTTTATCCTCCTTCTTTTATGTTGTGGTGCATCTATGCTGGCATGTTGTTTCCTCTTTGTAATATTGGATATCTTCTTTCCTGTTGTCCTCGTGTGTAGTTCCATTATTTGGTTGATCTCCTTGTTTTCGTGGTCTTCCATCTGGTCGGTTCTCTTCGTCGTTAGTGTTATAAATTCTTCCAGTGTGTTGATTTCCATTTCCTTCCTGAGTTGGTCGTTGCGTATGTACCATGCGGCGTTTGTTGCTGTCATGACGATCTTGTTGAATGCTGCTTGTAGTTTCCTCTTCTCGAATCTGTCCTTTAACTGTAACTTGTAACTGTAACTTGATGTAGGGGGTATAGTTTCCCGTGTATTGCTCTTGTTTTCCTTGTAGTTTCTTCGATGTGCCTCTTGTGGTTCAGTTGGACGTCCAGAATTACGCCGAGATATTTTGCTTCCTTCTTCCATTCGATTTGTAGTCCTTCCATAGTGATTTCCTTTGGTGTTTCCGGATGTCTCCTCTTCTTGTGATCGATGTACATTGCTACTGTCTTCTTCGGGTTAACCTTGACCCTCCATCTTCTGAAACAATTGGTAAGTTAGTAGATATCTTCTTGTAGCCATTTCCTCACTGCTTCTTTGTATCTGTGGGATGCGTATATTGCCGTGTCATCTGCGAACTGCGCCATCTTCGAGTGCTTTATTTTTGGTATTTCTGCGATGTATATGTTGAATAGAAGTGGTCCTAGTACCGATCCTTGGGGTGCGCCGGCTTCTATCCTCTTCGCTGTTGACTTCTGGTCCTTTATCCTGGTTATGTTTTGTAGATATGACATCGTGATGTTGGTAAGCTTCGCTGGGAATCCTGTGGTCTTCATCTTGTAGATTAGTCTTTCGTGCCGAACTTTGTCGAATGCTTTCTCAATGTCCAGAAATGCTGCTCTTGTCGGTGTTGATATGTTCTGTTTGTCCTTGATGTCCTCCGTGATTCTAGCTAGTTGGAGTATTGTCGAATGTCGCCCACTAAATCCAAATAGTGTGGATGATCCTCTCGATGATCTTGCTCATTGCTGGTAGTAGGCTTATCGGTCGGTAGCTGCTGGCTTCTGTCCTTGGTTTTCCTGGTTTTGGTATCAAGATGAATATTTATTTGAATATTTGAATATTTATTTCCAATAATTGTCTAACACACATGGTTGTACAATTCGTCAATAGCAGAGAATAAAACAAAACAAAAACGAAAATGAAACATCTAACAGAATAACATCGAAATAACAACACACATCGCATATAATTAAAATTTTCTCATTAAGCATTTATAAACTCATTTATGGTGTGAAGCTCGATATCACGGATATATTTGAATATTTGAGATTTAAAAATTTTAAAGATTTCTGTACGTTTGATTTCAGACGGCAACTTGTTATAAAATAATATTCCCGTATAGAGAGGTGATCTTCCAGTCATGTTGAGTCCATGAATCGGTGTATTATAGTTGATTGTTTCTAGTGGCGATGTCGTGATTTATCAAATAATCAGAAAATTGTGCTTTGTTTTAAACATGAAGAAAAGTGTCTCATATATGTAGATACTCGGAAAAATCAGCAAGTTATTTGATCTGAAAACATTTCTACATGTTGAACATAATCTGTATGATCTTTTTTTGAATTATAAAAATACGCTTGCAATGCACACTGCTCCCTCAAATGATTACAGCGTACTTCAATATGGGATAGACATATCCAAAGTAGACCGTTTTTGCGGCATAGTGAGATAATTGTCTCTGAATAACTCTAACTCAATAGCATGCCTGTTTTCCATATGTGTGGGTAGTGCTCCGTTTTCATTATTGCTCGTGCTATTTCCGTTATTTCATGAATTCCTTCGGCTGGTAAGTTCTTCTGGTTGGGGATTCCGTCTAGTCCAGGTGCCTTCCTTGTTTTCAGTAGGTTGATGTGTGCCTGTAGTTCTGCTGTTGTAAACTCTTCGATGGGGTAGTCTTCTGCTGTATGTTCCTGGATTCCTATTCCTATCCCTTCGACGTTTTGGATGAATTCCGCTTCTCCGTTGCTTGCGTTCATTTGAAATTGTTCCTCTAGTGCTGATGCAATTATTTCCACCTTTTCCTCATCCTTGACTGCTGTTTGTCCATTGTGTTTGATGTGTGGTATCGTCCTGGCCTGAGATCATATTGCCCTCTTGTTTTATATTTATGGGAACCATCTTGAAAGAGATCTTCATCTTTCATTACAAGATTACACATTTTAAAACCAAACGTAAATACACCAAATTCCAAATATTTATTTGGTAAAAACTGGTTGGAATTTTGTTATTCTTCATTGGAAGAAGTTCTAAACGAATCGGCTACTGATGCGGAGTTTGAACGTGATCTGTCAATTCGTTCGTTCACAGCGCTCGATATTGTCAATTCTCACAAGTGTATTTTGCGATTTTGACAGTGGATAAAACCATCAAACGAAGAATTCTTCTCAAATTTTGTATTGTAAATGGAATTTCGTGTGCCGAATCTCTGCAAATATTGTAGAAGGCTTACGCCGAATTGTCTTGACAACTTTATCAAAAAACGTGCGTATCAGTAGTACAGTGCATTCAACAGCGGCCGAGATGAGGTGTGAGACTTGCCTCACTCTAGTCGACCGTCAACATGAAGTTAACATTGATAAAGTGAAGGAAATGTTTATAAAAAATCGTTATTTGAGTTTGAGAGAGATAGACAATGAACTTTCTGTGTCACGAATCAATTCGTACCATTTTAAACGATTGTTTGAGCCTGATACGTTTTGATATGCTAGAGCGAGTCAATTCTGAAAATGCATCGTAGCTAGTGATGAGACATAGATTTATTAGTTTGACATGCAAATCAATGACAAGCTTCCGAATAGCTCCTTCCAACTGAACTGAAAGCGAAAAAACCTAATCAATATCGACCGAAAATCAAGGTTATGTTGACTGTTTTCTTTGATTATCGCGGTGTTGTTCACTCGGAATTATCGTCGCAAAAAGCCAGATTTGTGGAAAGAAAACTCATGAATTTTACACCACGAAAATGCACCGTCTCACAAGGTAATCTTTGTGAATGAATTCCTTACCAGAAACTTAACAAATACGATCGAACAACCACCGTATTCAGCTGATATGGCTCCGACCGCCTTTTTTCTTGTTCCAAAACATAAACTGGCGAGAACTGAAGATGATCCCGGAATAAGCTTTTGGAAAATGTTTTGATTATTGGATTATTAGATGGCAGTGTAGATGGAGAGTTGAATGACATCATGCAATTTGACAGTGATGAACTGAACAACAGTAAAAAAACAGTTGAGAATAAAGGAAGCGTCCTTCTAACATATCCAATTCTTAGGCGTGATTTCGAGTACTTCTTATTAATAATAATAAACCTCTAAGAATCTGCCTCCATCCATTAAATTCAACGGGTCTAAGTCCACCTTTTGGGATATTCTATTGCACCTAAAATTGATCACATCCGTTTTTTCAACAATCAATATCAAATTGTTAGTATTACACTATTTCGTGAAGGCCTGTATAACTTCTTCTACCTTGAGCTTCAGTTCCACAGGATTACGTGATGTGATCACTACAGAAGTATCATCAGCAAAGATGACATTTGTCATTGTGTCAAAATTTTTCCGCAAATTTTTCTTAAAATTAAACAATAACCACGAAGAAATAATATATGGGAGATGTCAACCCAAAATATTGGGTTCATAATGATTCTAGAACATCTATAGATCATAGTCGGCATCACAAACAGAGAGGGAATTGTTTTGTTGAGTTTGGATACTGAAGGGATTTTGCGAGATTATTCTTCAAAATTGGCGAGCAAGAACAGAGAAGTGATTATGTTCCAGGAGATTCACACTGCGACGGAAGAACATCTCCGCGAAAGATGAAATATCGCAGGTTATGTACTTTTTGATTATCTCCTTAGTCCTTTTTATGGCCTTGCTTGCTATGTAAAATCTTTTCTTAGATTCAAGTGAGTTTAGACATATAAGAGTCATGTACGATGTCATGTACGATTGTTGAAATATATTTGTGCTGGTTTTCTTTTTCCATTGTTACAGATTCCAGTCCCAAACCCCCTTCCTTTCACCCTCTGGAAATCATGGAGTGCAAGATGAGAATTGAAGCTGCTAAGCAGAAAAATATTTGGTACTCTTTATGTACACACGACACAAACACAAAATAAACAGACAAGCTAATGCTAGTGCAATATCGACAGGGAAACGAGTTTTTTCCTCAGGTTTTTTTTCACTCGTGTATTAAATCATACGCAAGATAGTACAGTTCCCTGTTATATAGATAGATATAGATTATAGATGATTCTTGCCGTAGATGTTTCTGTTCTTCAGAAACAGTTTTTCATATATTATCATCTTGCTCAGTCCTTGCTTCAACAGATTATTTAGAAAGACATAATGCCGTCGCTAATATTATTCACTTTAATCTAGGAATTAAACATGACCTAATTCCCAAAAGAAAAAAATTTTACAAATATGAACTTGAGATTATTTGTGAAAATGACAAATATAAACTTTATTTTGATAAAACAATTCTTCGCAATAGAGCTGTAAAACACAATAGACCAGATATCATTCTTAATGATAAACAGAATCAAATAACATATATAATTGATATTGCTATACCCGACACACATAATATACAAAATAAATACAATGAAAAAATTTCTAAATATATGATGCTTGGCGACGAGATTAAAAAATGTGGAAAATGAAGAAAATTTTTATTCTACCGATTATTATTTCTACAACAGGCGTTATTCCTAGAAATCTTCACAAAAGTATTGAGATTTTGGGTCTGAAGAAGAATTTGTTTGAACAGTTACAAAAGATAACAGTCATCAAATCTTGTAATATTCTTCGTAGGTTTCTTTCCGAAAATAATAACGAGGTAGAGTCATAGGTTTTCTCTTTAGTTTATACTGCTCAGAATCTCATTTCATATTTTATTTATTTGTTTATATAAATGTAATATAATTAACTGACAATTTTGTCATATTTATATTCAGAGCAGTATTCTATTCGATCGTTCACCACTTCACACAAAGGAAACTATTAATGAGTAACATTCAGTGATTTGGATTTTTCCGGGGAGAAAGCCTCTGACACTACTCGTTGGTACATTGATATCATTGTCTGATGATGCTATAGTATGTATATATTCTAGTAGATTGATATATTCTCATAACATTTAACCTTATCCTAATATATAATTACTCCAGGATATGTTTTGATTATAATCATTGCCTGGCAATGGTATTAATTACCGGGTGGTGGATTTATATTTTTCATGAAATCAGTTTGATTGCATGAACAGATATATGGGCAACTCGTCGGGGTAAAACCCTATATATATATATATATATATATATATATATATATATATATATATATATATATATATATATATATATATATATATATATATATATCAGCAAAGATTATTTTGTTACCCTCGCAAACATATTCAGGCATTTCTTTTATGAAGATCAAGAATAATAGTGGCCCTAGCACGGAACCCTGCGGCACCCCCATATCGACATTTCCCGATTCATAGAAGCAACCCTCAACTTCTACAAATATTTCTCTATCTCTAAGATACGATTCAAGTAAATCTAATACCTTTCCTCTGAAACTACATAAGGACAGTTTACCAAGCAAAAAATCTATCACTAAGCTATCGAACGCCCGAGAGGGGTCGAAGAAAAGCGCTACTACAAAGTAGCCTCCATCCAGATTCTTATATATGAATTCAAACAAGTCACAGGCAGCACTTTCGGTCGATCGTCGAGTGTGAAAGCCATGCTGACACGAGGTGAAAATATTATTTTTATCAATAAATTCAATGATTCTGTCATAGTTAAGTCTCTCAATCATCTTAGAGAATGTATTTGAGATAGTAATTAGGCGATAATTAGCCAGATCCCCTTACTGAGTTTCTTGTGAACGATCATCACTACTACTTCTTTTATGTATGTTTGCAGCAGGTTGAAAACTATCATTAAAGTTCTACAATTTCATATATTGTTAAACTGGAAAACGAAGATGTAAATCATTCTGAAATGAGATTGTCCGTATTAACATGAAGAGAAAAATAAAACATATTCATACTCAGACAAAAAAAGAGTGCTTTGAAACAGAGAAAGCGGACGGAAGATCGAAAGCGTGAAAACACATTATGTGTGTCTAAAATAAATGAGGGTGATCAGTTCCGGCACTTGCACTGTTGTGAGAGACTGATTCGGATGGCATTCATTGAAACCAAGTGAATGCACTGTTTTGTAGGAGATTGCGATCCTTGTTCACGCTACATAATCGCCATCATTAATTTAAGTTGACGCTTGTAACAAAATATTATCTTGAAACTGATGCCTTTTGATGACTGACGAGAAGACATATTTCAAATATACAGTCTCGAATAAATATATTTCAGAGATTAATCATAGGTTTCAGTTAAAATGAAAGATCCATTACACATTTGTTGGGACCAAAATACTAATGGTTTTCTTTATGAGAAAATTGGACAATTTGACCTTATTGAGTGATGATAATGAACAATGACAAGTCAACCCTTTTCGCCGTACACGACATATAGCTAAGAAAACAGATTCACTTGGGACATATGATGAATATAATTGAGATATCGAGTGAAAAAAAAATACTTTTGGACATAATTCCTCAGCACTTAGAACCGTAAACGTAAAGAAATCAACCCGTTTCTGCCAAGCTTCAACTTTTCATCGCGTTAAGATTCTTCGCAAAAGGATCATTTCTGCAGCTACTTGATGATGAAGTATTTAGCCTTAAATTTTTAGCATGTTGCATTATCGGCATAGTTTATTACGACTTACCGGTTTTAAAGCCACAATATACGTACATGCCAAGGAACGAGCATGAAAAACCTCAAATTAAAACCCGATTTCATATTATTCATGGTTTTTCGAAAGTATCAGGTGCCGTCGATTATACCAATGTTCAAATACGCTCCCTGGTGATGATAATGCACAGCATTTCAGAAATTGAAGAGGTTACTCTTCTATTAATGTACAAATGTCTTTATTGCGCGATCAACAAAAGGTTTAGGAATGCAGTGATATCGTTAAAGGCTTGCCCTGGTGCAGGTATTGGAACCCACCACAGCATTGTTATTATTGCAGATGTTTGTAAGGCTGAAAGCAATGAAAAAGGGCGCGAGGAAGGCTGCAATTGACATACGGCGAGTTTGCGAGGAAGACACGAAAAACAGACTTTCAGAAGAAATCGCCTGCAGTTTCAATGAGGCACTAAGAAATTCTGAAGATGTCGATGTGGATGAAAGTGAAACGGATAATCAATGAGTTAAGTAAACAACACTTGAAACCAGCAAGAAGGAAGCTCAAAGAGTGGATGACAACGAAATTCTAACACTTTTGGAGGAGAGAAGAAAATGGCTGAATGTTGACCGAACGAAATACCGAGATGCGCAAAAATGTATTCAAAGAAAAGTTAGATAAGCTAAGCAACGTAGAGAAGAGGAAAAATGTCGAGAAGAAGAACAGCTGCAAGAACGACTTGGTTCGTTTAATCTCTACAAAACGTTTCGAGAGTCGCTAAGGAAAAGATGAGGAAGAGAAATGAGTGTTCTTCAAGATCAACTTGGCAACGCTGTCAACGAGGTCGAGGACAAAAAGCGAATATGGGAGGAATACGTTCTGCAGCTCTTCCATGATGTGAGAGAAGAATCACACGGCTTGCAAGAAGCGAGTACGAGACTAAACATCCTGGAAGATGAGCTCGATATGCAATTAAACAACTCAAAAATGGAAAGGCCACTGGCCCAGACGACGTACATGGAGAGGTCCTGATGCTGCTTGATGATGGAGCAGTTAAATATCTCACCAGACTGTTCAACAAGGTGTACAGAGAAGGCAAATTGCCAGTGGATTTGTTGAAATCTCATTTCATCGAAGGAAACCAATGCCAGAAAATGTGAAGAACACAGCACTACTAGCATCATGAGCCACGTCCTTAAAGTGTCTTCTTCTTCTTTAAATAGGACGATGTCCTGTTTTTCTGTTACAGCCCCTGCTGCGAACCGGAGCTCCAGCACTCATGCCACCGGTTTTTCGGCCTTCCTATGGGTCTTCTAGTGTTGGGTTTTTGTGTTTTTGCCCACTTCGCCATATGTTCGGGGCCCATTCTGTCTACGTGATCTCTCCATAGGCGTCGACGTGCTCTTGTCCACCTCACCACATCCTGGACACCTAGCTCCCTTAGCGTATCCTCATTCCTTATTCTATCTCTGCGTGTAATATCCTTATAGCTCTTAGTGTTCTCATCTCTGTTGTCCTCATTAGTTGTTTTGTTTTTGTTGTCTCAGCTCCTGTCTCAACCGCATATGTCATCACGGGTCTCTCACAGGTTTTATAGATTCGGACTTTGCTTTCTGTGCTTATGTACTTATTCCGCCAGATTACATCTCTCAGGAAGCCAGATATTCTCGATGCTTTCATTGCCTGCTGTTTTGCTTCATGTAATAGTTGCCTATCGCTCGATACTTCTACTCCTAGGTATTTAAAGTGTGAAACTTGCTCTATTATATGGTCGTTCACTACTAGTTTGCATCTAATTGGATCTTTCGCTATTACCATCGATTGGGTTTTCTGTGTTGATATTACCATGTTATATTTTTCTGCTGTTACTTTGAACCTTTGTAGTAGGCGTTGTAGGTCGTCCTCATTCTCGGCTATTAGTAAAGCATCATCTGCGTAGCACAGTATTCTCATAGTTTTGTTACCTATCCTATAGCCTTGGTTCATTTGGTTAACACCTGCTATTATTTCATCCATGATTAAATTAAATAGACATGGGCTGAGGCTGTCACCTTGTCTAATGCCTGCGTTAATTTTGATCTCGCTTGTAAGTCCCTGTGTAGTTTTTACTTTCGTCTTATTAGAGTTATTCAGTTCTTTGATTATGTTTATGTATTTATTGCTTAAGTTTTTATTTCTAAGGATAGTGATCACATCGTTCATTCGAATTCTGTCGAATGCCTTTTCCAAATCTTTAAACATATAAACATCGGTTTGTCAAACTCTATGGACTTCTCCACCAGTTGCCGCAATATGAAAATTGCATCCGTTGTTGATCTATTTGGTCGGAATCCCTGTTGTTCTTCAGACACACCTACTTTGTCATATATCTTTTGCGATAGAATTTTAGTGAGTAGTTTCGATGTAGAGTTAAGTAGTGTGATGCCTCTATAATTTGCTGGGTTTGTCTTCACGCCTTTTTTGTATATGGGTATTGTTATGCTCTCTCTCCATTCTTCTGGTATCTCCTTGTTGTTATCAATTTTTTGGAATAGTTTTGTTATTTCTTTTGTTATTTCTGCTCCCTCATATTTGATGAGTTCGTTATTTATGTTGTCCGGGCCGGGTGATTTTCTATTTTTTAATTTATGGATTACTTGTTGTACTTCTTCTAGGCTGATGATGTCATTTCCTGTTTCTTTGTAGAGTGTGTTTTGTTGTTCGATTTCTCGTTCCTCATTGTTAACGTTATCATTATCTCCCAGGTATAAGTTCTGGAAATATTTCACCCACTCTTCTGGTTTTATTACATTGATCTGCAGTTCTTCGGTGATTGGTTTTTTCCTGTTTCTCAACATGTTCCATACCTTTTTCTGTGCTCCTCGTAAGTCGTGTTCCATGTCATTTGTAAATCTTTCCCAAATATTTTTTTTAATTCTTTAATTTTGTTCGTTGTTCTATTTCTTTCTGTTTTATATCTTTGGTACTCTTCTGGTGTTCTGTGATTGACATATCTGATATATGCGTTCTTCTTTTCTTTTGCTAAATCTTTGATTTCCTGTGTGAACCATGGTTTATCTTTTCCATGACTGTTTATATTGATTCTTCGTTCCCCAATGGCTTCTTTTGCGCCATCTTAAAGTGTATCTCAAGATAATACTTAAGAGAATATACAGACAATGTGATGAACACATCTCTAGCGAACAATTTGGCTTCAGGAACGGATTTGGGACAAGAGATGCACTGTTAGGCTTGCAGGTGCTCGTGCAGAGAAGCCTTAATATGAACGTCGACATATTTACCTGTTTTATCGACTACGAGAAAGCCTTTGTCAAGGTCAGACACACTCCCCTCATCGGGATACTGAAGGATGTTCGTGTGGACGACATAAATGATTATACTATTGCAAGTTTGTGTTGGAATCAATTGGCGTCAGTTCTCGTGGACTCTGATGATACAAGAAACATCCCAATCGTAAGAGGAGTGAGGCAAGGTTGCGTGCTTTTGCCTACACTTTTCAACCTCTATTCGGAAAGAATGGAAATGGCTGAAGCTTATGATATGCTATTTGTTTTTGTTTTTTCTGGTCATTCGGTTCATTATATTTGATGAATAACCATTGTTCCTAGCTATTTCCTTAATAGTTGACACTTTCCTGGACATATTTTCTTCGGATAATGGCAGAGAGAAAGCCCTATGAAAGATTGAATTAAACGCAGCCTATTTATGTAATTTTTGGTGTGGTGAGTCATAAGGTATGCAAATATAAGTAAAAGTGGGTTTTCGATATATTAAAACTTAGTGTGTGATTGGTATGAGTAATTGTTAGGTCTAGAAAGTAATCTGATTATCGACTTCTCTCTCTATTTTGAATATAATTTTGGAACGAATACTATAAATGTCAGTTAAATTTAGATCTAGTTGTCTAGCGGTTCCTATTAAACATGCTAGTAGATTGTCTACATTTCTGTATCAAAAATATACTAATTTTAATTTAAGGAATTGAGTATGATTTCTTCAATAAATGTCATGAAAATGTCAAATAGTTAACGGCACAATGGTGATCCCATCGGTAGACATTGAGGTTGTTCATGGAATTTGTTATTGAATTTGAAATAATTCATCATCAGAAGATGAACTGTGAATATTTTATCAAAATATTGCAGCATAAAATATACTGGGTGATTCACCAGTGGCGCGATGCTCTGTAGCTCGTACAGTCTTGAAGATTTCATTTTTGTTCGAACGGTTTTGTACTTAGAAAGTAAGAATCTACTTCAGCAATTTATTTTGCAGTAAACAGGATGTCCCAATTTTCTATAAAAAAAACTTGGGTGGTTTTTTCAGATTGGAAGACCTCTTTTTTGTTCATGATTCAGGAGCGGCCTAAACTCTGCTATAATGTCTTTAAGTAATAAGTTTTTTTGGTCAGTAGTTTCATCACAATATTTTTTTTTCTTAAAATTTCATTAAAATAGGCTCTCACATCATCGCATGCACCTTCGGCCAGAGAGGATGAATACTATTTTCCTTTCGTTTTCTTATTGCCCAAGGATGGCTTTATTGATGAATTGAAATAGATTATCCTCATTTTATACAGGAGTGACTCAATAAAATTATTGAATATTGTAATTTTAAAAATATCATATCTTGATTTTCTCAAATGTAACACCCTGTATTTCATTATTCATGTCAACGCATAAAATATTGTGCTATATTTTTGCGGAAGTAACCTTAACTTTATCTTCGACCATTTTCGAAATATTCGATTATTTGTAAAAAAAAAACACCTAAACAAGATAATTCTTTTAACGAATGATTTAATCAAGATGATTAAAACGTAAATCGAGGTATATGTTGACATTTTTTTTAATTTGTGCGTTCTGTCAGGTGTCCGGACATATTCAGCATTTTACATGGTGAACTTATCAGTGTCTCGTTATTAAACATTATTGAAGTGAGGTTTGAACCCAATTTTCTCAATTGACTGCTATGAAGTTCCCCAAAGAAAAAATGGTTGATATGATTTTTATTCTGGGTGAGTGTGATAAATATTCTGCAAGTAGAGTTTATACACAAAGGTTTCCTGACGCAAGATGCTTTGAAAAATTTCTAATTAGATTTATCGAAAGGCGTAATATCGCTTACAAAAAAACATGAAAAACCAAAAACTGCTACAGATGAAGACAGACAGTTATCAGTTTTGTTGACAGTGACAGAACCCATATAAAAGCCAAAGAGAGATTTCTCAGTTAACAGATATGAGTCAAACTTCCGTCCAGAGAATCTTGAAAGTGAATAAATTTCATGCATATCATGTACAGCTGCACCAGGAACTGAACAATCAATACTATGAAAATCGAATCAATTTTTGCAATTGGGCAAGTGACAAAGTAGCGGAAAATCCAAATATGTTTAGCAGAGTTCTTTTCTCGGACTTTCCACAAGAATGGGCTTGTTAAGAGGCACAACTTTCATTATTACGCCACGGAAAATCCACACCTCATGAGACAAATAGATCACCAGCATCATTGGTCCTTGAATGTATGGGCCGCTATAGTAGATGGATATCTAATTGGGCCGCACTTTTTCGACGGGCACCTCAATAGTGAAATGTTACTTGCCGATGTACCAGAGCATATAAGACAAGATTTGTGGTTTCAATAGGATGGAGCACCGGCACATTACTCACATCAGGTTAGGGAGCATTTGAATCATGTATTTCCAAACAAATGGATAGGACGTGGAGGTAATGTTAGATGGCCAGCTAGGTCTCCGGACCTTACAAGTCTAGATTTTCTCTTATGAGGTTATATTAAGTGCATCGTTCACCAGATTTCTTCTACAACACAGTTGGATATGAGACAGAGAATAGTCGACGCCTTTCTGTCAGTTAATTCGCAAATGTTGTCGAGAGTTCAACGGTCTTTCCTCAGAAGGATTAAGTTGTGTCTACAAAGAAACGGGCAACATTTCGAACACTTAGTGAAATAGTTCAACACCTTGTAGATCATCTCACCAAAAACCAATCTATTACGTATTTCATACACCACTACCTTAATATATCTCCATTTATCTGATCAAGTATAATGATATGTACTAATAAATTCTTCTTTCGCAACCTCTGATTTTATTATTTTAGTTTATTTTTTTATTTCAAAATGGTCGAAGATAAAGATAAGGTAATTTGTGCAAAATATGGCACAATATTTTATGTGTTGACATAAATAATAAAATAACGGATGTTCCATTTGAAAAAATCCAGATATGATATTTTTAAAATTACAATATTCAATATTTTTTGAGTCACTCCTGTACAAAATGAGGATTATCAATTCATCAATAAAGCTATCCATGGGCAATAAGAAAACGAAAAGAAAAAAGTATTCATCTTCTATGGCCGAAGGTGCATGCGATGATGTGGGAGACAATTTTCATGAATTTTTACGGAAAAAAAAATATTGTGACGAAACTACTATCCAAAAAAACTTATTACTTAAAGACATCATAGCAGAGTTTAGGCCGCTCCTGAATCTTGAACAAAAAAGTGGTCTTCCATCCGAAAAAACCACCCAAAACTTTTCGATAGAAGATTGGGACACCCTGTTTATTTCAAAATAAATTGCTGAAGTAGATTTTCCCTTTTTAAATACAATACCGTTAGAACAAAAATGAAATCTTCAAGAGTGTACGATCTACAGAGCACCGCGCCACTGGTGAATCACCCAGTATATGAGCATTTTGATAAGCATTATTTTGATTTTTATAGTTTTGAAGTGCAGAAAGAAATTGAATTCAGATCTAGACGTTTTATAAAGTCATGAAATTACTTATAACCATTGTTTAACATTCTTTTAGATAATGTTGAAACTCAAGTGGAAACTTTAGTTTATGTCTACTATGATATTAAATGAAGGTTCATTTTCATAACTTACTAAAACTATTGAGTTATCTGAAATATCATGAACATTATTTAATTAAATTATTATATATTTTAACGTACAGAATTAAGCGTAAGTTGAGTATAGATGAAATAATTATGTTTGGCAAACGTAACTATCTAGATATTCACATTGAATTATTAGCGTTTTTAAATACATTAGTGTTCGATTGATTTAAATTTTATTTTCGAAGAGAATCCTAAAACACATATTCGTATACGTAACTGACTACAAATTTCAGACGTATAATGTAAACATTTTATTCAAAACGAGGACAGCAATATTCGCAGGCAACAAGGAAGACAGAGAAGATCGTAGTCAGGTAGTTGGGTTCTTCCAGGAAATTTGTACGAAGGCTTCAATCAAAGATTCAGCAATAAATTGGTTTTTGCTCCAATACAAAATCATAGAAACTACATTCATTTTTGAAGTTTTCTAAGGGATTTGCATACTTAATGAGCTTTTATTATTTTACGTCTTTACCAAATAGACTATAGAGAATAATCTTATCATTTTGATGTACTGTCTAGGTCATGAATTTACCTATTAAAGTATAATTTTTTACGCTGAAGCGCAATAAATCCTAACGAATGACGTAACAGCTTACCATATGATGTGCTATGAAAATAATAAGTCATAATGTTCGGTACAAACATCCTCAAATTCATCCAAACATTGCTATCAGTGTAATCTTTATTTGAACTTTAAATACTAACAAAGCAACGGTTCTGCATAGTAACGCTTTCTTCTATTTTTTCTGAACCTTATACGTAACATTCCGCGAATGCAACTACGTAAGTAGCTACTTACAGGTACGTATACCTACATTGTACATTACCGGGTGGCTCAAAACATTTGCGACGAAAGGTTAGGCATGTTTTACGGACGATTTTGAAATATTTTTTTACGCATTAATACGTAGTACTGTAGTGACTAGAAATTGAGAATATATTAGACTTTACACGATGTTCAATAATAAAGTTACATACCCAAGTTATTATTTTTTAAATGGGATACCTCAAATTTTGTTTCATTTTTAATTTGTTAAGAAAAATGAAGGTGCGTTTGTTTGAAATTCCTTATACTGATCTCAAATAGTATTCCAAATATTTGAGATTTTCTGAAATTCAAAGATGTACAGCTATTGTGATAGGAATTATTGTTACTTGAACACATGACACATTTTGTTGGTCTATGTTACATAGAGTGAAAACGATTTTTGATTTTGGGACTCATTCATATCTCATTTCACTGTTTTTTTCAAATGGTATACCTTATATCTAAAGGGTCAAGTGGGTGGTATATTTTAAAACCCTTTTGATGGCAAATAGGTTTCCTATACCTAATCTCAACGCTTTCCAGAAGATTGGAAAGTTTGCCAATTTTTATCGCATTTCAAAAAATATTCTAATTTTTCATGTCAATTTCTATCTGAATCGATTTCCAGAGTGGGAAGGATTGGCAACGAAGATTGATGAGCTCTACTGGAATAAAATCATCCGGAGTTAAGATAGTATCCCATTCGGATCTCCGGAGGGACTGCCTCGAGGGGTTCATGATGCGGGCACTCCTCTGGCGAATTCACTAATTCATTCACCTTCTAGAAAAGGAAGCAAACTCTTGATAGAGTTCTGCAATATCAGAGGACTGGGGCACAACAACGTGAATGTTGATACAGTCCATCAGCATCTGCAAAACGCATAACCCCATGTGCTGTCAAACAACCGACACAACGTATTTACGTTTTAATGGGTATGTGTTACATACGAGATTTAGGTTAAAAGAGAGCTTCTGTGTTTTCGCCAGATCGGATGTTACATGCCAGAGAGATGACAAGATGGAGGACGACGCTTTCGACCTTGAGTGGTTTAAAATCTGTTTGCAGGATAAAACACTGTTCTTATGCTGTCTATATCGCTCGCCAAACGATATTTACTTCCCTAGACTGTTTCAGTATCTATGTGAAAAGGTGGATTTGATTCAAACACATCATCCGGCAGCTGAAGTCATTGTACTGGGTGACTCCAACGTTCACAACACCAACTGGCTCCGCCACTCTGATAGAATAGATGAAGCGGGAAGACAGGCTGAAACTTTCGCAATCATCCATAATCTAACACAGCTAGTCGATGAACCCACAAGAATACCTGATCACTTAACCGACTCCCAGAACACCTTGGATCTCTTTTTGATTTCAGATCCAGCTGATTTTGGAGTGGAGCTCTCATCACCGCTAGGCAACTCGTACCACAACCTTATATCTGCTACTGAAACCATCGTTCTGCTGCTAAACCAAGATCCTGAACCACCCAGACGCATTTATCACTATAACCGTGCTAATTGGGATGAACTGAGTGAATTCTTTTCATAATTCCCATTCAGTGATGTTTGCCTTTCAGATCCTGACATCAATGTGTGCAATATGTTGTTGCACACACAATGACTGGAAACAAAAACGGTTGTGTGGCATTGTCTCGAGCTAATGGAGATTTCCTTTTTTTCATTCCATTGCATTATACATCAATGAGTTTCGTTTTCAAAAGTTTTGAACATGGAGGAAATTATGGGCATTGCAACAAAAATTGTGAACGGCGGCTCTTTAAGTTGCAGTTAGAAGATAAGGAGCCAGCTGAATACAATGATTTAGTTCTTCACACGTATGTCAGGTGGTTGAGTCGCGGGAAATTCCTAGATAGGTTTCAAGAATTATTGCTTGAAATAACAGCTTTTCTAGACGAAAGAGGTGAAGACACTCAGATGTCGAAAAACGAAAAATGACTGACTGATTTGGCATTTTTGACTGACATCACAGTGCACTTAAACACCATTAACTTGGAGCTTCAAGGTAAAAGAAAAACTATTATTGAGATGATTAGCGCAGTAGACGCATTCAAAAGCAACTTATTATAGATCAGCAGAAAATAAAGGATCTGAAATATTTTCCGTCTTTGAAAGCAACGATTCCTCAATTGAATTCTGATACGTATGAGGCTGAATTATCAAATGTTTTGGGACAATTTGAAATGAGTTTTTATGATTGCAGTAAACTGACAAATATAGCATCATTTATGAGTTATCCTTTATCATGTAGAAACATTGAGGAATTAGCTACTGAAATAGCAAGTCAGTTTAATATGAACTCATATTCTATTGAAAGTGAGTTGATGCAGATTATATCAGATATACATCTCAAACCTATATCATCTGATACAAATTTCTGGTGTTTTATATCTGAAGATAAATATCCGAATCTAAGGCTAATCGCCCTTCAACTGACGGAAATGTTTGGGTCAACTTACTTATTCGAGTCTTCATTTTCTGAAATGAAGATAATTAAGTCAAAATATCGCAATAGACTAACTGAGGATCATAACGTTAACTTAAACCAAACGGACTACAATATCGTGTGGAAAAGATAGACCTCCACGGCTCAAACTTTTCATCAAATTATAACTTTCGGCGACAACCATTTCATCGTCGAACACTAATTTCGATTTACAAAAGTCACATTTAATTTTTCGTATTACCTTATAGCTGCAATATCCTACCCAATAAACTGGCATCTCAAATTGAACTTTTTCGAAATCGTTTTCGTTAAGATGAATATCTGGCTGAAAGGAATTATCACAAAATTTCTGAATTATGATACGTATGAGGCTGGATTATCAAATATTTTGGGACAATTCGAAATGCGTTTTTATGATTGCAGAAAATTGGCAAATATAGCATCATAGTCATCCTTTTTCATGTAAAAACATTGAGAAATTAGCTGCTGAAATGGCAAGTTAGTTTAATATGAACTCATGTTCTGTTGAAAATAAGTTGGTACAGCTACAGAATCTGATACAAATTTCTGCTGTTTTATATCAAAAGATAAATATCCGAATCTAAGGCAAATCGCCCTTCAAATGGCGGCAATGTTTGGGTCAACTTACTTGTGCGAGTCTGCATTTTCTGAGATGAAGATAATCAAGTCAAAATATCGCAATCGACTAACTGACGATCGTATGTCATCATGCTTGCGATTAGCACTCAGTGGTTACGTACCATTTTACGAAAAGTATGCTGAGAACATTCAGTGCCACGTTTCAACATCCAAAGTCACCCCTTAGTTAAGTTTAATACCATATGTAACTCTTTTCTTTTGTAACAACCAATAAACTCGCAATTTTGAATAACTATGAGTTTTTTCATTGATATTATAGAGAAGAACCTAACTAAACCTAACCCAAACGTTGACTAAAATAGTACAACATAATAAATAATAAAACACCCATGATGGGTGATTACATCTGGTCTTTGAAAAGAGAAAATATGACCCTCATAAAAGAAAAAAAGATAGAATTTGATTAGTATTTTAAGTCAATGTTTTTAATCTTTGTGTTTTTATCTAAAGTACGTTTAGTGGGTGTTACAAGTAAATAAAGTCAATAAATACTGTTAAAAAACTTAAATAATATTTTTTATATACACATTAAACATAGTAATATTTATTAGGGTTCTATAAATGTAACGAGAAAACCTTATGTGTTACAACTCTTTTTTCTCATTTTCGTATTAGGATATGTCTATTCTACCCTGATGTACTATTCAGCTTGATGTTACATCCACAACATTTTTTTTGTCGGCCAGTGAAATTCTTCGACATAACTAAACTACTTCTGAATAAATTTGAATTTTCGATTTTGTGCCTTAATTTCTTTGCGCAGTGTATACGAACAATAGTGTTTCATACTCTGATGACACCATATGTAACTCTTTTCTTTTGTAACAACCAATAAACTCGCAGTTTTGAATTACTATGAGTTTTTCATTGATATTATAGAGTAGAACCTAAAGAAACCTAACCCAAACGTTGACTAAAATAGTACAACATAATAAATAATAAAACAGCCATGAAGGTTGATTACATCTGGTCTTTGCAAAGAGAAAATATACCCTCATAAAAAAAAAAAAAATTTAATTTGATTAGTATTTTAAGTCAATGTTTCTAATCTTTGTGTTTTTATCTAAAGTACGTTTAGTGGGTGTTACAAGTAAATAAAGTCAATAAATACTGTTAAAAACTTAAATAATATTTTATTATATACACATTAGACATAGTGTCATTTATTAGGGTTCTATAAATGTAACGAGGAAACCTTATGTGTTACAACTCTTTTTTCTCATTTTCGTATTAGGATATGTCTATTCTACCCTGATGTACTGTTCAGCTTGATGTTACATCCACAACATTTTTTTTGTCGGCCAGTGAAATTCTTCGTCATAACTAAACTACTTCTGAATAAATTTGAATTTTCGATTTTGTGCCTTAATTTCTTTGCGCAGTGTATACCAACAATAGTGTTTCATAAAAAACAAGTACTGTGTTTTAAGGAATTTTACTTAATAATTGCGATTCGTAACGCGTTTCACTACACCGTAGCTTCTTCAGACGAATGATTATGCAGAAAAATGTAAATGAGAATATAACTATAAATGTTCTTGAGTAATTAAAAGCTTATTGGTCAACTCCTCCTAGGTGGTTATTTATGACAGGTATATCCAATAAAATTAAGGAATAGATTGCTCCCCGAAAAGATTCAATAGAGGTGAAGGGCTTAAATCGACTTGTTCATTGATGAGTCTACCTGAGTGTTTGTATTTATTTATTTCTAAAGTTTCCCAAAGATCTACCTTCCAATATTTATTATCTGTATGCAAAATTTCAAACTGTGGGTCGAAAGAATGATTATTTTCTAAGAGATGATTCGCGTAATTTGAATCTGATTTTTATTTGAAAAACTGCGTTTATGTTCCGATATTCTAATATTAAAATTTCTATGTGTTCTACCAATGTAGAAATTATCACAGTCATTGCAATTCAATCTATAAACACCTGATTTATTGTTTTTACCTGGTTTGGTTTTATTATTTTTATATATTTGCCTAAATTATTATTAGTTTGGAAAGCTATGTTGAAATTATTGCTACTTAAGAATGATTTCAGTTTCTCACTTGTAATGCCAACGTAGGTTAAGGTGTTGAATTTTTGTTTCAATTTATCGACAGGGTAAACTTCATTCAATGCGATTCTACTTTGTTTTTATTTAAAATATTATTTATTAGTTTGGGATTGTAACCATTATTTTTGGCTATTTGTTTAATCAAATTTAGTTCTTTGTTGAAATTTTCTGGTGATAGCGGGATGTTAATCAATCTATGAATAAAACTATTGAATGCTGACATTTTCTGTTGATATGGATGACACGACGAGTTATGTATTATAATATCTGTATGTGACGGCTTATGGTAAATTGCGAAAACATGTTTTCCATTTTCATTCGAAATTGTTACGTCTAAGAAATTTATCGAATTATTGCTTTCTATTTCGGTTGTGAATGCAATTTTTGGATGTAATGAATTTATATGATTTTCGAAAATTTTCAACTGTCTATCTGTTCCTGTGAAGCAAATAATGATATCGTCTACATAGCGATACCAGTATAAACAATATTTACTGAGTGGATGATTATGAATTACTTTCTCTAAGTTATTCATGAAGATTTCTGCTAACAAAGGACTCAACGGATTGCCCATAATCAAGCCGTCTTCAATAGTATAATATTTGTAATTGAAATGGAAATAATTTTGATCTAAACAAATTTTTAATAATGAAAGAATATCTGATTTAATGATAGTATTGACATGATTCCTTTCTAATAATTCTTCAACTAAGTAATACGTATCTTTTGGAGGAATGTTGGGAAATAGATTCTTAACATCGAAAGAAATAAGTTTGGAATTAGGTGGTATAGTGGTATCTATATATATATATATATATATATATATATATATATATATATTTCTAAAACTGAAGAATTCTTAACAGCCGGAAACTATATAACATCAACTAAGGATCCTACCGCAAAATTTCAGAAAGTTGTTAAAAACATAATTTCGACAGCAAAATCATTAATTACAGACCAAGAAAAATATAAATTCATTAACTCCAATCCACAATCCCCCGAATTATATTCGTTGATAAAACTTCATAAACCTAATTACCCTATTAGACCTGTTGTTTCTTATGTAACGGCACCTTCGTTCAAACTTTCAAAATTCCTCAACGACTTGCTAATAAAACATTGCAATTTTAAATCTGAATTTTCGGTCAAAAATTCATACGAACTTATTGCCAATATCAAAGATACCACTATACCACCTAATTCCAAACTTATTTCTTTCGATGTTAAGAATCTATTTCCCAACATTCCTCCAAAAGATACGTATTACTTAGTTGAAGAATTATTAGAAAGGAATCATGTCAATACTATCATTAAATCAGATATTCTTTCATTATTAAAAATTTGTTTAGATCAAAATTATTTCCATTTCAATTACAAATATTATACTATTGAAGACGGCTTGATTATGGGCAATCCGTTGAGTCCTTTGTTAGCAGAAATTTTCATGAATAACTTAGAGAAAGTAATTCATAATCATCCACTCAGTAAATATTGTTTATACTGGTATCGCTATGTAGACGATATCATTATTTGCTTCACAAGAACAGATAGACAGTTGAAAATTTTCGAAAATCATATAAATTCATTACATCCAAAATTGCATTCACAACCGAAATAGAAAGCAATAATTCGATAAATTTCTTAGACGTAACAATTTCGAATGAAAATGGAAAACATGTTTTCGCAATTTACCATAAGCCGTCACATACAGATATTATAATACATAACTCGTCGTGTCATCCATATCAACATTAAATGTCAGCATTCAATAGTTTTATTCATAGATTGATTAACATCCCGCTATCACCAGAAAATTTCAACAAAGAACTAAATTTGATTAAACAAATAGCCAAAAATAATGGTTACAATCCCAAACTAATAAATAATATTTTAAATAAAAAACAAAGTAGAATCGCATTGAATGAAGTTTACCCTGTCGATAAATTGAAACAAAAATTCAACACCTTAACCTACGTTGGCATTACAAGTGAGAAACTGAAATCATTCTTAAGTAGCAATAATTTCAACATAGCTTTCCAAACTAATAATAATTTAGGCAAATATATAAAAATAATAAAACCAAACCAGGTAAAAACAATAAATCAGGTGTTTATAGATTGAATTGCAATGACTGTGATAATTTCTACATTGGTAGAACACATAGAAATTTTAATATTAGAATATCGGAACATAAACGCAGTTTTTCAAATAAAAATCAGATTCAAATTACGCGAATCATCTCTTAGAAAATAATCATTCTTTCGACCCACAGTTTGAAATTTTGCATACAGATAATAAATATTGGAAGGTAGATCTTTGGGAAACTTTAGAAATAAATAAATACAAACACTCAGGTAGACTCATCAATGAACAAGTCGATTTAAGCCCTTCACCTCTATTGAATCTTTTCGGGAGCAATCTATTCCTTAATTTTATTGGATATACCTGTCATAAATAACCACCTAGGAGGAGTTGACCAATAAGCTTTTAATTACTCAAGAACATTTATAGTTATATTCTCATTTACATTTTTCTGCATAATCATTCGTCTAAAGAAGCTACGGTGTAGTGAAACGCGTTACGAATCGCAATTATTAAGTAAAATTCCTTAAAACACAGTACTTGTTTTTTATTATTGATAATGGAATTTTACCAAGTAAAAGCCTCCCAAATTCAAATAGTGTTTCATACTCTGATGAAGTGTTGAGCAATTCAATGGGAAAATATATTTCAAAGCAATCGAGGACAATTGAATAGTTGCCTTGGAATTAATAACTTCTATTCGGAAGATTTATTGATTCATTAACTACATCGCATTGCATTGCTATGAAAAATTTATTGGAATTTATTATCATTCAATGATGTAATCGAATATTCCCGGTGAAATTAGGTTTCTACACCAACTTTCCGAACAATTCCATCCTTCTAGTTAATATTTTATTTATAATTTTTTTTAGTACTATAATAACCTTATCATTGTTGTAGCCATTAACAAATCCATCCTGCATTGAGACTGAGAGAATATACTCTTTCCAGTAAAGCCAGATTTTAAATTCGATATGAATTAAACTTAAAAAATTTTAATAGAAGCACTCATTTTTTGACGCATAATCGACTAGTCCATATCTTTCCTTATAGTTACATGCTATCAAAAACAATACCGAAAAACTCTTGAGTGATATCGGAAAAATATGTTCATACATGGTGTTGCATAATAGAATGTCACAACTTGAGGGCGTAATTCTATGTGCAATTTCAAGAAAAAAGTTTATACAAACATAGGTCCGCAAGAGCTTCGTTACGAAGCTACAGGGTGTTGAAATTTTCGGAAAAATTGGTTTTTTCTTCAAAACTCCTGCAGTTTTTGAGATATGTTTGATATGGGAGAGATATTTCGATAATTATATGACAAAAACGTAAGAGATATGGAAACGTTGCAGGAGACAAAAAAGTGTTCAAATAACAAAAAAATAACCAGATTTCATTCTGAAAACGTCAGTAACGTCTCAAAAATAGTTTGAGGGGAAAAAAACGGCTATGACCCGAAAAAATATCACCCTGTATACTTTCGTATTATCTAGTGCTGTAGAACTCCGTAGGTCACCTGTGTTTCGAATTTGAGCTGGACATCTCTGCAATCGTAAGAACTATCCACAAAATATCCGAATTATTTCGATATAAGTAGAACAATAGAGTTATTTTCGTTAATCATTACCTCTAAAACGGCGACAGATACGAGAAATATGCAATTATTAGAAAAGCTTGTAAAATAATAAATCAATTCGATTTTATTCTTCAAACACGTCAGTGATGATCTACAAAAATGTTGGGGAAGAAAAAATGCAGCCTGACCTGTGAAAATATTACCCAGTATACAGTTACAAATGTTTGGCCTGTGGAAAGATGTATATCTAGGTTATTCTAGGCTGAAAATCCAGGAAACTAGTTCTTATGAAGATAATAATGAAAATTTGAGGGGGTAATCTACTTGCAGTTTTGAGAAAAAAAGTTCATATAAACATAGGTCCGCAAAAGCTTCGTTACGGAGCTACAGGGTGTTGAAATTTCAGAAAAAAAATTGGTTTTTTCCGCAAAACTCCTACAGTTCCTGAGATATTCAGCCCAAATTTGGAATGCGAGCTATTTTTTACAGCCTCCATCATTACACGTCCTAGATTTCAACTGAAATTCACAAGGTGTTTTCTTTTCCAAGGCCATGTCTCCTTTTGCCCTTTCAAACTTTTTTGCAGTACGCCACTGATCAGATTACAATCAATTTTCGTCATTTTCAGTCAATTTAGAAACTTTTTTGACACTTGTAATTTTTTCGTATAATACTCGATAGGTATGCCTAAATATCCGAGCTGTTTAGTGAACCATCGTGGATCTGTGTCCTATCATCCAATCAAGAATGAAAGTGAGTGAATCAGTCCAACCATATAATATATCTACAAGATCTAACCAACATTTTAGTTCTATCTCAACAATCTATCTACAAGGTCTAAAAATCATCGAGCTTCTAATATAACTATCACTGGACTATCTTTCATCACTTTTCTGTCATCTAACTATCATCACTTCACTTTTCTATCATTCTTTTATGATCTATCTTTCATCATCGATCAATCATTCAGTACCTTACATTCACTATGTTACACATACACTGTAACTAAACTCTGTATCAGTAGTAACTAAGATCATTACATTATATTCATTCACTATTCCTTATCTTATTGTATCGTCGATAGAGTTTTTCAGTACAATGTTATATATATATATATATATATATATATATATATATATATATATATATATATATATATATATATATATATCGTCAAATGTATATATGTGTAAATAAACAGTGTTAAACAAGGAATCAATCTCTATCAACAAAAAATTACTTACAGTCAGGTAAAACTCACTGTAAGACAAATAACATGGTCTTCTGAGACTCAACTTATACTGATTCAATATCAAACTCACAAAAAGAATAATTAAAAACTAAATAAGTTGCTGAAAGTGTCTTCCAGCTGCAAGAATACAGGCCTCTGTCCTTTTCGCACATTATCACTCACTCTTTGAAATACTCCTGGGATATTTTTTATCGTGTTACTAGGGATTATTATTCGATTCCTCAATTCTTCTAAACTATTTAAGTCTGGGGACCTTGGAGGCCATGCTTCTGGCCCACCCCGACCGATCCATCGGTCATTGAATGTATTATTCAAGAATTCCCCAGCTTCCCCACTAAAATGTACTGGTGCCCCGTCATGCATGTACCACATTATGTTCCTCACCAAAAGTGGCAAATCTTCAAGCAATAAAGGTAACTCCTCTTCAATAAATTGCCGATAAGCGAGACCGTTTAGTCTGTTGGGCAAAGAAATGGCCCAATCAAATAATTTCCAATTATCCTGACCCAGACATTTAGTGAGAATTGTTCATGATGATAAGATTCATCAATCAAATGGGGGTTTTCCTCAGTCCAATAATGATTATTGTGAAAAAAAAGTTCTCGAAAAGTTAGCTTTTTTTTTGAATGATTATTTGCAGTAAAAATACCAGTTTCCCTCAACCTTCTGTGGATATTTAAGAATATTCGCCTGTCTGGTGTTACTCGATTTGGAAAGCGCACCTGATATAATCGCCTAGCTTCTGTTAGTAGCGTTAGTAAAAGTAGCCATTTTTTCTTACAGCAATAACTTCAAAAGCCTTAAAACTAATCGTTAATTTAATAAACAATTCTAGTAGACACTAGTTCAACTTTATCAATTGTCAAAATAAATACAATAATGAAAACAATCGAAGCCTACAAGTCAATTTTTTTAATTAGAAGTGCTTTCAATTCAGCAAATGCATACAATCGTTCAATAACTTTTTGCTCGAGAACAGTTGAAGATACGAAAAAATTACAACTGTCAAAAAAGTTTGTAAATTGAACAAAGATGACGAAAATTGATTGTACGCTGATCAGTGGCGTACTGCAAAAATGTTCGAAAGGGCAAAAAAGACATGGCTCCGGAAAAGAAAACACCTTGTAGATTCTAGTAAAAATTTAGGACTTGTAATGATGAAGGCTGTGAAAAATATCTTGCATTCCACATTTGACCTGAATATCTCAAAAAATTGCAGGAGTTTTGAAGAAAAAAACAAATTTTTCCTGAAATTTCAACACCCTTTAGCTCCGTAACGAAGCTTTCGTGGACCAATGTTTATATTAACTTTTTTTCTCAAAATTGCACGTAGATTTACCCCCTCAAGTTGTGACATACTATTATGTAACACCTTGTATAAACATGGGTCGAAAAATGCTTCGTATCCGTGTTGATGTTTCAAAAATGTTTCAATATTATATTCATAAAAACTAGTTTTTCGTTTTTCTTCCCCAAAATTTTTGTAGATCATCACTGACGTGTTTGAAGAATAAAATCGAATTGAGTTAATATTTTACAAGCTTTTCTAATAAGTGCATATTTTACGTATCTGCCGCCGTTTTTGAGGTATTGATTAACGAAAATAATTCGATTGTTCTACCTATAATGAAATAATTCGAATATTTTGTGGATATTGCTTACGATTGCAGAGATGTCCAGCTCAAATTCGAAACACAGGTGGCCTACGGAGCTCTACAGCACTAGATAATACGAAAGTATACATGGTGATATTTTTTTCGGGTCATAGCCACTTTTTTCCCCTCAAACTATTTTTGAGACGTTACTGGCGTATTCTATGAATGAAATCTGGTTATTTGTTTGTTATTTGAACACTTTTTTGTCTCCTGCAACGTTTCCATATCTCTTACGTTTTTGTCATAGAATTGTCGAAATATCTCTCCCATTTCAAAACAACTCATTGAACATCTTTCAAGGAATACATTCTGCCAGCCTTGACTCAAGTTAATGAAATTCAAAAATTGAGAACCGTTGCTTCACCCAGGTGTTCAGATCTCGAGTCATGAATAATTGAGTTCCAAAAAAGTGTAAAAGTTTTTGAGATATTTTGGGAGTTCTGAAAAAATCAGCTTGCATACAGATGCTCTTGAAGAAATTTAATATCCAACATTTCCGGTCATGCATTCTATCAAATCAGCAAATCATGAAACACTTTAAACGTCAAAAAATATTTTCATTGAATTAAAGCAACAATTATGTTTCATACACTTCTAGGAATGAATCTTTGATTTTCATGAAACTCCGTCAATTAAATTATATGTAAGTATTCAATTTTTTCACACCATACGAATTCATACAAAAACCTATAAATTGAATAGATTTCTGAATTTGGGGGCTTTTACTTGGTAAAATTCCAATATCAATAATAAAAACAAGTACTGTGTTTTAAGGAATTTTACTTAATAATTGAGATTCGTAACGCGTTTCACTACACCGTAGCTTCTCCAGACGAATGAATGTACAGAAAATATAAATATAAATGTTCTTGAGTAATTAAAAGCTTATTGGGTTTCTTCTTCTTAAGTGGTTATTTATGACAGGTATATCCAATAAAATTAAGGAATAGATTGCTCCCAGAAGAGATTCAATAGAGGTGAAGGGCTTAAATCGACTTGTTCATTGATGAGTCTACCTGAGTGTTTGTATTTATTGATTTCTAAAGTTTCCCAAAGATCTATATTCCAATATTTATTATCTGTATGCAAAATTTCAAACTGTGGGTCGAAAGAGTGATTATTTTCTAAGAGATGATTCGCGTAATTTGAATCTGATTTTTTATTTGAAAAACTGCGTTTATGTTCCGATATTCTAATATTAAAATTTCTATGAATTCTACCAATGTAGAAATTATCACAGTCATTGCAATTCAATCTATAAACACCTGATTTATTGTTTTTACCTGGTTTGGTTTTATTATTTTTATATATATATTTATATATATTACATATATAGTTACAATCCCAAACTAATAAATAATATTTAAAAAAACAAAGTAGAAGCGCATTGAATGAAGTTTACCCTGTCGATAAATTGAAACAAAATTCAACACCTTAACCTACATTGGCATTACAAGTGAGAAACTGGAATCATTCTTGAGTAGCAATAATTTCAACATAGCAATCCAAACTAATAATAATTTAGGCAAATATATAAAAATAATAAAACCAAACCAGGTAAAAACAATAAATCAGGTGTTTATAGATTGAATTGCAATGACTGTGATAATTTCTACATTGGTAGAACTCATAGAAATTTTAATATTAGAATATCGGAACATAAACGCAGTTTTTCAAATAAAAATCAGATTCAAATTACGCGAATCATCTCTTAGAAAATAATCACTCTTTCAACCCACAGTTTGAAATTTTGCATACAGATAATAAATATTAGAAGATAGATCTTTGGGATAATTTAGAAATCAATAAATACAAACACTCAGGTAGACTCATCAATGAACAAGTCGATTTAAGCCCTTCACCTCTATTGAATCTCTTCGGGGAGCAATCTATTCCTTAATTTTATTGGATATACCTGTCATAAATAACCACTTAAGAAGAAGCAACCCAATAAGCTTTTAATTACTCAAGAACATTTATAGTTATATTTTCTGTACATTGATTCGTCTGAAGAAGCTACGGTGTAGTGAAACGCGTTACGAATCGCAATTATTAAAAAAAATTCCTTAAAACACAGTACTTGTTTTTATTATTGAATAGATTTCCTTATTTTCGAGTTGTGTATACAACTTTCTGTTTATATTTATTCCCAACCTGATCTCATAAGATATTGTAAAGAACGCACCTCTATTATTATGTATTATTGTAAGACTAAAAGAAATAAAGTAGGAATTGAATTGCCATGGGTAACTGGTTTCATTATACATAAACATAACTTTGACTTTGAAATCATATTCCATGTAAGGCTATGTTGTAATATACACCGTTTTCCGCTAGGTCAATTTTATTGAAATCGATTCTGCTTTACATTACTGTGCAGATTATAATCAACTTCGATTCGCTTCTAGCTTATGCTGTAAAATTGAAGTGCGGATGAAACGTATTTTATCAAATGCGATTAACTCGATAAAATCCTATAACAAATTGATGATGCCTACGTTGTCAGGATATCGGTTTTATTATGTCTTTAAATGTTTTGACCACTACTGTCCAGAACAAGCATTTTGCGGTATGCTTTCATTAATATACAGTGTGTACATTCAACCAGAAATGAATTCCTTATTGAATTTTCGGTAGATTTTATGAATATCTGTAAAGTGTATTTTATTTCCTCGCGAATTCAATGAAGTACGAGGTTGGTCCCGGAAGTGCCTGTCCTAACCAAATTATACTTCGAGCTCTGTACTTTTTCCAGAGATAGTCAATAAGTGTGATATTCGAAGATAAAATAGATCTTGACTGGTACTATGTCATATGTCATTGACATTATGAGTATTGCGAATACATTACAACCTCTCTAATCCGAATCATATGTGACCAGGGCTTGTTCGGATTACTGAAATATTCGGATAATCGAGGTAATGGAAATGAAATAGTACAGAAAAGACAGGGCTGAAAAACATGAAATATTTATTGAAAAACGTGAAATATTCATCGAAAACGTGAAATATTTCTTGAAAAACGTTAAATATTAATTGAATAACTCAAAATTATTGTGATCCACAGAAAAACATGAAAATATAACATATTCTTAAGAAAGTGATACATTTCACAGATCATTTTTAAGGTTCTGAAAAAGTCTTGGATCGTTTTCTGTTTTAACGAGCGAAGATGAGAATTTGCAGCTTCCTTTCTCAATTTATTCAATAAAAATATTTGTGACTGAGGAATATTATTTTCTGTGCATCATTCCAAACATTTGTTGAAACAGAAGAGATCTTCTTTATGTTGCACTGAATTCATGGTGACATCGCCTTCTTCTAGTTCTTCTGTATCCTCGTCACTTTCTATGTTGTTGATTATTTCAGCTTCAGAGAGATAATTCTCATTATCTCCCACAACCCATTATTCAATGTCTTCAGTTGTTAATTCTTGACCAGATACATTTGTTAGCACTTCTGTCATCATGCGTAGATCGCGATTTTTCTCTTCTTTCTCTAGAAAAATTCTTTCTCTCAACCGTGAAAGAGGCAACAGGTCACCTGCGTCATAATCATCATCTGTTGTGGACCATAAATTCTTCCATGATTTCTGAATTAACTCTTGGGACACAGATGACCAGAGCCTTCCAAGAGGAAACACCACATGTTCAAGGTCCAATTGCTTCAGTAACTGCGAAACGTTATTGTGTCCTTGTCCACAATATTCAGTAACAAAGATTTTCGACAATGCAATTTCACATTCTGTATTACATGTTGATCCATTGGATGTAATAATGAAGTACATTTAAGAGGTAGAAACATGACCTGAATATTTCGATCCTTATTGATTAATTCCTCCTCTTTTGGATGTCCAGGAGCATAATCTAATAAGAGCAGAGCTTTTTGTGGCAATTTTAGCTCATCCATTTCATTTTTAACATCAGGAATAAATTGTTTGTGGAACCATTCATAAAAAAGTTCTCTAGTTATCCACATTTTCTTTGACCTTTATAATAAACAGGCTCGGGGTTTGTTGGCTTTTCCGATGACCAATAATTTCATTTTATGAGATACTGATGCATTAGAGCATGGCATGATGTAATACGGTCCTTACTCATCTTCCGACGTGGAGCTGAATTTTCAGCAGCACGGGCTAGTATTTTGTTTGGAAGAATTCTCCAAAATAACCCACTTTCATCTGCGTTGTAAACTTGATCTGGCACTAGATCCATCTTCCGTATTTTTTGAAGAATTTTATTATTAAATGTTTCTGCCACACTAACGTCTGAGGACAATTTCTCTCCTGATCTGGCGAGTTGTTCAATTCCATGTCTTTTTTTGAATTTTTCCAACCATCCTTGACTTGTCTTGAAATCATCTCCACCTGTTATACTGGTGTAAAAACCTTGCTTTCTCACATATGATGTCACCAGATAAGGGTGTATGTCTAGATCGTTCTTGTAAGAACCAAGTTTATAGAGCATTTCCAACATTCGGATTTTAGTTCTGAGCGTACGCCGTTTCCCAGGACCAGAATGAGAAGAAGATATAAAATTCTCAATTTTTTTTCTTTTTCTCATTATATCGCATACTGTTGATTTTTCAATTGGGTGTATTTTGGCCAATTCAGAAACACTGAACATTATGTTAATTCCTTCAAATTTTCGCATTTTTGCTGCAATGTTAACGTTTTATGTCGACGCGACATGATTAGTACGGATATCAGGTGCTGAATGTGAGAAGAGAATCTAATGTGCACAAGTAAAGCGAGTATTCAGACAAGATATTGCAAGTTCGGACACTTTCAATAGAAATTGTTGACGGCGTTCGGATAATAGAGGTGGTGATTTCAAAGTTTCGTTGTTCGGATTACTGGATATGCGGATTAGAGTATGTTCGGATTAGAAAGGTTGTACTGTATTACTACGAAAAAATATTTTTTTAAAGCCAGAACTATTTGGAGAATAATTACTAGTATAGGGATTTTAGAAGCGTTTTTCAGACACGTTTATCTATCATTGAGGTAGAATAGCCGTTATTTATTGCGATAGTTTCAACTTATGAAACTTTTTTATTGAGATTTGTAATGGACAGAGTTAATGTCAAAGCCCTGCGAATCATAGAATTGAAGGCAGAAAAATTTATGTTGAATAGGATGAGAGGAATCGGAAGGAATGAAAATGTCTATGTGGGTAGGGCTATGATATAAATCGAAGGTAAGAAGATTTTTCATTAAAAACTTTTGAATCTAAAAAATTAGTTTGATTGTTGATTTATTTTTGTAGTTTAAATTTAATTTTTGGAAAATGTCTAATTGTCTTGAAGTACCATTAAAACACCCGAAAATATCGTCGATATATCGATACCAAAATATCATATGAGACGCTATAAGTCAAGGGTGCTCAAACTTGAACTACTGGCGATCTACCTCAATATTTTTAGATTACATACGATCGACTCTGAGAGGCTGCAAGTATGTGTGATGCAGGGTTTTTCGTACATACACGACACACCCTACCTACCTACCTACCTAAGTAGGATCTACCGTAGCATATATAGATATTAGCTTTCCGCACAATATACATTATTTTAGTCAAGGTTCGGGTTAGATTTAGTTTGGTTCTTCACTATAAGATCAATGAAAAAACTCATAGCTATTCAAAATTGAGAGTTTATTGGTTGTTATATATGGTTTTAAACTTAACTAAAGGAACTTTGAATGTTGAAGCGTGGCAATGCATGTCCTCAACATACTTTTCATAAGATGGCACATAACCACTGAGTGCTAATCGCAAGCATGATGACATATGTTAGTGGATTGCGATATTTTGACTTAATTATCTTTATTTCAGAAAATGCAGACTCGCACAAGTAAGTTGACCCAAACATCGCGTCAGTTGAAGGGCGATTTACCTTAGATTCGGATATTTATGTTCAGATATAAAACACCAAAAATTTGTATCAGATGCTGTAGCTTTGAGATGTATATCTGATATTATCTGCACCAACTCATTTTCAACAGAACATGAGTTCATATTAAACTGACTTGTAATTTCAAAGACGGAAAATGTTTCGGGTCCTTTCTTTTCAGTTGATCTATCATAAGTTGCAATTTACTTTTGAATGCGTTTACTGCGCTTATCATCTCAACAATAGTTTTTGCTTTACCTTGAAGCTCCAAGTTAATGGTGTTTAAGTCCATTGTGATATCAGTCAAAAATGCCAAAACACTTAGCCATTTTACGTTTTTTAACATCTGAGTGTCATCACCTCTTTCGTCTAGAAAAGCTGTTATTTCGGGCAATAATTCTTGAAACTTTTCTAAGAATTTTCCGCGACTCAACCACCTGACGTTTGTGTGAAGAACTGCATCAGTGTGTTCAGCTGTCTTCCAACTACAACTAAAAGAACCGCCGTTACAAGCTACGTGCACGGATGGAATTCACAATTTTTGTTGCAAAGTCCATAATTTCCCCCGTGTTAAAAACTACTGAACACAAAAGTTGTTGATGTATAATGCAATGGAATGAAAAGAATGAAGGGAAATGTTCGTTAGCTCGACACAATGCCACAAAACCGTTTTTAATAAAAAACAAGTACTGTGTTTTAAGGAATTTTACTTAATAATTGCGATTCGTAACGCGTTTCACTACACCGTAGCTTCTTCAGACGAATGATTATGCAGAAAAATGTAAATGAGAATATAACTATAAATGTTCTTGAGTAATTAAAAGCTTATTGGTCGCCTCCTCCTAAGTGGTTATTTATGACAGGTATATCCAATAAAATTAAGGAATAGATTGCTCCCCGAAAAGATTCAATAGAGGTGAAGGGCTTAAATCGACTTGTTCATTGATGAGTCTACCTGAGTGTTTGTATTTATTTATTTCTAAAGTTTCCCAAAGATCTACCTTCGAATATTTATTATCTGTATGCAAAATTTCAAACTGTGGGTCGAAAGAATGATTATTTTCTAAGAGATGATTCGCGTAATTTGAATCTGATTTTTATTTGAAAAACTGCGTTTATGTTCCGATATTCTAATATTAAAATTTCTATGTGTTCTACCAATGTAGAAATTATCACAGTCATTGCAATTCAATCTATAAACACCTGATTTATTGTTTTTACCTGGTTTGGTTTTATTATTTTTATAAATTTGCCTAAATTATTATTAGTTTGAAAGCTATGTTGAAATTATTGCTACTTAAGAATAATTTCAGTTTCTCACTGTAATGCCAACGTAGGTTAAGGTGTTGAATTTTTGTTTCAATTTATCGACAGGGTAAACTTCATTCAATGCGATTCTACTTTGTTTTTATTTAAAATATTATTTATTAGTTTGGGATTGTAACCATTATTTTTGGCTATTTGTTTAATCAAATTTAGTTCTTTGTTGAAATTTTCTGGTGATAGCGGGATGTTAATCAATCTATGAATAAAACTATTGAATGCTGACATTTTATGTTGATATGGATGACACGACGAGTTATGTATTATAATATCTGTATGTGACGGCTTATGGTAAATTGCGAAAACATGTTTTCCATTTTCATTCGAAATTGTTACGTCTAAGAAATTTATCGAATTATTGCTTTCTATTTCGGTTGTGAATGCAATTTTGGATGTAATGAATTTATATGATTTTCGAAAATTTTCAACTGTTCCTGTGAAGCAAATAATGATATCGTCTACATAGCGATACCAGTATAAACAATATTTACTGAGTGGATGATTATGAATTAATTTCTCTAAGTTATTCATGAAAATTTCTGCTAACAAAGGACTCAACGGATTGCCCATAATCAAGCCGTCTTCAATAGTATAATATTTGTAATTGAAATGGAAATAATTTTGATCTAAACAAATTTTAATAATGAAAGAATATCTGATTTAATGATAGTATTGACATGATTCCTTTCTAATAATTCTTCAACTAAGTAATACGTATCTTTTGGAGGAATGTTGGGAAATAGATTCTTAACATCGAAAGAAATAAGTTTGGAATTAGGTGGTATAGTGGTATCTTTGATATTGGCAATAAGTTCGTATGAATTTTTACCGAAAATTCAGATTTAAAATTGCAATGTTTTATTAGCAAGTCGTTGAGGAATTTTGAAAGTTTGAACGAAGGTGCCGTTACATAAGAAACAACAGGTCTAATAGGGTAATTAGGTTTATGAAGTTTTATCAACGAATATAATTCGGGGGATTGTGGATTGGAGTTAATGAATTTATATTTTTCTTGGTCTGTAATTAATGATTTTGCTGTCGAAATTATGTTTTAACAACTTTCTGAAATTTTGCGGTAGGATCCTTAGTTGATGTTATATAGTTTCCGGCTGTTAAGAATTCTTCAGTTTTAGAAATATAATCGGTTTTACTAATCGCAATGACGGTGTTACCTTTATCTGCTTTAGTGAATACTAAATCGTTCTTGGTACTATTTTCACGAATTGTTTTATTATCTTATAATCGGAATTGCAATGAGGTGATAATTTCGAAAAGTGTTCTTTGATGATTTTTGCTGTTTGATGTTTGGCTAAAATATTATCTTTGGAGTTTTTGAGAATGATTTCGGAGTCTATGCCTGACTGTTCAAAATTAGTTTTTTTTATGTTTTGGATGTAAATTATGTTTGAATCCTTTTTCTAATAGATCTTTTTGTGGTTGTGTAAAATCGGTATCAGTTAAATTAGTGAATCTTTCAAAAAATTTATGGTCTGAAAATTTATCAGTTGAAGGTTTGGGTGGAAAAAACTCAAAAACTCCAAAGATAATATTTTAGCCAAACATCAAACAGCAAAAATCATCAAAGAAGACTTTTCGAAATTATCACCTCATTGCAATTCCGATTATAAGATAATAAAAACAATTCGTGAAAATAGTACCAAGAACGATTTAGAATTCACTAAAGCAGATAAAGGTAACACCGTCATTGCGATTAGTAAAACCGATTATATTTCTAAAACTGAAGAATTCTTAACAGCCGGAAACTATATAACATCAACTAAGGTTCCTACCGCAAAATTTCAGAAAGTTGTTAAAAACATAATTTCGACAGCAAAATCATTAATTACAGACCAAGAAAAATATAAATTCATTAACTCCAATCCACAATCCCCCGAATTATATTCGTTGATAAAACTTCATAAACCTAATTACCCTATTAGACCTGTTGTTTCTTATGTAACGGCACCTTCGTTCAAACTTTCAAAATTCCTCAACGACTTGCTGATAAAACATTGCAATTTTAAATCTTATTGCCAATATCAAAGATACCACTATACCACCTAATTCCAAACTTATTTCTTTCGATGTTAAGAATCTATTTCCCAACATTCCTCCAAAAGATACGTATTACTTAGTTGAAGAATTATTAGAAAGGAATCATGTCAATACTATCATTAAATCAGATATTCTTTCATTATTAAAAATTTGTTTAGATCAAAATTATTTCCATTTCAATTACAAATATTATACTATTGAAGACGGCTTGATTATGGGCAATCCGTTGAGTCCTTTGTTAGCAGAAATTTTCATGAATAACTTAGAGAAATTAATTCATAATCATCCACTCAGTAAATATTGTTTATACTGGTATCGCTATGTAGACGATATCATTATTTGCTTCACAGGAACAGTTGAAAATTTTCGAAAATCATATAAATTCATTACATCCAAAAATTGCATTCACAACCGAAATAGAAAGCAATAATTCGATAAATTTCTTAGACGTAACAATTTCGAATGAAAATGGAAAACATGTTTTCGCAATTTACCATAAGCCGTCACATACAGATATTATAATACATAACTCGACGTGTCATCCATATCAACATAAAATGTCAGCATTCAATAGTTTTATTCATAGATTGATTAACATCCCGCTATCACCAGAAAATTTCAACAAAGAACTAAATTTGATTAAACAAATAGCCAAAATAATGGTTACAATCCCAAACTAATAAATAATATTTTAAATAAAAAACAAAGTAGAATCGCATTGAATGAAGTTTACCCTGTCGATAAATTGAAACAAAATTCAACACCTTAACCTACGTTGGCATTACAAGTGAAAAACTGAAATTATTCTTAAGTAGCAATAATTTCAACATAGCTTCAAACTAATAATAATTTAGGCAAATATATAAAAATAATAAAACCAAACCAGGTAAAAACAATAAATCAGGTGTTTATAGATTGAATTGCAATGACTGTGATAATTTCTACATTGGTAGAACACATAGAAATTTTAATATTAGAATATCGGAACATAAACGCAGTTTTTCAAATAAAAATCAGATTCAAATTACGCGAATCATCTCTTAGAAAATAATCATTCTTTCGACCCACAGTTTGAAATTTTGCATACAGATAATAAATATTGGAAGGTAGATCTTTGGGAAACTTTAGAAATAAATAAATACAAACACTCAGGTAGACTCATCAATGAACAAGTCGATTTAAGCCCTTCACCTCTATTGAATCTTTTCGGGAGCAATCTATTCCTTAATTTTATTGGATATACCTGTCATAAATAACCACTTAGGAGGAGGCGACCAATAAGCTTTTAATTACTCAAGAACATTTATAGTTATATTCTCATTTACATTTTTCTGCATAATCATTCGTCTGAAGAAGCTACGGTGTAGTGAAACGCGTTACGACTCGCAATTATTAAGTAAAATTCCTTAAAACACAGTACTTGTTTTTTATTATTGATAATGGAATTTTACCAAGTAAAAGCCTCCCAAATTCGAAAAAAAAAAAAAACCGTTTTTGTTTCCAGTCACTGCTAGTGCTCCATCGGTTGTAATGCACGCTGATTTACATATTGGTAGCTTGTAGTTTTTAACAAAATTGAAGAAATTATTATTATTATTATTAAGGTAACAAAAGAATGAGGATTTGAAGTCCTATGATATTCTAAATGTAAAAAGCAATAAATGCAAAATAATCAACAATTAATCAAATATAGAAAAAAAATAACAAAGATTTCTATAGTTCACTCAAAAATCATACTGTCTATTCTATTTTTAAAAATATTGACGGACTCAGCCTCAACCATTACACTTGAAACTCCATTCCATGGACCGAATACACGGTTCGGTAAGAAATGTTCCCTTTGCCGTGTCCAATACATCTCCTTCTTCAGTCTCATCTCAATCTGATATATATCTTCGCCACGGGTCTTCCCCTTGAGAGGAATGATTGTCAAAAATTCTTCCTTAGCCAACATGTCATTGAATACCATCTGAATAAAAACATAGCTGGGCAGTGTCTATCATATCGGCAGATTTGTAGAACTGTAAAGCAAGTATGTACATTTCATGATATCATGTTTTAGTTCATCGGCCATTTCCTGACTCAGACAGACTCAGTATAAGTTCAAAGAAAAGATGAAATCGCTATGAAGAAGTAGCTTGACTTAAGAGTTGTCTAAAAGTTTGGACACTAGAGTTGGGTTTCAGCACTAGGTATTATGAATACATGCCATCTACGTCAAGAGATATGAAAAGCGGCTTCGGAGGAACAGAGATATTCTGCAGATTATTAGTGAGTTTTCATTGAGTACTTGGGGGAAGATTTAGTGAGATGCTTGAAAATATAGTTTTGTTCTTTTGACAGCCGGTATGTTTGGTAGCTGGTATATGAGATAGGAAGAATCGAAGTATTTTCTTTATGGTTTATGAGCATTCAACAAAATGTTTAGAATATGTCAGCATCCCAACTTTATAAGCCATTGATCTGAACAATATTTATGCCAACTTGGTTGAATTAACAAGAGCTTGAGAAGCCACGAAAACAGATCGCCCGATCTCGACTCGTCTTCTGCTAGGCCACTCAGAAAAACAGAGAGGATGCTTTTAATGAGTGAAAAATGTCAAATAAGAGGAAGAATCAAGTGAAATACCTTAAAGTTTCAGACGTTATGTTCGATACTTGCTATAAGCAATACATAAACACAAGTAGTTATATTATCATAGGTATCTATTTAGTATAGGTATAGGTTATGTATGTGAATTTGTTATCAAATGAAATGTCAAGAAAGAAATAAAAATGTTTATTAGGAAATCATTTTAGCACAAAATGTACTCGTTTTGGTCGGCTTTTCAAGCCCAGTCTCAAATATTTTTTGCATTTTACATTTTATATTCCTCATGGTATTAGTATCAATAGTATTAAACTGGCCGTTAATGGCAACAAATTTTTGCAAAAATGTTATTTAGCTAAAAGCTTTGGAAACTATTTTTGGCTGAAACTGTTCTCCAGGGTCTTGCTGGTCTTCGTTTCCTTCATCAGTGTTATGATTGTAACCTTCAGCTTCTGCAAGAGTTTCTGCCTCCGTAACTATGGCGTAAACGCCGACGTTGTCATCTATTCCAATAAACTCTTCTATCTTAATTCTTGGTTCTGTATCAGTAGATCTTTGCAAATGAGTAACCAATTGAGCGAGTGGTACGTTCTCATCTTCATCTATAGGGGATCGTATCATTCTCGCTAGTGGAATATCATTGTCGACTTTCGAAGAGAGATCTTTGAAACCTGAATGGCGAAAACAGTTGGCTATAGTGGTCTGTGTGACCATTTACCAAGCTTCTGATATTAGAATTGTATCCAGAACTCTAAGTCCTTTTGTATCTTTGCAGTTTTTAATATTTTGTATCATTTGTAGCATTGTATTGTGATTTTGAAGCTTTTTTACTCCTTGGTCCATATGCTGGACCAAGGAGGCAAATCCGAGGTAACATTGGGTGGTAAAAAAACAAGCTTTCAGATTAGATACAGCAAAACTGGTGTTTATTATTTGATCTTGGTATTCTTAGGTCTAGGAAATTGATCGAATTGCTCTGTTCCATTTTAGAAGTGAAAATTATAAATCTCCAATTAATAAAGAGAATAAATCAGGTGTTTATAGATTGGATTGTGCAGATTGCAATTGTTTTTATATAGGTAGAACAGGAGGAAATTTTAATGTTAGAATCTCTGTACATAAACGCAGTTTCATCAATATAAAAATCGATTCAAATTATTCAAATCATCTTAGAGAAAATGGTCACTCTTTCAATTCAGAATATAAAATCCTACATTCTGAGAATAGAGGTATAAAACTTAACCTTCTGGAAGCACTTGAAATTAACAGCTTTAGGAATTCACCGGAAATTCTTAGTGATCAGGTAGAAATAAATGAGTAACCCTTATTGAATTTATTTCCTAAACATTAGTTCAAGTACGGACAGCTCTGAGTGGATTGCCTCTTTAGTATATATAAAAATTTGTTAATAAGATATATTTGTAGTATTCATTCACTCTTGATAAAGATGCTGTGCATCGAAACGCGTCGAGCATTTAATAATATATTTTAGAAGAAATCATCGTTTACTTGTATTTGTTAAATTGTAAAACAATCCGGTTTCATCACCACTAAAGATTTCCTCTGGTGTGTATCCTTCACACAGCACAGGTCACTTATGAGAGAACCACTCTTCAGTTCCTCCTTCAGGAACTCCAGACGTTTCACCGCAAACTGGGTAGGTAATAATACGCCTAAATATTCCCTCAATGCTTAATAAGAAGATCTAAACTCGTTCATATTGTTTTGTATTGCTGGGACAAGTAAGCAATTGGTCGTTTTAGTCGATGAATATCGGTAAAGTTCAGTCGTTGTAAGCGATATGTCGCTGTATCCGATGTTGTTATAGGCAGTTTGTTTACTGAATAGTTAACTAGAGATTCGGCCAGGACCTTGAATCGGTGAAAGAACTACGAGAAAGGATTGTTAATCATATTCATATTTGTTACAGCAGTACAACATTTTAATTGATATTTCAGGTCAGTTTTAGTTGATATTTCAAGACATATCATTTCAACTTCACGATCTCGAATGCCATTCACGGTTACAGCGTTTTCAGGCTACAAAATATCGAACACCATTCACTATTTCAGCAATACAAGATGCTTCAATCACACTATCTGACCTTATTGCAAACCAAGCATGTAGATGGAGAGATTTTTCATGATACGACAATTGTTATGAAAACAATGAAATGATTATTTTTCTCGACTGATTACTGTTAGAGTAAAAATTGACTTGTTGGGCTCGGTAATTAAATACAAGGACTAGAATAACTAACTCATAGACAATGATTATCCAAAGTGCGTTGATAGCAAAAACTATTCAACAATATTATACAGCGCAATGAAAATTTATGTTTCATTGTGATTAGGGGCCCATTAAATTCAAATGTTAAATATGCATAAAAGTCAGGCTCCAACATTCAACAGGTAATTTATATATATTAGGAAACTACTGTTTCCATATTACTATACAAGATTGCATGTAAATGCGTCGTTATTGTCCGATGCACAATCGAAAACCTCGAATTATAACCACGCTACTTGGGGAAAGAATCAGATCTTACCTGATATGGTGAAGTCTTGCCGATTATTGTGATGCGAGCAACTGGAAACAACCCACGTCTGGCGCGCCCTTACGTGGTGCCACAGGTCACGCACGCCACTGTCACCGCTGTCGCTCCTTGAAAAGGAGAAAACATGTGTAAGTAGATAAGCAGAATACGTGAGTAGAATTTTGAAAGTTCAAGAGGCCAAGAAGGCATTGTTTTACAAACAAGAAAAAATCAAACATTCTCTGTTGAGTTTATCGTTCGTTGTATTGAAGTTATTGTAGAATGGTTTTTAGACTAGGAAAGATATTATTACAAGAGAAATGTTTCCTTTCAATATTGTAGAATCAAAATAACATTACATATATATTCTGTTAGAAAAGTAACGGGAATTGTCGATAAAACACAAAATATTTATTTTTCATCCAAATTGTGCCACCTTAAAGTAGGTCCCTTCCGAAATAATAGATTTACACCAACGAATACTCCAATCACCAAAACATTTTTCAAACGTTTTTCCTAGAATCGACTTTAGTACTCGCCGCGAATTCTCTTTTATGTCTTCTGTCTTCTGTCAATTCGAAACAGTTACCTCGAAGTGATAATTTGAGATTTGGAAAAAGTCGGCCGGAGCCATATCAGGTGAATACGGTGGTTGTTCGATGGTTTTGTTGGGTCACCAGTTACAATGCGTTTTATGAAAGTGGGGTTGGAATTGGCTCGTTCGAGCATGCCTTCAGCGACTTTATGGCGATTCAATGTTTGAAGAAAATTCAGGTCTTTTGGAATTAGTCAAGCGGCAACGCGTTTCTTGCTCAAGCAATCATTGGTATGATGGTATGAATAGATTCTTGAGACACATTGCCTATCTCAAACTTAAATGACGATTTTTAGTTACCATTTTCTTCACTTTATCGATATTAACTTCAGTTGAAGATGTTGATGACTGTATCACTTCTATACATGTGTTTTTGACAGAATCGTTCCATCGTAAGCCTTCTGTAACATTCTCAGCCATTCGGCATACTAAATTCCACTTGCAATACAAAATCTGACACAAAACGAAAAAACACTCTCGAGAGCTGGCAAAATCGTGCACTGTAAACAAATTAAATGATAGATCGCGTTCGAACTCCGCGTTAGTATAGAAAACAGTCGTGCCAACTTAGCAATAAAAAAGAATTTTGACAAACGTTTCAAACAGATTCTTAAATAATCAATTCCTGGTACTGACAGAATGTATATTTCCTATTTAAGTTCAGAAAAGCTGTTCTAGACAATATCGCAAATTTGCATAATGACCTATACCCTTGAATGCATTAGAAGTAGAAATTCAAATGGTACGTGTACTATATTCTAAAATCCTTCATTATTCTCAAATGTGAATCTTCACTAACTTAACAACCTAATAGTTTGTTTACACAATGAGAATGAATTAGAATCAATTTCTGCAAAAATTCAGATTAATAACAATAAGTTTTTCTGAAGAAAATTATTTGGTAAATTTTTGTAAGATATTCATAGCTGATCAAGGTGTTTTTAATAAAACAAAACTATGATGTTCAAATTTTCAATGTAATGGCAAATTTATGACGTGTTTTTCCACACAGTAGCTTCGTCAGTAGAACATTCAAAATGATAATGTTCCTTATAATCTCTTTTATTCCTAGCATTTTTTCCATGCAGTTTTGTGTAAAAATTGAGCCATTTCATATGTACTATAAAAACATAACAGTCGTTCGATGATTTATTTCACCAGGCTTTTATATTGATCTCTTTTATTGACAACTCTAAATTAATTAAACGATGATTTCAACTAAAATATATTAATACATGCTCGATGATTTTCGATACACAGTATTGTAATGGTTTTGTTTCCAGAATATTCTATTCTCGAATAGAATGAGATTAAATTTCAACAAGGCTAGTTGAAAGAAAATTAAAATTGACACTACCTATTAATTACCTATGTCTAGCTAGATCAGAGTCCCTTTATCTCAGTGTGTGAGATCTTCGTCTGGAACCTAGGTCCTAGATATAGCCTTAGGAATAATACTCATCACTTCATTCAACTAACTTTATTACAAGATAAATATCGAAATCACATTAACTGATAAATAAATTACAAACTAGAATCAAGGTAACTAATACAAAAAAACTTAACTAAAACGTTCAACAAATTAAAATAAAAAGGAGTCTCAGACGATATGAACTTAAACTACATAGTATTTCAATTAAAAACAAACTGAGCTTTTTAACAAATCGAAACTCAATGATAGAGCTCAGTCAACAATTAACGAAGATAGAAAAGAAGAATTTCATCATAAAGATAAACACTTAGCTTTTTAGGAATGAGATTAATTCCCACAATGATTGGATTGGGTGTTTTACATCAGTTTTCTGTTATTTCTGTATCTTACTGAATATGGTCCGCAAGGTGACTGCCCTAGGTGGCAAGACTTGTTTCCTAAAGACGTGGTTACCCCAGTCGTGAAATATCAAGATTTGGCATAAAGATGAAAACTCAGAATATCTTGACGGTGAAAAAAAATCCTTGGAATAGCAGATATCGATCTAGGTTAATATAACAAAAGAAAATTCGAAATCTTTCCACTCTCTAATTGATTTGGTTGTCGAGGAAATCCGGCAAAATTACCGACTACTTATAACGTCTCAGACGATTGAAATTTATCCAGAAAATGAAAGTATACTTAATTTCTATTACTGAAAATTATTCACTCCAATCACTACAACACAGCTCCAATGAAATTACAAACGATTCCGAAGATTTCTAAATGGAAAGAGAGCGAATCTGATGAATTTCGAACTTATATAGACTCGGTTCTATGAAAAAGTATTGATTTAACAAAAACTAATAAAAAACGAGATTATTCTCTTCACAACAATAAAGTGGAAACGAAACATAAAATGAGTACTGCTTTTCGTTCTTCCACAGAAACGAGGAAACGATCTTCTTTCGAATACTGACTTCACAATTAACCGGTGAACAACCAAGATCAATACCAGCGACACCTTACGGATATAATTATAATTTTCATTGGGTATCATTCTTGATTCGAATTTCAAACTGTTTGAATATTTACCGTGATGAAATAAGATTGAATTATTAATAAAATTATGAAAACTGAGTTTAAAAGATATAAATGATTAATTCGAGAAATCGTACTGTTACAGTATCTTTGTCAAGAACGAATTAATACTTGTAGTATTAATTCGCTCTTGTCAAAGAGACTGTGTATCGAAACTCGTCGAGCATTTATTAATATATTTCAGTAGAAATCATCGTTTACTTGTATTTATGACAATGGATTTTTATCATGTAAAAGCCTTACAACTGAATTTCTAAATTAATTGTTATTGATCCAATTTCGTTGATATTTACCTGATCGGCTTTGATAGTTACTGTTACAATTCAAAAGCAGAAATGGCCGACATGCATTTCGTCTACGGCCGGTAATTTCTTAGCAGCGTTCAGAAGATATGTTGAAATGTCCCTTCAACAAGTCGTTCCCCATCATACTTTGTTTGGACGACTTTATCAACGACTTCTAAAAACAGATAGCTTCAAAACTAGAACACATGTTTGTAGTCGCAACCGGGATAGTAGAACATCAGAATGAGAAAAAGCTGTACTTGATTTAGGAACAATTTTCTTTGAACGTGTACATTGGAGATCACCTAGATTGAATGGAGATTCATACTCTCAGTTTCTAAGCGAAGAGCTGCCGGATCTATTTTATCCTAGTCCTTTAGGTGACAGAGCGGGAATATGGTACGTGCACAAAGGCGCTCATACACATTTTAGTCTAAGAGCACGTCAACATTTGAACAAAACATATTCAGATTGCTGAACAGGTCGAGGTGGAAACATTTTCGCCTACTTGCTTACCTGATCTGAATTCAATAGATTTTTCTACTTGGGGACATATGAAAACGTTGTTTCACAGGGCTCCTTTATAAGACATAGAAAACTTGGATTTGGCTGCATTCCAACGACACAATTTCAACTCTTTTGGATGATTTCAAGCTGCTTTGAGATACGTTATATTTCACTACATTGAAATTTCAAAACTGAATTATTGAATAATTCTGGGAAATTACCGCCTTTTCACTGTAATTTTGTATTCAGATGAACTATATATAAAGTTCAATAAAGCATTTACAATTGATAATAATATTCAATCAGATTGAAAATCTAGAAATATAAGGATAACTTATAATTTATGTAATTCATTCCCCCATGAAATTAATACTTACACAGCACTTGTCATTATTAAACAAACAATTTGACAAATATGCTCCAATACAGGGATTCCCAAACTGAGGGGCGTGCCCCACTTGGGGGGCGTGGAGAAAGTCCGGGGGGAGCGTGACACCCAAATGAAATATATTAAGAAATTACAAAAATAATTTCCTTAAATATTTCAAATAAAGTCTCTTTAAGTTTCAATAATTGTTTTTATAAAGTGTTAATGAGATTGTAAACTTTATCAAAGAAGGCTACAGTTTTTAAAAGTACAAAGCTCATAAAAGTTCAAGGTTCTCAAAACCGTCCCTCTCGACGGCAAAGGCCATGTGTACCGATACCTCTGTTTGGCCTTGGTGTGAGTGCGAGTGTCCCCGCCCCACATCTTCAGTCCAATGTCAATAACCTTGAAGTTTGTTCAGTGCTTGAGTTGTAACTAGTCCGTTCTGGGACAGTGCTTTCCGTGAAATATTAGTCAGCGTGTTTACAGTATTGTGGGTGTTCTATAATTGTTGCGACGTTTGAATTGGAGTAATTTTTTTTGTGTTGTAAGAGTTCTGTGTGAAGCTGAATCAGAGAAGATGAACACGTTGAAGAAATGCAAGTATATTGACGATTATATTCAATATGGGTTTGTTTCCTTGCTTGAAGATAATGTTGATCACCCTCAGTGCGTTATTTGCTATGAAGAAAGAAAGAAAGAATAAAGGATGAACTGATGTTTTCTACTGAGCTGGTGACCACTACTGAAACTGTAGATGTGATGAAAGCAGTATCAGACTTTTTTGAGAAACACGAACTTTCTTGGCAAAAACTTATTGGTGTATGCACAGATGGTGCTCCTTCAATGCTCGGTTCTCGCTCAGGCTTTGAGCAGTTGGTCAATCAGAACAATGCTGACGTGATTGTGATTCATTGCTTTATTCACCGCCAAGCCTTCGCAGCAAAAACGCTTCCAAACGAACTCAATGCTGTTTTAAAGCTATGTATTACAGTAGTCAACTACGTAAAAAACAGTGCGTTGAATACTCGACTATTTAAAAGTTTTGTGAAGATTTAGGAAGTGACCACAATACGCAGCTATTTCATACAGAAGTACGATGGCTATCAAAAGGCAAAATGTTGGAAAGACTATTTACGATTGAAGTGATTACGTTTTTGGCACTGCAGAAACATAACGAGCTTAGTGCAGAGTTCAAAAAACCCAGTATCCGAGTGATTTTGGCCTATTTATCAGACATTTTTGACACGTTAAACAACCTAAACTTGAGACTGCAAGGTGCAGACTCAAATATAGTATTACATCGGGATGCCATCAAGATGTACGTTGAGAAAGTACAACTTTGGATACGTAAAGTGTCAATGATTCACAGCAAATATTCAAGTTTCAACAGAGTAGTGTCAGTTTCAAAAGAAGCATGTTTCGAGGACGTTTTTGAAGGACCGTTTTTGTGAAACTTGTTAATCGACCATTTGAAGAACCTCAAGGAGGAGTTCAGCAGGTACTTTCCTAACGTGTCAGAGGAGTTTTACAAACTATCAACCGAACCGTTCAATATGGACATGGACAAACAAAATGACTCTGCTACAAGATACGATTTTGAAAAATGGACAAGCCCTCATTTTGGTTAAAGTACTTAAAAGGTTTTCCCAGTGTTTCAGAGAAAGCTGTTCAGATGTACTTGCGTTTTTCAACAGCATACATGTGCGAAAAAGCGTTTTAACACTTGTGGCGATCAAAACCAAGTACCGCAACAAACTTGATGTCGAAAGTGACCTACGCTGTGCTTTGTCTGAAACTCAACCCAGGATATGTCAATTTATCCAGAACATGCAAGCGCACCCATCTCACTAAATTACATTTTATTTTTGTTTATGTAAGTACACTCGGAGGCAAAATTAGCGGAACACTCGAAAATTTAACCAAATTCGAAGTCCGATATTTTTCCTAATTTTCAACCGATTTAGATGATTTTTTCGGAAAGTTATAGATCAACTCTTCTGCTTTGTAATTATAAGAGAAAACAAAACAAATTTGAAACAAATTTTATACGGGGGTAAAACTAAAAGTGTTTTTTTTGTCAAAAATTCGTAACACCCTGTGGAATTTCGTGGTCCGAGTTGAAACGTACAATATCATGGTTTGTCAAGATACATCTTCCTACAGTAACGCCCTTCTTGTTTTATGCATTTATCTCTATTTTTACAAGAGACATCCAATTTGAAGCGAAAAGTCACAAATTTCAAGAATTTATTTTTAATCTTGCGTAGGTGCATAACATCGGAGGTTAGCCAAGAAATAAAATCAAAACTAGAGAAACGGAAATCTAACGAAATGAAAATTTTTGAAATTCACTGGCCAATTTCACGCTCCGGAAGAACTCGAAGTACACTGGAAAAATCGTTGATTTTGCACATTTATTTTTGAATTTTTTTGTGTGACACTCTATAATAATTATCATTCCTGTCCAAAATTGAGAGTAGGTGTGTATCCTGGCGATACACTCGTGAAATGAAATGAACATGTTGAGAAAAATGTTCATGATGACCCACAAAAAAAAACATTTGATTTTAGTAGCGAGTGTGACCCTCCCGAGCTATTATTACAGCGCGCATACGATTTCGCATACTCCCAATGATATTGTATATCATCTGTTGAGGTATGTTGTACCACTCTTCCACCAAAGCCAATGTCAGCTCTTCAACGTTGCCTGAATTCCGTTGTCGAACCCTTCTTCCAAGAATGTCCCAAACGTGTTCGATCGGGTTTAAATCCGGTGACCACGACGGCCAGTCCATTCGTGTGATCCCAACTTCATTGAGATATTCTATCACTATGCGCGCCGTATGAGGGCGCGCTTTATCGTGCATAAAAAGGAAATTTTCCCCTATGTAAGGAGCAAAAGGAACAACATGGGGCTCCAAGATTTCTGTTATATACCGATGGGCATTAAGTGATCCAATGCCAATAATCTCCAGTTCTGTTCGTACTCCCAAGCTTATGCCACCCCATATCATAACTGACCCTCCACCGTATTGCTCAGTTCCTGCGAAGTTCGCTTGATTGTACCGTTCCTCTCGATGCCTCCATATTCTATCTCTACCATCCACGAAATTCACACAATATCGGCTCTCATCACAAAATAAAACTCGTCTCCACTGACCAATTTCTTCCTTGTCCTCGCCTCCTCACGTACGCCCTTCCTCGATCAATGTAACTGCCCTTGCTACTGAGGTTGGTGGTCAATCTCTCATTCTGAATGAAAAATACCGTTTCGAATCGTAAACAGTAAAAGAATCACAAAACACCGCAACCGATCGAATTCGTATCGAATCAAAGAATGGAAAACTCTCATTCTTTAAACAAGTGCAAATGTGGTCATATAAAAAAAAACGTGTGTTGTATTTCATATTTGATAAAAAAAGGTGTGCACATGTGTAAATGAAAAGTTTTATCAATGTTCCCAGAATTCGGTTGTGTATTTTAGTACCTACCGACTGTTATCTCCTATGAATTCCTAATTTTCACCAAATTAACCAAATTGTCATCAATAACTAATGCAATTCGAACATAAAAATCGCAAACGACAATTTCGACACGCCTGAGTGATAATAAGAAAATTCCAAATGGATAAACGAATTTCAATGACAATTTCTTGATTCAATGGAATTTCACCAAAATGGTGATTTTCCACTTGAAATTAAATATATTTTGCAAAAATAGAGATAAACGCATGAAAGAAGAAGGGCGTTACTCTAGGAAGATGTGTCTTGACAGACCATGATATTGTACGTTTCAAGTTGGACCACGAAATTCCACAGGGTGTTACGAATTTTTCACAAAAAAACACTTTAAGTTTTGCCCCCGTAAACATTTTTTTTCAATTTGTTTTGTTTTCTCTTATAATTTCTACAAAGCAGAAGAGTTGATCTATAACTTGCCGAACAAATCATCTAAATCGGTTGAGAATTAGGAAAAATATCGAACTTCGAATTTGGTTAAATTTTCGAGTGTTCCGCTAGTTTTGCCTCCGAGTGTAGGTAGGCCTATTGCTTTACCTTTCTTAAATTGAAAATGTATCTGTGTTAAAATGTTAAAATTTGTACCAGTAATTATAATCGTTTTTCATGTAATACTTGTTTTAATTTTCATCATACGTACAAAGGGGGGCGTGGGGGTCTCATAATAACCTGAGGGGGCGTGGTACAAATAAGTTTGGGAACCCCTGTTTCAATACGATCTAGATGAACTGTTTGAATTTTGCAGCTCTTTTTCTCACGATTATGGTACCATCAGCACTGCAGCATTGATAGTTCTGCTAACAGTAGCGACATCGTACTTGTGCTTTTCTGCAGATGCAGTAATACAGAACAAGTACAGATCGAAAATAAATGTATACAAAGATATAAAAGTGACAATATCCAAGCTTAAGCCTCATTTTCAGAAGCTGTGCTCAGAATGCAAGCACATACCTCCCATTAGCAGACATTCAAAAAAGTAGAATATATATCTGTTATAATTTTTATTATTTTGATTTGGTTTCATTTAGTAAAAAAAGAACTCCGCCTTTGGTACAAGCTGGATGGATTGAGTAGTCCAGCAAGTGCTAATGCCGGTCCCAAGCCCGGATCAAGGAGGAGGGTTCCTAGGAAAGGTTAGCAACCTGCCTAGGGTAAAACAATTCATTGCTCAAAGCACCGGAGATGCAGCCTCGGAACAAGGACAGAAAACACGGAATACGACCCGCGCGCGAAATAGGAATAAACTCTACAGGAAGAAGCATTTTATTTATATCAAATTGTCATAATAGAAATACTGCATAACGCCCTCCTTAATTGGATTTTATTAATTTTCAAATATACCTACTAATTTTTTAATTTTAAAGATATTCTCCTGTTATGAATAAATATGAACAATGGCAAAAAATTACCTCAAACAATCCAGAGAATGCAGAATTTAGTGTGGTGCCTAGTGGAGAACTTCTTCTTTTCTTGCTGGGATCTTCAAATGAATCACTGATGATATATAAATATGAAGGAATTTCAGGTTTCAGAAAACACATCACTATAGCCAATATTCCAGCTATAACAAGATTCAGTCAGTTCACTATGGATAAAAATCACTTTATTATGGTTGAATATGGTGGTAAACTAAGAATTCTACAAGCTCAATTCAAGGGTAACTTGAAAGAAAGTTTATGATGCAAAATAACTGGTTCATTGAATCATTCACTTCATTTTTAATGTTGTACTTGTATTTAAATATTTGTTGTTTGTTAAAGAGTTTATATATATATATACATAAAAACTCTATTCTCCAAAGACCACGAAATAATCCCTGAAATGAACGAACACAAAATAGATATATGTGCACTTGCCGAAAACAAAAAGAAGGGAAGAGGATTATCAAAATTAAACAATTACATCTAAGTATACTCTGGAGTAGAAAAAGACCAAAGAGCAACATCAGGAGTAGCACTACTAGTACATAAAAAATACGAAGAAAATATGGTAAACGTAGAATATGTTAGCGATAGAATCCTGAAAGTCACAATGTCGTTCGACCGTCCGCTACATATCCTATCAGTATACGCACATGACATAAGCAAACCAGAGGAATCGGCAGTAGATTTTTATGAAAGTCTTCAATCACAACTAGATAAAATACCAACTAAAGGAAAGATAATCATATTAGGAGACCTTAACGCTAGAGTAGGTAGAGTAGGTAATTTTGTGCACAGAACGAGTTGCGAATTAATAACACTTTTTTCCCTCACAAAGAACAGCACAAATATACTTTCTATGATAACCGAAACAACAAATCCATAATTGATTACATTATCACTAACCGAATGTTTCTACCCCAACAAATCTTAGATGTAAGAGTTTTGTCATCAACTAACATTGGAACAGACCACAAGCTCGTTCTAGGGAAACTGAAGATGACAACTCAATTAAAAAAGAAAACACCATCTGTAAAAACTGAAAAATTTAACGTAGAATCGCTCAACAATGAGAGCACAAAACAACTATATTCAAACCGTTGCAAACAGTATATAACTCGTAATCCAATATTGCAGCAAGATAACCCCGACATAGCATGGCTCAAACTAAAAGAAAACATATACAAGGGTGCCACAGAGGCCTTGGGAACCCGCACGGTATCACAGAACGGCAAACCTAATAATAAACCCTGGTTCACCACTGAAGTCAAAAACATTACAAAGGAAAAAAACAAATATATCTAGAATATAAGAACCATCCGACACCAGAGAACCGAAATAGACACATAGAAATAAGAAATAGGGTGAATAACAGAGTTCGGGAAATTAAAGAAGAATACTGGCAAAGATTTAGTGCTGAAATGGAAGCGGATATATACGGCGCGCAAAAACGAATTTGGAAATTATTAAGGGGTATGAAAAAGGACACCAATGAAACAATACAACTGAAAACAATCACAAACGAAACATGGGAAAAATACTTCAAAAATCTTTACACCGAATCAGAATATGAAGAAGAACCCCCAGAAGAAGACTTAGAAAACGACATTATAAATGAACCGGTAACAATCACGAAAGAGCAAGTAGCTATGGCAATAAGTAAACTCAAAAATAGAAATGCTCCAAATGAAGATAAGATCACAAATGAGATGATCAAATATGGCGGAGAAGCCATGAGAGAAGAGTACACAAAACTGTTTAACATCATAATTCAATACGGAAAAATACCAGAAGAATGGAAAAGAAGTGTAACAGTGCCTATCTTTAAAAAAGGAGACAAAACAAATCCTGCCAACTATCGCGGAATAACCTTATTAAGTACCTCTTTGAAACTGCTTACAAAGATTCTTGCCGATGACATAACGTCAACAATGCCAATCAGCGAAGAGCAACAAGGCTTTCGAAAAAACCGGTCCACGGTCGATGCACTATTTATAACAAGGCAATTAGTAGAAAAGTCTCTTGAATATAACACTCCAGCATATCTTTGTTTCATAGACTTAACGAAGGCCTTCGACAGAGTCCAACTGAAGGATGTAATCAAGATACTGGAAAACAAAGAGGTACCCAAAAAATATATAAGACTCATAAAAGATCTGAACACTAATACAACAACGCAAATACGAACAAACCACACCCTAACGCAGCATTTCGGAACAACATCGGGCATCCGCCAAGGTGAAAATCCTAGCCCTCTACTATTTAATACTGTTATGGACCAACTTGTAGAGACCGTTAAAAACATGGGACTAGGACACCGCATGGGAACCTACAAAATTAACATCTTATGCTATGCCGATGACGCCGTACTCATTGCAGAATCAGAAGACGACCTACAAAGAATGTTATACGCCTTAAGCAAACGTGCAAAAAATTTCAATATGGAAATCTCAACAAGTAAGACAAAATGCATGACCATAGCTAAGGAACCTCTGCGCTGCAAGTTAACAATAGACAACGCCATTATAGACCAAGTCATGTCATTCGAATACTTAGGGTGCAAAATAACAAGCACAGGATACCTTGAAGATGAAGTGAGGAGACAAGTGAACAAAGCAGCTGCAGTATCGGGACATCTTAAACAACCAATTTGGAGAAATAAACACCTCAGTATACCATGCAAATCCAGAATCTACAAAACATGTGTGCGACCAATTATGACATACGGGGCAGAAACAAGAGCGGAAACGTCGGTAACAAAGAGGATACTAAGAACAACAGAAATGAAAACGCTAAGAACTATAACCGGTTACACATTGAATGACAGACAAAGAAATACCGACATAAGGGAAAAATGTGAAACAGACGATATTGTAAGATGGGTAAGAAAAAGAAGAAGAGAATGGAACCAGCATGTAAACAGAATGACCACAAATAGAATAGCCAAAATCGTATATAACAACATACCACACGGAAGAAGACCCGTTGGACGACCACCAAAACGATGGCGGGACAGTTGGCACTCAACTTCACAAGAACTGCTTCAGGGAAACCGGAACTGAACAGGCGCTACGCCTTCTACACGGTGAAGAAGAAAAAAAGAATATCTGACTAGGCCAGAATTATAACTGGTATGGTGAGTAGCTTGATTAGTGTAGGGTGGGTTGTAAAAAAATGACGAATTCCCAAGGGTGTCTCACTGAAAATAAGTTTGGCGATCCCTAGAACCCTATTCTAGATCATACGATTTGACGCATTTCTATGTCGTGACCTGACAGAAATTGATGAAATCAATGAGGTAATATGTGAATATTCACATTATCGTATGACGACAAGTAAACGTGCTTCTGCTTGACATTTAAATAATATGATGTTTTTAATATAATTGCTAAGAGTAATATATTAATAACTGTAAGAAACACGAAAGAATATTCAAGTATTTAAATGCTTCATCACACTTTACAAATCGCTTTCTAAGCCTATAATCAATAAATCTAATTATATTACTGATACACATTCATTCGGTAGTTTCAGTTTTAATTATAAACTAGTTTTATTAATTGAACTAAATTGCTACGTCTGTGAGTTGTTCCGCTATTCCAATCGTAACATACCAAACAGATGATACAATCTGTGTTCTTTTTTTCCTTGTCTTTATTGAAGGAATTGATTTAAGCATTAGATCATCCGCTTGAGTCGTTCAAACTTTCTATTGATCCCCATCTGTGCTTGAATCAAGCGTCAAACTATCAATCACGCTTTATATAATCAATTTGCTCAAGCATTTGATGAAACCGCTTGATAGTCTAGGGCCTGATAAAAATTATCAAATTTTCGACCATATTTAACTATAGACAACGTTTCGTTCAGCTGTCAATTCCGTTGTGATATTCCATGTCAGTTTCGTCGATTTGTTATTCTGTGTAAGTTGCGTTTTTAATACTACGTTATATGTGACATCAAACGGAAACTGGATAAAAGGTATCCTATGTCTGTCTCCTTGTTCTGAGCTATTTCCCCACTGTTCTTGAGCTATAAACAGTATAAATAACACGACTTTCTTTTGAACATACAGGGTGTATTACATAAGGCTTTACATGGCTTGAGGGAAGATAGACCTGACTGAGGTGATTTCGAAACACCCCCCATTAACCCCCTGAGGAGCTTCGTTTCAGGCTGTTTTCTGAATTTCGGTTAATATTAAAAATTCACAACTCTGCAAATGTTGCACCGAATACCAAGAAATTCGGCACACAGGATCACCTTTGCAGGATCTATCCAAAGCGGAAATAAATTTCAAGATTTTCAGGACCGGACTGAATAAATCTACAAAATTGTGTTTGGAGCGATACAACACCCTGTATAATATTTTTTCAATGATTTGTTCATTGGTGCTCGAATCGCGCAAGCAGTGTGTTACAACTATGTAATGAAATCTTTCGGCACCATTGAAATGGCCTTGAGATAAATTTTTGATTTTGCTGAATGACGAAAAATCTATCTGAAAAAACATTGTTTTCGTTTTTTCACAAGAAATAAACGTGTTTAAAACCTGTATATGAATATATTTTGATTTTATTTCAATGTAGCATCATTTGAGACCTCAGTTTTTGCAGTTTTATCTGTGTATGGTCTTCGACTCACAATACAGGTCCGGACTACTAGTGGAATATTTTATTGCTCATATCATGAAGACTGTCGCTATCAAAATACTGGAAGCATTAATAAATGAATGATAATTTCTCGACGTTTTATCATAAATCTGACTTTTCAAGAAGAAATTTGTTATTTGGCTATGGCAGTTAGATATCTATTAGTCACCAAAGAATAGGTATACTGTTTAATTTAAACCAAGTGAGCCGTGATGTTAAATAAATTAATGATTATTTAAAATAAAGGAACTTGTGAGCAAACTCATACTAAGTGTTCTTCTAGCAGTAGACTTATGTCAGTATGAATAATTTTAAATTCGAAAATAGTAGTTTGTCGTTCTTTCTTAGAAAAACCAAATTTTAGGTTTCTTAATTAACCGAAATGTCCAAATTCTCTGATGAAGAATATGTTGATATTCTGTTCGTCTATGGATATTGCGACGGTAATGCCCGAGTTGCGGTTAGAGAATACCAAACAAGATTTCCAAACAGAAGACTTCCTAGCCATGTGACTTTCAATCAAACAGTTTTCGAGAACTCATGAGAAATTTTCATCAGCACTCGAAGGGTCGCAAATGAAATGGGCATGGCGCACATGGAAGTATGGAGAATTCTGCATAAGGAAAAACGACACCCCTATCATCTTCAACCTACTCAATGTTTGGACCCTGGGGATGAAATTCCGCGATTGGACTTCTGCAATTATATTATCAACCATAGAAGATCCATCGATAGGATATTCTTTACAGACAAGTCATGGAATATACAATTCTCGTAACAGGCATTTATGGTCCAATGAAAATACAAGAGCTATCTTGAAGAAAAGATCACAGTATAAATTTTCAGTCAATGTTTGGTGTGCACTTCACAATAATCGACTAATAGGACCTCATGTTTTCAATGAAACTCTCAATGGGGAACGGTATCTCGAATTTTTGAAAAACGACTGGCACAGATTAATGGCGGAAGTTGATATGGGGGGTCTCATATTCCACCATGACGGGATAGGTCCTCATTACGCACTTCCAGTGAGGAATTATTTAAATCAACAGTATACGGATCGATGGATTGGCAGAGGAGGTCCCATCGCTTGGCCACCTAGGTTACGGGATCTGAATCCGGTTGACTATTTCCTCTGGGGCTTTCTGAAAGAAAGAGTTTACCAGGGAGAAATTCACACAAGGGAAGAACTCTTAGAAAGAATCACAAAGAGTTGTGATTTCGTTAGAGGAGATCCTGAAATTATTCAGAAGGCAACCAGGAATATTTTCAGACGTTCGGAAATATGTTCTAATGAAGTTGGAAGCTATTTTGAGAATAAACTCTGAGATAAGGTGTCGAAAATTATTAGTTTTAGCGGTCAGTACTTTCCTTCTGTTATTGTGTTATTATTCTGAAATATTCACACGTAGTATTGCAATCAGTTGAAACGACATGTATTTTTATATTCCTTATAATGTGTTACTATTAATTAATTTCCGTGTGCAGCAATAATTAAAAGCCATTTTTCACTCGCTCACTTATTCATAGTCTGAATTCAAAAACAAACAATCAAACAGTAGTACCTTTACCAAAGATAAATACCGAATTAGCACATCACAAGTAAGATTGGTAGTAGAGTGCTGAATAAATAAAATTATTTATTTATCAATATTCTCATCATTTTGATAGCAACAGTCTTCATTTGAGCAATAAAATATTCCACTGATAGTCCGGACCTGTATTGTGAGTCAAAGACCATACGTAGATAAAACAGGAAAAACTGAGGTCTCAAATTATGCTACATCAAAAAAAAACCAAAATAGACCCATAAACAGATTTCAAACACGTTTATTTCTTGTAGAAAGCCATAACAATTTTTTTTCAGGTGAATTTTTCGTCATTCAGTTAAATCAAAAATTTATTTCAAGGCCATTTCAATGGTGCCGAAAGATTTTAGTACATAGTTTGTACACACTGCTTGTGCGATTCGAACACCAGGGAAAAAATCATTGAAAAAATATTATACAGGGTGTTGTATTGCTCCAAACACAATTTTGTACATTTATTCAGTCCGGTCCTAAAATTTTCGAAATTGATGTCACGCTTTGATTAGATCCTTCAAAGGTGATCATGTGTGCCAAATTTCTTTGTATTCGGTGTAACAGTTGCAGAGTTGTGAATTTTTGAATATTAAGTGAGAATCAGAAATCAGCCTGTATATCTGGAACAAAGTTCCTCAGGGGGTTAATAGGGGGGTGTTTCGAAATCTTCTCAGTCAGGTCTATCTTTCCTCGAGCCATGTAAAGCCTTATGTGATACACCCTGTATAGATAATAATATATAAATGTAGTTCTTATCTGATGAAGCCATAGTAAAAATATACAGGGTGTCCTAGAATAAGGTATCGATTTTTTGGAATTTGATAAATCTCGTGAAAACAATGCCACAACTTCATATAAAATTTTTTCCTAAAATACATCCCTGCTGAGATATTTACCCCTAAAATTTGAAAAATAAATTGTTTTTTTACGATAGGACAGAATCTTCTGAAACTCAAGGCATTGTTTAGAAAAATAGTATTTTATAAGATGTTGTTTTTGATTTTTTGATATCGCCCCATATACGCTCAGGGTGAACTACCTGTAACACTTTTTACCCTCTAAGTGTTTCGGGGATAAGTGCTTTATAAATTTAATGAAATTTTTAGATTTTTCAAAGTAAATAAGCTATACTTGTTAGATCTCGCAAAAATGAACCAGTAACGACAAAAACCGGCTCAAAGAGCCAACTATATTTTAAGTGAAAATATTCAAGTTTATTTAATTCATAATCTATTTTGATTATTAAAACCTCACAAATAGACACTATTTACTTATGTAAGAATATCTAATCTAAGAAGACTACCTAATCGGCGTACTTTTCTGAATGTACGAGGTATGGCTATTAAATAACGAGACTGATTACGAAAAAGGGTTTCAATATAAAAATTATTCTACATTCGAATGCTCCCCTTCAATATACACCCTTCCTTGCCACACACCTTTCCATACGTTTTTTCCATTGATCGAAACAGTGCTGGAAGTCTTCTTTGATGAGGGCCTTTAGGAGCTCTGCCGGTTTTTGCTTAACCGTTTCCATCGACTCGAATCGGTCCCTTTCAAAGCAGATTTTGTCTTCGGAAACAAAAGAAGTCGCACGGTGTCAAATTTGGCGAGTACGGCGGGTGTTCGAGCACTGGGGTGCACTTACTGGCCAAATACTGCTTCACAGATCCGAGTTGTTCTTCCACAACTCAGACCATTTCTTACGAACTCGTTCTCGCAGTGTTGCCAAAACTGACAAATAGTAAGTCTGGTTGACAGTCTGACTCTCTGGAACCCATTCAGTCATCACGATACCGTTAATATCAACTATGTCACACATGGTTTTTGGCACGAGAAAAAAACACGTTCGTTTCAAACCGCTACTGCATAAATACTATAATAGCAACGTTGAAATTCAGCTCCTACCAAAAAGAGTATTTGTTCGTCAAAATACAGCCTCTTCCAAAAAGTATTTGGACCTTTGAAATACAGCCTCTCTCAAAAAGCTGAAAGAGTACACATAAATTATAGCCTAGTAAAGGAATGATACATAAAATATCTTTGATCTCTGTGATTCATTTCAAATAACTTAAATTACACTATACATTATATAGGGTGCGCCAGGGAAATCCGGATATTTTTTTTCCGTTATAACTTTCGCAATTTTAAAGCTAGATCATTCGTTCTTGCTTCATTGGAAAGCCAAAGCACTAGGTTTATCAGACATTGTATCGGAATTTCACTTTCAGTGAAATCCAATATGGCTGACTCATTCGAAAATGAGCAATATTTCAAGATCGCTGGAACGTTCCTTTTGTCTCTAAAAAATTCGAATGCGGCATTCAGTCGATATTTCAGTCTTTTCTGAACAATTTGCTATCTTGAAATATTTCAAGAATTCGTCAAAAAGTAGCGTGAAGAATTTTTTTCGTTCTGATTTTCAGCTGAAATCGAAATATTTTTTTCACCTCATGGCATAGATACTCCTGAAGTTGTTGTGTTTTTCATGGATGTTCTAGGAATATAGAGAACCATTTTTTACTAAAACCAAACTAAAATTTGATTTCCGTACGAATTCAAAATGTCCGCGGTCATAATGAATCAACTGCGTAATTCAATAAACCTTTCCCATCATGTTGAGGGGTCGTACTCGAATATTGATTTAGAATTGTGGCAATTGTCGTCAATAATGTTTCTCTTTTCCACCATCATATGCACCTCCCGGTGTGAAACCTCTGAACATTGACTGCATTAACTCTATGATAAACAAAAAATAATGAAATGTCATCGAATTTTAGACGACATCTGGTTTGCACTGGAATTTTATCTTGGTGTTGCTTGGTTTTGACGTTTGGAATTGTTAACAATGGTTTTTACAAATGAGGATAACCGTTTCATTGAATGTTTATTTGTTCTTGGCTATACTGCTAGGCAAATATTACGCCAATATCCAGCCCCTAATTACAAAGGAAGTACAATCTATGATCTTGAGGAAAAATTTCGGACAACAGGGTCATTAGAAAGAACACTAGGTACTGGTGCAGCTAGAACTGTTAGAACACAAGTACTCGCCCTTTTCATAATCTGTTTCAAGCATCAACTCTACATTTGTGGTATTACAAACTCAATTGACATTAGCAGTCAACCTTATAAGAGTTCCAGGAACCAGCTTGACTGTTTCCCAAATGTCTCAGAGATGCCAAATCTCAAAAACCTCTGTGAGGAGAATAATAAGACACGATTTGGGTCTTAAGTATTTTCGGAGGCACTATAATTTTCAATTGACTCAAGCTGTCAAAGAGCGCAGATTCTAGCAGTGCAGAAATTTATTAAATAGATTAAGAACACGTAGACAAATTGAAAATATCTGGTTCATAGACGAAAAAATTTTCAGTGTTGTACCACCAAAAAACAGCCAGAATGACAGAACTCGTGTTCAGACGAATGAAATCAAGAGGAATGTGCCTTTAATGCTTTTGCAGAGGGAAAGATAAAAATTTTCCAGGCATGCAATGGTCTCTGCCGGTATTTCGAGGAACATTGAATCAAATATTATTTTCATAGAACAAGGAATGAGATTAAATTCGGAAATTATTGACACATAATTCTTGATCATATGTTGTTACCAACTATTGAGGCGTCAACTCCTCAGTTCACTTTCATGCAGGTGAATGATTGCTGTTTCTTGTATGACATGAATAAGTACAGTTGCCACCAGCAGAAAATGAACAGTTGAGATATTGAGTAGATGTTCGGATGATTTTTATTGGGACAGATCTTCTTTGGAATTCTGCAATTTTTTTCATATTCTTCTGACAACGTTTGTCAAAGAAATGAACAACCAGTACTATATCACAAAAAACGCTACATACTCTCAACTGGACGTGTACAGGGTTTCCCAAATTAGATGTATCTAAATGAAATCTGTTTCAATTGATTTTAGGATGGAGCCAGATGCCATAGAGAGCTGCAGAAGACGGGTGCAGATGGTTGTGGATGCCAACAAAGGTCCTATTCCATTCTGAGTACTAGATTCTTTTTGTTGAATGTGTGTTTTGGTACGTGCACTACTCGTTTTTCCCCACTACTGTATGGCGCCCTCTAGTTGCACAGTCTCGTTATTTAATAGCCAGACCTCGTAGATCGATTAAGGGAAACGGGTATTTGCAGAATATTATTAACATTTTTTGTATGAAATCTTAGTTAGGTACAGTTAGTAAAAATTTTGTATGTTTCACGACCGCTCATACAGTTGAACTTGAAGAAAGCATTTCAGAAGAGGTTGTTCACGAGTCTCCTACCAGTACTCGGAAATCATAAAATCAATTTGATTCATGTAAGAGTACGGTCCACAGAATTTCAAGGAATTAATTGCCCTTTCCTTACCATCTTCAAAAAGATCAAGCGCTGTTCCCAGGGGAATTACCAGCAAGAGTGCAATTTTGCTATTGGTTTTTAAACCAATATGAACAAAATAATGTTTTCGTTGGTTCAATCCTTTAGTCTGATGAGGCAGGCATTCGGAAAGATGGCATAACAAATTTGTATAATTTACATTTACGGGCCGATGAAAATCTTCATGCCATTGTTCAAAATCGACATGAACATCACCTTCAAATCAATATTTGGGGCGGATATGTTGGTCATCATTTTGTTGGGCCATTCGTGTTGTCCCCTCGTTTGAACGGCGCTAGTTTTTAGACTTTCTTTTAAATAACTTTTTGAGAATATGCCATTGGCCAGTCGGTAAAAGTTGTGGTTTATGCACGATGGTGCCCCACCACATTTTAGTTTAGCAGTATCCCAATCGATGGATAGGACGAGGTGGACCTATCGCATGGCCACTTAGGTTACCAGACCTGAATTATTTGGACTTTCATTTCTGGGGCCGTCAAAAAAGCCAAGTTTATGCTGTACCCATTGGGGATAGAGATATGCTGCTTCAGGAATAATTTATTGTTCTAATGACATAAAAAATCTTCAAATCTATATTAAAATACAAATATATAATAATAATAATAATAATTTCTTTATTTCAATCACTCTACAGCATACGTATCAATAATATTCTAGTATGTTTACATAGAATATGGAACAACTAATACAATGAAACAAAGACGTAAAATTGAACTTAATATTATTCTCTATACCTAATTAAGCAATAGAAAACCATTGAAGGTAGCCCTTGTGCATGGTTTTATATGCGGTAAGTATTTAACAAAGAAGCCTTAGTAAGAGAAATACAAAAGAAAAATTCGACCAATACAGAACACGAAAAAGAAAATAACCATTCCCAGTGAAAACAATACAATTTTTTTGTAGGCGGTTGGTTTTGATTGATCTATCTGATTGGAGCATTTTAATGTCGACCATAGATAACATCAATGAGCGTGGATTCGATAGTAGCCACTTTTTAACTTTTTCTTGAACAAATTTATAGAGACTGAATTTCTTAACTTTAAAGGTAGCATATTAAAGCTCTGGGCGCCAGAAATGTGAAACATCTCTGACCCACTGTTTTAGCTATTCTAGGAAGCAAATAACTTCCTGTTGCATATCGGGTCCGAAAACCATGAGAAATTAAATGATCCTCACTTTTATTGCTTACAAAATACACAAGCATTCTACTACAAAAAGCTGCCTCAAATCCAGTAGCTCAGCTTCATGAAATAATTCGTCTGAGGGGTAAGTAATATTTCTTCCCAATATACATTTAATGACTCTTTTATGTAATACTTCTAATTTCTTCAGGTAGCAAGTATCTACACCACCCCATACAAGGATCCCATAAACCAACAAAGACTGAACCAATGCCGAGTAGAGGACCTTCAATTGAGTCACATCACAGAATTCCCTACAGTATTTGAACGAAGGTAAGAGACCTCGTACTTTCCTTGACACTAACAATACGTGAGAGTCCCATCGAAGATGAGAATCCAACACCACCCTGAGGTACTTGACTGATCTTGTCTGTCTTATTTGAATAATATCATTCTCCACTTGAATATTCAAATGATTGTAATCTGGCAATGAGGTTATATAACTCGCAAAAGGTACATATAGAGTCTTTTCAGGATTATAAGTGAGACCCTTCTCCCTCAGAAAACTCAAGATCAATTCAAAATCAACTTCACACTTCTCCTTGAGAGATTTCCAAGAAATATCTTGGTAAAGGATAGCTGTATCATCAGCAAAAGATATTATTTCCCAGAAGTATTCAAGGCAAAGAGGTCATTAACAAAAATACAAAACAATATTGGTCCTAAAACTGTCCCCTGAGGGACTCCACATTGAACTATTGTCTCAGAGCTTCTGACACCGTCTATCTCTACAACTTGCTCTCTTTTACTCAAATAATTTCTCATTAACTTATGAGAGTTACCTCTAAATCCAATATTTTCTAGTGTTTTAAGCAAATCACAATGACAGACGGTGTCAAAAGCCTTCGATAGGTCAACAAATATACATAAGACTGGGACGCCCCCATCCATTGCCTCATAAATTTTTGATAATAGGAGTGCCATTGCATCCTCGGTCGATTTTTCAATTCTGAAACCGAATTGTCTAGATGAAAGTACCTTAAATTTTTCCAACAAACTATTAATTCGTTCCTTCAGAACTCTTTCAAAAATCTTTCCAAACATTGAGATAACCGAAAGTGGCCTGTAATTACATGGAAGCGTCCCATCACCTCCTTTCAAAATAGGTCTAACAATAGCAATCTTGAAAATCGAAGGAAAATCACCTTCGTTAATACACTTATTTAAAATAAATGCCAGAGGATGAGAAATCAATTCAGACACTTCCTTAAGAGTTTCCATACTTATACCGTCATAACCTGGTGACTTACCAGATTTCAATCCTCTAATAACACATTGCACTTCCTCAGGAGAAGTCTCGACAAATCCAAAAGAATTGGAAGTTCGATGAGGCTCGTAAATTTTTCTTGACGGTTTGCGTATTTCTGACGCCATCCTGGTTCCAATCTCGGTAAAATATTTATTGAAATAATTTGCAATATCTTCTCTGTTATATGTTGCATAAGAGTTGGTTGTTAACAATTTGAACAGATAATGTAAATAGTGACTATGTAGTAAAGTTCAAATAATTAAAATAAATAATCAATTAAATAAAGAAAATATTGTTTATCTTTAATTCCGTTTTTCTCGTCACTGGTTTATTTTTTCGAGATCTAACATGTGTAGAGTTTCCACGTAAAAAACTTTTAAAAATCTGAAAATTTTATTATATTTGTGAAACACTTATACCCTAAAAACTTAGAGGGTAAAGAGTGTTAGAGGTAGTTCACCCTGAGCGTATATGGGGCGAAATCGAAACACCGAAAACAACATCTCATAAAATATCATCTTTGTAAACAATGTCTTGAATTTCAGAAAATTCCGTTGAAAGACAAAGATTTTATCGTGAAAAACAAATTATTTTATTAAACTTTAGGGGTAAATATCTCAGCAGAGGTGCATTTTAGTAAAAAATTTCATAAAAAGTTGTGGCACTATTTTGACGAGATATATCAAATTCCGAGAGATTGATACCTTAGCCTAGAACATCAGTATATCAGTTTTTTTCGCGCATATTTTGGTACCTGTGCCCTGTCATTCTTGTCATAATTTCTTATTCTCCCCGGCAATTTTGCTCCGTTTTTATTCAAAAATTGATGATGATTAAGTAAGAATCAAATCTCAATCTAATAACTTCATTTCTGTAAAGAAGCCTTCATTCACATAGTTATTGCAGTCTGAGTGTCTACCCACCAGATAGTTCATTCATAAAACGCCTCTGCAAATAAGAACATGACGTATGACAAACTTAATTGGTGCATAAATCTGATTTTAATGCTTTATATTGAATTTCCATGCGCAATCAAATTAGTTTACTCAATCAAGTAATATTTTTGAGTTGCACCCATTAAATTGGCATTAGGTGAAGATAAATCGCCCACACTGTCTATAAGTATAATAATATGCGTAAGAAAGTGTTGGGTGAATGACTTTCTTATCACATATTATCAAGATACTTATTCGTATTCCCAGGAGCACTAGGTCTGTAGGTGGACTTCCATTCATGGAGTATTTGAATGCAATCTGTTACATTCGGAACTGGTCTATTCGTAGGGGATATAAATCGGCAGCAACCAGTTTTTCTTATCGCCTTTTAGATTTTTGTGAATTTATTGGTCCTGTTTTTTATTAGGGGAAATGTGTTTCCTCGTAACGATCGCAAAAGCCTCTCTATTCTCTGTTTTCAACAATTTGCAAACAGAATCGAATAATTCATAGTTATCTAATAATTTATTATATTGAACGAAGAGAGAATTCCATTAAAAAAATTATTTGCCTTATGGGGTTAGGTGTAGTCAGAATTTTCAAAAAATAGATTTTTTTTTAATTTCTTAAAGTATAATATCTTGAAAATATTCTCTGAAAATTTGAAGTGAATCCGACAATTACTTTTCGAGTTATTCGATAATTAGCGAAGGGTTTTCGAGCGCTCCGAAACATTCGAGAGCAGGTAGCTAGCAGCAGCTGCAAGCGACCAGCTTTAGGGTTCTATTGTCATGATTAACTCACAACTTTGATGTATATATACTTATACTCAGCTTTATAAATATTCGACAATATATATTTAAAATTTTCAGGTACAATTAGTGTTGAAAATTATTTTTTTGTTGTCAGTATGCTTTTGGTAGTTGCACTGAGCAGTCGATAATTGTGTGTCAGAATAAATTATTTTTCAAGTGATTTTCAAAGGGGCGTGTTTCTAGAAAAGTCTCAAGGGAAGTTCTCAAAATATTCGTGAGTCGCGTTCAGTGAAAAGAAAAATGTATTCAATCCGAAAACAGCTTAACGTGATGAAAGTATCCAGAGTACATGATCTAAAAAATTAAACAAGACACTGAAGGAGAAATAACAGAAAATTACCGCCCAATAAGCCTTTTATTGTAATTGTTATTATAAACAAATCGTAGAACAAGTTGGATGAATAACTGGAAAAACTCACACCGAGCCATTGTACAGTTAGTATGAAAGGTAATTAAAAACTAATTAAACAAGTTAAGTAGGGGTGAATAATTCACATCTACCTGCCCATTCAAAAGCTTGTTCGAACGTTTGTATCTATTTATTTCTAATGCTTCTAGGAGATCTAATGTTAAACTTTTTGATTTTATATGTAATATGTCAAAGTTTTATTGAATGAATGATGATGTTTAACACTTTATTATAATCTTCTACTGATAAAGGTTAGGTTACTCAATTTACCTTTATCAGTAGAAGATTATAATAAAGAGTTAAACATCATCAAACAGATAGCCATTAATAATTCATATAATCCGGATACGATAGATCTAATCATTCGTAAAAACTGTATCAGAAAGTAATAAATGAAGTATATCCTATTCATAAAGACTATAAAATATTCAGCATTTTAACATTCTGCGGTTCTGCAAGTACAAATATTAAATCCTTTCTCGTCAAACAAAATCTTAATATAACTTTCAAAACTTCTAATAACTTAGGTAAACATATTAAAAATAATAAATCTCGTGTTGAGAGATCAAGTAAATCAGAATCTATAAACTCAATTGCGGTTCTTGTGATAAAATTTATATCGGTAGGACCTATAGGAGTTCTGGCATAAGAACATCTGAACATAAACGTAGCTTCGATAAAAATAAATCTGATTCAAATTATTCAAACCACTTAATAAAAGAAAACCATTCATTCAATAAAAACTTTGACATATTACATATAAAATCGAAAAGTTTAAAATAAGATCTCCTAGAAGCATTAGAAATAAATAGATACAAACATTCGGACAAGCTTTTGAATGAGCAGGTAGATGTGAATTATTCACTCCTACTTTACTTGTTTAATTAGTTTTTAATTACCTTTCCTGTTATTCATCCAACTTGGTCTACGATTTGTTTATAATACCATACTCTTCATTCTGTTTGTCATTCTTGATAAAGCTGCTGTGTCAGCGAAGCGTCGTCGAATTTTTTCAAATAAAGTGTAGATTAAAGTTAAACCTTTTGTTTTTTATCTCATTTACAAATAGGTTAACCAACAAAATGGACACTTATCAATCCGTCGAACAAACCGGCTTTCGGAAAGGCTTCAGTACAGTAGACCATTTACAAGTGATACGGACTCTCATCGAAAAAACCTCAGAGTACAATGTGATATTGCACATGGCATTTATAGATTTCAAGAAAGCGTTTGACTCGACTAAAATTTTGGCAACACTAAGAGCACTAGATAACGCAAGAGTAGACAGTAGACATTCAAATCTCATCAAATACATTTACGAAAACGCCACAATCCAAATAACGATAGACGAAGAAACAATGTCAAAAGAAATCCCCGTGAAAAGAGGCATACGACAGGGAGACAAGATCTCTCCAAAATTATTTACATTGGCTCTGGAGGACGTGTTCAAGGGTCTGAAGTGGGAAACGGGAGGCATAAATATAGAGGGTGTACGTCTGAACCATCTTCGATTTGCGGACGACATAGTTCTCATAAGTGACGATGCCGAAGATCTTTGCACGATGCCGGAAGAACTATATGAGGCTGCCTTGATCTATGGACTCGAGATGAACCTGGATAAAACGAAAGTTATGACTCCTGAAAATTTAAGAATCAGTATCGGTAACCACGAGATCGAGAACGTTACAGAATATATTTATCTAGGGCATAAAATCGTACAAGTCAGGGAAAATCAAACCTCTGAAATATCGAGAAGAATTGGACTAGGGCTGCATTTGGAAGACTGGGTTAAGTGTTGAAATCTCGAGAAATCACAATAAATCTCAAAAGAAAAACGTTTGAGACATGTATTATGCCAGTCCTCACATACGATCTTGAGACAATGACTCTAACCCGCACATACACCAACAAATTCCAGGTGACACAACGAGCAATGGAGAGATCGATGCTTGGCGTTAGTTTGCGAGATAAGATCAAAAATGAGGAAATAAGACGAAGAACACGCGTAACGGACATTTTGAGAACAATAGCGGAACTCAAATGGCGATGGGCTGGACATGTAGCCAGCCAAGAACCAAACAGATGGACTCATAGAATAGTGGTATGGCGCCTAAGACAAACCAAGAGGAGTGTTGGTAGACCTACGAAACGATGGCGGGGTGATATCCAGAAAACAGCAGGAAAAATTTGGGTTCAGATTGCCTTAAATAGACAGAGATGGAAAGATTTGGAAGAGGCCTTTGTCCAAGAGTGCATATCCACAGGCTGAAGAGAGAGATAGAGAGAGACTGAAGAAGATGTACCCGTAAATAGCAGTACTGAATTTCGAATAATAAATTTCATTACGGTACTCACTGCAATTTCTACTCTTGTTAAGTGTAAAAATTGTGATAAAAATGTACAGTTTCAAACAGCAAGTACACGTGAGCTAAGATTCAGAATTGTAGTTACATGTGATAATTGTGGAAATGAATATGTTCCTTCCTTTTGCATGGCATTCTTATGAAATAAATAGACGCTTCATTTTTGTGATGAGAATACTTGGAATAGAATACGCTTTCCAAATCGAGTAACACCAGACAGGCGAACATTTTCAAATTTCTACAGAAGATTGAGGGAAACTGGTACTTTTACTTTACTACAAATAATCATTTAAAAACTCAAACTATGAGAACTCCAGATAATAAGGAAGCAGTTTTGAATTGTATTGATTTGAATCCTCATGTGAGAACAAGAAAAATTGGAAATCAGTTGAATATTTCACATGTTCGAGTTTGAAGGATTCTCCTTTTTATTGTGCCCGTTTCATATTCAACGCGTCCAAACTCTACTTCCACGAGATTTTCCTTCATGACTGAATTTCTGCCGATGGTTCTTGGATAAAATTAGAGAAAATGCTCATTTTGATAGTGAAATAATGTTCACAGACGAAGCTAACTTTTCGAGAACTGCTATCACAAATTTTCACAATAATCATTATTGATCTATGGTTAAAAACAATCAATAATGTGAAATACCGAGTGATTCCAAGGTGGGTGGACCATAGAAGGCCATGCTCCTTTGAAGGCCAACTATAAAAAAGTCATATTTATAGTCACGTGATGACAAATTCCTTGCACTCAAACAAAGTTCCATCAAAGTCAAGGACACAGACGCGACGGCGGGTCGCTCGCGTTGCTACTTTCTCAGTGCGATCCCTCGCTTCGTAGAATTCGGTCGGCGACGTTAAAATTGTAATTCGCGCGCTCAACTAAAGGTAAGTTTTTATGTGAATAACCTATTATTATCATATTCTTCTTACTGTAAATTTTTATATAAGGATTTCTTGTGGTACTAAAGAATAAATATAATAATTTTGCTTCGATTTCAGTTAAAATATCGGTAGTGTTCCTATGAAGGGCGGTGTCCCTTTTAAGGCATTAAAAGCCTTACAATAAACGGATCCATAAGAAGGCCATAATAATTTCATTGTAAAGCGCATTGGAAACTTATTTGTTATCGATATAATACTCATTACTGTCATTTTATATAATTTCCATTGATATATCCTTAGTTATACGATGGTGTCTAAGGAATGTTCGTTGAGTTTTTATAAAAGATTATAATATGCTAGGCATTTAATTTTTCATTTAAAGAAAAGAGTTTTACTGTGTTCTTAGTAAAAACTGATTTTTGATGATTACAATTCCTGTAAAATATTGGCCTTGTATAGAGCCATGTTCCTTACAAGGCCATTTAGAAGAGCTTTATGAAAATTAAGTTTAAGAAATAACAATTATATCTAGAATGAAAAAAGTTTGTAAGATACACAATAAAACAAAGTGTAAATTAATGATTAGTTTCTTTTATTTATCCAGTAAATGAACTAATAAAAACTGTTTATTCGTTAGAGTGGCCTTCCATGGTCCACCCATCTCATATAAATTTGGTTATGTGTATATGAGTATATTCAAGTTAAAATATATATAATAGGAATGTCTATGGAATGAATTTCAAGAATATAGTATGAATCATCTCAAATAATTCAACAAAACTGTAAACTGAAAAATATATTTCATTATTTAATTAAATTAAGCAATGATGTTCAAATTTTGACTATATTGACAAATGTGTTTCACCTCACTGTGACTTCTGCAGATAAATAGTACATTTAAAATATTGATGTGTCTTATACCGGGTGACTCACCACAAAATTGATCATATCTCACGGCCGATTTACAATTTTTTTTGCACAATAATATACAGGGATATCCACCGGGACTGTCCGTTAAAAACTTTTTGAGTTCCAATTACAATATCAAGCTGAAATTTTATACGCGGCAATAACTACCGATTTCCAATTGGAGTGAAATACCATACCATACCAAGTACCATTTTCGGTTATACCGGAAGTGGGTTATCACTTTGTTATTTCAAATAGCAATCTACCTTTTTTATCATACATCTAGAACCGAAATTTGAGAAAGGCATAAAATACCCAAGTTGTTGGCACTTATCTGTCAAAACCATCGACAGATTTAATTATTTTTGTTATAAACTCGATTTTTGAGGAACATTTAAAAAAAGTGTAGATCTTTTGCACTACAGACACAATTTTTGCTTGGGTGAATAGAAAAAGGAACAAGGAATTTTTTAAGCAGTCTACACATGCTAAATGTTCATTGCGTTGTTTCGTATGATTTTTTCAATTTGGCCTTTTTCCAACAGCAATAACTCAATTTTTTCAAATTGCACGTGCCAATTATTATATCACCATCAGATGAAGCGTCAAATTTCAGATGGAATCGTATCAGCATGTACTATACCCATCTCTTATAGTTCCGAAATAATTTGGGAATATATTGAATTTTGATGATTTTGCAAGAACTAACAGAGAATGCTTTGAAATATTTGAATCAAGTAGCTGAATTCTAGATTTCCAAAATAATTCAGCGTGAACGTTTTTGCAATTGTAATGAATGATTTGTTGGCTTATCACATTTATGAGGAAAATCTTAATGGACAAAGATACCTGGAAATTTTGAGAGGAACATTAGCAAATTTTTTAGATAGATTACCCCTTAACATTCTGAGGGATTGCTTTTACAAAATGGATGGTGCACCAGCACATAAAACACGAGCTGTAGATCGGCAGCTAACAGAAATGTACGAGGATAGATGGTGGGGTAATCAAGGACCAAATTTATGGCCTCCGCGTTCTCCGGACCTGACGCCCCTTGATTTTTATTTATGGGGCAAAATCAAGAGTGAAGTGTATCTTATTCCTGTAAGAAGTAAAGAAGAGTTACTAGAGCGCATTCATAATGCTTTTCGTAATATTGATCCTGAGGAAGCTAGGAGGGCAACTCATCATGTTCGTATACGAGCTGTCAAGTGTATCGAGCAAAATGGGGCCCATATTGAACATTTATTCAGATCGTAAATTAGTTTTCTCCTATGATGTTTGCTATATTCATTCTTCGATGATTGGTTTTCGCTTAGTTCCAACAACTTTTATTCATCCGAATTGTAGAAAATTGCTTCTAATGCTTCGAAATTTTATTTTACTCATGGACGGTAAATTTGGAAATTGGTTATTGAATTGCCTGCAATTTCTACCCACTACTTTTTGACATTCTAAAGTGAATTAAAAAAAGATTAAATATATTTTCGTTTGAATAACCAGTGGTTTTATTCCAAATGTGTTGTATTTTTTGGATATTTTAAATCTGAAATAACGACAATTCTTGTTGAAATATCAAATTCCAATGAACGAAGTGACAAGTACAAGGCACCTGTCAGGTGAGCGTAGCCAGTTCTGCTACTTGATTCAAATATTCCAAAGCATTCTCTGTTAGTTCTCGCAAAATCATCAAAATTCAATATATTTCCAAATTATTTCGGAACTATAAGAGATGGGTATAGTACATGCTGATACGATTCCATCTGAAATTTGACGTTTCATCTGATGCGATATAAAAATTGGCACGTGCAATTTGAAAAAAATTGAGTTATTGCTGTTTGAAAGCGGCCAAATTGAAAAAATCATACAGAACAACGCAATAAACATTTGACATGTGTAGATTGCTTAAAAAATTCCTTGATTCTTCTTCTATCCACAAAAGCATGCAAAAATTGTGTCTGTAGTGCAAAAGATCTACGAGCTACAATTTTTTTAAATGTTCCTCAAAAATCGAGTTTATAACAGTAATAATTAAATCTGTCAAAAGTTTTGACAGATAAGTGCCAACAACTTGAGTATTTTATGCCTTGCTCAAATGTCGGTTCTAGATGTATAATAAAAAAGGTAGATTGCCATTTGAAATAACAAAGTGATGCCCACTTCCGGTATAACCGAAAATGGTATCACTTCGAAAATATTTCACTCCAATTGGAAATCGCTAGTTATGGCCGCGTAAAAAATTTCAGCTTGATATTATAATAGGAGCTCAAAAAGTTTTTAACGGATGGTCCCGGTGGAGATCCCTGTATAGAGCTGAAGTGACTACAAACTAAAAATATTTCACATTATACAGGCAAAAACAAATTATCCTTATTAATGAATTACTTATGTCAAGAATCAGCCGTGTGGTGAAGCACGTTGTAGGTTTATCAATATAGTGGTTTTATTTCTTTGAAAAAGACTGCTCTTATCATACTATCCAGTTTTAATAAACAAAACTTCCGAGAAAACTCCATTCTTCACAAGTAATCAAAGGTCCATGGTTCAAAATAATCAATTTATCATTTTAGAAGGTTATTCCATGATTTGTTGACCATCAAAATCAGGGAATCCCACAATTCAGAAGTATTTCTTTGATGTTCGAAATATCGGACAAGGGTTTTCGCATATGCCAGTTTCTCGGAGAATATGCCACTTTTCAAATAGTTATCGATTTCTAGTTCACGTACATCGAATTCAGGTCGCCCTGTACATGGCGAAATTCTCGGATAAAAGAAGACCCTCCGAAATTTTTGAACGTACCGAATTTTGCAACATCTGGTTCCACTCACAAGTAGTTTAAATTTCCAACAAAAGATAGTGCAATGAAATTAATGGAAAAGAACGAATCGACCACTTACATCTCCGACTTAGCTTCATGTCACAAAAACAAGACACTTAACAGTAACAATTCACCGTCGCACACACACTTTTTGCGGTTTCTTCCCACAAAGCCCCAATTTGACAACTCTGAAAGGACGAGATCTCGTTATTACCGCACGGAGATACAGAGAAAGATTTCACTGGATAAGAGTAGAAGTTTTGTCGACAGCAGCGGGTACTGCAAGTGTTTCGTCACTGACCATACTAAGAGTACCATCATCGCTGCAAGTACTCGACTTGAATACCGAAGAATCATTTCTACCAATCGAATTGAAACAGATGCAACTCACTGTTGTTCTGCAAGGAACCGTTGAATGATTTTTGAAAGGTAGTACCTGATTGAGTTCTTACTATAATTATGTTCTTTTCATAAACCAAGATTATTCTGAGTACGATAACTGAGAAAAACTAGTATCTTGAAGAATATCCAGAACATAATCGCTAATTTCCAAACTCATATACAGGAAATGAAAATTTATCGCATCTAATATTCTTCAATTCAACTATTCGAAACAGATTGTAAGCAGAAACCATACTGAATTTTCAAACTCCATAACTAATCGATCAATATCTTTGAATTTTCGATATGTTACAGACTATTAAACGCAGAATAACAATTGACATTGGTTATGAATGAAAATGCGTTTTCAATATAAAAATAATATATTAATACTTTGATATACGAGGGTAAACCCATAATTTTTTTTTCAAATTTTGAATCGAAGATACACTTCGTTACAAAGCTACATTCAATCTCAATGACGTAATCTTCAGGTCATGGCGTTTTGCTTAGTTTGTAACAATACATACTGTCAAGAAAGTACCGGGAATGGGTCAACGCCAACGAATAATCCAATCTTCAAAACATTTTTACACTTTTTCCGAAATGGATTGCAGCTCTCACCGTGAATTCTCTTTTAAGTTTTCTATCGGATCAAAGCGGGTACCTTGAAGTGAAAATTTTTTCTGGAAGAATGAAAAAGTCAGGCGGAGCCATATCAGGTGAATACGGTGGTCGTTCGATGGTATTTCTGAGTTTTTGATCAGAAATTCACTCAATATGATAGCCTTGTGAAATGGAACATTACGGTCATGCATAATTCATGAGTTTTCTCCAAGAAAGCAGTCAATATTCCTTTGACTCTTGATCGATTTTGTCAATATAAGAGGTTATTGATTGATGCTCTTTGTATCTAGTTCTGAATGAATGACCAGTCTGACCTATATAGATGCCTTCAAAATCCATACAGGACAACTGATAACCTCCAGTATTGTCAAATCTATCAATATTATCTTTACTATTGAAAAATTCTTGTAAGAGTTTCATGTGAGTTTAGCAAGCTACACTTTATGCTGTCTTGAAATGACATTCGTTATCTTTTCGCTGATAGGGCCAAAATATGTCAATGCGATGTATTTATCTGTATGAATTGATTCTATGCTTGGTGAATAGTATGATATGCTATTTGTGTTTATTTCTTTCTGATCATTCCGTTAATTACATTTGAGGGAAAACCATTGTTCGTAGCTATTTCTTTAATGGTTGACACTTCCCTGGACATATTTTCTTCGGATGATGACAGAGAGAATGCAATAAGAAATAAGTCATAAGGAATGCAAATTTCAGTGAAGGTAGGTTTTCGTAATAAACACCTCAAAAAAGTCTAGGGAACACTTACCAAAATTTGAAAATGACGAAATTTGGTGAAACACAAAAAAATCCTGAACTAATATTTTCGAAACGATATGGAAGCACTTATATTTTTCAGTACCCAGGACGTCCACCTCTGTTATTAATGACACTTTGGCATCGTCGTGGCATGCTCAATATTAAATTGTCCTGTTGTTCCTGTTGATGATGGAAGACGTTTTGACGCAGGAGATTTCTTTTTAGGGTGTCCCACACATGCTCGATGGGATTCAGATCTGGGGAGCAGGATTGCCACGGTAGAAGATCGATATCATTCTCTTCAAGAATGTTCAAGACAACTCTTGCACGATGAGGAGGGGCATTATCTTCTTGGAAGAGTGGATTTTGACCCATTGTTTGGAGATACGGTACCTCTACAGTTAAAACTATCTCATTTGCGTAAGAATTTCCCGTTAGGTTGTTCTGTATGGAAACGAGGTCAGTTCTTCCACCAAGGCTTATACCTCCTCAAAACATCACTGATCCGCCTCCCTGTCTAACAACTTCTCGAGCATGCTGGAGACGGTTTTGCTTTCCAGGTTCCCTCCATATTCGAATTCTTCCCGAGTCGGGATAATAACTAAATGTAGATTCATCACTGAAGAGAACTGTGGCCCACCTCTCTTGAACCCAGTTTACGTGTTCTTGGCACCAAGCTAAACGAGAAGCGCGATTTCCATGGGTCAGTTGTGGAACTCTTAAAGGACGTCTGGAGTAGAGTTGACCTTCGTGTAGTCGATTTCTCACAGTTTGGTCGGAAATTTGTACATTATGAACTCGTGATAGCTCTTGAGCTAATTGAGATGCTGTGGTAGTACGATCTCTTCTGGCTTGTAAACCCAAAAATCGGTCTTGGGCGACTGTAGTAATTTCGAAACGACCTATATGGCGTTCTTCTACGCTACCTGTTTCATTTAAACGCGACCATAAACGGTTTATGGCACTTGGGCTACTTCCCAGAACCCTGGATACTTCTCGTTGTGAGCTCCCAGCTTGGAGCATGCCAACGGCTCGTAACATCTCTTCTCTAGTCAAATGTCGTCTTTTCATGCTCGAATCACAAAACTTGAATCTTTTATTTGTGCTTACAACAGAAACAAAGTGCCAACTAACTGATTTCAAACACTGAATACATGAAATTATTATAAAGCAGCGAGAAATTGATGCAGGTGTTCATTTCTTAAAAAAAATCATCCATATTGATAGTTCTGGATACGATATATCGATATTCAGAAGTGTTCCCTAGACTTTTTTGAGGTGTTTATAACAAAACTAAGTGTGTTATTTCCTCGACATATTTTGTTCGGATAATGGTTGCATCCCGTCTGACTCTACACACCCAAATATACAACATACAATATGAATACGCTGTGTTAAATTCACTGATTCACTTTCTCTCAGATTGTCCGAAGAAAATATGTCCAGGGAAGGGTCAACTATTGAAGAAACATCTAAGAGCAATGCTTATTCCTTAAATATAATAAACAGAATGATCAGAAGGAAACAAACACAAAAAGCATAATACAGTTAAATACAATTCATTTACATATTTCGCCCTATCAGTGGAAATATTACGAATGTCATTTCAGACCAGTGAAGAAAGGTAGCTCTTAAAACCCACATGACACTTCCCTAAGAATTATTCAAAAGTTGAGATAAAACTGAGGTATTTGACAATATTGGAGTTTACAAATTGTCCTGTATGGATTGTGAAGGCCTTTATATAGGTCAGACTGAACATTCATTCAAAACTGAATACAGAGAGCATCAATCAGATTACAATAACCAGAGAACCAACGAATCTACTTTCGCTTCACATTGTATCGAAAGTGGCCATCATTTTCCACCCACAGGTCAACTTCAAATCATTCACAAAATACCTAAAGGGTAATATTTTTTGAGGAACTTTACTGAATAATTTAGATTTGTAACGCGTTTCACTACACCGTAGATTCCTCAGACGAATTAATGTACAGAAATTATGACAACTATATATAGATAAGAATGAGAATATAAATGCAAATGTTCTTAAGTAATTGAAAGCTTATTGAGTTGCTTCTTCTTAAGTGATTATTGATGACAGGTATATCAGATAAAATTAAAGAAAAGATTGCTCCCTGAAGAGATTCAATAGAGGTGAAGGGCTTACATCGACTTGTTCATGTGTTTGTTGATTTCTAAAGTTTCCCAAAGATCTACTGTCCAATATTTATTATCTGTATGCAAAATTTCAAACTGTGGGTCGAGAGGGTGACTATTTTCTAGAAGATGATTCGCGTAATTTGAATCTGATTTTTTATTTGAAAAACTGCGTTTATGTTCCGATGTTCTAATATTGAAATTTCTATGTGTTCTACCAATGTAGAAATTATCACAGTCATTGCAATTCAATCTATAAACATTTGATTTGTTGTTTTTATCTGATTTGGTTTTATTGTTTTTATATATTTGCCAAAGCTATTATTAGTTTGGAAAGCTATGTTGAAATTACTGCTACTCGAATGATTTGAGTTTCTCACTTGTAATGCCTACGTAGGTTAAGGTGTTGAATTTTTGTTTTAATTTATCGACAGGGTAAACTTCATTCAATGCGATTCTACTTTGTTTTTATTCAAAATATTATTTATTATTTTGGCATTGTAACCATTATTTTTAGCTATTTGATCAGTTAAATTTAATTCTTTGTTGAAATTTTCTGGCGATAACGGGATGTTAATCAATCTATGAATAAAACTATTGAATGCTGACATTTTGTGTTGATATTTGTATTTATATTCTCAATTGTATCTATATATAATTGTCATAATTTCTGTACATTCATTCGTCTGAAGAAGCTACGGTGTAGTAAAACGCATTACGAATCACAATTATTCAGTAAAATTCCTAAAAAAATATTACTTGTTTCTTGTTATTGATAATGGAATTCTACCAAGTGCAACCCTCCCAAATTCAAATATTTAAGAAAGCTGATACCGGCTTTTCGGCTTTGTGGTATTTCAAAATACTACTGAGATGTGCAGTTCATAGTTCATCATAGAATATATGATTATACTCAATGTGCTTACAGAACAGATTGACTCCCAATTACATACGGTTGAGGACACATAACAACAGTGGACCATCAAGCAGAGCAATCGAGAATGATCAACGCATATGGATTAAAGAGGATATGAAGATCCAGTATAACAAGAGGGACGTTGGAAACATATATTTGACGGTAATCTATACAGAACTATTGTTCAGATTGCATCCTGTTGAGTTTGATATTTTAGACTCTGAATCCAGGATACGATGTCAAAATTTTAATTTATAAAAAGTTTCAGCGAAAACAGAAAAAGTTAAATTCACTTAAACTCAAAATTTCTCCAGCCAAACCTTTCACTGATAAATTTTCAGACCCTAAATTTTTTGACAGATTTACTAATTTAACTGATACCAACTTTTCACAACAATAAAAAGATCTATTAGAAAAAGGATTCAAACATAATTTACATCCAAAACATACTAAAACTAATTTTGAACAGTTAGGTATTGACTCCGAAATCATTTTCAAAAAGTCCAAAAATAATATATTAGCCAAACATCAAACGACAAAAATCATCAAAGAAGACCTGTCAAAATTATTACCTCATTGCAATTCCGATTATAAAACAATAAGTACAATTAGTGAAAATAGTACCAATAACGATATAGTATTCTGGATTTGATTGGGGAGGTCGTTACTTGATGAAAATCGATATACATTTTCACTATATTAACAAAACTATGATCGGTTTTACCACACTGTGGCTTCATCAGATAGATACAAACTTTTGTAGATAGGTTGTATCTATCTGATGAAGCCACAGTGTGGTGAAACCGGCCATAGTTTTGTTAATATACTGAAAATCTAAATACTTTAGTTTTATTTCATTGAAAATATGTATATCGATTTTCATCAAGTAACGAGAATATTAATAATTCATAATAATATTGAAGAAACTATCCAAGAACATCCGTTATTCACATACTTTATTTATTGGTTTAGATATGTCGACGATATCATTTATTGTTTCACTAGCACAAATAGACAATTTGAGTCATTCAAAACATTCATTAACAAAATTCACGATAATATTGAATTTATGCTAGAGATAGAAACAGAGAACTCCATTTACTTTCTGGATTTAACTATTACTAAAATTAACGGCAAACATGATTTTTCTATTTTTCATAAGCCATCGCATACAGATATTACTATTCACAGCTCATCTACTCATTCTTATTCACATAAATTAGCTGCTTTCAATAGTATAGTACATAGACTCATAAATATCCCAAGGTCACAAAATAATTTCATAAAAGAGCAAAATATAATTAAACAAATAGCAGTCCTAGTATGATTGAGAACATGATTTCACGCAAAAATTTCAAAATGCAATCTAGGAAGTATTTCCAAGTATAAAAAGTTCTAACACAAAATATAACAGCTTAACTTATATTGGTAATCCTAGTCTAAAATTAAAATCATTCCTCTCCCATTATAATTTCAATATAGCATTCCGAACTGATAATTCTTTAGGCCGACATATCAAAAACTGCAAATCTAAAACTGATAAAGGTAATAAATCCGGTGTTTATAAACTGTTGCGGGGATTGTAATAAAATTCATAATGGTAGAACTTTCAGAAATTTCAAAGTAAGATTATCCGAGCAGAAACGTAGTTTTAATTATCATAAATCATATTTCCATTATTCTTATCACTTACTCGAAGAAAACCATAACTTTAATGATAATTTCAAAATTTTACACAATGAAAATAATAGACAAAAACTCAATCAATGGAAAATTTTATAGATTAACAAAGAAAGGATTCAGGTAGGTTACTTAATAGTGAATTGGATCTAAATCCTTCTCCTTTACTCAATGTTTTCAATTTATAAAGTAAGCAACTCCGATGGGTTTTCCAACATACCCCTTGTACTTGTACCTATTGTAATATTAAGTAGGAAATAAGACTAATATATAAGGAATAACTCTGTTCATTAGTTGTATTAGATTACTCCAGAAATTGTTTTGGCCAAATGTGACCTACAAAATCTTCATTGGTTACATTCTAATATAAAAACTCAATCCTCTAATGATTTATATAAGAAAGCCAAATCCTATTATAAATCCTTAATCCTAAGAACCAAATACAATTTTCACAGTGAACTTATTGATAAATCTGTAAATAAAAATAGAACTGTGTGGAATCTAGTAAATACTATGACTGGTCGAAAACGTATGGAACAAAATTCTATTGCACTGGTTATTGATAATGTTACGCATAACGATCCCAAGGATTTGGTTGAGATTTTCGCTAATCATTTCACTACAGTTGCCGAATCTTCCTCAACAGTTATTATAAAGACTCAATGTCATCCTCATGTACGACGTCACGTATGTTAGACACAACCTTTTTCTTCCACCCAGTCCTGGAGCATGAAATCCATGATGTTATAAGATCACTCAAAAACAACAAAGGTTCTAGTGTTGATTTCATCTCAGCACGAATTCTGAAGATGATAGGTACCGATATCAGCCGGCATTTCGCTCATGTTATTAACCTGTCAATTAGCACAGGCGTATTTCCTCGTATTCTGAAAAAAGCAATCGTCATTCCTATTCATAAAAAGGATGATGTACACGATATCATGAACTATAGACCTATATCTATCTTAAGTGTCTTTTCCAAGGTTTTTGAAAGAATAGTGTTTGATAGAATGATGAAGTACCTAGATAAATTTCAAATACTTGATACTGCACAACATGGTTTCAGAACCGGCCGCTCGACTCAAACTGGAGCATTGCAGTTCGTGGAGTTCGTCTATCGTTGCCTTGATGATGGTCAACATGTTGCTGGATTGTTCTTTGACCTGTCTAAAGAGTTTGATAGTCTTGCTATCCAGTTTATATTGGATAAATGTTATAATCTTGGATTCAGAGGCGTGTTTTTGAACTGGATTCGTAGTTATCTGGAGGACAGAACTGCCTCAATCAGGGTTCACGACTCGTTCTCAAATGAACAGTACTGTAAATTAGAGTACCCCAGGGTTCTGTCTTGGGGCCACTTCTATTTCTGTTATTCATCAACGATCTGCCACCAAATTTGAAAAAATATTCTACAGAAAATCTAATATTCGCAATTTATTATCAAAATAATCTGGTTGATACTGTTCGCTGATGACTCTTCCATAGCTATTACTGCTGAGACTCTTGAGGAGCTTCAAAAGTTATGCGAGCTGCTGGTGGAGAGTTTCGTAGAATGGTGCCATTTTAATGCTATTATGATCAATGTCAACAAGACGGAATGCATTCACTTCACTCTGTCGTCTTGTGATCAGGGTAGCATAACAATAAGGTATTTAGATACAGTCATCTCTTCGAAGGACACCACTAAATTCCTCGGCGTTCACATCGATAGGAATCTGAAGTGGAGTGCACATATCGATGGGATTTGTAAGAGGCTGAATAGTTCCTATTATGCCCTAAATAGAATCAAGAGTCCACTACCTCTAAGTTCTCTTGTGAACGTTTATTACAGTTTGGTCTATAGTCACCTGTCCTATAATATCTTACTGTGGGGAAATTCCTCAGACGTAGGTAGAGTTTTCATCATCCAGAAAAGAATTCTGCGAATGATGTTCGATACAGCTCCACAATCTTCATGTAGACCGTTGTTCCTGAAGAATGGTATCCTCACATTGGCGTCTATTTTCATTTTGAGATGCCTCGTTTATATTAAAGAGAATGAAAGTAACATGACTAAACTTTCTAACTTTCATTCCCACAATACTAGAAATAAGGAAACATTATGTATCCCTAAACACAGAACTTCTATATTTGAAACGTCGCCCTGTACCAGGGTATCAGATTGTTCAATCATCTTCCACGGCATATACAGGGTCTAAGTGTAAATAGATTTAAGGTAGCAGTTAAGAATTTACTTTTAGCAAAATGTTTTTATACTGTGAATGAGTTTCTATGTGTTGATTTAGATAATGTCTAAATGTCTTTTCTATTGACCTGTCCTATACATACTTGTGATGTCTTAAGGAATCAATAAATTATTATTATTATTATTATTATTATCTGGTGAAGCCACAGTGTGGTGAAAACGGTCACAGTTTTTAATATAGTGAAAATCTAAATAGCATAGTTTCATTTCATTGCTAATATGTATATCGATTTTCATTAAGTAACGACCTCCTCAATCAAATTTTAAAAAATTTAATGGATATAAGTGTCATCAATAACCATTTAAGAAGAAGCAACTCAATAACCTTTTAGTTACTTTAGAACATTTGTATTTATATTCTCAATTGTATCTATATAGAAGCTACGGAGTAGTGAAACGCATTACGAATCAAAACTGTTCTGTAAAATTCCTCAAAAAATATTACTTGTTTCTTGTTATTGATAATGTTTATGTATTTATGTATGTATTTCAACTTTAGTCTAGTACTTGTTGCCAGCTGAAGCTGGTCGAGTGACCGAAATTGCAATCCTGAATTTCAAAAACTTTTGGGATTGTATAATACAGAGTTTAATTTCTATTATCATCAACTTGGATAAGGAAGAAAAGTTATTGTTTGAGAAATTCATATTCCTGTTTCAGTTTAACTAAATTTAAACCTAATCGATATCTTTTGAAAAATTTTGGTTTGTTTACCCCAACTACGTAGTGTGAAATAGTCCCAAGTTAGTAAAATTTTTTTTGGTTCATTCAAGGCTTTCAAGTAAACCTGCTACATTGAAGTCATTGAAATAAAAATTTTCTTTAGAAATTGTAATTTCATTAACCATGCATCATAACAACAGATCGTTCAAAATGCTCAATAAGGTATAGTAATGATAGTAATAACAGCCCGTTTACCTTTGTACAAGTGAAGAAAGAACAGTTTATTTGCGACCTTTAACTGTAATTATATGCATTGAAAGAGTTAACCTGCTTTACTTTTCCCATCGCTACCTAACTAATATTAATTGCATCTTAGCCCAAGTAGCTGCACTGAAGTTCGCGAATATCCAGTTTACTCGATGTCTATAATTTTCTCATCGAGACGAACGCTCTCATATTTTAATAATAAGAGCTGCAGTGGCGTTCTTATCGGTTAACGGGCTTCAATTTCATTGTAAGAAGTCTTCAAAGATGTTAATTCGTTAAATGCTGAGAAAAGTCTCAGAGGTATATCAGTCATGAAAACTATTGTACCTATTTCCTTGTTCAAGAAGGAAATTTTTTCATCATTCCGTACCCCATAAACAAAAACCTTTATAACAGGGGTGCTCAAACGGTAGATCGCGAGTGTATTTTGAGTAGATCTCGAGAAGAAAAAAATTTTAATAAGTAAGAACTAAACTACAAAAATTTATTACGTAATAAAATAACACTCTGCTAGCGGCAAAAGGCGGCTTTATCAAAGGAACGCGCGGAACTTGTCAAAGAAAAGCCACGTTTTTATTCTTGCCGCTTTTCTAGAGATTTTAAGCGGCGAGTTTGACGATAACATTCGAGACTTTCCTTCACGCCGATACAAATGTTCCGCCTGCAGAAATTGGAATCATTCCGAATTGTAACTTGAAGGCAATACTACGTCGATACAAAGTTTTCTATTAAATAGTATAAAATGAGTGCAGCCAGAAAATCTAAAACGAATCATTTTAATGATGAAGGATAAGTGCATTTGTCTTATTTGCAATACCTAAGCGTGGTAACTTAGAGAAGCATTATAAAACGGTTCATAAAAACTAGATAAGGATTTTCTGCCACAGAGTGAATTAAGAAAACGAAAAGTACGTGATTCGATGTCTTGTTTGCAAAATGAACAAACCACGTTCACCAACCAAACAATCAAAAGCTGCTACGATCGCGTCATTTAAAATCTCATATATTGGCGAAACACAAGAAACCATTCGAAGATGGATCGGTTGTGAAGGAAGCATTTATTGAAGCGGGTAAGACTTTATTTGGGATTTAAAAATTAAACAGAAATCATGTCTGCTATTAGAGAACTTCAGTTATCTCGTCCAAATGTCACAAGGCATATTGAAGTCAGGACATGGCAGATAAACTAAAACATGATATCATGAAATGTACATACTTTTCTTTATAGTTCAACGAATCCACCGATATGACAGACACTGCCCAGCTGTGTATTTTTATTCGGATGGTATTCAATGACATGTTGGCTGAGGAAGAATTTCTGACAATCATTTCTCTGAAGGGGAAGACCCATAGCGAAGATATATATGACGTTTTCTTCAATTTTGTAAAAAACTACAAGCTACCAATATATAAATTAGCGTGCAGTACAACCGATGGAGCACCAGCAATGACTGGAAACAAAAACGGTTTTGTGACATTGTGTCGAGCTAATGAAGATTTCATTTCATTTTTTTCATTAGATTGCATTATACACCAATAAGTTTTTTGTTCAAAAGTTTTAAACACGGAGGAAATTATGGGCATTGCAACAAAAATTGTGAATTCCATCCATTCACGTAGCTTGCAACGGCGGCTCTTTAAGTTAAGTCAGCTTAATACACTGATTTAGTTCTTCACAGGGACGTCAGAAAGGTTTCAAGAATTAAAGCCGGAAATAACAGCTTTTCTGGACAAAAGAGGTGATGATATTCAGATGTGGAAAAACGAAAAATGGCTGACTGATTTGGCATTTTTGACTGACATCACAATGCACTTAAACACCAATAATTTGGAGCTTCAAGTTAAAGGAAAAACTATTTTCGAGATGATTAGCGCAGTAAACGCATTTAAAAATAAATTGCAACTTATGAAAGATTAACTGAAAAGAAAGGAACTAAAACATTTTCCGTCTTTGAAAGCAAGGTTTCTTCAGTTGAATTATGATACGTATGAGGCTGAATTATCAAATATTTTGGGAAAATCTGAGATGCGTTTTTAAGATTGCAGTAAATTGGCAAATTTATGAGTTATCCTTCTTCATGTAGATAGCAAGTCAGTTCAATATGAACTCATGTTCTGTTGAAAATGAGTTGGTGCAGATTATATCAGATATATATATATATATATATATATATATATATATATATATATATATATATATATATATATATATATATCTGATATAATCAACAAAAAGGATGTAGAAAAAACACCTTGGCACTAAAGAGCAACTTGTAATTGATTCTGTTGCTTTGAATCAAGCTCAAACTAAGAAGAGAAATATTCATACAGCCTTCATTGAATATCAAAAGGCATTTGATAGTTCTCCCATTCATGGCTTCAAGAAATTTTGGAATTTTATAAAATTGATAAGACACTTCGTCTTTTTCTTGAATTTATAATGAAAAATTGGAGAACCAATCTTCATTTAAATATTTCAAAACAATCGTTGAAATCCGAAGTAATTCCAATCAAAAGAGGCATTTTTCAAGGTGATTCTTTAAGTGCTCTTTGGTTTTGTCTTTGCCTTAATCCATTATCTCATGAATTAAATGCTACTAGTTTCGACTTCAAAATAAAGAGTCTATCAACTGAATTCAAATTAAGTCACTTACTTTATTTAGATGATATTAAATTATTTGCCGGAACCAGATCTCATTTGAAAAGTCTACTTGAGATTACATTCAACTATTCCAATGATATTCATATGAAATTTGGGCTTCCAAAATGTGAAAATCTTTCTATTGAAAAAGGAAAGATCACCTCTGATTATATAAAGATTTCCAATATCGAAATCGAGCCAATGCATCAAGGAGATACATATAAATATCTTGGATTTTGTCAAGAGAAGACAATTAACCATAGCAGCACTAAAGAAAATATTAGAAGTTCATATTACAAAAGACTTAGAATTATCATCAAGAGTCATTCAACTAGTAAAAACCTTTTCAGAGCTATCAACTCCTATGCAGTTCCTATTCTTACATCTTCTTTTGGAATTATTAAATGGTCTAAAACTGATCTAAATGAATTACAATGTCAAACGAGGAAAATGCTCTGAAAATATCATAAGCACCACCCAAAGTCAGCTGTTCAGAGAGTTACACTACCTAGACATCTTGGAGGTCGTGGATTAACTGATTTGAATAATCTTCATAGTAAACAGATTTTTCATCTACGTTCCCATTTTCATGATAAACAGAGAACGTCTAAATTACATGATATTGTTGTTGCTTCAGATTATAATCTTACACCTCTGAACTTGATAATGCAAAGGGTAGATTTTGATATATTTGATGATAATTCTAAAAGAGAAAGTTGGATGCAGAAGGAATTACACGGAAAGCACCCTAAAGAATTAAAAAATGATTATATTGATGAAATCGCATCGAATAAATGGTTAGTATCTGGAGAATTGTTTGCTGAAACAGAAGGCTTGGCAATTGCGATCCAGGATAAGGTTGTTTTCACGAGGAATTATAGAAAACACACATCATCAAACAAAATATAGATGATTCTTGCCGTAGATGTTTCTGTTCTCCAGAAACAGTTTTTCATATATTATCATCTTGCTCAGTTCTTGCTTCAACAGATTGTTTAGAAAAACATAATGCCGTCGCTAATATTATTCATTTTAATCTAGGAATTAAACATGACCTAATTCCCAAAAGAAAAAATTTCACAAATATGAACCTGAGATTATTTGTGAAAATGTCAAATATAAACTTCATTTTGATAAAACAATTCTTTGCAACAGAGCTGTAAAACACAATAGACCAGATATCATTCTTAATGATAAACAGAATCAAATAACATATATAATTGAAATTGCTTTACCCGACACACATAATATACAAAATAAATACAATGAAAAAATTTCTAAATATATGATGCTTGGCGACGAGATTAAAAAATGTGGAAAATGAAGAAAATATTTATTCTACCGATTATTATTTCCACAACAGGCGGTATTCCTAGAAATCTTCACAAAAGTATTGAGATTTTGGGTCTGAAGAAAAATTTGTTTGAACAGTTACAAAAGATAACAGTCATCAAATCTTGTCATATTCTTTGTAGGTTTCTTTCCGAAAATAATAATGAGGTAGAGTCATAGGTTTTCTCTTTAGTTTATACTGCTCAGAATCTCATTTCATATTTTATTTATTTGTTTATATAAATGTAATATAATTAACTGACAATTTTGTCATATTTATATTCAGAACAGTATTCTATTCGATCGTTCACCACTTCACACAAAGGAAACTATTAATGAGTAACATTCAGTGTTACTTGACTAAGGTCCGTACACTGGATTTTTCCGGGGAGAAAACCTCTGACACTACTCGTTGGTACATTGATATGTCTGATGATGCTATAGTATGTATATATTCTGGTAGATTGATATATTCTCATGACATTTAACGTTATCCTAATATATAATTACTCCAGGATATGTTTTGATTATAATCATTGTCTGGCAATGGTACTAATTACCGGGTGGTGGATTTATTTTTTCATGAAATCAGTTTGATTGCATGAACAGATATATGGGCAACTCGTCGGGGTAAAACCCCCTATATATATATCTCAAAGCTACAGCATCCGGTATAAATTTCTGGTGTTTTATATCTGAAGATAAATATCCGAATCTAAGACAAATCGCCTTTCAACTGACGGCAATGTTTGGGTCAACTTACTTGTGCGAGTCTGCATTTTCTGAAATTAAGATAATCAAATCAAAATATCGCAATCGACTTACGATCATGTCATCATGCTTGCGATTAGCACTTAATGGTTACGTATCATCTTATTAAAAGTATGCTGAGGACATGCTGTGCCACGCTTCAACATCCAAAGTGTAACTTTTTTGTTTTGTAACCAATAGATTCGCAATTTAATATACCTATGAGTTCTTTCATTGATACTATTGAGAAGAACCTATCTGAACTTAACCCAAACCTTGACTAAAATAATGTATATTGTGCGGAAAGCTAATATTTATATATACTACGGTACACCCTACCTAGGTAGGTAGGTAGGTAGGGTGTATCGTGTATGCACGACAACCCTGCATCACACATACTTGCAGTCTCTCAGAGTCGATCGTAAGTAGTCTAAAAATATTGAGGTAGATCGCCAGCAGTTCAAGTTTGAGCACCCCTGGTGTATAGTGCATGTAATACAGTGAGACCGTTCCTGATGTTTGGGGGCTACCTGGTGCCCGAAGTTAGCTACAATCAATGCATCCGATTGCATCTCCCTGTTCGCTTCGCCACAGGATGTGTCGCATAAATTATAATTCTACGTATATAAACTTACAATGAAAAATCGGGTATATTAGATGCGGAGGAACTGGTGCTGGGAAGATGTATTTTCGATTCAATGCTTATAACTTGGAACGAAAAAAGAAGAACAACTCGTACACATTTAGCTTTATCACAAACTAGTATAATAACGACAACTATCAAATCCTGCTGGTAGAGAACAAGATGTTCTCTGAAATGCTCGGAGCTAAATAAATACTTTGTTGAATAAAGATTCGCAATGAAAAATTAATGGAATAAGATCCATTTTGTGTGGTTCGATAATGTTTGAAAAAAATTTACAGAGAAAAGAGATCCAGCTTTAATTTATTTAGTTTACAGTTCTGTACAATGAAACCAAATTATCTAATTATGAAAGTAAAATCGACCTTAGAAACTTTTTGTTTAATATTTACATGGAGTCAGTGATAGGGAACAGTGACATATACCTTTTTTCATTGAAATTTCTCGAAGTTGTTCTCTTGAGTAGGATTGTAGAATATACACTTTTAGCAAGAATATAGAAGTGGGAAATGCAAAGAGGATTCCAGCATTTCGTTGAATTTTTGAAACAAAATAACTTACATGCTAGAATACAAAGGCAATAGTCCTGAAGTCAGTGCATCAAGAATAGCGCTGAAAATAAGTTTGCAGCTTTAAATTTCTCAAAATACCAACCTTCGGTTGATATTGAGATACTGCATAATGTCTTCAGACCCAGGGTATCACTTTTGAAACATAGGAATATAAATCCATTTTAGATATACGATTTTAATTTATTCCGTGTTTTCTGTCCTTGTTCCGAGGCTGCATCTCCGGTGCTTTGAGCAATGAATTGTTTTACCCTAGGCAGGTTGCTAACCTTTCCTAGGAACCTTCCTCCTTGTTCCGGGCTTGGGACCGGCATTAGCACTTGCTGGACTACTGAGACCGTTAAAAACTTGGGACTAGGATACCGCATGGGAACCTACAAAATTAACATCTTATGCTATTCCGATGACACCGTACTCATTGCAGAATCAGAAGACGACCTACAAAGAATGTTATACGCCTTTAGCAAACGCGCAAAAAATTTCAATATGGAAATCTCAACAAGTAAGACAAAATGCATGACCATAGCTAAGGAACCTCTGCGCTGCAAGTTAACAATAGACAACGCCACTATAGACCAAGTCATGTCATTCGAATACTTAGGGTGCAAAATGACAAGCACAGGATACCTTGAAGATGAAGTGAGGAGACAAGTGAACAAAGCAGCTGCAGTATCGGGACATCTTAAACAAACAATTCGGAGAAATAAACACCTCAGTATACCATGCAAATCCAGAATCTACAAAACATGTGTGCGACCAATTATGACATACGGGGCAGAAACAAGAGCCGAAACGTCGGTAACAAAGAGGATACTAAGAACAACAGAAATGAAAACGCTAAGAACTATAACCGGTTACACATTGAATGACAGACAAAGAAATACCGACATAAGGGAAAAATGTGAAACAGACGATATTGTAAGATGGGTAAGAAAAAGAAGAAGAGAATGGAACCAGCATGTAAACAGAATGACCACAGATAGAATAGCCAAAATCGTATATAACAACATACCACACGGAAGAAGACCCGTTGGACGACGACCAAAACGATGGCGGGACAGTTGACAATCAACTTCACAAGAACTGCTGCAGGGAAACCGGAACTGAACAGGCGCTACGCCTTCTACACGGTGAAGAAGAAGAAGAAGAAAAAAAGTTAGGAGATGAGATCCTACTAAGTTTTCTAGATTTGAATTTGGGAGACTTTCGCTTGAATTCCATTATCAATAATGAAAACAAATAATTTGTTTTTAACAATTTCACTGAATAATTGTGATTCGTAACGCGTTTCACTACACCGTAGCTTCTTCAGACGAATGAGCGGAATATATAGATAAGTATGAGAATATATATACAAATGTTCCTAAGTAATGAAAAGCTTATAGGGTTGCTTCTTCTTAAGTGGTTATTGATGACAGGAATTTCCAATAAAATTAAGGAATAGATAGCTCCCTGAAGAGATTCAATAGAGGTGAAGGGCCGATTTGTTCATTGATGAGTCTACTAATGCTAAGTCGGCACCAGCTAATCTTAGTTTTCTTTTCAGAGCCAAGCGATACTTCAGGTCATCTCAGCTGTTGCTTCTATATAAGGCGTAGATTCGACCTGCTTTGGAATATTGTTCACATGTATGGGGGTCTGCGTCCAAATAGTTGCGGATGTTGGATAGTGTGTAAAAACGGGCTGTGCGCCTCATCGACCACCCGGAGATCACCCGCGTTCTCCAACCGCTGGCTCTCAGAAAAGTTGCTGACCTTTCTTTGTTTTACAGATACTTCCACGAAAGATGCTCCAAAGAGGTGAAAGACCTTGTTCCGGGAAAGCTCATGTTTTGCCGCAACACTATGTTGGCAAGGAGTTTTCATCATATGGCGGTACATTTAACAACCTCTCGATCCTCTCTCTATAAGAATTCCTTCGTTTACAGGGCCGGTAAGCTGAAGAACTCGCTTCCGTCCAACATCCTACAATTTGGCCCTCTTAAAGACACCTCAATTCTTCCCAGGCGCCCACTCATGTGGTGTAACAGGTTCGTCTACTCATGGGGCGCGCTTAAAAAAAAAGTATCTAATTATAATTACCTATAAGTATTTATGATGACATATAATGAACTTGTGCTGGTTTTTGAATTAAATGAATGTAAATAAAAGGAATACATGACAAGCAAAAGCTAATAACTGAACATCGAAATTTTCAATTTGTTTCATGATTTCTGAGAAGTGAAAACCAAACAAAAATTAATCAACAAGGTGATCCGCTTACGAAGTGTATCTCATTATTCTTCATATATTTAAATGAAATTACTGGAGTATCATATATTTTATCTTGTTGAAAGTATAATCTTTTTAATATACTCCATTAGGAATATTTGGTACCATCTATGAATAATAGTTCTAACTGATTCATCACGTTATAAAGGAATCTATTTTATAGAGTTAGTGAGTTTATAGAACACCGGTAGATGTCGCATTTGTAACGATTTCTGCAAGCTTTTGTCGAAGCTTTCGTATAGTAATCTACTTCTATTCATAGAAATCTTATTAATATATTGGGCTGTTACTCTAACTTATTAAAGGCGAAAATAGGTAGCACATAGATCAATTCTAGAGCTCATCTTATGGATGAAATGAAAGGTATATACACCTCCGATAAATCTAGGAAACATTTACAAATTCCGAGTGAAATATTTCAATTTAATGAAAACTTTGTTTCTCACTGAGAAGTAATTGAAGGAAAACATAGTTTGTTTGATGTTTTCATATCAATTATGAAGAAAAAATTAAAATTCATGTAAGGCGAAACGTAGAAGGGCAAATTTGTGAAAAATATCAAAAAAACAAAAGAACATTGGTATCGTTTTCTACATTCGTAGTCTGGAAGAACAGTATTTTCTTGTTCGATAAGTGAATTCGCAGTCATTGTTGATATAATATATCAATATAATATTGGCACAATCACATACAACCAAATTTATATGAAATCACTCGGTATTTCACATTATTGATTGTTTTTAACCATGGATCTTCGACTACTTGCGAAGAATGAAGTTTTCTGTTGTGAAAAAACTGGATAGTATGTTAAAAAATGTTGAATTATCACCACATGTTCGGGATATTGTACTCAGTCGTCATTGAGATTCGTACCTGTTAATTTCAAAATTTAAAAAAAACCTATAATCATGACACAGAGCGGCCACAATGGGGGTACCACAGGGGGTGATTTCAAAAACCTACGCTCGGTACGTGGAGCTACAATCTCTGCAAAATAAGCCTAGAAGTCATAGGAAGTTCACTTCTGAAGAACTCTAGTGCGTCGAACCCCATACACCAAAAACAATATCTGGAAGCAACAGGGATCAGTGTATCAGTCGAAACGATACGTCTGAAACTTCGTTCTAGGGGTTTATACAGCAGAAGGCCCTTAAGAGTTCCAGAGCTAACCAGACAACAAAAAATCAACAGACTTAATTGGTGCATCAAAATTGGTATACTGAGAATTGGCGAAATGTTCTTTTTTCGAATGAGACCAGAATTGGTGTTCGATCCGATGACCGCCGGATTCGGGTTTTGAAGGGTCGTGGAAGACAAGCTAGACTTCGAGCAGCAAGAGAAATTCCGAAATACCAAGGGGGCAGTGTGATGTTTTGAGGTGGCATAATTCTGGGAGGCAAAACTAGAAATTACGTGGATTAAGTGCTGGAGTCCATAATGAGATTCTGGCGAGGTGCCCACAATGAGAATTTCACTTTTATGCTAGATAATGCTCCTCCGCATACTAGCAACCCCGTGCGACATTATCTTGAAACAGAGGGAACCGCTATTTTGGACTGGCCAGCTTGCTCTCTAGACCTTAATCCTATTGAACATTTATGGGATAATCTCAAAAGGAAAATAAGTTGGCGCCAGGATAATCGAAGAACTCCACAACAGCTCATCCAAGCCGCCACAGAAGAGTGGCAGAATATCACCCCAGAGGAGGAGGTCGAAAACCTAATTCAAAGCATGCCTAGACAGATTCAGGCTTGTATCTGAGCAAGAGGAGGTAAAACAAGCTACTGAGATCGAGAAAAAACACCTATCCGTGAGAAAAAAATTTCAATTTTTTACCACAGGCTGAGTCTCTTATTTTCGTTCATTTGTTTCTTTCTTAAAATAAACCTTACTTTATTTTTTTTTGAATTGAAATATTTCAAAAAGGATTAATTCTAACAATCCTTTTAAATTTCCGAAATCCCAGAGGTAATATTGAAAATATCCGGTGATTTCATATAAATTTGGTTGTGTCCATCATCGATTTGAGAATTTCCTGTCAAGTTGTTCTGTATGAAGGTTTCATAATTCCTGAAGACTACTTCATTATTATTATTATTTAGGGGTTGCTAGGGGTAGTCCATAATTTTTGCACCCTGTAAAGGGTGTCCCATCTTAGATGTTTCAGTATGATAGTTCGAATTGAAGAAAATGACCCCGCATCTAAGGATATCATCTTCTTTTGTTTCAGAGTTATTCACGATTTCCTGTCTTATGCTAATATCCAGGTTTCTATCAAGTTGGTTGAAAACTATTAAGACATTCTATGGGTAGAAACTGAGTAGAACACAGGGACTTATTCGATTTATTTTTTGTTGAATGGAATGCTAATTATAATAAAAACTTGTGGTTTTTTCAAGTGTAAACCATAAGTTAATTTGGATTAAATACAATTCGTATTTTTCCTTCTCAAATACATACAGGGTGTTACATAATAGTATGTCACAACTTTAGGGGATGAATCTACGTGCAATTTTAAGGAAGAAAATCATATAAACATAGGTCCGCAAAAGCTTCCTTACGGAGCTACAGGGTGTTGAAATTTCCGGAAAAATTGTTTTTCTTTTAAACTCCTGCAGTTTTTGAGATATTCAGCCGAAATTTGGAATGCAAGCTATTTTTAACATCCTCCATCATTACACGTCCTAAATTTTAACTAGAATCTATTAGGTGTTTTCTTTTTCGGCGCAATGTCTTCTTTTGCCCTCTCAAACCATTTTGTAGTACGCCACAGCGTACAATCAATTTTCGTCATCTTCCTTAAATTTAGAAACTTTTTTGACAACTGTAATTTTTTCGTATCTCCAACCGTTCTCGAGCAAAAAATTATTATAGGGTTGTATGGATTCGCTGAAATGAAAGCACTTCTAATTACAAATATGACTAGTAAGCTTTGATTTTTTTCATTTATTTATTCATTTTGACAGTTGCTAAAGTTGAACCAGTGTCTGCTCGCATTGTTTATTAAATTACCTATTAGTTTTAAGACTTTTTTGAAGTTATTGCTGTAAGAAAAAATGGCTAATTTTACTAACGCCGAATTGGTTGATATCCATTACATGTACGGTCTGGCAGACGGAAACACAACAGAAGCTAGGCGATTATATCAGGTGCGCTGTCCGAATCGAGTTACACTAGACAGACGCACATTTTCAAATTTCCACAGAAGGTTGAGGGAAACTGGAACTTTTACTGCAAATGATCATTCAAAAGGTGCAACTCATACTATGAGAACTCCAGATATTGAGGAAGCAATTTTGAATTGTATTGATTTGAATCCTCATGTGAGTACAAGAAAAATTGGAAATCAGTTGAATATTCCACATGTTCTAGTTTGGAGGAATCTCCACGACTTTTTATTGTACCCGTATCATATTCAACGCGTCCAAACTCTTCTTCCTTGAGATTTTCCTTCAAGACTGAATTTCTGCCGATGGTTCTTAGAAAAAATAAGAGAAAATGCTCATTTCGTTAGTGAAATAATGTTCACAGATGAAGCTAACTTTTCGAGAACTGTTAGCACAAATTTTCACAATAATCATTGTTTGGCTCAGGAAAACCCCTGAAGAATTTTATCGTCAAGAACAATTTTCACTAAATGTCTGTGTCGCAAAAATTGGAAATTATTTGATAGGGCGATCTTTTTTGCCTAACAGACTAAACAGTCCCGCTTATCGGCAATTTCTTGAGGAGGAGTTACCTTTATTGCTCGAGGATGTGCCACTTTTAGTGAGAAACATAATGTGGTTCATGCATGACGGGACACCAGCACATTTTAGTGGAGAAGCTAGGAAATTCTTAAATAATACATTCAACAACCGATGGATAGGTCGGGGTGGGGCAGTATCATGGCCTCCTAGGTCCCCAGACTCAGATAGTTTAGACTTTCTCTTATGGAGATATCTCAAAAGTTCAGTTTATGCTACTCCAGTGAACACTGTAAAAGAATTGATAAATCGAATAATAACCTCTTGTGACACGATAAGAAATACCCCAGGAATATTTCAAAGAGTGCGTGATAACTTGCGAAGAAGGACAGAGGCCTGTATTCTAGCAGGTGGAGGACACTTTATTTAGATTTTAATTGTTCTTGTTTTTTAAGTTTGATATTGAATAAGTGTAAGTTGATTCTCAAAAGACGAGCTATAAAATAAAAGCAAATTATGGGCATACCTATCGAGTATTTCTATTATCTTTTGTTTATTAAGCGAGTAACATACAGTTCGAATAATTCAAATTCAATAAATGTTCACTCGAAAACTGTTAGAGATACGAAAAAATTACAAGGTTCAAAAAAGTTTCTAAATTGAACGAATATGACTAAAATTGATTGTACGCTGATTAGTGGCGTACTGAAAGAAAGTTTGAAAGGGCGAAAGGAGACATGGCTTCGGAAAAGAGAACACCTTGTAGATTCTAGTTAAAATTTAGGATGTGTAATGATGGAGGCTGTAAAAAATAGCTTGAATTCCAAATTAAGGGTGAATATCTCAAAAACTGCAGGAGTTTTGAAGAAAAAACAATTTTTCCGGAAATTTCAACACCCTGTAGCTCCGTAACGAAGCTCGACGTAGATTTACCCCCTCGAGTTGTGACATACTATTGTGTAATACCCTGTATAATATACTTGAAAAATGTGTATTTTTCCAGTAATGAAAATTCTTTGAACATTATGTGTTTATATCAAGTATGTTGGTGGGAATTCACACAAAACATTCTAAATACTTTAATTTCTATGCTCACAACGATGAAGCTTATACCAAATAACAAATGAGTGTTTTTATAACTCATGTTTGAAACATTAAATGATTCTATTATAATGCTTTTATAACTTTTACTGGACTTTCTGTTTCGAAATTTGTTAATGTGTAATTCTGTCATCAAAAAGAAGTTGTGTTGAAGTGACGATAAATTCAGCTTCCTGTATTATATATATATATATATATATATATATATATATATATATATATATATATATATATATATATATATATATATATATATATATATATATATAAACGGCTGACAAAAAGGAAGTTATTAAGGATGTTTCGGTCCTTAACAAATTTTCAACTGGAAGTGACCACAGAATGGTGAGGGCTAAATGTATGATCAATTTAAAACGTGAAAGGAACAAACTCGTAATGACAGGTGGGGTTAAAAATAACAAATGGGCACAGGTATCTGATGAAGCGGCATTTCGTGAAACTTTGAGTGAGAAGCTTTTGTGCAATGAAAACACGAATATCGATCAGCACAACGACAACATTAGAACATCAATAAAACAAGCTATGGACAAACATTGTAGCACTTTGAACAGGAAACAGGAAAGAATCAGTGAGACAACGAAACGCATGATGAAGACCAGAAGAGAACTATTAAGCAAGGACACAGCAGACAAGAAAGAACTGAAAATACTTAACCGCGAGATATCTCGCCAACTTAGGATGGACTCTCGACAGCATACTAAAAGCTTGGAAGTTCAAACTATAGAACAAAATAAAAGCATGAAGGTACTACGACGGACGACTTCATTGGGAAAACGTAACATTCACAAACTAATGGATCCATATGGTTCAATTATAACAAATAGAGCCGAAATAGTGAAGGTTGTCGAGGACTTTTACTCCAATTTGTATCGAAGCCAGAATCGGGAGAACGAGGAAGACAATCGCATACCTCATGTTATGAATCAGGGTTCAGAGGACCTCCCAGAAATAACAGCTGATGAGGTCCGAAAGGCACTATCAGATATGAAAAACAACAGAGCTCCAGGGGAAGATGGAGTACCTAGTTGCGGAGGCTTTGAAGATAGGCGGTGAAAATCTGATTCGTGAAATAACGAAACTTTTCAATAAATGTTCAGCTGAAGCAAAAGTACCAGAGTCTTGGCATAATGCTATAATAATAATTATGTACAAGAAAGGAGACCCCACAAATCTCTCGAACTATAGACCTATAAGCCTTCTATCGCACTTATACAAACTCTTCACCAAAATAATAACAAAGCGCCTCACAAACAAACTGGACCAACCTCGAGGGCAGGCCGGATTTCGGGCAATATTTGGTGTTAATGATCATCTCCAAACTCTCAAGACTTTGATTGAAAAGAGCATAGAATACAACTTGCCTCTGGTTCTAATATTCGTGGATTACGAGAAAGCCTGCGATACCGTGATACAGGCGATTATGCTTAAAGCGTTGACAGACTGTAGAATAGATCATAGATACACTGCCATCATTAAATATATATATGAGCATGCCACTTCACAAGTGTGCCTTCACAATTCTACAGAAAAATTCAGGATCGGACGTGGAGTAAGACAGGATGATACTATTTCCCCGAAGTTGTTCACAAACCTATTGCAATATATGTTCAAGCAATTGGAATGGGATCAGAGGGGAGTAAATGTGGATGGTGAGCGATTAAGTCATCTTCGTTTCGCCGACGACATCGTCATTATAGCAAACAGATTAGATGAGGCAAATGAGATGCTCTTGCAGTTGTCTAAGGAATCCAATAAAATCGGATTAAAGATAAATATGTCGAAAACTAAGATGATGACCAACTAATACCAAGCCAACCAGTTTCCATCGATGGTGAAATTGTTGAACAAGTAACGTCATACAAATATCTGGGGCATGAGATAACTATAGGCAGGGACAACCAAACAACAGAAATAGGAAGGCGAATAAGGCTGACATGGGCTGCATTTGGAAAACTGAGAGATCTGTTCAAATCAGAGATACCGATTTGTTTGAAACGTAAAGTATACAATCAATGCGTTTTACCAGTTTTGACGTACGGTGCAGAAACCCTGACCCTAACAAAGAAATCAGCTAATGAAATAACACTACGGGACAGAATTCCCAACCATATCATACGCCAACGAACTAGAGTCCAGGATGCTCTCGAGAGAGTTGCTAATTTAAAGTGGAACTGGGCCGGTCATTTAGCAAGAACCACGGACGGTAGATGGACAAAGCGTCTTTTGGAGTGGCGTCCCAGAGATGAAGCCCACAGAAGTAGAGGACGTCCACCAGCTCGTTGGAAAGACGATATCAAGCGAGTGTGTACGAACTGGATAAATCCGGTCCAAAATCGCGAGGAATAGAGATCGTTGAGGAAGACCTATGTTCAGCAGTGGACTAGGATGGTTGACAGATGATGATGATAAACAGCTCTGCGGGCCAAGTAGGCCCATGGCTTCATTACACGTTCTTCTCCATTTCATTTTATTCATAACTGCTCCCTTCCAGTCCTTCACTCCTAGCTCTTCAATATCGTTCTCCACCATCTTGATCCATTCTGTGCGTGGTCTTCCCCTGCCTCTTCTTCCCGTTATTCCCTTGTCAAAACTTGTCTTGTTGTTCTATCGTCTCCCAGTCGGAAAACATGGCCAAGCCATCTCATTCTTTGTGCTCTAGTCACATTTGTTATTGAGGGTTATCCATACAATTCTTGAAGCTCGGCGTTCGTTCTCCTTTCCCAACGATTTTCTACCTTTTTTCCACCATATATTCTTCTGAGTATTCTTCTCTCGAAAACTTCTAATGTATATTTTTCCCTCTGATTCAACTTCCACAGTTCGCAACCGTATGTTACCACAGGCCTGATGAACTTCTGATAAATTTTCTTCTTCGCGTTTTTCGACATATTTTTGGACCTGATCACTCTGTATAATCCTCCTAAGCATTTTGTACCTTTAGCTATCCTTTCCTGTATTTCTACTTTCTCCTCCCCTGTTCTCGTCAATGTTACACCTAAATAGTTGAACTGTTCTACCTTTTCAAAGCAGTATGTCATATCTTCACTAATTATTTGCAGATTTGAGTGCCTTTCATTACATAGTAAAAAACACTACATCATCAAGAAAGATTGAAATTCTGATAATAATCAAAGTTTTCTTTTAATCTCTCATTCAATCTTTTCTCGAATAGAAACACGGATCTCCTAGAATATATAAGGAAAATTCCATATTTACGAGGACTACTTTTCAAAGACAATACGAATGAAATATGACATTGATCCAAAGAAATCTGATATCCGTTTCCGAGCTGCTATCACAAACGAGTTACGGGATGTGAGGCAAAATGTAATCCATGTGTCAGCCAGAACGATGGATGACCACAACACCTGCTTCCTTCGGCCATTTTCTCACACGTTCTCGTCCCCTGAAAATCTCTCAGAGCTTGCTATTAATTTTGCGAAAAAAGTAAGATTCGGGAAACAATCCCTGGCTTCATTTTCTTTCAGTTACTTGGTGGTATTAGTAGGACAGTATTATTGAATTGATGTCTTCAATTGTGAATGGATGAATCACTCATAGCAGAAAAAAGTGTTGAAAATATCGATATGGCGTCCAAAAATTTCATCAACTTAATATTTTTCTAGAAATTCAGAAATTCACTTTAAACAACCTCGTAATAAAAAACTTTCAAAATGGTATAACTAAAATAACTAGGGTTCCAAATGAAAGAAAAAATAAAATTTATTATAGTATCGAAACAACTAATATCCTGAACGCATTATATACTATACGCCTAATATACTTAACCCCAAATATACTAAGTGCCCTATTATATTCACTGATCTTCATACTCAACAGTTCTATGTTGTTAGCTAAATAGAACTCTCTTATATATTGCCTTACACATCCTTAGGGTAACGCAACTTCCAGTATTGTTTTATGGATACTGACTCATCAACCATCAAAATTTCCACACTATTCACTACTATCCCAATTCAAAGAAATACATTCAAATTTTTTTTTCAATGAAATAAAACTAAAGTATTTAGATTTTCACTATATTAACAAAACTATGACCGGTTTCACCACACTGTGGCTTCATCAGATAGATACAAACTAATGAACAGAGTTATTCCTTATATATTAGTCTTATTTCCTACTTAATATAAAAATAGGTACAAGAGGTATGTTGGAAAACCCATCGGAGTTGCTTACTTTATGAATTGAAAAGATTGAGTGAAGGAGAAGGATTTAGATCTAATTGACTATTAAGTTTTCTTCGAGTAAGTGATTAGAATAATGGAAATCTGATTTATGATAATTAAAACTACGTTTGTGCTCGGATAATCTAACTTTGAAATTTCTGAAAGTTCTACCAATATAAATTTTATTACAATCCCCGCAAGACAGTTTATGAACACCGGATTTATTACTTTTATCAATTTTAGATTTGCAGTTTTGATATGATTTTCACTATATTAACAAAACTATGACCGGTTTCACCACACTGTGGCTTCATCAGATAGATACAAACTAATGAACAGAGTTATTCCTTATATATTAGTCTTATTTCCTACTTAATATAAAAATAGGTACAAGAGGTATGTTGGAAAACCCATCGGAGTTGCTTACTTTATGAATTGAAAAGATTGAGTGAAGGAGAAGGATTTAGATCTAATTGACTATTAAGTTTTCTTCGAGTAAGTGATTAGAATAATGGAAATCTGATTTATGATAATTAAAACTACGTTTGTGCTCGGATAATCTAACTTTGAAATTTCTGAAAGTTCTACCAATATAAATTTTATTACAATCCCCGCAAGACAGTTTATGAACACCGGATTTATTACTTTTATCAATTTTAGATTTGCAGTTTTTGATATGTCGGCCTAAAAATTATCAGTTCGGAATGCTATATTGAAATTATAATGCGAGAGAAATGATTTTAATTTTAGACTAGGATTACCAATATAAGTTAAGCTGTTGTATTTTGTGTTAGAACTGTTTATACTTGGAAATACTTCCTGGATTGCTTTTTGAAATCTTTTGCGTGAAATCATGTTCTCAACCATTGTTGGACTGTTGCCTTTATTGACTGCTACTTGTTTAATTATATTTAGCTCTTTTATAAAATTATTTTGTGACATTGGGATATTAATGAGTCTATGTATCATACTATTGTAAGCTGCTAATTTATGTGGATAAGGATGTGTAGATGAGCTGTGAATATTAATATCTGTATGCGATGGCTTATGAAAAATAGAAAAATCATGTCTGCCGTTAATTTTAGTGATAGTTAAATCCTGAAAGTTAATGGAGTTTTCTTTTCTATCTCTAACGTGAATTGAATATTATCGTGAATTTCGTTAATGAATGTTCTGAATGACTCGAATTGTCTGTTTGTGCCAGTGAAACACCAAATGATATCGTCGAAATATCTAAACCTATAAATAAAGTGTTTGAATAACGGATGTTCTTAGATAGTTTTTCAATATTATCCATGAAAATTTCAGAGAGCAGACAGCTTAGAACCCATGATTAAACCTTTTTACTATTATATTATACTCCATTGAAGTTAAAATAATTTTGTTCTAAACAAATTTCTAAAGAGTGTAAGATTTCTGATTGAATTATCGGATTGACTTTATTAATTTGAAGGGCGTTCTTGATGTGTTTCACTGTATCACTAGGTGGAACACTAGGAAGAGATTTACTGTCATGGGATGTAGTAAAGCCGATAATTTAATCAGAAATCTCACACCTTTTAGAAATTTCTTTAGAACAAAATTATTTTAATTTCAATGGAGTATTATATAATAGTAAAAAGGTTTTATCATGGGTAATCATCCAAGCCCTCTGTTTCTGAAATTTTCATGGATAATATTGAAAAACTATCCAAGAACATCCGTTATTCAAACACTTTATTTATTGGTTTAGATATGTCGACGATATCATTTGTTGTTTCACTGGCACAAACAGACAATTAGAGTTATTCAAAACATTCATTAACAAAATTCACGATAATATTCAATTCCGTTAGAGATAGAAACAGAAAACTCCATTAACTTTATGGATTTAACTATTACTAAAATTAACGCCAGACATGATTTTTCTATTTTTCATAAGCCATCGCATACAGATATTACTATTCACAGCTCATCTACACATCCTTATCCACATAAATTAGCATCTTACAATAGTATGGTACATAGACTCATTAATATCCCAATGTCACAAAATAATTTCATTAAAGAGCTAAATATAATTTAACAAATAGCAGTCAATAACGGTTTTAGTCCAACTATGATTGAGAAGATGATTTCACGCAAAAAATTCAAAAAGCAATACAGGAAGTATTTCCAAGTATAAAAAGTTCTAACACAAAATACAACAGCTTAACATATATTGGTAATCCTAGTCTAAAATTAAAATCATTCCTCTCGCATTATAATTTCAATGTAGCATTCCGAACTGATAATTCTGTAAGTCGACATATCAAAATTGCAAATCTAAAATTGATAAAAGTAATAAATCCGGTGTTTATAAACTGTCTTGCGGGGATTGTAATAAAATTTATATTGGTAGAACTTTCAGAAATTTCAAAGTTAAATTATCCGAGCACAAACGTAGTTTTAATTATCACAAATCAGATTCCCATTATTCTAATCACTTACTCGAAGAAAACCATAACTTTAATGATAATTTCAAAATTTTACACAATGAAAATAACAGACAAAAACTCAATCTATTGAAAATTTTAGAGATCAACAAAGAAAAGAATTCAGGTAGGTTACTTAATAGTCAATTAGATCTAAATCCTTCTCCTTTACTCAATCTTTTCAGTAAGCAACTCCGATGGGTTTTCCAACATACCTCTTGTAATATTAAGTAGGAAATAAGACTAATATATAAGGAATAACTCTGTCCATTAGTTTGTATCTATCTGATGAAGCCACAGTGTGGTGAAACCGGTCATAGTTTTGTTAATATAGTGAAAATCTAAATAGTTTAGTTTTATTTCATTGAAAATATGTATATCGATTTTCATGAAGTAACGACCTCCTCAATCAAATTACAAGATACATTCAATTTGAAAATCTCAACTTTCTCCAATTGAGCAACCATAAGATGAAATTAAAAACATTCCAACATTGATTCAAAAAAACAAATTGTTTAATCACCCTTTAGGCATAGCAATTCAATCATCAACAACTCAAATATTAATTCACAACATCCCAAAATTTTAGTTTATCGGTTGTTGAACAGATAGAATTAAGCAAAGAACAGGTGTATAATGCTTATGAATCGTCCATATTTTGGAGAAGTTTACCAGACACAACTTGGGTTCATCAAGGGGAAAAATCAGCACCAGGTCGAAAAGTGTCAAAAGACTGCTTAAAGTTCATGCCGTGCTGCAACGCGGCTGGAACTCACCAATCATCTTTACTAGTCTTGGGAAAATCGGAAAATCCACGAGCCTTCAAAAACGAAAGTTCACTACCAGTTGTCTACAAAGCATCTACCAAAGGGTGGATGACCAGACAATTATTTAATGAATGGTTTAAAACATCTTTTATCACCGAGGTGAAAAATTTTTAACTGAGATTAACAAGCCCCCTAAAGCTCTGTTGTTGGTAGACAATGCACCATCTCACCCACCTGAGGAAGAGGTTAATACTGATCCAAACTTCAGAGTTATGTTTTCTACCACCCAGCTGTACTGCCGTTCTCCATCTTATGGATCAGAATTTAATTCAAAATATGAAAGTGTCGTTAATAAAATGCCTTCTTAATCATATAATTTTGCATGAAGGTGAAGAGATAACTTCCATTTTGAAGCAGTATAATTTAAAAGATGCCGTGGACAATCTTGCCTAAACTTGACAAGCCAATACTTCAAAAAATATTAGAAAAAGTTGGACAGCATTGTGGCATGACACGACATAAGTAGAAGAATCAGATGATGAAAATATTCCACTCTCAGAGCTTCAGAAGAAACTTCGTCCAATCAGTGAAAAATATTGCCGAATCGTTAAGGGTCATGGATCCAGAAAATGACTTAACCATTGAGAACATTACCAACTGGACTATGGAAGACAAAGAGTTTGTTATCGATTTGACTTAGGAAGAGCTGCTTTAGGAAGGAATATTGAAATCGTAGAGGATGGTTCAAATAGTATGGTAAAAGTGAAGCATGCAGAGACTGTCAATGAGTTCTCCCTGATTATCAGTTGGGCTGAACAGAATAATCTTCCAATAGAAGATGTATTGCTCCTGATAAGGCTCAAGGAAAAATCAGTTCAGATGGCAGCATCGAGAAAGGTTCAGAGTAAAATCGATGGATATTTTCAACGTCATAAGGAATAGCATGTTGTTTATGTACACTAGCTTATATTTGAATTCTATATTTTCTATGAGGAAAGAATATAATGAATTCTATAATTTGATTCTGTTTTATAATAGAAACTATTTTTTGTTCAACTTTTCGATATCGGCTTTAACAGATTTTGGGTTGTTTCTATTTTGAAAATGAAACAAATTCAAGTCACTTCAGAAATTCGGGCATTTCGATAGTCTGGGCATGCGTCGGAACGATATCTGCCCGGACTAGTGAAGTTCTACTGTACTTCAGAAAGATCGATATATGCAATATTCAACTTTCTAATTTTCACTTAACATTTGTGATTCGAATTAGATCAGATAAGAATCGAATAAGATTCATGAATTATAATAAAAATATGTGCTAAAAACAGCAAGATGGAAGAATTATTTCTCAAATATATTAATGAAATTGAAAATGAAACTTCTTCTCAAATAAAAATTTCTTGAAAGTATCCAAAAGACAAAAGCAAGAAATTAGTAATCAAATAAATGAACACTACTGAATACATAGGAATTTCACCATATGTGATTGCCCTATACATAACTACTTTGCATAAATTCAAATTGACCAAAATTCACATAATTTGCTTACCAGAAAGAACAAACATCTTCTGAATTGAAGTGTTCTTGTGAAAGGCAGAAATGAGATTGAAACATCCGTAAATTTGTGAATTACATTATGAACCCTCATATACAATACAATGATGTTATTTATATATCAGTTTCTGTAAAACTGTTTTTGTAACTGTTAATTTTCTAGATCCCAAACTGCCGAGTTGGCAGTTGGTTTCGAGAATGTCAGCTTCATGTAAACTGGCTCTCATAATTGAAAATTCTATTCCTCAAGTTTACTTCTCTTCAATTCATTTTGTTGTGAAGCTTTCTATACTGTGAAATGAAAATGAAAGGAATAAATTGCATTAAAACAACTTCATCTTTCCATATTACGTGATGAACGTACTCCTCGTTGAGCAGATATCAATTTTTAATCAGCTAAGGTCGAAATGGATGGGTTTCAATCAACGAAGATGAAGTAAAATGTATTTTATACTTTCCATACTTCATTTTTACATACACAACCAGTCTCCACAGTCAAGTGGTCAACTACAGGAAACGAACTTACTTATATAGATACTAGTCTAATTACAAATTGAGTAGTGGAAAGGTATTAATGTCTAGCTGGCTATTAAGAGTGGGTTTTCACAAAGTTTATTGATTTCCGAACATGCCAAGAGATTCATTTTTTTCCTTTGTCGCAGTTATGAGGAATTTTGATATTATCTAAGGTTAATGAATATTTTGTGGTTTTAAATGTTATCAGAGGATAAATGTTCTTTAAATCTGGTTTCGAAATTCCTAACTGTCAAATCTTGTTATTTTCTTCGTAGGTATATATGTCAAATATGTTCCGCGATAAACTTCGCGTGGAGTCTAAGTATGTAAATCTGAGACAAGACGAATTATTCAAAAATCCGTAGATCAATGAATAATCCCTCCTGACAAGAGCTAGTTTCCAAATCTGACCGCCATGCACGCAGCCCCCAAGCGCCACAATAGTGCAACCAAGCACTGTTCGCATTTTTCTCGAAGTCCGGTAGCGGGTTCGCCGTGTCGGTCCATAGAGGGCGACTCTCGTACGTATGTACGAGGTGCGTCCTTTCTGGAATTGATAGGGTACCCCGATGTTGCTTGGTAGGATGCTGAGAAGCGATATGCGGCACTGATGAGCTCCTAATAAGGGCGAAACTGCAGTCTGCCGCTTCGTTTCTCGGCATCCTGCTTGGTTGCACTATTGTGGCGTTTGGGGGCTGCGTGCATGGCGGGCAGATTTGGAAACTAGCTCTTGTCAGGAGGGATTATTCATTGATCTACGGATTTTTGAATAATTCGTCTTGTCTCAGATTTACATATATAATAATAATAATAACATAGTTTATTCAAGAAGGTAAGTAGGTACATGGCTTTACATTCTTAGATATGTTTATTATTACATTTGATAGGTTTCCCGAATAAACGATAGGAAATCGCAGAGATGGATATAATCCTTCTGTACGCGATCACAATCTGTTGAACTTTTAGTACAGTTTGTTCTTATTATCACATACTTTTTATGTCCTGGTTAATATGTCGCAATTGGGTTAATTTGTCACTATTTGGGTTATTTTGTCTCATCAGGGTAAAATTGTCTCTTTCAGGGTTAGTTGTCCAGGCATTAGACTGTCATTTTTGGGTTTTAAATTGTCACTTTTAGGTTTCACTTGAATCGCAATTTCATTGTTTTTTAGTAAAACTGGTTTATGATTTTATTAATTTTTCCTCGTCCGCAATCCCTAATCCAGAAGTTTGTCTTTTGAACTGATTTAAGTTTTTTGATTTTTTGGCTCCTGTCGGTAATAGGTCGTATATCCTTGGTGCTAGATAGGTGTACACTCTCTTCCCGATTGTTTTACTAGCCTTCGGTCTGATGTGCTCTTTATTCCTGGTGGAGTAGGGATGGTCTGCTACAGTTAAGTTTATTTTTCCTCTGTAAACTGAAATAACAATTTGCATTGCAAATAACTGTCGAACATCCAAAATATTAGCCTCAGCAAACAGTTCATTACTTGAGTAGGTGAGTGGTTTGCCGTAAATTATCTTAAGTATATATTTCTGCATCCTTTCAATTTTTTTGATGTAACAGTCATACGCGCCACCCCATCCTATGATTCCATATGCAAGCTGTGATTGCACCAGCGAAAAATATAGCTTCTTCAAGTCTGTGATACTTAGGTAGTTTTTCAAATATTTAAATTTATAAGTGAGTCCCCGTAATTTTTTACCAACCAGTCGACTTGTTCATCCCATTTTAAGTTACGATCCAATACAATCCCCAGATATTTTATATTTTTAGTTTCAGGTATCTTGATATCTTCGACATGAAGGTCACCCATATTAGGCAGTCCAGTGCCGTAGGAGGAGAAGGGTAAGTATTTTGTTTTACTTATATTTAAGGTTAATTGATTGAATTGAAACCATTTTTTATTCTACAGAAATCATTTTCAACTGTATCTTTTAAACTTTGCCAAGAGTTGCCCTCATACGTTATTACGGTATCATCGGCGAAGCTGATAATTTTCCCTTTACTTTTGAGTTTGAGAAGACTATTCATATAAATAATAAAAAGTATAGGCCCCAACACGGTTCCTTGTGGTACTCCGAATTTTATTTCTCTCATAGAGCTTCTTTCGTTTTCAATCTCGACACACTGTTTCCTATTGTTAAGGTAGCTTTCAAGTAAATTATATGCTCTTCCTCGGAAACCACAAACATGCAGCTTTCTCAGAAGTTTCTTATGTGATACAGTATCGAAAGCTTTCGCTAAATCCACGAAGATACATAGGGCAGGCTTTTTTTCATCCAACCATTTATAAATATCTTGAGTTAGCTCTCCAATTGCATCCTCGGTAGATTTTCCTGTCTGAATCCATACTGATTGAAAGAAATAACATTATGTTCGTCAAGAAATTCTGTAATTCGTTTCTTCAAAATTTTTTCAACTATTTTTCCTACGTTTGACATCAAAGAGATCGGTCTATAGTTCTCCATCAAGGTTTTATCTCCAGATTTGTATAAGGGCTTAATTATACCAATTTTTAAAAGATCTGGGAATGTGCCAGTTTCAAAACATAAATTAACCAAGTGGGAAATGGGGTGAGCTATTTCGTTGCTTACTCTTTTAAGAACTTCAGATTTTATGCCATCTTGTCCTGCAGCTCTACGATCCTTGAGTTCACTTGTAATCTTTTTACTTCTTCTGGATCTGTAGGATACAGAAATATTGTCTTGTTCACAAAATCCTCCCTCTCCTCAAATGATTCCGGATCTTTTATTTTCTTTGAATACTTTTCTCCTAATTCACTATAATATTCAACGAATTCTTCTGCAATTTCACTGATTTCATCAGTCAGCTCTCCATCTGCTCTTATCATGGACTCTATTTTTGTTTCAGGTCTGGATTGATTGCATATATTGTTGACGTACTTCCACAGAGCATTGCTTTTGGATCTATTCATGTGTAAGTATTTTTGGAAATGTTCCTTTTAGCTTGTGCTATTAATTTATGTAGTGTATTCCGATAATTAGTATATTGTTTTTGAGAATAGCATTGCCTGGATCTTTGGCAAGTTTTTATATAATTCATTTTTTTATTTACAGATTTCAGTATGCCAGATGTTATCCATTCTGTTTTACCAAACTTTCTTCTGCTGAAATGTATTATTTTTGTATTTTTATTTATACAGTGCGTTAATTTCTCAATGAATAACTTCGTGAATTCATTGATGTTTTTGAATGACTATAAAACCAGTCAATATTCCTCAAATCAACCTTCAGGGTATCGTAGTCTATGAATTTTTTGACTCCATCAGCTCTTTTTTGAGAGGGGGGTACATTTGCATCGATATTCAATATTATTGGATAGTGGTCGGTAATACCACTTTGTACAATAAAAGCAGAATGATGATTCCCACATATTTGCCTTTTTTCCCTCATAAAGAAATGGTCCAAGCAGGTACCACTTGCTGGACGAGTGACCTCGTTGATATACGAATCAAAACCGCAAGAGCTCAAAATATTTTTGTATTCTTCAACAAAGTCTTCGGTCTGCAATATGTCCAGATTTGTATCTCCAGTAATCACATGATAATCAGTAACTTTTGTTTGTTCTAGGTAGTTCAGTAAAGTTCTATTGAACATATAAGGACATGAATCTGGAGAGCGATATATACACGTTATTTTTATACTATTATTAGGAAGTTTTATTAAAATTTCTACAGCTGTGATTTGATCAAGCTTAATAATTTCAGATTCGAAACTAAGATCATTACTAACGTATACAATCACTCCATCGTTTTTATTAAAGGTGCCATTGCTATAAACAATCGAATACCCAGGAATACCGAAAATTCCGAGATCCTTCACCTGAAAAGTTTCGGTTAGGACAACTACATGGAATCTGTATGGGCTAGTTTCTAACAGAATTCTGCATTCATCGATATTCTTCCCCATACTTCGGATGTTACTGTGATATATCTTGAAATATTCACTTATTGCAGAATTCTTTAGATCGGTTATATTCTCCAGTTTTCTAGTATTCGGGGTGTTCACTCGGTACTCTCTGATATACGGATCCATTTTTGGAAAGATGAGTTATATACTCTGATTGAACTTCATGCTTTAGTTTCCTTGTACTCGTTTCTTTTTTAATTATGTTTTTTTTTTTTTTTTTTTTATTTAATTATATATACACATATATATACATATATATATATATATATATATATATATTCCTTTTCATTTATTTTGTTTAGACGCTATTCTTGAGCTCGATTTAGTTGGTTGAATATTCGTCCTTATTATATATATATATATATATATATATATATATATATATATATATATATATATATATATATTTCGATTTTCTCATGAAATCAGTTTGATTGAATGAACAGATATATGGGCAATTTGTCGGGGGTTAAACCCTTTTTCTACATGTTATATAAATTAATAAGCTTACTTTTCTGATCAAATGAGCAGAAAAATTTTGATATAAATATTGTCGTAGTAATAGTGCATAATAAGTAGGGATTTCATCATATCTGCTTTGATGAAGAAAGTAGGAAAACCTAGGAAAGATTCTAGAAATTTATAATTTAGATAGAATAATGTCTGTCGGGTTAGCAAGAGATCAAAATACATGTATTGAAATATAATGTTACCGCTACTGTTGTAACTCTTATCGGCGATGATGAGAACAAGACTACTAGCTCCTCATGAAGGGTTATCTGACAATTAATAACATATTCAGTACTTCCCGTGGATTAGGTTTGAATTTATGTGTGATACAATTACCATAGTTATAATAAATGATTCTTCACGGAGATATGCATTTTATGAGCAAGTTTCCACAATCTCCGATTCTAAAGTGTCCATTAAACCATAGAGAACGGAACAAACAGAACCGATAAAACTAGATTTCATTATAGCCTCTCATTTCTATGGCATCCTTTAAACGATGCTGGTAATAGTTTATTTCCCGCCAATGGCGAGGCTGTTTGTTTCCTGCAAACCATAAAGAAGAAACTAGAGAGAATCGTGAAATCTTGGCACTGAGGTTTGTCCATTAGAGTGGGAACTAGCAGGTGTTATTTTCTTAGGTCGTCTCGGTGCTTCCTCTGACAATGTCTTCCACGTTAAGATTTATTATCTTTGCCATTCGCTTTCCCGGATCTACGATGTTAGGTGGTGATATATCTTGATTGAATTTGAAATTTTAATGAACAATCTATGATAGCCTACCATATTCACACGTTTTTAACTACTAAATAACATTAATTTTTACTTTCTACCCACCAGTACGCGTAGATGATGTGTATAAGGTGTCTCAAATTCGAGACATTCGTATGGAATCTCCGTTGTTTGTACAGGGTGGCAAATTTCGATGTATTTGTATGGCAGCTATGTGGAATATTGCAGAAAGAGGAAAATGAACCCCCTTTCTCGATCTTATTTTCAGGGACTAGTTTAGTGGTTTCGGACTTATTCAAAATTTTTTGGGAAAATGGCCCTTCGCGGATATCTCGATTATCATCAAAGTTACATAAAAATAAGACTTTCTACAAGCACTTTTTTGAATTAAATACAGTGTTGTATGAAAAATATTTTTTAGCTCAGAGGTTTTCGAGTTATAACGCAACAATGGTTGCTTTTCAATACGTACCATAGGAAATTTCATCCCTTTTGGATGAAGTAATTGTTTTTCCTTTTCAAAAATATGTAACACTTGTAGTCAATGGTTGCATTCAATACCTTTTTCAGAGAAAACCTGACATTGCCACAATTCCATTTATCAGGTGCACACCCTTCATATTGTTTCAGGACTGAAACGCACATATTTTAAAGATCCTATCTAAAATCATGGTTATTTCTATGGTTTGATTCGATTTAGACCATAGTAATTAACTAAGGTCTTAGAGTTTGAATTTGTTCACCTGAGACTTTGGTTGTTTCAAGTAGCAGAATAGAAATCAAAAATATGAAAATTATGAGAAGTTCGATATGATGGAATGTTATATTCTTAGTGGGTATGATTCAGCAGCAACGGCCGAAACATACACTCGGAGGCAAAATTAGCGGAACACTCGAAAATTCAACCAAATTCGAAGTTCGATATTTTTCCTAATTCTCAACCGATTTAGATGATTTGTTCGGCAAGTTATAGATCAACTCTTCTACTTTGTAGAAATTATAAGAGAAAACAAAAAAAAATTGAAAAGAATTTTATACGGGGGCAAAACTAAAAGTGTTTTTTTTGTCAAAAATTCGTAACACCCTGTGGAATTTCGTGGTCCGAGTTGAAACGTACAATATCATGGTCTGTCAAGACACATCTTCCTACAGTAACGCCCTCCTTGTTTCATGCGTTTATCTCTATTTTTGCAAAATATATTTAATTTCAAGTGGAAAATCACAATTTTGGAGAAATTGCATTGAATCAAGAAATTGTCATTAAAATTCGTCTATCAATTTGGAATTTTCTTATTATCACTCAGGCGTGTCGAAATTGTCGTTTGCGATTTTTATGTTCGAATTGCATTAGTTATTGATGACAATTTGGTTAATTTGGTGAAAATTAGGAATTCATAGGAGATAACAGTCGGTAGGTATTAAAATACACAACCGAATTCTGGGACCATTGATAAAACTTTTCATTTACACATGTGCACACCCTTTTTTATCAAATATGAAATACAACACACGCTTTTTTGTATATGACGACATTTGCACTTGTTTAAAGTATGAGAGTTTTCCATTCTTTGATTTGATACAAATTCGATCGGTTGCGGTGTTTTGTGATTCTTTCACTGTTTACGATTCGAAACGGTATTTTTCATTCAGAATGAGAGATTTACCACCAACCTCAGTAGCAAGGGCAGTTACATTGATCGAGGAAGGGCGCACCTACCGCTCAGTCGGTACCATGTTGGGTGTCTCGACGTCGGTTATCCATCGAATCTACCGACGTAACAGGGAAACTGGATTGTACGTGAGGAGGCGAGGACAAGGAAGAAATCGGGCAACCCGCGCTATACATGACCGTTTCATCGTCAATCTAACCATAAGAAACCCTCGTCTTACTGCTGTTCAGGCACGTAACCTTTTACAAGCAGTGGATAACATTGACGTCAGTGTGAGGACAGTCAGAAGACGATTAAATGAAGTTGGTCTGAGATCATACGCGCAAGCAAGAGCACCAAGACTCGATAGAGCCCATCGGGTAGCAAGATTGGCGTTTGCTAGGTAGCATGTAGCATGGACAATCAATCAGTGGAGACGAGTTTTATTTAGTGATGAGAGCCGATATTGTGTGAATTTCGTGGATGGTAGAGATAGAATATGGAGGCATCGAGGGGAACGGTACAATCAAGCGAACTTCGCAGGAACTGAGCAATACGGTGGAGGGTCAGTTATGATATGGGGTGGCATATGCTTGGGAGTACGAACAGAACTGGAAATTATTGGCAATGGATCACTTAATGCCCATCGGTATATAACAGAAATCTTGGATCCCCATTTTGTGCCTTTTGCTCCTTACATAGGGGAAAATTTCCTTTTCATGCACGCCCTCATACTGCGCGCATAGTGATAGAATATTTCAATGAAGTTGGGATCACACGAATGGACTGGCCGTCGCGGTCACCGGATTCAAACCCTATCGAACACGTTTGGGACATTCTTGGAAGAAGGGTTCGACAACGGAATCCAGGCAACGTTGAAGAGCTGACATTGGCTTTGGTGGAAGAGTGGGACAACATACCTCAACAGATGATAGACAACATCATTGGGAGTATGCGAAATCGTATGCGCGCTGTAATAAGAGTTCGGGGGGGTCATACTCGCTACTAAAATCAAATGTTTTTTTTGTGGGTCATCATGAACATTTTTCTCAACATGTTCATTTCATTTCACGAGTGTATCGCCAGGATACACACCTGCTCTCAATTTTGGACAGGAATGATAATTATTATAGAGTGTCACACAAAAAAATTCAAAAATAAATGTGCAAAATCAACGATTTTTCCAGTGTACTTCGAGTTCTCCAGGAGCGTGAAATTGGCCAGTGAATTTCAAAAACTTTCATTTCGTTAGATTTCCGCTTCTCTAATTTTGATTTTATTTTTTGGCTAACCTCCGATGTTATGCACCTACGCAAGATTAAAAATAAATTCTTGAAATTTGTGACATTTCGCTTCAAATTGGATAGCTCTTTTGAAAATAGAGATAAATGCATAAAACAAGAAGGGCGTTACTGTAGGAAGATGTGTCTTGACAGACCATGCTATTGTACGTTTAACTCGGACCACGAAATTCCACAGGGTGTTACGAATTTTTGACAAAAAAAACACTTTTAATTTTGCCCCCGTATGAAATTTTTTCTCAAATTTTTTTGTTTTCTCTTATAATTTCTACAAGGCAGAAGAGTTGATCTATAACTTGCCGAAAAAATCATCCAAATCGGTTGAGAATTAGGAACAATATCGGACTTCGAATTTGGTTAAATTTCCGAGTGTTCCGCTAATTTTGCCTCCGAGTGTATTTCACTCGGTATTCTGAAAGGCCAAGTAAATCTATTTTGAAAGAGAATCTTATTAATAATGGCTCATTCAGAAAATCAAGAAATAAAAATTATCATGTTAATGATAGAGAAGAAGCAACGATCGAAGTGATAGGCGCTGTAACGGCCAAAGTTTCAATTTAGAGGAGACAAATAGAAGCAGAAATAGGAATTTCGAGACGTGGGGCGCTCGGCATTCAGAAGGACAACCAGTTCAAACCCTACAAAATGTTAATCTCCCAATTTTTGCAGCCAGAGGATCGCTCTCGCCAACTAAATTTCTGCAACTGGTATCTAGAAAATATCCAAGAACGCCAAGATCAACTTAGCGTTAGAACAAAGACTGAATATTTTCTTTCAACACGATGGTGCCCCTTCCCACCAAACCAGGGCCATCACTGATCTGTTGAATTTGAATTTTAGACATAATTGGATACTAAAGGTGCTGTGAGATGGCAGCCTCGTTCTCCTGAATTGACGCTCATTGATTTTTTTAGGTCATGTTGAGGATTCGCTTTACAAGAGGAGCATTAACAATTTAGGAGAGATAACACAATGTTTCGATGGAATAATTATAATTTGATAATATAGACAGCATATTGTGGAAGACTGAAAAAATGCTTGAATTTATTTCCGTTCATTCACTGATTGAATTTACAGACACCAAATATAATTGCCAATACGTCATTTCCAAATTGAGAATATCTCGTCTCTGTGTCACTCAACAATCGTGAAGAAGAAGCTAAAGGTTTTTCACTTCTAACTTCTGATACTTGGCTCAAAATTTCGCTAATTCCATAGTCCGTTGGAACTCGACTAAATAAGAAAAGTATTTCTTCCGGAAATAAATTTGATTATTTGCTGTTTCCATCTAGTAGGGTGGTGTGGATTCACACACAACAATGAAGCTCACTCATAATGAATAAACGAAAGTTGTTTATTGTTGATGACAATGGAAATTTAAGAAAAAACAAATAAAAACAATCCTCTATACTCAAAAGTATTTCCATTTTAAAACGTCAGAATAATAACGTCATAAAAAGTTTTGCATGCCTTTCGAATTTGAATATTGATCACTGAACCTAATCAATTTCTAAAGTTTTATTTTAACTCTTTTGTACCATTATGGGTTTGCTTATATAATAAATCCTTGATATAGTCCCAGAGAAAAAAAAATTCTAATGGGATTAAATCTAGTGATAGAGGTAGCCATCTCACTGGTCCCCTCGTTTCCCATCCAGTTATCATCACATTTTTTTGTTGGGTGAGGGGCCCAACGTCATGCTGGAAATGTACTAAGCATTTTCAGCCAAGGGAATTTAATCAAAAAACCTTCGAGGATCTTCTCATTAATTTTTTATATAATAATAAAGATCCCCACGAAGATTATCGTCAACATGACCTACACCGCAACAAGGTGGTTCTTACATGTGTTGGGCCGCTAAGAACTAGGTGTCTGTATTATCTGTTTTCAGAAAATATGAAGTTTTCTTCGTGAGTTGATTTAGTACGACGAACATAATAAATGTATTGAAATTTCTTGAATTTTCTCGAGTTGTGAAAGATGAAATATTTGACATTGAACAAGTTATCATCTTGTATCTTGAAAAGCCGGAAGTTTAATTTTCATACACTATTTGTGAAAGGTTGAAAGGCCTGGAATTACTCTATCTCCCATTGCAGTTTGACCCTTTCGTTCGAGAAACATCCTGTATATAATCACAATAAAATCCCTATCGAATTTATTCCAGGAAAAGAATTTTTACAATTATTTTCAGAAAGAATAAATTTTGCGAATATCTTAGGTAATGAAGGCATTGAGGATAAAACCTCCTCTTTTTTCAAACTTTCAATTCTATATAACCTATTTTATTTTGTTTTTAGAAAGTCCTTACACTCATTGATTGGGCTATTCTCTACCTTTGTGTCTTTTTGAAGAAATTACTACGTTATACGGAAATCTAATTTGTATTGGTTTTGTTTCAAGAATATCTACAATTTCAATTCTACTTGAAATAACAATTTTAAATAATGAAGTTGAATGACGTTAAATTAAAGCAAGGCTAGTCGAAATGAAATAACTATTGAATCTACCTTTAAATTACCTATGCCTAGCTAGATCAGAGTCACTTTATCTCTGTGTGAGATCTTCGTCTAGAACCTACGTCCTAGATATAGCATTAGGATTAATACTCATCACTCCATTCAACTAACTTCATCACAGAATGATTATCGAAATCACAGTAACTGACTAATAAATTACTCACTATAGTCAAGGTAAATCATGAAAAAAAGTTAACTACAAAGTTTAACCAATTACAATAAAGGAGTCATAGACGAGATGATTTCAAACTACATAAGTACTAATTTTTAATTTAGAACAAACAATTTGAGCTTTTTAACAAAATGAAACTCAATGATAGAGCTCAGTCAACGATTAATGAAGATAGAAGAGAAGAAATGGATCATGAAGAAGAAAACTTAGCTTTTAGGACTGAGGTTAATTCCCACGATGGTTGGATAGTGTTTTATATCGGTTTTCTGGTATTTCTGTATCTTACTGCTTACAGGTTACTTGATTGGATGAATATGGTACACGAGGTGATTGCCATAGGTGGCAAGACTAGTTCCCTACAGACGTGGTTGCCCCAGTTGTGAAATATCAAGATTTGGCATAAAGATGAAAACTCGTGACAGTAAAATATCTTGATGGTGAAAAAAATCCTTGGAATAGCAGATATCGATAGGTTAATGTAACAAAAGAAAATTCGAAATCTCTCCACTCTCTAATTGAATTCGTTGTTGAGGAAATGCTGCAAAATTACCGACTACTTATAACGCCTCAGACAATTGAAATTTATCCAGAAAATCAGAAGAATACTTAATTACTTTTTCTGTTAATTATTCACTCCAATCGCCTCAAAACAGCTTCAATAAAATCACAAACGATTCCGAAGATTTCTGAATGGAAAGAGAGCGAATCTAATGAATTCCGAACTTATATTGACTCGGTTCTATAAAAAGCTAGAGATTTTCAGAAAGAATAATGAAAAAGCGAAATTATTCTCTTCGCAACAATAAAGTGGAAATGAAACATAGAATGAGTACTGCTTTCCGTTCTCCCACCAGAAACGAAAAAACGATCTTCTTTCGAGTACTGACTTACAATTAACCGGTGAACAACCGAGATCAATACCAGCGACACCTTACGGATATAACTATAATTTTCATTGGGTATCATTAACATTTGAATTTGGGAGGCTTTTACTTGGTAAAATTCCATTATCAATAATAAAAAACAAGTACTGTGCCAACGCATATGGCTGAAAGAGGATATGAAGATCCAGTACAACAGGAGGGACGTTGCAAACATATATTTGAAGGTAATCCACATGGAATTATTGTTTAGATTGCACCCTGTTGAGTTTGATATTTTAGACTCTGAATCCAGATACGATGTCAAAATTTTAATTCATAAAAAGTTTTAGCAACAACAGAAAAAGTTGAATTCACTTAAATTCAAAATTTCTCCACCCAAACCTTCAACTGATAAATTTTCAGACCATAAATTTTTTGACAGATTCACTAATTTAACTGATACCGATTTTACACAACCACAAAAAGATCTATTAGAAAAAGGATTCAAACATAATTTACATCCAAAACATAATAAAACTAATTTTGAACAGTTAGGCATAGACTCCGAAATCATTCTCAAAAACTCCAAAGATAATATTTTAGCCAAACATCAAACAGCAAAAATCATCAAAGAACACTTTTCGAAATTATCACCTCATTGCAATTCCGATTATAAGATTATAAAACAATTCGTGAAAATAGTACCAAGAACGATTTAGTATTCACTAAAGTAGATAAAGGTAACACCGTCATTGCGATTAGTAAAACCGATTATATTTCTAAAACTGAAGAATTCTTAACAGCCGGAAACTATATAACATCAACTAAGGATCCTACCGCGAAATTTCAGAAAGTGGTTAAAAACATAATTTCGACAGCAAAATCATTAATTACAGACCAAGAAAAATATAAATTCATTAACTCCAATCCACAATCCCCCGAATTATATTCGTTGATAAAACTTCATAAACCTAATCACCCTATTAGACCTGTTGTTTCTTATGTAACGGCACCTTCGTTCACCAATCATTGAATCACCAATCATTGAATCAGATATCATTTTATTATTACATACTTGTTTAGATCAAAATTATTTCCACTTCAATAACGAATATTATACTAGTGAAGATTATGGGCAATCCGTTAAGTCCTTTGTTAGCAGAAATATTCATGAATAACTTAGAGAAATTAGTTCATAATCATCCACTCAGTAAATATTGTTTTTACTGGTATCGCTATGTAGACGATATTATTATTTGCTTCACAGGAACAGATAGACAGTTGAAAATTTTCGAAAATCATATAAATTCATTACATCCAAAAATTGCATTCACAACCGAAATAGAAAGCAATAATTCGATAAATTTCTTAGACGTAACAATCTCGAATGAAAATGGAAAACATGTTTTCGCAATTTACCATAAGCCGTCACATACAGATATTATAATACATAACTCGTCGTCTCATTCATATCAACATAAAATATCAGCATTCAATAGTTTTATTCATAGGTTGATTAACATCCCGTTATCACCAGAAAATTTCAACAAAGAACTAAATTTGATTAAGCAAATAGCCAAAAATAATGGTTACAATCCCAAACTAATAAATAATATTTTAAATGAAAAACAAAGTAGAATCGCATTGAATGAAGTTTACCCTGTCGACAAATTGAAACAAAAATTCAACACCTTAACCTACGTTGGCATTACAAGTGAGAAACTGAAATCATTCTCAAGTAGCAATAATTTCAACATAGCTTTCCAAACTAATAATAATTTAGGCAAATATATAAAAATAATAAAACCAAACCAGGTAAAAACAATTAATCAGGTGTTTATAGATTGAATTGCAATGACTGTGATAATTTTTACATTGGTACAACACATAGAAATTTTAATATTAGAATATCGGAACATAAACGCAGTTTTTCAAATAAAAATCAGATTCAAATTACGCGAATCATCTCTTAGAAAATAATCATTCTTTCGACCCACAGTTTGAAATTTTGCATACAGATAATAAATATTGGAAGGTAGATCTTTGGGAAACTTTAGAAATCAATAAATACAAACACTCAGGTAGACTCATCAATGAACAAGTCGATTTAAGCCCTTCACCTCTATTGAATCTTTTCGGGAGCAATCTTTTCCTTAATTTTATTGGATATACCTGTCATAAATAACCACTTAAGAAGAAGCAACCCAATAAGCTTTTAATTACTCAAGAACATTTATAGTTATATTCTCATTTATATTTTCTGTATATTCATTCGTCTAAAGAAGTTACGGTGTAGTGAAACGCGTTACGAATCGCAATTATTAAGTAAAATTCCTTAAAACACAGTACTTGTTTTTTATTATTGGTATCATTACCTGTAGATTCTTGATTCGAATTTCAAACTGAATATTTATTTGATAAAATGAGATTGAATTATTAATAAAATTATGAAAACTGAGTTTAAAAGATATAAATGATTATTTCGAGAAATCGGACTGTTACAAATTTTCTAGTCTTTTATGCTCAACTCAAAACTTTAGAGAACATAGAGGCCACTCCACTGTCCTCCTCCGTTTATTGACCAGAGAATCGTAGAAACAGTTATAAATATTTTCCTCTTCCTGCGGACAGGAAGTATTAATTTCAATTATCCGATGCGGTATATAAATCAAGTGATAAATAGAGAAGCAGGCGATGAAAATAAAAACAAAAGACCGTCAATTGCGGTGGCGCCCGACTCATTGTTTGGACCAGCTCTTTTATTGTTTACGTCATGGTCTTGTGTAGTAAAACAAGATTCATTTTAGTACGCAGGCAAGATAGAGATTGCTTTGATAGTTCAATGAGGGCACGGGATACTATGTCTTAAAATTAAAGTCGTTGAGTATGAAACGTATAAAAATTATAAACGCAACTTTATTATTTTGAAATTTTGATTACTAATTCCAGATAATTAATTAATTCTGCCAGTACTACGTACTAGTTAGTCATAATGATAATAAGAAATTAAACTATTTATATTTTCTTGAAAACATGTATTTTTAACGTAAGAATATTTGTGGTTCTCTTTGCCTTATTCGAAATATTTTTGCTAACATTATTTTGCACTGTGGACGTGAATCATGGGTAATATGATTCCTGTTCGTTTCATGGAAGTTTCTTTTATATTTCATCATCGATGTCCATCATCACAGGACAGAAATTGATGTAACGCATCTGCGCGATGGCAATTCAAGTTCAGGGCAAAATGGAATCGAATTAGGTGAGAGCAAAAGATTGAAGCTGTACGGTGATTTAACAAAAGTGGACTTGTATTGGATTTCGGATAAAAGCATGGCGCTGCACACCTGTGCCCAGACTCAGCTGCTCAATCTGGCCTTTCTTACTTGATTAACTGAAAAAGGAAATGTTTGCTGTATTACGACGGGAATCCTTGATTGAAAATGAAAAGTGGAAGAATTGAATTACTTTAAAACACCTCGACAAAAAAATGATTTGAGAAAGCAGTAAAAATGAATCAATAATCGTCATTTTTTTTTTAACAGAGGAGGGCAACTCCATTTACGTACATCTGGCAAATAGTGTTAGCGCTGATTGACTTCTGGAACCGTTTTCACATACTTCGGAAGCCTGTCAGCCTTTTATTATCTTCCGTCATCATCATCATCATCAAGCAGCTCGTTCTGTCCACTGCTGGACATAAGCCTCCCGTAAACTATGCCACATCCTTCTGTTCTGTGCCGTCTGTTTCCAATTCGTCTGGATGCGTTTTATATCGTCAGACCACCTTGTTGGGGAACGTCCTATACTTCTTTTTGCTTCGTGTCTTGGTCGCCATTCTAGAATTTTCTTGGTCCATCTTCCGTCGGTGGTTCTTGCCAGATGTCCGGCCCATTTCCACTTAAGTGTGGCGATCCTACTAATAGCATCCTCAACCCCACTTCTTTGCCTGATTATGTCATTTGATATTCGTTCTCTAAGGTATAATCCGAGCATGCATCTCTCCATGGCACGCTGGGCCACTCGAACTTTATTGGCCGATTTCTTGGTCAGAGTTAAAGTTTCCGCGCCGTAAGTCATGACAGGCAACAAACACTGGTTGTAAACTTTTCGTTTCAAACAAATTGGGATATCTGATTTTAAGATATTGCTCAGTTTACCAAACGTTGCCCAAGTAAAGCCAATTCTTCTAAAGATTTCACAGGTTTGGTTATCTCGACTTATTTTGATTTCATGTCCAAGTATTTGTAGGCTTGGTTCAATTTCAGCATCACCTACCTGAATATTTCCACTTGTAACGAGATTGGTCATATATTGTGTTTTAGACGCGTTCAGCTTTAGTCCAACCCTTTCAAAAGCTTGTTTGAGCCTTTCAAGCATTTCTTTTGCATCTCCTACGTTGTCGGATATGAGGACGATGTCGTCGGCAAACCTAAGGTGGTTCAAGTATTCCCCATTAATATTTATACCCATATTTTCCCAGTCTATCCTTTTGCACATATACTCGAGTAGGGTTATAAAGAGTTTTGGCGAAATCGAATCTCCCTGTCGCACGCCCCTCTGTATTTCGAATGTTTCTGTTTTTGTGTGAAGTTTCACACAAGCTGTGGCATGATCATATATGTACTTTATCTGTGCCATGTACCGATGGTCTATGTGACACTCAGCTAGAGCCTCTATCATTTTACGTTGATTTATGGTATCGAATGCCTTTTCATAATCTACAAAGATGAGAACCAGGGGTTTATTGTATTCGAGGCATTTTTCTATTAAGGTTTTAATAGTTTGTAGATGATCATTCGTACCAAATCCGCTCCGGAAACCAGCCTGCTCGTAGGGCTGGTAGAAGTCAAGCTTGACTGTCAACCTTTTTGTAATAATTTTCATATAGAGTTTGTATATGTGCGATAAAAGGCTGATGGGTCTAAAGTTGTTAAGGTCAGTGATGTTCTCCTTTTTGTGCATTATCACCACCACGGCGTTGTTCCATTGGGTTGGAGTTACACCCTCCGTTAGGCATGCATTGAACAACTTCTGGATCTCTCGCAGCAGAGTCCCTCCTCCTGCTTTCAGAGATTTTACCACAACCTCATCATCACCAGGTGCTTTATTATTTTTCATCTCTGCTAATGCCGTTGATATCTCATCTATTGTTATATCTGGTATATCTTCTGACCCAACATTTAGTATTTTAGGTTAAGGGTTTTCTTCTGTTTGGTTTTCTCTTAGTCGATAGAGCTCTTGGTAGAAACCTCAGGTAATTTCAAGGATTTCATCTTTATTTGTTGTTACGTTCCCTTCCTTGTCCGCCAACTGCCAAATATTTTTCTTTCCTGGACCCAATTTTCGTCTTAGTACTTTCAAACTCCTGTTCTCCTCAATCACTCGCGTAATCATCTCTGTATTGTAGTTTCGTGTGTCTCTTCTGATAGCTTTCGAAATATCTTTGTTCAGTTGTTTTAATTCGCCTGTATTTGTTGTTTGTTTATTTTTAAGTTGTCTTCTCCTTTCCATAAGTGTCTTTGTGGTCTGACTTAATTTTCCCTTGTCTCTCGATGTTTTGGAACTACAACCTTTTTCGGCACTTTTAATGATATCAGTTAGTTGTTGGTTTTGTTCGTCAACAGTTTTATATGTTTCGTTTTCTAGGTTTTCAGGTTTGTTTCTATCATCTTTTGGAATTTGTTGATATCGTTAGGAGATGTCCATTTCATTTGTTTCAATTTCCGTAGTCTTTTGTTTTTCTGTTCATAATTGAGTCTACATATCTTTTTGCCAGTTCCCATTGCTCCTCGGCTTCCAGTATGGTATCTATCATATTTTCGTCGTTTAATTCTTTCCCACATTTCAAGGACAAGTCTCTCTTCTCGTTTTCCCACCGAACACACCTGAAAAGGGTGTGCGATGGGGTGTCTTCTTCAGCGCAATAGTTGCAACCAATTTCTTCTTTCTTTTTTATTCTCACAAGATACGAGTTGAAGCATCCATGACCTGTGAGCACCTATGTGAGGAAGTATCCAATTTCCCCAAATTTCCTCTCTGTAAAGTTCCTCATCTTCTTAGTGATCTTTCTGGTCCATGCAGCGTCTTGTGCGTCCTCCCATCTATCCTGGCATTTTCTGAATGTACTTTCCCTAAGTTGTTTTTTACCTATACCAAACCTGTGTCTGTCTTGTCTATCGTACACGAGAAGATCCAAAGGTACCATTCCTGCTATAACGAAGACTGTGGTTGCCGTCTTCTCTGAACTCTAAGCATAAGGTTTTGTATAGCTCTCCACTTTCATGGCGTCTCCCCAAATTTCTGCACCATATAACATCGCCGATCTTGCTGTTTTCACGATGAGTCTTCGTTTAGAGGAAACCGGCTCGTTTACATTTGGCATTAGAATTCCAAACGACTTGACCAAAGATTCTGCTTTCTCCGAGGCCTCTTCAGTGTGCCGTTTAAAGCTGAGGTCTTTGTCGATCCAAACTCCTAGATATTTTATGGCTTTCTGAGGCAGGATTTCATATCCCCCTAGATAGAATTTCACCTTTTCGAGTTTACGCCTGCCTGATGTAACCACCACTTCTGTCTTGTGAGGGAGCCACAGTGAGGCCTTTATTATAAAGCCAGTTTTCTATTTTTTTGTAGAGCATTGTTGGTCCCCTCCATGAGATCCTCCTCATTTTGAACTGTTACAGTTACTGCAACATCGTCCGAAAAGGCCACAATGTGGCACCCTTCTCCTACATTCATCTCAGCTTATCCATTATACATCATGTTCCACAACAAAGGGCCCAGAACTGAGCATTGTTGATGCTTATTTTTTGTCCCCTACTTGTTATTATAGTTCTGTTTTGGAGATGATTGGCTATTATGTTTCAAAATTCTCTTCCATTATGTGCTTCCACATAGCGGAGTTGAATGCGTTATTTACGTCTACCGTGGCCACAGCGTACAGCTCTTGTGTAGTCGCTGTGCCCTCCTTTGCTGACTTAGCTATTCCGATCACCTTTCGAACAGCATCTAACGTTCCCATTCCCTCTGTAAAGATTTTCTGATAGGATAATCGTCATTGATAATGATCTTCAAATATTTCCCTGACATATTATCATTTGTTGGCTTGTCCCATTATGATTATGATATACATTTGTCGGGTTGCAGCCCTTGTCCCCCGGCCGCCATCTTGAAAAAGGTGTGCGAATATATTTTCTGCGATATCTCGGAAACTATACATCTCATCGAAAAAATTTTAAGACATAATTTGTAGCAAATCGCTTTATCTACGAAAACGTTTTCAACACTTTTTGCCGTAAATGAAAAATTTCAAAAGTTATAAGAAAAAAAGTGGAAACATTCTTTCCTTTTTGAACAATAACTCTTTATTTTTTCATTTTATCGAAAAATTATCCCAAACCAATCTGGTCTTTTGAGGAATATTTTCACATATTTTTTTAAATTCATTTATATTTAACACTGTTGCAGTGCTCCAAAGTTGACTGTGTTCGTCAATTCTCACGAGAATCCGATCAAAACAAAATGAATCTTCGTTTGGTAGTTTTTTTTATAATCCCTATACACTAATAACCTTTTTTATTTCAATACCTACTACTCAACTTATTCCTTCATAAATCTTTTTCTTTACTTTACAACTCACAGAATTATTGTTTCTTAAATAATTTCGTACAGCAGTGTACATTTTTGAGAATGTTCAGCTTAGTCATCGAGTGACTGAAATAGGAGAAGGTTTAATAGCTAACATCATTGGATCGAAGGCTCTACCTTTTAGTGCTATGACAAGAACTATTGAAGTGAATAAACACCCAGAAACTGTGCTCACAAATTATTCAGATACAAAGTGTTTACATAATATAGAAAGATTTGAATATGAAAGAAGAATAAAAACCTTCATTTGTTGACTCTGAAGCAGTAAACGGTTCAATTCATACTTTACATTTTGTCTTCTGGAGCCAAATAGGTCGATCTGATTCCCAAAAGAATTACACATATGTAATATTCTCCATAGTGGAGAGTTGTAGCCGTTATTAGTATTTCTAAAGTTCAAATGAAACAAATTTTGTTGTCTAAAGCGTCTGACTGGAACGTAAAAACAAACACATTGGAGAACCTCCATCGATTCTAAGAAGCCAGTAACAAGTTTGAATGCGAATAGAATGTCATTTGATATTCTACGGTTTTCCAGACTCAACAATCCAAAAGCTTCGAGTCGCCTAAAATAATTCTCAGAATTACCAGGCTTCAATTGGAAGTTACATTTGAAACCCAGAAACCTGGCAAATTTTTTCTGTATACCCTCTAGTCTGAAAATGTAGGTATTATAGAGGGGACTCTATATAGTTGAGAAAAATTCAGTCTTGAGCAGACGTTATACAGGGATATCCACCGGGACCGTCCGTTAAAAACTTTTTAAGTTTCAATTACAATATCAAGCTGAAATTTTATAAGCGGCCATAACTAGCGATTTACAATTGGAGTGAAATATTTTCGAAGTGATACCATTTCCAGTTATACCGGAAGTGGGCATCACTTTGTTATTTCAAATGGCAATCTACCTTTTTTATTATACATCTAGAATCGACATTTGAGCAAGGCATAAAATACCCAAGGTGTTGGCACTTATCTGTCAAAACTTTTGACAGATTTAATTATTTTTGTTATAAACTCGATTTTTGAGGAACATTTAAAGAAATTGTAGCTCGTAGATCTTTTGCACTACAGACACAATTTTCGCTTGGGTGGATAAAAGAAGGATCGAGAAATTTTTTAAGCAATTTACACATGTCAAATGTTTATTGCGTTGTTTTGTATGATTTTTTCACTTTGGCCTTTTTCAAACAGCAATAACTCAATTTTTTCAAATTGCACTTGCCAATTTTTATATCGCCATCAGATGAAGCGTCAAATTTCAGATGGAATTGTATAAGCATGTACTATACCCATCTCTTATAGTTCCGAAATAATTTGGGAATATATTGAATTTTGCTGATTTCGCTAGAACTAACAGAGAATGCTTTGAAATATTTGAATCAAGTAGCTGAACTGGCTACGCTCACCTGACAGGTGCCTAAAATTAATGTACTTGTCACTTCGTTCATTCGAATTTGATATTTCAACAAGAATTGTCGTTATTTCAGATTGAAAATCTCCAAAAAATACAATACATTTGAAATAAGACCACTGGTTATTCAAACGAAAATATATTTAATCTTTTTTTAATTCATTTTAGAATGTCTAAAAGTAGTGGGTAGAAATTGCAGGCAATTCAATAACCAATTTCCAAATTTACCGTCTATGAGCAAAATAAAATTTCGAAGCTTTAGAAGCAATTTCCTACAATTCGGATGAATAAAAATTGAAGGAACTAAGCGAAAACCAATCATCGAAGATAATTACACTAATACGAATAAATGATAGCAAACATCATAGTCGAACACTAATTTACGATCTGAATAAATGTTCAATATGGGCCCCATTTTGCTCGATACACTTGACAGCTTGTATACGAACAGGATGAGTTGCCCTCCTAGTTTCCTCAGGATCAATATTACGAAAAGCATTATGAATGCGCTCCAGTAACTCTTCTTCACTTCTTACAGGAATAAGATACACTTCACTCTTCATTTTGTCCCATAAATAAAAATCAAGGGGCGTCAGGTCCGGAGAACGCGAAGGCCATAAATTAGGTCCTTGATTACCCCATCATCTATCCTCGAACATTTCTGTTAGCTGCCGATCTAGACCTCGTCTTTTATGTGCTGGTGCACCATCCATCTAAAAAATTTGCTAATGTTCCTCTCAAAATTTCCAGGTATCTTTGTCCATTAAGATTTTCTTCATAAATGTGATAAGCAAACAAATCATTCATTAAAATTGCAAAAACGTTCACGCTGAATTTATTTTGGAAATCAATAACCTCAATGAAATGTGGATTTTCTGTGGTCCAAAAATGTCGATTTCTCCTGTTGGTTATTCCACTTTCATTGAACTTGGCTTCATCAGACCATTTAATTTTTTGCAGAATTGTCTCATCTTCTTGAAGCCGAATTAATAAATTTTCACAAAAATTTAGCCGCTTGGGAAGGTAAGTTGGTTTCATTTTTTGTAGTCTGATGAAAGAATACGGGTGCATGTAATTTCTCAAGGATTCTTTGAGTATAACTCAATCCAATATCCATTGATGCTGACTTAATGGACGCATGTGGATTGGCACGAAAATACGCTAGCGTATTAATTTGATTGTCGTCGTCCTCGAGAATTGGTTTTCTTCTAGTTTCTATGTATTTTGTTCCTCCAAATTGCTGAAAAGTGCTTCTAATCCTTCGAAATTTTGTTTTACTCATATGCGCCAAATTTGGAAATTGGTTTTTGGTTATTAAGTTCTATTCACCTCTTTTTGACATTCGCCATGAATTAAAAAGAGATTAAACATATCCTCGTTTGAATAATCAGCCATTTTATTATCAATCTGGTGTTTCTCAAAAATTTTCACTTCAAATTACCAACAATTCTTGTTGAAATATCAAATTCGAATGAACGAAGTGACAAGTACATTAATTTTAGGCACCTGTCAGGTGAGCGTAGCCAGTTCAGCTACTCGATTCAAATATTTCAAAGCATTCTCTGTTAGTTCTTGCAAAATCATCAAAATTCAATATATTCCCAAATTATTTCGGAACTATAAGAGATGGGTATAGTACATGCTTATACAATTCCATCTGAAATTTGACGCTTCATCTGATGGCGATATAAAAATTGGCAAGTGCCATTTGAAAAAAATGAGTTATTGCTGTTTGGAAAAGGCCAAATTGAAAAAAATCATACAAAACAACGCAATAAACATTGGACATGTGTAGATTGCTTAAAAAATTCCATGATCCTTTTTCTATCCACCCAAGCAAAAATTGTGTCTGTAGTGCAAAAGATCTACGAGCTACAATTTCTTTGAATGTTCCTCAAAAATCGAGTTTATAACAAAAATAATTAAAACTGTCAAAAGTTTTGACAGATAAGTGCTAACAACTTGGGTATTTTATGCCTTGCTCAAATGTCGGTTCTAGATGTATAATAAAAAAGGTAGATTGCCATTTGAAATATCAAAGTGATGACCCACTTCCGGTATAACCGGAAATGGTATCACTTCGAAAATATTTCACTTCAATTGGAAATCGCTAATTATTGCGTATAAAATTTCAGCTTGATATTGTAATTGGAACTCAAAAAGTTTTTAACGGACGGTCCCGGTGGATATCCCTATATAAGGATACAAGAGCCTTCTGATTATCAAAGTACTTATATTGTCTCATCAGATAGCCAAGCAATTTACTGCTTTCATTTACTATACGTTCGATGTGACTGTTGAAGGTTGAGTCCAAAATTACACCGAGATCTTTTATGGAATGTACTCTAGATAATTCAGTATGTCCGATACAATAAGGATATTCAATTGTATTCTTCCTGCGAGTAGAAGATATCATGTGATACTTGGATAGATTTAGAAACAGGTTGTTATCACCACTGAACTTATTCAGGTTATCCAGACTGCTGTACAGTCTTGAGTGTTTTTGATTTGGCAGAAAACTTTGAGATCGTCTGCGAAGAGCAGAAACTTGCAGTTGACAAAGCAGCTAGTGATTTTGTTAACATAAATGAAAGAGTGTAAGGGCCCCAAATGGGAACCCTGTGTGACTCCTGATGTGGAACAAAATGACTTCGATCTGAAACCCTCCATAGAGACATACTGTGATCTATTATTTAGATATGATGAAAACCATTTCTACATGGGGTCTTTAACACCCACCTCAGCAAGAGCAGAAACCTGGTGAACTATACTCAATTTATCGAATGCTTTACTAAAGTCAGTATATATGGCATCAACTTGAATGCGATTATCTAGAGAATCGTGCAAAAATTCCACAGAATTCATTAAGTTAGTTAGATTCGAAAGAATCAGTTGGCGATATAAAACAATATCTGGCGTACGAATAAGCATCTATTCCAATATCACTATTCGCTGAGGATGGCATGAAAAGGTACCGAGTCGTATTAATTTAATGCTTTTACATCACAAGCCCAATCTTCTGAAAACATGCACAAATTCAAGAACAAGTGTAACAAAAATGACTTCTACGGTTAAGCCTAGCGAAAATTGAGCAATGAGACTCTAATTCAATAATTGTCAATGAAATCTTGGAAGAAAAGTCAAGGTAGTTCTGCTTAGATATTTAATTACATATTATAATTATGGTGAACAATGTTAACAAATGCTTCTTTCTCTCTCTCTCTATATATATATATATATATATATATATATATATATATATATATATATATATATATATATATATATATATATATATATATATATATATATATATATATATATATATATATATATATATATATATATATATATATATATATATATATATATATATATATATATATATATATATATACAGTCAATAAGATTTATCTTGGTGAAATAGATGATGAGTTAGAGGTCGTCTATGTTAGAGTCACCAATCACTTAGGCAGTTCTAATTCCAAAAAGTTCTTGTATTTTACTGCTGCATATGGGAGAAAACCTCTATTTCAGTTTCGGATTAATCTGGATTTCTGAACTCCAGATAGAAGTTATATCTCAACCTCTTAGCTCCACCTACGACTTTCCATCTACGCTTCTCCGCCTAAGAATCTCCACCAAGAAATCTCTATCTACGACTCTCCACTTAGGACCTATATTTATAATATAGGTCACTACACAGTATTTAAGATAAAGATATATCTCCAATTTTCACTTTTGATATAATTTAATTATTTCAAATAAAATTATAGGATTTTCAAGAACTAATTAGCTTGAAGGTCTGCGGCAGAAAGGAAGTGCTACGGAAGGTTCGGAAGCTGGTAAGACATATCATCTCATAGCCGGATTATGCGCATCAGACTGTTAGCCAGTGGCGTGACATAGATGAAGGGTTGACTGGAATCAGGTGTCTCAACTCAAATTATTGTGACGTGATTTTAGCACGTTACAGCGTAAATGTATTATTTCGGAAGAGCCTACTTTGAAAGCGATACACTAAGTTTCGATGACAAATAATTATTTTGTGTTTCGTTGATCGATTCCCGGTACTTTTTGACATTATGTATACTCGAAGTATACTGAGTTTTCATAGAAAAATATTACTAGAAAGTAATAAATACACGAAATACACCCGGAAAATTCCCGAGTATCGCTCTAATTTTCTGATCAAACACTATACTTAGCAAGTTGTCCAACGGTTTTCTTGAAACATTATATTTTTCTGCAATGTTGACGTCGATCAATCACTGAATCAACCAAAACACCATATGGCCGTATTCTTTCGGAAATTATCAGCTATCAGACTAATAAATTCATGCAAAATGATAAGCATGTTGACAAACAACTATTATATAGTATAATAGTTATTGCAAGATGATTAAAGTCATTCTTATAAATAAGGGGTGAATATGCCTATATACATATAATGATAGCCATGGAAAGTAAGGGGTTCGGAATAAAATGTTCTGTTCTTGATCCTGCATATGTTATTTCCCAGATATTCAGTTCACATTTCTGCCAGATTCGAAGAGAGTATCGAAAAAATCAACTATTTGTTATCTTACATCTATTATACATACAGGGTGTTCGCGCTAAAGACCCATCAGAAGTATCTGAAGAACGGGTTTATCAATCAATTTCAAATTTCAGAATTCAAGTGAACGGATTTGGATCAAACATTTGAAATTGTTTTTAGAGCTGTACCACTCTCGGTTATACCGGTCATGGACTACAACTCTGCTATTTCAAAAGACATGGTTTATTTTCAAATTTTTTTCATTGAAGGTCAACCTTTGCCAAGCATCTTTCAGTCTGATTCGTTCTTTCTGAAATTAACTATTATTTTGTTATGATTTCTTTCAATGAAATTATCGGAATTATAGTATCATTTATTTTCCCAGAAAAATCGACTCAGATTTGAGCTCGATTATAACTTTTTATAAATTAAATGAGGAAAGTGTTATTTTTGAGGCAATGCATCTTTCAATGCTACATTAATTTATACTATTTTATACCGGGTGTCCATGCGAGATGGGACATTAAAAGTATATGGTGAAAGGAATGACATATTGGAGAAATTATTTTGTCGTCTTGAATGTTATTTGCTATTTTGCTAGAATTTTTTTATTATAGAAAATTAAATTCTGTACAATTTTTCGCAAATTATATATATATATATATATATATATATATATATATATATATATATATATATATATATCAGGTATAATGAAATAAAACAAGTAACTATAGTTTAACTATCACAATTGAAATTGTTTTCGTTTTAATCTGCCGAAATGCACAGAATGATAGAAAATCTTAAAATATTGACAATTTCCACAAGAACATACCGTCTCTGACCTGTCGTTTTCGAGATACAGACTGTGAAATTTTCGGGGAGAAAAATTATTTTTGAATAACTCACTCAATTTTTCAGATATCAAACTAAAATTCGACATTCGACTGTTTTTTCATCAGTTAGACGACAGCGTATTGAAAATTTGTCGGTTGATCTACAGGGTGATATATTTTTCGGTGTCATGTCGTCTTTTTTTCTCCAGAACTTTTTGCAGCACGTCACTGACCACATTTTCTAATATTTTAGAATAACCCATTCAATTTAAAAACTTTTTAAACACTGCATTTTTTTGTATCTGTCACTGTTCTTGCGGAAAAAAACGAAATAAGATTTATCAATAATATTGAAGTGGATTGAATCTGACTTATCGTTTTTCATCTTCTCTAGTTGGTATTCTCGATTACATCAGTTACTTGTCAGGAAAGTCATCAATCGCTAATTCCTTTCTCCATTTACTTTGGAATATATATAACTTGGAATGATAAAAATATAAAATATTATCGACAAGCCTTCCTTCAAGGATTGTTTACAGCAGGACTATTTACGATCGACTATGGGAGGCTGCAGGGTTGTTGTACATACACAATACACCCTACCTACCTACTTACCTAGGCAGGCCCGCCGCTAGCGGTTTGAACGCCGGTGTGCAATTCCTATCGTGCCGCCCCTATCTAACTACAAAACCTAGGTGTTTATAAAAATGTGAGAAAAAAATGCTGTACAGTGAAAAACTATGTTATATTAGGTTATTTTATACAAGATAGATACGCTAATACGACATTAAATGAAAAAATTAAGGCAAGAAAAGTGCAGTTTATACATATTATGTGGGTAGGTATAGGTATTAAGTTATTTTACAGAAACTGCACCCTTCTTGCCTTCATGTTGGCAATAGTCTATTTAGAATCTCATGCTCAATTGAAATTATTGCTAAATTACTTAGTCTTTGCTGGTGCATAGTTGATCTCAAATAGTTTTTTATTATTTTTAACTTTGAAAATGACCTTTCACCAGATGCAACTGAAACCGGCAATGTAAGTAGTATCCTTAGCGCTATTGCTGTATTCGGAAATGTTGACATTAATTCATTAGCAAAAATGTATTGCAATAGGGTTTGTGGATCATTAGACTGGTTTTTTTTAGAATCATTGTCATAACCTCGGCCACGTAAGTTTTTAATATCAAGGTTTAATTGCGAAAATAAATCTAAAACAAAATTTAATAGTCCTTCACCTGTGGAGCTGGTTATCGGACAGATGCCAATAAAACTTTCGCATATTGTAACATTTTTAGTTTCACTGTTTAAAACAACATATCTTAGTATAACTGTAATTTGTTCTGTGTGACTGGTGTGCAATCAAATATGATAGAGAAATATTTTGATTCTCTGACTTTGTCCAGGATATAATTCTTTATGGTCGTGCCGAGTAAATCAATGATTTCATTCTGAATCTGATCTCCTAAATAGTGAGTCATGCGAGTTGAATCGAATTTCGAGGCTTGAATTCTGTGAATATGTTCCCGCATAACTGATTCAAAGGATGCTATCATTTCTATTGCTTTGAGAAAATTACCATTATCATGCTCATATAATATTTTGGACGAGCCCCTAAACGCCAGACATTGATGAGATAAAAATTTTATAACAGCTATGATCCTTTCCAATACATCACACCATTGTTTTCTTTTCAGATTCTAATAGTCTCAGTTGCATTTGATTTACAGTAGTTTTATTTTTCAACATATGATTTAGCTGGACCCAACATTTTAAATTTTCGCTATGGGAAATGCTTGTTTCGTTTTAAGGTAGATGACAGATGTTGCCAATCGGAAAAACCGCTTGGAGCTGACAGACTACTTACAGTTTTACTGAATATTTTACAACAAAAACAATAGACTGAATCTTTTGACGTAGAGTAAACAAGCCATTCTCTGTTAATTTTTTCTCCATTAGGAAGATTTCTAGAGTAATAACTGTTTGCAAATTTTCTTCCATCGATATTAGCAGGAAAATTGTGGTTAAACAGCTGCACGGGACCACGGCTAACCAAAATATTAACAATATCATTAGTCATACTGGCGGGCCACGAACCGGGATCATCACCACAATCTAAACAGCTATTTGATGACGATAAATTGCTTACAGGTTCTTTAGCACTACTTTCTCTTTTTTTAGTTTCACTGGAGTCTCCTTCTGAAGGACTAACATTTTTCTCTTCAGATATCTCCATAACTTCTAGATTCAAAGCTGCGCTTGTTGAAGCTACATCTACGTCAACATTCTCTTGACATTCAGAGTCCCTATTTTCTGGTTTGCTAAAAAATTTCTCAAGAGATCCCGCTAGTTTTTTTCTCTGTATCTTTTTCTCGTTTTTGCCGTCGAAATTGAGCTCCTGAAATTTTTTCATTTTTGCGGTTCCTGGAATTTTTTGAAAAAGTTTAGTATACGGTTGTACAAAAATCATTCCACCCATTATTGCGAACAACCTTTACTAGGGGTCAACACTGAAATCGCGAAAAAATCAACTTTTCCATACATGTTGTATGGAATAGTTATTTTTTCGCGATTTCACCGTTGACCCTATAGTAAAAGTTGTTCGTATTTATATGTAGAATGACTCCTTTCGGGATTTAAGTTACTCTTGTTACACCCTGTATAGGTATAATTTTAATATTTTTTTATAAATCTTCACTCTTAAGTTGTATAAGAGAAAAAATACCCTTTAAATCACAATAATAATCACAATACAACTGCGAAAAAAAATATTTATACCTACTGCACACAAATGTAATGGAATAACTAATTTTTTTCGCGACTTCAGAGTTGACCCCATAGTAAAAGTTGTTCGTATTGATTAGATGGAATGTCCCCTTTCGTTACTTAAGTTACTTTTGTTACACTCTGTATTAATTTTAATACATTTTTTAAATAAATCTTTACTTTAATTTTTTTCAGTAAAATAACCTTTAAATTTTACATGAATACCTGCTGTTTATATGAATGCTCCCATATGCTGATTAATTAAACAAAGACACTTACCATAATTATGATTTTTTGCGCCGAAGGATAATATAAATAATTTTCTAAATTATTTTTATAGTCACACTTCGCACAAAAATATACAGAATATTATTAATTTTAAGTACCCTGGACCGTTTCCGGATCTCACATTAGGGCTATAACCAAATAATTGAAGTTTGTTGTTCACTTACATCACTTTCGCATTTGTGTTAAATAAATAAAAACAAAGAAATGAGTATATAGTTTTAAGGGGATTTCCCCTGATATCTGTGGGATTTCCCTATTTCACAAAGAGGACGATACGGATTAACTTTGTTCTCATGAATTTCAATAGATGGCGCTATGTAATGCTACGATATAAAAGAAATAATTGGGCGCCGTTCATCATATTATTTTTATAAGGATAATCTTTTTAGTATTGTGAGGTGACAATGTCTGAATTTTAGTCGATGATTGTCTGATTTGCCGCCCCCCTGAATGCGCCGCCCGCGTGCATTGCACGCCTTGCACGCCCGCTTACGGCGGGCCTGTACCTAGGTAGGGTGTACCGTAACATATATAAACATTAGCTTTCCGCACAATATACATTATTTTAGTCAAGGTTTGGGTTAGGTTCAGTTAGGATCTTCTCTATAATATAAATGAAAAAACTCATAGTTATTCAAAATTGCGCGTTTATTTGTTGTTACAAAACAAAAGAGATGACTCCCTATCTTCCAACTGCAACTTAAAGAGCCGCCGTTGCAAGCTACGTACACGGATGGAATTCACAATTTTTTTGCAATGCCCATAATTTCCTCGGTGTTGAAAACTTTTGAACACAAAACTTGTTGATGTGTAATGCAATGGAATTAAAAAATTAAAGGAAATCTTCATTAGCTCGACACAGTGCCACAAAACCGTTTTTGTTTCCACTCAATGCTGGTGCTCCATCGATTGTAATGCACACTAATTTATATAACTATAACTTTTATTTTGATGAATCGTTCTACATGGCTTTATAATATGCCGTGGTGTCCGACTCAAAAACAATTTTATAATCAGAAAAATGTGGTGAAACAAGCTTAGAAACTATACCTGAATTAACATAATCAATTTCAGTTTCACAACTCATTGAAGGAAATCCTTGTACATGGGGTAAGAAAAAACAAAAATTAAACAATACTATAAGAGCTATTAACAACTACAAGGTGGCGAAATAGTCGCTAACGAACATTTCTCAACTCCACGGCATCAGATGAGTAGGTTCTAGGTTGCATAAGCATCCAGTGTTTCAAATTTTTTTTAATAAGGGTAAGGTGTTAACCTGCCGCAACTCTCTAGGCAACGTTCGGGGAGCCAGGAATTGTAAAAATCTTTGACCGACCGATTTCAGCGCTCATGGTACTCTATGTCATAGGCCAGAATATCTAGTTTCCTGACTATGGGCAATAAGATTCTGAGAGCTTCTATATTTGGAAAAGTGGCATAGCATATTGAAACAATATAATTGCCTCATATCCAACAGCTTTTATTCAGCATAAAGCTCATTAGAAGGGTAAGTATAACTTTTACTATATATAATTTTTATGAATCGTTTTAGGATTACCTCCAATTTCAGATGTATTTTATTCACACCTCCCCAAACCAAAATCCCATAGGACAAGATGGACTGTACCAGTGAATAATACAAAGATCTGAGCTGGGACAGATCACAAAAGCCGTTGTATATTCTAAATAGCTGTAAGAGTCGTCTTAGTTTTTTAGTCAAAGCTGACATATGGTGGTCCCAACGGACGTAAGGATCCAAGACGACCCTCAAATATTTAACCTGCATAGATTCTTCAACAGCAACCTCATGGTTATTCAAACTGAATTTCAAAGTACCGTAATCGGGCATCCTCGTAGGCCCAGTGCAAAAGGGCATAAAAGATGTTTTGGAGGCATTAAATGTCAATTTTCTAGATCTATAAAAGTCCAATAGAATACAAATATCCTTTTCTATTCTATTTTTTAGTGTCAACCACGAAGATGCTGTATAAAAGATAGCACCATCATCTGCAAAAGAAGTAACGTCACCAGTCATAGGTAAGTAAAACACATCATAGATATATATATATATATATATATATATATATATATATATATATATATATATATATATATATATATATATATATATATATATATATATATATATATATCTATTATAGTAATGGATAACGCAAACTACTTTTCGTGATAGATTGAATTAACGACAACATCTTCATGATGTGAAGCAGACATCATCAGATGGCTGACGGATGAATATATTTCTTTTGAAGAAAAATTGGTGAAAAATTGTAAATTTACATAAAGAATCATACAAAAATATAAGATTGACCAAATGGTAAAAACCAGGAAGTTAGTATACTCCGCCTTTCTCCTTACCACTGCGAATCTAATCCGATGGAACTAATATGGGCACAGCTAAAGGGTGAAGTGGCTAGAAAGTGGCACAAGTTTTAAGATAAAAGACGTGGATTTTCATTTCAACAGTGCAATAAAAAGTAATACATCCAAATACTGGAAAAATTGTATAGACCACGTCATTAAAGAAGAAAATAAAATGTGTCAACTGGATCATATTATGGGTGCCATGATAGATCCTGCTGTAGTGAATTAAGGTAATGAAAATACATCATCAGAAAATGAACTGTAAATATTTTATGAAAATATTGCAGCTTAAAATATCTATGAGCATTTCAACAAGCATTATTTTGATTTATATAACTTTAAAGTGTAGAAAGTCTCAGTCATGAAGTTATTTATAAACATCGTTTAACATTAATCTAAATTTACTAAATTTATTGAGTTATCTGAAATCATAAACATTAATCTACTATTATATATTTCAACGTATAGAATTAAGCGTAAGTTGAGTATGTATGAAATAATTATTTTTGGTAAATGTAACTATCTAGATAATCACATTGAATTATTATCCTTTTTAAATACATCAATGTTCAATTGATTCAATTTTATTTTCGAAGAAAGTGAACATTTTATTTAAAACGGGGACAGCAATATTCGCTTGCAACGAAAAAGATAAAGAAGATCGTAGTCAGGTAGTTAGGTCCTTCATGGAGATTTGTATTTCTATCGAAGATCCTGCAAAAGTTGGTGCGTGCCCTAATACAAAATCATAGAAATTACATTTATTTTTTAATTTGCCCATGTACCACATTTGCATACTTAATGAGCTTTTATTACTTTACGTCTTTACCAAATAGACTATTATCGAATTATTTATTATTGATTAAATTGCTGGAGATAAAAATTCTACACTACTAAATATTCAAGAGAACAGGGATCATTTTTTATTCATTGAATATCTCATTGACAATTCATTGTAAGTTGTAACTATAACAAGTTAGTTTGCTTTTATTGCAAATTATCTATCAGTCACCAACCAAAGATCAGATTACAATAGCTCCGCGTGAGAGGTGGTCGTTGGCGAATAATTGGTCAATTTTCCTGGTAAAAGAACTCGGGAGCAGACAACAATTTCACAAGAAAACACACACTAAAATTGAATAAATATATTAAATCTTTTTTCTTCTCACAAAAGCCGAATAAAAATTTATTACAATTTTAAGCAGAACTTGACGAGTCGACAGTCTAAAACTAATCTAACATGATTAATTTATAATGTTATATGTATTTATGTACAATATGATTTTACGAGGCCAAAAGTTATTTTACAGAAAAGTTTAAAGTTGAAAATCAATCAAAAAAGAACATGTTAAAAACTAGAACCTCTTTTCTAGTGAGGGGAGATGCTTCTAATGGTGTTATGGGATTCTAGAACACAGCTTCTTCCAAAAGGAGTATTTTCGTCAAAATAAGCCTCTTCCTAAAATCATTTGGATCGTTGAAACACAGCCTCTCCTAAAAAGCTAGAAGAGTACACATCAAATATAACCTTATAAAGGAATGATACATAAAATATCTTTGATCTCTGTGGTTTATTCCAAATAACTTAAATTACATTATACCCTATATATTTTCCGTTATAACTTTCGCAATTTTAAAGCTAGATCATTCGTTCTTGCTTCATTGGATGCCAAAGGTCTAGGTTTTTCAGAAATTGTATCGAAATGCAATATGGCTGACTCATTCGAAAATGAGCAAAATTTCAAGATCGCTGTAACGTTTTTTTTCCTCTAAAAAATCGAATGGGGCATTCAGCCGATAACCCAGTCTTCTCTGAACAATTTGATACATTGATCTTAAAAATGTTTCAAGAATTGGTCAAAAAGTAGTGTGAGGAATATTTTTCATTCTGATTTTCAGTTTAAATCGAAATATTTTTTTCACCTCATGGCGTTGGCACTCTTGAAGTTGTTGTGTTTTTCATGGATGTTCTAGGAAGACAAAGAGACATTTTTCACTAAAACCAACCTAAAATTCGATTTCCGTTTGAATTCAAAATGGCTGACTTCCTCAAATATTAACAATTAAAAACGCATTGAAAATGTTTTCGTGGTCGCAATGAATCAACTGCGTAATTCAATCGCAAGATTGAACCTTTTCCATCTTTTTGAGGGGTTGAACTCGAAAATTGATTCAGAATTGTGCCAATTGTCGTCAATAATGATTTTCTTTTTTACCATCATATGCACCTCCCATTGTGAGGCCTCTGAACATAGACTGCATGCATTAACTCTATGATAAACAAAAAATAATGAAATATCATCGAGTTTTAGACGAGATTTGGTTTGAACTAGAATATTATCTTGGTTTGCTTGTTTTTGACGTTTGCAATTGTTAACAATAGTTTTAACAAATGAGGATAAGCGTTTCATTGAATTTATTAATCCAATTTTCAAACCCTAATTACAAAAGAAGTACCAGCTATGATCTTGAGGAAAATTTTCGGACAACAGGGTCATTAGGATGATTGTTTCCCAAATATCTCAGAGATGCCAACTGTTGAAAACATCTGCGAGAATAATAATACGACATGATTTTGTTTAACAATAATAGTATTATTTTAGAAAGTCGGCCATTTTGAATTCGAATGACAATAAAATTTTAGGTTGGTATATTGAAAAATGGTTCTTTTTCTTTTTAGAACATCCTTGAAAAACACAACAATTTGAGGAGTACCAACGCCATGAGGTGAAAATCATATTGAAAAAAATTCTTCACGCTACATTTTGACCAATTCTTGGAATAATTTCAAGATCAATATATCAAATTGTTCAGAGCTATCGAATTTTTTTAGGGAAAAAAACGTTCACGCGATCTTGAAATATTGATCATTTTCGAATGAGTCAGCCATATTGGATTTCACCGGAAGTGAAATTTCGATACAATTTGTCTACCTAGTCCTTTGGCTTTCGAATGAAGCAAAAACGAATCATATAGCTCCAAAATTGCGAAAGTTATAACAGAAAAAAAATTGTCCGGTTTTATCTGGCGCACCCTCTATATATTGAAACAGAATTCATTGTTTCAAAAGCGAATATGGCAAGTTTGTACAGTTATATCAAGCAAATGCGGTGGTTTTCTGTCAACGAAATTTTCTGACTTTTGTCATTGTAAACGGTCATAGGAAAAACTTTAAACTTTATTTAATACGCAATTCAATGAGAAAAAATTTAATTCAGAAATAAGAGTAATCAATTGAAAAATATGAGGTCAAAATAAAAATAATATAATTTGCAGCAATGACAGGTTAGTTATTAGGATGATAAAGACATTAGATGCAATTCTGGAAAAATACGAAATTATAACTAAATAAACCTGGGCCTGATATCTGAACCTGAAACAGACTAGTTAAGTACAAAAAATATGGACAAGATGTCCTAGGTTTCTCCTGGTCTGAAATGCCAGGAACAAATATCTGCAAAGATCGCCGTAACCGAAACCCATCGAAACTAAATCAGATGATAATTACACTAACCTCGTATATATTGTGCGAATACCAGCCTTAATTTCATAAAAGTCCAAAAAATTCCAAAACTATAATCCCAAAGGTATAAAACTCAAAATCTTCGCTGAAAATCACCAGGAACCATGAATGAATTGCTGTCGAGTCATTCAGAAATCTACGAATCTATAGCATGCGCAGGAGGGGTACGGAGAACTAAATCAAAAGAACTACAGTTAGTATACGTAGTGATGATTACACCCCCATGTAATGCATGCCAGTTTTACACGGTCTGAATGGTATGCTCAAATACGAAATCGAAAGTGAAATTTTACACTCTACAAAGTATCAAACATGCTATGTAAATATAACACTGATGAGCAAGAGTTTTTTCATACTCTTGCTAAAAAAATCATACTGCAGCAAAGATCTCTTATCAAATTGCCGAGATTATCATACATACTGCCCTGAAAATAATAAATAAGTAAAGTTCACAATAAAAGCCGTCTTAATTATTCACGCCCAAGATTTTCAATGTTATGTATTCTTCAAGATTGAGTGTAATGAGTGACTCATCGTCATATTCAATTGGCGAGGAACTCCATAAATTAACGTGGGATCTAACACATTAACCCATTACTTTTGATTTTGGCGGGCCTACACAAAATCTCGAACAAACTTGAGAACACACAATTTTCAAATCTTGAAAGCAATTTAAAACCACTTCATTGAAGTAATCGCAGCATACAAGGCAAAGATTGTCGAGAGGTCAACTCAGAACAGTTAAGAATGGGTTGAAAAACTTAATTTTCTCTATATTTCAATTTGAAATGAAACATTAAGACTCGGTTTATAAAGCGATGGATGATGTGTCAACTTTAGTAAGAAGTTATATTGAATTAATTGCTTCAAGTTGCCTGACCTATATTCTCATAGGTAGCTTAAAGTTAAGATGGAGTTGACATACATTCTGTCAAGAGTTTTGAGAAAAAAAAAGTGGGCCGGAGCCATATCAGGTAAACACGGAGGTTGTTCAATTGTATTTGTTGTGTTTTTTAATCGAAATTCATTCACAATGATGGCATTGGGAAATTGTGCATTATCGAGGTGTGAAATCCATGAGTTTTCTTTGCAAAAATCTGCCTTTTTTCGACGAATTTGCTCTCTCTAATGATGCGTAACGCTCAGGTAATATTCTTTATTAACCGTCTGACCTTCTGGCGAAAAAAGTGAGAACACGTCAATGTTTGATTCGTGGGTAATCTATTCAATATTTGGTTCTGAGAATGTAGAATCAACTCCTACTATCAGTACCACCTAAGTCAAATTTCATTATACTGAAAGTGGTACAACTGACATATCTTTGGAAATGACTTATTCTCATGTATTCGAAAATAGTATCATTATGATCATTTAATATCACCCAAAATCTGTTTCAACGAAAATTTGCACCCCCAATGTGTCAAAAAGTATACTGAAAGACCAATTCCGGAGCATCTAAAATAGATCTCCTACCCTCAGAACCCCATCAGATCATTATTGGGAAAAAACTTGTTATTCTCGAGTAACTATTCTAGTCCATAGCACATCCATGCTATTAATTCTCAAGAAAATGTTTATATTTATTATAAGGAAATAAAAAGTATTTATCTGCTATCATTCTCAAGTATCGATTATAGTGCTCAGCACCATGTTTTTATTTTCATGGAAATGTAATAATTTGAGATATTGATAATAATCAGTATTTTGTAGGAAACGCACAATTTTCTTCATCACAACTATCTGATTATAATGAATCTATTTCCCATTTTCTTTTCTTTTCGCAATACTTTCAATCACAGTTGTCGTTCGAGACAAATGATGAAATTGGTTTACTGAACTGATGGTCGGGTTGAAATTGTTTCAATTTATTATGGAAGTAATAATTCTGCTAGAGAAACGGAAAGGATTTTCTTTGTAGATCATCCAAAAAATCAGGTTGTTTAATACTTGATGAATGAACTTTTAACTACGATTTTCGTGGCTAACGAAAAACATGAAGTTCAACATCGGCCTATACGGAAGGAAGCAATTGAAGTGGCTGTTCTGGGCCATAGAAAACAGTAAATCCATCAGAAAGTTATCATGTATGTCTTGTTTGTCAGTTCCAACAGACAGAAGTTGGAAGACCCGTGGCGAAGATATATATGACGTTTTCTTCAATTTTGTAAAAAACTACAACCTACCAATATTAAAATTAGTGTGCATCAAAACCGATGGAGCTCCAGCAATGGCTGGAAACAAAAACGGTTTTGTGGCATTGTGTCGAGCTAATGAAGATTTCCTTAATTTTTTCATTCCATCATCATCATTCATTACATCAACAAGTTTTGTGTTCAAAAGTTTTAAACACAGAGGAAATTATGGACATTGAAACAAAAATTGTGAATTCCGTCCGTGCACGTAGCTTGCAACGGCGGCTCTTTAAGTTGCAGTTGGAAACACTGATTTAGTTCTTCATACGGACGTTAGGTGATTGAGTCGCGGAAAATTCCTAAAAAGGTTTCGAGAATTATTGCCCGAAATGACAAATCTTCTAGACGAAAGAAGGTGATGACACTCAGATGTTGAAATATGAAAAATGGCTGACTGATATGGCATTATTTGCAAGCAACAAAATAGACAGAGAAGATCGTAGTCAGGTAGTTGGGTTCTTCCTGAGGATTTGTACGAGGCTTTCTATCTAAGATCCGGCATTAAATTGGTGCCTTTTCCAAGACAAAATCATAGAAACTACATTTATTTATAAATTTGCGCATGTACCTCATTTCTAAGGGATTTGCATACTTAATGCACTTTGATGATAAAATTCGAAACTGATCGAGCAACTCGTTCCCCTGATATTTCTGATGTGTCCTTTTGTGCTGACACCCCTTAATGCTAGCTGACTTGTTGTTAACTTCTTGTGGAATGAATCTGATAAAGAATTGATGTAATGGAAAACTTAACAACTAGTTGAATAGCTTCAAGCCACCGAGTGCAAAAGATGATTGCAACCTTCAGCGATCATTCACGTTTAATTAAAATTTAAAACTTTTACTACAATCAAAGACAGATTGTTAAACCATAATGCTTTTAAAATGTTAATTATCAATGAAATTATCAACAGAAAAAGTGAAATCTTGATAGGGGTTTATATTTTCAATTGAGTTCCTAATGAAATTATTAGACGTGGACATCTCGCTAATCAGAAGGTATATTTATCTACCACCATGATCTACACAAAAAAATGCGATGCGGGAAACGAAGCTTCGAATGATCAAGCAGCTGAAAATTAAAAAGATACTTACACCCGAATTAAAGCGAACGATGACTAATTAAATTATTAGGGGATTCTCTCGTCACTTTAATACCGATTCAGACAGTTTGTGTCAGATATTAATTATTTTATTATATACCAAAAAAAGCTTGATGAGTGGATGATAATGATAAGAGAGAGGGCTGAAATGCTTGAGTTATGTCTATCACGATGAATACAATCATAATCTCATAAAATATGCAATTTTCATCTAAAGTTTGACCAGAGGAATGAATATATTAATGATCAATGTCAGAGTGTCCACTGAATGATTTAATTGAAAAATTTATAGAATTTTGTGCGTTCTGAATTACCAGGTCTGATTGAAAAGTATCGCGAATATTAAGTTTTAAGTATTCATTTATTCATAAATAAGAGCGTCCTAAACTCTGCTATAATGTCTTTAAGTAATAAGTTTTTTTGGTGAGTAGTTTCGTCACAATATTTTTTTTCCGTCAAAATTCATGAAAATAGGCTCTCACATCATCGCATTTTGCTTCGGGCAGAGGGGATGAATACTCTTTTCCTTTCGTTTTCTCATTGTCCAAGGATAGCTTCATTGATGAATTGAAATAGATTATCCTCATTTTATACAGGAGTGACTCAAAAAAATTATTGAATATTGTAATTTTAAAAATATCATATCTCGATTTTTTCAAATGGAACACCTTGTATTTTATTATTCATAAGATATTGTGACATATTTTTGCAGAAGTAACCTTATCTTTATCTTCGACCATTTTCGAAATAAAAAAACTAAAATAATAAAATCAGAGGTTGCGAAAGAAGAGTTTATCAGTACATATCATTATACTTGATCAGAGAAATGGAGATATTTTAAGGTAGCCGTATGGGAAATGCGTAATAGATTGGTTTTCGGTGAGATGATCTACAAGGTGTTGAACTATTTCAATAAGTGTTTGAAATGTTGCCCGTTTCTTTATATACATAACTCAATCCTTCTGAGGAAAGACCGTTGAACTCTCGACAACATTTGCGGATTAACTGACTGAAAGGCGTCGACTATTCTCTGTCTCATATCCAACTGTGTTGTAGAAGGAATCTGGTAAACGATGCCCTTAATATAACCCAAAAAGAAAAGATCTAGACTTGTAAGGTCAGGAGCTGGCCATCTAACAGGACCACCACGTCCTATCCATTTGTTTGGAAATATATGATTCAAATGCTCCCTAACCTGATGTGAGTAATGTGCTGGTGCACCATCCTCTTGAAACCACAAATCTTGTATTATATGCTCTGGTACATCGGCAAGCAACACTGGTAGATGATTTTGCAGAAAATCTAAATACATTTCACTATTGAGGTGCCCGTCGAAAAAGTGCGGCCCAATTAGATATCCATCTACTATAGCGGCCCATACATCCAAGGACCAACGATGCTGGTGATCTATTTGTCTCATGAGTGTGGATTTTCCGTGGCGTAATAATGAAAGTTGTGCCTGTTAACAAGCCCATTCTTGTGGAAAGTTGCCTCGTCCGAGAAAAGAACTCTGCTAAACATATTTGGATTTTTCGCTATTTGTCACTTTCCCAATTGCAAAAATTGATTCGATTTTCATAGTCTTGATTGTTCAGTTCTTGGAGCAGCTGTACATGATATGCATGAAATTTATTTACTTTCAAGATTCTATGGACGGAAGTGTGACTTATATCTGTTAACTGAGTAACGTCTCTTAAGTTTTTATATGTGTCCTCTGTCACTGCCAACAAAACTGATAACTGGTTGTCTTCAGCTGTAACAGTTTTTGGTTTTTCATATTTTCTGTAAGCGATATCACCCATTTCGATAAATCCCATTATAATTTTCTCAAAGCATCTTGCATCAGGATGTCTCGCATCAGCAAATGTTTGTGCATAAACTCTCCTTGCCAACAAAGAATTTTTATCACACTTACCCAGAGTAAAATCATATCAACCATTTATTCTTTGGAGAACTTCATGGCAGTCAATTAAGAAAATTGGGTTCGAACCTCACTTTAACAATGTTTAATAACGAATCACTGATAAGTTCACCATGTAAAATGCAGAATGTGATATGTCCGGACACCTGACAGAAGGCACAAATAAAAAAATGTCAACACATACCTCGATTTACATTTTAATCATCTTGATTTTATCATTCGCTAAAAGAACTATCTTGTTTAGGTTTCATTTTTTACTACTTGAATCATTACAGAAAAAAAACTTCTGTGCGAATAATGATGCATGTTGATGAGTTTGATACGATTTGAAGAATTTTCATCAGAAATTTTTACAAATAATGGAATATTTCGAAAATGATCGAAGATAAAGATGAGGTTACTTCTGCAAAATATAGCACAATATTTTATGCGTTGAAATGAATAATAAAATACAGGGTGTTTCATTTGAAAAATCAAGATATGGTATTTTTAAAATTACACTACCCAATAATTTTGAGTCACTCCATTATAAAATGAGGATAATCTATTTCAATTCATCAATAAAGCTACCTTGGGCAATGAGAAAACGAAAGGAAAAGTATATATATATATATATATATATATATATATATATATATATATATATATATATATATATATATATATATATATATATATATATATATATATATATATATATATATATACAGTGTGTTCCAACGAAAATTTGACCCCCCCTATAACTCCGAAATGAGTAACATTAGCGAAAAACACCAAGACACGTCGATTTTTGTTTCGAGGGGGAGCATTTTTCGAAATAATTCGAAACTTGTCAGATCAACCCCCTACCCCCAGCAACCCTAATTTCGAAATTCATCATAGGGAATGAGGGTCGAGTGTACTGTAAAGGTCTGTCCATTCTCCATTCTGATTTGTCATTTTTAGAATTTTAAATTAACATACAGGGTGTCCCAACCGAGGGTAAAGTTGAATTCCTGCAAATCCCAAATACTAAATGAAATCGATTTATTTTGGCATAATGCAAGCGCAGGTTTATGCTCGGTCTAGAAAAACGACCTATACTTGTGAATTTGGAGTTGGTGCAATCAACCCCCTATTTCCAGCATCCCCAACTCAAAAATCATTCGATCGAAAATAGGTCAAGTGGCACCTCGTTGGAAAGGTATTTCAATTTTCTCTTCGAATTTGGTATTTTCGAAATTCAGAATCAGCATACAGGGTGTCCCGGAGCAGGAACACTGAAAACCCAAATAACTTTTTGAAACTGGTTCATTTCGGTATAATACGAGAACATATTTATGTTTGATTCGAGAATCAGACTCTCTTGCGTGAATATGGAATTTTTGCAATCAATCTCTTCCATTCAGCATCCCCAACTCAAAAAATCATCAATCAAGTGATTACAGGTTGAGTGGCAAAGTTCCAGAAAGATTTTTCTATTTTCTGAATCACTGAGGCATTGGTTTCAGTTTAGCAATCGAGGTTTTCTGGCGTGAGGATCAGGATGAGGGATGATGGAGAAACTGATTGGATGCTCATCTAAACAGGAAAACGAGATTTATTGAACTTGTATTCAATTGAAAACAAAAACTAACTTGATTATTACAACAATTGTTCAAAATGACCTCCGCCCACCTCCATACAGTTATACAGACGATTTTCGAACTCTCTTCTCACATTAGCGAAAACTTCAGGAGTCAAAAGTCGGCATTCTGTGATAATCCTCATCCGCAGCTCCTCCAGGTTTTCTGGTCTTGTGGCATAAACTTTAGATTTTAGATGGCCCCACAAAAAAAAATCTAGGGGATTTAAATCTGGTGACCTGGCTGGCCACTCAACAGGTCCTCTTCTACCAATCCACCTTCCTGGGAAATTTTCGTCTAAATATTGGCGCACCCGAGCATCATAATGCGGAGGAGCACCGTCTTGTTGAAAACTCATTTCGTCCTCAGAAAGAGTTGGATCGTTCTGTAAAATTTCTGTCAATCTAGGATGTATGTGTTCCTCTAACAACTGTAGGTAGCCATTTCCATTCAGATTACCCTCAATAAAGAAAGGCCCAACTAGATGATTGCCAAAAATTCCTGCTCAAACGTTCAACTTCTGAGGCCTTTGCGTGTGGGCCCCTCTAAACCAATGAGGATTCTGTGTGTCCCAATATCGACAATTATGTCTATTCACTTCACCACTGAGCATAAAGGTGCTTTCATCAGAAAAACAGATGTTATTCAGAAAATTTGGATTAGCGTTTAGGTTTTCACTTAGATTTTCACAAAACTGTAAACGACGATCTGGATCATCTTCCTTTATTTCATGCACTAATTTTACCTTGTAGGGGTGAAATTTGTGATGTTTCACGATTCTATGGACAGTTGTAGCTGATACACCAGTCAGACGAGATAGTTTTCTGATCGAAGTAGTATTCTCCATTTGTAGATGACCCACTACTGCCACTTCCGTTGCCTCATTTCTGACAGGACATGCCACTTCATGTTTTTTGTTTGCCACCGAACCCGTAGCTAGGAATTTGTCAACCAAATATTTAACGTACTGGTGACTGACTCCACTTTCTCTTTCAGGATGGTTCCTATCGAATATCCTTGCCGTTTCTTTGGCACAACTGTTATTTCGAAAATACGTCGATACAATTTCGACCCTTTCCTCAGTGGAATAAACCATTTTCAGATTAATTTCAACTGACGAACAACAACAATAATGAGGAACTGATCAGAATAATAATAATATTTCATTGCAAAATGAGAAATAACAGATGACTGCACGCCAGATGGAAATGAAAAAATGTGAACATTTTCAATGCAGAAATCAGCTTTATTTCTTCGTAATTGATGCTCAACACATCGTACCCCAATACTTTTAACAGTTTCGAATTAATTTTAGTTGATAATTTCAAATGACGATATTGAATTTTTCGAAAGCGACATCCTGTATGGAGAGCCGAACTGAATAAAATGCTTTAATCATTCTGGAATTCAAAAACCTTTCTGAAGATATGCCACTTGAATTATTTGTATGATTTTCAAGTTGGGTATGCTGAATGGAAGGGGTTGATTGCAAAAATTCTATAACCACACAAGAAAGTCCAGTTTCAAAAAGTTATTTGGATTTTCAATGTTCCTGCTTCGGGACACCCTGTATGATGATTCTGAATTTCGAAAATACCAAATTCGAAGAGAAAATTGCAGTACCTTTCCAACGAGGTGCCACTTGACCTATTATCGATCGAATGATTTTTGAGTTGGGGATGCTGGAAATAGGGGTTGATTGCACCAACTCCAAATTCACAAGTGTAGGTCGTTTTTCTAGACCGAGCATAAACCTGCGCTTGCATTATGCCAAAATAAATCTATTTCATTTAGTATTTGGGATTTCCAGAATTCAACTTCACCCTTGGTTGGGACACCCTGTATGTTAATTTAAAATTCTAAAATGACAAATCAAGGTGGAGAATTGACAGACCTTTTCAGTAAGGTGCCACTCGACCCTTATTCCTATGATGAATTTCAAAGTTAGGGTTGCTGGGGTAGGGGTTGATCTGAGAAGTTTCGAATTATTTCGAAAAATGCTCCCCTCGAAACAAAAATCGACGTGTCTTGGTGTTTTTCGCTAATGTTACTCATTTCGGAGTTAGAGGGGTCAAATTTTCGTTGAACACACTGTATATATATATATATATATATATATATATATATATATATATATATATATATATATATATATATATATATATATATATCTATAAGAGGCTGCCATGACTCTTATAAAGAGTACTTTATTCAAAGAGCATTTTACAGTATAAAAATCATTTTGGATGATGACTTTTCCAATTTGAATTAGGTTTTTCGAAGTTTTATTGATTGCGTTTTAGTGATAGCATGTAGCATGTAGTGCTGTTATGTGTTTTTTTGTGTTTTATAGATCCTACTGTAATTTGATCTGCCATTGTCTATTTCATATTTCATCTTTTTAAAATGGGATTTTTATGATTGACCTTCTTTATTGACTCGTGTAAGCCTTAGGGCAACAGCACATTAAAGAAGATTTGATTTCATTTCATTTCATCTCTATTTTTCTCGAAAATTCATAAGCACTTAGCTGAATACCCATTAACTGTATTGAAAACCGTTTTCATCCATCTGATGCTGATACATGAAATTATTTAATTATTATATATTTTAACGTATAGAATTAAGCGTAAGTTGAGTATGCTTGAAATTCATGAAATAATTATTTTCGATAAACGTAACTATCTAGATATTCACATTAAATTATTATTGTTTTCGAATACATTAGTGTTCAATTCATTCAATTTTCTTTTCTAAGAGAACCCTAAAACACATATGTGTCTAAGTAAAATTTAGATGTATAAATATAAACACTTTATTCAAAACGAAGACAGCAATATTTGCTAGCAGCAAAAGAGACAGAGAAGATCTTAGTCAGGTAGTTGGGTTCTACCTGGAGATTGGTGAGAGGGTTTCTATCAAAGATCCAGCAATAAATTTGTACCTGCTATAAGACAAAATTATAGAAACTACTTTTTTTTTTAATTTGCTCATGTACCACATTTCTAAGTGATTTGCATACTTAATGAGATTTTATTACTCTTCGTCTTTACCGAAGAGACTATAGTTTTTGTTTGGACAGAAATCTGGGATTCTTTAGACATCAGTTGGAAAGATTTTTTTGAGAATAAATCTAGAATGACTCACATTTGAAATCTCATGTTAGATTTGATGTTTCAATAGCCATGACATAATGTTACTATTTCCGATATGTCAGATGGCCAAAATCTATCTGCTTGCCTTGTAATTAGAAACCACAACATGTAAAAAGCAAGATTAGTAGTTAAGCCACAAGAAACGCCCACAACATTGTCGCATCGCTGAATGGATAAAGTATTATAAAGCACAATATAAATACTTTGCGAGCACAAAGACAAAACTTAGATAGAATATCTGAGCTCCACCCTTCCATTTGCAACCCCTTCACCGATGTAAATGCGTTTCGCCCGCGGCGTCCACCCAATTTCAGATGGAATATCTCTCAAATCTATCTACCGTGTAAGCTAACCGTCTCCACATCAAACGATTTTATGTAGATTTCGGAGATAAGAAAATAAAAACTTTAAAACACTGCTTAATTTAAATTCGGCATGTAAAGAAAGCCAAACACAGAACGTCAGAATGAATAAATAACTGGAAACGTTTTTGGTTCACAGATGGCTGAGTACCTCTTCTGTGTATTCCCTGTAACCTAAAGAAAACAGTACATGGAAAAGTCACAACGAAATTAGTCATCATTGTGTTGTAGATACACTCGAGATGAGCAGATGAAACATCAACAGAAAAATGAAAATAAGTACTCATTGGAATATCTCTAGGAATGTATTTCTTTCTGACAAATTGTTTGAACAGTTCGATGAAAAGTAGGTAGTGAATAACTTGAAACTACGGAACCTTGCTTCATGCTGAGACGTACACTTTTGTCATTATAATACCCTAAGTCAATAATCTATAATGAGTAATGTTGATGCTTTATTTATTTCATGGAAATTTATTTTCAATGAAAATGAAGTAAAATATATTTTTTACTTTCCACAATTTTATTTTCACAAACATGACCGGTTTCGACTCCCATGTCATTTTCAAGTGGTCAACTACAGCAATACAGTGGCGGCCATTTGCAGTTTAGGCAATATTGGCTATTCACTACTGTTTGTGATATATTTCAAATTGACTTTTCAAGTGTTAACACCGACTCTCAAGAGCAGTTTTTTCGGAGGATTTGCATAACAAAAGACAATTAACGTGTATACAGGGTATCCCAAGTTGAGTGCCTATTAGACGTTTATGGAGAACTAATAATACTATCGTTCTGAAATTTTGGTAGTTGATTCAGCTGGTTTGGAATAGTGTATATAAAATATTTTCATCTCAATGGCACTTCTGGTTTAACCGGAAGTGCATGCTAACTTTGTTATTTGATATAGAACACCCTGTATATTGATTACTAGTTCGATAACACTTGTTATTCCCATCACAGAAACTTCTAATATATGCGCCTAGCTTCTTTTGTTCATTAAATAAATAATTTTAACTTAAAAATTATCGATTATTTGCTTTTCGATAAAATTGAGCTACCAAATTAATGAAGGGTGTCTTACAAACAAGAAACCATCTAACCTAACCTAACCTTTTCAGTAAGGTGCCACTCGACCCTTATTCCCTATGATGAATTTCAAAGTTAGGGTTGCTGGGGTAGGGGTTGATCTGAGAAGTTTCGAATTATTTCGAAAAATGCTCCCCTCGAAACAAAAATCGACGTGTCTTGGTGTTTTTCGCTAATGTTACTCATTTCGGAGTTAGAGGGGTCAAATTTTCGTTGAACACACTGTATATATATATATATATATATATATATATATATATATATATATATATATATATATATATATATATATATATATATATATATATATATATATATATATATATCTATAAGAGGCTGCCATGACTCTTATAAAGAGTACTTTATTCAAAGAGCATTTTACAGTATAAAAATCATTTTGGATGATGACTTTTCCAATTTGAATTAGGTTTTTCGAAGTTTTATTGATTGCGTTTTAGTGATAGCATGTAGCACGTAGTGCTATTATGTGTTTTTTTGTGTTTTATAGATCCTACTGTAATTTGATCTGCCATTGTCTATTTCATATTTCATCTTTTTAAAATGGGATTTTTATGATATATATATATATATATATATATATATATATATATATATATATATATATATATATATATATATATATATATATATATATATATTTCGGATATATACCAAATTAATGAAGGGTGTTTTACAAACAAGAAACCATGCGGATATAACTCATATTCGACTGAATCTCAGTCAGTATACAGAGTACTCTTTTTTCTGCCTCACATTTCGAAACGTAGAAACATTCGAAAAGTACGTTTTTTCAAATTGTAACCCAAATTTTTTTTCAATTCATTAGATTCACCTTAGAGAACTAAATGAAGTTTCTCATTCATACGTTGTACCTGAGATTTCAAGTTTTCAAGTTATGCTGAAAAAAACGAATTTTACGTACCTATCTGAAGTTGGTAAAGGAGGCTAAGATTTCTATGCTCCTGAGCATAGATAACAAACTATTATTGTTTTAACTGTCAGTCGAATTGATTCGAACAGAATGGCTAGCCACACAAATGAGCAAATACTTAATGTATTTTTCACTCGTGGAGATGACAGACTGAACGTGAGTAGAACGTGGAGATGAAAGACTGAACGTGAGTAGAACTTGTAGGAGATTTAATGAATTATATCTAAGTATGCCGTCTATGACCGCTAAAAATTTAGGAGATTTTCATCGCCTGTAGTCAACAATGAAGACAATAATATTGCCGTTCTAGCTTATTATGATGTTAATCCACGTGCATCATTGGCAATACCAGAATATGATCTGAATCTACCTCATAATAGTATTCACAGAATTCTTAAAAAACATAAACTACACACTTATAAATCTTCATTGGTCTAAACTCTACAAGCTGGCGATCCACAGCTTCGAATAGAACTGTGTAAGAACACAATTATAACACATAATTATTAACACCGATAAATTGAAAGAGGAATCAACACTAAAAAATGTTACAGAGAAGCACCTTAAGCAGGAGACCAGGAAAAAGAATTAATCTTGGATGACAGAAGAAATCTTGGACATGATGGAAGAGAGAAGAAAATTCTGAAATAAAAACGAAACAAGATAACATCAAATACATAAAAATATTAAAATAAAAATCAAAGAAGCTAAGGTTACCTGGCTAAACAAAAGATGTGAAGAAATTGAGAAGTTAGAACTAAAACATGATACTTTCAACTTACACAAAAAAATAAAAGGAGCTGGAATGTGGAAGCAATCCTCTTCATCGTTCGTCGAAGATAAACATGGGAAACCCCTACTGAATATAAAAGATCAAATAAACAGGTGGAAAGAATACATAGAAGACATGTTTCAAGACCAGGAGAGATAAAGCATAGATGTACAGAAAGTAGCGTCTGGACCCTACATCACAAAGGAGGAAATTATTAAAGCAACAAAACAACTAAAAAACAAAAAAGTTGTTGGAGAAGATAATATCCCAATTGAAATTATAAGGATAATTTCAGACGAACACATCGATGTTATGGAGAACTTATTTAATAAAATATACGAAACTGGAAGAATACCAAAAAACTGGCTGACATCGGTGTTTATACCACTACCAAAGAAGAAGAACTCCAGGAAATGTGAAGAATATAGGATCATTAGTCTAATGAATCATATTCTGAAATTGTTCCTCCGAATAATACACAATAGAATTTATAACAAATTGGACGAACACACGGGACGAACACAATTTGGCTTCAAGAATGGCTTTGGAACAAGAGAGGCACTTTTTTCAATACGTGTGCTTGTTGAAAGATGTAGGGATGTAGACTCTGATGTATATCTGTGTTTCATAGACTTTCAAAAGGCCTTCGAGCTAGTGAAACACGATAAACTAATAGAAATTCTCGGGTATTGTAACATAGACGGCAAAGACTTGAGAATCATATCAAACCCTTACCAAGACCAAAAGGCTAAAATTAGAATCAATGGAGAAACATCTGAAGACATTAACATCGAGAAAGGAGTAAGGCAAGGATGTGTTCTTTCCCCGTTGTTGTTTAACGATTTTTCGGAATAGTTATTTAGGAAGGCACTACAGGATACCTCGGATGGCATAATAATAAATGGACAATGCATTAACAACTTGCGATAAGCAGATGACACGGTTATTCTAGCAGATAGTGCTGAAGCACTACAACGCCTAATGAACCGAGTGATGATAACTTGTAAAGAATTTGGAATGAAACTAAATACAAAGAAAACAAAAACGATGGCGATCAGCAAACACCAAAACAGAAAGGTCGAAATTAGGGTCAACGGAACAGAATTAGAACAAGTAACAAAAATAACATACCTAGGAAGTAGCCTTGATGAAACTTGGGATCACTCACTAGAGATAAAAACACGCCTGGAAAAAGCACGAGCTATATTTTGTAAAATGCAAAAATACTATGCAACTGCCAACTAAATATCTCATTAAGAGTTCGAATACTGAAATGCTACGTTTTCTCCACCGTGCTATATGGCGTTGAAGCATGGACAATGACGGAAACAACACAAAAAAAAATAGAATCGTTCGAACTTTGGAGCTACCGTAGAATGCTCAGAATATCTTACATGAGTCATACGACAAACGTAGAAGTTATGCAGAGGATGAGAAACGATCGAGAACTTATCATCGAAGGAAAAATCAATGGCAAAAAGGGACCGGGAAGAAGACGCAACTCCTGGCTTAAGAACTTACATCAATGGACTAATATGAGCTCTATAGAATTGTTCAGAGCTGCAACAAATAAAATAAGATGGGCAAATGTATTCGCCAACGTCCTTAAGGATAAGGCACCGTAAGAAGAAGAAGAACACAAGAGGATCCCGATTTTTGCAGAAGGATTATCTAAATGGATGAGGCCAAATTTTCTAATGAGGGTGTTTTCAACCGGAATAACTCGCACTTTTTGGCCAATCAGAATCCTCATATTAATAGGGAAAGAATTCTTTAAAATAAATTTAGTTTCAATGTGTTTGCACTTTTGAAGGACAACAGATTTTCGTATTTTGTGTATGATGAAAACTTAAATGGTGAGCTTTATATGGAGATTTTGAGAACGGTAGTAAGTGGCTTCGTTGACACTATACCAGTAGCTGAATCAATCAATCAGTTGTTGGTACCAACTTGATGGATCGCCAGCTTATCGCCCAAATGAAAATTATCGAATTTTAACTGATATGTTTGAAGATGGATTGAACGAATGGTCTGTCTTTGTGGCCTCCAAGGTCACCTGACCTAACGCCTATGGATTTTCATCTTTGGGGAACGGTGAAAGATAAAATTTATTTTGAACCTTTGACTTCAAGATATCATTTGCATAATAGACTGTTAAATGCTTCTATGCAGTTGGATGTGGAGAAACTAAGGCGAGCCATATCACAGGGAGAACTATGTCTAGAAGCGAATGGTTATCACTTTGAACAATTATTATGAAATTTGGGAAAATAGAGCTTAATTCGTTTTGATATTTTTTAATTTGACTTAGGAAATTCGACAACAACTGCAGTTTCACCTTTTTTTCTCTTAATTTCTCAATTATCCAATCACAAAAGGACAGTAATTTGTTAATGCCCTGGGAACTGACTATGCACGTGCAAAGATCCAAGCCGCCTTTGTCAACTTTAGGTAGGTACGAAAAATTCGTTTTTTCGGCATAACTTGAAAACTCGAAATCTCAGTTATAGGGTATGTATGGGGAACTTCGTTCAGTTTTCTACGGCGAATCTAATGAATTGGTTATAATTAGAAATTCCAACACTTGGAAACATCTTTCGCTGGTCCGTGAATCATATCAACGGTACAAAACGAGCGAAATAATCTCGTTGAAATGGTGCTCTGGGCTTCTGTTTCCGAGATAAAACCTCCTGTCGGTGAATATTTGATGAGACAAATATCTTCCGCGACAAACGAGAGACGAGAAGTCTACATATATAAACTTGGGACAAAAAGAATTATTAAAAAATCCGTAGATCAATGAATAATCCTTCCTGACAAGAGCTAGTTTTCAAATCTGCCCGCCATGCACGCAGCCCCCAAGAGCCACAATAGTGCAACTGAGCAGGATGCCGAGAAACGAAGCGGCAGACTACAGTTTCGTTCTTATTAGGAGCTCATCAGTGTCTGGAATCGATAGGGTGCCTCGATGTAGCTTGTTAGGTTGCTGAGAAGCGATATGCGACACTGATGAGCTCCTAATAAGGACGAAACTGTAGTCTACCGCTTCGTTTCTCGGGATCCTGCTTAGTGGCACTATTGTGGCTCTTGGAGGCTGCGTGCATGGCGGCAGATTTGGGAACTAGTTTTGTCAGGAAGCATTATTCATTGATCTACGGATTTTGAATAATTCTTTTAGTCTTAAGTTTACACATTGATATATATATATATATATATATATATATATATATATATATATATATATATATATATATATATATATATCAATGATTTAATGATCGAAACCGTGAAATAATTACTTCATCTTCGTTTTATCAAATTGAATGAAAATTCAATGTGTTTGTTTGAACATTTATGAAAAATAACGTAACCTCTATACCAGCAATACTCGTGGATCAGATCAGTCAATAATGAATGTTTGTTTATTGTAATTACAAATATGAATTATTTAATGCTGCTTCACAATAATGTCAAATATAGACTTGCAAACAACCACCCTTTCATAAATTCAATTGGAATAGTGGGGAATTAGGAGTGTGTCACCCTTCCATCAAAAATTGAAATTAATTATCCAAAAAGAAAAAGAAATTATCCCTCTCATCTGAAATTGGTCCATTTTGAGCAGAAGCGCACTATAAGAATTAATCTTAGACAATTCCGAGCGTGCTGAGTTCTAACAACAGGTTAATGTCGCGTGAAGCCAGTACTCACTTGTTTCATTTATCCCCACATACGTTACGCCTCCCCCATTGCAAATGTTCCCGTTCATTGTCGGGTTAGATCCAACTAAATATTCAATGTTTCTTTTACCGCCTGGATGGGGCAACTTCAACCGTGTCATTATAGGGAATTTAACAGCTGCAGGGCGGAATGCTGAAGAGGGAAAGAGTTAGGAATAGAATTTGAAAATCTTTTGTGAGCTCTTTGATATTCGAAGAATTGGAAACGTTTTCAAGCTTAATTCTTTTCACCATTATATACCGTGTGTCCAATTAGTGCGCGATCGGTGCATAACTTTGTTCCTGTTGAAAATATTGAAAAAGTATACCGGGTGTAACCGGAAAGAGGCTGGCCCCTAGAACTTTTTTTCCTATCCAATATTTTTCAATGAAATTTTTTGAAATTGATTAAAAATTTACTTCAACTTGAATGGCACTGACAGTTTATCTGAAACGCTTCCGGTTTCACCGGAAATGAGCCAAAGTTTCAATTTTCAAAAGGCTCACCCTGTATATTTTTGGGAAATCGAATGAAACTCTCTTTGTCCATACATTCAGTATATTTAAAGATGTATTTGCCGAATTTTTAAATCATTCTTGATAAATTTGTTCTCAAGTCTAGGTGGCTATGACGACTCAGCTGGTTCTAATATTGTAATGCACACAAAGCATAAACGCAAAACCTTAGCTTTATTTTGGCATGGCGCACATACTCATCATCGTACATTCCAGATGAATAAAAATTTAACAAAACACATAAATAACGTAAAATACACAAATGGACCATAGATGGAATGTCATCAAATCAATTGAGCATAACTTCACAACAGGTTTTCGAAGAGACCCCCATTCTGTGCCTGACACAGCCTATTGCGGCGAATGGTAGCCCATACTACATTATCCATTTGATTTGGAAACATTTCATTTATTGCTCCCCGAACTGTATTCTCTAAATCCTTTCGATTTTCTGAAGCAGTTCTATAAACACGATTTTTCATATGGGCCCACAAAAAAAAATCTAATGGGGACAAGTCGGGCGATCGAGCTGGCCATCTTGTCGGGCCGTTGGTGCCTATCCACCTTTCATTTAAATTATTATTTAGGTATTGAACAACTTCCCTGCAGTTGTGCGCTGGTGCTCCATCTTGTTGAAAAATTAAGTTATTAGCAACAGCCAGTGGTAAACCATCAATCAGATCGCTTATTTCGTTTTGTAAAAATCCTAAATATCTTTCCCCTGTTAATGGTCCATCAAAAATGATTGTACCTATGAGATGTCGCCCTACCATTGCCATCCATACATTAAACCCAAATCGCTCCTGGAAATTACCCTCACGTACTAAATGCTCGTTTTCGTGGGCCCAATAGCGCGTATTGTTTCTATTGAACATTCCGTTGTTAGTAAATCGGGATTCATCTGAATACAAAATTTTATAAGGATACCTTGGATCCATTTCCATCTTTTTAAGAAACTGGTTGCAATATTCTAACCTTCGGCCATTATCATTTTCATAAAGGTGTTGATGAAGATTGTATTTGAACGAGCGAAATTTATGCTTCGTAAGAATTCTCCAAACACTCTGATGACTTATCCCTATTTCTTGTGCGATTTCTCTGGTAGATGCCGTACAATTCATATTAATGTACGCTAATACATCAATTTCAGAATTTTCGCTTACTATGAAATTTTGATTATCTGCAACAACCGGTTGCTGACGAAACTTCACTTCCAGTTTTGGGAAATAGTGCCTTGAAGGATGTTGCCGTTCTGGATAGCGTTCAGCGTATAAAATTGCTGATGCTGTAGAGTTTTTTCGGCATTCGCCATAAATGAGTAGCATATCTACTTTTTCATTCTGTGTGTACAGCATTTCGTATATTTTTCTGCCGTGAAAATTCAAAAACTCTGAACAATTTATACCAACTCACCGATTTAGATGCAACACAATCTTATCTTATGACATTTAAAATTGAATACAAAAAATTTTATGATCTGTGATCTATCTGTGATAGGATTTCAATGCATTTTCAAAGCACTTCAGATAATGAGTTGAAAAACGAGTATTATACTATGTCCAGGATTACGAATGGAAATTTTCAACGAAAAATTATCAATTTGGTATCAAAATATTCGTAAAAATATTCTGCGTATTATAGTGCTAATGAGCCTCTATTATACCTTGCGGAAATAATTTTTTTTTCAAAGAAACAATGTTTGGAATGTTACGAAGCCAATAACAGAAGGAATTCTACAGTTTCAGTGATGAATCCAAATGTACTCGATTTCGGTCGATAAATCACGCAGTTTTTTTGTCGTCAAGCCACCTTGACTTGAAAACAAATTTATCAAAAAAAAATTAAAAATTCGGCATACGTCCTAAAATAAGCTGAATGTATAGACAAAGAGAGTTTGATTCGATTTCTCAAAAAATATACAGGGTGAGCTATTTGAAAATCGAAACTTTGGCTAATTTCCTTTGAAAACGGAAACGTTTCAGATAAACTGTCAGTGCCATTCAAGTTGAAATAAATTTTTAATTAAGTTCAGAAAATTTCACTGAAGAATATTGGACAGGAAAAAGGTTATAGGGGCGAGCCTGTTTCCAGCTACACCCGGTATACAACGGCATAGCGACGAAAAGTTGCCTTGTTATATACAAAACAAACATAGAAAATATCACACAATTATCTTATCCTTCTGAGGTGCCCCACAGGGGATGAAAAACAAACGAAAAACATTTTGTTTTAATTATTTATTAAAAGAAATATCCAGAAACTTCAAAAATACAGTTTAAATATTAAATTGATTCTTTGTGTTAAAACTAGGCATAGGTTGACGAGATAATAATCTTGCTCTAATAAAACCATCTCGTTTATTTTCCCCACAAACTGCACCAACTTACTGCAGCGCTCCACGGCTTGGGTGTGGCATGGAAAATCTTCAAGTTAGAGGTGGCTCAGTTATGTCACAGTCATGCCACAAAATAATGTCAGTATAGTCTTTAGCATCGAAATTGAACACCGGCACCTTGAATTTTCGAAGTCCTCGAGTATTCTGTGATCTTGACTTTATAATTCTTCGATTTACAAGATCTCGGATAACCTCTCTGTCATCGCCAAGCATGGCAATGATGATATTATCTGGATGACCGAAATATCCATTTCGTTGGATTACTTTGTTTTTGATAGCCTGCATATCGGAGTTCAAATAGCGACTAAAATTAATAGTTTGCCAAAGGTGCTTAGCCCCGTCGATGCACGAGGAATTACATTTTGTTGTAAACCACATCGGTCCATAACTTTCATTACGTACGTGGCTATTTCCACTAGTTTTCCTTCAGGGTCAGTTTTTGTGGCATACAACCTTAGAATTCGATTAGCTGTTGTTAGCCATATAGAATGATTAAGGAGTCCAGGTTCTATATAAGCTAAATCAAAAGTAAATATACCAGTACTGATAGCGGTCATAATATCGTATAGATACTTTTGGTCGGTACTCAGCTCTGTCCTAGTAATTTCAGGTAATATTGTGGGTATAACGGAGAATGCGACTATCGGCATTGTTTGACAATTTTGTAATTGAGATCCATTGGCACCTGAAAAGAATTTCGGCCCTGTAGTTTTTCCATCTAACTGTAATAACAAATGTCGCAGTTATAATTCATTAGAATACAAATGGCAGATAAACCACTGTAATGGTCTGTTTAGCTCTTCTTCCATCAGACGAATAACGCCACCTTTAAAACCTGTATCGACTACTATTCCATCGCAGCCAACCACAGCTATTTCACTGAGCTTTACTGACTTAGCTTTAAGTGAGATATTAAAGTGTCTTTAATACATTTAGCAGTCCCCGACTCACAAGTGACATGCCCGAAATAGTTGCTTCCTGGTTCTGATAAAATGACATAATGATCTTCTATCTGTCGTTTTCTGTGAAATTTCCCTTCTTTCTCAATACGAACCAAAGTCTCATCCTGCCATCAAAATATAAACCGAGAAGCATTTTAATGCAGTCCGTTTCTTGTAAAGTTAATCTAACCTTAGTTGTTTCACGGCGCAACTTTGAACGATCAATGATACGACTTGGATCGTTTGGGGAAATAATACTAACATCTTTTAAGACAGAAGAAGCTATAATAGCAGCGGCTCTATCGGATATTCCAGTACGATCACAGGCAAGGGCTAATGATGGTAAGTAATCTAACCTAACCTCTGTTTTTTCTGAGGTAATGAACCTTTTAGTTTGACCTGTTATGAGTTTTCATGGTAAGGACTAGAAGATAATACGGGTGAGCTAGCTCATGAACTGCTGCTTTCGATTGAAGAATCATCGGTCAAGGAACGGGAACAACAAGGTTTGTCAAAATAGTTTACCTCTCTGTTCCGCGATAAAGTTTTTTCTTTTATTCCTTGTTTCTTCTTGTTTTTCACAGTTGCAATCACATCGATACCACCTATCATCATTTTTCTGTCTGTTCTTTGGTCAATTAAGAAACTTCCTCCTTGAGAACACGACTACCTTTTATACAGTTACAATGCTATAACTTTGCATTTGCAACTGCTAATATCAAATATCAAAGAGTCTATGGGACTCTGATATAAATATAATAATCTTTTCTTGGTATTTAACATTAGTTTGACTGCCAAGATATGGTTTCATTAAGCTGTTATATTTGTCTAAGTAGGCACGAATCAGTTGTAAAACTCTTTTTACACTCACAGTTGGCAGCGACGATTTTTGCCATATTTTTATAACTTCGTGAGCCAATTTTTCAGATTTTTTATGAACTGTTGGCTTTTTTGTTGTTTTATCAGGCTTCAACTCATGTTTCATGAACAGATAATTCTTCATAACATCGTTATAAGTTGGTAATTGCGATGCTGGTCACTTTTGCGGCAAACCAAAGACAGGACAGCTCGTTGTTTTTCGTGTTTTAACTTGAGACATGTTTCTGCAAACAATACAATTCAATTCACATAACCCATCTTGGGGTTCAAATAATCTGAGTAGAGAAGGAAAAGAGTTTGAAACTATATTCGATAACAATAACCTCATAGTTCTAAATGATGGATCACAAACACACTTCAATGCCTACCAAGGGACCTTCTCATCCATCGACCTATCGCTATGTGATCCAAATACGACACCACTACTAAAATGGAACACTTTAGAAACCCTCTATTCAAGCGATCATTTTCCGATCACAATTCATCACACGAATGACTTCAAAAGCAAAAGCGAGCCAATAGCATCATGGAAAATCAAACACGCAAACTGGAAAAAATATCAAGATACAACAGACGAAGCACTTAACCAATATACAATCTCAGATGACGTGAACAAATCACTATCGGACTTCAACGACATTATTCTCACTGCAGCTTACAACTCCATAGGGAAAACCGGCCAACTGAAAAGAGCACCTGTTCCATGGTGGAACGAAACAGTCAAGAACGCAATACGCAAATCTAAGACAGCATTCAACAGATTGAAAAAACACGGAACACCTGAAAATTTAGAAAATTTCAAGAAATTGAGAGCCATAGCCAGATATCACATAAAGAAAAGTAAAAAGGAATCATGGTCCAACTATATTTCTTCAATTAACTCCCAAACCCCACCCAGTACAATATGGAACAAAATAAGAAAATTGAAAGGATCAAACACGTTCTATGAGATTAATACACTGAAGTACAACCAAAATAGAGATTCTTCCCCGGATGAAATCGCAGAAATATTAGCACAACATTATGAAAATAATTCAAAAAATGATCACTTTGACGCAAACTTCATACAATTTAAAAATCACGCAGAAGAAAATACTATTCACATAATAAACAATGACGAACCTTTAAACAGCGACATATCACTACAAGAACTAAACAACGCACTTAAACCTTCGAAGAGTCACGCTGCAGGGCCAGATGACATTCCTCATATTTTCATACAAAACCTCAGCATAAAAGGAAAACTCATACTCATCGACATTTTCAACTTCATTTTAAGATCGCAAACATTCCCAAAGAAATGGTCAAATGCAATAGTTATTCCGATCGTAAAACCTAACAAACCAAAGGATGAACCCTCCTCATACCGGCCAATTTCACTGACCTGCTCAACCTGCAAAATTTTGGAAAAATATTGAATAAAAGACTGCTTTGGTACCTTGAGAAAGAAAAATTACTCAGCCAACACCAATACGCTTTCAGAAATAACCGCTCAACATTAGACATACTTGTACGACTAGAGAACAATATAAGAGTAGCCTTCCAAAACGATCAGAAACTCATAGCAATACTCCTAGACTTAAAGCAAGCCTCTGATAGAGCGTGGCGTTACTTGATCCTCAAACAGATGTCGGACTGGAACATACAAGGAAATATGCTCGCATTTATTAAAAACTTTCTCTATAATCGAACTATACAAGTGAGAGCAAATGGTATTTTATCTAAAGAGCACAGAATTCAAAACGGCACACCACAAGGATCAGTTATCAGTCCAACTCTCTTTTGATCGCCATAAACAGTATCACAGAAGAACTGAGACTACCTATCCAAATCGGCATTTTGCAGATGATATAATTATATACACAGCTAGCAAAAACCTTGACTCCGCTGAAAATCTCCTACAACAACAACTGGACAGAATACAACTATGGGCAAGCAGAACAGGTTTCAGCTTTTCTACAGAAAAAGCAAGTACATTATATTTGCCAAAAGAGATCCAAATATCCATCTCAATCTAAACTTATACGGAAAAACATCGAATAAACAAAAGAAATAAAATTCTTAGGAATGATACTAGACACAAAATTATCCTGGAACAACTACATAAAAGAGCTCCAATTATCATGCCGAAAAAGGATCGATCTCATCAAAACAATTTCGAATCACCTATGGGGTGCAAACACTAAAAACTTACTCAACATTTATAGATCCCTCATAAGAAGCAAAGTTGACTACGGAATAACTTGCTACAGCAATACATCAAAGAACCAAATAAGAAAAGTAGACTCCATCCAAAACCAAGCTCTTCGACTCTCACTAGGGGCGTACAGAACAAGCCCAGTACAAAACTTATACACTCTGGCAAATGAACCCCCTCCTTTCTTACGAAGAAAATATATCACGCTTTGTTATGCAGCGAGAATCGGATCAGACGAGCAAAATCCAAATAAAAATCTTCTAATTGATAGACAGATTAGTACACCACAAAAAAGACATCGAGCATTTTTTGATCAACTATCTGAAACAAAATTCAACCTAGATACTTTGAAGTCATCCATTCCGATCGAATTGAATACTCCTCCCTGGTTAGTAAAAATACCAAAAACAGAAAAATCACTTACCGAATTCAAAAAAGACGCAATAAACCATCAAATCATAAAAAATAAATACCATGAGATCCTAGAAAAATACAGACACTCAGCACACATATTCACAGACGCTTCGAAAAATGACTCATCAGTTGCCAGTGCGCTCATTTCTGAAAACGAGACCAAAACCCTCAAAATGCCACCTTATTGCAGTAAATATACAGGGGAGACTATAGCCATATACGAAGCCTTCAAAATTGCACTAACTCTCAAGAGAAACACTTTGGTGATATCAGACTCGTTAAGCGCTTTACAAGGAATCGAAGAAATGTACCCATCGAATGTTATTCAAATTATGATGAAAGAAGTATTATACAAAATCAACAAACACAACATAAATATCGCACTACTTTGGGTCCCATCACATATAGGCATCGATGGGAATGAGAGAGCAGACACAGCAGCAGTCGCCGCAGCAAAACTAACACAGCTCTAGACATCACATTAGTACCAACAACAGACATTAAACTAAGTATCAAAAATTCATCATGGACGAATGGCAAAGACAATGGAACGATACGAACACACACCTAAAGAAAATAATTCCCCACGTAACTACAACAAACTCACTAACAACACCGACAGCAAGAAGAGACCAAGTCGTCACAAACAGAAAACGTATAGGACATACCAATCTAACTCACAGTCATATCATGCAAAACACAGAACCCCAATTTGCAACACCTGCAATACCAAACTCGACATAGAACACATTCTGATCAACTGCACAACCTACGAAGATGAACGAAGAAAAACTAGAATATCACGAAACATACAAGAAGCTCTGACAACCTCCATACAACGCACTCTAGACTTTCTCAAAATGACGAAACTTTACCAAAAATATGAAACATACATACCATACTAACCAACAAATAGCTACTAATAATCCAATTAGAGATTGATGTAGCTCTAAATTTGTAAATAAATAAATAAATAAATACAAATAATAAATACTCTAATATTAGAATCAGGAATTAAACTAACAGCATAAAATATGAAAATCACTACTTACAATAAACGTCACAATCCCAGTTAAAGATAAACTAATGCAATTTGATGCCTGAAATAAATGAACGGCAAACAGATGAACTGCTGTAAGCGCGCGAAATTACTAAACGTCACTCCATCGGTGTTTGGGAATCAAGGCACGTTCCGCTACCTTAGAGTCTCAACACGCATGTTTCTACCGGTTATAACTGTCGCTCTGGAGTTTTATAAAATGTTTGCGATATTTTGAAAAATTTTGGCAAAATTCATAATTTGCCTAAATTTTTCAGAACTTGAAACATAGCAGAAGCCAACTGATTTTTTTTGTGCTTAATGTTGACCTGAAATAGCAATTTTTTACAGGTATACCGAAGCGATAAAACATAAAAAATGAAATCGCTTCACCCTAATATACTGTTTGTTCCACCGAAAATTTGCCACACCTTCTATCTCAAGACACATCATTTTCTGGTTGGAAGGGGACCATGAGAACACGTTCTGGATGAAATATTGAGTGACCTATCACCTACTGACGTTTGGCACCACTTATAGTAGACACCTTGTATATTAAAAGGTTAGTGAGAAATATTGATATGTGTGACAGTCTGAACCATCTCAGGATAAATACTGTTATAGGCTTTTCGCAAACGTTTTTAGACACAATTTTGTCTATTATTAAGGGAGATTAAAATCACGTATTAGTACCCAATGTTGATTTCTAATGTGTATGTTACTTGTTCAGTTAACCCATTTCTCTGTACCCATATACAGGGTGTCCGTTAAATGCGTATACAACGTTATATCACAGATTCTTGAGCTCAAAATAGGTCGATTTAGGCCAACTTACTTATATGAAAAGCTTTTTCGTTTGGCCGCTAGAGGTCACCAAATCCCATCTTAATTTTCAAATAATTCAATCGATAAAAGCCATATTTGGTATGCGTAATCGGGTGCGTTATTTACATTGTTTTAGTGATCCACTCAATGACCTTGACGTTTTTCAAGTGTCCCTAAAAGTTCAAACGTGTTTTTAATCAACCATAATTTTTCAACTGTCTGCGTTTGAGTAAAACTGTTCTAGACATTGTGTAGCTAGGCTAATTATCAAACTTTTTGTCTCAATAGAACTTTTGATATGATGAACGGTTCAATCACAAAAAAACAGTTTCTTAATTTCATGATTTCATTTCTTTAACCACCTAGCAAGTCAAAAATATCACATTTGACCATGTTGGCTTTCGATTTATTTCTGTGGTCTGGCAGGTTGTCATTTTATTAGGCTTGACAATTAATTGTTGACACAACAGTGTTCATTTTGGTGATTTTTTATCACTATGAGGCACGGAGATGTACAGTACCTCTGAAATGGTTGATATGGTTATAGTGTACGGATTTCGTTAAGGCAATGGACGTGAAAGCGTGAGAGTATATGCTGAAAGATTTCCAGATCGCGTAGTGCCGAACAACCAAACGTTTGGAAATCTAAAGAGGCGCCTCCGCGAGAATGGTTGCAGGAATTTGGATCGAGGACGACAACGAACAGTAAGGACGGTAGAACGCGAAGAACAAATTTTGGACATGGTTGAGGAAAACCCACATTAAGCACGTAGCGTTTTGGTTTGCAAATGGTCGTTCCTAATAACAATGATTCAGGATGTCTCGAAGGAACACTTATTTCACATTCTTATCACATTCAGAAAGTTCCGGAATAACTTCTCAACGATCCTGAGAATCGCCTAACTTTCTGCCGATTAATCCGAGAGAGTGAGAACTCAGGATCTCCACTTTAATTCTATTTACTGACGAATGCATTTTCACTAGGTCTGGCATCACTAACCTTCACAATGAACACGTGAACAGTGTCGAAAATCCACATGCTTTTACAAGTACACATCATCAGAATCAATTCAGAATTAACGTATGGATTTCAGTAATTGACATTTTCATTATTGGTCCGGTAGTGATTACAGATCGATTAAACGGAGAGGCATATTTAAATTTTTTGGAAGAAACTTTGCCGGATTTGTTGGACGATATTCTAGTATTACTGCGTGCAGAAATGTGGTGCACCTCCTCACTTCACTTTAGCAGTTCGCGAGTTCTTACATGCACAGTTTGCAAATCGTTGGATCAGAAGGGGAGCTGATGCTCCTGCAAGTTGGCCAGCATGATCTCCCGACTTGACACCATGCGACTTTTTTCTTTAGGGTGCTTTGAAATCTAGAGTTAACTCATCTCCAATTGAAACCCGGGAAGAGTTACATATGACAATTTTAAATGCGGCCAACTGCTTCAAAAATGACCCTGAAGTAATGCCAAGGGTCCAATTTAATTTCTCAAAGAGGAATAACTTCTGTATTCAGCAAAATGGTGGAATTTTGAACATTTACTATAGTTGAATGAAATTTTGGGTGTAAACTAATTAATCGTTATTCTGAAGTGATTTGCATTTTCTTATTTAGTTTCCAATTGGCCAACCTGTTGTCAAATTTTTGAATAGTCATTGTGAAAAACTAATTTAATTTTTTATTCGAAATTTTCGATTTTTGTACTACTGAACATTGAATTTTCTATTTGCTTGATTCAGCAACTTAGATCATTTTGTCAACAAGCGGTTGTCAAGCTTAATAAAATGACAATCTGCCAGATTTCAGAAACAAATCCAAAGCCAACATGGTCAATATGTGATATTTTTGACTTTCTAGGTGATTGAAGAAATGAAACCATGAAATTGACAAAATGTTTTTTATGATTGAACCGCTCATCATATTAAAATTTCTCATGAAACAAAAAAGTTTGATAATTAGCCTAGCTAGTCTAAAACAGTTTTGCTCAAACGCAGACAGTTGAAAAATTATGGTTGATTAAAAACACGTTCGAGTTTCAGGGACACTTGTGAAACGTCAAGGACATTGAGTGAATCACTAAAAAACGTGAATAACGCACCCGATTACGCATACCAAATACTGTTTCTATCTATCGGGTCGTTCTCGAATTGTTTGAAATATAAGGGAAAAAAATCTTTGGATTTGGCGACCTCTAGCGGCTAAAGAAGAAAATTACTCACTTTGTATTTTACTTTCAAACTCATACTTGTCTGATGATGTGCAAAAGCTCGAAATCGCTATAACGTTGAATTAATGTTTCCATCTTAAACAGTGATACATAGTTATATGTAACTCAAATACAGAGTTGACATTAGTTTGACACATTGCTAGTTCATTTATTTATGAAACCCAAACACAAATTTCGTATACTTCCGACTTCATAATTTGTCAAGTAGTTTTATACAACTGGGTACTGTTTCAATCAATTCAATAAAACTGGCTGTTAGAATATTACAATGTTTTTGATCCTAAGAAAATGATTGTATATAAAATTGGAAAGAAAACAGAAAAATCTCTAATTCAGTTGAGTTATTTCTAGACTAATGATCTAAAACCATAAATTCAGAGTTTAGTTTCAATATTTAACCACAATTAAGTAATAAAAACGATCGAATTCAGTATTGAAACTCACGTTGTGTACAAAAGGATCATTAAAACACGTTTCACCTTTATATGTTCAGGCGATAACTTCATTTCAAGTTAAACAATGACGAATCAATCTATTAACAATTGGGCAATAAATCAATTTGTGAACGATTAATAATCTGAAACCGTACGGGATAGCTGTTGCCGCACGAAAAGCGTATGTGTTAGATCTACTTCACTGGTATTAGAACGTAGACTTCGAAAACAAAGGGTGTTGGCGATTAATTATTTTTGTTACCCCTAGAATTCTGTTTCATTTAGTGACTGCATCAATGGGGTGACGATATCACGAACTTGTGGAATACTTAATGAACTAGGAAAATTAGATACATTTTGTCGAAAGACTACCGGAAATTCATGATTTAAAAAATCTGCTTATATCAAAATTTTTATTGCTACTGAGTTGGCACAACTGTTTTCTATGCTGACGCAGAATTTGAACGTGATCTGGTATGTAGTTTGTTTACAGTGCTCGAATCTGTCAGTTCTCACAAGTGTGTTTTGGATAAAAATATCGAACAAAGAATTTGTCTCAGATTTTGTATTGCAAGTGGAATTTCGTATGCCGAATCGCTGAAAATGTTACAGAGGGCTTACGGTGAATCCATTTTATCAAAAACACGAGCATAATAGAGGTACAGTGCGGCTGAGATGTGATGGAAGATCTGCCTCACTCTGATCGGCCATCAACATCTTCAACTGAAGTCAACTTAGATAAAGCGAAGGAAATGGTAATTGAAGATCTTCATTTAAGGTTAAGAGAGATGGGCAATGAACTTTCAGGGTCTCACGAATCAATTCGTACCATTTTACGGAACGTTTGGGCATTAAACGCGTTGCCGCTCGACCAGTTCTTAAAGACCTAAATTTTCTTCAACAATTGAATCGCATAAAGGTCGCTGCAGACGTTCTAGAACTAACCAATTCCTACACCACATTTATAAAACGCATTGTAATTGGTTAACATGCTAACCATTAACAAGCTTCGTAATGGAGCATTCCAACTGAACCGAATCCTAAAGCACTACGTCAAAGTGGATCAAAAGTCAAGATAATGTTGACTGTTACTTTGATTATGTGGTGTTGTGCACTCGGAATTTTTGGGAGAAATTCAGAGAGAAAATAAAGAATATTACCTGAACACTATCTCACAAGGCTATCATTGTGAATGACTTTCTGACCAAAAACTCAATGAACACCTACCTACACCAACTAACCACCATATTCACCTGATACGGCTCCGGCTGACTTTCTTCATTTTCCAAAACTCAAATTACCAGTGCAAGGTATTCATTTTGAATCGATAGAACACATAAGTAGAATTTTCGGCGAGAAGTCTATTCCGGAAAAAGCGTTTGAAAAATATTAAAATTATCGAATTTCGAATTTGCACTTCGGATGACCTTGACGGATCATCTTAGAGCTCGCTGATCCTAACTCGATATTGTTTTTCCATATATATATATATATATATATATATATATATATATATATATATATATATATATATATATATATATATATATATATATATATATATATATATATATATATATATATATATATATATATATATATATATATATAAAGAATTATTCAAAATCCATAGATCAATGAATAATCCTTCCTGACAAGAGCGAGTTCCCAAATCTGCCCGCCATGCACGCAGCCCCAAGAGCCACAATAGAGCAACTGAGCAGGATGTCGAGAAACTAAGCGGCAGACTGCAGTTTTGCCATTATTAGGAGATCATCAGTGTCGCATATCGCTTTTCAGCATCCTTATAAGCTACATCGGTGTACCACATCGATTCCAGAAAGGACTCGTACATACGTACAAGAGTCGCCCTCCATGGACCGAGACTGTGGACCCGCTACCGGATTTTCAAATAATTCCTTTTGTCTCAAGTTTATATATATATATATATATATATATATATATATATATATATATATATATATATATATATATATATATATATATATATATATATATATATATAAACACCTCAAAAAGTCTAGGGAACACTTCTGAATATCGATATATCGTATCCAGAACGATCAATATGGATGATTTTTTTTAAATGAACACCTGCATCAATTTCTCACCAAATTATGTAGAGTGCCGCAACAGATTTCAGTTTTTTCTATAAAAAACTAAAATGCAGCAGATGCGACGCTGCTTTATAATCATTTCATGTATTCAGTGTTTGAAATCAGTTAGTTGGCACTTTGTTTCTGTTGTAAGCACAAATAAAAGATTCAAGTTTTGTGATTCGACCATGGAAAGACGACATTTGACTAGAGAAGAGATGTTACGAGCCGTTGGCATGCTCCAAGCTGGGAGCTCACTACGGGAAGTATCCAGGGTTGTGGGAAGTAGCCCAAGTGTCATAAACCGTTTAAGGTCGCGTTTCAATGAAATAGGGAGCGTAGAAGAACTCCATACAGGTGGTTTCAGGATTACTACAGTCGCCCAAGACCGATTTTTGGTTTTACAAGCCAGAAGAGATCGTACTACCACAGCATCTCAATTAGCTCAAGAGCTTCCACGAGTTCATAATGTACAAATTTCCGACCAAACTGTGAGAAATCGACTGCACGAAGGTCAACTCCACTCCAGACGTACTTTAAGAGTTTCACAACTGACCCATCGAAATCGCGCTGCTCGTTTAGCATGGTGCCAAGAACACGTAAACTGGGATCAAGAGAGGTGGGCCACAGTTCTCTTCAGTGATGAATCTAGATTTAGTTATTATCCGGATTCGGGAAGAATTCGAAAACGCAGGGACCCTGGAAAGCAAAACCGTCTTCAGCAGGCTCGAGAAGTTGTTAGACAAGGAGGCGGATCAGTGATGTTTTGGGGAGGTATACGCCTTGGTGGAAGAACTGACCTCGTTTTCCTACAGAACAATCTCACAGGAAATTCCTACGCAAATGAGATAGTTTTACCTGTAGTGGTACCGTATCTCCAAACAACGGGTCAAAATCCACTCTTCCAACAAGATAAGGCTCCTCCTCATCGTACAAGAGTTGTCTTGAACGTTCTTGAAAAGAATGATATCGATCTTCTACCGTGGCCATCCTGCTCCGCAGATCTGAATTCCATCGAGCATGTGTGAAACAACCTAAAAAGAAATCTCTTGCGTCAAAATGTCTTCCATCATGAACAGGAGCTTCGATTTGTTGTTCAGGGGGCTTGGAATGACTTAGGCCAGAATGTAATAGACAATTTAATATTGAGCATGCCGCGACGATGCCAAAGTGTCATTAATACCAGAGGTGAACCTTCTGGGTACTGAAAAATATAAGTGCTTCCATATTGTTTCGAAAATATTAGTTCAGGATTTTTTTTTTGTGTTTTACCAAATTTCGTCCTTTTCAAATTTCAATTTTTTTTTATAATAGGTGCTTTGGAGAAGTCAAATATTATTTTGTTTTCTTGAGAATACATTATATACAATACATCCTAACAAAAACCGAAAGATTTCTATAAATTCGAATCATCAAATTCATATTTCAAAGATATTAGTAAGTGTTCCCTAGACTTTTTTGAGGTGTTTATATATAACTTCAAAATGGAACTTTATGGAATTACATGGCAGGTATCCAAACCACCTAAAATATAAAGATATCGATAGCAAAGAATCGCTAACTTACCTGAGAGCTGATTACCTGTTTTCTGAGAACGGAATGTGAATAGACCGTATAGTGAAAAAATAACAAAGTATCAGGTTTTGGTATTCGAACTGAAGGAAATTTATAAGCTCAAAAGAGTGACGATATTGCCACTGATCATATCGGTAAATGGGCTTGTTGAGGCGCAATTGAAGGACAGCACCGTGAAATAACTACAACTGGAGGTAGACATTGTATCCAGTGTACAGAAGTAGGCGATACTGGGAACGACGCGTATCGTTAGAAAGTTTTTGCAAGGCTCATAGTTGTACCGTGTGTTCCTTGGCGAGATCTCTCCCAGGACACATGACGAGGGCCCAAAATGGTGATAGCAAAAATTAGCTATTAATTTGTCATTTAGGTAAAGATAGCTGTTATGAACACAGTGATGATGCGGACGGTGCTGATTACCTTTTTTTTCGCAAATTAATCACTAATAAAATATAATGGAACTTTCAATATTTTGAATCATTTTCAATCACCAAAATTGACGAATATCTATCATTGTTATATGTAACCAATGTATAAAACCTACTTTTTCAACTAATTTATTTATAGTGTCTTCATTATTTATACGCCAAAGCTACCAAAATCACAACATACAATAGACTAGTACAGTTCTTAAATGGTTATCTTATATATTTTTTTTCTATTATTGAACTGTTTTATTTCGCTTAAAAAAGATAATACGCCCTAAATTCAAAGATTGCTGGAAAGCAATGTTTCTACTAGTGAATACTGATGATCGATATTGAACCTTAAGAGGATTTACACAGCTCATTTTAGAGCTCGCGGACTTAAGTTGACATGATCAAAAGTATCGGGAATCATGAAATAAAATAGATAGGCGTTCAGGTAGTTTTAGGACAGTGCGTGCTCCGTTACCGACCTGAATTCCAGACCTGACCAGATCTTTGTGGTGAAAACAAGCTCCTAGTAAAATTGCCAGTGAATTCCAGAGGCCACCGTTGTGTTGAACTGCAGTGTGTTATACTGAGTGAAGTGTTTCTGGTGTGGTCTATTTTTGAATAGTCGTTTTCCTCATTGGGGTATGGAGACTCTCTACATAGTTGCTGTGTCTTATTGTAGAGAACGTCTCATACTTTTATCATACCTAGGAGATGTTGACAGTGGTGTAGCACACATACTTATGGCGGTGTTTTGTGATTCTCTGATTCTGGACTCTTGCTCATTGAATACCTCGGGGAGCGTGGACAGCTTAGGCAGTTGCTGGGTCCTAAGTAAGGCACATCTCTTACCTCAGAGTATTCATGTCACCAGGACGACCTATCGTGAGGAATAATTTAGAGTAGTTCCGTGTTTCCTGATTTATTTGATACTAACACATGAATTCATTCAAACAAAAATTTACTTTTTTTCTGCTTTTCCTATATCTACCACTCAAATCTGCTAGTATATTATTCAACTATCACTTTAATGATTTGTCGTTAACTGGTTTGGATCATTTCCTTAACTTTCATTTCAAATTTTCTTTTGCTTCAATCAATCATTCTTACCTACCTTTCATTCCGATTCTCCAACTCGTTATAATTCACACACGTTTCAAGTAAGCATTCGAATAATATCTTCTGTCTGCTCATTATTTAATTCCGCAAATTAATTGATTTCATATGATGTGCTATGTGGTATAATCGACAAGAACAGACAGCAATGAGAGTGAGCGTGACTGGTTGTTTTTCATCTAAATGTGCAATGTTTGAAAATTAAAATTGCAGAGCTAGAGGAAATAATGCCAAATATGCCTCAAAAACCAGCATACTTGACAATAACTGAACATTGGTTAACAGAAAATGAATTTTCATGTATGAACATTGAATATTATAAGAGGATATCAGCATATGCAAGAAAAAACACATTGCATGGAGGATCAGCTATATTTGTAGACAAAAAGATTGATCACATAAGGAACCTCTCTGAGATTGTAGAAATGAGTATTGAAGGCATAATTGAGTGCTTTTCGGTCATCAATATGTTGTTCAAACTCATCATAATAACTATATACAGACCATGCAATGGAGACGATAATATTTTCTTTGAACAACTATCAGGGGTACTAGATTGGTGCTGTAAGCGCTTTCCAAACTATAGAATAGTCCTAACAGGTGATTATAATATAGACTTGCTCGGACAATCACTCACATCGTAGCATTTTCAAGACCTTCTCCTCAGCTTCATTTTTAATCAGACAGTCTTTTAACCAACAAGAATAACGAAAGCAAGCAGAACACTATTAGATAACTTATTCATCAATTGGTGACAACAGCACTCGCGGATCATGAAGAGCAAAGCTTGAAAATAATAAGTGAAGCTGAGCCAATATCAAAAGCGAACTGCAGTAACTATCGACGTGTATTTTCTGACACAAAGGTAGCTGACTACATCAATGAAATAAAATCTCCGACATGGCAAAGGGTATATGCTTTAGAAGATCCAAATGATGCATATGATACTTTCCAGGACACATTTTCCATGTATTTTAATATGCTGTTCCCCCAAAAAAATAATAAGAAATTCAAATCCAAAACCCAAAAACTGGATGACTTGTGGTATAAAAACCTCATTAATGCAAAAAAGATAGATGGACTAAAAAATGAAGGAAGCTATCACAATCGAAGAGACGTTCAGGAAATACAATGAGATACTTAGATCAGCCATAGTAGAATCAAAAAGACGAGAAAATTTGTCCTACATAAAAATAGCAAAAACCTAGGGGAGGCCATGTGGACCTTAGTGAATTGGTATAGGGGGAAAATTTGGCGAAGAAGGAGTTTGCTGTAGAGAACCTTGCGGCTGCTTTCCTGATGAATAGAATCAACAGCTTTTAGTTGAATGCTTGTCCAAATGCAACATTTAAGTCGGATGAAATATTGAAAAACGCGCCAATACATGATAAAAGTCTATTCTCTGCACCAACAGACAAGACAGAAATAAAACACTCAATAATGGGTATGCGGTCGACTACATAGCAGCCCCTCTGTCACAAGTCATTAATCTCTGTTTCACGAGTGGAATCTTCCCAGATAGACTGAAGGTAGCCCAGATTGTACCAATTTATAGAAAAGGAGAAAGAACCGAAATCCAAAATTACAGGCCAGTAGCAGTGTTAAACAACTTCAGCAAGATATTTGAAACAGGGATCTATGAAAGAATTATATCATTTCTGGAGAATGAGAAAATAATCTCCACATACCAAAATGGGTTCAGAAAGAGAAAATCCACAATAAGGGCCGTTTATCAGTCCCTGTATGCCATACTGAAGTCAATAAATTAAAAGAGAGAAACTATTATTTTGCGCCTAGATTTATCAAAAGCATTTGATAATGTAAATAATCAAATATTATCAAGAAAAATAGAAAAATGCGGTATAAGGGGGATTCCACTACAGTTGATCACATCAAACTTGAAAAATCGTATCAGAGAGTATTAGAAACAGAACATGGAAAGCTTCTAACATCGACGGAAAGTGTTGTAAGGAAAGGCGTGCACTAAGGGTCAATATTGGGTCCCTTATTTTCATAATCTATACAAACGAACTACCTACAGTAGCAAAAGGCAGGATAGTTCAATTTGCAGATGATACCCCAATTGTTTGAAGGTTTGTTTGGTAATCCAACAATATGATGCAGTAACAATTTTTGTGGGAATGGGGTCAATTTTGTAGGAAAAACTTCCTCTTCAGTCTAGGCGTCGTTTCGGAAAATTTATTTCCATCCTCACGGTAATTGGCCTTTTGTCTGCTCTCAGCAATTTTGGCCGATAAAAACAAGCGATTTATATATATCTTAACTTTGAATTCCACAGATGCAATTATAGCATCTGTTTTATGTCATCAATTCAAACTGAGATGTTCAGTTGCATAACGAAGTCGAGTATATCAATTGAAGACAAAAAATTATCATCACGAGTGCTGAAAATATTGCTTTAACCTCACCCGGAGAGGAACTCGACCGAAGTTTTCCCCCCACCAATGATGATTTTTTCGACTTCAATGAGGACTTTTCCATAGAAATTCTAGTTCCGGTAGGTCTCCTGTTCAAAATACAACACAAGTACGTACAGTGTACGGAAACTCAACTAGAGCTTGGCAAATATTGAAATGACAACCGGAAGAATTTTCAAATGTTGAACGACTATCCGAATTTGAAAAAACTTTTTCTGAAGTTCAACACAGTGCTACATTCGTCAGCCCTGTTGAACGATTGTTTTTATTCGCATCCATAGTAAACGCTCCACGCCGTAATGCTCTAACTGACGATAATTTCGAGAAACTAGTTTTACTGAAAGAAATTCATACAAGTATTTTCGATTGAGTTTAGTGCAGCATTTCATTTTTAATAGAGTACCTTTCATATTATAACAATAAAACTTGATATTTTGTTTCACTGATATTCATTAGCCACTGCTAACCTATCATAATGATACATAATAGTCATAACTGTGCTTCACCAACATAAAAAGGGTTACAGAAAGCTTACAAAAGTATTAATATAAGTATTCGAATACAATTGTAATCAGTACTCGATTACTCTTTCACAGAAATAATCGAGTACAGAATTCGAATACTATTTCGAGCAATTAATTGTACTCATACTCGAATACTTTTTTTGTACTCATCCCAGCACTGTACCGAACAGCAGAATAATAAATCGTCTTTATATACTGTACCTACAAAGTGTACAAATAAGGCTCTACACTGGAGAAGTTTAGCCGTGGCTACTCTTCCACTCAACCAGTAATTTCTTATCACAATGACATGAAGTTATTCGGCTAGAGGTGGACATATCCGGTGTTAACAGGATTTTTGGATTTTCATTTTTTTCAAGAGTATTAAATATTTTATTATAAGTTTTATTTCTATGAGTACCATTTTCATTTCGATTGGTCTCAAGCATAGAGGTGGTAGATTATTGGAAAAATAATTCTTATCTCTACTTCTTCTAAATAAATTTGACTTTCAAATTTTTTGCGTTACTTTCTTGACACAGTGTAATTGGAATTATACATAATTATATAAAATAATGTTTGCTACGATTCATGATGGTTGCATACTTTTCATATCAGCCTCGTACATATCATTTTATTGAAACGCATTCGGAGACCGCAGTTGAAATATTAATTCATGATTTCATTTTTAACGAATTAAAGAAGTGAATTAAAAATCCCGGAATCCACTATAATAAAGTTGATTAATCACGAATGCTTCAATTTGATTTCAGAAAAATTTGTTGAATTTGCAGTTCATCAATAAAAATAAGGAATGAAAATTTGTTTGTTATACACAGTCATGATATATCTTTTAGCATTAAATTCAACTTATTCTCATTAGATAGAGACAGAAGGATAAATCAGTCAAATAAATAGCCTGGAATAGAGCAAATTCGTTTTTCCTCTCCCACATATTTTATTTTCAATCGGGATTCCAAAATTCCGCCAATAGTGGTGATTTCGGCTGATCTCATAAATAACCTGGATTAATTTCGGCTGAACCCTTTCTACCGATGAAATAAAAGGAAGGGTTATTCGAAAAGGGATGATCTCATCGTTTTCAAGGGACCTCTTACGGTGTTGATATTCAAACCTGCACATGTTTCTGTGAAAATCGAAATGAGCTTAGTTTATGTTTGAACTTTCAGTACAATAATAATGACTAGTGGAAAATCTTGTTTCAAATTCGAGATTAGAAATAGCGTTATCACCATGAAATTTTGTATTAATATCAGTTTGTTATTAATTTGCAATCTATTGATTTATGAATAGATTCGTGAAAATACAAGAATTGGTAATAATTATTTCTTATTAAAATATTTCGAACAAATTCACTTTCATTCAAAATTTTATTGTGTGTGTTTTCAAACACTTATAGGTACTTTTTTCTGGGTGACAATATACATTTCAGTGAAAATAATCAATCAAAGCAGAGTTTTTAGATCTTCTACCTAATAATAAATTAGAGCACAAATGCTAAAAATTCAACAGTAGAATTCATTCAAGGTATAGCCAGCTGATTCATAATATTTATCAAAAATCTTCAATGAAAATGAAACTAGAATACGAGACAAACAGAGAAACATCGAAAGAGACGTATGACAAGGATATGTTATTCATCTTCGGACTGGAAAGAAGAGGGAATAAACATAAATAGAGAAGTCAATAGTCATGAACCATCTGAAAAATGCATACGATGTTGTAATAATTGCTAACACTTTTGAAGAATTACAAACTATGACAACACTATTACCAGATGCATCGGAAAAATAGGCTTCAAAATAAACATGAAACAGATAAAAACAATGACTAATGAATAATGAACGGACACACAATCGATATAGTTGAGGAGTATATATATTCGAGACAATAAATAAAACCAAATGAAGAAAATCAGACTGCAGAAATGAGTAGGCGAGTTAGATTAGCGTGGACAGGATTTGGCTCCTTCAAAATCACCGAATATCTCAAAAACAAAGTCTTCTTCGATCTGCCAAACCTGGACATTATCTTGAAGAAAATCTGCAGACGTATTAAGTACGTGACAATATCAAAATTTATAATTAAATTATGCATGATGGATTATTCCAAGCCCTACATAATATCGAGTTTGATTGTCTTGAATATAAAATCAATATGGAAATGTCAGATGTCCAAAAAGAAATATGACAAATTTCAAAAAGAACTTTCTACCTTAGAGAATAAGAAATACATCAACCAAAACACCCAGCAACCAATCATCGATTCAATTTTACCCTAAACAATGGATACAACTCACTTCTAAAGATTCGTGAATATATCAAACAGTAATTTCAATGAGAAAAAGACAGCTTTGTTAGGGAAAGTACCACAATTCACTCAAGAGAACAGAAGAATTAAATCAACTAGAGAAATGATTGGAGTCCAAGCCAAACTAAATATTCAGAACCACAATGATATCATCAACAATCCCATTCTCCATAAACATAAGATTGATGAAATAAATAAAGAATTCAACATTCGGCACAAGAAAATAAGTTACACGGAAACAAAAAAATCCATATCATAAAAATCCAAGAAGATTTAATTTTAGCAAAAACTGATAAAGGCAACAACAGGAATTAGGTTAGACCTAATTCCAAAGATTCTTCCGAAAGATACGTACTACTTAGTTGAAGAATTATTAGAAAAGAATTATCTCAATACGATCATCCAATCAGATATTATTACAAATTTGTTTAGATCAAAATTATTTCCATTTCAATAACAGATATTACACTTGAGAAGACGGCTTGATTATGGGTCATCCGTTAAGTCCTTTGTTAGCAGAAATATTCATGAATAGTTTAGAGAAATGAATTCATAACCATCCACGATATGTAGACGATATTATCTGCTTCACAGGAACAGATAGACAGTTGGAAATTTTCAAATATTATATGAGTTCATTACTTCAAAAATCGAATTCACAACTGAAATAGAAAGCAATAATTCAATGAATTTATTAGACGTAACAATTTCGAATGAAAATGGAAAACATGTTTTCGCAATCTACCATAAGCCGTCACATACAGATATTATAATACATAACTCGTTGTGTCATCCATATTAACATAAAATGTCAGCATTCAATAGTTTTATTCATTAATCCTGTTATCACCAAAAATTTTAACAAAGAGTTAAATTTAATTAAACAAATAGCTGAAAATAATGGTTACAATCCCAAAATAATAAATAATATTTTGAATGAAAAACAAAATAGAATCGCATTGAATGAAGTTTACCCTGTCAATAAATTGAAACAAAAATTCAATACCTTTACCTACGTTGGTATTACAAATGAGAAACTGAAATCATTCTTGAGTAGCAATAATTTCAACAGCTTTCCAAACTAATAATAATTTAGGCAAATATATAAAAAACAATAAAACCAAATCAGATGAAAATAATAAAACAGGTTTTATAGATTGAATTGCAATAACTGTAATAATTTATAGATTGGTAGAACACATAGAAATTTTAATATTAGAATATCAAAACATAAACGCAGTTTTTGAATAAAAAATCAGATTCAAATTTCGCGAATTATCTCCTAGAAAATAATCATTCTTTCGACCCACAGTTTGGAATTTTACATACAGATAATAAATATTGGAAAGTAGATCTTTGGGAAACTTTAGAAATCAACAAATACAAACACTCTGGTAGATTCATTAATGATTGAATGAACACCTCTTTCGAATCTTTTCAGAGAGCATTCTTTTCTTTAATTTGTCATCAATAACCATTTGAGAAGAAGAATTTCAATAAGCTTTTAATTACTTAAGAACATTTGTATTCATAGGTAATGATTAGTTGGCTATTTTTCTCATAAGTTATTTCGAATTGGTGGAATGCAGCCAGTTTTTACTAAAGATCTTTATTTATACATTCAGTTGACATTTCGGCATAATATTTTGCCTTCTTCAGGACTAAGGTATATACAGATCTCCTACGTAATAATAAAACCTTACTCCGGAACAAGGCAGTATATTGTGCCGAAACATATATATATATATATATATATATATATATATATATATATATATATAGTTTTCATAATTTCTTTACATACATTCGTCTGAAGAATCTACGTAGTAGCGAAACGCGTTACGAATCACAATTATTCAGTAAAATTTCTCAAAAACATTATTTGTTTTATTATCAACAACAAAACTGACTAACAATTTCATTTATAACATCTACAGAACAGAAACTTTCACAGACACAATTATTCCCATGGATTCATTCAATCATTCAGATCACAAATTAGCAGCTTATAATTCGATGATCCATTGGGCTTCTTCCATTCCACTGTCAACGACAAACTTCAAAAATGAAATAAATACTATCAGAAAATTGCTTTGAATAACAGAATTTTTCTGGTTTATACGGACAAAATTATCCAACGTGAAGAAAAACATCAAATAACACAATTATTATATTCCATAATTCGCTAGTTTTTACAACGCTAGTCCTCGCTCCAATATCGTGGCATCTAATTTTCCAAATTATTATTCAATGCTAAACAAAAACAGACAAATTCAAAAATCAGGACTTTATAAAATTGTTTGCAATGAGTGTACGATAGCTTATGTTGTGTAGACTGGTAGGAATTTCGAAGCCAGATTTAAAGAACACATCCTCTGATAATAATTCTTCAATATGTGAAAATATCAAATCCACAAATCATTCAATAACATTAGGTTATATCAAAACTGCGACAAAAGAAAGGAAATGAATCTGCTGGAATGATTGGAAACCAATACAATTTGTAGAAACCCAAGTTCAGTCACCCATCATTGCCAGCTAGACATTGATACCTCTCCACTGCTTAATATGAAATTAGGTTAGTATCTATAAAAGTTCGTTTTCTGCAATTGACATATTGAAAATGATTTGACGGTAGAAACCGGTAGTGTTTTGGAAATTCTAAAATGTATTTTACTTCATCATCGTTAAAATGCATTTCCACAAAATAAAAAGGCATCAATATTACTCGTTTTTATATTTATATTTTCAGTTTACAATAGTTGCATATTTAGTAAATGAGATAAAAAACACAAGGTTTAACTTTAATCCACACTTTATTTGAAAAAATTCGACGACGTTTCGCTGACACAGCAGCTTTATCAAGAATGACAAACAGAATGAAGAGTATGGTATTATAAACAAATCGTAGAACAAGTTGGATGAATAACAGGAAAATCCACACCGAGCCATTGTACAGTTAGTATGAAAGGTAATAAAAACTAATTAAACAAGTTAAGTAGGGGTGAATAATTCAAATCTACCTGCTCATTCAAAAGCTTGTCCGAATGTTTGTATCTATTTATTTCTAATGCTTCTAGGAGATCTAATTTTAAACTTTTTGATTTTATATGGAATATGTCAAAGTTTTTATTGAATGAATGGTTTTCTTTTATTAAGTGGTTTGAATAATTTGAATCAGATTTATTTTTATCGAAGCTACGTTTATGTTCAGATGTTCTTATGCCAAAACTCCTATAGGTCCTACCGATATAAATTTTATCACAAGAACCGCAATTGAGTTCATAGATTCCTGATTTACTTGATTTTTCAACACGAGATTTATTATTTTTAATATGTTTACCTAAGTTATTAGCAGTTTTGAAAGTTATATTAAGATTTTGTTTGACGAGAAAGGATTTAATATTTGTACTTGCAGAACCGCAGAAAGTTAAACTGTTGAATATTCTATAGTCTTTATGAAAAGGATATACTTCATTTATTGCTTTCTGATACAGTTTTTACGAATGATTAGATCTATCATATCCGGATTATATGAATTATTAATGGCTATCTGTTTGATGATGTTTAACTCTTTATTATAATCTTCTACTGATAAAGGTAAATTGAGTAACCGATGTACCATGCTGTTCAAAGCTGCAACTTTGTGTTGAATTGGATGTAATGAGTAGTTATGTATAATTGTATCAGTTGGTTTACGAAAGACCGAAAAACATCATTATTATTTATTTATTTATAAGTTTACCCTGTCAATAAATTGAAACAAAAATTCAATACCTTTACCTACGTTGGTATTACAAATGAGAAACTGAAATCATTCTTGAGTAGCAATAATTTCAACAGCTTTCCAAACTAATAATAATTTAGGCAAATATATAAAAACAATAAAACCAAATCAGATGAAAATAATAAAACAGGTTTTATAGATTGAATTGCAATAACTGTAATAATTTATAGATTGGTAGAACACATAGAAATTTTAGTATTAGAATATCAAAACATAAACGCAGTTTTTGAATAAAAATCAGATTCAAATTTCGCGAATTATCTCCTAGAAAATAATCATTCTTTCGACCCACAGTTTGGAATTTTACATACAGATAATAAATATTGGAAAGTAGATCTTTGGGAAACTTTAGAAATCAACAAATACAAACACTCTGGTAGATTCATTAATGATTGAATGAACACCTCTTTCGAATCTTTTCAGAGAGCATTCTTTTCTTTAATTTGTCATCAATAACCATTTGAGAAGAAGAATTTCAATAAGCTTTTAATTACTTAAGAACATTTGTATTCATAGGTAATGATTAGTTGGCTATTTTTCTCATAAGTTATTTCGAATTGGTGGAATGCAGCCAGTTTTTACTAAAGATCTTTATTTATACATTCAGTTGACATTTCGGCATAATATTTTGCCTTCTTCAGGACTAAGGTATATACAGATCTCCTACGTAATAATAAAACCTTACTCCGGAACAAGGCAGTATATTGTGCCGAAATATATATATATATATATATATATATATATATATATATATATATATATATATATATATATATATATATATATATATATATATATATATATATAGTTTCCATAATTTCTTTACATACATTCGTCTGAAGAATCTACGTAGTAGCGAAACGCGTTACGAATCACAATTATTCAGTAAAATTTCTCAAAAACATTATTTGTTTTATTATCAACAACAAAACTGACTAACAATTTCATTTATAACATCTACAGAACAGAAACTTTCACAGACACAATTATTCCCATGGATTCATTCAATCATTCAGATCACAAATTAGCAGCTTATAATTCGATGATCCATTGGGCTTCTTCCATTCCACTGTCAACGACAAACTTCAAAAATGAAATAAATACTATCAGAAAATTGCTTTGAATAACAGAATTTTTCTGGTTTATACGGACAAAATTATCCAACGTGAAGAAAAACATCAAATAACACAATTATTATATTCCATAATTCGCTAGTTTTTACAACGCTAGTCCTCGCTCCAATATCGTGGCATCTAATTTTCCAAATTATTATTCAATGCTAAACAAAAAACAGACAAATTCAAAAAATCAGGACTTTATAAAATTGTTTGCAATGAGTGTACGATAGCTTATGTTGTGTAGACTGGTAGGAATTTCGAAGCCAGATTTAAAGAACACATCCTCTGATAATAATTCTTCAATATGTGAAAACATAAAATCCACAAAACATTTAATAACATTAGGTAATATCAAAACTGCGACAAAGGAAAGGAAATGAATATGTTGGAATGATTGGAAACCAATACAATTTGTAGAAACCCACGTACAGTCACCCTTCATCGCCAGCTAGACATTGATACCTCTCCACTGCTTAATAAGAAATTAGGTTAGGATCTATAAAAGTTCGTTTTCTGCAATCGACATATTGAAAATGATTTGACGGTAGAAACCGGTAGTGTTTTGGAAATTCTAAAATGTATTTTACTTCATCATCGTTAAAAATGCATTTCCACAAAATAAAAAAGGCATCAATATTACTCGTTTTTATATTTATATTTTCAGTTTACAATAGTTGCATATTTAGTAAATGAGATAAAAAACACAAGGTTTAACTTTAATCCACACTTTATTTGAAAAAATTCGACGACGTTTCGCTGACACAGCAGCTTTATCAAGAATGACAAACAGAATGAAGAGTATGGTATTATAAACAAATCGTAGAACAAGTTGGATGAATAACAGGAAAATCCACACCGAGCCATTGTACAGTTAGTATGAAAGGTAATAAAACTAATTAAACAAGTTAAGTAGGGTGAATAATTCAAATCTACCTGCTCATTCAAAAGCTTGTCCGAATGTTTGTATCTATTTATTTCTAATGCTTCTAGGAGATCTAATTTTAAACTTTTGATTTTATATGGAATATGTCAAAGTTTTTATTGAATGAATGGTTTTCTTTTATTAAGTGGTTTGAATAATTTGAATCAGATTTATTTTTATCGAAGCTACGTTTATGTTCAGATGTTCTTATGCCAAAACTCCTATAGGTCCTACCGATATAAATTTTATCACAAGAACCGCAATTGAGTTCATAGATTCCTGATTTACTTGATTTTTCAACACGAGATTTATTATTTTAATATGTTTACCTAAGTTATTAGAAGTTTTGAAAGTTATATTAAGATTTTGTTTGACGAGAAAGGATTTAATATTTGTACTTGCAGAACCGCAGAAAGTTAAACTGTTGAATATTCTATAGTCTTTATGAAAAGGATATACTTCATTTATTGCTTTCTGATACAGTCCTTTACGAATGATTAGATCTATCATATCCGGATTATATGAATTATTAATGGCTATCTGTTTGATGATGTTTAACTCTTTATTATAATCTTCTACGGATAAAGGTAAATTGAGTAACCGATGTACCATGCTGTTTAAAGCTGCAACTTTGTGTTGAATTGGATGTAATGAGTAGTTATGTATAATTGTATCAGTATGTGTTGGTTTACGAAAGACCGAAAAAACATGAAATCGAACCATTTGATCATGGGAAATCCTTTGAGTCCACTTTTAGCAGAGATTTTTATGAATAATATTGAACAGAAAATTCATACACATCCACTCATTTCCAAATTTCTTTATTGGCATAGATATGTTGACGACATCTTAGTATGTTTCATTGGAACTACTCGTCAATTAGACTTATTTCTTGATTTCATTAATTCCATCCATTTGAACATTAAATTCACGATAGAAATTAAACAGAACGATTCCATTAATTTTTGAACTTGAAAATCACTAAACGAAATAATAATGATGTTTTTCGGTCTTTCGTAAACCAACTGATACAATTATACATAACTACTCATTACATCCAATTCAACACAAAGTTGCAGCTTTGAACAGCATGGTACATCGGTTACTCAATTTACCTTTATCAGTAGAAGATTATAATAAAGAGTTAAACATCATCAAACAGATAGCCATTAATAATTCATATAATCCGGATATGATAGATCTAATCATTCGTAAAAACTGTATCAGAAAGCAATAAATGAAGTATATCCTATTCATAAAGACTATAAAATATTCAACAGTTTAACTTTCTGCGGTTCTGCAAGTACAAATATTAAATCCTTTCTCGTCAAACAAAATCTTAATATAACTTTCAAAACTTCTAATAACTTAGGTAAACATATTAAAATAATAAATCTCGTGTTGAAAAATCAAGTTAATCAGGAATCTATAAACTCAATTGCGGTTCTTGTGATAAAATTCATATCGGTAGGACCTATAGGAGTTTTGGCATAAGAACATCTGAACATAAACGTAGCTTCGATAAAAATAAATCTGATTCAAATTATTCAAACCACTTAATAAAAGAAAACCATTCATTCAATAAAAACTTTGATATATTACATATAAAATCAAAAGTTCAAAATTAGATCTCCTAGAAGCATTAGAAATAATTAGAAACAAACATTCGGACAAGCTTTTGAATGAGCAGGTAGATATGAATTATTCACCGCTACTTAACTTGTTTAATAAGTTTTTATTACCTTTCATACTAACTGTACAATGGCTCGGTGTGGATTTTCCTGTTATTCATCCAACTTGTTCTACGATTTGTTTATAATACCATACTCTTCATTCTGTTTGTCATTCTTGATAAAGCTGCTGTGTCAGCGAAACGTCGTCGAATTTTTTCAAATAAAGTGTAGATTAAAGTTAAACCTTGTGTTTTTTATCTCATTTAAATCATGGATCTACATCAAGCAACGGCCTCCACAATTCAAAAGCATATTTAGTAATTAGATTTCACAAGAAAACGGATGTGGTTGAACAATTTTCAATTCAATCTCGTTCGACCATTTTGATGATAGTGAAAATGTGCGCAGATACAATGTCATTCAATATAACTGATAGACTTGGCCATCGTACTGTTGTTTTGCACTGACCATACCGACCAGTGGGATAGAAACTCGTAAATAACCTCTGATTATACAGTTATTGCAAATACTACATTTGTTTCTTTACATAAACCCTGCAAACCGTTCCAGGATTCAGTCCGTTCACTTCTTTATTTATGTGAAGGGTTAAGAAGTTTACCCTTCAGAATTGAACTGTTTACCATATATCGACTGGTTTCGACGGGGTTATAGTATGTATACTGACCTCAAATCGCTATCATTAAATACAATTCTTAGAACCAATCAGCAATATTCAGATTAGAATAAAATCGTTTGATAATCCACTTATACTGACTTCTTTTTAATTTACGTGATGTTCTAGAAAAATTGGAATGATTTCCAGATTCACTCCAGAATTTCTGGATTTCTTTTTCAATTCAGTTTCACATCGCTTAAACAGAACAAACGAAACAAAAAAGAATCTCTTAGTAAGGAAGGCCATCTATGATCTCGATGAATATTTCATTCCAATTAAATTGAAACTGAAAAGAACCACGTCAAGCCATGCAAACCAAATTGTACCAAATAAGAAATCAACGTCCTAAAAACCTTGAAGAAAAATGACAAAATTGTAGTAACTTGCTGCAATAATGCAATCAACTCAAGTATAAAACAAACACGACCGAAATACTGGCAAATACCATATATAAGAAGAATAACAACGATCCAACAACATATATTGAGAAAACCACAAAAACCAAGATCGCCAACACATCACCAGACACCGACACTAAAAACAAATTAATACGGGTTACCAAAAATCCACAAATCAAGCATCCCACTCCGCTTAATAGTAAGCTCCATCGGATCTCCTCTCCAGAAACTGGCTAAATATCTATGAGACATTTCACAACCTAAGGTCATAGAAGCAGAATCCTATATAAGAAACTCAGCTCATCTTGTCAAGATACGAAATATACCGATCGAAAAAGATCACATTCTAGCCAGATTAGATGTAATATCATTGTTTCCGAATATCCCAAGAGAAGAATCGTTGGACATTTTCAGCACCGATTTTGACGTCCTAGCACATATTTTGGACCTAAAAGAACACTGTTTGAAGAACAAAATATTTTAGATTCTAGAATGAATAGTACAAACAGACCGACGGAGCACCGATGGGATCCACGATTTCACTTGCAGCAAACTTGTTTAAGACAAGATTCGAAACAAAAGCGCTGGAACAAGCTGAACATAAACCGAAGATCCAGCTAAGATATGTGGACGACATTTTTATAGTCTGGCAACACGGACAAGAAAAACTAGAGATCTTCGTACGAGAATCGAACAAAGGAACGAGAAAATCAAGTTCACACTTGAACTGGAGTCTCACGGCCAAATACCATTCCTAAAAGTTCTAGTACAAAAGAAGGCAACGGCAATGTGAACTTTGATGTATATAGAAAACCAACACACACCAACCGATACCTGAATGGAAACTCACATCACCATCCAGCTCAAAAAGTATTTGCTCACCTAACAACACCATCAAAGCTCAAAGATATCCTTCTACAAAATGGACACAAAAGAAAAACAATACATAGAGACATCGAGTACAAGAGACCTCTCCACAAAGAAACAGAAGAGGATACAAAACCGAGAAGATTAGCATTCCTGCCATTCATAAGGTGTGGAACGGACAATATTGGTAGGGTCCTGCAGAAACACAACATAAAATCGATTTACAAACATCACAACACGGTACGTAAAAATCTGAGGACACCAAAGGACTGGATATCACTTGAAAACCAAGGAGTCTACAAAATTCCATGTACAGACTGTGGGCCCATCTGCATTTACAGCAACAAACAGAAGAATTGAGGTTCGGATTCCAGAACACAAAAACTCTGAAAACAACGAGCCACACCATCTGCTATTTTCTAAGACTCTCACAAAAGATGCCACAAACTCGACACAACTAGCCAACATTGAACAACTTTGGAAAAGAAAATTAAGAGAAGCCATCGAGATGAAGAAAGTCACGAAAATGAACAGAAGAGATGACGCGCTAAACGTACCTACCATCTGGAAAAGTATGTTGAAACCTATAACAGCATACACAAGACAACTAAACGCAAACAGAGAAACACCTAGGACAGAGTCAAACACGGAACGCCCACGGGTCAGGCCACCGACCACACTACACTATGAGCTGGGATCCGAGATCCAGCAAGAATATAAATTCAGCTTGCAGTGGCAAATAGGACAGTAAAATTATACTTCGACTTGAGAATATATATGTTGCCCATATATCTGTTCATGCAATCAAACTGATTTCTTCAGAAAATATAAATCCACCACCCGGTAATTAATACCATTGCCAGGCAATGATTAAAATCAAAACATATGTTGGAATCATTATATATTAGAATTACGTTGAATGTTATGAGAATATATCAATCTACCAGAATATATACAAACTAAAGCATCATCAGACAATGACATCCATGTACCAACGAGTAGTGTCAGAGGCTTCTTCCCGGGAAAGAACGGACCTTAGTCAAGTTAGGCTGAATGTTACTCATTCATAGTTTTCTTTGTGTGAAGTGATATACGATAGAATCGAATACTGCTCTGAATATAAATATGATGAAATTGTCAGCTAATTATATTACATTTATATATACAAATATATTAAAAAATATATTGTATATATGAAATGAGATTCTTAGCAGTATAAACTGAAGAGAAAACCTATGACTCTACCTCATTATTTTTTCCGTAAAGAAACTCACGAAGAATATTACAAGATTTGATGACTGTTATCTTCTGTAACTGTTCAAATAATTTTTTTCAGACCCAAAATCTCAATATTTTGTGAAGATTCCTAGGAATAACACCTGTTGTAGAAATAATAATTTTTAATCTTGTCGCCAAGCATCATATATTAAGAAATTTTTTCATTGTATTTATTTTGTATTTTATGTGTGTCGGGTATAGCAATATCAATTATATATGTTATTCGATTCTGTTTATCAGTAAGAATAATATCTGGCCTATTGTGTTAAAAAGCTCTGTTGCATAGAATTGTTTTATCAAAATGAAGTTTATATTTCTCGTTTTCACAAAGAATCTCAGGTTCATATTTGTAACATTTTGTTCTTTTGGGAATGAGGTCATGTTTAGTTCCTAGATTAGATTAGAATGAATAATATTAGTGACGGCATAAGGTCTTTCTAAATAATCTGTTGAAAAAGGACTGAGCAAGATGATAATATTTGGAAAACTGTTTCTGAAGAATAAAAACATATACGGCAAGAATAATCTATATTTTGCTTGATGATGTGTTTTCTATAATTCTTCGTGAAAACAACCTGATCCTGGATCGCAATTGCCAAACCTTCTGTTTCAGCGAACAATTCTCCAGATACTAACCATCTATTTGATGCAATTTCATCAATATAACCATTCTTCAATACTTTAGGGTGCTTTCTGTGTAATTCCTTTTGCATCCAACTTTCTCTGTCAGAATTATTATTAAATATATCAAAATCTATCTTTTGCATTGTCGAGTTCAGATGTGTAAGATTATAATCTGAAGCAACAATATCATGTAATTTAGACGTTCTCTGTTTATCATAAAATGGGAACGTAGATGAAAAATCTGTTTACTATGAAGATGATTCAAATCAGTTAATCCATACACTTGGGTGGTGCTTATGATTTTACAAAGCAAATTCCTCGTTTGACATTGTAATTCATTTAGATCAGTTTTAGACCATTTAATACTATGCATATGAACTGCATAGGAGATGATAGCTCTGAAAAGGTTTTACTAGTTGAATGACTCTTGATGATAATTCTAAGTCTGTTGTAACATAAACTCCTAACATTTTCTTTAGTGCTGCTATGGTTAATTGTCTTCTCTTGTACAAATCCAAGATATTTATATGTATCTCCTTGCTCCATTGGCTCGATTTCGATATTGAAAATCTTTATATAATCAAAGGTGATCTTTCCCTTTCATTAGAAAGTTTTTTACATTATGGAAGCTCGAACTTCATATGAATATCATTGGAATAGTTGAAAATAATCTCAAGTAGTCTTTTCAAATGAAATCTAGTTCCGGCATGTAATTTAATATCATCTAAATAAATTAAGTGACTTAATTTGTATTCAGTTGATAGACTTCATATTTTCATTATATATATATAGGGGTTTTACCCCGACGAGTTGCCCATATATCTGTTCATGCAATCAAACTGATTTCATGAAAAATATAAATCCACCACCCGGTAATTAATACCATTGCCAGGCAATGATTATAATCAAAACATATCCTGGAGTAATTATATATTAGGATAACGTTAAATGTTATGAGAATATATCAATCTACCAGAATATATACATACTATAGCATCATCAGACAATGATATCAATGTACCAACGAGTAGTGTCAGAGGCTTTCTCCCGGAAAAATCCAGTGTACGGACCTTAGTCAAGTAACACTGAATGTTACTCATTAATAGTTTCCTTTGTGTGAAGTGGTGAACGATCGAATAGAATACTGCTCTGAATATAAATATGACAAAATTGTCAGTTAATTATATTACATTTATATAAACAAATAAATAAAATATGAAATGAGATTCTGAGCAGTATAAACTAAAGAGAAAACCTATGACTCTACCTCATTATTATTTTCGGAAAGAAACCTACGAAGAATATTACAAGATTTGATGACTGTTATCTTTTGTAACTGTTCAAACAAATTTTCTTCAGACCCAAAATCTCAATACTATTGTGAAGATTTCTAGGAATAACGCCTGTTGTAGAAATAATAATCGGTAGAATAAATATTTTCTTCATTTTCCACATTTTTTAATCTCGTCGCCAATCATCATATATTTAGAAATTTTTTCATTGTATTTATTTTGTATATTATGTGTGTCGGGTATAGCAATATCAATTATATATGTTATTTGATTCTGTTTATCATTAAGAACGATATCTGGTCTATTGTGTTTTACAGCTCTGTTGCACAGAATTGTTTTATCAAAATAAAGTTTATATTTGTCATTTTCACAAATAATCTCAGGTTCATATTCTTGAAATTTTTTTCTTTTGGGAATTAGGTCATCTTTAATTCCTAGATTGAAGTGAATAAGATTAGCGACGGCATTATGTCTTTCTAAATAATCTGTTGAAGCAAGGACTGAGCAAGGTGATAATATATGAAAACTGTTTCTGAAGAACAGAAACATCTACGGCAAGAATCATCTATATTTTGTTTGATGATATGTTTTCTATAATTCCTTGTGAAAACAACCTGGTCCTGGATCGCAATTGCCAAGCCTTCTGTTTCAGCAAACAATTCTCCAGATACTAGCCATTTATTCGATGCAATTTCATCAATATAATCATTTTTCAATTCTTTAGGTGCTTTCCGTGTAATTCCTTCTGCATCCAACTTTCTCTTTAGAATTATCATCAAATATATCAAAATCTACCTTTGGCATTGTCAAGTTCAGAGGAGTAAGATTATAATCTGAAGCAACAACAATATCATGTAATTTAGACGTTCTCTGTTTATCATGAAAATGGGAACGTAGATGAAAAATCTGTTTACTATGAAGATTATTCAAATCAATTAATCCACGACCTCCAAGATGTCTAGGTAGTGTAACTCTCTGAACAGCTAACTTTGGGTGGTGCTTATGATATTTACAGAGCATTTTCCTCGTTTGACATTGTAACTCATTTAGATCAGTTTTAGACCATTTAATAATTCCAAAAGAAGATGTAAGAATAGGATAGGAACAGCATAGGAGTTGATAGCTCTGAAAAGGTTTTACTAGTTAAATAACTCTTGATGATAATTCTAAGTCTTTTGTAATATGAACTTCTAATATTTTCTTTAGTGCTGCTATGGTTAATTGTTTTCCTTGACAAAATCCAAGATATTTATATGTATCTCCTTGATGCATTGGCTCGATTTCGATATTGGAAATCTTTATATAATCAGAGGTGATCTTTCCTTTTTCAATAGAAAGATTTTTACATTTAGGAAGCCCAAATTTCATATGAATATCATTGGAATAGTTGAAAGTAATCTCAAGTAGACTTTTAAATGATATCTGGTTCCGGCATATAACTTAATATCATCTAAATAAATTAAGTGACTTAATTTGAATTCAGTTAATAAACTCTTTATTTTGAAGCCGAAACTAGTAGCATTTAATTCATGAAATAATGGATTGAGGCAAAGACAAAACCAAAGAGCACTTAAAGAATCACCTTGAAAAATGCCTCTTTTGATTGGAATTACTTCGGATTTTAACGATTGTTTTGAAATATTTAAATGAAGATTGGTTCTTCAATTTTCCATTGCAAATTTCTTGAAGCCATGAATGGGGAGAACTATCAAAAGCCTTTTGGTAATCAATGAAGGCTGTATGAATATTTCTCTTCTCAGTTTGAGCTTGATTCAAAGCAACAGAATCAATTACAAGTTGCTCTTTAGTACCAAGGTATTTTTTCTACATCCTTTTGATGTTCGGAAAGAATATTATAATTCTCCAAATGTGCATAAATTTTTGGGTAATACATGCAGTTAGAATTTTATATATTGTTGGAAGGCAAGTATTTGGTCTATATTGAGACGGATCAATAGTATTATCACTTTTGGTTTTAAATAAGTAATTCCTTGTGTGAAAAATAAAGGAGTAGCTGAGGGTTCTTTATTATAAATGAAAAATATTCAGCCAATTTTTCATGAACGCAAGAGAATTTCTTGAACCAAAAGTTATGAATACCATCAACACCTAGAGATTTCCAATTTTTGTGTGTTTAATAACTGATGTTATATCTTCGTTTGAAAATTTTTCAAATTGCATGCATTCTATTTTAGAAAATCGAGACCTTTCATTTAAAATCCAACTTGCATTGGAATTATATATATATATATATATATATATATATATATATATATATATATATATATATATATATATATATATATATATATATATATAATGAAAATATGGAGAATCGGTTCTGATTCGAAGGGAACAATTTTTCCGATTTTTTCATCCCCGTAACTTCAATCCCTACCGAGATAGTACTCGATAAGCTCTTCAAAATATCGCAACACTCCAAAATCAGGAGGTTGTGCTCACCCCAGTTAAGGAATTGAAGTTATGGGGATGAAAAACGGAAAAGTTGTTCCCTCAAATCAGAAATCGACAGGTTCGAGCGATTCCCCATATTTGTATTTTAAAATCGAAAAATCGAGGTGTTATGTTTTCGTTGGATTACCCTGTATATATTTCGGAAGGGCCCTACAATTGACCAATTCCCGGTTCTTTTTCGATAACAATTTTATTTTATATGTGATCTGAGATATTAAAATATTCAAATGATTCCATATCTTTCTGGGATCATATATGTAAATTTCTATATAGTTTAGTTGTTCTTTCGAGTTTTTTCAGGTGTTTATATAACAAACTGAACGAAAAAGTTATTGGTAAGTGATTTTAAAAAGCAGTGTGAATGCAGTTTTCTGGAATATTACATTACCATTGAAAAGATCAAAAACGGAAGATGTGAGACTTATCTTTTCCTGCCGGGTTCCGATATCAAATTTGAGCCATTCAATTCCTGGTTTCTATTTTTGTATCATTATTTCATGAAATTACTAAAACTACGTCCCTGCTTAGAAAGTTGGGTCTATGAATATTCATGAGAAATGGACAGAACAATAAGATTCCCAGTTAAATCAGCAAAGCAAACGTGTGCAAGAATTAAGAGTTTTCTGATCACACTCCTACCGGGGTAACTAAGTTAACATAACAAAGGTTCTAGGGTCCACTGCCACTTCATCACTGCAATTACGGTCTATTTTATAGAAAGCCTGGCTTTAAATCTTCTTCTTCAACCTCGTTTAACTATCACATTCACAAAGTCCCTATTTTATCTACATTCTTTACGAGAGACCAGAAGAGAATGGCTCTTAATTTAGTAGGGGATGTTCTACCCTTTGACCAAAAAAGATCTTGGTCATCTAATGAAAGATGTTCTACAATTAGAGCAGGCACATGACATGTAACGAAATAAAAGTTTTACCGATAAGTTATAATTTAGTTAAAGCTGTTATTGATCTCTTGAATGTGTAACAGCAAAAGAATAAAAATAAGTTTTTATATAACTAGATATTATTTTTGAAGCGGTAGGTTTACTCACTTCTTTTAAAATTTAAATGATTTTGATAGTAATAACTCTATTGCACATATACAAATCTGTAATAATTCTTGATGCTTGAAAAGTTCAAAGGACATTGATTCAGAATGATGTTTACGAAAATGTAAGAATATTTTCATGAAAATTGCTGAAGTTATCCACTAATTGAGAAATGCATGAAAAGTCTTAATTTACGAAACTCCATCTCTATCATTTATAATTTCAATTTAACGTAAGAACGTTACCATGCGTAACAGGGGCGGGAGGGGGGTCTTTCTCACAACACGTTACGAAACATTGTTTCTTTTTATCGGACAAATGCTGCTCAGAACTCCCCGATAAAAGAATGATTACACTCCATAATGATCACTGCCAGGGAATCGATTTTTTCCATTTATCACTCTTCCAAGTAAAGAAGCTTTTGAAATTCAAATTCTTAAATTCAGACATGTAAGATCTAGTGTTTTATAAGTTTTTTCTTGTTTTTATCTAGTTTTTCTGTAATATTTTTCTCATATTGTTGTTTTTACATGAGAAGATATAATTTCTCTAGTGTTTTATATATTTTTCTTGTTTTATCTAGTTTTTCTGTAATATTTTTCTATTCTTCTCATACTGTTGTTTTAAATGAGAGGATATAGTCTCTCTCCATTTTCATTTGTTATACTATATGTGTTCACACTGCTGTTGATAACTATAATTTGGTACTAACCGTTAGATTTTTAATATCATATTATTTAGACTTTTATATACTTATAGGTACTTTTAAATTTTTAGCGTTAAGATAATTTGTGTTCACTTTTTTTATATCTATTAAGTGGGTACTTTTTTGGGCCTTGGCCTGTTGTACCCCAAAGAGCCAAAATAAATAAATAAATAAATAAATGAAAAAATAGCGAATTGAAAGTCCCAAATGAGCAACCCTCTTCGTTTCCGTTTTACGGGGAATCCCTCGATTGTACGTACGTGATTTGATATCTTGTTTGAGAAAAGAACAAATCATGTTCACAAGACCAGCCAAACAATCAAAAGCTGCTACGATCGCTTCATTTAAAATATTTCATATATTGGCGAAACACAAGGAACCATTCGAAGATGGATCGGTTGTGAAGGAAAAATTTATTGAAGCAGGTAAAACTTTATTTGGAGATTTTGAAAATAAGACAGAAATCATGTCTGCTATTAGAGAACTTCAGTTATCTCGTCCGACTGTCACAAGGCGTATTGAAGTCATGAGTCAGGACAACATGATATCATGAAATGTACATACTTTTCTTTACAGTTCGACGAATCCACCGATATGACAGACACTGCCCAGCTGTGTATTTTTATTGGGATTGTATTCAATGTTGGGTAAGGAAGGGTACTCTGAAGAGGAAGACCCTTGGCGTAGATGTATATGACGTTTTCTTCTATTTAAAAAAAAATTACAAGCTACCAATATACATATTAGTGTGCATTACAACCGATGCATCACCAGCAATGACAGGAAACAGAATTTTGTGTTGAAATTTGCATATTTCAATGTCTGAATTTCATCAACAGCATGTTTATTGCAAGAAATACCTAAACCTCACACTAATTTCGCAATTTTCTAGGAAATCTCCATCGGATTTTTGAAAAAAGATATCCTTGTAAAGCTTATTCGAGTGTAAACAAAACACGTGAAAAAGATACAGGGTGTTATATTTGAAAAAAAGAAGTTTTTCATGTTTGAAAAATTTCATTTTCGCCGGGTTACTAGGAACACTCGGTATAAAAAAATTTTTTCTTCATTTGATAATCAGGTACAACACTTTTACCTCAAGAAAAAAAATATCATGCGTAAATTATGCGAAATGACTCATTTGAGAACTTTTCAAAAAACTATCTACCGATAGTTGTTTGGGCGTAAAACAGATATCGTTGAAGAGAGCATCCAAATTGTAGTAAGAATATGATAAAAATACAGAGCGTGCCATTTGAAAAAAATCTATGTTTGTCCCTGGAGCAAAAATAGAACACCCTGTATATACGAAAATAATTTTAAGGAATGCACACATACTTATAAAACAATAATCAGAAAAAATTTCGCTTCTACCTCAAATAGTTTTCGTGATATAGAAGTTATTCGCCTTATTGACTCACCCGGTATAGAGACTATAAGGGAAGTCGTTTGCCAATTCTATGATGTTCAACAGTATTTTTAGAGGAGAATTCAATATCTCCTTCTAAACTCCAAAGAAGGATCAGTGTGACCTGTGCGAATAATTCAAAAATACAAATGAAGATGATTTAAACGATTCCTATGATCAGCACCTGAAAGAAAAAGAATTGTCTCGTGAGGAGAAAAAAGCTGATGAAATCGACAAAAATGCTCATGTTGCTGTTTATGATTTATAGGCAGTAATGCCAGTTCCAAGAGGCCAAGTATCATCATTCTATTACAAGAGCAAACTCAACTGTTATAATTTCACTATAAGAGACTTGAATGCCAAGGAAGTTGTCTGTGTCTTTTGGAATGAAACTGAAGCTAAACGAGGTGCAGTTGAGATAGGAAGCTGTGTACTCCGTTATCTAGAAACATTGATGGAAAATGCAAGGGATAGCGACCTCGAGATCATTTTCAATTCAGATAACTGCTGCGGCCAGCAGAAAAATAAATATTTGTTGGCTGCATATTCTTACGCAGTGAATAAGTGGAATACCCGAAGTATCACTCACGAATTCCTCATTCATGGGCACTCACAAAAAAGGGCGATAACGTGCACAGTGTTGTCGAGAAACAAATTAAGAGACATCTCAGGTCTGGTCCAATCTACACCCCACTAATAAAAACAGCAAAAAAAGTGTCCCCCCGTACCGAGTTCACAAAATGACTCATGAGGATTTTTATGACTTAAAAACCTTTCAAGAAGAGTGGAGTAAAAATTTCACCACAAAAACTGACAAAATGAAAGTATTTTGGCACGAAAGCAAAATTCTGAAAGTGGAAAAAGAAAAACCCCGTACTTTTCTCTATAAAACTTCCTATAAGGACGAGAACTTCAAGACAGTCAACATAGTTGGCACTAGTAAAAACAAGATCTCAAGCTAATGCAGAATTAGTTTAAAATTCCATTAGAGAAAAATGAAAAGAACTTCAAAGTTCTCTTTGATACAAATATAATACCAAACTAGTATTATAATTCTTTTTCAGAAGTGTACTTGACACAGTATGAGAACTTCATGATTGTTGATGTTCAATTTAACTTGTGTTAAATATATTTCATAAAAATTAAAATATTTTTTCACTTTAAATGCTGAATGAGTTCCTATGTTTATACATGGTTATGAAATTGAATAAAGCCTTTTGAGATATTTCATTATAATTTCTTAAATATCACAACATCACAGCGACACAATTCGAAATAATTATGTGATTAATGAATTCAAAAAATCATTTAAAATGCCATAGTTATCAAGTTAGAGATATTAATTATTGAGATATTAATTATTGAAAATAATCCAATAGTTTTCCCATATCGAAGCCATGGAGATATTATCTTAATAACTGATGCAATTTTTCAGGAATTGAGCTAAAATTTACATCAGATATCTCCTTATTGTATGTTTATAATAAAATGAGGCAGAAATTCCTGACAGTATACAGGGTGTTATTTTTTCATGCATTTTCCTCTTTTTGCCCCCTGAACTTTTTTGTGGTGCGCTACTGGTATATTCTGAAAACAGAATCAAACAGATTATTCAAAGTGAAAACTTTTCTGTTCTTGTATTTTTCCGTATCTGCCACCATTTTCGAGATATTAATCAAGAAAAGTAATCGTATAGTCCCTTCCGTATTGAAAGCTTGAAGATATTTTTCATGTTATTTCGGCAATTTGTGAAGACCTTGAGCTCGAATTTCAAACGAAGTTCACATTTTAAGATCTGCACCACTAGATTGGTAGGATTTATGAGAAAGTATAAAGGTTGATATCATTTCCCTGATCATTGAATTCGAATTCAAAAATGTGTTTTATTGAGTGTATAAATCGGAATCGAAATGAATAAACAACATAAATAATCGCGAATGATTTCAATAACAAAAACTCATAATGATGAAAACAAAAATTGAACAAACAGAACAAATCAAAGAAGATGTTGAAAATGTCCTCCACCTGAAAGAATACATGCTTCTGCTCGTCTCCGCATATTAGTGCGCACCCTCTGAAATATTCCTGGGGTATTTCTGATGACGTCACATGATGCTGTAATTCTATTCCTCAATTCTTCAAGTGTATTCACGGGAGAGCTATAAACCAAAGTTTTCAGATGTCCCCCAAAGAAAAAAATTCAAACTGTTTAAATCTGGCGACCTTGGAGGCCAAGCTTCTGGTCCACCACGCCCTATCCAGCGGTTATTGAATGTCATATTCAGATATTCTCTAGCTTCCATTCTGAAGTGCGGTGGTGCTCCGTCATGCATAAACCACATTCTATTTCTAGTTTGCAGCGGCACATCTTCTAGCAACACAGGTAAAATCTCTTCTAGAAAGTGGCGATCTAAGGCTCCATTCAGCCTGTCTGGCAACAAAATGGCCCGATCAGGAAATCCCCAATTATTCCAACCCAGACATTAACCGAAAATTGATCTTGGTGGTGACATTCCTCAATCATATGGGGATTTTCTTCAGTCCAATAGTGATTGTTATGAAAGTTCCTGATTGGATTTCTCTTGAAGGACGCCTCATCTGTGAAGATGATTTCGCTATCGAAAAGGGATTATGAGCAATGTTATGAAGGAACCATCGGCAGAAATTGAGTCGCAGAGGAAAATCGCGGGTAGTAGAGCTTGGACGCGTTGAATATGGTATGGGTAAAGCAAGAAATCATGGAGAATTTTCCAGACCAATACAAATGAGATATTCAACTCTCTTCCAATTTTTCTTGTACTCAGCTGAGGGTCCTCATCTATACAATTTAGGACTGCCTCTTCGATTTCCGGAGTCCTTATTGTCCGATTTGCCCCTTTCAAGTCATGATTCGGTTTGAATGTACCCCGTTCTCTCAATCTTCTGTGGATGTCAGAAAACGTACGCCTATCAGGAATGATTCGATTAGGGAAGCGTTCTTGATACAAACGCCTTGCGTGCACTGCGTTTCCTTCAGCCACACCGTACATGAAATGTATATCGGCCATTTCTGCATTAGTGAAAACCATTTCAAAGATTATTGGTTACTACTTACAGCTGTTTCAAATGTAGGCACAACAAACTGAATGACAAAACTTACAATCATTGAAGTGTCAAGTTTTTTTCTATGATTTCGTTTGCAAAATTGTATCAGAGCCTACTAAGCCTTTTGAAATCACCAACGTGTTCTGATATGAGGAAGACACGATAAATTCTGATGATTTTCAATTCAAAACGGTGAAAGACATGAGGATCAAGCTGAGCACAAAATTATCCGAATTGAATGAAAAATCCGTTTCTGATTACGAAAAACGTCAGGTATGCACCGAAAAAATATACGGAGGCAAAGGGTAGCCTGTTCGGGCGTTGTTGATTAATTTTTCGAAAATGGTGGCAGATACGGAAAAATAAAAGGAACAGAAACGTTTTCACTTTGAATAATCTGTTTGATTCTGTTTTCAGAATATACCAGTAGCGCACCACAAAAAAGTTCAGGGGCAAAAGAGGAAAATGCACGTGAAAAATAACACCCTGTATACTGTCAGGAATTTCTGCCTCATTTTGTAAAGAACATACAATAAGGAGATATCTGATGTAAATTTTAGCTCAATTCCTGAAAAATTGCATCAGTTATTAAGATAATATCTCCATGGCTTCGATATGGGAAAACTATTGGATTATTTTCAATAATTAATATCTCAGAAACGGTGATAGTTACGATCAAAATGCAAGAGTCAAAAAAAATTTCAAATTGAACGATCTATTGGATTTTTTTTTGTTAGTGCCAGTGGCGTATCAAAAAAAAGTTCCGAGGGTAAAAATGGAACATGGCCCATGAAAAAGTATCACCCTGTATACTGTTCCAAAATTTGTCCTCACCTGGTGATTTAGATTGTGTTTAATAGCTCATGTGGAAAATTTGAGCCCGAAATCTTGAGAAGTCTAGGTTTTATCGAGAGAAAATCGAAAAATTTTCTCAACTTTAACACCCTGTATCTCGGCAACGAAGCATTTTTGACCATTGGTTCTTCGAACTTTCTTGCTCAAATCATATATATATATATATATATATATATATATATATATATATATATATATATATATATATATATATATATATATATTTCAGGAAACTATATATATATATATATATATATATATATATATATATATATATATATATATATATATATATATATATATATATATATATATATATATATATATATATATATATATATATGTGAATCAGTTTCCTGAAAGGGACTAGCGTGCTAATTATACTCCAAAATGTATATAATTCATAGCTCACGTCATTAGGAGATGACACTATATTTTGTTTCATTTGTTCATTGTTTTCTTCATATTTTACACAAAAAAAAGGAGGAGGGTGAGAAGGGTTTATTCAATTTCTTCCTTTCAACTTCAAAAACTTCAAACAATGAAAAAATGAGAAATCCCCAAATTAGTAACCGGTATGCCCCCACCTGCTCCGCACTATCTTATTGAACTGGGAACTATCACGTAGTAAGGGCGGAATCAATTAACTTTTGCGGTGCATGTGCCATTTCATTGCCTTTATGAAACCAACTCACATTGAGACTAGTCGCTACTAATGTTTAAAAGCAACCGAAAACCGCTCACATGGTAGGTACACCATCGGAGGGATACAAGCGATAAACAGATTTTCTGGTCGTACACTTGGAATGTTAACTTATAGTTTGTTATTATCAATAGTTCGAAATACTCAAATTTTGACATTAAACATATTCCTTAGATCAGATTGATTGTTCAAAATCGTATTTATGTGATCACAAAAATTAAACTTAGAATGAAAAACCACGCTTGGTGCTTTAATCTGGGACCTCCAAATTGAAATCAGCGGAGATATCATATTCTCTACGTATAAAACCATAGTATTTGAATAAAATGAATAATGTATGTAGGAAAATTTGAAACATAAAACGGAGGATAAGGTAATCCCGAGCTTCGGGGTATGAATCGCGAGATGGGAAAACAGGAAAGTTATCAAAACGGCGAAACGGAATCAGGAACCACTATTGGTCGAGCAGGCATTTCCGGTTATTGAATCGAGAGCAATCATTGGTAAATCACTTGCGTTTTCTTTTATCTGCGCTTCGCAAATTGCCTACTAAAAACTGAGGGAAAATTGAACGATTTCTGTTGTTGTCTGCTTAATGATGCACGTGAAATTGCTTTTCCAGTTTCGCAATTGATTTGATTTCAAGCACGAATTCAATAATCTTGTCGTTTTGTTCTCTTTTCGAGTACGCCATGAAAATGAATTGGATTTGTTGAATTCACGTCTGATGATAGCACTTTGTACAAGTATTGTGTTTTGCTTGACAAATAATTGTCATACTATCTTTGGGATGTTTTTCCACGCTGAATAGGTATGAAGAAAGATTTTGAAATCCTCTTCTATAATGCGAATACACATCTATTGTTTACAACAAAACCTTTATGACGGTAATAAACTACAGTTTAGTTTAAAGCCATTTTCATAATTATTTTTAAATATTACGCGAAAACAGTTCGCCGTGTCATGGCATCGTGTGTGACGTCATACTTACGTAAACGTCAAATTTGTTTATGTGCCGCTAGAAAGCGAAGTGAACAAACGTTGCGTATTTCTTGTGTTAAAAATGAATCCTAAAGTTTGTGAGTTGTGTGCATTACCTCAGTGCAAAAATACATCAATAAGGACACCCAACAAGGTGTTTGTACATGTCCCATACAGGAAAATTATAAAAGATAAATGGTTAAATCTTGCACGGAGAAACCCGAACGATGTAAAGATAAATTCGCCACTTTATTTTGTGAAGATCACTTTGATGTAAGTATGTTAACATGTATTGATAGATTTTTAACTTAATGTTTGTTTGACGTGAAATACACTGGGAGGCAAAATTAGCGGAACACTCGAAAATTTAACCAAATTCGAAGTCCGATATTTTTCCTAATTCTCAACCGATTCAGATGATTTTTTCGGCAAGTTATAGATCAACTCTTCTGCTTTGTAGAAATTATAAGAGAAAACGAAACAAATTTGAAAAAAATTTTATACGGGGGCAAAACTACAAGTGTTTTTTTTGTCAAAAATTCGTAACACCCTGTGGAATTTCGTGGTCCGAGTTGAAACGTACAATATCATGGTCTGTCAAGACACATCTTTCTACAGTAACGCCCTTCTTCTTTTATGCATTTATCTCTATTTTTACAAGAGATATCGAATTTGAAGCGAAAAGTCATAAATTTCAAGAATTTATTTTCAATCTTGCGTAGGTGCATAACATCGGAGGTTAGCCAAAAAATAAAATCAAAATTAGAGAAGCGGAAATCTAACGAATGAAAATTTTTGAAATTCACTGGCCAATTTCACGCTCCGGGAGAACTCGAAGTACACTGGAAAAATCGTTGATTTTGCACATTTATTTTTGAATTTTTTTGTGTGACACTCTATAATAATTATCATTCCTGTCCAAAATTGGGAGCAGGTGTGTATCCTGGCGATACACTCGTGAAATGGAATGAACATGTTGAGAAAAATGTTCATGATAACCCACAAAAAAAAACATTTGATTTTAGTAGCGAGTATGACCCTCCCGAGCTCTTATTACAGCGCGCATACGATTTCGGATACTCCCAATGATGTTGTCTGTCATCTGTTGAGGTATTTTGTCCCACTCTTCCACCAAAGCCAATGTCACCTCTTCAACGTTGCCTGGATTCCGTTGTCGAACCCTTCTTCCAAGAATGTCCCAAACGTGTTCGATCGGGTTTAAATCCGGTGACCGCGACGGCCAGTCCATTCGTGTGATCCCAACTTCATTGAGATATTCTATCACTATGCGCGCAGTATGAGGGCGCGCGTTATCGTGCATGAAAAGGAAATTTTCCCCTATGTAAGGAGCAAAAGGCACAACATGGGGCTCCAAGATTTCTGTTATATACCGATGGGCATTAAGTGATCCATTGCCAATAATCTTCAGTTCTGTTTGTACTCCCAAGCATATACCACCCCATATCATAACTGACCCTCCACCGTATTGCTCAGTTCCTGCGAAGTTCGCTTGATTGTACCGTTCCCCTCGATGCCTCCATATTCTATCTCTACCATCCACGCAATTCACACAATATCGGCTCTCATCACTAAATAAAACTCGTCTCCACTGATTGATTGTCCATGCTACATGCTCCCTAGCAAACGCCAAACTTGCTACCCAATGGGCTCTATCGAGTCTTGGTGCTCTTCCTTGCGCGTATGATCTCAGACCAACTTCATTTAATCGTCTTCTGACTGCCCTCACACTGACGTTAATGTTATCCACTGCTTGTAAAAGGTTACGTGCCTGAACAGCAGTAAAACGAGGATTTCTTATGGTTTGATTGACGATGAAACGGTCATGTATAGCGCGGGTTGCCCGATTTCTTCCTTGTCCTCGCCTCCTCACGTACAATCCAGTTTCCCTGTAACGTCGGTAGATTCGATGGATAACCGACGTCGAGACACCCAACATGGTACCGACTGAGCGGTAGGTGCGCCCTTCCTCGATCAATGTAACTGCCCTTGCTACTGAGGTTGGTGGTAAATCTCTCATTCTGAATGAAAAATACCGTTTTGAATCGTAAACAATAAAAGAATCACAAAACACCGCAACCGATCGAATTTGTATCAAATCAAAGAATGGAAAACTCACAAGTGCAAATGTGGTCATATACAAAAAAACGTGTGTTGTATTTCATATTTGATAAAAAAAGGTGTGCACATGTGTAAATGGAAAGTTTTATCAATGGTCCCAGAATTCGATTGTGTATTTTAATACCTACCGACTGTTATCTCCTATGAATTCCTAATTTTCACCAAATTAACCAAATTGTCATCAATAACTAATGCAATTCGAACATAAAAGTCGTAAACGATAATTTCGACACGCCTGAGTGATAATAAGAAAATTTCAAATTGATAGACGAATTTTAATGACAATTTCTTGATTCAATGGAATATCTCCAAAATGGTGATTTTCCACTTGAAATTAAATATATTTTGCAAAAATAGAGATAAACGCATGAAACAAGAGAGGCGTTACCACTCATTTCCAAATTTCTTTATTGGTATAGATATGTTGACGACATCTTAGTATGTTTCATTGGAACTACTCGTCAATTAGACTTATTTCTTAATTTCATTAATTCCATCCATTTGAACATTAAATTCACGATAGAAATTGAACAGAACGATTCCATTGATTTTTTGGACTTCAAAATCACTAAACGAAATAATAATCATGTTTTTTCGGTCTTTCGTAAACCAACACATACTGATACAATTATACATAACTACTCATTACATCCAATTCAACACAAAGTTGCAGCTTTAAACTGCATGGTACATGGGTTACTCAATTTACCTTTATCAGTAGGAGATTATAATAAAGAGTTAAATATCATCAAACAGATAGCCATTGATAATTCATATAATCCGGACATGATAGATCTAATCATTCGTAAAAACTGTATCAGAAAGCAATAAATGAAGTATATCCTATTCATAAAGACTATGAAATATTCAACAGTTTAACATTATGCGGTTCTGCAAGTACAAATATTAAATCCTTTCTCGTCCAACAAAATCTTAATATAACTTTCAAAACTTCTAATAACTTAGGTAAACATATTAAAAATAATAAATCTCGTGTTGAAAAATCAAGTAAATCAGGAATCTATAAGCTCAGTTGCGGTTCTTGTGATAAAATTTATATCGGTAGGACCTATAGGAGTTTTGGCATAAGAACATCTGAACATAAACGTAGCTTCGATAAAAATAAATCTGATTCAAATTATTCAAACCACTTAATAAAAGAAAACCATTCATTCAATAAAAACTTTGACATATTACATATAAAATCAAAAGTTTAAAAATAGATCTCCTAGAAGCATTAGAAATAAATAGATACAAACATTCTGACAAGCTTCTGAATGAGCAGGTAGATGTGAATTATTCACCCCTACTTAACTTGTTTAATTAGTTTTTAATTACCTTTCATACTAACTGTACAATGGCTCGGTGTGGATTTTCCTGTTATTCATCCAACTTGTTCTATGATTTGTTTATAATACCATACTCTTCATTCTGTTTGTCATTCTTGATAAAGCTGCTGTGTCAGCGAAACGTCGTCGAATTTTTTCAAATAAAGTGTAGATTAAAGTTAAACCTTGTGTTTTTTATCTCGTTAGATTTCTTATTATCATCATATCATGATTAACTACTGCAACTTGGTTGTATGCTAGATAAGAATTACCTAAAATCGAACGTGAAAACATAATTTAACATTGAGATAAGAGACTTTGGTCCGATAGATCCGGAATGTTCATTGATATTCCGCTTCGCATTTCAGAAAACCCTTGTAGAATTCTCATAAAGTTCATTCGCATCATTCCTGAAATATAAGGCAGATTTGTTCAATTCATAATTTTGTTGGTAAGATATATCGAGTTTTTAAACTATATTTAGCTCACACTTTCTCATTCTCTTCTATAGCACTTTAATCAAGTCTGAACTTCCATATCCGAATGGAATTTTGTGGCAACCGTCCCACTTCTGTGGCAATACGCGGGCAATCTCCAGCTCGCCCCAAAGATTTGGACGAAATTAAACAAAGAAAAGAGTGTATAGGTAATATCATCATGCAGGATGTGGGGAAATTTACTCAATCCAAACCCGGAAACCGATTCGGCGCCTCCCAAGGGCGCCGTTTCCGGAGCAGTTTTATCCGCCTGGTACCCGCGCCGAATTGCGGCCTATTTTGCAATGCAAATGAAAAGCAAAAGATCGGCAAATCGACAATAGTGGAAACCCGTCCAATTCTATATTTACAAATGGCTTTTGGAACACGCGCTCTGATCAAAAGCGAGGGGTGAAACAGATGCGCCATAGGGAAAATCCAACTTCGAAATTATAAGGAAATTCCGTCGAGGACGCGACGTTTCGAATTTGAATAATTGAAGATTTGATGATAACCGCCAACTGAGAGCTGGAATTAAGAAAACATACAGACTGTCTATGAATTGATGCAGGAACATAGATTATATTTATAAAATGGGAGGATTAAGCGGTTAGGTTAGAAGAAAAGGTATTTTTAGGATTTATTTTTAATATAAACAGTCATATATTTAAAAAATATAATATGGCATATCAAAGGTACATATTTCAACAATGTCGCCTGAAATTTTTATGTAAAAACGTTGGAAATTCAGCCATTGAGACCTCATGTCCCTGGGTGTCCCACAAAAAAGTGCTCTCGCCGTGGACAGCATAATTTATTATTGGTTCATCTGAAATTAAACAACCAAAATTATTCCGTTAGTACATATATAAATCTCGTGTGTGCAAACAACAAGGATGTCGAAACACTCACCATCAAATGGATCAGAGAAATGCTCAAGAGCCGGATCATAACGGCCACTTTAGGAGACACTGACATATTTTTCACTGTCAGCAGTGAAAGAATGCCTTCAAGGAGAAATCTAACCTAACCTAAACATGTGTGTTGCCTGCCAGGGCCATCACTTGGACGATATCATTTTCAAAACTTAACTGACAAAAATAACATTATATAACCTTACTGTCGAAATAAGTTTTTTGTGTAAATATCTCGTACAGTGTTTTTATCAACCCTTTGAAAAGTGGGGGTCAGCCACCCTGTAGTCTGATGAATCATGCTTCTCAAGAGATAGAACAAAATTTCTATAATGACCATTAATGGGCCCTGCAGAATCCATATGCGGTTAGGTAAAGATGTTTCTAAAGCCGGTTCAGTATAAATATTTGTGATAACTTTTATAATAATAACTTCTTACCCATTTATATGTTATTCTCTATGTATACATGAAACAACTCATCTACAGTGTAGAGATAAGAAATATCGAGCAGTTACTACAACGAATAAACGATGCCGCCAAAAGAATTAGAAATGTTAATGTTCATCATATTATTCTGAAGTCACTTCGCAAATGTAGATATGAGCTATGCATTCAAGTTGTAGTCTCTCAACTCTTGTATTGATTAATATGGATTTATTCATTTTTTTTTATCAATTTTCAATATTTCAAGCTTTTTGATCATATTAATTGTAATTGATAAATATTTCATCACCACAGAATCGCTCCTGAATCTTCAGTCGTATTCCCTATCAGCTTGCTGTGTGTTTTCATTGCCAAAACCAAGACTATATATCATATCTGCACATTCTTCATTCTAACATTAATTTCAACTTTCTTGATAATCATTTTACTAGGGTTATGAATCTCACCTTCTGTACAACAAGGTAGATATTTTATTCCATCTACGGTAACGCCACACAATCGCCCCTATATGTTGATGATTGTTATCTTAGAACCCATGAGGATCAAATTTTTGAAGCCTAACATCTCCGAATTTAAAGAGATTTGGATCATACTCTTCTCACTAATTTCTCCTATCATTTTTTGAAGAAACCACCTCTCTAAGTTTGCCATAAAGCATGGGGACAACATCTGGAGGAATTTCTAGACAAGCGGTTCTTATTCTTTCTTTTAGCACGTCCAAGTTTTTTGGTGGAGTACACTCCATGTGTTAGGTAACTCTGAAATCAGAAGAGGCCAAATCTGTAACAGGACCATCTATCCCAATTGATTGTTCAGACAGTTCACATTCCAAACAGTGATGTGAGGAGTTGCACCACCTGGTTGAAACTAAATTTTTCTTCGTTCTTCTGGAGGAAGATCATCTACGAAATCTAGGTAATGTTCGAAAGAGCATTTCACTATATTCATTCAATTCAAAAATATAGCACACCAGACGTTCACACCGAATCTACGCTGTAAATTATTGTTCAATATGTCATGCGGATTCTTCTGGCTCCAATGTCTAACATGGTTTCTATTGAAATGACGATTGCTGTGGAAATTCCACTCATCAGACCAAATAATGGTTTTAAAAAAGTATAATCTGAAAAAAAAAAAAAAAAAAGAAAGAAACAAGCTGATACGTCCAAAACGCTTGCCAACAAATGAAGACCTAAAGCAAAATATTGTTCAATATCAATCAGAACTAAGCAAAAAACTAACACCTGAAGAAAACTTAACTCGAGTACACATTAACAGTCTTGAAAGAAAGACATACAAGTGGCAACAAAGACCATATGCTACAGGGCAAGAACAAAACCTAAAAAATTAAGCCAAGGCACGCTAAGGTTAATGGAAGAAAGGAAAGTAATGGATAGATTTAATCCAGAATACAGGGAACTGAACAGGGCTATAAGACGAAAGACTAGAGAAGACATACGAAATTACAACACAGACTATATACAACAAGTCATAGAAAACAATAGTAACATGAAGGTCTTAAAGAGAATTACTAACACCGGTAGACCCAGAATACATCAATTGAAAAACAACCAAGGTGAAATAAAATATGAAAAAACGGAGATAATACAGATTGTTGAAGGCTTCTATACTGACCTGTATTTGTCTAAGAAACCCAAACCTGAAACAACGAATCTTAGTAACATAACAAATGTCGGTTCCGAGGACATGCCTGAGATTAACATTGATGAAATACAACTAGACCTCAACCAGATGAAAAACGGCCGGGCACCAGGCGAAGATAACATTACAAGCGACATGCTAAAATTGGGAGGACAGGTCACTTTGGAAGCAATAAAAATATTACTAAATAAATGCCTAACAGAAGGTAGTGTTCCGGAAGGATGGAACAATGCACACGTTGTGTTGTTGTACAAAAAAGATGACAAATTTAAGATAGATAATTACCGACCTATTAGCCTTTTACCACACCCTTATAAATTGTTATCAAAAATTATCACAAACAGATCGACAAACAAATTTGACAGCTATCAACCGGCAGAACAAGCAGGGTTTCGCAGAGGATATAGCACAACAGAACACCTACAAACTCTTCGTACACTTATTGAAAAATGTCACGAATACAAAGTGCCAATACACCTAGCCGTTGTAGACTATAACAAAGCCTTCGATTCTATAGAACTGTGGGCAGTATTTCAAGCCCTCGATAATGCTAGAATAGATTCGAGATATAGAAACATCCTACAGAATATATATGAACGAGCGACTATTCAGGTGAGACTAGACGATGACATGCAAACCAAAAAAATCCCGATAAGTAGGGGCGTGAGACAAGGCGATGTGATATCGCCAAAATTGTTCACACTTGCAATGGAGGACGTGTTTAAGAAGTTGGAATGGGATAGAAAAGGTATAAATGTGGATGGAAAATTCCTGAACCATCTCCGGTTTGCAAATGATATAGTTCTAATAAGCGATAACCTAGAACAACTCCACGAAATGATGGTAGAACTCAAAAGAACATCGGAAGAAGTAGGATTGGAAATGAATCTGACAAAAACTAAAATAATGACAACGGAGGACGCAATATTGGAAGTCGACGGCAATGTTATAGAGAAAGTGAATGAATATCTATACCTTGGACACACTATAAAGATAGGTAAAGACAATCAAACTGCAGAATTGTCAAGAAGAATAAGAATGACTTGGGCTGCGGTTGGAAAACTAGGATTTGTATTGAAAAACAAACAAATCCCCATAAACCTCAAAAGAAAAGTTTTTAATATGTGCGTTCTCCCAGTGTTAGCGTATGGCATGGAAACCAAGACTCTCACAATAAGATCTGCTAACAAACTTAGAACCTCACAACGCGCAATTGAAAGAACTATGCTTGGAGTGAGCCTGCGGGATCACATACGTAATGAAGAAATAAGACGGAGAACAGGCGTAGAGGACGTAATCACGAGAATAGCTGCATTGAAGTGGAGATGGGTTGGACATGTAGCAAGACAACAGGATGTAAAATGGACTAAGCGAATAACTCAATGGAGACCACGCTTATACAAAAGGGGAGTGGGGCGCCCCCAGAGAAGGTGGCTGGATGACATAAAGGAAAAAGTAGGAAGAGGATGGTATAATATAGCACAGGACAGAGAGAGATGGAAGCTAGAAGGGGAGGCCTATGTTCAGGAGTGGACAGAGAAGGGCTGAAAAAGAAGAAGAAGAAGAGATAATCTGAATCTATTCTTTCTATGAAACATTCAAAAAGTCGAGGAGTTTCTGTCAATGTTATGTTCTTCAACAGTTTAAACTTGAGAAACATGTAGCTTGCATTCATGTCCTATCTCCACTACTATGGTCAGTAGTTGTTGGTGGCCTCTTAGAAAGACTGAACAACGCTCGCTTTAACGCAAAAGGCTATGCTGATGATCTAGTCATCATCATTAGGGCATGATGAAATCTTATCGAACCTGATGCAAAAAGCCCTTCACATCGTAAATGAATGGTGTGCTGAAGAGGGGCTCAGCATCAATCCAGACAAAACCATTCTAATTCCATTCACAAGTCGAAGAAAGTTGAAATTGAATCCCCCCTTTCTGAATGGATATACTTTGAAATTCTTGGAACAGGGTTAACCCTAGATCATAGACTGAACTGGAATTCACACATTGACAAAACTCTTTCCAAGGCTATATCGTGCCTATGGGCATGCCGTAGACTCTTCGGAAAAACCATACATATGCAACGTTCGTATGGCGGAAGAAAACATCAGAAATAACTACGCAAAACAAGCTGCAAAAACTGCAGCGTTTAGCGTGCTTGAGCATAACAGGAACTATGAGAAGCACCCCGACTTCTGTCCTGGAGGTAATCCTAAATCACTTTCCTCGTCATATAAAATTGAAAAAAGGCTATTACCTGGTGATCTGAAGGGACACCATGGGATTCTGAATTACATAGCGCCAGAAATCTTATCACAACCTTCGGATATAATACCGCTTAAGTTTAATTTTCATATACCCTTCGAAGTGGCCATAGAAGATCGCATTATCGTAAAGGGAAAATTGAATCAATTAGACCAAAAATCCTCCATCTGGTACATGGACGGATCAGAAACGATTGATGAAACAAGTACACGTCATCAGTGCCTCTGGGCTCTACTCCCACAATCATGCAAGCAGAAACACTTGCTGTAAATCTGAGCTGTCAGTAAAGACTACGAAGGAAACTCAAAGGTGCACAGATTTACATTTTAATGGACAGTCAGGCAGTGAATGAAGCTGATAAGCTAAAACCGCACGAAGTAAAAGCGAAAGCTCCCAGGGAGATTCCTAATTTTGTCAGGAAACTAGATCTACAGGGAAATGAATAAAGAGAGGTTACGAACAAAAGACCAACTTGGTCGCAGTTGGGAAAGGCTTGTAAAGACAAGCGACCTCTTCCAATGTAATGTAATGTAAACGTAATGGGGGTATCACAATGAGTGATTTCAAAAACCTACACCTGATACGTGGGGCTACAATCTCTGCAAAATAGGCATAGAAGAAGTCATAGGAAGATCACTCCTGAAGAACAAAACCGCTTTTTGTGCCGAATTACAATAAGAGACCCTAGTGCGTCGCACCCCATAATCCAAAGGCAATTTCTGGAAGCAACAGGCATCAGTTTAGTCCAGACTTCATTCATGAGGTTTATATAGCAGAAAGTCCGTAAGAATTCCAGAGCTAATCAGACAACAAAAAATTAACAGACTTAATTTGTGCATCGAGCACCAAAATTGGAATATTATGAATTGGCGAAATCTTCTTTTTTCGGATGAGACCAGAATTGGTGTTCGATCAGATGACCGCCGATTTCTGGTTTAAGGAGCTAGATTCAGAGCAGCAAGACAATTTCCGAAATACCAAGGGGCCAGTGTGATGTTTTGGGGTAGCATTCTGCTGGGAGACAAAACAGATTTGATTTCGTTTTCTGCGAGTGTAACGGCTAGAAATTACGTGGATCTAGTGCTGAAGCCCAAAGTGAGATTCTGGCGAGGTACCCACGGTGAGAATTTCACTTTTATAAAAGGTAATGCTCCTCCGCATACCAGTAACCTCGCGCGACATTATCTTGAAACAGAGGGATCGCTATTTTGGACTTGCCAGCTTGCTTTCCAGACCTAAATCCTATTGAAAATTTTTAGGATAATCACAAAGGGAAAATGAGATCGCGCCAGGATGATCCAAGAACCCAACAACAGCTCATACAAATCGCCACAGAAGAGTGGCAGAATATCACCCCAGAGGAGGTCCAAAACCTAATTCAAAGCATGCCTAGACAAATTCATAAGGGCAAGAGGAGGTAATACAAGCTACTAAGGTCCATAAAAACACCTACTTCGTGAGAAAACAATTTTCAATTTTTTAACTACATGCGGACAGAGTACCTCATTTTCTTTTATTTGTTTCTTTCTTAAAATAAACCTCAATTTATTTCTTTTTTCAATTGAAATATTAATATCAAATATCCTCAAAAAGGATCAATTCTAACAATCCTTTGAAATTTCCAAAATCCCTAAGGTAATATTCGAAATATCGGGTGATTCCATATAAATTGGGTTGTGGGTTTCAAGTAGTTGACTACTTGAAAATGACCTGACGGTCGATACCGTATAGAGTATACTTTATTTCATCTTCGTTGAATATCTTTTTTTTTTTCATTTTAATTGTTTATATCTTCTTCAATTTTTTATGTGCTGAAAAATTCCACTTCCGGTGCATTCTTCCAGGTGTCATACTTGATCAAATGAGCTATTACATATATTTTAGGAGCTGTATCACTATTTTTCTCCATTTATAACTTTTCTACAAGACTGAATAAAGAATTTTCAAATGTGACTTTAAAATGAATGATTCGATTTGTAACCAGTGAAAAGGTTGAATTTTGTAGACTATTACAATGAGATGAAGAAATCCCGAAACGTTCAAGGTGAACTTAGAACCTAAAAATACTAATAGAAGTGAAACCATATCCGCTGCAAAAATTCCAAAAGTTGACCCCATTTGTGTGAAATCCATTACTCATAATTATTGAAGTCGGAGTGTTAATTGTTAATTAAGTAAAACAACACAAAGTGTGGGAAGACAAGCTCATCTATTCCGTTTTGAGCTTACTGAATTTTTATGATTCTCCATCAAGCCTAATTTTAATATGTATTAATTACTCACTTCCTTTACGCTTTTCACAACTTGTTTCGTTCGTGTAAATTTGTTTTCATAATTTGCCGTTTCGTCTTTTAGAGTTCAACCAGCTGTTGTAATGAAAATATTATATTATACAGCATATGTTGAATTTACCTCGAGGTAGGCAATGTTTTTATTTATTTGTAAATTTTTTGTTCGAAAAAGTAGACAGACCATGTGTTCGATTTATCTTAGTCTTTCGTTAGTCTATCATGAGTTTTCAGGAACGTTGCACTTCCATGCAGTAAAATAAGTTTTGCTCAAATCGTTCACGTACATTACTCAACATTTCTGGTTCAATTTGACGACATTCATTAATGTGCGAGTTCGCAAATTAACCAGTGACTCAGGTTGGGTAGCGTAAATCTTAGATTTCAGGTGACCCCATAGAAAAAAGTCTAGTTGCGCCAGATCAGGCGATCTTGGTGGCCACTCAATATGTCCCCTTCTTCCAATCCAGGCCTGAGGAAAATTTTCATCTAAGAACTAACGCACAGGTTGAACGAAATGAGGTGGTACGCCATCTTGTTGAAAAATGATCGTTTCATGGTGTTCCCCATTCTCCAATAGTTGCACGAGGGCTACATAAATAGCGCTCTGTAATAGTTCTGAATAAGTTTGGCCATTGATATTTCCAGGTATAAGAAAAGGGCCGATGATGTGATTTCCAGAAATATCCGCCCAAGCATTTAACTTTTGGGAATGCTGATTATGCTCTTCTCGAAATAATCTTGGATTGTCATCCGGAAAACAGATATTGAACATATAGTTTGGATTATTGTTAATAATTTCACTGACCACTTCACAGACATAAGTCGGCGACCAAAATCATCCTCATTCAGTTCCTGAACCAATCGTATCTTAAAAGGATGAAACTTCTGTTTTCTCAAAATTCTTACGATTGTTGTGTTAGAAACACCAGACACATTGGACAATTTCCTAGTACTAAGGGTCGGATTCATCGCTACGTGACTGAATAGCCACTTCCCTCGCTTCGTCCCCTTCATATACCCTCTTTTTGTTGCCGACACAACGTAAGCAGCGGATACATTTATTTCATGATGTCGTTCGTTAAATAAAGCCGCTGTTAATCGCGCAGAGTCGTTATTTCTATGAAATTATTTTATCATTTCTACCCTTTCTTCTATGGAATACACCATTTTACTCCTACTACAAATTTACAATAGTTTTGGCACAGTTTCAGGGTTCCTGAAAATTCACGATTGACTAACTAGAGACTAAGGTAAATCAAACACATGGTCTGTCTACTTTTTCGAACAAAAAATCAACAAATAAATGAAAAAATTGCATACCTCGTAAAATCAACATAAGCTGGCCATACACTAGCGGTCTTTACTGCTGGGAGTGAATGGTTGCCCATTTTCAGCACTTAATAAAATAATCACAAAAGTTAGTAGTTTTTCACTTTTGTAGCTTCCATTTCGTTAACGATGAAAATTTTGAAGCGAAAATTCAGGTTCAGATAGTACTCGATAAGATGTTCAAAATGAGTTATCGCAACACCCCTCATCCCTATTCAAAATCAGGGGGTTGTGCTCACCCCCGTTAAGGAATTGAAGTTACGGGGATGAAAAATCAGAAAAGTTGTTTTACGTTGAATCAGAAATCGACAGGTCCTAGTGATTCTCCATATTTTCATTTTAAAACCAGAAAATCGAGGTGTTATGTTTTCGTTGGATCACCCTGTATTTGAACCATTCATCAGGACATTCTAAAACGAATGAACATTCATTCTACTTGAAGCTGGAGGATCCAATTATCTGATGTACTTATTCCAATCAATTGAATACTACGCATAATAGCATCTCTTGGCGAAGAGGTCAAATACTAATTTGTAGAACAGATTTATTCTATTGTATCGTGACAGAAATGAGTCATGACAATATCTGATTCTAGGGGCTCAGACCAATTCTCATATAAACAAATCAATACGAGTTAATATTCGTAATTTTACTCCGTCCACTATTATAAATTGATGAACTGGTAGATGAAGTCGTTAAGTTCATAAATCTTATTTGGGTATTACTACTCATCAGGAAATAAGTTACTACAATTAAATTGATAATGATTTAAACGCTTTTATTCAGTGAAATTGTAGTCTAGGCGTATACATTCTGTAAAAAAGTACCAGAAATATGTCAATGAAATATTTACTTTTCACCTCAACTTATTATTTTGTCTTCAAAGTAGGCCTTTTAGAAATCCAATCATCAAAACATTTTTGAAACGCTTTTTCCGGAATCGATTTCAGTTCTCGCCACAAATTCACCTTTATGTTTTCTTTCGTTCGAAAATGGGTGTTTCGAAGTTGTAGTTTGAGATTTTGAGAAAGAAAAAAGCATGCTGTAGCCATATCGTTGTAAACGGGAGTTGTTTCTTTCCACAAATCTGGAAATTTTCTTCGAATTTGCTCTCTCAAACGCGGCATAACACTTAGATACTATTCTTTAATTACCACTTGACCATCTGGCAAAAATTTTGAGTGCAGAACACCGCGATAATCAAAGAAAACGGTCAACATTACCTTGATCGACTTTGACGTGGTTTTTTTCGGTTTCAATTTCTGGCAGAAGTGGGCGGAAGACAGGAAAAGAGAATAAGCTAAGACAGAGAAGGAAGAAATAGCGCAAAAATAGAGGAAGGACGAAACACCAAAGACGGAGGTAAAAGATAAAACGAAAAACGCAAGAAGAACTGTTTATATGCTTGAGAAAGATGTTGCTAATATCAGCAGGAGTATTGATATTATTATTTGAGTGAGGGCTGCCTACCAGCCAGGCCACTGCGACCCAGTGGTATATTGTGGCAAACTCTGTCCTAAATTTCATCAACGAGCTGCATTATTTCGTATAGGATACGAGTTAGGCCAGAGAGAGAGTTGCAGACCTATTTTTAAAAAGAGAAAAATACTTACCGTACCATCTCTATATATTAACGAATTCATTAAATATACTTACCAGAATAAGAACTGCTTGTTAAGGAATTCAGATGCACATGGATATAACACTCGTTTAAAAAACAACTTTGTAACACAACTACATAAGCTGAATAAAACGCAACAGTTCTTCGATTACTGGGGCATCAAGCTATAAAACAAATTACCTGAAGAAATAAAAGCTCTTCGAGAAGAAAAGTTCAATGCAGCGATCAAGAAGCTACTCATTGACGGATCGTACTACAGTATAAAAGAATTTCTTGAGGCTAAGTTTTGATAAGACTTGTTTGTGTATTTTGAGCGTAACTTGTTCTTTGTTTAAACTGTGATATTGTTATATACACTGTTATGCGTTTTTACATATTTGTCTATTTTAATGATAATTTAGTATTTTATATACACCCTGACGAGACATGTAATTTTTTTTGATGTCAATAAAATTTCTATTTCTATTTCTATTTATTTCTATTTCTTATTTCTAGTTTCGTGGGTGAGAGCTGAATAAACTTAGTCAGCTTCAGTTTGCAAGATCCAAGTTCTTCCATTCTGACTCTGTCCCCAGCTGGGCACACATAGCATGTTCCATTGATTCTATATCTTCTTCACATAGACTACATGAAAGATCCTCAATAAATCCTAATTCATTTAGGTGTTTCCTGAGGCGACGTTAGTATGGCAGTTGAAACTATCAGTTCCAACCCAGAGAGTTTAAGCCTTGGCTTTTGCAGTGGAAGGTCCACTGATGGCACGTCGAGTATGTCTAAAGCCTGGTAGGCTCATCAAATGCTAACGTACCCTTAAGTCCAGCCATCGGTTGTTTTCCATCTTTGCAGTTTCCAGGGGAATTCCGAGCTTATTCTCCGGTCCTATGAAATCCAAGTTAGTTCCACGAGCGGTTAATAAGTCTGCCTTCTCATTTCTTGCAATGCACGAGTGACTAGGAACCCATATTAGACGCTCTTCTAGTTCGGCAAGGGTGGAGCGATATTCCTGCACCATAAGTGACGTACAGGTATCGGATGCCAATGCTTTCAGTGCAGCTTGGCTATTGGTGAGGATTTTAATTGACCTATTCGTTAATCCTCCCGCAAGCAAGAGCTTAGCACAGTGGTCAATGGCGAATATTTCTGCTTGTAAGACAGTCGCATGCCCGTCAAGACACATCGACTGTTCCTTGGCGGCACCTCGACCGTAGACACCAGCTCCAACACCTTTTTCAATTTTTCACTTGAGTAAGTGATCGTACGTATTGAAACTCTTCCTGTATGCCGCCTGTTCAACTGGTTGGTAGTATTCTAATTTTTTCTCTATTCTATTTGCTATGGCCCGTTTTAAAATATTGTAAATCTGAGACAATAAACTTATTGGTCTATTATTTTTCAGAAGTTGTCCTTTCTTGAATAGGATAATCATGATTGCGTTATTCCAGTTGTCTGGTATAGTTTGTTGTTCTAGTCATTCGTTGAATAGATTCTTCAGTTCCGCTACGATAATATCATGAGCTTCCTTAATCATTTCAGCCAAATTATTATCCTCTCCTGGCGATTTATTGTTTTTAGTGTTTTTAAGGCGAATAGGATCTATTCTTCATTTATTTCTGGAGTGTCTTCTGATCCAACGTTCAGCACTTTAGTGTCTGTTGATGTTCGAGGTCGTTCGATTTGTGTGTAGTATAGATTTTCATAATATTGTTTTGTCAGTTCTATTATTTCATTCCTATTTTTTATACTTCTTTTCCTTTATTCTGAGACATTTCAGGTTTTTGTTCTTGTCTATTACATTTTCTGCAATGTTCTTCTAGATTTCTTCTAATCATCGTTCTTGGTTCTCATCTCGTTTGCCTATATCTGTCTGTTGCATACTGACCTAATCTGTATAGTTGTTTCCTTTCCTGTATTTCTTCTTCGTTTCTACTGAAGTTTTATTCTTTCCTTTTCCTTGCTTGCAACTTCTTCTGATGCTTTTATTAGTGTTGTTGTGATGTTTTGTGACATTTGGTTTACATCAGAAATTTTTCCAGAATCATTTATGTATCGTATAGTTTTTCCTGGTATAAAATTTCATTTTTACTCAATAATACTCTATCTATTGGATTTTCCGTATTTAGTTCAATTGGCTATTTTCTTCGTTATTAAATTCGTTCGGGCAAGTCAGTGGTTACTCCCTGTATTACACGAGTTCAGAGCTGTTACATCAGTAATAAGTGTTTAGAGGAAGATAATATGAGATCGACTTCGTTTTTCGTTTTTCCATCAGGGCTGATCCATATCCACTTTCTCTGTGGTTTTTTTTGGAATAATATTTTCATGGCGTATAGTTTCTGTTATTCCAAAAAGTTGGCAAGCATATGTCCTCTTTCATTCTTGTCTCCAAGTCCGTGCTTTCCAATATATTCTCCATTTTCCCTTATTTGTCGTCCTTTTAAAGCATTGAAGTCTCCCATTGCTATATCTTGGCATTTATTTTCTAGCTTTGGAAATTTCCTCGTACATAAGCTCAACTTCTTCGTCGTCATGAGTGGATGTTAACGTGTACACTTGAAGCAGTTTAATTTTTTGTTCATCTGATATTCTTAGGGTTATGTAAGCAATTCTATCTGAGATTCCCCATAGTTGCAGGTAAGTGTGAGGAAAATTAGGAAGATTAGTCGAAAAGAAGATCTTCCATACAATGAACTTTAGAACGCTCTTAATGGTTTTCCTTTCCTTCGAAGTCATGCCGAAATGAAACAAGAACCCCTTTTACTCTACTGGGTGTAATGTATTTTTCAATACAACCTCCTTTTAGCGTAAAATTGCTCCGGCTCTGCTAGAGGTTTTGATGCCAATTTTTCAGTTGTTTTTCCGAGGGTCAAAATAGAGGACCACGAAAACGGGGAAATGAAAAAGATAATCCAAACAAAGACAAGAAAAACGGATAAACATATTTCCCTGCTTCAGTGGAAGAGAGAACATGAGAACGTAGACAAACAGAACAAGAGGCTGGTGACTCAATACCATAAGTTAGCAAGAGTCAAACTTTTTAAAACGTGACAATGAAAAGAAAACAGTAAAAAAAAGTCGAAAGAAAGACGAAGAGCCGAAAGGAAAGATATTCAGGCCCTCGTCAAAACTAAACGATCATAGATTTTCTGAAGGTCTTCGAAATAAACCATTCGGAGATGGTTTCCGAATCTTTATGATTCGGTATGATGGATGACGTAACTGCTACAGTTCAGCTGTTGCAAAGAAGAATGGATACGAGCATTATTGCAGTGAAGGTATAGATCCGTATTCAGTGATAGTCTTTATAGCATATTTCGATAATTTTGGAAGTTGACAACAAATCCATTACGTATCTTTGAAAAACTGAGTAATACTCCCAACGGAAAATCAATTTAGTTATATGTTAAACTATAAAAACAGAAGAAACCGGAATGAGGAAATGTTCGAAATCATTCCGCTGGCATTATCTGTACCTTGAAATATGTTGAGAATATTTAGCGTGGCCTTGGTATCATTAGCAAAGATTGAACTTTCCCATTACATTCAGAGCAAGTAAAACCAATTTATAAAATAATCTCCATTCATTAAATTTGAACCGCCAATTCTTCTGAGCTGTGGACCCAATGAATCACTATTGTGTGCGATTAAAGTATGATGTCATCTTGATCTTTTAGCATTAAGGTTGAAAGATCGTGCGAATATGCTGGGGATTTATGGTACATATGGACTAATTGACCGTTATTTTAATGAATTGATTAAACGAGTTAAAAGATACACAATCTTGCTCGTTCGTAATTATCCGCAGCTTAAACTGTTACATTGGTTTGCCCGATACAATCTTGCAAGTGTAAAATAATGTTGATATTCTTATAAGAATAAAGAATATTGGATTTTATTAATCTTGAACCACCACATCTCATGGAAGAAAGTATAATCTGCCAATAGTCATGGTCTCCGCTCAAGAGCCGGGCAGATGAAAGGGATGCTCCCAAAACATTGAAATACATCACTACCGAGTCTTGAGAAATCTTGAGAAACGATCACACAACACTAAATAGTCTCGCCAAGACCAAGGCTGTCAACCTTAACCTGACCCCCGAATTAACTAAACGTATATGGACTACCCTCGATTGGGTTAGTAGCTTTTTCTTCAGTAGATCGATTCAGGTAGTAGTTGATGCTATAACGAGTGAATATTTTTAGGTTACTGCAGGAGTACCCAGGGTACTCGCCAACTCTTTTTCTGTTGAAGATAAATGATGTGCTTCAAGCCAACGAAAACAGAATGTTTTTTTTTTATTTTATGCGCGCTTCCCAGGAATAATGGAGCATGTTACACCACATAAGTAGGCGTCAGGAAAGAATTGAGGTGTCTGTTTGCCCGCTTCTTGAAGTAGGCCAAATTGTAGGATGGTGGGAAGATGTTGGACGGAAGCGAGTCCCACAGCTCACTGGAATTCTTATAAAGAGATGTGCGAGGGGTCATTAAATGTATGATGAGAACTCCTTGCCAGCCTAGTGTTGCGGCAAAACATGAGTTTTCCCGGAACAAGGTCTTTCAGCTCCTTGGAGCATCTTCCATGGAAGTATCTGTAAAACAGAGAAAGGTCAACAACTTGTTTTCTGAGAGCCTGCGGTTGGAGATCGCGGGTGATCTCCGGGTGGTCGATGAGACGCACAGCCCGTTTTTGCACACTATTCATTATCCGCAATGAATGTTTGGGCGTAGATCTCTATACATGGGAACAATATTCCAAAGCAGGTCGAATCAGCGCCTTATATAAAAGCAACAGCTGAGATGATGTGAAGTATCGATTGGCTCTGAAAAGAAAACTAAGTTTAGCTGATGCCGACTTAGCTATTGCTGATACATGTTCATGCCAGCAAAACTTGGAGTTGACCGTTATTCCGAGAAAGTGCATCGAATCTTTGGATGCAATTGGTTGGTCCTGCATTATTGAGGGAGGTTCTCCAGCGGGTAGTTTTCTAGAAAACGCAGTTGCTTGCGTCTTGCTCGCGTTGAAGCTCACCAGGTTCAACTGACACTGCTCAGATATCCTCTGTAAGTCAGAGTTTAAGTTATTAATTTGTTGCCATCTCCGAGGATGAGATTCTGCAGCTGTAATCGACCGCAGACTACTGAAAGACGAAACCAGGGTACAATCGTCTGCAAAACCAAAGATCTTGTTCTCTGTAGATGACAGAAGATCGTTTATCTGCAACAGAAACAAGGTTGGTACTTCTGCTTGCAACTGGAAACAATCAGATGTTATGCCATCGATATCAACTTGTTTTGATCTATTTGAAAGAAAGATACTTATACAACCCCGCAATTTTTCGGGAAGCCCATATGCAGCAAGTTTATTCAACAAGGCTGCATGCCAAACCCTATCGAAGGCTTTAGAGATGTCAAGGTCTATTGCTCTAGATTCCCCATGTTTTTCCATCATTGATGTACAAACATGAGTGACGTAGGCGAGTAGATCTCCTGTCGATCTTTGTCAGCGAAAACCATACTGACGGACGATAATAATTTCCTGCAGTTCAAGATATTTCATGATTTCATCATTTATGACTCTGTCCATCACTTTGGACATAATGGGAAGAAGTGCAACAGGGCGGTAGATTTGGGGTTAGGACTTCTTTCCTTTCTTTGGGATCGGTTGAATTCTCGCTATTGTCCAGCTGCTCGGAAAAGTCTGGATTTCATAAGAAATCTGAAACAGATAGTTGAGAATGGGTGCAAGTTCGGGAGCACACTTTCTCATGACGATTGGCGGTATTTCGTCTACACCAACTGCCTTCTTGCAGTACAGTTGCTCGATAGACCGTCACACAGTGCCGACTCTGAACTTGGTTTCTGCCATGGAAGAATTTGTAGGTGGAATGTTCGGTGGTATTGCGTTAGATGAATCTAGCACAGAATTCTTTGAGAACGAGAGAGCAAAGAGATCGGCTTTGTCCTTCGGAGATGATACTATACTTCGGTCTTCTCCAACAACAGGCTGAAACGCAGATTTGCAGAAATTGGCACTGACAGTCTTCGCCATAGACCAGAATTGTCTAGTCACGCTTGCCTATTCAAGGAGTTTATTAGTTACCTCTTCGTTGAAATTAGTCTCTGCTCTTGCAGTTGTCAGGTTGCATACGTTCCGTATTCGTACGAAGGTTATTCTCGTTTCGTCTGTTGGATTCATCTTCCATGACTTGTAAGCTCTGTTCTTGGCTGCAGAGGCTCTTTCGCAGTCTTTGTTGAACCATGGCTTTTGTGCTGTTGTTCCTTTCATGGAATGATATGTAGAGATCCATTCCTGCATGAACGATTTCTGTAACACATTCAGTGCACACATTGATGTCAGGATCTGAAAGGCAAATATAACTGAATGGGAAGCAGGGAAAGAATTCACGCAGCTCATCCCAATTAGCACGGTTATAGTGCCATATGCATCTGAGTGGTTTAGGATCTTGTTTTAGCGGCAGCGCAATAGTTTTAGTAGCAGATGTAAGGTTGTGGTCTGAGTTAGCTAGAGACCTCAACTCCAAAATCATCTGGATCTAGCCAGCGTCCTGTAATTGCTGGTGAATCACACCGACAAAGATACTAACTGAGCACGTCACTAAACGCAGACTTGGGGATGATATCTTTATTAATAAAAGGATACGAACTTCCTTAGAAGCGACCAAGAATCTACTCGGTATCATAGTCAACACCGGTGTTTGCTTGCAAGACCATGTGAATCAGCTTTCTTTTCTACTTTACGCCGTCACAGCTGATACTTTATACAAATCAAAGATGCGACCTGGCCTGGAATACTGTTTCTGTGAGTGCGCACTTTAACAATTTTTACATCTAATGGATAGTGCTCAGAAGAGAGCAGTATGCCTCATCGACCACGCGAGGATCTCCAGTCTCTCGCAGTATGCTCATCTTTCTCTTTCTCAGAGGTACTTCCATAGTAAAGGGTCTTCATTTTCAATTCTTAATAAAATGCCATTTCTTCGAGAAAAGTGGTGATATTCTTATTTTAATGCAAAGTACAAACTCGGAGGTTAATAATGAAACACGATATCTGGCAAGTGTTCACCTCGGACCTTGTTGAAAATTTTCCATTACATTACCGCATAATTGCGGTGGTATTTCGCGTACAACAGCTCGAACGTTGTCTTTGAGTACCTCAGTATTAGAGAATTGCCTTGAACCCTATCTTAGTCGTAGCCCCCAAAAAAAGGTCTAACGGTGTTAAATCACATGATCAGACCAATTCATGTTTCTATTGCGAGAACTCACACGTTCGGGAAATTGTTGTTGCAGTAGAGCCATTGTTTCACCAGCTGTATGGCACGTAGTGCCATCCTGTTGAAAATATACAGCCTTCAAGCCAAGAGCATCCACTTCTGGCCGAAAAAAGTCAATCAACATCGCTCTTCAACAGTTTCTATTCACTAAAACGGTTGCGCTAGCCTAATTTTTGAAAAAATGTAACCCGATGACACTGCTGCATAAACTAGTCACTGGTTTTAGATGTAAACCCCAGAATTGACAAATCTATCAATTTTATCTTTACTATTGCAAAACTCTTGCGACCGTTTTGGTGGTTTTCGAAAGCTACTCTTTTATACTGTTGCAAATGCCACAAGATACTCTCCCAAGAATTTTTCAATAGTAAAGATGAAACTGATAGATAGTAGATTCGAAACTAAATACAAAGAGCATCACTTAGATTACAATAACCAGAGAACCGAGGAATCTACTTTTGCTTCACTTTGTATCGAAAATAGCCATCATTTTCCATCCAGTTAGATGTCTCGGAATCCAACGAACTTGTCGAACTGCAACAGACTCCCACTGAGATAATCTTCTGAACGACCAGTATGGCCCGGATTTTTCGTCTATATTTAATATCTTCTAATACTACCTGCTTTTACCATAATTCGTTAATTACCCTCATTAATTTTATATTTTCAATGAAATAAAACTAAAGTATTTAGATTTTCACTATTATATAATACTCCATTGAAGTTGAAATAATTTTGTTCTAAACAAATTTCTAAGAGGTGTAAGATTTCTGATTGAATTATCGGATTGACTTTATCAATTTGAAGGGCTTTCTTGTTGAGTTTCACTTTATCACTAGGTGGAACACTAGGGAAGGGATTTACTACATCCCATGACATAAGTTTAGCGTTCGGTGGTAGTATCGTGTGCTGAATTTTATTTATTAGGACTGAAGAGTTTTTTATTGAGAATTTAGGTTCAAAATTAGCGTACTGTCGAATGATGTCTATGAGAAAGCGTGAAAGTTTTGCAGCTGGAGCTTGAATATATGAAACTACTGGTCTAATCGGATACGTTTGACGAGATAGTAAAGTTTTGGTGATTGCGGATTGTCAATGAAAAGTTTATATTTTTGGTTGGTAGGTATTATAGACTTGGCATACTCTAAAGCGATTTTTACTATGGATTGAAATTTATTAGTAGGATCTTTATCAATTTCTTCATAACAACCTGATTCAATGAAATTTTGGGTTTTCAATAAATAATCTGCTTTATTTAAGGCTATGACTGTATGACCTTTGTCTGCTTTGCTGAATATGAAAAATTGATAAAGATCCAACTAATAAATTTCAATCCATAGTAAAAATGTTTTAGAGTATTACAAGTCTATAATACCTACCAACCAAAACTATAAACTTTTCATTGACAACCCGCAATCACCAAAACTTTAATCCCTCGTCAAACTCCATAAAACAGGGTATCCCATTAGACCAGTAGTTTCATATTCTCAAGCCCTAGCTGCAAAACTTTCACGCTTTCTCATAGACATCATTCGAGAGTACGCTAATTTTGAACCTAAATTCTTAATAAAAAACTCTTCAGTCCTAATAAATAAAATTCTGCACACGATACTACCACCGAACGCTGAACTTATGTCATAGGATGTAGTAAATCTTTTCCCTAGTGTTCCACCTAGTGATACAGTGAAACTCATCAAGAACGCCTTTCAAATTAATAAAGTCAATCCGATAATTCAATCAGAAATCTTACACCTTTTAGAAATTTGTTTAGAACAAAATTATTTTAACTTCAATGGAGTATTATATAATAGTAAAGAAAGTTTAATCATGGGTAAACCTCTGAGCCCTCTGCTCGCTGAAATTTTCATGGATAATATTGAAGAAACTATCCAAGAACATCCGTTATTCGAACACTTTATTTATTGGTTTAGATATGTCGACGATATCATTTGTTGTTTCACTGGCACAAACAGACAATTAGAGTCATTCAAAACGTTCATTAACAAAATTCACGATAATATTGAATTCACTTTAGAGATAGAAACAGAAAACTCCATTAACTTTCTGAATTCAACTATTACTAAAATTAACGGCAAACATGATTTTTCTATTTTTCATAAGCCATCGCATACAGATATTACTATTCACAGCTCATCTGCACATCGTTATCCACATAAATTAGCAGCTTGCAATAGACTCATTAATATCCCAATGTCACAAAATAATTTCAAAAAAGAGCTAAATATAATTGAACAAATAGCAGTCAATAACGGTTACAGTCCAACTATGATTGAGAACAGCAATCCAGGAAGTATTTCCTAATATAAAAGTTCAGACACAAAATACAACAGCTTAACTTATATTGGAAATCCTAGTCTAGAATTAAAATCGTTCCGCTCGCATTATAATTTCAATATAGCATTCCGAACTGATAATTCTTTAGGCCGACATATCAAAAACTGCAAATCTAAAATTGATAAAAGTAATAAATCCGGTGTTTATAAACTGTCTTGCGGGGATTGTAATAAAATTTATATTGGTAGAACTTTCAGAAATTTCAAAGTTAGATTATCCGAGCACAAACGTAGTTTTAATTATCATAAATCAGATTCCTATTATTCTAATCATTTACTCGAAGAAAACCATAATTTTAATGATAATTTCAAAATTTTACACAATGAAAATAACAGACAAAAACTCAATCTATTGGAAAATTTAGAGATCAACAAAGAAAAGAATGCAGGTATGTTACTTAATAGTCAATTAGATCTAAATCCTTCTCCTTTACTCAATATTTTCAATTCATAAAGTAAGCAACTATGGTGGGTTTTCCAACATACCTCTTGTACCTATTGTAATATTAAGTAGGAAATAAGACTAATATATAAGGAATAACTCTGTTCTTTAGTTTGTATCATAGACATCATTCGACAGTACGCTAATTTTCAACCGAAATTCTCAATAAAAAACACTTCAGTCCTAATAAATAAAACTCAGCACACGATACTACCACCGAACAGTAACCTTATGTCATGGGATGTAGTAAATCTCTTCCCTAGTGTTCCACCTAGTGATACAGTGAAACTCATCAAGAACGCCCTTCAAATTAATAAAGTCAATCCGATAATTCAATCTGAAATCTTACGCCTTTTAGAAATTTGTTCAGAACAAAATTATTTTGACCTCAATGGAGTATTATATAATAGTAAAAAGGGTTTAATCATGGGTAATACTCTGAGCCCTCTGCTCGCTGAAATTTTTATGGATAATATTGAAAAAACTATCCAAGAACATCCGTTATTCAAACACTTTATTTATTGGTTTAGATATGTCGACGATATCATTTGTTGTTTCACTGGCACAAACAGACAATTAGATTCATTCAAAACGTTCATTAACAAAATTCACGATAATATTAAATTCACTTAAGAGATAGAAACTGTAAACTCCATTAACTTTCTCGATTTAACTATTGCTAAAATTAACGGCAAACATGATTTTTCTATTTTTCATAAGCCATCGCATACAGATATTACTATTCACAGCTCATCTACACATCCTTATCCATATAAATTAGCAGCTTGCAATGGACTCATTTATATCCCAATGTCACAAAATAATTTCATAAAAGAGCTAAATCTAATTAAACAAATAGCAGTCAATAACGGTTACAGTCCAACTATGATTGAGAACATGATTTCACGCAAAAAATTTCAAATAGCAATCCAGGAAGTATTTCCAAATATAAAAAGTTCAGACACAAAATACAACAGCTTAACTTATATTGGAAATCCTAGTCTAGAATTAAAATCGTTCCGCTCGCATTATAATTTCAATATAGCATTCCGAACTGATAATTCTTTTGGCCGACATATCAAAAACTGCAAATCTAAAATTGATAAAAGTAATAAATCCGGTGTTTATAAACTGTCTTGCGGCGATTGTAATAAAATTTATATTGGTAGAACTTTCAGAAATTTCAAAGTTAGATTATCCGAGCACAAACGTAGTTTTAATTATCATAAATCAGATTCCTATTAATCTAATCACTTCTCGAAGAAAACCATAATTTTAATGATAATTTCAAAATTTTACACAATGAAAATAACAGACAAAAACTCAATCTATTGGAAAATTTAGAGATCAACAAAGAAAAGAATGCAGGTATGTTACTTAATAGTCAATTAGATCTAAATCCTTCTCCTTTACTCAATCTTTTCAATTCATAAAGTAAGCAACTCCGATGGGTTTTCCAACATACCTCTTGTACCTATTGTAATATTAAGTAGGAAATAAGACTAATATATAAGGAATAACTCTGTTCTTTAGTTTGTATCATAGACATCATTCGACAGTACGCTAATTTTCAACCGAAATTCTCAATAAAAAACACTTCAGTCCTAATAAATAAAACTCAGCACACGATACTACCACCGAACAGTAACCTTATGTCATGGGATGTAGTAAATCTCTTCCCTAGTGTTCCACCTAGTGATACAGTGAAACTCATCAAGAACGCCCTTCAAATTAATAAAGTCAATCCGATAATTCAATCTGAAATCTTACGCCTTTTAGAAATTTGTTCAGAACAAAATTATTTTGACCTCAATGGAGTATTATATAATAGTAAAAAAGGTTTAATCATGGGTAATACTCTGAGCCCTCTGCTCGCTGAAATTTTCATGGATAATATTGAAAAAACTATCCAAGAACATCCGTTATTCAAACACTTTATTTATTGGTTTAGATATGTCGACGATATCATTTGCTGTTTCACTGGCACAAACAGACAATTAGAGTCATTCAAAACGTTCATTAACAAAATTCACGATAATATTAAATTCACTTTAGAGATAGAAACAGAAAACTCCATTAACTTTCTGGATTTAACTATTACTAAAATTAACGGTAAACATGATTTTTCTATTTTTCATAAGCCATCGCATACAAATATTACTATTCACAGCTCATCTACACATCCTTATCCACATAAATTAGCAGCTTACAATAGACTCATTAATATCCCAATGTCACAAAATAATTTCATAAAATATAATTAAACAAATAGCAGTCAATAACGGTTACAGTCCAACCATGATTGAGAACATGATTTCACGCAAAAAATTTCAAATAGCAATCCAGGAAGTATTTCCAAATATAAAAAGTTCAGACACAAAATACAACAGCTTAACTTATATTGGTAATCCTAGTCTAGAATTAAAATCGTTCCCTCGCATTATAATTTCGAAATAGCATTCCGAACTGATAATTCTTTAGGCCGACATATCAAAAACTGCAAATCTAAAATTGATAAAAGTATTAAATCCGGTGTTCATAAACTGTCTTGCGGGGATTGTAATAAAATTTATGTTGGTAGAACTTTCAGAAATTTCAAAGTTAGATTATCCGAGCACAAACGTAGTTTTAATTATCATAAATCAGATTCCCATTAATCTAATCACTTACTCGAAGAAAACCATAATTTTAATGATAATTTCAAAATTCTACACAATGAAAATAACAGACAAAAACTCAATCTATCGGAAAATTTAGAGATCAACAAAGAAAAGAATTCTGGTAGGTTACTTAATAGTCAATTAGATCTAAATCCTTCTCCTTTACTCAATCTTTTCAATTCATAAAGTAAGCAATTCCGATGGGTTTTCCAACATACCTCTTGTACCTATTGTAATATTAAGTAGAAAATAAGAATAATAGATAAGGAATAACTCTGTTAATTAGTTTGTATGTATCTGATGAAGCCACAGTGTGGTGAAACCGGTCATAGTTTTGTTAATATAGTGAAAATCTAAATACTTTAGTTTTATTTCATTGAAAATATGTATATTGGTTTCCATCAAGTAACGACCTCCTTAATCAAACTCATTAATTTTGTATCTGTTCATGTATTTACGTATTTTCAAGTTAATTCAGTACTTGCCAGCTGGAGATGGTCGAGAGACCGAAATTGCAATACTAATTTTTATTATAATAATAAATGTGTTTACGTCCATCGTGTATTACTCTGAACACCCTTTCATTTCTCTCAAACAATATTAATTGAAATTATAAATAATTTCTAGGAAAATATGAAGCACTCCATCAGTGACATAATTGATAAAAAAGCTTTGGGGGGTGCCATTTTCGCGTTCTACTTTTTCCATTAATTCCAGAAACTGCTCATCAGAGCAATTATGCCTTAATTAACTTAGTCCTATAAGGCCAATTCATGAAAGTGAATATATCGGTAATTCGATTATGGTTGCGAGAAACAACCATACCATTTCATAATTAAAATCTCAAAAAAATCCATTCCATAATTACTGTATATCTTGACTTTAATCTGCAGATTACGTTGTTATGAATGGAGCCTATCAGACTCATCAAATTAGGCCGAACCGAAAGAAATTATGCTATATTGATGTAGTTTTTCTTGAATTTTTTCCTTTTACTGGAGTAACAGAAGGAATGAGAAGGCAATTTTTATAATCAATATAATAATAAGTTGAGTTTGCGTATTATTTGTAACCTAATTGAATACTTTGTAATGGTTTTGTTGGAGAATAATTTCAATTCAATAATTGCAAACAAGGCCCCTGTGAGGGCTTCTGGCGTTTGTGTGCAAAAAAGGATTTGGCTCCCCTCAAGGCATTTTGGATCATATTTTTTTATTTTTTTATTGAAGGTAGGTGCTTGGAGTAAAGCAAAAAACTGAACTTTAGAACTGATATTTATTTGTAAATTCTTATTCAAAGCCATTTTAAAACATTTTCTTAAGTAATGGGATACAGACACATTGACTCGTTGTTCATAATACTAGAAAATAAGCAATATTTTCCGAGATTTTGCTGTTGCAGTTTCATTAATTACATCCCTAAAATTTATACCGTCAAAAATTTCTTGTTCAATTGCTAATATTGTTAGCCCAGACAATCTTTCTTGAATCATTGTCTATCTTAAATAATTTTTAACCTTGACAAAGATAGCTCGCCAGAAGCTACAGATACAGACAATGTCAAAAGAATTTCTAGTGAAATGCTTACGTTTGGATAGGTGGAGATTAAATCGTTTTCAAATATATATTGTTCAATACTTAAGGGGTCAGTATCATCAGGTAATGAAAACAACTTTAACGCTTTAATTTCGTTAAACAGATCATTGGAGTCTATGTCCTTATTATCCTGATCTGTCAGTCGCTCTTTAAGAATAGAACAATGTTTTAAAAGATCACTGTCACTTCACTCCTAACCGTTGGTAATGGTGGAAAGTCTTCTTCAATTTTGAGAGAGGATGGTACTTCTTTCGCTTGAACAAGAATTTTTTGAAATGATTGGTCCGATCTATATTGCTGGAAGTGATCAACTTAATTTAATTTTTTTATTAATTGTAGCACTTTGCATTTGTTTGCTGATAATATTTATATGAAATTAAACGTCATGCCAAATAATAGTTCCACAGATGAATTGAAAATTTTGTTCTTGACGACTTTCGCAAACCTTAATGAAATAAACTTTAAGGGGCTTTATTGCGTCAATTCTGCTGGACCATATTGTCTCACATAGAGGATTTAAACTTAACCCGGACACTATTTCTCAAAACATATCACCTTTTTGTGGATGACGAAAAAATTATATAACTCTTGCACAAGATTAAAAAAGTTTATTGTAGCACCTGACACCTTAGAAGCATCATTTACGGTTAAGTTGAAAGTATGAGCCGCACAAGGTACAAAAGGGGCTTTCGGATTCGCATCAAGAATGTGTTTTTGAAGCCAACATGTTTTCCCTTTATATTTGTCCCATTATCATAACCTTGTCCCCTAATGTGTTTTAATTCTAAATTTAATTTTTTCAAATTTTCTATCACAAATGTATACATCCCTTCTCCTGTAGAGTCCAGTATTGAATTAAACGCAATAAAACTTTCCAGTTTAACCAATTACAATAAAGGAGTCTCAGACGAGATAAATTCAAACTACATAAGTAATGATTTTCAATTTAGAACAATCTGAGCTTTTCAACAAAATGAAACTCAATGATAGAGCTCAGTCGACGATTAATGAAGATAGAAGAGAAGAAATGGATCATAAAGAAGAACACTTAGCTTTTAGGACTGAGGTTAATTCCCACGATAGTTGGATAGTGTTTTATATCAGTTTTCTGATATTCCTGTATCTTACAACTTACAGGTTCATTGATTGGCTGAATATGGTTCACAAGGTGACTGCCATAGGTGGCAAGGCAGTCGTGAAATATCAAGGTTTGGCATGAAGATGAAAACTGGTGACAGTAAGATATCCTGATGGTGGAAAAATTCCTTGGAATAGCAGATATCGATCTATGTTAATATAACGAAAGGAAATTCGAAATCTTTCCACTCTCTTATTGCATTCGTTGTCGAGGAAATCTGGCAAAATTACCGACTACTTATAGCGCCTCAGAATTTATCAAAAAATCAAAAGAATACTCAATTACTTTTTCTGAAAATTATTCACTCCAATCGCTACAACACATCTCCAATAAAATCACATTTCTAAATGGAAAGAGAGTGTATCTTATGAATTCCAAACGTATATAGACTCGGTTCTATGAAAAACTATTGATTTTCAAAAAAACTAATGATGAAGCGAAATTATCCTTTTCACAACAATGAAGTGGAAATGAAACATAGAATGAGTACTGCTTTCCGTTCTCCCACAGAAACGAGAAAACGATCTTCTTTCAAGTACTGACTTACAAAGAATTAATCGGTGAACAACCCAAATCAATACCAGCGACATCTTACTGATATAACTAAAATTTTCATTAGGTATCATTACCTGTAGATTCTTGATTCGAATTTCAAACAGTTATTATGAAAATTTAGTTTAAAAGATATATATGATTAATTCGAGAAATCGGACTGTTACAACTAAGTTCTCCTGGTGTTAAGGAAGACTGTGGTCACTTTAAATATAGCTCAGTCAGAAGCTTAGGGCCTAGGTATGATCCTTAACTGTTTCTACCCGGAACAGTGATTTTATATTTTCTCTCTTTTTTTTAACAAAATGTTACTTATGAGAGCGTTTCAAGCCACACTTGGCAGACAAGAAAGTTGTATTGCACATAAAAAAGTTTACACTGAATTTTTTTGTGAAAAACTTATCTTGGGTATCCCCTATAGTCTGTACAAGAGCTGTCTCTTCCAATGAAGCGGTATGTAACCCAAGGGTACGATAAATTTTTCTCAATGGTAATATTTTCACTCTAAGGGTTCGTTCTTTATCAGTTCAATCAACGGTAAAGTATTCACCCTTCATCCAAGGGTACGGTGAAGTATTCCTCTCAAAGGTATGGTCGTTTCTCAAACAGCAAAGTAGTCACCTCAATGGTACTTTGCACCCTGAAGGTCATTGGCGAAAAAAGTTTGAGTTAACTTTATTCATTCATTAGGCTTAGACACACGAAATATTTGTCATGATTTCAAAGGTTGACTATTACCCTTCTCATAGAGAACCATCGTTTGAATCTATCCTCAATTGCAATCCATGCGCAAAAGTTGGGTTCCCAAATTCCAGACGATTTGGCGTAATTTCATTTTCTCTTCTTGATATAACCTAACTGAGAAGTGATTAGACTAACTTCGCACCGGTGCAAAGTAACTCCAAAAACTGCATTTTTCGGTATTGGTACCATCTCTGTTTTAAGGAATGGCGAGAACGTACAAAAGAAAATTAGGAGCTAGGAAATATGCAGATTACTCCAGAGAAACATTAGAGGCCTGTCTGGGTGAAATTCGAAGCGGCTCAATTTCTCGAAGAAGGCCAGTAGAAAAATATAAAATTCCCAGGGGAACCATTTTTAATAAACTGAAAGGACACACCGAAAAACGCGTGAACAGCAGCCTGTATTCACGCGAGAGGAGTCTCTTGTTGGATTCTATTATCTCTATGGAAAATTTTGGGTATCCGGTGAATGTCATGGAATTGAAACACAAAAACTACCTGAGTCGTTCCGAAAGAAACGTTAAAACTTTCAAAGATAATTTTCTGGTTGTGACTGGGTGAAAGGTTTCATACAGAGGCATCGTGTGTTATCCCAGCGATTCACGGAAAATGTAAAACACACTCGTGCAGCAATGTCAATGTTAAGAAGCTTTTTCGAGAATTTGAGTGTTTGGCTTTTGGAGTTAAAAAACATTCCTTCGATCCATATATGGAATTGTGATGAGACTAATCTCACTGACGATAGGGGGGAAAAGTTCATCGAAAACCTCAATTTCGGTTATGTTTGGTGGAAATGCAGTTGGCGAACTCCTGCTCCCTCAAGTAGTTTATCGAGCTTCCAATATGTGGAGAACTTGAAGCTCAAACTTTTACTGAATGGTTTGAAACCCAAAAGATTCCAAGACTGAAGAAATTAGAGGGTAGAAAAATTCTTTTATGCGATAACCTTCCTTCACATTTGACTGTACATTCCATTCCAATTGTGCAGAGAAAACCAGATAACTCTCATATAGCTACCACTCAATAGTACCAACTTGACACAGCCTCTCCATGTGGCGTTTTTTCGACACCTCAAAATACCTTGGAAGAAGGTTCAAAGTGAGTGGAAAGATATCAATGAAGGCATGCGTCTTACTAACATACAAAAGCAAGAATTTCCACCTCTACAGTCGAAAATGTTGAATATTGTCTAGCCAAATATTGCTGAAAACTTAAAAACAGGGATCAGGAAGTGTGAGATATGACTGGATATGAATGAAGTGCTGAACGCATCCCCATATATTCCAATCATCAAGAGGAAGTTCAAAATTCACTTTTAGAGGCTCTTGCCTACAAGAGAATTCACGAAAACTCAAGGGAATCGTAGAAAAAAGATTGGTGTTCCTACTGGGAAAAGTGTATATCTATCAAATCCTTGAAGTGAAAATGAAGATATTGAAAATGGAGGGATCGGTATTGATGATATGAGTATTGAAGTCGGGTTTGGCTTGCAGTGAATAATGCTGCTGTTAGGAATGCAGAAAAATGGATTCTAGATGATAACTCATCTGATGATATTGATTTTGATAAGATAGATGCGGAACAACAACAAGAAAACGTATTTTTGGAAAGTGTTGAGAGGAATAATTTTTTAGATGACGATTCCCGATTCGCTAGTGTTAATCGAGAAGTAGGTGAATTTGTTGTTTTCACTTACGAAAACAAAATGTATGGTGGAGAGACATTAGGCTTCGTAGAGGAGAAAGTAGTGCTTTATTCAATGGAAAAATCATTGAAAATGTGAAAGTGGCCTAGATGATCTCGGTTATATAAAACCCCCAAAGCTAATTTCGAAACGAGGAATTTTCTCATTCCCGTGTTGGACTACTAAAATTGATAATTGTGTTTTTTTTTCAATTTTTTCTATTTACTCATACTTGAAAATACAATACAATTTCTCTTTATATTTCGTCTATGATTAGACTGTGCATGACTTAATAGAACGAAAATTATTTTTTGATTTTTCAGCAATAAAGTTGTAGAAAATAAAAATATTCTGTTTTTCGTTGTCCCTATGTCAGTAAGGCATTACTATTGATGAAATAACTTGCATCACCTCACCCTATATTCCAATATTATAGAGTTTCAGCGGATTTAGTGGGCTGGTACAAAGTAATCCCACCCTTCGTATAACTTTGCTCCACTTTTCAACGTAAAAAAAATTATCCGTAAAATTTTCAAGCATATCTGACATTTATGTTAAAACAAGAACAATGTCATTATCATTAAATCCTCAAGTATTTTTTCGGCATTTTCAAAATTAACTTCTCAAAGCGGAGCAAAGTAACTCCACTTTACGGTACGCTAAAAGATTTCAAAACAATCAGCCTTACAAATAAAAAAAGTGCAACTCACTTCGTGATCTGTTCAATAGAAAACTAAGTGAAACAAGATAAATAAGATAAATCGGTAGTCTAGAATTGTTGCAAGATAAAATGGTCAACTGTTAAATGAAAGAAAAACTATGAAACAAAATGGCAAAAATTGAAGAGCTAAGCTTTAGCGAAAAATTGTAGCTATTTTATAAAACAGAATCACAGATTGCTGGTTGAAAAGTCGAATATAAAGACAGTATTCAAGCTGAAAGAAATGAAATAAAACTCGTGTAAATAAAATTATAGCAATTAAACGACAATTTCAATAAGCTAGGAAAAACATTAGGCAGTTAGATCAAATATTCAGTTCGGAACAAGAAAAATACTCACCTCTTTTTTAAAGAGCACTAAATATACATACACATACAAATTATCAAAAGATATCTAAACTTTTTCGGATAAATTGAAATACGATAATTACGCCTGAAGGTCCAGAAGGACCTCACGGTGGCTATCAATCGTCAATCAATCTCGCGTCACTACGAATAACGCCGAATTACAAAAGCAGTGGTGTGACTCGAAGTCACTCCTAGGTTTAAAGAATGGAATAAGAATAGGAAACGTTAATCTAGAATACAGTTACATAAACTACAGAATATTAACGAGGCGTCAATGAGCTATGATGGTCATTGGAAATGAATAAAAACGAGAAGTGGCCAATTTCTCGTTACAGATTTGAGAGTTAAAGTTTGCCTATCGATTTTCCTTTTGAAAAACAATTACAGATGTGCAGGAAACAACAAGAACTTCAGTTCTTGTTATGGATGCCTAGCAATACCCTTCATCATCTCATCACATCCATAGACAATCCATCATCGGGGTGGAGGAGAATTTTCTTTAATGTAGTATTCCCGTATTATCAAACAATCAGTATAACCTCAATAGTACACTGTGCGAAAATATTAACGCACAATTTAAATATCAAATTTCTTTTCTGGTAGGCAAGTAGTCGTTGACATATTATGTTTTTTTTGGATATGTGCGGACATATGCCAACAAAATTCGATGTATTGTCTTGGCGCTCACATGTGAAATAAAGTGAGATTTTGAAAGAAACCACCACATATTGTTAACAGCAGTTGTTGTTGATGATTTTCGCAGGTAACGTTTGTTCTTCTTGAAAATTTTAATTGTCGGTGAAAATACAACGCGAACCACAAAATTTGACACCGGTAGTAAGTGACTTATACAAGAAAAGGCTGTTTCCAGAATGATGAGTAGGTACAGGGAGTCTGGTAGCTTGAATAGAGACCTTGGTAGGGACGATCTCGAGCAACAACGGCGATCCATTACCATTATTCAAGAATTTCCTCGTTAAGCCAACGAATCGCTACTGCATGGCACCTTCAAACGCAGCTTCGACAGAACATTGGAGTGGTACGACGAGGCCTTGTGTTGCAGCTCGAGGCTTAGCTTTAACCGAAGCAGTATCAAACATAATAACAATAGCATCTTATTCTTCTTCTTCTTCTTCACCGTAGCGCCTGTTCAGTTCCGGTTTCCCTGCAGCAGTTCTTGTGAAGTTGATTGTCAACTGTCCCGCCATCGTTTTGGTGGTCGTCCAACGGGTCATCTTCCCTGTGGTATGTTGTTATATACGATTTTGGCTATTCTATCTGTGGTCATTCTGTTTACATGCTGGTTCCATTCTCTTCTTCTCTTTCTTACCCATCTTACAATATCGTCTGTTTCACATGTTTCCCTTATGTCGGTATTTCTTTGTCTGTCATTCAATGTGTAACCGGTTATAGTTCTTAGCGTTTTCATTTCTGTTGTTCTTAGTATCCTCTTTGTAACCGACGTTTCCGCTCTTGTTTCTGCCCCGTATGTCATAATTGGTCGCACAGATGTTTTGTAGATTCGGGATTTGCATGGTATACTGAGGTGTTTATTTCTCCAAATTGGTTGTTTAAGACGTCCCCATACTGCAGCTGCTTTGTTCACTTGTCTCCTCACTTCATCTTCAAGATATCATGTGCTTGTTATTTTGCACCCTAAGTATTCGAATGACATGACTTGGTCTATAGTGGCGTTGTTTATTGTTAACTTGCAGCGCAGAGGTTCCTTAGCTATGGTCATGCATTTTATCTTACTTGTTGAGATTTCCATATTGAAATTTTTTGCGCGTTTGCTAAAGGCGTATAACATTCTTTGTAGGTCGTCTTCTGATTCTGCAATGAGGATGGCGTCATCGGCATAGCATAAGATGTTAATTTTGTAGGTTCCCATGCGGTATCCTAGTCCCAAGTTTTTAACGGTCTCTACAAGTTGGTCCATAACAGTATTAAATAGTAGAGGGCTAAGACTATCACCTTGGCGGATGCCCGACGTTGTTCCGAAATTCTGCGTTAGGGTGTGGTTTGTTCGTATTTGCGTTGTTGATCAAATAACATGGTAACAATAATTTGAGCAAGTATTTTTCCCAATTAAAAATAAGTACCTCTTCCTAAAGTGGTCTGAACTTGAGGAAATCATAATTCAATGCTAAACAAAAAGCAGGTAAATTAAAAAAATCAGGAGTTTACAAATTGTTTGCAATGAGTGTACGGTAGCTTATGTTGGGTAAACTGGTAGGAGTTTCGTAACCATATTTGATTAACACTTATCCTCTGATGATAATTCTCCAATATGCGAACATATAAAAACCGCAAAACATTAGATAATATGAAAAGGAAACAAAATTAATCTCTAGGAATGTTTGGGAATCAATAAACTGTAAAAAACACAAGTGAAATCACCTTAATAGCCAGCTTGACGTTAATACCTCTCCACTACTTAATTTGTAATTTGGCTAGTATCTTTATAAATAAGTTTCTTCTTCTTCTTCCAACTTTATTTTAGGCGAAACCGCCTGTTTATTCTTCGGTCGTTTGTCTGTTACGGAACGTACAAGTTGTCACTCCACCTTTTTCGTGGTCGTCCCACGCTTCTGCGCCCCAGTGGAGATCTATCACGGGCGATTTTCACTATTCTTCTGTCATCCATTCTGTTTATATGGTCATTCCACTCCTGTTTTCTGTTCAATACCCAGTTGTTAATGTTGTCACCTTGCACATGTTTCTAATATTCTCACTTCTCTCTCTGTTGAGCAGTGTTTTCCCGGCTATCCTGCGAAGTATCTTCATTTCGGTTGTCTCCAGTAGTCGCCTGGTTTTCGTTGTTTCTGGTCTAGTTTCTGCAGTGTATGTCATAATGGGCCTTACAGTTGCTTTGTAGATTCGTGCCTTGGCTTCAATTCCGATATGCTTATTGCGCTATATTGTGTCATTCAGACATCCTGCTACTCTTGTTGCTTTTGTCGCTTGCTCCCTTACCTCCGCCTCGACATCTCCGTAGCCCGAAATCTCTATGCCAAGATATTTAAATTTCATTTCCTGCTGGATAGATTTACCATTAACCTCAAGCTTGCATCTCAATGGTGTTTTCGATGTAGTCATGCATTTTGTTTTAGAGGCAGAAATTATCATATTAAACGATTTGGCTGTACGGTTGAACTGGTGTAGGAGGCGCTGTAAATCGTCCTCATTTTCTGCAATCAACACAGCGTCATCGGCGTAACACAGGATAGTTATCTCTTTGTCCCCCATTTTGTAGCCCCTCATTCCTCTTACTTTTTTGATTATCTCGTCCATGATGAGGTTGAACAGAAGGTGGCTTCACGAATCTCCTTGACGAATACCACTTCTCACTGGTATCTGTGTGGTAAGCTCCCCGTCTAATCTTGCCTGGATCTTGTTCGCAGTATATATATTTTCGATAGTCTTTATTATATTACGTGGGATTTGCCTGTTGTAGAGCAGATGTATAATGTCTGATAATTGGACCCGGTCGAAAGCTTTGAGCAAGTCAACAAAACACATAAATGCTGGCTTATTATATTCTATCGACTTTTCTGTTACTTGTCTTCTGACAAATACGGCGTCGGTGCAAGATCTTCCAGATCTGAATCCTTGTTGTTCATCAGCGAAAGAGGTGAGGCTATTTATTTTGTTTGTGATACACTTCGTAGTAAGTTTCAGCGTGGTGCTCAACAGATTTATCCCTCTATAATTCGAAGGTACTTTCTTGTCTCCTTTCTTAAACATAAGAATAGTAGTGTTTGTACGCCATTCATCTGGGATCCTGTGATGGTAAAGGATTTTTTGAATTAAAATTGTCAACTCTTGAGTAAGACGTTGTCCGCCATACTTGAGTAGTTCATTGCTAATTCCGTCCTGTCCGGCACTTTTCCTATTCTTTAATTTTTGTAGGGCTAACTGTAAGTCATCCACATTCACCTCAGCATCTTCGCTCACTATTATTTCCGGTGTACTTAGGTCTTCTTCTGTATCCTTTGTCGAATATAGATCAGTTAGGTACTCGATCCAGGTCTCGCTGGTTATATGCTTTGTTTCAACCAACTCATTTATTTCTTTCCGTTGTGATCGGATTAGTCTCCATATTTGTTTTTGTAGCCCGTAGAAGTCATTCTCCATGCTTTTGGAATAAGTTTCCCAGTACTGGTTTTTAATTGAACGTACTAACGTTGTGGTCTCGTTTCGGATTTTTTGATATTCATTGTACGATTCTGGTGTTCTTAATGTTCGATATGTAAGGTAAGCATGTTTCTTTTCCCTGCACTTTTCTGCAACTTCCATACGGAACCACGGAGTTCTGTTTGTGTTCTTCTTACTGTTATTTGATATCCTAGTGCCCAGTGCTTCGTATGCAGCAGTGAGTATGTTGTTTTTTATCTTTTGCCTGCTGCGTTTGACATCATCTTCCTCTATTATCGGGTTTTCCTCGATTTTCCCATTTAGCCTGTTCTTGTAGAGTTCTTCTATGGTTGGGTCCCGTAATGATTCAACGTATATTTTACGTGTTTTTACAGTTGGTTTAGTATTCTTTTGCAGCATGAATTTGATTCTAAGTTTCCCTAACAGTTTGTTTCCTATAATTGACCAATTGAAAATGATTTGACGGTGGAAACCGGTAGTATTTGTGAAAATAAAATTGTGGAAAGTATAAAATATATTTTACTTCATCTTAGTTGAGAAAGAATTCCCATCAAATAAATAAAGCATCAATATTACTCACGAAAAACTTTTTTTTGGCTAAAACTAAGAACACTGAAAACTATATAAAATTTGCAGTGAATAAATTCTCAACCATTATCTACCACAATAAAACGTACACAGAATTGAACCATTATACCCTGAATAATTGCATTAGTCGTCTATCGGAGGATTTCATGATCACGAGGTTAATTTAAAAGTATAAGGAGGGAATATCCAAATCTCCAGAGCATCGCATGAGATTCTACCCTCAGTAATTATACAGATATGTGATTCAATCACCAGTTTAATTATATAAATCACGTAATTGAAGTTCATTTATTTGTAAGTATGGATTTTTGCTTTAGTAATTGGAGAATGTCCTCTAGGAAAATCAATACTAGACTAATGGGTGCTTTGAAGACTTGTGGTGGAAGATTTCATTCGCTTGGTATATATTCTGTGAAATAAGTACCGGTAATTGGTCAATGAAATATAAAATATTTAACGAAGATAAAATAAAATATATTTTATACTTTCAACAATTTTATTATCACAAACACGCCCGGTTTCGACTGTCAAGTCATTTTCAAGTTGTCAACTACAGGAAACGAAAATAATATCAATGGAAAAACTCATGGTTATTCAAAATTGCGAGTTTATTGGTTGTTAAGAAACAAAAGAGTTACATATGGTGTTAAACTTAACTAAGGACTCTGGATGTTGAAGCGTGGCACTGCATGTCCTTAGCATACTTTTTATAAGATGGTACGTAGCCACTCAGTGCTAATTGCAAGCATGATGGCATATGATCGGCAGTTAGTCGATTGCGATAATTTGAGTTAATTATCTTCATTTCAGAAAATGTAGCCTCTCACAAATAAGTTGACACAAAGATTGCCGTCAGTTGAAGGGCGATTTGCCTCAGTTTCGGATATTTATCTTCAGACAAAAACAAGAGGACTGTAGCTTTGATATATATATATATATATATATATATATATATATATATATATATATATATATATATATATATATATATATATATATATATATATATATATATATATATATATATATATATCTGATATAATCTTATTTGAATTTGGGAGGCTTTTACTTGGTAAAATATCATTATCAATAAAATCAATAAACAAGTACTGTGTTTTAAGGAATTTTACTTAATAATTGCGATTCGTAACGCGTTTCACTACACCGTAGCTTCTTCAGACGAATGAATATACAGAAAAATACAAATGAGAATATAACTATAAATGTTCTTGAGTAATTAAAAGCTCATTGGGTTGCTTCTTCTTATGGGGTTATTTATGACAGGTATATCCAATAAAATTAAGGAATAGATTGCTCCCCCAAAAAGATTCAATAGAGGTGAAGGGCTTAAATCGACTTGTTCATTGATGAGTCTACCTGAGTGTTTGTATTTATTGATTTCTAAAGTTTCCCAAAGATCTACCTTCTAATATTTATTATCTGTATGCAAAATTTCAAACTGTGGGTCGAAAGAATCATTGTTTTCTAAGAGATGATTCGCGTAATTTGAATCTGATTTTTATTTGAAAAACTGCGTTTATGTTCCGATATTCTAATATTAGAAATTTCTATGTGTTCTACCAATGTAGAAATTATTACAGTCATTGCATTTCACTCTATAAACACATGATTTATTGTTTTTACCTGGTTTGGTTTTATTATTTTTATATATTTGCCTAAATTATTATTAGTTTGGAAAGCTATGTTGAAATTATTGCTACTTAAGAATGATTTCAGTTTCTCACTTGTAATGCCAACGTAGGTTAAGGTGTTAAATTTTTGTTTCAATTTATCGACAGGGTAAACATCATTCAATGCGATTCTACTTTGTTTTTTATTTAAAATATTATTTATTAGTTTGGGATTGTAACCATTATTTTTGGCTATTTGTTTAATCAAATTTAGTTCTTTGTTGAAATTTTCTGGTGATAACGGGATGTTAATCAATCTATGAATAAAACTATTGAATGCTGACATTTTATGTTGATATGGATGACACGACGAGTTATGTATTATAATATTTGTATGTGACGGCTTATGGTAAATTGCGAAAACATGTTTTCCATTTTCATTCGAAATTGTTACGTCTAAGAAATTTATCAAATTATTGTTTTCTATTTCGGTTGTGAATGCAATTTTTGGATGTAATGAATTTATATGATTTTCGAAAGTTTTCAACTGTCTATCTGTTCCTGTGAAGCAAATAATGATATCGTCTACATAGCGATACCAGTATAAACAATATTTACTGAGTGGATGATTATGAATTAATTTCTCTAAGTTATTCATGAAAACAAAGGACTTGACGGATTGCCCATAATCAAGCCGTCTTCAATAGTATAATATTTGTTATTGAAATGGAAATAATTTTGATCTAAACAAATTTTTAATAATGAAAGAATATCTGATAATAATACGTAATACGTATCTTTCGGAGGAATGTTGGGAAATAGATTCTTTACATCGAAAGAAATGAGTTTGGAATTAGGTGGTATAGTGGTATCTTTGATATTGGCAATAAGTTCGTATGAATTTTCGACCGAAAATTTAGATTTAAAATTGCAATGTTTTATTAGCAAGTCGTTGAGGAATTTTGAAAGTTTGAACGAAGGTGCCGTTACATCAGAAACAACAGGTCTAATAGGGTAATTAGGTTTATGAAGTTTTATCAACGAATATAATTCGGGGGATTGTGGATTGGAGTTAATGAATTTATATTTTTCGTGGTCTGTAATTAATGATTTTGCTGTCGAAATTATGTTTCCTACCGCAAAATTTCAGAGAGTGGTTAAAAACATAATTTCGACAGCAAAATCATTAATTACAGACCAAGAAAATATAAATTCATTAACTCCAATCCACAATCCCCAAAATTTTCATGAATAACTTGGAGAAATTAATTCATAATCATCCACTCAGTAAATATTGTTTATACTGGTATCGCTATGTAGACGATATCATTATTTGCTTCACAGGAACAGATAGAGAGTTGAAAATTTTCGAAAATCATATAAATTGAATGAAGTTTACCTTGTCGATGAATTGAAACAAAAATTCAACACCTTAACCTACGTTGGCATTACAAGTGAGAAACTGAAATCATTCTTAAGTAGCAATAATTTCAACATAGCTTTCCAAACTAATAATAATTTAGGCAAATATATAAAAATAATAAAACCAAACCAGGTAAAACAATAAATCAGGTGTTTATAGATTGAATTCCAATGACTGTGATAATTTCTACATTGGTAGAACACATAGAAATTTTAATATTTGAATATCGGAACATAAATGCAGTTTTTCAAATAAAAATCAGATTCAAATTACGCGAATCATCTCTTAGAAAATAATCATTCTTTCGACCCACAGTTTGAAATTTTGTATACAGATAATAAGTATTGGAAGGTAGATCTTTGGGAAACTTTAGAAATCAATAAATACAAACACTCAGGTAGACTCATCAATGAACAAGTCAATTTAAGCTCTTCACCTCTATTGAATCTTTTCGGGAGAAATCTATTCCTTAATTTTATTGGATTCACCTGTCATAAATAACCACTTAAGAAGAAGCAACCCAATAAACTTTTAATTACTAATTTATAGTTATATTCTCATTTATATTTTTCTGTATATTCATTCGTCTGAAGAAGCTACGGTGTAGTGAAACGTGTTACGAATCGCAATTATTAAGTAAAATTCCTTAAAACACAGTACTTGTTTTTATTATTGATATAATCTGCACCAACTCATTTTAAACTGAGCATGAGTTCATTTTAAATTGACTTGCTATTTCAGTTGCTAATTCCTCAATGTTTTTACATGAAAAATGATAACTCATAAATGATGCTGTATTCGCCAATATACTGCAATCATTTCGAATTATCCCAAAATATTTGATAATTCAGCCTCATACGTATCATAATTCAACTGAGGAATCCTTGCTTTCAAAGACTTGAAATGATTCCGATCCTTTCTTTTCAGTTGATCTATCATAAGTTGCAATGTACTTCTGAATGCGTTTACTGAGCTAATCATCTCAATAATAGTTTTTCCGTCACCTTGAAGCTCCAAATTAATGGTGTTTAAGTGCATTGTGATGTCAATCAGAAATGTCAAATCTGTCAACCATTTTTCGTTTTTTAACATCTAAGTGTCATCACTTCTTTCGCCTAGAACAGCTGTTATTTCGGGCAATAATTCTTGAAACCTTTCTAGGAATTTTCCGCGACTCAACCTCCTGACGTTTGTGTGAAGAACTGAATCAGTGTGTTTAGCTGACTCCCTGTCTTCCAACTGCAACTAAAAGAGACGCCGCTACAAGCTACGTGCACGGATGGAATTCACAATTTTTGTTACAATGCCCATAATTTCCTCCGTGTTTAAAATTTTTGAACACGAAACTTTCAACCCTATATTTTTGATATAAGTCACTACACAGTATACAAGATAAAAATATATAGAGAATTTTAATATAATTAAATTATTTCAACTACAATTTGAGAGGATTTTCAAGTTCAACGAATTAGCTTGAAGATCTGCGGCAGAAAATAAAGCAGAACGAAGATTCTGAAGCGAAGCTAAGCTGGTAGCACATATCATCTGATGGCCGGATTATGCGCATCAGACTGTTAACCAGTGGCGTGACACAGATACAGGGTTGACTGGAATCAGGTGTTTCAATTTAAACTGTTGTGACGTAATTTTAGCACGTTACAACTATTGATAGTCAGCAGGACATCAATACATCTCCACTACTAAATTTGTAATTAGGCTAGTATCTATTCAGCAGCGAACAGCCGTCTAGAGTAGTCTTCCCAGGAGCTTCAGCGGATACTCGACTGTGGAGATCATCGCGAGGCGGGACATAGGTATTGGTAGGCCATTTCTATTGCGCTTAATATGCCCTCCGTTAGAAGCTGTCACGAGAAGACCGTTTACTAGCGTCAGCGAATTCCTTTTCAGCATGGCTTGGATTTCCAGTTCAGCGCGGCTTGGGAAGACTTTGGTAAAGGTCAGCCTGTGCATCACTGTTGACGTCGGCTGAATGAAGTGGACCACACCGTCGATTGAGGAATTTGTACTGTATGTACCGGGATGTACTTCAAGGCATTCTCCCAGCCAACTCGGGCATACGCCCAGCCAAACCCCGGATTCCAAGAGTTCTGGAATATCGAGCTTTCACGCCCAGCCTTCCCCTCGAACATCCCATCCGAGTCATCCATTTTCTTTCGCCATTTTCATTTCTTCATGGAAGCTATAGCCTTCGGACTGGAACTTCAAGAGAAGGTTTTTAGTCGGAAAAAATCCGACATTGGCCCCGTTTTCGGGGTGCATCCTTTCGAAGATTTTCCTCCTCTTTGTCTAAAAAAAAACAAAAAACTGCAGTTGTCCACTTAAAAATAACTTGACAGTCGAAACCGGTCGTGTTTTTGTTAATAATTAAGGAAAGTATAAAATATATTTTATTTCATCTTCGTTGAAAATGAATTTCCATAAAATGAATAAAGCATCAATATTACTCAATAAAATATTTATTTTTCATCCAAATTTATTGTATAGCTTTCAAAGTAGGTCTTTCTTTAATGTCTTCTGTCAAAACCGGTACCTCGAAATGGTAATTTAATACGCACTTAAATCTAGCCTCATATATTACCAAAATTTCCCAATTTTTTTTAAGTTTTTCGTAACGATTTGTGAATTGGGGATGCTGTGGGTAGGAAATTAATATCACACGCTACCAAATCAACCCCAAAATGATTAAAAAATTGACCCGTTTTTCGCTAGTATAACTAAACACTTCAAAAAATCTAGGGAACACTTAACAATATCTTCAAAATATGAATTTGATGATTCGAATTTATAGAAATCTTTCGGTTTTTGTTAGGATGTATTGTATATAATGTATTCTCAAGAAAACAGAATAATATATGACTTCTCCAAAGCACCTATTATAAAGAAAATTTGAAATTTGAAATTTGAAAATGACGAAATTTGGTAAAACACAAAAAAAAATCCTGAACTAATATTTTTCGAAACGATATGGAAGCACTTATATTTTTCAGTACCCAGAAGGTCCACCTCTGTTATTAATGACACTTTGGCATCGTCGCGGCATGCTCAATATTAAATTGTCTATTACATTTTGGCCTAAGTCATTCCAAGCCCCCTGAACTGCTAATCGAAGCTCCTGTTCATGATGGAAGACGTTTTGACGCAGGAGATTTCTTTTTAGGGTGTCCCACACATGCTCGATGGGATTCAGATCTGGGGATCAGGATGGCCATGGTGGAAGATCGATATCATTCTCTTCCAGAACGTTCAAGACAACTCTTGCACGATGAGGAGGGGTATTATCTTGTTGGAAGAGTGAATTTCGACCCATTGATTGGAGAAACGGTACCACTACAGGTAAAACTATCTCATTTGCGTAAGAATTTCCCGTGAGGTTGTTCTGTATGAAAACGAGGTCAGTTCTTCCACCAAAGCGTATACCTCTCCAAAACATCACTGATCCCCCTCCCTGTCTAACAACTTCCCGAGCATGCTGGAGACGGTTTTGCTTTCCAGGTTCCCTCCATATTCGAATTCTTTCCGAATTGGGATAATAACTGAATCTAGATTCATCACTGAAGAGAACTGTGGCCCACCTCTCTTGATCCCAGTTTACGTGTTCTTGGCACCAAGCTAAACGAGCAGCGCGATTTCCATGGGTCAGTTGTGGAACTCTTAAAGGACGTCTGGAGTGGAGTTGACCTTCGTGAAGTCGATTTCTCACAGTTTGGTCGGAAATATGTTCATGAACTCGTGATAGCTCTTGAGCTAATTGAGATGCTGTGGTAGTACGATCTCTTCTGGCTTGTAAAACCAAAAAACGTTCTTGGGCGACTGTAAAAATCCTGAAACAACCTGTATGGCGTTTTTCCACGCTATCTGTTTCATTGAAACGCGACCATTAACAGTTTATGACACTTAGGCTACTTCCCAGAACCCTGGATACTTCCCGTTGTGAGCTCCCAGCTTGGAGCATGCCAACGGCTCGTAACATCTCTTCTCTAGTCAAATGTCGTCTTTCCATAATCGAATCACAAAACTTGAATCTTTTATTTGTGCTTACAACAGAAACAAAGTGCCAACTAACTGATTTCAAAAACTGAATACATGAAAAGATTATAAATCAGCGTCGCATCGGCTGCATTTTTAGTTTTCTATAAAAAAAAACTGAAATCTGTTGCGGCACTACATAATTTGGTGAGAAATTGATGCAGGTGTTCATTCCTTAAAAAAAATCATCCATATTGATCGTTCTGGATACGATATATCGATATTCAGAATTGTTCCCTAGACTTTTTTGAGGTGTTTATTTACAGAGTTAGAGGAGGTCATATATTTTTATTAAATTTCTATGAGTATAATTTACACCCAATAAATAATATTTTTTCCTTCATTAGTTAAAAACATTAATCTTTTAATGGATGCCTCTATCACGCATACAATAAAATTCGATAACCCCACCTTGTTTTGATTTGCTATTAATTAAGTGCACTTAGCACGAATGCAAATGCAATTTTCAAATGAACTCCATGAAAGGGTTGATGTCAAGCATTAGCGTGTTGGGGATGTACTTTCGATTATTTGATAAGAGGCCTACCTCTTCAGGTCAGATGAGTGTTACTATAACGTGATGTTGTATGTTCGTTATTTTTTGAAATTATCTAATCTCTATCTAATTTGGTTTAATCTACTATTCGACTTCAATTAGTATTATTATCAGTGCAAAAACCGTATGTACGAGGGTTGCAATTTATTATATTAAAAAACAAACAGAACAATCATTAAGAAATAAGATAATTCAAGGCGTTCTCGATATGTTTTTAATATTCAAATTCGATATAATCTGTTGAAAATGTACTGGGAATTGATTATTTAAAACGGGAGTGCTCAAACTTGAGCTGCTGGCGATCGTCGCCGTCGATATTTTTAGACTTACGATCGACTCTGAGAGGCTGCGAATATGTGTGATGCAGGGTTGTCGTACATACACGATACACCCTACCTACCTACCTACCTTGGTAGGGTGTACCGTAGCATATATAGATATGATTAATCTAAATTGAGAGTTTATTGGTTGTTACAGAAGAAAAGAGTTACATAATGTGTTAAACTTAACTAAGGAGTGACTTTGGATGTTGAAGCGTGGCACTGCATGTCCTCAGCATACTTTTCATAAGATGGTACGTTACCACTGAGTGCTAATCGCAAGCATGATGACATATGATCGTCAGTCGATTGCGATATTTTGACTTAACTAACTTCATTTTAGAAAATGCAGACTCTTACGAGTAAGTTGACCCAAACATTGCCGTCAGTTGAAGGACGATTTGACTTAGATTCGGATATTTATCTTCAGATATAAAACACCAGAAATTTGTATCAGATGCTGTAACTTTGAGATGTATATCTGATATAATCTGCACCAACTCATTTTCAACAGAACGTGATTTCATAATAAACTGACTTGCTATTTCAGTAGCTCATTCCTCAATGTTTTTACATGAAAAAGAATATCTCATAAATGATGCTATATTTGCAAATTTACTGCAATCATAAAAACGCATTTCGAATTCCCAAATTATTTGATAATTCAGCCCCATGCGTATCATACTTCAACTGAGGAATTCTTGCTTTCGGGTCCTTTCTTTTCAGTTGATCTATCATAAGTTGCAATTTACTTCTGAATGCGTTAACTGCGCTAATCATCTCAATAATAGTTTTTCTTCCACCTTGAAGCTCCAAGTTAATGGTGTTTAAGTGCATTGTGATGTCAGTCAAAAATGCCAAATCAGTCAGTCAATTTTCGTTTTTTAACATCTAAGTGTTATCACCTCTTTCGTCCAGAAAAGCTGTTAGTTCGGAAAATCATTCTTGAAACCTTTCTAGGAATTTTCCGCGACTCAACCACCTGACGTCCGTGCTACGTGCACGGACACAAGTTTTTTGATGAAATGCCCATAATTTCCTCCGTGTTTAAAACTTTTGAACACAAAACTTGTTGATTTCTAAGTTTTTATGAACCGTTTTATGATGCCTCTCTAAGTTACCATGCTTAGGTATTGCAACTGACGCACGACAAATAAGACAAATGCACTCATTTTGCACTATTCAACAATGAACTTTGTGTCGACATAGTATTGCCTTGAAGTTACAATTCAGAATGACTCCAATTCCTGCAGGCGCAACATTTATATCGGCGTGAACGAAAGTCTCGAAAGTTCCCGTCAAACGCGCCGCCCTAAATTTCAAGAAAAGAGGTAAGAAAAAAAAACGTGGCTTTTCTTTGACAAGTACCGCGCGTTCCTTTTATAAAGCCGTCTATTGCCGCTAACAGAGCGTTATTTTATTGCGTAACAAATTTTTGTAGTTTAGTTACTTACTTATTAAAAATTTGTTTCTTTTCGTGATCTATTCAAAAAGTATTCTACCGTTTGAGCACCCCTGATTTAAAAAATCTGCTTAGAACGGCTGTCAAAATTTTTGTTGTTAACACAACTGCTCGGTACACTGACGCTGAGTTTGAATGCGATATTTTATTTAGTTTGTTTACATTGCCCGATTTTGTCCGATCTCACAAGTGTGTTTTGCGGTAATTGAGTCAATAATTGTCCCAGTTCGTGATGCTGTTGATGCTGTTTCATTTTAGAAATGTCGAGGTAGCTTACCTTTCTTCCAAACATTCCGAAAACCCTACAATAGTTAGAAGCACATTTGGGAAAACATACCCCAAAATTCCAGAGACGATTTGATTCGTGGAATACTTGGACAGGTTATTACTCTTGCACGCTATTGTGAGGGGTCTAATAGATATTCGGAATTATTTCTTCATCTGCCTCTTCATCGTTCAAATGAATCTGGAATTTATTGGACATATTTCATTCTTCCATTAGCATACGATATTATGCGCACAATTTCGAAGAATAAAGTATCATATCAACTGTAGAGTACTCTTTCGTTTTGAAACATTTGTGGACATTTCACTATAGTTTATTTAGTAAAGACGAAGAGTAATAAAAGCTCATTAAGTATACAAATCCCTTAGAAATTTGGTACGCGGGCAAATTCAAAAGTAAATATAGTTTCTATGATCCTATATTGGAGCACGCGCAAATTTATTGCCGCAACTTTGCTAGAAACCCTCGTACAAATCTCCAACTACCTAAGTACGATCTTCTTTGTCTTTTTTGTTACTTGTGAATATGGCTATTCTCGTTGTAGTCAGTAACTTAGACGAATATGTGTTTAAGGGTTCTCTACTAAAATAAAATTCAATTGATTAATTGAAAACTAATGTATTCAAAAACTATAACAGTTTGATGTGAATATCTTGATAGTTGCGTTTACCAAAAATAATTATTTCATGAATTTTATGCATACTCAACTTATTCTTAATTCTATACGTTGAAGTATATAATAATTAAATAATGTTTATGATGTTTCAGATAACCCAATAAGTTTAGTAAATTATGGAAATGAATATCCATTTTATATTATAGTAGACTTAAACTAAATTTTCCACATGAGTTTTAACATTACCTAACACATTGTTAAACAATGTTTATAAATGATTTCTTGACTTTATAAAATGTCTAGTTTATGATGTGTTGTTTCGGTGTGTACACTTTCACCAGAGTACCTATATAAAGCGGTATCAGTCACAGAAAAGAGGTACTCAAAATTTTCAATTACTCAGGTTGGGATTCACTATCTCTAAAAGGGTTAGCTTCTAGATCAAGGCTGTCAACTCAAACTCATCATATGAAACTACCAAATTTATTCAAGCTAATATTTTCCAGACATTTAATACAATAAATAATAAATTCGATAATAAAACTCAAGCAAGGGTAACTTAAATATTGACTGAATTTGACGTGAAGCGAAATATTGAATTCAATGTGACGTTTGACAAGTAGGCACCTACATACACAAAATTGACGAATCAAACTGTACTACGATCAATCGACATACATGAATAAATAAATTAAAATACATAATTGGTGAGACACGTTTTTCTAACAGGCAAAACAATTCAAAATATATATTACAATTATAGCGGAGAACGTTCTCTAGGCTTCAACTCTCTTTCAATACAACGTTGAAATTCTTTACTAAACTCTTGAGAGAAAAAAACTAGCTTACTTCTGAAATTCTCAGGAACAATTCATTCTCTGATAGTTAGGAAATTACTTCTGAGCTGAAGAGAAATGAGAAAGAGAACTCAAAAAACCTTACTTTATTGTCATGAATATTCTTAAAGCCGATTCAACAGGAATTCGGAAATACTGTCTGAAAGACTTCTATTTTGGAATAGAATAAAGTGAAAGGAAGGTAGGAATTATTACGAAAGGTTTTACTATTGATTAGTCTTTTGGTTTTATTTGTTTTAGGTGCAGTGAATGAGATAATCAATTTTGAAAGAGCTATGGACCAGACTGACTATGTTGTGCATTGAAGTTGCTTTTGAATGATCAGTTATATGAGGATGAAAATATTGAAAAAGATAACTGGATGTGTATACCACACTGCAAGGATTGAATTTTACTGTATTACCTGAATAAATGGTTGAAACTTTAGAAAAGTGAAAAATTACTTTCGAAACATGGACTATATTTTTGCTCAAATTAAAAGGACTGTGACTGAAAAATCGAAGTGTAACAAGTTCTGAACTCAATTTCTCTCTACACTTAAAAATATAAAAATCAAAATTATGTTTGTCAAAATGCTCACATATATTTTAAGCTGCATTATTTTCATATTTTCATCATCTTCTAATGATGTATCTTTATTACCCATATTCAATACAACATGATTTATCATGACATCCATAATATGATCTATTTCTTCTTTAATGACGTGGTCTATACAATTTTCATAGTTTTGGGATGTAACACTTTTCATTGCACTGTTGAAATGAAATTGACGTCTTTTATCTTAAAACTTGTGTTCCTTCTAGTCACTTCAGCCTTTACCTGTGCCCATATTAGTTCAATCGAATTCAATTCGCAGTGGTAAGGTAGAAGGCGGAGTATACCAACTTCTCGGTTTTTTCCATTTCGCCTATCTTGCATTTTTCAGTTCAAGTTTGACGACCATAAATTATATAATCTAATTATTGATGGTTTGAAGGTCCAATTGAAAAAAATCAGTTTGATTAGAAGGCCAACTGTTTCGATTTATATTTAATTTTTTGTATGATTTTTCTTGTAAATTTACAACTAATAACAATTCTTTCTTACCATATTTTCTTCAAAAGAAATATTATCATCCGTCAGCCATCTGATGATGTCTGCTTTACGCCATGGAGATGTTGGCGTTAATTAAATCTGTCGCGAATAGTAGCTTGAATATATATATATATATATATATATATATATATATATATATATATATATATATATATATATATATATATATATATATATATATATGGAATGAATAAATTCATTATGTTATTACAAAATAACAAATAATGGAACAAATAAAAAGGGTACATGTCTAAACTATATAATATGTTCAAAGAAAAATTCCCAATTGCTATATTTCAGAACAAAGCATTGCGAATCAAAGACGGTATATTGAAAATAGAAACTTTATATCTGAATCAGAATTAAAATCAATTGAAAACAACATTCAACAAGAAGAACAATCAAATTCTGAAATTTCAGATGAAAACCTAGTCCCATTCATGAAAAGCATCGAAAATAAATCAGAAAATTCATCTAAAATATTGATAACAAAGATATAGAAAATTTATTTCTCAATCAAATGAATTTATTTGAAAATATTGACCCAACTATAAGACCTAAACTTCCTAAAATTCATTATTCAAAGAAAATTTTCGTTTGTATAAACGAACTTAATGAGAATATTCTTCCAAAGCAACTTGTTAAAGTAATGAATATTTATACACTTCATCTGATTATATATTGTGCCGCTATTACAGTAGTTAAACATTCTGGATACAAATTAGAAAATTTTGGATCTAATTATAATATCAAGAAAAAACCTTCATGGCAAAAAAGGTTAGAAGGTAAAATTTCTTCTATCACATGTGATTTAGGAAGATTGACTCAATATTCCAGAGGTAATAGATCAAAAAACTTATGGCACATATTGGAAAAATATTCCTCAAATATAAAACCCATAAAAATAATGAGATAAGTAATGGACAACTGATAGAATACATCGATACTTTAAAACAAAAACTTTCAGTATACTCCATTGGACTACGTGAATATAAAATAAATTCAGATAGAAAATTCCAAAACAAACTATTCAAAAATAATGAAAAACATTTTTACAAATTTATTACAGGTTCAAATGAAAATATTTCTGGAAATGGAGTTCCTAAAATTGATATTCTAACTGATTATTGGTTTTCAATTTGGGCAGTGCCAAGGCAACACAATTCCAATGCAAGTTGGATTTTAAATGAAAGGTCTCGATTTTCTAAAATAGATGCATGCAATTTGAAAAATTTTCAAACGAAGATATAACATCAGTTATTAAACAGACAAAAATTGGAAATCTCCAGGTGTTGATGGTATTCATAACTTTTGGTTCAAGAAATTCTCTTGCGTTCATGAAAAATTGGCTGAATATTTTTCATTTATGATGAAGAACCCTCAGCTACTCCTTTATTTTTCACTCAAGGAATTACTTATTTAAAACCGAAAAGTGATAATACTATTGATCCGTCTCAATATAGACCAATTACTTGCCTTCCAACAATATATAAAATTCTAACTGCATGTATGACCCAAAAATTTATGCACATTTGGAGAATTATAATATTCTTTCCGAACAACAAAAGGATGTAGAAAAACACCTTGGTACTAAAGAGCAACTTGTAATTGATTCTGTTGCTTTGAATCAAGCTCAAACTAAGAAGAGAAATATTCAAGTGCTCTTTGGTTTTGTCTTTGCCTTAATCCATTATCTCATGAATTAAATGCTACTAGTTTCGGCTTCAAAATAAAGAGTCTATCAATTGAATTCAAATTAAGTCACTTAATTTATTTAGATGATATTAAATTATATGCCGGAACCAGATCTCATTTAAAAGTCTACTTGAGATTACTTTCAGCTATTCCAATGATATTCATATGAAATTTAGGCTTCCAAAATGTAAAAATCTTTCTATTGAAAAAGGAAAGATCACCTCTGATTATATAAAGATATCTTGGATTTTGTCAAGAGAAGACAATTAACCATAGCAGCACTAAAGAAAATATTAGAAATTCATATTACAAAAGACTTAGAATTATCATCAAGAGTCATCTAACTAGTAAAAACCTTTTCAGAGCTATCAACTCCTATGCAGTTCCTATTCTTACATCTTCTTTTGGAATTATTAAATGGTCTAAAACATATCTAAATGAATTACAATGTCAAACGAGGAAAATGCTCTGTAAATATCATAAGCACCACCCAAAGTCAGCTGTTCAGAGAGTTACACTACCTAGACATCTTGGAGGTCGTGGATTAACTGATTTGAATAATCTTCATATTAAACAGATTTTTCATCTACGTTCCCATTTTCATGATAAACAGAGAACGTCTAAATTACATGATATTGTTGTTGCTTCAGATTATAATCTTACATCTCTGAACTTGACAATGCAAAAGGTAGATTTTGATATATTTGATTATAATTCTAAAAGAGAAAGTTGGATGCAGAAGGAATCACACGGAAAGCACCCTAAAGAATTGAAAAATGATTATATTGATGAAATCGCATCGATTAAATGGTTAGTATCTGGAGAATTGTTTGCTGAAACAGAAGGCTTGGCAATTGCGATCCAGGATCAGGTTGTTTTCACGAGGGATTATAGAAAACACATCATCAAACAAAATATAGATGATTCTTGCCGTAGATGTTTCTGTTCTTCAGAAACAGTTTTTCATATATTATCATCTTGCTCAGTCCTTGCTTCAACAGATTATTTAGAAAGACATAATGCCGTCGCTAATATTATTCATTTTAATCTAGGAATTAAACATGACCTCATTCCCAAAAGAAAAAAATTTCACAAATATGAACCTGAGATTATTTGTGAAAATGACAAATATAAACTTTATTTTGATAAAACAATTCTTTGCAACAGAGCTGTAAAACAAAATAGACCAGATATCATTCTTAATGATAAACAGAATCAAATAACATATATAATTGATATTGCTATACCCGACACACATAATATACAAAATAAATACAATGAAAAAATTTCTAAATATATGATGCTTGGCGACGAGATTAAAAAATGTAGAAAATGAAGAAAATATTTATTCTACCGATTATTATTTCCACAACAGGTGTTATTCCTAGAGATCTTCACAAAAGTATTGAGATTTTGGGTCTGAAAAAATTTGTATGAACAGTTACAAAAGATAACAGTCATCAAATCTTGTAATATTCTTCGTAGGTTTCTTTCCGAAAAAAATGAGGTAGAGTCATAGGTTTTCTCTTTAGTTTATACTGCTCAGAATCTCATTTCACATTTTATTTATTTGTTTATATGAATGTAATATAATTAACTGACAATTTTGTCGTATTTATATTCAGAGCAGTATTCTATTCGATCGTTCACCACTTCACGCAAAGGAAACTATTAATGAGTAACATTCAGTGTTACTTGACTAAGGTCCGTACACTGGATTTTTCCGGGGAGAAAGCCTCTGACACTACTCGTTGGTACATTGATATCATTGTCTGATGATGCTATAGTATGTATATATTCTGGTAGATTGATATATTCTCATAACATTTAATGTTATCCTAATGAATAATTATTCCAGAATATGTTTTTATTATAATCATTGCCTGGCAATGGTATTAATTACCGGGTGGTGGATTTATATTTTTCATGAAATCAGTTTGATTGCATAAACAGATATATGGGCAACTCGTCGGGGTAAAACCCCTATATATATATATATATATATATATATATATATATATATATATATATATATATATATATATATATATATATATATATATATATATATAAAAAAATTGAATAATTGTATTTACAATAAATGCTTATATCTATAACTTTGGTGTGTGTCTGAAAAACACCAATGGCAGCTCAGGAAATGTATGCCATACTTTTATATGATTCAATAAACGAGCGAAAAAAAACCTGAGGGAAAAACTCGTTTCCCTGTCGCTATTGCACTAGCAAAAGCTTGTCTGTTTATGTTGTGCTAGTGTCGTGTGTACATAAAGAGTACCAAAGATTTTTCTGCTTAGCCGCTTCGTTCTCTCTTGCATTCCATGATCTCCAAACGAAGACAAGGGTGAAAGGAAGGTGGTTTGGGACAGGAATCTGCAACAATGGAGAAGGAAAACCAGCAAAAAATATTTCAACAATCATACTTCTTATATGTCTAAACAAATCTAGGAAAATATTTTGCATAGCAAGTAAGGTCAAGGAAATGACTAAGGAGATAATAAAAAAGATACATAACCTGCGATATTTCCTCAAATTTCCTCTCTGTTTGATTGAGAGAGCCCCGATAGCTGTGTTCAGTCTTCCAAGTGATGCCGATTATGATTTATAGATGTTTTAGAATCATTATGGACCCAATAAAAAAAAAAAAGTTCCTAACGGAGCCTGAAATCCTATAGACAATCCTTGGAGGAAGGGTTGTTAACAATCTTTTATGTTTTTGTCATTCCAAGTTCTCTGAACCGTGTGCCCTCGCGTCACCCAAGTTTCATCCAGATAAAAAATTTTCTTTCTTTGAGGACGATATTTCATTTCAAATAATTTCTTCTCCAGCAAACGTTTTGTTCTTTATCCATAAGAACTGACATCCTATTGTCTCTTCCCATGAGAAATTCAATTCATGCAAAACTTGCCACAATTTTTTTTTCGATATTGAAGGCAAGTCCTGATCTACGAGCACAGCGTGTATTTTTACCACAATGGGAATTTCTCTCCGAAATTAAAGAATAGTATTCCCAAAGTCTTCATTAATAACCATTCGGAGCCATCCTGGAGAAGTTTTTGGAGGTTTCAGTGTTAAATCCATTTTCAGATTTTCTTTCCTTGAGAAGCTTGTATATATATTCATCGGTAAATAGGTAAATGGCTTTGACGCCATGAAAACTTTTCCATTATTTGTGAAATGAACAAAACACTTTCACCAACTACTAACTGATGCATACAAATGATAAAATTTCTCCAAGAACTCTTCCCAATATATATATTTGTAATAATTACCTTTCTTGGAGTTAAATATGAGAATATACTCAATAATAGACTTTAACCCTTATCCGACTGGCATGCCTATTTCCACCGAGTTGCGCGAAATTCCTTGATAAAATTGATAATTCCTTAAAGGTCGGTTTTAAGCAGAACGCTCGCACTGGCCGAATTTTGATTTTTAATACCCAACTTTTCATAATAGATATAGGAATTTACCCACAACCCCCTAACCCACTTCCACCCTCACTTTTTATTTTCAAATGACAACCCCCATCCTGTGATTGCCCTTCTTGAAGTTCTATGAAGTGTAACAGTCCGATTTCTCGAATTAATCATTTATATCTTTTAAATTCAGTTTTCATAATTTTATTAATAATTCAATCGCATTACATCAAGTTAAATATTCAAACAGTTTGAAATTCGAATCAAGAATCAACAGGTGATACCCAATGAAAATTATAGTTATATCCGTAAGGGGTCGCTGCTATTGATCTATGTTCACCGGTTAATTTTGAAGTCAGTACTTGAAAGAAGATCGTTTTCTCGTTTCTATGGGAGAACGGAAAGCAGTACTCATTCTATGTTTCGTTTCCACTTTATTGTTGTGAAGAGAATAATTCCGCTTTTTATTAGTTTTTTTTGAAAATCAATAGTTTTTCATAAAACCGAGTCTATAGGAGTTCGGAATTCATAAGATTCTCTCTTTCCATTTAGAAATCTTCGGAATCGTTTGTAATTTTATTGGAGCTGTGTTGTAGCGATTGGAGTGAATAATTTTCAGTAATAGAAATTAAGTATTCTTTGATTTTCTGTATAAATTCCAATTGTCTGAGGCGTTATAAGTAGTCGGTAATTTTGCCGGATTTCCTCGACAACCAATTCAATTAGAGAGTGGAGAGATTTCGAATTTTCTTTGTTATATTAACCTAGATCGATATCTGCTATTCCAAGGGTAAATCAAATTCAGTCTGTTCATTTTAAAAATATATATTCGAGAGATATGGTATTGTTAAATTTTTTTTTCACCGTCAAGATATTTTGAGTTTTCATCTTTATGCCAAACCTTGATATTTCACGACTGGGGTAACCACGCTTTAGTGAACTAGTCTTGCCACCTAGGGTAGTCACCTTGCGAACCATATTCAGGCAATCAAGTAACTTGTAAGCTGTTAAATACAGGAATACCAGACAACTGATGTAAAACACCAAATTCAATCATCCTGGCAATTAATCTCATTCCTAAATATGTTCATCTCGTCTGAGAGTCCTTTTATTGTAATTGTTTAAACTCTTTAGTTAATTTTTTGTATTAGTTACCTTAATAATAGTAAGTAATTTATTAATCGGTTACTGTGATTTTGATATTCATCTTGTAATAAAGCTAGTTGAATGAAGTGATGAGTATGATTCCTAAAGGCATATCTAGGATCTAGGTTCTAGACGAATATCTCACGCTTTGAGATTAAGGGACTCTGATCTAGCTAGGCATAGGTATTAATAGGTAGTGTCAATTGTAATTTTCTTTCAACTTCATCATTTAAATTTCTTAGTTCCAGTAGAATTGAAATATTTCCCCAATTATAGATGTTCTAGAAACACAACCAATGCTTCTGTAATGGTTAGGTTAGGTTAGAGTGAAAAAATTTCCAGAAGGAAATGATTGCTTTCTTAAATACCCATTATTTTCGTCACACCGCCTAATCTCACAATATTAGTTTCAGGTTGGGGTTTTGCAGCTCGTGATTAATTTGAAACACAATTGCGAATGGCCAATTATGTGCTCAAGACCTTTTCGCAATAACATCAATGTTATGCATGAATTTTGATATTTAAACACCCTGTATTCAAGAGAGCAATCGAGCAATTTGTTGAACAGTTATCTAGAAGCTTCATAGAGCTTTAAAAAGAGCAATCACAAGATAAGAGTTGCCATTTGAAAATAAAAAGTGTGGCTGGGGATTAGACAGTTGAGTTAAACTCCTCAATATATCATAATAAGTTAGGTATTCAGAGTCAAAAATCGACCTGTGCGAAACTTGCTAAAAACCGACAATCAATGAATTATGAATGTTTTAAGGACTTTCGTGCAAACCGTATAAAACTGCATCACTTCACAACTTGAATTAATCGTCCAACGTGAGAGTTGGTAGCTGTTTAAGTTTGCAACGTGAGTAGGCGTGCACAGATTGAAGCCAATAAGTATACATCTGTCCCCTCCACGTAGCCCATTATATTGTGACCGACTGTGAATATGCTATTCTTACTTGGCCCTATTACCATACTGTCTGAACTCTAAACAGCGATTCTTCATTCAGGATAGAATAAATTTACTCAAATTAAGCTATTACGTTGAATACTTTATTTTTTATTGATGATTTTATATGTAAAATATACAGGCTGTTTCAGGGATAGAGCATTCATTTTTGCAAAATTACGATGTTGTTCCTCCAAATGCAGAAGAAGTATATGAAATTCTCCTCGAATTTTCTTTACACCGAAATCTGCAAGTATCTCTGCTCATCACAATTCAAACCCTTCGGTTTTCCAAACGACTGTCTTCGAGACAGTTTTTCGTCATGGTTACGAAAACACTAAAAATAGACATAACTAATACAACAATATCTATTTCAAACTTCTTTGACGGATGTATACATTCTGTCAAAAAACATCGGGAACTGATTATTTGAAACCTGCTTAAAACTATGGCCACGCCACAATTTTAAGTTTAAACGCGATCTGTCACTCAGTGTGTTTACAGTGCTCTTTTTTGTCAGTTCTAACAAGTGTGTTCTGCGATTTCTACAATGGATAAAAATATTGAACTATGAATTTGTCACAAATTTTGTATTGCAGATGGAATTTCGTGTACCGAATCGCTTCAAATGTTATAAAAGACTTACGGTAAATCGACTTCATCAAAAAACACGAGGATATGAAAGGTGGAGTAATGGAGGATTTGCCTCTCTCTGGTCGGCCATCAACATCTTCAATTGAAGTTAACATCGATAGAGGGAAGGAAATGGTAGTCGAAAATCATCAATTAAGTTTGAGAGAGCTAGGCAATAAACAACAACTATTTAAGTCTGGGGACCTAGGAGGCCATGGTTCTGGCCCGCCCCGACCTATCTATCGGTTGTTGAATGTATTATTAAAGAATTCCCTAGCTTCTCCAATAAAATGAGCTGGTGGCCGATCATGCATGAACCACATTATGTTTCTCACCAAAAGTGGCACATCCTCGAGCAATAAAGATAACTCTTCCTCAAGAAAGCCGATAAGCGGGACCGATTGGTCTGTTAGGAAAAAAATGGCCCAATCAAATAAATTTGAAAAAGCAGTTCTCGCAGCTTCGTCAATGATCATTATTTCACTATATATATATATATATATATATATATATATATATATATATATATATATATATATATATATATATATATATATATATATATATATATATATATATATATATATATATATATATATATATATATATAAATGAGAGTTTTATCTGATTTTATCTGAAAACCATCGGCAAAAATTCAGTCTTGAAGGAAAATTTCGAGGAAGTAGAGTTTGGACGCGTGGAATATGAAACGGGTACAATAAAATGTCGTGGAGAATCCTCCAAACTAGAACATGTGAAATATTCAATTGATTTCCAATTTTTCTTGTACTCACATGAGGATCCAAATCAATACAACTCAAAACTGCTTCCTCAATATCTGGAGTTCTCATAGTTTGAGTTGAACCTTTTAAATGATTATTTGCAGTAAAAGTACCAGTTTCCCTCAACCTTCTGTGGATATTTGAAAATATTGCTCGAGAACGGTTGGAGATACGAAAAAATTACAAGTGCCAAAAGTTTCTAAATTGAGCAAAGATGACGCTAATCAGTGCCGTACTGAAAAAAGTTTGATAGGGCAAAAGAAGACATTGCTCCGAAAAAGAAAACACCTTGTGGATTCTAGTTAAAATTTAGTACGTGCAATGATGGAGGATGTTAAAAATAGCTTGCATTCCAAATTTGGGCTGAATATCTCAAAAACTGCAAAAGTTTACAAGAAAAAAACAATTTTTCCGGAAATTTCAACACCCTGTCGCTCCGAACCTTTTGCGGAACTATGTTTTATCAACTTCAAATTGCATGTCGATTTACCTCCTCAAGTAGTGACATACTATTATGTAACACCCTTCATTTACCTGACTATAAGATGCTGCAATTAACAACGCTTGGTTATTATATAGAAAAACCAGAAATTTACAGTTTAGCAGACAATTAGTTACGGTGTAGCTTCTCAAATGCCAGAACCTGCGAAAGCATCAATTTCACGTACTCTTCTATCTACGTTTCCATGGTACCCAACACTACGTTGAACAAAGTGGTGCTGGTGCTGACTTTAAATCCTTCTGTAGAACCATGTGCATAAAGTGTCATGGCGAGCTATGTCTAGGGTGAATGAAGGTATTTTCGTGATATAGGTAGGTTGGTGATAGATATCTCACGCGTCATCCCAGCCATATCTATCCCACTGGACACAGAAATTCGAACGCCAGATTCTGCAACCCTTCCTCTAGGTGGAGCTTTATGTTTCAACCGAATCTAACCTACTGTTTGCACGCTAGAAAACTGTGATTTTTTCGTTCACTTTTTCAGTCTGCATCTGATTCATATGCTAGAAGGTTGGTTGATAATTTTTCCTAACGGAAAGACGTATTTAAAGGTGAGTTTTGGCTTTTGAATTCTATGATGAATGATGTGAAAATTTTGCATGTGCGAACAGAATGTAATTTTTCCTCATTAGTAATTCTATGAGCCCTTAGCCATTTCCCTCATTTCTTAGAATTTTGAGAATATTTCGGCACTTGTTTTATATGCTCGCATATTGCTGTTCCTGTTGCGTCTCTGAATTTATTATTTGAAAAGAACATAGTAATTTATCAAAATTTGACAAATAACGCATATCGAAGTTATGTTATTTCCTCATTGTTGAAAGCTGATCGATTAGTTCGGGAAATGAACTATTAAATTAACAAAGTTAGCAAGCAGATAGGTGTTCCGTGGAGTACGCTGAAAGATTTCATTGCAAAAAACGAAAACCGTCCAAGCAACCAACAAATCGTTACTGAACTTGGTAGGCCCTTTGCTTTGTCTATTGCTCTCGAAGGACAGTTATTCTATATCAAAAAAATGCAAGACTTGGGACTCGGATTAACAGTCCGAATGGTTTGTAGAACTGCATATCGCTTGGCTGAACATGAAGGAAGACAAAATTTTTCTGGTCGTAATGATACTCAAGTAGCTGGCAAATGGTGGTGGACTGAGTTCAAGAAGCTTTATAACTTGTCTTTGTTTTCGGAAAATCTTGCTGCATATGGTGCAGCCATAGCAAATCCTGAAATCATTGAAGATTTAAAAAAAAAAAAAACTAGATTCCTTGGTAATAGGACTCGTAATCAAAGATATGCCTGACAGAATCAGTAATTTCGACGAAACGAGTCTTAGCTATGTTGTCAAACCAACTAAAAGTGTTACCTCCATTAGAAAACGCTTTATTTCCAAAGAGCCTATGCAGACAAAGGAAAATCACAAACTTTGATGAATTGTATTTGCGCTAATGGCTCGTCGATTTATCCAATGATCATCTTCAAACGAGTAAAATGGAATGACGCTCTGAAAACTAACTATCTGCCAGATGCTCAAGTTAAACTGTCGCCAAAAGGATGGATTAATAGTGAACTTCTTCTGGAGTGGTTCTAGATTTTACTAGAGATTCACATGCCTCACACATCAATCCTGAGGTTATTTTTCTGGCAAAGACCAATGATATCATCTTCTTCACTTTCCCAACCAACACAAGCCACATCCTACAGCCTCTCGACGTGGGCGTTTATAGATCTTTGAAATCCCACTGACAGAAAAGCCTTGATGATTATATGAGACACCATCCAGAAAAGCCCCACACTACTAATTTCCATGAAATCCTAAATAGAACATTTATATAGAGCTTCTCTCACAACAACTTAACGAATGCTTTCAAAAAGCAGGAATATACCCGATCAACCGTATGGTGAAAGCAAAAGAAGCTGTAGCCCCTTCAGCATTAACTGCTGCCCCTTTGGCAGCCCCTGAAGCTGAAGCCCGAGGCTCGGGTAGCTGGAATTGGCAAAATATCTGGAATTCGACAGCCGCCCAAAGTACCGACCACTTCCAGAAAGAAAAGAGATTCCGGACAAATTGAAACATCTGAAGACGACGATGATCTTCTTCTTACGGTGCCTTATTCTTAAGGACGTTGGCGATTACATTTGCCCATCTTATTTTATTTGTTGCAGCTCTGAACAATTCTATAGAGCTCATATTAGTCCATTGACGTAAGTTCTTAAGCCAGGAATTGCGTCTTCTTCCCGGACCCCTTTTGCCATTGATTTTTCCTTCGATGATAAGTTGAAGCATTTCGTACTTTTGGTTTCTCCTAATGTGACCGAAATATTCCGTCTTTCTTTCTTTTATTATCTGCACAAGTTCTCGATCCTTTCTCATCCTCTGCATAACTTCTACGTTTGTCGTATGACTCATGTAAGATATTCTGAGCATTCTACGGTAGCACCAAAGTTCGAACGATTCTATTCTTTTTTGTGTTGTTTCCGTCATTGTCCATGCTTCAACGCCATATTGCACGGTGGAGAAAACGTAGCATTTCAGTATTCGAACTCTTAATGAGATATTTAGTTGGCAGTTGCATAGTATCTTTTTGCATTTTATAAAATATAGCTCGTGCTTTTTCCAGGCGTATTTTTATCTCTAGTGAGTGATCCCAAGTTTCATCAAGGCTACTTCCTAGGTATGTTATTTTTGTTACTTGTTCTAATTCTGTTCCGTTGACCCTAATTCCGACCTTTCTGTTTTGGTGTTTGCTGATAGCCATCGTTTTTGTTTTCGTTGTATTTAGTTCCATTCCAAATTCTTCTTCTTTACATGTTATCATCACTCGGTTCATTAGGCGTTGTAGTGCTTCAGCGCTATCTGCTAGAATAATCGAGTCACTGCGTATCGCAAGTTGTTAATGCATTGTCCATTTATTATTATGCCATCCGAGGTATCCTATAGCGCCTTCCTAAATAACTCTTCCGAAAAAACGTTAAACAACAACGGGGAAAGAACACATCCTTGCCTTAGTCCTTTCTTGATGTTAATGTCTTCAGATGTCTCTCCATTGATTCTAATTTTAGCCTTTTGGTCTTGGTAAAGGTTTGATATGATTCTCAAGTCTTTGTCGTCTATGTTACAAGACCTGAGAATTTCTATTAGTTTATCGTGTTTCACCAGGTCGAAAGCCTTTTGAAAGTCTATGAAACACACATATACATCAGAGTCCACATCTCTAATCTTTCAACAAGCACACGTATTGAAAAAAGTGCCTCTCTTGTTCCAAAGCCATTCTTGAAGCCAAATTGTGTTCGGCCCGTGTGTTCGTCCAATTTGTTATAAATTCTATTGTGTATTATTCGGAGGAACAATTTCAGTATATAATTCATTAGACTAATGATCCTATATTCTTCACATTTCCTGGAGTTCTTCTTCTTTGGTAGTGGTATAAACACCGATGTCAGCCAGTCTTTTGGTATTATTCCAGTTTCGTATATTTTATTAAATAAGTTCTCCATAACATCGATGTGTTCGTCTGAAATTATCCTTATAATTTCAATTGGGATATTATCTTCTCCAACAGCTTTTTTGTTTTTAGTTGTTTTGTTGCTTTAATAATTTCCTCCTTTGTGATGTAGGGTCCAGACGCTACTTTCTGTACATCTATGCTTTGTCTCTCCTGGTCTTGAAACATGTCTTCTATGTATTCTTTCCACCTGTTTATTTGATCTTTTATATTCAGTAGGGGTTTCCCATGTTTATCTTCGACGAAAGATGAAGAGGATTGCTTCCACATTCCAGCTCCTTCTTTTATTTTTTTGTATAAGTTGAAAGTATCATGTTTTTGTTGTAGTTTCTCAATTTCTTTACATCTTTCGTTAAGCCAGGTAACCTTAGCTTCTTTGATTTTATTTTGATATTTTTATGTATTTGTTTATATCTTGTTTCGTTTTCATTTCTGAAGTTTCTTCTCTCTTCCATCATGTCCAAGATTTCTTCTGTCATCCAAGATTGATTCTTTTTCCTGGTCTCCTGCTGAAGGTGCTTCTCTGTAACATTTTTTAGTGTTGTTTTAATCTTTTGCTAGTCTTCTTCAGAAGTTTGCGTCGGCTTTAATGGTTTTTCGTTTATATATCTATGTATTTCTTCCTTTATTTTATTGTACGTAGATTCCTCTTTCAATTTATCGGTGTTAATAATAGTTGCTTTCTTATTTCCTTTGGTTCTTTTAAATTCTACCTTTATCCTTGCTAGAAGAAGATTGTGATCGGTGGGAATGTCAGCTCCGGGGTATGTCTTGCATGATTTTACTGCATTTTTGTACCTTCTGTTAACAATTATGTAATCAATTTGGTTTCTTGTGATGCGTCTGTCTACTCCATCTGCTGGTGACTTCCATGTATATAGTCTTCGTGGTGGTAACTTGAAAAAACTGTTCATTATACTATATTGGTTTTCTTTACGAAATTGTATTAATCTGTCTCCCCTGTCATTTCTTATACCGAGGCCAAACTCACCCACCGTGTCATCTTCTCTTCCCTTTCCAATCTTGGCGTTGAAGTCTCCGAGAATTATGTTGGTTTCATGTTTCTTTGTCTGGAGTAAAGTTTTACTTAAGTCTTCGTAGAATTGTTCTACTTCCTCCTCTGTACTTTGACTTGTTGGGGCATATATCTGAATAATATTCATATTGACTGGTCTGCTGTCTATCTTTATTAGCATTATTCTATCTGACACTGGAAGAAACCCAGTAACTGACTTCGCAGTTTCATTGGATGTAAGTATAGCAACACCATTCTTGTTTTGTGTCTTTTCATCTCCGGAGTAGTACAGTGTATAGTTACCTATCGTATAAGTACCTGCATGTGACCACCTTACCTCGCTGCAACCATGAACATCTATTTTGAGCTTCTCCATCTCCTTGATCAAATTTGCAGCCTTACCTGCTTCGTACATGCTTCTCACATTCCATGGTGCCCGGGACTGAGGGCCATTATTTTTTGTTCCATGAGCATATGTAATTTTCCTGGGGATATCTTATGATCTTCAATACAGTGGTTTCCCGTTGCCTTCTTTATTCTTATGCCGTTGATTACCTATTGGTGATTCCTCCGCCTTCGAGGCCAATTTCTCAACCTCAGGACAAAAGAGTGCCCTTTCCTCCACTTGTTCATCCGCCCGTAGCCGTTGACAAGCTGGAGGTGGATCGCTCATTCCGGCGATCATTCGGTCGTCAGAGCCTCGTTAGTTATCTAGCAGGGTGCACCGGATAACGTTTATTATCACACGAGCAGGTGAGGTTGACATTTGGGTTGGCATTGCTGAATATATATATTCTTTACCTTCGCCCCTTACACGACGATGATGCAGAAAAATTTATGCTGAAGATGCAAAGAAGAAACATTTAGCAGGGTGCAATGCTTCTACTGTAGGGTGCCCTACCACGTGAAATGCCAGCGAGAAGATTCTAAGGAAGAAGTCTTCATGTGCGACACATGTGCCGAGATAGAATCAGATTATGATGAGAATTCACATTTTTCAACCAATATAAGCTATAAAAATTTGTTTTATGAATAAATTTTCCAGGAACTCTATTCTCCTATGGTGTCACGAACTTGCCAACCCATATCACCAAATTACCTATGAGTATCACGAAATAACTATTCTCCATTCCTTTTCGATAATTAATTTTTTCAGGAATATTCCTGTCCTCAAGCAAATTCTACAAAATCAAATGGCTTATCGAATCTGTGTTAAGACCAATTAGATTTTTTTCCGGTTCTTGAGGAAAAATAATAGACGAAAAATAAAACAAATCAAAATTGTCACGAATTTGCCTCCTTTTACCCTACCTTATTCTGCCGAATATCATACAAATCAAAGGGAACAGTGAATATACACTCCTCACAAAAATTGTCGCATCACCCTACTATTGCGACAAAATATCTGATATCGTCTTCTCTGAGCCTGTTCCTAACATTTTGCAATGAAATATGCACATTTCTGGAAAGTGCAAGGTCATTTTGTAGCATTCTAGCCGTACAGTGCCGAACCACCTAGTGCAGTTAAACGAAGCCAACGATCATCAACTGGTGTTGTTATCCGATTTCTTCCCTGTCCGGCCCTTCTTCCATATTCCCCTGTTTCGTGATACCGATTAATTGCTCTTGAAATAGTGCTTTGGTTAACATTCAACAAGTTAGCCACGTAACGTTGTCTTCGCCACTCCTCTAGAAGTGTTACAATTCTCACCACTTCATGATCACTCAAATAGCGTCCAGTACGTTCAGCAGCCAATACGATAGATTCAAAGATTCGAAAATCAACAAAAACACAGAAAACTTGCATTAATTTGGCGTGAAAACTGAAGAGAAATTGAATGAATACGCATAGTCAAATAAACTCATTCTTGTTTCAGACGTGTTTGAGATCATATGGAAGCAAATGTTACTACATAGATAAGATTTTTTCTCCTCATATGTCCAAAAACATATGTTGACAAAGAAACTGCGATCAAGCTGCTTAATCGATTGTGGAATTCAGAATACCAGGTGATTCGACAATTTTTGTGGTGTCTGTATATTATATAGACATTATTTCTACAGATATTGATACTTACTTGTATTACGTTTTTTTACTCCGTGTTACAACATTCCCTGGATGTGCAACATATCTGAGTCAACACAGACTTAGGGATGATCTTATTACAAATTGTACACTAACGGCGAGGTCATCGGATGAAGTTGAAGATGTAGAGTTTCAAAAGTACTTAGTGCCAGCAATTTTCTATAACCGATCTGACGTATAAAGTGGTTTGAGTGGTAAGAAGCTTAACTCTTTGCGGAAAATTTTTCATTGGCTTAATTCCCTTTTTAGATTGCTATTTATATTTATTTTCAACTCCTCTTTGGACCAAGCTATAAGTTATTGAAATTGGATATTTTCCGAGACCAAGCCTTTCAGTACTTCAGAGCATTTACCATGGAAGTATCTATAAAACAGATAAGCAGAGTTGGTGAGAATATTTAGCCTTGGGGTACTTCTGTATTAACTCTAAAAGATTTACTGCTTATACCATCAATCACCACCTAGATCGCTCTACTAAATATTAAGATACTAACCCAATGACCTCTCATCAGCCCTTTTGAAATAACAATTATAATTCTGAATGAGGACACCATACTTTCTATAAGCAGTATTCTGTTTTCAATAATGAGTTATTTGAGGATGCTATCTTAACATCTAATTTTTCTAGTTTATTGTCTGAACACATTTTTTTCAAATTTATTTTATGTTAAAGTACAATTTAAGATACTAAAAATTCCTTAAAGATGAGGTGTTTCTATTCCAATAAATGTCATGAGCTTTCAAATTCATCCAACAAAAAGCTACAAAATTTACATTTTCATCCTTGGGAATACCCAGCAGCACAATACAGCAAGTTCTGTGGAAAATTCTGGAAAAATTTCATCGTCCTGGACGACAGTTATGACATTTTACGAGTAAAAATGCATTAGCCCCCATTGTTGGATGACAACTCTGATGGTAAATTAAGTCGGCGGAGACAATAATAGAGATTAAAGACAACGAACAATTAGATGTCTCGTGGAGTGTGATGGTTCTCACAGGATTAAGGGATGCTGATTCACGACAACAGAGCATGATCTTTTGCGGGGATTATTTCTCCATTAAAACACGTATTTATATGACGTACTTGCGCGTCCTCTATTGTTTTTGATTTGAATATACTTGAGTACGTCGCTACTTTATTGAAGTTTAGATAAATCATTACGTTAAGTTCATACCGATATTACTGTTTGTTGAAGGAAGAGAAAGATAATTTTGAAACATAGAGATGGGACTTCGAACTGAATAAGTTTATGACGAATTTTAATGAGGTCGACTAATATTTGAATAATGCGAATATATGAAAACAATAGAAACAAATTACTTTTGGAAGTTTTCTAATTTTTCCATTCAATTATATTTTCTGGTTGCCTCTAATAATGTGTTGAAGTAAGAGGTACACGTTTCTTGAAATTTTAATTTAAGTCAGTTCCCTCGCAACCATATGTGCAAAGTGTGCAATGCACAAGGGCGCCATCCTTTAGGGGCGCCAAAACCCAGGGTCCAAAAAAAATATTAAAAGAAAGGTTGAGAAATTAAATAAGATTAGGTATAAATACACATGAAATTTTATTAGTATATCATCCAGTTACTGCCGATTCCTATGTTGCGAGAACATGTCAGGCGGCAGTTTCTTGATTTTTCCTGTTCAGACATGAATAACGCCTGGAGCGCTATAAAAGCGATACATCGCCACAGGCGTTTTTAAATCAGTTAGTTCACTGGACCGTGCTACAAGTGAATAAAAACATGTAATCCTATTAATTTTTACATATAAAGTTATTTTTATTATGTCTCGTGTGGTGTTGTGTTGTGTAATATTTTTTGTTTACAACTTCTTTTTAAATGTCGAATATCTGCTAACTGCAATTTCAACGGCTTGATTTTTCATAAAATGGTAAGTATTCCAAACTTTATACTATCAACATTAATCCTTTATAGGATACTCGTTATAATTAATCTTTTTAGCCAAATATCTTTTATTAATTGAAATGTCATGTACGAGTTTGAAAAAAAACTGGTTTTATCCATAACTCGCTTAGTTTTTATGCTATTGATCTTTTTAAAACCATTTTGCTTTTTACTCAAATATGCAAACTTGAATCGACCATATCCTACTTAATAATAATCTGCCCTATGAAGAGTTAAAAATTATTGGCTACTTAGTTAACTTTTTAAGAATATTTCCTACCCTACCCACATGGTGCTTATTATTGTGGTTACTTTAGAAGTTAATTCCTAATTCCCATGAGTACTAATTATTTATTTGTTTTTTCTGGATAAAAGAAAGAGACCTTCAGATGCGAAATTTCGCGAGCAAAAGAAACTGATACTACAAGAGAGGGGAAAAATGGTTGGATTTTTAAAGCATTTCTTGCAAAACAATCGAGATTCCACGAAGACTATCGATGTTGGTGCTATCGAATCGTCCGAATCTCAAGATTCTGAATCCGTAATATTAATAAACGTGAGTGGACCATCTGAAATTTCAATAGTAACATCAGGTCCTGCAACAAGTGGCAGCGGTTGTAGCAGCAAAACAGCTTCTACTGATGCAGAGCCCGATGAAGCGATGATACCATCCTCGTCCACAGCACTTGAACAATCCACTTCAAGTGATTCAGCTTGTGTAAAAAGTTTGGTGATGTCAGCTACCGAAATACCTGCTGCAAGTGACACTTTCGATGAAGGCTGCAATGAGGCTAGTATCGATATATAATTCCGTCCGACCCCGGTTTGTGGCCCGAAAGAATCACCAATGAGATGGCTAGAATAATGGTTAAACGTAGTCCGCCCCATGATAGACATCAGTTTTAGCTTTCCTAGTAATAAAGATAAGAGAAAGTTTTCGTGCAAATACTTTGAAAGAAATCTAGCAAATGGAGAAAAAGTCGAAAGGGCTTGGCTTATTTACTCTATTTCTAAGATTCTGTATTTTGTTTTTGTTGTAAGTTGTTTTGTGATATAAATGGAGTATCTGATTGGCAACACTTGTCTTTGCTAATTAAGAGACACAAAACGTCAATTTTACACAACAGTTATAAAACACTTGGGTAAATTCAAGAAAATGTTGGACACATCTATGACTGTACATGCTCATCACCTGCGGATTTTAGAAACGGAAAGAAAATATTGGCGAGATGTGTTGGAAAGAATTATTGCGATTGTTAAGTATTTATCTACACAAAGCTAGGCATTTCAAGGTTCTTATCAATTGCTTTTTGAACATGAATGGAAATTTTCTGAAAGCTGTTGAGATGATTGCCTCTTTTGATTCAGTGATGACACAGCACTTTAGCCGAGTGTATAACTCCAAAAAAAATCTGTTAAAATTACTCATTATTTAGGCGTGCAAATACAGAATCAAATAATTGAATTATTGTCTACCAAAGTAAGAAATAATTTCCTAGAAATGGTTCGCAGTTCAAAATATTTTTCAATAATATTAGATTGTACACCAGACACTACTCATACTGAGCAAATTAGTCTTGTTCTGAGGTATGTTGTCCTTAACACCACTTCAAAAAAGGTTGAAGTTAAGGAAAGTTTTATTGCGTTTAATCCAATACTGGACTCTACAGGAGAAGGAATATATACACTTGTGATAGAAAATTTGAAAAAATTAAATTTAGAATTAAAACACATTAGGGGACAAGTTTATGATAATGGGATAAATATGAAAGGAAAAGATATTGGGCTTCAAAAACGCATTCTTGATGCTAATCCGAAAGCCCTTTTTGTACTTTGTGCGGCTCATACTTTGAACTTAACAGTTAATGATGCTTCTGAGGTGTCTGGTGCTACAATAAACTTTTTTAATCTTGTGCAAGAGTTATATAATTTTTTTTCGTCATCCACAAAAAGGTGGTATGTTTTGAGAAAAATTGTCCCCGGGATAAGTTTAAAGCCTCTAAGTGAGACAAGATGGTCCAGCAGAATTGACGCAATAAAGCCCCTTAAAGTTTATTTAATTAAGGTTTGCGAAAGTCTTCTAGAAGTGGCTGAAGATACTTCCTTTCACATTGATGCAAGACATAAAGCGAGTTCCCTCTTAACGTCTGTACAAAATTTTCAATTTATTTGTGGAATTATTATTTGGCATGACGTTTTATCTCATATAAATATTGTCAGCAAACAAATGCAGAGTGCTACAATTAATATTAAAGTATGCCAAACTTACCTAAAAAATTCAATTGATCACTTTCAGCAATATAGATCTGACCAATCATTTGAAGAAATTCTTGTGCAAGCGAAAGAAATTGAAGAAGACTTTCCACCATTACCAACAGTTAGGAGGATATTTAAACCAAAACTGTTTGACTATGAACACCGAGATGAGACCCCCATTGATCTAAAAACCGCCTTTAAGATTAGTTTTTTCTTAAAAATTATAGATCAAACTATAAGCTCTCTAAAAAACCGAGTATGATAGTATTTTCGGATTTTTTAGCGACATATTCAAATTAAGTGACAGCGATCTTTTAAAATATTGTTCAATTCTTGAAGAGCGACAGATCAGGATAATAAGGATATAGACTCCAATGATCTATTCAACGAAATTAAAACGTTGAAGTTGTTTTCATTACCTGATGATACTGACCCCTTAAGTATTTTACAATATTTATTTGAAAACAATTTAATCTCCACCTTTCCAAACGTAAACATTTCACTAAGAATTCTTTTGACATTGCCTGTATCTGTACCTTCTGGTGAGCGATCTTTTTCAAAGTTTAAAATCATTAAAAATTATTTAAGATCGACAATGATTCAAGAAAGATTGTCTGGGCTAACAATATTAGCAATTAAACAAGAAATTTTGACGGTATAAATTTTAGCGATGTAATTAATGAATTTGCAACAGCAAAATCTCGGAAAATAGCGCTAGTACAATAGCTATCTTTTATTTTTCTATTGCACCTAGACCTAGCTATCATTTTTGATTTCAAAACGAAGTTCCTAGGTATTTATTATTAGAAATATCTGCATATTTTTCAAAATATCTAAGTATAAGTAGAAAGTAATTTATATATATATATATATATATATATATATATATATATATATATATATATATATATATATATATATATATATATATATATATATATTCCGTTATTTGTTCCTAAAAAATGTGCTTTTTAGTTTTAGGTTATTTTCTAGTATTTATAAACAACGAGTCAACGTGTCTGTATCCCATTACTTAAGTAAATATTTTAAAATGGGTGTGAACAAGAATTTATTTTGTTATGATTTTGTTCTGTTTGTTTCATTTTGATATTTCAGTCTACAAATAAATATGACTTCTTAAGTTCAGTTTTTTGCTTTACTTCCAGCACCTATCTACCTATCTCCTACCTTGAAAAAATGCCTTAAGGGTTGCCAAAATCCTTTTTTGCACACAAGAGCCAGTAGCCCTCACGGGGGCCCTGCATAGTAATGACCGAATCTATGAATGAGTATATAGACCTCAACAAAAGAAATGGATGTGGTAGAAATAAAGTAATAATTATTTTTGAATGAGTACATCAAAATAAATAAAAACAATAATAAAGTGCCTGTAACAAAAACAGCGTTCATCAGTGCAATTGTTTTGCTTCTAAGGACTTTTCCTTCTTTAAGGACATTTAAGTCAAGACTTAGAGAATTCTATTCAGTTGAATAGTTGGTAGGGTGGTATAGGTTACGATGGGATATACATTTCTATGATTTTTTTGCGAACTACATAATTATTTGTTATTGTAGTGTAGTAGCCGAAGCTAATAAATACAGTGTGTTCCAACGAAAATTTGACCCCCCCTATAACTCCGAAATGAGTAACATTAGCGAAAAACACCAAGACACGTCGATTTTTGTTTCGAGGGGGGGCATTTTTCGAAATAATTCGAAACTTCTCAGATCAACCCCCTACCCCCAGCAACCCTAACTTTGAAATTCATCATAGGGAATAAGGGTCGAGTGGCACCTTACTGAAAAGGTCTGTCAATTCTCCACCTTGATTTGTCATTTTTAGAATTTTAAATTAACATACAGGGTGTCCCAACCAAGGGTGAAGTTGAATTCCTGGAAATCCCAAATACTAAATGAAATAGATTTATTTTGGCATAATGCAAGCGCAGGTTTATGCTCGGTCTAGAAAAACGACCTACACTTGTGAATTTGGAGTTGGTGCAATCAACCCCCTATTTCCAGCATCCCCAACTCAAAAATCATTCGATCGATAATAGGTCAAGTGGCACCTCGTTGGAAAGGTACTGCAATTTTCTCTTCGAATTTGGTATTTTCGAAATTCAGAATCATCATACAGGGTGTCCCGAAGCAGGAACATTGAAAATCCAAATAACTTTTTGAAACTGGTTCATTTCGGTATACGAGAACATGTTTGATCCGAGAATAGGACTTTCTTGTGTGGTTATAGAATTTTTGCAATCAACCCCTTCCATTCAGCATCCCCAACTTGAAAATCATACAAATAATTCAAATGGCATATCTTCAGAAAGGTTTTTTGAATTCCAGAATGATTAAAGCATTTCATTCAGTTCGGCTCTCCATACAGGATGTCGCTTTCGAAAAATTCAATATCGTCATTTGAAATTATCAACTAAAATTAATTCGAAACTGTTAAAAGTATTGGGGTACGATGTGTTGAGCATCAATTACGAAGAAATAAAGCTGATTTCTGCATTGAAAATGTTCACATTTTTTCATTTCCATCTGGCGTGCAGTCATCTGTTATTTCTCATTTTGCAATGAAATATTATTATTATTCAGATCAGTTCCTCATTATTGTTGTTGTTCGTCAGTTGAAATTAATCTGAAAATGGTTTATTCCACTGAGGAAAGGGTCGAAATTGTATCGACGTATTTTCGAAATAACAGTTGTGCCAAAGAAACGGCAAGGATATTCGATAGGAACCATCCTGAAAGAGAAAGGAGTCAGTCACCAGTACGTTAAATATTTGGTTGACAAATTCCTAGCTACGGGTTCGGTGGCAAACAAAAACATGAAGTGGCATGTCCTGTCAGAAATGAGGCAACGGAAGTGGCAGTAGTGGGTCATCTACAAATGGAGAATACTACTTCGATCAGAAAACTATCTCGTCTGACTGGTGTATCAGCTACAACTGTCCATAGAATCGTGAAACATCACAAATTTCACCCTACAAGGTAAAATTAGTGCATGAAATAAACGAAGATGATCCAGATCGTCGTTTACAGTTTTGTGAAAATCTAAGTGAAAACCTAAACGCTAATCCAAATTTTCTGAATAACATCTGTTTTTCTGATGAAAGCACCTTTATGCTCAGTGGTGAAGTGAATAGACATAATTGTCGATATTGGGACACACAGAATCCTCGTTGGTTTAGAGAGGCCCACACGCAAAGGCCTCAGAAGTTGAACGTTTGGGCAGGAATTTTTGGCAATCATCTAGTTGGGCCTTTCTTTATTGAGGGTAATCTGAATGGAAATGGCTACCTACAGTTGTTAGAGGAACACATACATCCTAGATTGACAGAAATTTTACAGAACGATCCAACTCTTTCTGAGGACGAAATGCGTTTTCAACAAGACGGTGCTCCTCCGCATTATGATGCTCGGGTGCGCCAATATTTAGACGAAAATTTCCCAGGAAGGTGGATTGGTAGAAGAGGACCTGTTGAGTGGCCAGCCAGGTCACCAGATTTAAATCCCTAGATTTTTTTTTGTGGGGCCATCTAAAATCTAAAGTTTATGCCACAAGACCAAAAACCTGGAGGAGCTGCGGATGAGGATTATCACAGAATGCCGACTTTTGACTCCTGAAGTTTTCGCTAATGTGAGAAGAGAGTTCGAAAATCGTCTGTATAACTGTATGGAGGTGGGCGGAGGTCATTTTGAACAATTGTTGTAATAATCAAGTTAGTTTTTGTTTTCAATTGAATACAAGTTCAATAAATCTCGTTTTCCTGTTTAGATGAGCATCCAATCAGTTTCTCCATCATCCCCTCATCCTGATCCTCACGCCAGAAAACCTCGATTGCCAAACTGAAACCAATGCCTCAGTGATTCAGAAAATAGAAAAATCTTTCTGGAACTTTGCCACTCAACCTGTAATCACTTGTATGATTTTTGAGTTGGGGATGCTGAATGGAAGAGATTGATTGCAAAATTCCATATTCACGCAAGAGAGTCTTATTCTCGAATCAAACATAAACTTGTTCTCGTATTATACCGAAATGAACCAGTTTCAAAAAGTTATTTGGGTTTTCAGTGTTTCTGCTCCGCGACACCCTGTATGCTGATTCTGAATTTCGAAAATACCAAATTCGAAGAGAAAATTGAAATACCTTTCCAACGAGGTGCCACTTGACCTATTTTCGATCGAATGATTTTTGAGTTGGGGATGCTGGAAATAGGGGTTGATTGCACCAACTCCAAATTCACAAGTGTAGGTCGTTTTTCTAGACCGAGCATAAACCTGCGCTTGCATTATGCCAAAATAAATCGATTTCATTAAGTATTTGGGATTTGCAGGAATTCAACTTTACCCTCGGTTGGGACACCCTGTATGTTAATTTAAAATTCTAAAATGACAAATCAGAATGGAGAATTGACAGACCTTTACAGTAAGGTGCCACTCGACCCTTATTCCCTATGATGAATTTCGAAATTAGGGTTGCTGGGGGTAGGGGGTTGATCTGACAAGTTTCGAATTATTTCGAAAAATGCTCCCCCTCGAAACAAAAATCGACGTGTCTTGGTGTTTTTCGCTAATGTTACTCATTTCGGAGTTATAGGGGGGGTCAAATTTTCGTTGGAACACACTGTATTATAGATTGAGTTAACAGAGTAAAGAGTAAATCGTGCTAAGGATTCAATAAAAGAAACATCTTTTTAAAAATTTGGATTCGAAATATTTCAGGAACTATATGCAAAGTTAGATTGATGAGCTTGTTGATATATTTGAAAACCTGCTGACATACTCATTCGTTGGAACACACTGTATACATTCTATTCTGTTCTATCCTATAACTACTTTAGTAATTTTTTTCTCGATGTGATTCATATTTTGAGTGAATTTCAAATTTTTTGTTCATTAATTATCGAATCGAAAATGAATTTGTTCGCATGCATTGAGATTACAATTTGCTACTTGAATTAAAAAGAATAATAAGGGTGGGTTTATCCGTTACTCCGAGTGAATAATTTCATTGGAAGAAGGTTTTCCGAACAAAATACAAGAATCTAATTTTTCGAAGAAAATCATTCAATAAGTGCCCTTGTATACATCCCGTAAAATCCAGAATCATAAGCCATAAATTCTATTTTATCAATCAACGTCATATTAAGAGACACTCCTATAAAACGAAATGAAAAAAGATGAAACTATGATGGGAAATTAAAAATCCTAATAAATTGTTCACTATTTCATTCATTGAATCAATTCTCTCTACAGGAGGAGCCTAAGGTTTATGCTCCTCCCATTTCCCTACGAACATCGACGATAAAGACTAGAATATCCATCCAAGGGCGTCCACTCTATTCAGCGCGGCTTATCATCTCCAACGCGCTATCAAGGGCCCTTAGTAGATTTTCAACCGATTCTTTGATTGCACGCGTTTTGAGAATCCCTGTTCGAATGCCGCGATGATTTCCACAGATCTTATCAATCTTGTTGGGGGTTTAACTCAAAAAAACTTTTTTTAATTTTTTTGGAAATAAAGGGAGTTTTGTTTGTGTATAGTGAGAACATTTTGGATTTTGGTGTGATTTGTTGAAGTTGAAATTTTTGGACCGAAATGGCGTTAGAGTTGGGTTCGCACAACGTTATGCCGTTAGACTTTAGTAGCGGTACTAGGGAAAATGTTAGCCCAATGAATATTTCTGGGTCTCAACCTCCAAGCCCTCCAGGGAGTAGCGCCTTTACTATTGTGACTCCTAAAGGTAAGTACATACATCATTCAGCGAAACGTACACATGAGTACCTGTAAAAAGTATGTGAATATGCAACGAATAACGGATTGATTGCTGCCAGAAATTTTCTCTTTCCTCTCATTCCCCATATTTGTTTTCCCGAATTTTTCCGACGGATATATTTCTCATTATTCCAGTGCAAATGAAAATACCTTGATTATATGAGTTGCTTTTCTATAGCCATAAAATTTTCATTCGGGATCATAAAATGTTTAACTTTCACTTCATATAAGAAGTATCTAAATCTTCTAGTTATAGAGGTATAAAAATCGATTTCGCTAAAATATCTTTAGTAGCTTTCTTACTATTCAAATTTTGACTTGCTTCAAATGAGCTCTGTTTTTCTATTTATTTCCTCATTACACTAATCGACTAAGAAAATTAATATAAAAGTGTGAAAACGTCCACATCAAATTGGAAACATCAGCATCAATTTTAAATAGAACAATTCATTCATACATATTCCATAAGAAGTAAAGTTTAATTTTTGCGACTATTGACTTCAGTATGTGTTTTTGAAGCTGCTATTTTGACATATTGTAAAAAGTTATGATTTTCTAATTTGATTGTTCATTAGACTACAGTTCTATATTATCAGCCCAACGTTATAAATAAATGATATTTGTTCCCTCATAGGGGCGCCTATCAAATACGCACTTTATGCAGATGACCTAATTATAATTTGTCAAGGGAGAAATACATCTAGTACTCGCACTCTTCTTCAAAATGCTGTGCATAGTCTAGCACAATGGTCGACACGGACTGGTTTCAACTTGTCTTCGTCAAAGTCCAAGCTCATAAAGTGAACATATACTTTTGAACTGATCATGCGAAGAAACATACACTCGGAGGCAAAATTACCGGAACACTCGAAAATTTAACCAAATTCGAAGTTCGATATTTTTCCTAATTCTCAACCGATTTAGATGATTTGTTCGGCAAGTTATAGATCAACTCTGCTGCTTTGTAGAAATTATAAGAGAAAACAAAAAAAATTTGAAAAAATTTTATACGGGCGCAAAACTAAAAGTGTTTTTTTTGTCAAAAATTCGTAACACCCTGTGGAATTTCGTGGCCCGAGTTGAAATGTACAATATCATGGTCTGTCAAGACACATCTTCCTACAGTAACGCCCTTCTTGTTTCATGCGTTTATCTCTATTTTTGCAAAATATATTTAATTTCAAGTGGAAAATCACCATTTTGGAGAAATTCCATTGAATCAAGAAATTGTCATTAAAATTCGTCTATGAATTTGGAATTTTCTTATTATCACTCAGGCGTGTCGAAATTGTCGTTTGCGATTTTTATGTTCGAATTGCATCTGTTATTGATGACAATTTGTTTAATTTGGTGAAAATTAGGAATTCATAGGAGATAACAGTCGGTAGGTATTAAAATACGCAACCGAATTCTGGGACCATCGATAAAACTTTTCATTTACACATGTGCACACCTTTTTTTTATCAAATATGAAATACAATACACGTTTTTTTGTATATGACCACATTTACACTTGTTTAAAGAATGAGAGTTTTCCATTCTTTGATTTGATACAAATTCGATCGGTTGCGGTGTTTTGTGATTCTTTTACTGTTTACGATTCGAAATGGTATTTTTCATTCAGAATGAGAGATTTACCACCAACCTCAGTAGCAAGGGCAGTTACATTGATCGAGGAAGGGCGCACCTACCGCTCAGTCGGTACCATGTTGGGTGTCTCGACGTCGGTTATCCATCGAATCTACCGACGTTACAGGGAAACTAGATTGTACGTGAGGAGGCGAGGACAAGGAAGAAATCGGGCAACCCGCGCTATACATGACCGTTTCATCCTCAATCAAACCATAAGAAATCCTCGTCCTACTGCTGTTCAGGCACGTAACCTTTTACAAGCAGTGGATAATATTAACGTCAGTGTGAGGACAGTCAGAAGACGATTAAATGAAGTTGATCTGAGATCATACGCGCAAGCAAGAGCACCAAGACTCGATAGAGCCCATCGGGTAGCAAGATTGGCGTTTGCTAGGGAGCATGTAGCATGGATAATCAATCAGTGGAGACGAGTTTTATTTACTGATGAGAGCCGATATTGTGTGAATTTCGTGGATGGTAGAGATAGAAGATGGAGGCATCGAGGGGAACGGTACAATCAAGCGAACTTCGCAGGAACTGAGCAATACAGTGGAGGGTCAGTTATGATATGGGGTGGCATATGCTTGGGAGTACGAACAGAACTGGAGATTATTGGCAATGGATCACTTAATGCCCATCGGTATATAACAGAAATCTTGGAGCCCCATGTTGTGCCTTTTGCTCCTTACATAGGGGAAAATTTCCTTCTTATGCACGATAACGCGCGCCCTCATACTGCGCGCATAGTGATAGAATATCTCAATGAAGTTGGGATCACACGAATGGACTGGCCGTCGCGGTCACCGGATTTAAACCCGATCGAACACGTTTGGGCTATTCTTGGAAGAAGGGTTCGACAACGGAATCCAGGCAACGTTGAAGAGCTGACATTGGCTTTGGTGGAAGAGTGGGACAACATACCTCAACAGATGATAGACAACATCATTGGGAGTATGCGAGATTGTATGCGCGCTGTAATAAGAGCTCGGGGGGTCATACTCGCTACTAAATTCAAATGTTTTTTTTTGCGGGTCATCATGAACATTTTTCTCAACATGTTCATTTCATTTCACGAGTGTATCGCCAGGATACACACCTGCTCTCAATTTTGGACAGGAATGATAATTATTATAGTGTCACACAAAAAATTCAAAAATAAATGTGCAAAATCAACGATTTTTCCAGTGTACTTCGAGTTCTCCCGGAGCGTGAAATTGGCCAGTGAATTTCAAAAATTTTGATTTCGTTAGATTTCCGCTTCTCTAATTTTGATTTCATTTTTTGGCTAACCTCCGATGTTATGCACCTACGCAAGATTAAAAATAAATTCTTGAAATTTGTGACTTTTCGCTTCAAATTGGATATCTCTTGTAAAAATAGAGATAAATGCATAAAACAAGAAGGGCGTTACTGTAGGAAGATGTGTCTTGACAGACCATGATATTGTACGTTTCAAATGGGACCACGAAATTCCACAGGGTGTTACGAATTTTCGACAAAAAAAAACACTTTTAGTTTTGCCCCCTTATAGAATTTTTTTCAAATTTTTTTTTTGTTTTCTCTTATAATTTCTACAAAGCAGAAGAGTTGATATATAACTTTCCGAAAAAATCATCTAAATCGGTTGAGAATTAGGAAAAATATCGGACGTCGAATTTGGTTAAATTTTCGAGTGTTCCGGTAATTTTGCCTCCGAGTGTACATTGAACACAAAATATTTTTATTAACATAATCGAAAAATAAGAAAGAAAAATACGGGACACAAATTGATTAATCATTTAAGCCTGTTTTCGTATCCATCGCCGTGTTCAAAATATTTTCTGGATCGTAGAAACATTGATGCTTCCACGACATTTTTGTCTATTCGCATAGGTGTCTATTACACTATTCACTAGTTGTCCTCTGCAAAGAATATCTGCTTCATTCATTCTAGACTTCAAATAACCCCACAGGAAGAATCTAGAGGGGTGCGATCTGGTGACCTTGGGGGCCCTACAACCGGCCCACCGCGACCAATCTTACCCAATATCCTGGATAAAGAAGAATCTAACCTTTCCAACACTTGTTGCTTTTTTCATTCTTCATTTCCATTCACTAAATCATAAATCAACTTGCATCACATTGGACTGTAACCTAATATCACCACAACAAAAATGAATCTGCAGGCTTGCCACATGTGAAAATAAAATTTTCATTCAAACTTCCAGCTTCATCGTTAGTATTGTGAACATTTGTTTATTCAGTTATTACGTAATAAATGTATCCGATTCAATTCTTAAGGTTCATTTACACTGAGCGAGCGTCGCTTGCCACCATTGGTTTCGAACATACCCATAATGCTCGTGCAATGTGAATAACCGTCCAAGATGTGTTCGTATTTACAGTTTATTTCCTAGTGTCGATTTTCTAAGAAATCATGAAAAGAATTCGAGTTCATTGCGTTTCTATTAATATACCTGCTGGAGCAATCATACTGAGAATCTATTTGCCTGCATTTTATTATCACACTATTGTGCTGTCGTTAAACCAAGAACCTTAACCACCCAGACGCATTTGGCACTATAAACGTGCTAATTGGGATGAGCTGCGTGAATTCTTTTCGTGCTTCACATTCAGTGATTTTTGCCTTTCAGATTCTGACATCAATGTGTGCACTGAATCTGTTACAGAAATCATTCATGCAGGAATGAATCTCTAGATCCCTTATTCCATGAAAGGAACAACAGCACAACAGCCATGGTTCAACAAAGACTACTAAAGAGCCAAGAGCAGAGCATGGAAGATAAATCCAACAGAAAAAACAAGAACAAACTTCGTACCAATAAGCAACGTATGCAACCTGACAACTGCAAGAGCAAGGGCCAACTTCAACAAAGGGGTAACTAATAAACTCCTTGAACAGGCCAGTGGGACTAGACAATTCTGGTCTATGGCGAATTTCTGCAAATCTGCGTTTCCGCCTCTTGTTAGAGAAGACGGAAGTATAGCATCATCTCCGAAAGAGAAAGCCGATCTCTTTGCTCTCTTGTTCTCAAAGAATTCTGTACTAAATTCACCTAAAGCAATACCACCCAACATTCCATCTGCAAATTCTTCCATAGCAGAAATCAAGTTAAGAGTCCGCACCGTGAGACGGGCTCTCGAGCAGCTGAACTGCAAGAAGACAGTTGGTCTAGACGAAATACCGCCAATACTCCTGAGAAAGTGTGCTCCCGAACTGGCACCCATCCTCAACCGTCTGTTTCAGATTTCTTATGAAAGCCAGACTTTCCCGAGAACCTGGAAAATAGCGAGAATTCAACCGATCCAAAGAAAGGAAAGAAGTCCTTACCCCAAAACTACCGCCCTGTTGTACTTCTTGCCATTATGTCCATAGTGATGGAGAGAGTTATAAATGATGAACTCATCAAATACCTTGAGTTGTAGGGAATTATTTACGACCGTCAGTATGGTTTTCGTAGGCAAAGATCGACAGGAGATCTACTCGCCTACGTCACTCATATTTGTACATCAACTATGGAAAATCATAGGGAATCTAAAGCAATAGCCCTTGATATCTCTCTTTCTTTCAAATAGATCAATACAAGCTGTATTCGACGGTATAACATCTGATTGTTTCCAATTGCAAGCAGGAGTATCTCAGGGATCCCTTTTTTCGCCAACCTTGTTTCTGTTGCAGATAAACGATCTTCTGTCATTTGTAGAGATCAAGATCTTCGGTTTTGCAGACGATTGTACCATGGTTTCGTCTTTCAGTAGTCTGCGGAATCTCAGCGCCAGAGATATCAACAAATTAATAACTTAAACTCTGACTTACAGAGGATATCTTAGTGGTATCAGTTGAACCTGGTGAGCTTCAACGCGAGCAACACGAATGCAACTACATTTTCTAGAAAGGTCCCCGCTGGAGAACCTCCTCTAATGATGCAAGGTCAACAAATTGCATCCAAAGAATTGAATCTCTCTCTATAAGAATTCTTTCGTTTACAGGACCGGTGGGCTGTGGAACTCCCCAAATCCTACAATTTGGCCCTCTTCAAAAAACGAGTAAACAGACACCTCAATTCTTCCCAGGTGCCCTCTCATGTGGTGTAACAGGTTCGCCTATTCAAACAACAAACAAACTTAAAAATTGCCTATTTTATAGAAAATAAGAGAAACATCGAATTTCTGTCCTGTCCTGGATGTACGAAAAATGCAGAGAATCAATATTTACGCATGGAGAAGCTGGGAGTTTGTTCTATGTACATTCTGTCAAAAAAGTACCGAAAATTGATTATTCCAAAAGATTTTTGTTGTTGCTAAGGTGGCACAACTGTTTTCTATACTGACATGGAACGGGATCTGTCATCTAGTTTGTTTACGATTTAATCAGTTGTCACAATTTTTGCAGAAATAATATCAAACAAAGAATATGTCTCAAATTTTGTATTGCAAATAGAATTTCGCGTGCCGATTCGCTGAAAATGTCACAGCAGTTTACGGTGAATCGCCTTTATCAAAAACAGTGCATATGAGTGGTAATGTGCATTCAATTGCGGCTGAGATCTGGTGGAAGATTCGCCTCGCTCTGGTCGACTATCAACATCTTCAACTAAACTTAAAATCGATAAAACGAAGAAAATGGCGATTGAAAATTCTAATTTAAGCTCGTCAGAGATGAACAATGAACATTCTGTGCTGCACTTATCAATTCGTACCATTTCAAACGATTGTTTGGGCATGAAACGCGTTGCTACTCGACTAGTTCCAAAAGACCTGATTTTTCTTCAAGGATTGAATCGCGTAAAATTACTTAAGACATACTAGAACGAGTCAATTTCGACACCACATTCATAAAACGCATTGTAACTGGTGATGAAACATGAGTTTATGAGTTTGACATGCAAACCAGTCAAGGAGCTTTGAAATGGCACCTTTCAGCTGTACCGAAACCGAAAAAAATCACGTCAAAGTCGATCAAAAGTCTAAGTGATGTTGACAGTTTTTTTTTGATTATCGCGATGTTGTGCGCTCAGAATTCTAAGCTAAGGCGGCTAATGAAGAATATTACCTGAGCGTTATGTGGCGTTTGAAAGAGCAAATTCATCGAGGAAGGCCACAAGTCTGGAAAGAAAACTCATATGGATTTTGCACCATTACACAAGACTATCATTTTGAATGAATTTCTGAACAAATACCACCGTATTCACCGGATTTGCCTCCAACCGACTTATTTTTTTCCAAAACTCAAATTACCCCTTGGAAGACATAAAAAAGAATTCACGATGACAACTGAAGTCGATTCCGGAAAAAGCGTTTGAAAAATGTTTTGATGATTGGATTATTTGTTGGCGTAAATGTATTATTTTGAAGGCGATACATTACTTTTTCGGCAGAATGTTTTTCTTATTACCCATGATACTTTCTATAACAATGATAATAATAATATCTTTAATAGCAGAAAAAAAAAAGGTAATACATAGTAAATATATGTTTGCATGGTGTGTACCCTTCTACCACATAGAAATACACATCAAATGCAAAATTTGCATTACATTAAAAAATTCATCAGAATATATCACAGTAGGTATAAGTAAAAATATCTCAATCTACACAAGGTCCACATAGAGTCAAATTATTTCAATAGAACTTTTACAATAGATAATTCATCTGCGTCTAAAGCTCTTGAGGGTTGAACTATTCTTGACTGTGCTTGGTAAATTATTATATTCTATAAGGCCATTGTGAAACAAATTATTTTGGCTGTATGAAGAGGTGACTCTACTTACATACATGTAACAATTGTTTCTGGTTGGATAATTTTGAACATCTCTCACAAAAGTAATATGTTCGAATAAATGTTGAGAATACATTTGATGGATTATTTTATATATCACAACCATACTATTAACAAATATAAATTGACGCACACTCAAAAAACCTGATACATTCAATATTTCCTTCACACTGCTATATTTGTTGCATCCCAAAATAGATCGTAGCGCTTGATTTTGCCTCTTTTGCAACATAACTACATCAGACTTATTCAATAGAAAAATGATGCTAAAACAAAAGTTGAAATGTGGAGCAATTATTAGTTTTATATAAGTGTTCTAGATCATGTACTAAGATGCTTTCCGATTCTGTTAAGAAAATATACTTTTTTGACACGTTATTTGCAACTTGAGTGGCATGACAAGAAAAAGACAGACTTTACCAAGATATTTACATTCATCAACCTGTTCTATAATTTCTCCATGTACAAAAATTCCTGTATTATCATAAGAATTGATTAAATTATATTTGCTCTTTATCACCATGAATTTTGTTTTCTACACTCAAACTATTCTTCCCCAACCACTCACATATATTTACTAGATCCTCATTTATAGTGTTCACGATATCTTGAACATTTTCTCCCACACAATAAAGCAGTGTATCATCCGCAAAAAATCGAATGCTACATTTATTAATTTTTCTAACTAAGCCATTAATATACATTATGAAAAGATTAGGACCCAAAACTGTCCCTTGAGGGACACCGAAACAAGAAGGGAGAGACACTGTCACCGAATTTAGTAACATGGGAGCGATCACCTAAATATTCCGAAATCCACTGCAAAACAACCCCACAAAACCAAAACCTATCCAACTTTCCCAGAAGAAGTAGTCTGCATATGGTTTCAAATGCCCTCTGGAAGTCCAAAAATAGCACACCAATGCATTTTCCCTCCTCCAGAGCGATTTTCGATAAGTACTGATTGAAGAGCACTTTCACATGAGTTATTCCTCCTGAAGCCTGATTGGAATGTTGTTAACAGCTCATTCTGTTCTATATATTCTATAATTTGATCATTTACAATCATCTCTAACAATTTTTCATAGATCGGAAGCATATTGATTGGTCTAAATTCTTCTGATTTTGTGGTATTGGTTACTTTTTCAACAGGAATGATGGTAGAAAGTTTCCATTCTTTGGGAAGTGGTGAGATTCAAAAATCTATCACCAACAGACTCAAAAGCTAATTTCAATATTTTGTATTGATTCCATCGACACTGCCTTTCCTATTTTTCAATTTTTTAACTATTTCTTTTTAGTTCTGCGAAATTGAGTTTTTTGAAATTCCCAAATTTATAAGGTACTCATGGAATATCACTCAAAACCTCTTCAATTTTATGTGGACTAATTATTGTCGCTATTTCTTCAATACTTATAACGAAGTATTCGTTGAATTCATTCGCTAAAATGAGAGGATGTTCGACTAAAGAACCATCGAAAGCTAGTACTCCCGTCCTATTGTTACCTTTCAATAGTTGCTTTATAGTTTTTCACATTTCTGTTGAATTGCATGATGGTTCATCGATCCTTTCCTTGTAAAAACTGACTTTGCTACATCTTATTAGTTTTACTGCTAGATTTCTCTGTTTCTTAAAATCATCCCAGTCACCTCCATCCCTTGTTAGGACAGCCCTTCTGTATAGCTGGTCCCTTTTGAAAATATTCTGCTCAATATCCAGTGTCTACCATATATTGTCACCCAATTAAGATGACACGGTTATTGTCTTCAACGGTGCATATCGATCTAGTATCTGGATAATTGAATCCTAGAGGTTCTTCGCTTGTTTGTCTGCGTTAACAGTTTTGTGATTTCACTAGATCAACCTGAAATTCTAGATTAAAATTTCTATACGTTTTAATTGTTTTCTTTCTCCTGGTTTCTTTATCTAAATCTATTGTTGAGATATTGTGATCTGTAATCTTTGGAGTTAGGTAGTTCACAACTTTCAGATCTTTGTTGTTAGTGATCAATAAGTCTATGATAGTTTTCGAATCTTTAGTTATTCTTGTGTAAGTGTCCGGTCTCATGTACAATCCATACTCTGTAATCAGTCTCTTCAGTTTTTCTGCATGAAAAGTCTTGTTTTGAAATGTCAATATTGAAATCTCCCATTATTATTAGTTTTCCTTCTGAAAAAGCATACTCCTCCAGGATGTCTCCCAGATCATTCAGGAAGTTTGAGTGACTGGAATTGGGAGAGTGATAAATGGAGATCAAATTCAGCCTATTTTTGTTGAGTATCAGTTGTACACCATGGCCTAAACAAAGTAGGCATTATAGCATTCTCGTATTTACGTAATGAATGGACTGGATCTCCATTTATAAAACACCATAATTAATTTGTTAAAACACCATCTTAGAAACTGAAGTATAAAAGTAAGTAGTAGTAGAAAAACAATATTGCGTGAGATTTAAAAATTCTTGTACGGCATAAACATATAAATTAACTCATTAAGCTTTTGTGTCATATGCGAGACACATGTTCGCGTAGTCCCGCATTGAAACAAGCGACAAGCAACAAAAAGTTGGAAAAAGATTTAAACTTTTTGCCGTCATCAAAGTGCGTTAGAGGATATGCCACTTAATTCTTTCAGTTTTAATTTCACATCACAATCAACATGCTTAATGAAGCTAAATCAGGAAGTTCTAGTTATTTATACTGCAAAAAGCCCATATTCACTCGAATATTATTTACTCGGATCAAGTTACATATGAATGTTACATCAACTATGTTAGTAGTATTACGACTGATTGAATAGTTTTACGTCAGAGTGCCTTCTGATCTGAATCTCTCTCACTCTATGTTTGGAAATTTTGAAGGATTGTTAGAATTGATCCTTTTGAGATATTTCAATTGAAAAAAGAAATAAATTAAGGTCTATTTTAAGAAAGAAGAAAATAAAAGAAAATAAGAGACTTTTCGCATGTAGTAAAAAAATTGAAAATTGTTTTCTCACGGAGTAGGTGTTTTTTCCTCGACTTCAGTAGCTTGTATTGCCACCTCTTGCCATGAAACAAGCCTGAATCCGTCTAGGCATGCTTTGGATTAGGTTTTCGACCTCCTGTGGGGTGATATTCTTCCACTCTTCTGTGGTGGTTTGGAAATGATGTTGTGGGGTTCTTGGATTATCTTGGCGCGATCTAATTTTCCTTTTGAGATTATCCCATCAATGTTCAATAGGATTTAGGTCTGGAGAGCAAGCTGGCCAGTCCAAAATAGCGATTCCCTCAGTTTCAAGATAATGTCACGCGACGTTGCTGGTATGATGAGGAGCATTATCTTGCATAAAAATGAAATTTTCAACGTGGGCACTTCGCCAGATTCTCACTATGGGCTCCAGCTCTAGGTCCACGTAATCAAATCTGTTTTTCCTCACAGCATAATGCCACCTCAACACATCACACGGCCTCCTTGATATTTCGGAGTTTGTCTTCTCTTGTCATTTAGCCAATTCTCAATATTCCAATTTTGGTGCTCGATACCCAATTATTTCTGTTAATTTATTGTCTTAGTGGTTAGCTCTGGAACTCTTAAGGACCTTCTGCTGTATGAACTCCTTGAACGAAGTCTATGACGTATGGTTTCTACTGATACACTGATGAATGTTGCCATCCTACCATACGTCAAAGGAGGAACCGATAAAATAGGAAAAATTCAGAAACACAACATCAAGCCTATATACAAACCACACAATACCATCCACAACAATCTGAGAGCACCAAAAGACCAAATACCCCTCGAAAACCAAGGAGTCTACAAAATTCCGTGCACGGGCTGTGATCGCGTCTACATCTTCCAACACCGGGAACACAGAAACAGGACGATACAAACAAGAAAACAGTAAGAACAGCGTCGAATACACTCAGTCCGCTGGTCGAACAGCCGACCAATAGGAGCGCGCCACAATACAACTTGAGATCGCAGGAGTATAAAGCTACCACGCAACAGAGATACGCTACAGTTGAAGAAGAATCTCCGACTTGAAAATGGCTGGTGCGATCCAGCCGAAACGTCGTCAACTACAACCAACGAATGGTCATTACCGTGATCAACGGAAGAGAAACCGGAAGAAAGAATCCACATTTAACTACGTCCGCGAAAGTCTACGCCTCAACACACACACACATATATATATATATATATATATATATATATATATATATATATATATATATATATATATATATATATATATATATATATATATATATATATATATATTTAAAGTCAGCTGTTCAGAGAGTTACACTACCTAGACATCTTGGAGGTCGTGGATTAATTGATTTGAATAATCTTCATAGTAAACAGATTTTTCATCTACGTTCCCATTTTCATGATAAACAGAGAACGTCTAAATTACATGATATTGTTGTTGCTTCAGATTATAATCTTACACCTCTGAACTTGACAATGCAAAAGGTAGATTTTGATATATTTGATGATAATTCTAAAAGAGAAAGTTGGATGTAGAAGGAATTACACGGAAAGCACCCTAAAGAATTGAAAAATGATTATATTGATGAAATTGCATCGAATAAATGGTTAGGTTAGGTTAGGTTATCTGGAGAATTGTTTGCTGAAACAGAAGGCTTGGCAATTGCGATCCAGGACCAGGTTGTTTTTACAAGGAATTATAGAAAACATATCATCAAACAAAATATAGATGATTCTTGCCGTAGATGTTTCTGTTCTTCAGAAACAGTTTTTCATATATTATCATCTTGCTCAGTCCTTGCTTCAACAGATTATTTAGAAAGACATAATGCCGTCGCTAATATTATTCACTTCAATCTAGGAATTAAACATGACCTAATTCCCAAAAGAAAAAAATTTCAAAAATATGAACCTGAGATTATTTGTGAAAATGACAAATATAAACTTTATTTTGATAAAACAATTCTGTGCAACAGAGCTGTAAAACACAATAGACCAGATATCGTTCTTAATGATAAACAGAATCAAATAACATATATAATTGATATTGCTATACCCGACACACATAATATACAAAATAAATACAATGAAAAAATTTCTAAATATATGATGCTTGGCGACGAGATTAAAAAATGTGGAAAATGAAGAAAATATTTATTCTACCGATTATTATTTCTACAACAGGCGTTATTCCTAGAAATCTTCACAAAAGTATTGAGATTTTGGGTCTGAAGAAAAATTTGTTTGAACAGTTACAAAAGATAACAGTCATCAAATCTTGTAATATTCTTCGTAGGTTTCTTTCCGAAAATAATAATGAGGTAGAGTCATAGGTTTTCTCTTTAGTTTATACTGCTCAGAATCTCATTTCATATTTTATTTATTTGTTTATATAAATGTAATATAATTAACTGACAATTTTGTCATATTTATATTCAGAGCAGTATTCTATTCGATCGTTCACCACTTCACACAAAGGAAACTATTAATGAGTAACATTCAGTGTTACTTGACTAAGGTCCGTACACTGGATTTTTCCGGGAGAAAGCCTCTGACACTACTCGTTGGTACATTGATATCATTGTCTGATGATGCTATAGTATGTATATATTCTGGTAGATTGATATATTCTCATAACATTTAACGTTATCCTAATATATAATTACTCCAGGATATGTTTTAATTATAATCATTGCCTGGCAATGGTATTAATTACCGGGTGGTGGATTTATATTTTTTCATGAAATCAGTTTGATTGCATGAACAGATATATGGGCAACTCGTCGGGGTAAAACCCCTTATATATATACCACAAAACATTCAATAACAACAGACAATATCAAAATTCTTCATAATTGCGACAGAGGAAAGAAAATGAATCTGTTGGAATGTTTGGATATTCATAAACTTTATAAAATGCCAAATGAAATCTCCCTAATAACCCACTAGACAGTAATACCTCTCCACTATCTAATACCAAATGAGGCTAGTAACTATATAAGAAACTTCATTTCCTGTAGTTGACCACTTGGAAATGACCTAACGGTTGAAACCGGTCGTCTTTTGCAAAAATAGAATTGTGGAAAGTCAAAATATATTTTGCTTCATCTTCGTTAAAAATGAATTAATCCTAAATATTACCCAGTAAAATTATCCGAACCAAATATTACAATTTCGCTCACTAAAAATCTAACCAGGTAGCATTTAAAATATGGCACACTCTAGAACAAACCCATTCTTATGCCATCAATAATAATTATTCGAACTTGAAAGTTTCATGTATTGCAGTTACCCATCACTGGAACAAGTAGTGTCAAGTTGTTGTAGGGTTAGACAAAATTAGTTCGTATCGTTATCAATAATTATATCGTCGAGGATTTGTGAGCTCTACTTCCAATTTCCCACAGATGAACGAAAATACTAGGCCCATAAAGCTTTTTATCACAAAGAGTGCGCTGATTACAATGAAAGTTATCAGTATCGAGCTTCGATAAGCTTTCATTTATTCAGCGGCATATAGATGAAAAGTTTCAATTGGTCCAATATTTATGCCTTTTGGGATCAACGTATAAATGTACACAGGAACCATATGCTCCATTTTTTACGAATGGAGGCCATATTGATAATGGAGATAAGTGAAAGTTGGAAATACACATTTCTCAGAGGATATTTTCGGGATAGTATCAGTTATACACGTGGAATGATGTGCAATAATGAAATGATATTAGGTCCGCAACAAAGTTCTCGCTGTTTTTTTTTTAAGAAAATACAACAACTTCATTGTGAAAAATGATTACAAATGAATAATTCGAAATATCGCCCATCGCTAGCTACAACTCTTCACCATCTTTCTGGCAGAGCTCGAATACCGTGACGGTAGAAGTGTTTTGAGGCTATCCACCAATCAAGCCATTTTTGGAGCTCTTCATATGAGCGGAACTGCTGATCAGCCAGATCATGTGTCATCGAACGGAACAAGTAATAATCGGATGGTGTTATATCTGGATAATATGGCGGGTGGGGAAGGATTTTCCATTTCAGCGTTTCCAAGTGATGGTTTCGTTCGGGGTTCAACAGCTCATAATAAATAAAACCGACTTGGTCCCACCAAATACACAGCATAACTTTTGCAGCGTGAATATTCGGCCGAGACGATGAGGTAGAAGCATGACCGGACAGTACCCAAGATTTTTTTTCTTTGGATTATGATGCGATGAAGAAAACCCTTTCTTTTTTGCCGCTGAAGCAGTTATTCACAGACGAAATAACAATGCTCAACGTCTCTTGGCTTCAAATCATAAGGGACCCAAGTTCCTTCCTTTTGAATCATTCTCAACGCATGTAATTGCTTGGAAATGGCCTGGCGGGTGACTTCTAAGGCTAAAGCAAACTCTTCTTGCATTTGGCACTGATCCTCATCGAGCAATGTCTCCAATTCAGCGTCTTCGAAGATTTTTGGCCATCCTTCAGCGGGACGGTCGTCCACATCGAAATCACCGTTTTCGAAGCGACGGAACCAATCCCGGTACGTTGTTTCACTTAGATCAGCATCTCTTTTTGGAGCTCTCTATGAGCTTCAGCACCGCCTTCTTCGAATGAAAGAAGAAAATCAACACTTCCCGCAAATGACGATTATTTGGTATAAAATCAGACATTTTCTCACAACTAATAGTATATGACGTAACAACAAAATCACTTATGTGTCACAGTGGTTTGTTTACCGTATGTCTAAGCTTTGTTCAAGACGTTCTTGATATGTGAAAATCGACAAGTACTTACTGCTGGACCCATCTATTGACAAACAGCGAGAACTTAGTTGCGCACTTAATACAAAAGCAAAAAGTCGCAAACAACCAAAAGTGTGCATTATTGTATGGAAAACCATAATTTTGTCATATTTACGTATGTTGTTTCACATAAACGATGTACAGGCTGTCAAACATATCAGAAGTTTTCCTTCCCTTAGATGGACTATCTAATAGGTTGCGCAGTGGAAACCGCTTTTCAGTGGTTAGCTCATCGAAGCTCTCGCGGAGTGAACATCGTGAAATACACCCTGTAACGGTGAATCTGGAAAATGAGATTATTGCAATAATTCAAGACAATCCTGACACCTCCATTCGATAAATTGCAGACGTTTTAGGTATCAGCAATGTTTTTTGTATCAATTCCACCTACAATATTTACAAGCACTTCTCGATTTTCTTGCCCGCACTGCGTATTGCCAATGGCTCTTGCGTAAGTTGATTCAAATTCCTCAATTTCTTATGCTGATCCTGTTCACAGATAAAGCAAGTTTTCCAAGAAATTCCATAAGGAATTCTCATAATTATCGATTGTGGTGTGAAGAAAATCCACATCAAACATATGTATGAATATGAATTTTAACATCAGTTTTCGTTGAACGTTTGGATCGGCATTGTGGGTGACTGCCTTATTGGACCAGTATTTCTACCAGGGAGACTTACGGAGGAGGTGTACCATCACTTTTTGGAACACACTTTTCCAGAATTTTTGATGTGTACCTTTGCTCATAAGACGAACGATATGGTTTATAAACGATGGCGTGCCTGCCTATTTCAGTCAGCTTACTTTTGACTTTCAAACTAACTGATAGTAAGGGTATAGAAATCTCTGGATTGGTCAAAGTGAACCTTAATTTTGGCCTGAACGGTTCCCAGACTCAAAACCCCTCGATTTCTTACTGTAGGATCATTTGAAGTCTTTGGTTTACACTACCCCCGTGGTAAATATTGAGGACTTAAAAAATATTCTAATCGCTGGGTGCAACTCGATAACAACAAATCCTGGTATTTTTGAAAGAGTTCGCCAATAGATGAGAAGAAGACTGGAATTTTGCATCCGAGCTGGAGGAGGTAACTTTGAACAGTTTTTGTAATTCTCTAAGAGTTATTGGTGATCTCATATTCGTGGATTACGAGAAAGCCTTCGATACCGCAATACAGGCGATTATGCTTAAAGCGTTGGCTGACTGTAGATCCAAATGGATCCATCTGAACATTAAATTCACGGTAGAAATTGAACAGAACGATTCCATTAATTTTTTGGACTTAAAAATCACTAAACAAAATAATAATCATGTTTTTTCGGTCTTTCGTAAACCAACACATACTGATACAATTATACATAACTACTCATTACATCCAATTCAACACAAAGTTGCAGCTTTAAACAGCATGGTACATCGGTTACTCAATTTACCTTTATCAGTAGAAGATTATATATAAATATATAAAGAGTTAAACATCATCAAACAGATAGCCATTAATAATTCATATAATCCGGATATGATAGATGTAATCATTCGTAAAAACTGTATCAGAAAGCAATAAATGAAGTATATCCTATTCATAATGACTATAAAATATTCTACAGTTTAACATTCTGCGGTTCTGCAAGTACAAATATTAAATCCTTTCTCGTTAAACAAAATCTTAATATAACTTCTAATAACTTAGGTAAACATATTAAAAATAATAAATCTCGTGTTGAAAAATCAAGTAAATCAGGAATCTATAAACTCAATTGCGGTTTTTGTGATAAAATTTATATCGGTAGGACCTATAGGAGTTTTGGCATAAGAACATCTGAACATAAACGTAGCTTTGATAAAAATAAATCTGATTCAAATTATTCAAACCACCTAATAAAAGAAAACCATTCATTCAATAAAAACTTTGACATATTACATATAAAATCAAAAGTTTAAAATTAGATATCCTAGAAGCATTAGAAATAAGTAGATACAAACATTCGGACAAGCTTTTGAATGAGCAGGTAGATGTGAATTATTCACCCCTACTTAACTTGTTCAATTAGTTTTTATTACCTTCCATACTAACTGTACAATGGCTCGGTGTGCATTTTCCTGTTATTCATCCAACTTGTTCTACGATTTGTTTATAATACCATACTCTTCATTCTGTTTGTCATTCTTGATAAAGTCGTCGAATTTTTCAAATAAAGTGTAGATTAAAGTTAAACTTTGTGTTTTTATCTCATTTGTAGTAAATAAGGTTTTAACACACAAAAATACGTTTTATAATGAAATTGTTTCAATTCTTCAATTCCTGATAATAATTCAATACAGTTAACGAGTATATAGGTGTTTCACTGATCGATACTGTTCCTGAAAATGATTTATTATTCCGATAGAAATTCCATCGACAAAGATGTCCAACTCGATTAAAAACAGATAATCTCGCACCGATTACCCAAAAACAATAAATAGAGATGAAAGAGCTCACAACCAGTAAAATGAGACTCGGAATAATTTGATTTCTATATCGAATTCCCTTTGAAGTGAAGCGCTAGATTGTACAGTGTTGGCGTTAATTGAAATTGACGAAAAAATAATTAGTTTTTCATTCACGCTGACAACGGTTGAAGTGGAAATTACATTTGCAATTTTGATTCTCGTTGTTCTCTGCTTTTGGGACGGGGATTATGTGGCGGAATTTTGGGATGATAGTTGTCTCTAGTGATTAATAACGCTAATGGGATTTTCGAAAAAATTGTAACTTGGATTCATAAATGAGAATTTATAGCGGCTAACACTACATTCATCATTCTGCGAAAATCTCAATGAAATTTTAATTGTATTCACCCAAACAGAATTAAGAATAAAACAAATGGAAAAAACACTCAATATGTCATCCATATCACTCAGTTATCATTGATATTACTTTCACGAATTGAAATTTTGCAGTTTCTTCGAATTGAATTTCGTGGAAACTTCTCAAATTTTTATATATATATATATATATATATATATATATATATATATATATATATATATATATATATATATATATATATATATATATAAAATGAATTCTTCATATGAATATGACTCTGATGATGAATATAATCCACCAAAATATCCTTCTGATTCATATAATAGATATTTCTTGGAGAAGAACTTCAAAATCTGCACTCAAGATCGTTTAGAGGCAGGACCATCTGATTCTCAAACTTTTATATCATCTGATTCAGGTAACGTTGCAAAGAAAATTATTTCTGGGCCCGTTGATCATGAATACGATGATAAGGTAAACAACTTAAATGAAGGTAGGAATAATATTTTAAAACTATATATCATACACGAAGTAAATCTAAGGAATCTGACATTTCTACTTGTTCTGTCTATTCTTCAAACTACAAAAGATTTGATGACTGTTTTCATAATCATGTAGAATCACCTTGTTCCTCTAATCTTATCATAACTTCATCACCTAATTCAGATCTTCACAAAAAAAATAAAACGCATGAAATGGACTTATGAAATGAATAAATTACAAATAATGGAACAAATAATAAGGGTACATGTCTAAACTATATAATATGTTCAAAGAAAAATTCCCCAATTGCTGTATTTCAGAACAAAGCATTGCGAATCAAAGACGGTATATTGAAAATAGAAACTTTATATCTGAATCAGAATTAAAATCAATTAAAAACAACATTAAACAAGAAGAACATTTAAATTCTGAAATTTCAGATGAAAACCTAGTCACATTCATGAAAAGCATCGAAAATAAATCAGAAAATTCATCTAAAAATATTGATAACAAAGATATAGAAAATTTACTTCTCAATCAAATGAATTTATTTGAAAATATTGACCCAACTATAAGACCTAAACTTCCTAAAATTCATTATTTAAAGAAAATTTTCGATTGTATAAACGAGCTTAATGAGAATATTCTTCCAAAGCAACTTGTTAAACTAATGAATATTTATACACTTCATCTGATTATATATTGTGCCGCTATTACAGTAGTTAAACATTCTGAATACAAATTAGAAAATTTTGGATCTAATTATAATATCAAGAAAAAACCTTCATGGCAAAAAAGGTTAGAGGGTAAAATTTCTTCTATCAGATGTAATTTAGGAAGATTTACTCAATATTCAGAGGTAATCGATCAAAAAACTTATGGCACATATTGGAAAAATATTCCTCAAATATAAAACCCATAAAAATAATGAGATAAGTAATGGACAACTGATAGAATACATCGATACTTTAAAACAAAAACTTTCAGTGTACTCCATTAGACTACGTGAATATAAAATAAATTCAGATAGAAAATTTCAAAACAAAATATTCAAAAATAATGAAAAACATTTTTATTTTAGTTATTTCAGGTTCAAATGAAAATATTTCTGGAAATGGAGTTCCTGAAATTGATATTCTAACTAATTATTGGTCTTCAATTTGGGCAGTGCCAAGGCAACACAATTCCAATGCAATTTGGATTTTAAATGAAAGGTCTCGATTTTCTAAAATAGAATGCATGCAATTTGAAGAATTTTCAAACGAAGATATAACATTAGTTATTAAACACACAAAAAATTGGAAATCTCCAGGTGTTGATGGTATTCAAAACTTTTGGTTCAAGAAATTCTCTTGCGTTCATGAAAAATTGGCTGAATATTTTTCATTTATAATAAAGAACACCTCAGATACTCCTTTATTTTTCACACAAGGAATTACTTATTTAAAACCGAAAAGTGCTAATACTATTGATCCGTCTCAATATAGACCAATTACTTGCCTTCCAACAATATATAAAATTCTAACTGTATGTATTACCCAAAAAATTTATGCACATTTGGAGAATTATAATATTCTTTCCGAACAACAAAAATGATGTAGAAAAAAACACCTTGGTACTAAAGAGCAACTTGTAATTGATTCTGTTGCTTTGAATCAAGCTCAAACTAAGAAGAGAAAAATTCATACAGCCTTCATTGATTACCAAAAGGCTTTTGATAGTTCTCCCCATTCATGGCTTCAAGAAATTTTGGAAATATATAAAATTGATAAGACACTTCGTCTTTTTCTTGAATTTGTTCATTTAAATATTTCAAAACAATCGTTAAAATTCGAAGTAATTCCAATCAAAAGAGGCATTTTTCAAGGTGATTCTTTAAGATCTCTTTGGTTTTGTCTTTGCCTCAATCCATTATCTCATGAATTAAATGCTACTAGTTTCGGCTTCAAAATAAAGAGTCTATCAACTGAATCTAAATTAAGTCACTTAATTTATTTAGATGATATTAAATTATATGAAGGAACCAGATCTCATTTAAAAAGTCTACTTGAGATTACTTTCAACTATTCCAATGATATTCATATGAAATTTGGGCTTCCAAAATGTGAAAATCTTTCTATTGAAAAAGAAAAGATCACCTCTAATTATATAAAGATTTCCAATATCGAAATCGAGCCAATGCATCAAGGAGATACATATAAATATCTTGGATTTTGTCAAGAGAAGACAATTAACCATAGCAGCACTAAAGAAAATATTAGAAGTTCATATTACAAAAGACTTAGAATTATCATCAAGAGTCATTTAACTAGTGAAAACTTTTTCAGAGCTATCAACACCTATGCAGTTCCTATTCTTATATCTTCTTTTGGAATTATTAAATGGCCTGATCTAAATGAATCACAATGTCGAACGAAGAAAATGCTTTGTAAATATCATAAGCACCACCCAAAGTCAGCTGTTCAGAGAGTTACACTACCTAGACATCTTTTCATAGTAAACAGATTTTTCTTCTACGTTCCCATTTTCATGGTAAACAGAGCACGTCTAAATTACATGATATTGTTGTTGCTTCAGATTATAATCTTACACCTCTGAACTTGACAATGCAAAAGGTAGATTTTGATATATTTGATGATAATTCTAAAAGAGAAAGTTGGATGCAGAAGGAATTACACGGAAAGCACCCTGAAGAATCGAAAAATGATTATATTGATGAAATCGCATCGAATAAATGGTTAGTTTCCAGAGAATTGTTTGCTGAAACAGAAGACTTGGCAATTGCGATCCAGGATCAGGTTGTTTTCACGAGGAATTATAGAAAACACATCATCAAACAGAATAGATGATTCTTGCCGTAGATTTTTTTGTTCTTCAGAAACAGTTTTTCATATATTATCATCTTGCTCAGTCCTTGCTTCATCAGATTATTTAGAAATACATAATGCCGTCGCTAATATTGTTCATTTTAATCTAGGAATTAAACATGACCTAATTCCTAAAAGAAAAAAATTTACAAATATGAACCTGAGATTATATGTGAAAATGACAAATCTAAACTTTATTTTGATAAAACAATTCTTTGCAACAGAGCTGTAAAACACAATAGACCAGATATCATTCTTACTGATAAAAAGAATCAAATAACATATATAATTGATATTGCTATATCCGACATACATAATATACAAAATAAATACAATGAAAAAATTTCTAAATATATGATGCTTGGCGACGAGATTAAAAATGGAAAATGAAAAAATTTTTATTCTACCGATTATTATGTCCACAACAGGTGTTATTCCTAGGAATCTTCACAAAAGTATTGAGATTTTGGGTCTGAAAAAATTGGTTTGAACAGTTACAAATGATAACAGTCATCAAATCTTGTAATATTCTTCGTAGGTTTCTTTCCGAAAAAATAATGAGGTAGAGTCATAGGTTTTCTTTTAGTTTATACCGCTCAGAATCTCATTTCATATTTTATTTATTTGTTCATATAAATGTAATATAATTAACTGACAATTTTGTCATATTTATATTCAGAGCAGTATTCTATTCGATCGTTCACCACTTCACACAAAGGAAACTATTAATGAGTAACATTCAGTGTTACTTGACTAAGGTCCGTACACTGGATTTTTCCGGGGCGAAAGCCTCTGACACTACTCGTTGGTACATTGATATCATTGTCTGATGATGCTATAGTATGTATATATTCTGGTAGATTGATATATTCTCATAACATTTAACGTTATCCTAATATATAATTACTCCAGGATATGTTTTGATTATAATCATTGCCTGGCAATGGTATTAATTACCGGGTAGTGGATTTATATTTTTCATGAAATCAGTTTGATTGCATGAACAGATACATGGGCAACTCGTCGGGGTGAAACCCCCATATATATATATATATATATATATATATATATATATATATATATATATATATATATATATATATATATATATATATATATATATATATATATATATATATATATATATATATATATATATATATATATATATATATATATATATATATATATATATATATAATATAAAACGAAGCGGCAGACTGTAGTTTCGTCCACATTAGGACCTCATCAGTGTCGCATATCGCTTCTCAGCACCCTAACAAGCTACATCGGGGTACCCTTACGATTCCAGGAAGGACGAAACTCGTACATACGTACGAAAGTCGCCCTCTATGGGCTGAAATGGTGAATCCTCTACCGGACTTCGAGAGAGGAAAGATATGATATCCCGATGTAGCTGGTTAGGATGCTAAAAAGTGATATGTGATATGTATTCAGGGTGTCCCAGAATAAGGTATCAAATTCTGGGGATTTGATAGATCCCGTCAAGATTCTGCCACAACTTTTCATAAATTATTTTCTTAAAACGCATCCCTGCTGGGATATTAACCCCTATAGTTAAAAAAAATTGTTTTTTCCACCAAAAAATCTATGTCCTCCTACGGAATTTTCTGAAATTCAAGACAATGTTCAAAAAACGACTACCTCTTGAGATATTGTTTAGGGTTTTTTAATTTCACCCCATATGCGCTCAGGGTGAACTACCCCCAACAATTTTTACCCCCTAAGTTTTCAGGGGATAAGTGTTTTCACACATCTAATAAAATTTTGAGATTTTCAAAGTTTTTCACGTAAAAAAGTTACATTTGTTAGATCTCGAAAAACTGAACCAGTAACGAGGAAAACGGACTTCAAGAGCAACGATATTTTCAATAAAAACATTTTCATCTATTCAATTTATTATTTATTTTAATTATTTGAACCTTGCTAAATATACACTTTTTACATTATCTGATTGAACTGATAAACACCAACCCTTATGCAAGATCTAGCTCTCGAAGATTGTTTTTAATCTCATTGGAAGAATAAATTATTGTCTCAAGCAGTATATCTCTATTTATTCTCTAACCGTTTAGCTAAAATGTGGAGAGGGACCATCGTTCATAAACCAAATGAGGTGTCATACTGAAAAAGTAAATATCTTGCGAAATATTACCGTCATACCTAAATCGGCGATACACATTCACAAAAGTAATCTAGTTAACTAACTCACATTGTCAAATTCTTAACAAACAATTAGATGGAAATGATTTAGTGAGTTCAATGAATTTCTGATTTAACAACTCTGCTAATTTACTTGAAGATGTATTTATATGTGATGATATGGGGAAGATGTATTTATATGTGATAATATTGGATAATTCTTCTTTGTGCAGTTTTATTAGACCGTATAACTTAGGAGATTTAGCGTTTATTGGAATCAGTTTTCTCTTTTCCCATTCTGTAAGTGCTAGATAATCTGTATGTTCCAATTCTTGTTTTAAGTCATGTTGTTAAATCAGAAATTTATTGAACTTCCAAATTCCGTTCCAAACACACCATTTTGACCTCTATTCATCGTGTACAAAAACTTCCTGAGTTTTATTAAATTAGTCTTATTTCATATAAAAAAAACATGTATATTCCAACAGATGAATGCCTTACTATAGTCTGAGAAATATTTACCAAAACTACCACACATTGCTAATGAGTTTTGTAACCTTCTAAAAATCTACCTATCACAAATTTATTTTCAATTTCAATCAAAATTTTACCAACAGACATCACGACTTCCTACAAGGTCACATTTTAGCACCCTTTAGCTGATATATTAATGAATAAAATGGAAATAACATTAATAGCAAATAATCATATAGTGTTCTGGTACCGATATGTATATGATATTTTGGTAGGTTCCCATGGCTGAAACAGGCAAATTGATGAATTTCTGCAATTCTTAAAGAAATTCATACCAACATTAAGTTTACAGCAGATATAGAAACTAATAACTCATTAAATGCTTAAGACCTGATAATAATAAAATCTACTAATGATTTCATTAAAACATCTACATAAAAGAGCCCTTCACAGACTCAATCATTCCCATGGACTCATTGGATCATTTGAATCACAAATTAGCAGCTTATAATTCAATGATACTTAAGGCTTTTTCCATTCCACGGTCAACGACAACAATAATAAAATAAATACTATCAGAATTTTGTCTTAAATAACAAAATTCCTCTGATTTTCATAGATAAAATTATACCACGTAAAGAAAAAGAAGAAGAAGATCAAGGCCATTATACCCCTAAAATGGCGAATATTAAAACGTATGGAACTGTACCTCAGGTGGGTAGGGCACCTAGCCCACAATCCCACACCTTTCAGCAGGTCAGCCTCATGGATTCTGGGGGAGGCAAACATTCGCTTAAACAATCTACGAATTCCAGTCGACCATCAAAAACTTCTCTCAATGTCGCCACATTTAACATCAGAACCTTAAAATCAGAAGATAGTTTAGTCGAGCTAGAAGAAAAACTTCAACACATCAAATGGGACATCCTGGGTCTATGTGAAACTCGTTTACCAGGTGAAAAGTGCACCACACTCAAGTCAGGACATCTAATGTACCAACGAAATACAGAAAACAACGCACATGTTGGAGGTGTTGCAATCCTAGTAAATAAACGGCTTACACACAAAGTGATTAAAATGAGATCAATTTCTAACAGGGTAATATACATAACTATAAAGATATCACAACGTTACAAACTTCAAGTAATCCAAGTATATGCCCCTACTTCGACCGCAGGGGATGAGGAAATAGAGAGTTTTTATGAAGATATCTCAATGGCTCAGAAGGATGAAAAAGCCCACTTCACTCTAATAATAGGTGACTTTAATGCAAAAGTAGGCGATGCTAAAATAGATAACCTACCAAATAGAGGAAAACATGGATTGGGCATGATCAACGAACGAGGAGAAAGATTTTTAGACTACAATCAAAGTCAAAACCTATACTGTATGAACACTTTCTTCCAGAAACAAAGACAGCGGCGATGGACATGGCAGAGCCCGGACGGGAATACTAGGAATGAGATCGATTATATACTAACGAATAAAAAACATATTGTAAAAGACGTAGCAGTTATCAATAAATTTAAAGTCGACAGTGACCATAGGTTATTAAGAGCAAAAATAGAAATCGTGGCCAAAAAAGAAAGAAACAAGCTGATACGTCCAAAACGTTTGCCAACAAATGAAGACCTAAAGCAAAATATTGTTCAATATCAATCAGAACTAAGCAAAAAACTAACACCTGAAGAAAACTTAACTCGACATTAACAGTCTTGAAAGAAAGATAACGGAAGACATACAAGTGGCAACAAAGACCATATGCTACAGGGCAAGAATAAAACCTAAAAAATTAAGCCAAGGCACGCTAAGGTTAATGGAAGAAAGGAAAGTAATGGATAGATTTAATCCAGAATACAGGGAACTGAACAAGGCTATAAGACGAAAGACTAGAGAAGACATACGAAATTACAACACAGACTATATACAACAAGTCATAGAAAACAACAGTAACATGAAAGTCTTAAAGAGAATTACTAACACCGGTAGACCCAGAATACATCAATTGAAAAACAACCAAGGTGAAATAAAATATGAAAAAACGGAGATAATACAGATTGTTGAAGGCTTCTATACTGACCTGTATTTGTCTAAGAAACCCAAACCTGAAACAACGAATCTTAGTAACATAACAAATGTCGGTTCCGAGGACATGCCTGAGATTAACATTGATGAAATACAACTAGCCCTCAACCAGATGAAAACGTCCGGGCACCAGGCGAAGATAACATTACAAGCGAAATGCTAAAATTGGGGGACAGGTCACTTTGGAAGCAATAAAAATATTACTAAATAAATGCCTAACAAAAGGTAGTGTTCCGGAAGGATGGAACAATGCACACGTTGTATTGTTGTACAAAAAAGGTGGCAAATTTAAGATAGATAATTACCGACCTATTAGCCTTTTACCACACCCTTATAAATTGTTATCAAAAATTATCACAAACAGATTGACAAACAAATTTGACAGCTATCAACCGGCAGAACAAGCAGGGTTTCGCAGAGAATATAGCACAACAAAACACCTACAAACTCTTCGTACACTTATTGAAAAATGTCACGAATACAAAGTGCCAATACACCTAGCCTTTGTAGACTATAACAAAGCCTTCGATTCTATAGAACTGTGGGCAGTATTTCAAGCTCTCGATAATGCTAGAATAGATTCGAGATATAGAAACATCCTACAGAATATATATGAACGAGCGACTATTCAGGTGAGACTAGACGATGACATGCAAACCAAAAAAATCCCGATAAATAGGGGCGTGAGACGATGTGATATTGGCAAAATTGTTCACACTTGCAATGGAGGACGTGTTTAAGAAGTTGGAATGGGATAGAAAAGTTATAAATGTGGATGGAAAATTCCTGAACCATCTCCGATTTGCAGATGATATAGTTCTAATAAGCGATAACCTAGAACAACTCCACGAAATGATGCTAGAACTCAAAAGAACATCGGAAGAAGTAGGATTGGAAATGAATCTGACAAAAACTAATAAAAAATAAATGACAACGGAAGACGCTATATTGGAAGTCGACGGCAATGTTATAGAGAAAGTGAATGAATATCTATACCTTGGACACACTATAAAGATAGGTAAAGACAATCAAACTGCAGAATTGTCAAGAAGAATAAGAATGACTTGGGCTGCTGTTGGAAAACTAGGATTTGTCTTGGAAAACAAACAAATCCCCATTAACCTCAAAAGAAAAGTTTTTATTATGTGCGTTCTCCCAGTGTTAACGTATGGCATGGAAACCATGACTCTCACAATAAGATCTGCTAACAAACTTAGAACAACACAACGCGCAAATGAAAGAACTATGCTTGGAGTGAGCCTGCGGGATCACATACGTAATGAAGAAATAAGAAGGAGAACAGGCGTAGAGGACGTAATCACGAGAATAGCTGCATTGAAGTGGAGATGGGTTGGACATGTAGCAAGACAACAGGATGTAAAATGGACTAAGCGAATAACTCAATGGAGACCACGCTTATACAAAAGGGGAGTGGGGCGCCCCCAGAGAAGATGGTTGGATGACATAAAGGAAAAAGTAGGAAGAGAATGGTATAATATAGCACAGGACAGAGAGAGATGGAAGCTAGAAGGGGAAGCCTATGTTCAGGAGTGGACAGAGAAGGGCTGAAAAAGAAGAAGAAGAAGAAAGAAAAACATCATTTAATTATTATATTCCATAAAAGATACTTGCTTGAGAGAATACGCTATTTTCAACTACGCTGGTCCTTTCTACAATAACTTGAGCAACTATTTTTCCAAATTCAAAATAACCGTCTCTAAACAAAGAACAGACAAACTAAAAAAATCAGCAGTTCACAGAACTGATTGCAATGAGTGTACGGTAGCTTATGTCGGGCAAACTAGCAGGAATTTCGAGACCAAATTTAAAGAACATTTATCATCTGACAATGATTCTCTGATATGTGAACATATTGAAACCACAAAACATTCAATACCATTAGATAACATCAAAGTTCTTCATAATTGTGACAAAGAATACAAAATGAATCTATTGTAATGTATGTAAACCAATAAACTTTGTAAAAACCCAAGTGAAATCACCCTTAATAGTCAGCAGCTAGACATTAATACCTCTCCACTACTCAATTTGTAAGAAGGCTAGTAATATAAGTAAGTTTGTTTCCCGTAGTTGACCACTTGAAACTGACCTGACCGTCGAAACCGGTCCTGTTTGTGAAAATAAAATTGTGGAAAGTATAAATTATATTTTACTTCATTGAAAATGACGTAATTGTGGAAACCGGTTAATAGTAAACTTTGTGGAACCAGAGGAAAGCATTTCATTTTATATTAAAATGAATTTCCATAAAATAAATCCATCAACAATATCATCAATTCATACAATTGTTATCTTTATTTGATATTCGTCTCATATATTCATTAAAGTCATATAAAACAAAGCCATTACCACAATCAAATTCCTCAAGTATAGCCGAAAATTCATGGAAGACAATGTTTTGATCGTGATTGCCAGTAATTGGTGATATTAATCGGATGTCTGTGAAAAGTTATAACTCTCAATTACTGGATTAATTAAAACCTTCTATCTCAATTAAAGGGCAACTTGACCAATAATTGACGTTCTCGATTCAACTATGATTAACTGCTCCTATAATTAATACAATCAAGCGACAGGAACAGAATTATTTGTTTTTACGACCTCACCACGGATATTCTGATATCTCGTTACTCGGAAATCCTTCATTGTGATCATTTAGAATTTTTTATATAGGTTATGTTCTGGAGTCTACACACAGAGTTTTTAGAATCGACTGGAATTCAAGAAGGATTATTTTTGTATTGATGCCTAGATTTAAATTCTATTTAATATACCTTCGAAACATTACGGTTCGAAAAAAAAATCTGTGTGGGTGAAATAGCCGTACCCTTTGTTAACTTTGCTAATCACGTGACTCAGTTCTCAATGAACCTTTGAAGCTTTAAGAAGAGCCAAGCGAACAGGACCAAACCTTGCAAATTTCATTTCAATAAGTTTTAAGGTGATTTCAATGCTAAACTAGGTAAGCAGCAAGATGAGTTAGAAACAGCAATAGGAAAATATGGTTACGGGGAGAGAAATGTGCAAGAAAATATACTGTTGAACTTTTTACAGCTTATTGGTCCGTATTTAAGCTTAATGTATGTATGAACACTTTTTTCAATAAGAAACCACAAATATCAATATAAAGAAAGAACGAACAGAACAAATATATATTGAAAACCAGATAAAGAGGATGGTCAGAACTTCAAAACCAGACACAGTTCCAGAATGAAATAAAAAGGTATCTAGATAGAGGAATATTTACGAAACAACGTTATTGACACCATAAAGCTCAATATGTGCTCATCAAGGGAATTAAAGACGCTGAACGAAAATGCTCTGATAAAAGATCTGCAACGGATAAGAAATTGAGCGACAACACGAAACAAGATAGAGGAGAGAAGAAATTTAACAGATGAATATGGTGGAAATTATGAAAGACTGACTTACATAAACATTCCTATGAGGAATTGTTCAGGCGTAAACCACAGCTCAGAAATAAAAATGAAATCCGACAAGTCGAGAACCTAGGCTTAGAAGAAATCCCCGAAATAACCATTGTTAGAATAAGAAGTGCACTCATACAAATGAAAAAAAATAAGTCACCAGGTGAGGATGAAATAGCGAATGAAGCAGTTAAATCAGGTGAAGAGAAACTACTAGACGCACAAACAGTGGAATTATGCCATTATTGTACTCATACACAAGAAAGGTAACCTAACAAAACTAGAAAACTATCAACCAATAAGCTTATTGTCTCATATTTATAAGCTGTTCACCAAAATTCTCACCAATAGACTGAACGCAAAGCTTGAACCAAGAGAGCAGGCTGGATTCAGATCAGGATTCGGCAGAAATGATCATCTCCTAGTTGTAAAAAATCTTATTGAGAAAACAGTTGAGTTCAATAAACCACTAATCCTTATATTCATTGACTACGAGAAAGCGTTTGATACGATTAATCAACACATGATGCTTAAAGCCATAGCAGACTGTAGAATATACTATCGGTACACCACAATCATAAAATATATTTATGAAAATGCAACTGCAAGTGTCAAACTTCATGAAAATACATCACATATTCCAATAGGAAGAGGTGTATGCCAAGGCGATACTATCTCTCCAAAATTGTTCACCACGCTTCTTGAATATGCTTTCAAACAAATAGATTTGGAAACTTTGGTTTAAATATTAACGGCGCGATGCTGACTCATCTCAGGTTTGCACACGATGTGGTTCTATTTGCGGATTGCATTGAAAAGGCTAAGAAAATTATAGAAAGACTAAACGAGGCTTCCCAACAAATAGGGCTAAAGATAAATGTTTCGAAAACTCAACTGATGACAAATCTTGTTCTAAGCGAAAATATGAATATTAATGGCATCCCAATAGAAATGACATCTTATAAATACTTAGGTCATGAAATATGGTTAGGAAAAGATGATCAGACATGTGAACTTTATAGGAGAGTGGGGTTGACATGGGCAGCCTTCGAAGACCTAAGACATATTTTCAAATCTCACCTTCCAATATGCCTGAAGAGAAAGGTTTACAACCAATGTGTTCTCCCTTTTCTCACATATGGAGAAGAGACATTAATTTTGACCAAGAAATCTGTGAATAAAATAAGAACTACACAACGTACAACAGGAAGATCGATGCTAGGTTTATCGCTTAAGGGTAGAATTTCCAATATAGAAATCAGCAGAAGAACTGGAGTGATAGATGCCATTGAAAGGATCGCAACTTTGAAGTGGAATTCGGCATGTTGCCAGAATGGGCGATAATAGATGAACAAAACGGCTCATAGAGTGGAGGCATAGACAGGAAGACCACCAACCAGATGGGCTGACGACCTGCGATGAATTCATACTAATTGGATTCAGAGTGCTCCTATAGACAGTTTTGGAAGCATTCACGGGAAGCTTACGTCCAGTAGTGGACAAACTTATAGACTAATGATGATAATGATGATTTGTAAGTTTTAGTGAGGATGGAGTTCGTTTCTATTTCATGGAACGAGAAGGGATACAGAATGAACATGTAATTTATCTGAAAAAGGTTCAAGATCGTGTAGCTGTCCCAACATCAGTATGTTTGCGAACTGTGCAAAAAATTCGAGCGAAATGAAGAATATCGAAGATGGCGAAAGTAACAGTTTTTCAACTCCCGATAAAAATTCTCACGTCGATGAGAATGAATTGCAGTATCACGAAAGTGCATTGGAAAAGTTTTGAGAGGAATGGGGTTCCGTTAATTAAGACGAAAACGACTAGAAAGCTACTTATGGAAAAACCTGAAAAAAGCAGCTACGTTTGAATTATTTAAGATGCATCAAACGATACCCTCAAGAAGAGAGACCAATAATTAACATGGACAAAACATATTTTCATTCCTCCCATACACACAAGAAGGCTTGCAGTGACGAGACAAACGACGGCCTAAGTCAGCCTGTTTCAAAAGAACCAAGACTGATAATATTGCCGGTAGTGAATGTGGATTTGTACCAAACGCATATCCAATTGTAAAACCGGTGATTATCACGTTGATGAATTTCACAAACTGCGGAAAATGAAAATTAAATGAAAGAAAATTTCATTCTAAATTCACCATCAAAATGTGGCTTAGTGATCGATAACGCCCTATATCACAATATACAAACATAAGAACACCCGAACATGGCTTACCGAGAAGAAGAAATGAAAAATTGGATCCTTAACCCCCTTGGAAGTATTCGAGAAAGGCATCAAGAGGTAGATCTTCTCCAACACTCGATCTTACACATCCAAATTGATAGATTTGGAAAATGCAATTCGAATTATTTTCATGTTCATATAAAACGTCATAAATGAACTCTTAGTAGATTTTATTTTAGTTTAAATCGGATCAGGTTGATTATTAGTTTCGACTCAATTCTGTATCTCTATTTCTTAGTTTATTTTTGTAGATATATGGGTTCATGAAGTTTTGTAATTGTTGTTGAAAGAATCAGGCACAAGGATTATCCGTTTCTAATTCGCAATGATTGAAGCAATGTATGCTATATATTTTATTGTATTAATTGCCTTTACTTTATTTTTAACAAGTATAATTATTGGAGAAATGTTTTATCAGTAACAAATTTCAATTTGTGAATGAAAAAATATTAATAAAGTTATTACTATTAATATTAACGTGGGAATATTGGCTTCGCAGATGGGATGCTCAAAGCAGAACTTTATAATTCAATTAAATTGCAAAAACCCAGTATAAAACGTGCTATTGACAAACTCCTAAATGATCAAGGCCACAATGTACTTAGAGTTTCCCCATAGCATCCTGACTTAGACCCGATTGAAAAAGTTTGGGCAGCCATGAAAGTTAATGTAGCTGACAGGAATTTTGATCTCATAAATAATTTGAAAAAACTATGAGGTTTCGTTTTTTCCAGATCAGTGGAGATCATTTTGCGAAAATACGCAGAAAATTAAACGATCTTTCATGGAGCAAGAACCTATGCTGGATGACGTTATCGAAAATTTCATAATTACTTGCAAGCATACGATAATGACAGCAACAACGAGTCTTCTAATTCTGATGAAGAACTATCTGACATAGAAAATTTCAAATTTTTCTTTATTTAACTCATTTTGTTTCATATTTGAATTGTTTGCAAAATTTATCTAGCTAAATAGAGATTTTAACATTTTTAAAGAATTTGTATTATTAAACTGACAACTAGATAAATCCGAATCATTCGCCTTCACGATAGCGCAATACGATTGTACCTCTTAAAATTTCCGTTTTCTTTGTTGTCGTTAATCCTATACAGGGATATCCACCGGGACCGTCCGTTAAAAACTTTTTGAGTTTCAATTACAACATCAAGCTGAAATTTTATACGCGGTCATAACTAGCGATTTCCAACTGGAGTGAAATTCATTATTTCAAATGGCAATCTACCTTTTTTATTATACATCTAGAACCGACATTTGAGCTAGGCATAAAATACCCAAGTTGTTGGCACGTATCTGTCAAAACTTTTGACAGATTTAATTATTTTTGTTATAAACTCAATTTTTGAGGAACATTTAAAAAAATTGTAGCTCGTAGATCTTTTGCACTGCAGACACAATTTTTGCTTGGGTGGGTAGAAGAAGAATCAAGGAATTTTTTAAGCAATCTACACAAGTTGAATGTTTATTGCGTTGTTTTGTATGATTTTTTCAATTTGGCCTTTTTCAAACAGCAATAACTCAATTATTTCAAATTATACATGCCAATTTTTATATCGCCATCAGATGAAGCGTCAAATTTCAGATGGAACCGTATCAGCATGTACTATACCCATCTCTTATAGTTCCGAAATAATTTGGAAATATATTGAATTTTGATGATTTTGCAAGAACTAACAGAAAATGCTTTGAAATATTTGAATCAAGTAGCTGAACTGGCTACGCTCACCTGACAGGTGCCTAAAATTAATGTACTTGTCACTTCGTTTATTCGAATTTGATATTTCAACAAGAATTGTTGGTAATTCGAAGTAAAAATCTCTGAAAAACACCAGATTGATAATAAAATGGCTGATTATTCAAACGAGAATATGTTTAATCTCTTTTTAATTCATGGCGAATGTCAAAAAGTGGGGGATACAACTTGCAGGCAATTCAATAACCAATTTCCAAATTTGGCGCCTATGAGTAAAATAAAATTTCGAACGATTAGAAGCAATTTTCTGCAATTTTGAAGAATAAAATACATAGAAACTTGAAGAAAACCAATTCTCGAGAACGACGACAATCAAATTAATACGTATATGCGTATTTTCGTGCCAATCCACATGCGTCCATTAAGTCAGCATCAATGGATATTGGATTGAGTTATACTTCCATTCAAAGGATCCTTAAGAAACATAACATGCACCCGTATTCTTTTATCAGACTACAAAAATTGAAACCAACTGACCTTCCCAAGCGGCTAAATTTCTGTGAAAATTTATTAATTCGGCTTCAAGAAGATGAGACAATTCTGCAAAAAATTATATGGTCTGATGAAGCCAAGTTCAATGAAAGTGGAATAACCAACAGGAGAAATCGACATTTTTGGGCCACAGAAAATCCATATTTGCTTATAATTCTTCGAAATTTTGTTTCACTCATAGGCGCCAAATTTGGAAATTTGTTATTGAATTTCCTGCAAGTTCTATCCACCACTTTTTGACATTCGCCATGAATTAAAAAGAGTTTAAACATATCCTCGTTTGTATAATCAGTCATTTTATTATCAATCATCAAATTCAAAAATTTTCACTTCAAATTACCAACAATTCTTGTTGAAATATAAAATTCGAATGAATGAAGTGACAAGTACATTAATTTTAGGCACCTGTCAGGTGAGCGTAGCCAGTTCAGCTACTTTAAATATTTCAGAGCATTCTCTGTTAGTTCTTGCAAAATCTTCAAAATTGAATATATTCCCAAATTATTTCGGAACTATAAGAGATGGGTATAGTACATACTTATACAATTCCATGTGAAATTTGACGCTTCATTTGATGGCGATATAAAAATTGGCACGTGCAATTTGAAAGAATTTGAAATCATACAAAACAACGCAATAAACATTCGACATGTGTAGATTGCTTAAAAAATTCCTTGATCCTTCTTTTACCCACCCAAGCAAAAATTGTGTCTGTAGTGCAAAAGATCTACGAGCAACAATTATTTTAAATAATCCTCAAAAATCGAGTTTATAACAAAAATAATTAAATCTGTCAAAAGTTTTGACAGATAAGTGCCAACAACTTGGGTATTTCATGCCTTGCTCAAATGTCGCTTCTAGATGTAAAATAAAAAAGGTAGATTGCCATTTGAAATAACAAAATGAATACCTACTTCTGTTTTAACCGGAAATGGCATCCCTTCGAAAATATTTCACTTCAATTGGAAATCGCTAGTTATGGCCGCGTATGAAATTTCAGCTTGATATTGTTATTGGAACTTTTTTTTAACGGACGGTCCCGGTGGATATCCCTGTATGAACCCATCGAGGTATGACGAAGATACTAGTTATTTAGGAAAAACATAGTTACTCATCCTTTGCCTCAAATCCCTTTTGAATATCAACTTTCAATTACTATATTTCATCCTATTGTACAGATTCCAGGTATTCTTGAAAATTAGGAGAAAACAATAGTACTAATTATGAAGGTTCAGTTAGAAAAACCCCTGCCTCGAAAATTTTCTGTAGTCTAACTGGTGATGAGTCTGTGACTCACTTTTTTGTAATAGAAATTAAAATGTTCGAGTACCTTGAAACGCCATATGCCTAAGTATAATTTTCTCAAATAGCCCTTACGCCGACCCTGATAGCAATTTGACATTACATTGTAGAACGTATTATTCATCTTACTTCCTCCCATGATATCTCTTTAATTCTACGCACATCTTACAAGAATCAAAACCGAACATATAATCTCGACGATTTGGTTTAAATGTAATATGCTTAGAAAGCAGAAATGAAAATGCAAATCAGCATATAAATATGCTTATCTATCACACAGTTATAGTGCATTCAATAAAATTGTTGAACATTTCCAGAGAAGCATGAAAGATATCCTAGTAAAGACCACCCCATAACTTCACTTAATTTTTTAACAGCTTGACACAGCTTATATTGGATGACGTTGCAAATGGACAATCAAGGCATCTAACTTAAATGTGTTGTTGATTACTCAAATTGTCTTCAAATCCTTTGACGGCACTTTATGTAAATTAGTTATTAGTCATTCTTTAAATAAAATTATCCAGTAGATTGTCATCAGTGCTTTCCGTTTTTATAATTGTAGTTAATGAAAGTTGGTATAAGAGATGATATTTCAAAATTTACATTTCTTCAATTATTTTTCAATGAAATAAAACTAAAGTATTTAGATTTTCACTATATACAAAACTATGACCGGTTTCACCACAATATGGCTTCATCAGATAGATACAAACTAAAGAAGAGAGTTATTTCTTATTTATAAATCTTATTTCCTACTTAATGTTACAATAGGTACAAGTACAAGGGTGTTAGAAGACTCATCAGAATTTCTTACTTTATGAATTGAAAAGATTGAGTAAAGGAGAAGGATTTAGATCTAATTGACTATTAAGTAACCTACCTGAATTCTTTTCTTTGTTGATCTCTAAAATTTCCCATAGATTCAGTTTTTGTCTATTATTTTCATTGTGTAAAATTTTAAAATTATCATTAAAGTTATGGTTTTCTTCGAGTAAGTGATTAGAATAATGGGAATCTGATTTATGATAATTAAAACTACGTTTGTGCTCGGATAATTCATCTTTGACTTCTGAAAGTACTACCAATATAAATTTTATTACAATCCCCACAAGACAGTTCACAAACACCGAATTTGTTACCTTTATCAATTTTAGATTTGTAGTTATTGATATTTCGGCCTAAAGAATTATCAGTTCGGAATGCTATATTGAAATTATAATGCGAGAGAAATGATTTTAATTTCACACTAGGATTACCAATATAAGTTGAGCTGTTGTATTTTGTGTTAGAACTTTTTATACTTGGAAATACTTCCTGGTTTGCTTTTTGAAATTTTTCGCGTGAAATCATGTTCTCAATCATAGTTGCACTGTAACCGTTATTGACTGCAATCTAGGAAGTATTTCCAAGTATAAAAAGTTCTAACACAAAATACAACAGCTTAGCTTATATTGGTAATCTTAGTCCAAAATTAAAATCATTTCTCTCGCATTATAATTTCAATATAGCATTCCGAACTGATAATTTTTAGGCCGACATATAAAAAACTGTAAATCTAAAATTGATAAAGGTAATAAATCCGGTGTTTATAAACTTTCTTGCGGGATTGTAATGAAATTTATATTGGTAGAACTTTCAGAAATTCCAAAGTTAGATTATCCGAGCACAAACGTAGTTTTAATTATCATAAATCAGATTCCCATTAATCTAATTACTTACTCGAATAAAACCATAACTTCAATGATAATTTCAAAATTTTACCCAATGAAAATAATAGATAAAACTCAATCTATTGGAAATTTTAGAGATCAACAGAGAAAAGAATTAAGGTAGGTTATTTAATAGTCAATTAGATCTAAATCCTTCTCCTTTACTCAATCTTTTCAATTCATAAAGTGAGCAACTCCGATGGGTTTTCCATTTACTTGTACCTATTGTAATATTAAGTAGGAAATAAGACTTATATATAAGGAATAACTCTGTTCATTAGTTTGTATCTAACGGTTGAAGACTGTACTTCTTTCCGGAAGTAAAATTGAATGAGGAATGAAGCTCTAATTTTGTTTGATGAATAAAAGACTTCTTCATCTCCTATGATTCTATAGAGGGAAAGAATCTGATTTTTTTGATGCCTTCGACATTTCAGACGCACTAGCCACGATCACCATCTGGTCAATACTAGTGGTTACTGTAGATTAGGTGATCTCTCTTCATACAGGGTGTTTAAACAAGACACGGTAATACGCAAGGTGATTGCTGAAGTCATTTCATGAGAAAAGTTCATGTAAACATACGTCCGTACATACCTTGTTACCGATTTAAAGCGAGTTGAAGTTTAGTAGTTTTATCCCAGAATTGCGACGACGAAGAATGAACAGAAGAAATGTTTAGTTTCAACGGGATGGTGCCACGGCATATACAGCCATAGCCTCAATGGAATATGTGCGTCGGATATTTCCTGACCAAGTAATTTCTTGTTTTGGTGATGTGCCGTAGCTCCCTCGTTTCCCGGATCTCACTGTTTGTGATTATTTTTCATGTGGAAACCTAAAGGCTAAGATCTACGTCGATAAACCTCGTTGAAAGAAGCTTTCACAAGAAAAGTTAGCGCAATCGCCACCGATTTGTTAGAACTGGTGATGCAGAACTTTGAGAATCGATTACAGCAATGCATTGCAATATGGACGCCATCTGCCTGATGCAAGTTTCAGAACATGATTCTTTTCACTTTTTGTACACTAAATGGTAATGTTTAAGCTTTCATTTTACGTAATTGAAAATGTTCTATGTTGAAAAACAGCTGAGTTATTCTCATTTCGAAAACGCCCCACCCTGTACGATTCTCACTCTTGGGTTTGAATATTTATTCTAAAACACCTTAATCTCATGCGTCCCTTCATCTTCTAGTTCTTCATGGTACACTACCATTCATTCTGCCTCTAATAATCACGGCGTTTTGAAAAATATAAGTCAAGATATGTCCAATGAACCAATTTTCAATTTGAATAATTGTTCGAATACAATAACTATCAATATTGATGAAATGTAAATACGAATGTAGATTAATAATTTGCTTTATTGTTTTTCAGATTTAGTTTATTAGTTTTGATTTATATTCTGCAGTCGTGGGGAAAATACAGTCTGTTACTAGTGAAGTGAAATTTTCCTCTAGTATCGAATTTTTTTCATTCAAACCTAGTTACAGAACATTGTCATGGACAAAATCCTTTCAATTTTTTCTTCTCGATATTTTTATTAGCAACTTAGCAATAAAGCCTCTCTTCGCAACTTTCCTAACTTTCAATGGTTCCACGAGTTCTGCCAACAATATCGAGTGAAATCTTATAACAAATTCGATAAGTTCGATGGCGGCCTTGGTAACTCGATCCCTTGGGACGTCACATCGTATCACCTGACACAAAATTGTAATTACGGCAACCTCGACTCGACGCTAAAATCCCGTCCGAAATAAAGCAGAAACTCATTGAAAAGATTTTGCTCGTCGCCATCGTTTTCCACTTCCCGATATTTTTATTGACGGGACGAGCTTCGGATCATAAGTTTGATTCTAGAGATTCTGGATTAGGAAATTGCACACGAAAGAGCCGTCTGTATTTTGTTCGGTATTGTTGGTATTTCTAAGGTAATGTAGCAAATTTATGGATGAAGATTTTGCACAAAGTGAATTTCTGTAGCAGCACATCAGGAGTTATTTGATTGCACCCGATGATGCGTTAAAAATTTTACAGTTCAAGGCATGTACTTTTGAAAAGAAAATCTTATTGCTATAAATCTAAGGATCGTGAAGGCGGTTCTATAGGGTCCCTTTGTATCCAAGTACTAGGCAAATTTTGTAAGTAACATTTCTTCACAAATATATGCAGAAATACATTATGTCAAAAGAGTAACGGGGAATCGAACAATAACACACTGAATATTTATTTTTCATCCAAATTTATTGTATCGCTTTTTTTAAGAGAACCTGTTACACCACATGAGGCGCCTGGGAAGACTTGAGGTGTCTGTTTACTCGCTTCTTGAAGGGGGCCAAATTGTAGGATGTTGGGGAGATGTTAGACGGAAGCGAGTTCCACAACTCACCGGCCCTTTAAGCAAAGCAATTCTTATAGAGAGGGGTTCCAGGGGTCGTTACATGTACCGCCATATGATGAGAACTCCTTGCCAGCCTAGTGTTGCGGCAAAACATGAGTTTTCCCGAAACAAGGTCTTTCAACTCCTTGGAGCATCTTTCGTGGAAGTATCTGTAAAACAGAGAAAGGTCAGCAAGTTGTCTTCTGAGAGCCAGAGGTTGGAGATCGCGGGTGATCTCTGGGTGCTCGATGAGGCGCATAGCCCGTTATTGCACACTATCTCACATCCGCAACGAATTTTTGGGCGCAGATCGAATCTGCGCCTTATATAGAAGCAACAGCTGAGATGACGTGAAGTATCGCTTGGCTCTGAAAAGAAAACTAAGTTTAGCTGATGCCGATTTAGCTATTGCTGATACATGTTCATGCCAGCAAAATCTGGAGTTGACCGTTATTGCGAGAAGGTGCATCGAATCTTTGGATGCAATTTATTGGCCTTTCATCTTTAGAGGAGGTTCTCCAGCGGGAGGCCTTTCTAGAAAACGTATTTGCTTGCGTCTTGCTCGCGTTTAAGCTCACCAGGTTCAACTGACCCCACTCAGATATCCTCTGTAAGTCATAGTTTAAGTTATTAATTTATTGACATCTATGACGCTGATATTCTGCAGCTCTAATCGGCCGCAGACTACTGAAAGACGAAACCAGAGTACAGTCGTCTGCAAAGCCGAAGATCTTTTGCCTAACCCTGTATACTATATCATAACCATAAATTAATAATAAACCTTTTCCATAATAAATAAATCAAAACTAGTTTCCGGCTTTGATTGTCGATAAATATTCAATGCCTCAAGAAATCATTTCAAGAGTAATCATGAAATGAAATGAAAAGAGTCTCCTCCCAATAGGATAGAAAACTTTATATGTACTTTTCTAGAGAAACGGAAGCAAAATAATCTACCCACCAGTTCATACTTTATTCACGATTCTTGATTGATACACCTCCTAAATAGGATTTAATACCCACTCTGCCAAACGTACGAGTAAATCCGATTAGGAAAACGGTTCAGAGTAGCGATTTCTGGTATGAATTTTTCACGAAACATTATATCAAGATTACATTTTTATACCTACTTTCGTTCGAGAGAAATCCTAGCAGGTTTTCTGAGGACAAATATGAATAAAATGTTCTTTGAAGACCAACTACACGAAGAAGGCCATTAGATTTTCGTAAATTAATGATTATTATTTCTACATTGGAGATGTAACCGTCGGTGTCACACATTCAGCCAAAAGAGATCTGGGAATTGGTCAATGAAATACAAATTATTTAATTCTCATTAAGTTATTGTATCGCCTTCAAAGATCGAGTTTGTCGTAGGTTTTTCGGTTTAGTATCAAATATCAGCTTATTCTATAATAATTTTTTTATCACTTTAGTTTTATTTTGAACACTTGAAATGATTAATTATGATTGAGTGAGTGAACTTTTTATTTCTGTCTGAAGAGTCATTAATCGAATTATTCTTTTCATCAGTTCTATCTGCTTAGGTGTGAGTTTATTTAAATTCTTGAACTATTATTTATTTTGCTTTCTCAGTGTTTAGAAGTATATAATAATTTCTATGTTTGTCAGAAGATTTGACATTTTGGTATATTATCTACTAATGGGAATATGAAAACAGCATTAATTATTTATTTAGTTATTGGGCAACATTGATACATCTATATATATATATATATATATATATATATATATATATATATATATATATATATATATATATATATATATATATATATATATAAACTTGAGACAAGAAGAATTATTCATAAATCCGTAAATCAATGAATAATCCTCCTGACAAGAGCTAGTTCCCAAATCTGCCTGCTATGCACGCAGCCCCAAGAGCCACAATAGTGCAACCAAACAGGATGCTGAGAAACGAAGCGGCAGAATGCAGTTTTGCCCTTATTAGGAGCTCATCAGTGTCGCATATCGCTTCTCAGGACCCTATCAAGCTATACCGGGGTACCCTATCGATTCCAGAAAGGACGCATCTCGTACATACGTACGAGAGTCGCCCTCTATGGACCGACACGGCGAGCAATAACAATAACTTGTTATTGTTCGTATCGTCCTTTCTGGAATCGATATGGTACCCCGATGTAGCTTGATAGGGTGCTGAGAAGCGCGGGAACTAGCTCTTGTCAGGAGGGATTATTCATTGATCTACGGATTTTTGAATAATTCTTCTTGTTTCAAGTTTACATAAGTAGACTCCTCGCGAAGTTTATATATATATATATATATATATATTTGTATATATATGTTGATTCTGTTATTGACCATTCGTTGGTTGTCGACGACTGGATGGCACCAGCCATTTTCGAGTCGGAGATTCTTCTTCAACTGTCACAGTTGAAGAAGTTAGTTACACTATTTATAACTCAAGAACGGCTGTACAGGTTTGGTTGAAACTAGGTGGGTAGGTAGCTTAGAGCCAGGAGACAGACATAGGATACTGTTTATCCCATTCGACAGCGTTCCAGTGTGACTTGGGCGTATGGATGACAATATTAAAAAAGTGAAGTGAACTATAAAACGAAAAAAAAAGGAAGTTTATGTTACTTCAATTGACAAAGGCTATCGATGATGAAAATGGTGGTTTATATTTCCTAGATGCCCCTGGTGAAACTGGTAAGACATTCCTCATTTCAGTAGTTTTAGCCACTGTTCATGCGAGATCCAACATAGTGGTTACAATTGCTTCTTCTTGAATAGCAGCCACATTGTTAGAAGGATGCCGTACGGCTCATTCAGCATTAAAATTACCGTTAAATCTTCAAACTATTGAAGGACCAACGTGTAATATTGCAAAACACTCAGCAATGGCCAAAGTTTTATCGGCATCGAAAATCATCATCTGGGACGAATGCACAATGGCGCATAAACGTGCATTAGAAGCACTTAACCTAACATTGAAAGATTTACGCAATGATTCGAGATGTTTTGGAGGAGCAATGATTTTACTGTCTGGCGCTTTCCGCCAAACACTGCCAGTAATTCTAATATCTACGGTTGCCGATGAATTAAACGCTTGCCTCAAATCGTCGAATCTATGGCGTGAAGAAACTTCAGCTGACAACAAACATGAGAGTCACATAGCTTAATGATGCATCTGCTGAAGATTTCTCGGAGCAATTGCTGACTATCGGTAATGGTCAAGTACCTGTCGATGTTATATCATTTCCAAGTAATTTCTGTAATTTTGTCTTATCTAAAGACGAACTTATCGATAATGTATTTCCAAACATTATTTCTAACTACAAAATAATGAATGGTTGAGTGAGCGAGCAATTTCAGCGGCTGAGAATAAAAATGTAGATGACCTGAACTGCATCATTCAAAATAAGATCATTGGAACAATGCATTCATTCAAATCTATTGACTGCGTCACAAATTAAGATGAAGCCTCCAAGAATTCAATTGAATTTTGAAACTAACGCACAATTTACTCCTAAAGGTTGGCTCCGTAGTAATCATGCTTCGAAACATAAACTAACCTAAATTGTGCAACGGTACGCGTTTTGTGGTTAGAAAATTGATGAACCATGTAATTTACGCGACGATACTGTAGGGAAAATTCAAAGGTGAGGAAGTTCTCATTCCGAGGATCCCGATCATCCAAACCGATATGCCGTTTGAATTTAAAAGACTTCAATTTACGAACCGTCTTGCATTTGTAATGACCATCAACAAATCACAAGGCCAATCCTTAAAAGTTTGTGGTTTGAATCTACAACATCCATGTTTTTCCCATGGTCAATTATATGTGGCATGTTCAATGGTGGGAAGACCATCTGCGTTGTTTGTTTTTGCGCCTGATAATAAAACAAAAAATGCCGTGTATCACAAGATACTTAAGTGAAGATCAACCTATGTACTGAAATACAGAAATAATAATGAATGATTAGTGTAGGTGCTTAATTTCGTTTGTATTTTTTCTAATAAAAAAATTAATAAACTCCAATATCTGTTTTACTATTGCTTTCAAGGCGGAACAGAATTCGCCGGATCAGCTAGTTTTGTATCGGAAATTGGTCAATGTAACATAAAATGTTTATTTTCCTTTGCGAGAATTGATTATTGACATTTATAGCACAATATATTCAATATCGTCTCCATTCAATTCAACATGTTGCAATAATCCAAATGTTGTCACACCACAATGCGCAATATTTTTGTCCGTCTATTTTTTCTCACGGTGGAAAATTTTCGAATTGGCGTCCTGAAGTTTCAGAGAAAGAAATTCATAAAATTCGAAAAAAATTGGTCATAACTGAAGAAGTTAACGAAAGAACGTGTGACGCTACGTTGATTTATGTAAGCTCAGAAATTTGGGTGGCATATTTTCGAATCTACTTTCATCGAGTGCTTTCATTCAAGTTTCTTTTAATACTCATAACCTCAATTACTTACATCTTAGGAAATAACGCGTTGTACGTACCAGCGACCCTATATCAAGTAGGCGCCGTACAAGATTGTGATAGGAAATGACATATTTATGTTGCGTAATTGAATTCATCCGATTGTACGATTTATTTTATTAGAGGATGCTGTAATGAAGTCATTCAAGGCGCCAGTTCAATAACTGACCTCCCCTTCAAGAGTTTTATTGCTTTCTTTTCGAGGGACATTTGCGAGTTACCCAGACGAATCTAGTTGTCTACTTTGATTCCTTAAATGAATTCAGATTCTACCAAAAGTTTGAAATGTTATTTTTATTTACTTGGTTTTATGTCATTTTTGATTAGTATCGTCTTAGTTGTTTCAGATCGTAGTGATACGTCTCCACTACAGTTTCCTTCAGCTCAGTATTGTAGAATGCTATGGGGGTCGCCCCTGTTCCCTGGTGGTCCAAGATATCTCTCGAGTTTGGCTCATCCTGGATCAGAAAGTTTGGAAAATAAATCTGGTAAGTAAATATTTTGGTGGATGATTTTTAATGATAGTGCAGGGTGTAATTTTCACCGATATTTAAAGGCTATTTAGGTGAAGTTTAACTAACTACCTAATTATAATTCCTTACTTTTCTGTACACTCTATAATTGTCTATTCATAAACGTCAAGAGATGATAATGTATTTTATATCGTCAACTACAATTGATACATAAGAACATAGTTATATACAACGTGAATCTACGATGGATGCAATTTGATGGCGCATTAAGATTCGGTATCAAAAACTTCTGTAGATCCTTGTTGGTGGCTCTACAAGGTGTTTTTTAAAAATTGCCAAAAGTTCCTCTAAAATTCTCAATAATCAATGGAATAAAACAATTTTTACAAGGAAATAGTCAAAGTTGTATCGACAATATATCTTCCAATGATAAATACGAGTATGCGAATATTCTGAATACAGTCGGCTCGGACCACGGTGCTCAAGTACTATACCTCAAGACAAAGTATGACCCTGTACTACAAATAACAATGTTCAGGAATTACAATCCCACTAACCTAGAAATTTTTTGTACATTTTTGAGGGAGCAAAATTGGCTGAGTGTATATATGGAGCATGATACTGAGATGTCTTAAAACAATTTCTTCGAAACATTCGTTTATTACTTTGAGAGTGGTTTTACAATGCAAACACATAAGAAAACAGAGAAGACAAAAAATATTTGGATAACTCATGAAATTAGATCTTCGACAGAGGAGGTAATGACTATGCACTCTCTCTGTAAAAGGTATCCTACAGAAGACAACAGCATATAAGTAAGAAAGAAAGAAGTAGGATTATTTGAATAACAAAGTACAAAATTCTGAAAACAAAAGCAAGACGATTTGGCAGATGATAAATTCAGAAACTGGACGAGACAGAGTAGATAAGAAAGATCATGATATAAATAAAGACTCATTTTATAAACTCTTCATTGAGAACGCCAATAATTTAGTTACAAATATTCAGGTGACTAACCCTATGGGCCTACAAAGCAGGTTTCAGTCCAGAATTCAATGTTCTTTCATCCAGTTACTTCAGCTGATATAGATGCAATTATCTGCAGTTTGAAAAATTCGAGAACGGAGGACATATTTGGCATGAACACTTGGTTGCTGAGGAAGTGCGGGCCATTTGTGGCAGAACCAGTCTGTCATGTTGTCAACTTGTGTATTGCGGAAGGCGTTTTGCCAAGAATGTTAAAGAGAGCTAAAGTAACCCTATTTCTCAAAAAGAGCAATAAAGATGATCCAAACAACTACAGGCAAATATCAATCTTACCAGTATTTTCAAAGGTAATTGAAAAGGTAATACATAGACAGATAAACACCTTCGTTGAGAATCGTAACTTACTTTTCTCTCATCAATATGGCTATAGAAAAGACAGACATACTAATAATTGATTGATGAAGCCTGAACTACGTGATAGTTGATATTCATAATGAATAATAAAATAAAACAAGTTACTATGTTTTAACTATCACTAATTTATTGATGTCTTCTTCTTCTTCAAGTGCCATCTCCGAGTGGAAGGTTGGCAATCATCATCGCTATTTTTAGTTTAGAAGCGGCCGATTTAAAAAGTTGGTTCGAAGTGCATCCAAACCACTCTCTCAGGTTCCTCAGCCATGAGATTCTTCTCCTTCCTATACTACGTTTTCCCTGTATTTTACCTTGGATAATCAGCTGTAGGAATTTATATTTTTCACCTCTCATAATATGGCCCAGATATTCCAATTTACGTTTCTTGAGTGTGTTAGCTAACCTAACCTCTCTTTCCCTGCCTATGCGTCTCTGGACTTCTGCATTTGTTACTCGATCCATCCATGATATTATAAGAATCCTCCTATACACCCACATTTCAAATGCTTTAATCTTTTGAAGAATTGCGGCATTCACTGTCCATGCTTCCGCTCCATGAAGGAGAGTAGAGAAAACATAACATTTAGCTAAACGATATTTTAATGCCATACTTAGATCTTTACTACGAAAAACTTTGTCCATTTTTATGAAGTTGGCTTGGGCTTTTTCTATTCTTATTCTTATTTCTTGGGTGTATTCATTTGTGCTGTTCACCATTGCTCCAAGGTAAGTATATTGCTCCACTCTTTCTACATTTCTGCCGTTTATAGTTAGACTAACATTTACCGGATTGTTCTTTGAGATTACCATGAATTTTGTCTTTTTTAAGTTTAGTGATAACCCATATTCCTCACTGTAAGTAGATACTCTGGTCATTAGTCTCTGCAGAGCTTTGATACTCTCCGCTAAGATTACTGTGACGTCCGCATATCTTATGTTGTTTACCCGTGTTTCACCAACAGTTATCCCACATTCTTCGTTTTCCAGAGCTTTCTTAAGTATTTCTTCAGCATATGCATTGAAGAGTGTCGGCGATAGAAAGCATCCCTGTCTTACCCCTCGTTGTATTTCAATTTCTTCTGATCTGTGGTTGTCCATGCATATTATAGCTTTTTGCTTATAATAGAGATTAGTGATGATCTGTACGTCTCTACTATCTAGATGTTTTGATTTAAGGATGTCTATCAGTTGATCATGACGAACCTTGTCAAAGGCTTCATTATAGTCTATGAAACACGCATAGACCACTTTGTTGACATCGAGACACCTTTGAGTCAACACGTTGAATGCGAAAAGGGCTTCGCGGGTTCCCAATCCCCTTCTGAATCCAAATTGAGTATCGCTTATATCCATGTCAAGTTTATGGTAAATTCGATTATGGATAACCTTGAGGAGCAGTTTGAGAGTGTGTGACATCAGACTGATTGTACGATGATCACTACATTCTCTAGCTTATGGTTTTTTTGGTAAGCAGATGAAAGTAGATACTAACCATTCTCTTGGAATATTTCCAGTTCTGTATACTTTATATTGACTAAGAGACCGATATGATTGTCGTCAATTAATTATTGATGTAAAGAATGACAAAATTTTTACATTGGTTGGACCGGTTTCGGACATGCGTCCATTATCAACAACAAGCTAATGAAAACTGAATACTCATGTACAATACAGGAATTACCATCAATAAAATGCTAGAAGAGGTCACAGTAACTTGAATAATGGTGATTGGAAGGTAATTAAGTCTACCTGGTCGCATGTTAACTGGTATACTTCTGATTTTTCGAATTTATCTGTTTTATCTTTTGTGTTGAAAAGCAGGCCTGATAATATAAACTTTTTTACTATCATTTTGCATTCAAACCAGTTAGCAAATTTTCAGGCCTGCTTTTCAACACAAAAGATAAAACCAATAAATTAGAAAAATCAGGAGTATACCAATTAACATGTTCTGAGTGCAATTCCTTTTATATAGGTCAAACAGGACGCTCTTTCAAGGCTAGATACAGAGAAAATTTCATTCTTACATCAGAAATATGATTCAGCTTTAGCTGCACATTGTCTGTATGAATGTCATCCTTTTCCAGAACTTCAACAGCTAAAAATTCTTAATTCCTGTGATAAATCTTATAAACTCAATTTCTTTGAATCGATGGAAATTTTCAAGGCATCTAGGGTAGAAAGGGTTAAGCCCCTTAACGACCAGGTAGACTTAATTACCTACCAATCCCCATTATTCAAGTTACTGTGACCTCTACTAGCATTTTATTGATGGTAATTCCTGTATTGTACATGAGTATTCAGTTTTCATCAGCTTGTTGTTGATAATGGACGTATGTCCGAAACCGGTCCAACCAATGTGAAAATTTTGTCATTCTTTACATCAATAAATTAGTGATAGTTAAAATATAGTAACTTGTTTCATTTTATTATTCATTAACAGAAATACTGTTGATGCCATAATGACACTAACTTCTAACGTATATAAATCTTTTCAAGAGGATCTGTGCTTCAGTTTGTTTACCGACTCCACTGAGACCTTTGACTGCATGTCTCATGAAAAATCACTTAATAAACTCTACAATCACGGAACAAGAGAAACTGCAAACAAACTGATTTCATCTTACCTAAGTGGCAGAACGCAGGTAGTATTTTACAACGACAGAGTGAATGAAAAGAAGACTATAACGATAGGTGTACCACAGGAATCGACCTTGGGGCCCCTTCTCTTTTTACTATTTATGAATGATCTTGTAGAGAGCATGGCAACTTCAGATCTCTCAACAATAATATACGCAGACGACACGACCTTCAATCATATGGTATCACAGAGGGAAGACTTTCAGATCGACTAGACAAAATAATCAGGGGCGCACAGTGTTGGTTCAATGATACGAACTTCTTCTGAATGTACAGAAGACCAAAGTATTGACATATGCCAGTAGACCATCATCTGTGGATACGGTTAGGTTCCTTGGAGTTGACATTGATTCTGGCTTGACATGGCGTCCTCACGTGGTATCCCTGTGCAATCGTCTTGCAAAATCAGTATAAGCAGTTCGAAAGGTTGCATATATGGGTGGACCAAAAGGAGCGCAGACTACCTATTAAGCACTTTTTCATTCTCTAATGTCATATGGTGTTTTGGCATGGGGAGGCGAAGCCAACATTCACCCACAGCGTGTTTTTGTTTCGCAAAGATCTGCAGTGATATATATAGTGGGTGTTGACTTTAGAGATTTGCTGTTTATCGAAATAAGTTTAATAAAATGTCAGACATTCACGATTACACTACTTGGAATAGAGATTCAATAGTTATACCTCAATTATCATTGAAGAAGACAACTCCTATATACATAAGGCAATTCAACGCATTACCTCCACAAGTGAGAGCTCTAGATGAAAAGTAATTCCAGAAATATTGTAAAACTTTGCTCACAGAGAACTGTCTATACACTCTTGAAGGTTTTTATGGATGTTATTTTAGTCTTTAAGGTATTTTGTATTTTGTAATTTTATCTTCATCTTCAAGACAAATAAATTATGTTCCATGTTCTAATGTTCTAAGACACTAATGGCATTAATCGCAACAAAAAGGTTTCCGAGAAATAATTCGGAAACTTCAGGACTGGACTGAAACACCCTCATTTTTAGTGTTATGGCAGAAATATAACCCTGTATACCGAATATTTAACGTACTATTTTTTTCTAGAAGAAGCACATTGAGACGTTGAATAGCCTGTAATAAGATCTCATAGCACACCTACACATTCTTTTATCGGGAGTCGCTTTCTTATATACCCTTAATTTTTCTTCCGAAAACTAGGACAGAATATTTTTGAATCTGGTAAAAACAGAAAATCACCTTTTCTGACTGTTACGTTGAATTTTCTATCAGATTCGACTACAAAGATCTAGGTCGAAAATATGCAGGGTCGGACTCAGATTCTCTGAAAATCTGGTGTCAAAGCATTAGGAACGTTATCTTCCTGTTTTTTCGACTGTCTTACGAATTCGCAAAAAAATAAACATTTCGACGTTCATTTAATTCAAAATTTACATTTATGCCAATTTTCACTTCAATAACGAGCCAATGCGTTGCAGGCTAACTGACAAATTCATCGAAGGAAAAATCAAGATCACATTCCTATATTACTTCATACAGGGTGTTACATAATAGTATGTCACAACTTGAGAGTGTGAATCTACGTGCAATTTAAGAAAAAAAGTTCAAATAAACATAGATCCGCAAAAGCTTCGTTACGGAAAGCATTTCAAATTAAAAAAATGACTAGTAGGCTTTGATTTTCTTCATTTATTTATTCATTTTGACAATTGCTAAAGTTGAACCAGTGTCTGCTCGAATTTTTTATTGAATTAACAGTTAGTTTTAAGTCTTTTAAAGTTATTGCTTGAAAAATGGCTAATTTTACTAACGCCGAATTGGCTGATATCCATTACATGTATTGATGGAAGTATAGATACTCCTGCGAACCTCAACACCATGTTTCCATCACTTCTGGACCTTTTGTTCAGATTTCAACACATTCGTTCTCAGTATTATGAATGTTATAGTTTCTTCTTTCTTTCTACATGATTTCATTATTTCATATAAAAAAAGTTTGAATATATTTTACCTACACTCTCCATTTTGTTTCCAAATTCTTTCCATTGTTTCTCATTTGCTTCTATAATTAATTTTTTATTCATCGTATCTTTCGTTAGTTTTTGAACCGAGATATTGCTCCCAATCTTCATTTTTGGATTTTTATTCAATCTTTATCTCTTCTTTGCACAAAGAAGTTTGTTTATTATCAGTGGTTTTTTACTGATTCCACACTTCTTAGGCAGCGTCAACGATTGCGCTTTTGATAGCATTCCAACTCGTTTCTAGTTTCACTTATACCAATTCTGTCACCATTTGTTGTTTGTTTGTGACAGACTGAACAGTTCGGCATATTGTCTTGCTGGAAGCTTGTATGATTTTATCGAATCATATGTTTGTTTCTCCATTTTTTCGTGTTGTTGTTCCTTCTTTTAGTTAGTGGGGAATAGTTTAAACCAATTTTCTGTCGTTTTTATCAACTACAAGAAAGTCTTAAATCGATTTTCCAACTCTACTCCAGCTTCTCGTGTATATTTGTGGATTAATTTATGCTGGAAAATGGTATCTGTGATTATCTAGTTGTTTTTCTAGTACTCTCCTACCGTATACATGTCTTACGTTTTCTCCGTATTTCTCAATTATTTTTTTATAGATTTCTCTTGTTTGTCAACTCTACCCTTGAAAATCCTAGCTACGAAGATCCTTTCGCTTCTTCGATGACTGATGTGAGTAATTTCCAGAATTCATTCTTATTACTGGCTGCTTCATCTTCATTTGGACCGTATTCTACTAATGTTCTGATGAAGGTATCTCAAAGATCTGCAGATGGTATTCTTTCCTACCATACCTTTCAACCTACTATTCGACTAGTAGTCTCCTTCTGTAGGGTAGAACCAACTCTAGCCGCTGCTCTTTTTATCTCCTTAACGCCTCTGAAAATTGAAACACGATTATTTTCTACTTTGATCATTGCTTTTCCCTTCTTTTTCGTTTGGTTATAGCTAATATTTTACATTTTATTTTCTTGATCTCATATTCAAGCTCCTTTTCCATGTCTTGAATATTTCTCATATTCTACATACCCCATTTCATAATTCCTTTTTCTTTGATTTTAAGTGATCTTTATCTTTACTCATTTTTACTTGTTTCATTTTCTATATCTTGTTTTCCTTTTCTTACATTCATCAATATCATTTTTTATAGCAAGTGTTACTCAGTCTTCATCAGTTTTTCTACTGTGAACTCTCACGTTTGCTGATCTCTAATTTCCATTCCTTCTTTAAGTGTTTTTATAGACCATCATTTTTTGATATGAAATCCCTCATTTCTCATTCTTCTAGCTTCTTCTCTTATGCTTGCTTATATTTTCATTTCTTGTCATGTAGACTACTTGTTCTAATATGAACTTTAACTTGTACTTGTTGTTCAGTACTTGCAAGAACAGTGGATATAGTTAACGATACTGGGGTACCTTTAGTGTAACGGAAATAATACCCAGTTAAAACCAAACGTCAGACTATTCAGTTCACGATACCTTTTGTTAGTTTTTCAATGCATTACAGAGACTATGAAAATATTTATCCGATTAAATCATAAAAATAACGCATCATTTTCGTATAATGCAAACATTTCGTGAAAGAGGATTTAGTCTGCATGTCGAGTTTCCGTTTTATTCAAAGGATGAAACTCTATTTACCAACACAGAATGTTGATTTAACCCCACATAACAATTCTTCAATGTTGTCGTTGTTTGCCGAACCCGATCGGTATCGTTTGGAGACACGAAGGAAGAACAAATAGCAATTCTGAAACGCAAACTACGTACACCGAAATACACATAAAGCAGAATGTTGAAATTTGATATGGTACGCAAGAAACGGCGATAAGAAATAAATGGTTTAAAGTGGAAACAAAGCGTCACGACGGAATGTATTGAAGCTACTCACGTGAATGCAACATTATAGAATTGGAAGCGGATATATGTTTCGTTTTTATGTCTGTATAAAAACATCATATTCAATGTCCGACAAAAACGACACCATTTGATGTAACTCTGTCCAAAAAAATTTGAAGAGATATAAAAAGTTTTTGCCAAGGAAAGACTTTAAACAAGACTTATTGGTCACAAACTTTAGTCCAGAATATCAGTATAAATAATACAAACTTAGGAATGGCATCTTCAACCTCCTTTTCCGCATCAAGTTCCCTGTCACACACGAAGAATTTTTACACACACTAACCTAAGTGTGAAGGAAAAGTTAACCCTTCTTATCGATCGAAAGTCAAAATGACCAATCATTCGCTATATTAATTAATAAATTGCTTGACTGAATATTATACCTGCATAAAATTTTTTCATAGTTTATTATACATTTCTTCCTTCTCTTGATAATTACTACTCGTGAAGAACAAGAAAAATTATGAATAGATTTCAAAGTTGTGTATAGAATCTCAAATGTGGGGGTGAGAGTTTTGTTTACTTCTGCTGACACGATGTAGGTAGTCTGGTTCACATGTATCATTTTTTGTAACTTTCTCATACAGGGTGTTACATAATGGTATGTCACAACTTGAGGGGGTAAATCTACGTGCAATTTTGAGAAAAAAGTTCATATCAACGTAGGTCTGCAAAAGCTTCGTCACGGAGCTACAGGGTGTTGAAATTTCCGGAAAAAATTGTTTTTTCCTACAAAGCTCCTGCAGTTTTTGAGATATTCAACCTGAATTTGGAATGCAAGCTATTTTTTGCAGCCTCCAACATTACACGTCCTCAATTTTTGACTAGAATCTACAAGATGATTTCTTTTCCGAGCTCATGTCTCCTTTTGCCAGTACGACACTGATCAGCGTTCAATCAATTTTCGTTATCTTCGTTCAATTTAGAAACTCGTTTGACATCTGTTTCGTATCTTACCGTTCTCGAGCAAAAATTATTAAACGATTGTATGCATTCGCTGAATTGAAAGCACTTCTAATTAAAAAAATGACTAGTAGGCTTTGATTTTTCTTTTATTTATTTATTTTGACAACTGCTAAAGTTCAACCAGTGTCCGCTCGAGTTTTTATTAAATTAATGATTAGTTTTACATGTCCTAAATTTTAACTAGAATTTACAAGGTGCTTCTTTTCCGGAACCATGTCTTCTTTTGCCCTTTCAAACTTTGGTGCAGTACGCCACTGATCAGCGTTCAATCAATTTTCGTCAACTTCGTTCAATTTAGAAACTTTTTGAACACTTGTAATTTTTTCGTATCTCTAACCGTTCTCGAGCAAAAAATTATTAAACGATTGTATGCATTCGCTGACTTGAAAGCACTTCTAATTAAAAAAATTACTAGTAGGCTTTGATTTTTCTTTTATTTATTTATTTTGACAACTTCTGAAGTTCAACCAGTGTCTGCTCGAATTTGGCTGATATCCAATACGGTCTAGCTTACGGAAACACAACAGAAAATCATTCTGAAAATAACATGTATTGCTGTAGTCGATTCTCAAAGTTCTGCATCACGCTCTCTAACAAATCGGTGTCGATTGCTCTAACTTCTTCTGTGATGGCTTCTTCAAACTCTTGCAGATTTCGAGGTTTATCAACGTAGACTTTAGCCTTTAGGTTTCCCCACAAAAAATAATCACAAGAAGTGAAATCCGGGGAAATGTGGCCTGGGGGTATGTGTCGTGGCACCATCCTGTTGGAACCATACATTTCTTCTCCTCATTCTTCGTCGTCGCAATTCTGGGATAAAAAAGTTCTCCATCATGAAAAAATATGGCTCAGAGTTTACAGTTACAATTGCCCTTCTCTCATACTAGAAAAAATACGGTCCAATTACCCCAAGAAGGCTTATTACGCACCAAACGGTGACTTTGTCATTTTGAAGTGGGGATTGATGCAGTTCGTGTGGTTTTCTGCTGCCCAATATTCTATGTTCTGTTTATTAACCGAGCCACTCATCACTCATCATTATCACTGGTTCTATTTCATCAGCGATAACCATTTGCATTATCTCGGCAAACTGCAGGCGTTGTGCAAAATCTCCTTCATTCTGGAGCTGGATAACCATAAGCTTATAGGGGTGAAAGCGGAGGACTTGGTGTAAAATTCTGCTAACAGTTCGACCACTCATTTGGAGTACTAAAGCTTGTTTACGGAAGGAGCGCCTTGGGCTTTGAATTACATCTTGTCACACTCTTTCCACGAAAGATGGTGTCCTTACACTTCGTGGACGACCTTGAGGTATCAGATTCTTGCTGATGCAGTCGTTATGAGATTCTGTACCAATCGGATGATTGTAACACGTTACCAATCTTGAAGCGCTGGCGAAAGCGCCGCTGCAGGACAATGACAGACTCACCCAATTTTAAATAATCTTCGAATGCCAATCCACGGTGTTCTCTTGTTCAGACAACCAATGTGAAGTAAATGGTAACACCTCCTAAGTCGAATGACCTCCGCCGCTGCCCTCTACTCTCTTATCGGTACGTGTACTACCCGTTCCAAAAACGCTCTTCTATTACGACTCTTTTTAGGTAATTGGATTTGAATCTTTTTCAAATTTCTAAAACTTTAAATATTAAACGACATAATCAAAGAAGCTTAAACCTTCCTTTTTTCACTTAATTTTTTATAATTTTTGCAATTTTTTACGCGCCTTTTGAAACTTTCCATAAACTTTCTAGGCATATATATATATATATATATATATATATATATATATATATATATATATATATATATATATATTTGTCTCAAATTTACATGCATAGACTCCTCATGAAGTTTATCGCGGAAGATATTTGACCAAATATTTACCGACGGGAGGTTTATCTCGGAAGCAGAGCACTATTCCAGCGGAATTATTTCGTTCGTTTTCTACCGTTGATGTGATTCACGGAACGGCGAAAGATGTCTCCCAAATGTTTGGAATTTTTAAGGTTTCCACATCTGTTTGTTATTGTTCGTATCTTTCTCGAAGTCCGGTAGCGGGTACCCCGATGTAGCTTGGTAGGATGCTGAGAAGCGATATGCGACACTGATGAGCTCCTAATAAGGGCGAAACTGCAGTCTGCCGCTTCGTTTCGCGGCATCCTGCTTAGTTGCACTATTGTGGCGCTTGGGGCTGCGTGCATGGCGAGCAGCAGATTTGGGAACTAGCTCTTGTCAGGAGGGATTATTCATTGATCTACTGATTTTTGAATAATTCGTCTTGTCTCAAATTTATATATATATATATATATATATATATATATATATATATATATATATATATATATATATATATATATATATATATATTCTTTTGAAAAAAAGAGGATATTCAAGAATTCCAATAATTGTATTTACAATAAATGCTTATTTCTATAATTTTGGTGTGTGTCAGAAAAAATACAAGTGTGAGCTCAGGAAATATAACAGGGGAGCCATACTATCTTGCGTATGATTCAATGAACGAGTGAAAAAACCTGAGGAAACAACTCGTTTCCCTGTCGCTATTGCACTAGTAATAGCTTGTCTGTTTATGTTGTGTTAGTGTCGTGTGTACATAAAGAGTATCACAGATTTTTCTACTTAGCAGCTTCAATTCTCATCTTTCACTCCATGATTTCCAGACGAAGACAAAGGTGAAAGGAAGGGGTTTGGGACAGGAATCTGTAACAATGGAAAAAACAGCAGAAAAATATATCATACCTGACTCTTATGTATCTAAACACACTTGAATTTAAGGCCATCAAAAGGACTAAGGAGTCAATCAAAAAGAATATAATCTGCGTTATTTCCTCTTTTGCCTGAGATGTTCTTCTGTCGCAGTGTGAGTCTCCTGAAACATAATCACTTCCTTATTCTTGCTTGCCAATTTTGAAGTATAATCTCGCAAAATCCCTTCAATATTCAAACTCAACAAAACAATTCCCTCTCTGTTTGACCGAGAAAGCCCCGATGGCTAGGTTCGGTCTTCTAAGTGACGCCGAATTTGATCTATAGATCTTCTAGAATCATTATGAACCCAATAATTTGGGTTGACATCTCCCATATATTACTTCTTCATGGTTCTTGTTTAATTTGAAGAAAAACTTTCGTGAAAATTTTGACAGTCGTTTTAAAAATATAAAAACACAGAACTTTGTACGTGAAAATACGAATCGAATGACACCATACTCGTAATTTTCGGAGACTATATGAAAAAATTACAGAAAAATTTAACCAGACTAAGGGATATATGCTAAGAAAAACATTATTCATCAAAATATATTTCATTTACTCTTCAAGAAATTCATGGAACAAACCTCACATATTATTATTGATACAAATTGTTAATCTTGAAGATGACATCAATAATTTAATAACTTTTTCTGAGTGGGAGAATTGCCGGATCGTTTGATCCAAATTATTAAATATAAATTGATGAGTCAAGATAAAAAGAATGAGTATTTTAATCATATAATAGGGAATGAGCGATAATCTGTAAAATCTATAATCCCTAAATCAGTGCAATAAAGATTAGTGACACAATAACATAGATATGTCGGCGAAGTAGAAATTTGAAACGTCTCAGCTATCAATAGATAATCTGAGATTTATTTCGAATACTTTGTAATAATGTTGAAAACATCATAAAGTCAAAGTTTATATTTGTCTCAATATCTCGATATGTTATCAATTTTATTGTGTATGTTTGTTGATGAAATCCAGGTAAAGCATGGAGAATAGATATAGTTATGAGCTCAATTGATTGTGGAATGATATATCGTTGAATAAAGATTTTAAGATATTAGATCACATTCCTTTGGTTCAGTTTTTAGTACCATTTTATGACTAAGGTGCTCTTATGGTGATTATAATTCAAATTATTGGAATGACAAAATGCAAACTTCAATTAACGAAAAGCTCAGCTAAAATAGAAAGAGTACGTCATGTGAATATATTTCACACGATTGAAGAAAAATTACTACAAAACTTGTACATCACTCAGTGTGATTGCATTAGTTCAAACAATTGTTTGCTTAAGGACTTCATTCATCAAGGCTGATTGGTTGAGCGTTGACAGGTCAGACATGTCGTTTGTCCAAATGGTCATGGCGTAACCTGATTCAGTGGTCTTAATTCTTTTCTTCTATAAATCGAGAACTTCGTTGATAGTGACACTGCATGCTCTGATTCTTATAGTATCACAAGAAAAGGAGTTTTCTATTATCACACTACTAAACTACTTAGGGTTACATCAAGGATAATATATACAATCATAGACACGCAAATAGAGGATTTAAAAATAAATAAATAGTAATTAAGAAAGAATACCTAGGAAAGCTTAATAGACCAAATGGAGATCACATATTAATCAAAAAAAGTTAAATCAACATCGAATGACATTATTTTTCCAAAAGCAGATAAACACAATACAGCTATAGCGATAAATAAACAAGATAACATTTCCAAAACATTAGATTTCATTCATTAATGGTTCTAATTATTCAGTTATATCCCGAGATCAAACTAATAAATTCAATAAGGAAGTGAAGACAGTCATTGAGAATTCAAAATCCATCATTACAGATCGCGAAAAATTGTCTTACCGAATCCTTCACCACCTCAACTTTATTCTTCAGTTAAATTGCACAAAAATGGTTATCCAATAAGACCAGTGGTATCATTCACACATGCCCTAGCATTCAAGATTTCCAAATTTTTAATACATATTCTGAAAAAATTTTGTAATTTTAAACCGTCTTTTTCAATTCGTAATTCAAATGATTTGATAAGGAAACTAGAAAATATTGTCATTCCAAGTTAGTCTCTTTTGATGTCAAGAATTTGTTTTCAAGTATTCCATCGGAAGATTCGTATAATGTATTCAATAATTTGTTAACACAAAATATGACGAATCCACGAATTAAATACGACAATATGGCTTTGATGTTTGCATATCTCAAAATTATTTTTTATTTAACGATTGTTTTTATTAAAGTGATGAGGGACTTACAATGGGAAACCCCTTAAGCCCTCTTTCAGCAGAAATCTTCATGGATAATATGAAAAAAACTATTCATAAACACCCGCTTAGTAAACATTTCCTACATTGGTATGGATAGATCGATGGTCGATAACATTATTGTGTTTCACAGGAACAAACAGACAATTCACTGTATTCGAAAATTTCATCAACAACCTGCACCCAAAAATAAAATTCACTTCTGAAATAGAACAGAACAATTTGATCAATTTCCTAGACCTAACAATAACAATATCAAATAATAAACACCAGTTTTCAATTTATCATAAGCCTTCTCAAAATTAATTATACGTCGGCACATCCTTACCAACATAAAGTTGCAGCATTTAATAGTTATATGCATTTTGAGCACACCGATGTCTAATGATAATTATTTCAAAGAATTGAATTTGATAAAACAGATCGCAATAAATAATGCTTATGATTTAGTTAACAGCATATTATATAAGAAAAACAAAAATTAGCTTTACAACATATACATCCAATCAGTGAACACCAAGACAAGAAATCCAATAGTTTAACATATATAGGCAATATGAGCAATAATGTGAAATCCCTTCTTAAAAATTCAAATTTAAATAAAGCGTTCAAACCATCAACAAATTTAGGTTGATTTATCAGGAATTATAAATCTCCAATTAATAAATAAAATAAATCAGGTGTTTATAGATTGGATTGTGCAGATTGCAATTGTTTTTATATAGGTAGAACAGGAAGAAATTTCAATGTTAGAATCTCTGAACATAAACGCAGTTTCATCAATGGAAAAACCAATTCAACTTATTCAAATCATCTTAGGGAAAATAGTCACTCTTTCCATTTAGAATTTAAAATCATACATTCTGAGAATAGAGGTATAAAACTCAACCTTCTGGAAGTACTTGAAATTAACAGATTTAGGTATTCACCGGAAATTCTTAATGAAATTATTCAGTTAATTTTCTAAACACTAGTTCAAATACAGATAGCTCTGATTGGATTGCCTCTTTAGTATATATAAGTATATGTTAGTAAGATATATTTGTAGTATTCATTCGTTCTTGATAAATATACTGTGTATCGAAACGCGTCGAGCATTCAATAAAATATTTTAGTAGAAATCATCGTTTTCTTGTATTTGTAATAGTAATTACAGCCTAAATTGATAAAAATATTGATTGAGTGAGATAGTTATTGAAGAATTTTGAACCTACATCATGGTTACCAATCGTGGCTGCTGAAATGTTAACTTCTTGTAGAGTAGGACTTTCCATGATCCAATGAGGATTTTCTTCAGACCAGTTGACAGTTTTGACGTTTGATCTCACCGTTTCATGTAACGCAAGATATTCATCCGAGAAAAATATCCATTCCAAGCCAATATTGTTTCGATTGATAGAATTCATCACGCATTCGTGATCTGAATCATCCTCAATTAACTCATACACAAATAACATTTTGTGAGGATTTTATATGTTCCTAACCAACACAGAAATTGGCCCCCCTCCAATCAAAATGACCGTATCTCAGCTTTTCCGCTAAAATCAGTCTATCTTGAGGGGTGGCAAATTTTCGCTGGAACACACTGTATGTGGAATGTTTGCTTCTTTATGTTCGGTATAGGAATGAACATAGCATAGACGTTCAAATTCAGATATTTGACATGGTCTCGTACTACGGCAGATGAGTTCGTCTAAAGAAAAAGAAGAGTTTCATACATAGAAGGATGTAAATATTTCAGATAGAAGATAAATGGCAAACTGTTCGATGCATTTATCGTGGAGTTTATATGCGCAAGGATTACGGCAGCAGACGTCGACTTAGATAGCGGCGTGATGAAAGGACGATAATGCTGGGATTTTCGATATCGATGTCAGCATGATGAATTGCTCCACGGATTGTAAATCACATATAATCTAACAGAGGTGATTGTTGCTCGTGGAAAACCAAACACACAACGCTGATAAAACTGTTTGACAATGTGTAAACATGTGTAAAATATTTCTGGAACATTATTTTTTCAAGACATTTTGAAAGGCACTCATTTGAATATTTCAGCATAGTATTTAATCTTCAACCTTATAGGATTAGTTGCGTCGACTTTTAATAGATGGCGGATCGGTGAAGAAATGTTTAACCCATTAGTGCATAGGGTTGAAAAGTGATGAAAGTTCAGTTCTTTTTTTATTTTCTTAGTAGTTAGTAATCATAATAATATAATCAACCAACAAAATACATTTATGATAAATAATAAAATAAAACAAGTTACTATTGAACCACCCCCAACCCCGGTCTATGAAACACGATGCAAAATGCATCCTTTTACGTAAATTGCAATACCTGAATTATCTTATTTTCTTCCCCATATTAATTATACCTGAGACCAACTGAAATCGGTCAAATGAAAAGCCATGTGATCGTCTAGTACCTGAACTTGCCTTGAAGTTCTCTTATATAAAATAGGACCCTTTTCTTTGTTGTGTTGTGTATTTGTAGTAACCTACTCAAGTTATTTTATATGAGGTTTGATGTGATACGACCAATTCTTCGTCGCTTAAACCATAGGTAAGGAAATTAGAAAATCAAAAACAGATTCGGTAACAATGTCTATTTGATCTTTGCAGCATTTGTATTAAATTCTCATCCTTGCATTCTTTCGCGTCTTTTAATGAATTTAATGAAATATCAGGTCATTTAGATAGAGGTCCAATTAGCCCTCACCCACATTTTGAGTGGAAGTTGATACATTAGATTATTATATACAGAACTGATTGGTCCTCACCCATAATACGAGTGGAAGTTGGAATATTTAATTATTATGAACAGACCTAATTGGTCCTCACCCATATTTCGAGTGGAAGTTGGAATATTTAATTATTATAAACAGGCTTAATCGGCCCTCATCCATATTCTGGATGGAATTCGGATATGAGATATTATAGACAGGCCTAACCGGCCCTCACCCATCTTATGAGTGGTAACTGACCCGATCGAAGGGTTTTGGTAATATGATATCATGTTTTCTGACGAGGTCGTTACCCTGATACTCCAAACTCTGAAAGATTTACTTTTAAAATTCTAAGGAAACGTCCACAGCTGACAACTTGCAAGCGTTAATTCGCTCGCTTATTTTTAATCGAATTCAGTAATTCGTATAGTATTAAAACGTTATATATGGAACTAGAGGTAAGCCCGTGAAGCCATACGTGATTCTTTTAGCTCAACTGAGCGCCAACGGGCAGTTTTATTATTATTTTATTGTGTCACTGACTGCGGATCATATTCTATTCCCATATCGCGGATTTGCCAACCAGGGAATCATACACCTGTATGTACCACAAACGTCACATACATTCCATCAACTCAGACAATCTTCAAAACTTTCATACCGACAACATACAAGCCTCAGTGTCTGTGGGTCCATACATGCGTATCGTCCCTAAAGCCATTTATTTATACTAATGAGAAATGATATTATTCGTAGGTGATCACACCTGAAGGCAGGGAACGTTCCCTTATTGAGCTTAAGAGTATCGGACATCAAATCTATAATTTGAAACTAAGGTCTTCCCCATAGTTGGATACAATGAAATATAAACATCTTCGTTACAGTTTAAGTATGTTCTGTTAAGTTATAAAATGAGATAAATAGAAATACCGAATAAAAGGATTATGGTATTTCAAATAGATAATTGGCCCATTATAGAAGCAAAGATAAGAATCAATATTAAATGTTCTCACATTCGAACGTATCGTTCATCAGATTATAAACAAAAGATTTGGATTGGCAAAATGGTTAAGTAACATTTCAATGAGATTAATCTTCTGAGTTATAAAAGTAAAGTTTCAATAGTTCTCAAAGTTGTTGGAATCAGTACACAATAGCTCAATTACGTTTCAATAATGTTGCCAGTTTGATAAACAAATGTTGAAATCAATATTAAAGAATTTGAGTACACTTCAAATAATGTGTCAAGTTAAAACAACTGTGGAAACCAATATAAAATAAATTCAGTACATTTCAAAGTTTACCAAGTTAGGAAAGCAAAGGTCTTAAGTAAGTCTATGAAAATAACTCTTCAAAATAAATATTAGAAAATGTCAGTGCAATTCAAATAGATCATTTGCGAAGAAGAAAAAATATGTGAAAACAATTTAGAATTTGAGAAATGATTATTTCAACTCGCCCTTAGTGCGTTTAGGAATTACGTAGCATATACTTCAAGAAATTCGTGAAAATTAAATAGTGAGCAGAAATATTAAAAGAAACTCAGAAAGTAATCACCTGTGGGACACAGCGTGAACGGTGCTTCTTCTTCTCCCTGTCCGGCTTCTCGGAGAGGAACAATCTGCGTCTTCCATTCTTCTGGACTCATGTTATGCACGATTAATTAACCTGAATTTAATTCCGATTCACACGAATGAGTAAATTCACTGAGCTTCGAAAACTAAATAACTTATTTATAAGAGTAACTGCACATCTGACGACAAATAACTCAATAATAATCATAATGATAATAATAAAAAATGATTCCTTAACGTCGCGATCGTGATCCTTATATACGCGTGACCTAGCAGCCATTACATCCTCACTTCCCTCTGCCCTTGGTACTCAAGTACCTGTTACATAGTCTTTTACAGAAATTTTCAAGGCATCTAGGGCAGAAAGGTTTAATCTCCTTAACGACCAGGTAGACTTAATTACCTACCAGTCACCATTATTCAAGTTACTGTGACCTCTACTAGAATTTTATTGATGGTAATTCCTGTATTGTACAAGAGTATTCAGTTTTCATTAGCTTGTTGTTGATAATGGACGTATGTCCGAAACCAGTCCAACCAATGTATGAATTTTGTCATTCTTTACATCAATAAATTAGTGATAGTTAAAACATGGTAACCTACATATTTAAAAAATTAAGCGTCATCCGAAATATCGGATTGTGCGTACAAGTCAATTGAAATATATGAAAATTCTTGAAACATAATTTGGGATGTAATCCAACTCCACATTTTGTGCAAATGAATTTGCTCTTTTTACCGCAAAATCTGCATAGGCTTTCGGTATTAATGTATTCTGGCCAGCGATTGAGATCATCGTAACAAGTATCGTTCATTGGATTTTTCCTCAGCTTACCTTTTGCTAAAGGTTTACAATAAGTTTTGTAGATATTCCTCCTAAAAATCAGAAGAGAAGCACAATCCTTTTCTCCTGGGCAGATTCTTTTCATCAATAATCAGGAATTAGTCACCGATACATCCAATAAGTAGCAGAATATTGGCCACCACCATTTTTTTGACGCATTCTTGTTCTACAGTTAGCAACCAATTGATTCATTTTATCGACGCCACCCATGCCATGGTTATAGTTCACAAAAAGGTTTGGTTGAGTAACAAATAATTTTCCTTTACTTCCTTAAGACCATATCGAACAGTTTGTTTCTGCAATGGTATCGAAATTGGTGGCACAAGTAACTACCTCGTTATCCTTCCATTTGACAAGTGTTTTCACTATCCGTCTTAAAATCATACGTACCCCTCTCCTGTTTTTGCATAACAGATTTTTCTGTGAGGGGACATTTACCAACTCTATTGTAACGGATAGTTCCAGTTGCGCAGTATTCAGTCGATGTCAAGTGCTGAAATAACTGTATTGAAGAAAAGTACCTATTGGGCGGAACACTCGCAGAATTTATAAGACAAAGAACAATATCGCCGCCGATTCCAAATTCTTTAACCTTGTTCCTTTTTCCTGTGTATAACTCGAAAGAAACCAAGTAACCACCGCTGTTACAAAATGCCCAATTCTCAAAACTAATTGGTTTTTTATACATTGTTTGTCAAAATGACGGCCATAATATAGAATCATAGATTCGTCTATCGATATATTTTCCAGTAATACACCATGTTCTCGAAAACTCTCATTCAAAGATAATATGAGAGGTCTGAGTTTATACAAACGATCGTCCTTGTCAATAGCTGAATTATCATTCAAGTGAAAATGCCTAGGGATCATTTCGAAGCGATTTAGTCTCATATAAAGTTTGAGGCACGTCATCCAGTGTGGACCAATACAATCTTTTGTTGGGATATTTAGCATATCCTGAAAATAAAAGACCGCCTATGAACACAAGCTACTTTGTTTGCCTCAAAAGTTTTGATTGTAGCTCACTGTTGAAGAAAAGGCTGAAAAAATCTAAGGCAGATGTTGCCTGTTTCGCATTTTCTTATGGTTGCCTTTCCACACAAGCTACATTCGCATCGAACTCGGGGTGTTTTTTCCTCCATTTCAGCGTTTCTGGTTTAGATCTTTTAGTGCTATATCTTCCCTTTTCGATTCTCGATACGTAGGTATTCTGCTAATGGTTCGTCGTCACTCGAGTCATATTCATAAGTAGTGGAGGTTCAAGCAATTGTGATGGAAGGTCGTATTCATTCGAATCATTTTCTTCATTCGCATTGAGCACTCAACATTTTCGGTCCTAGGTGGTTCAAATTACCATCAGGCTGATCACTGCTATCTGAATCATAGTTAGTATCTTCCCCATCTTCAGGTGAAACAGCATATATATCCATTCCATCGTTTAGTACGATATCCAACAATTCAGTAAGAGAGAGTTTGAAAATGAAATCATTTCTTGGTACCGAAAATTTTGAACCTCAAGTTGTGCATAGCATCCGATATATCGAATCTCAAGTTTAAACCCGTATATTTTCAAAAATATATATCTAAGGCTAGTATTTGCAAGAAATACATACTTTCAACTCTTGCATGTTTGCATTGATGATCCAAGGGTTTCGGAAAACACAGGAAAAGTAAAGAAATCAGAATATGTTTACCCTCCCGCACGTTTTGGGCAGAGGGCTGGATCCATCTCTGTTCAAACTTTATTTTCTCTTTTTTTGTTCACTCAGTCACTTCGAAAAGTCCCAAAACTATTACACGACACGTTCAGTTTGATATTGCACGTGGTAATAATTTTTAGTTTATATTGTCGTGCATGTTTGGTTGCCTAATTGATGAATGCGATAAATCGAATTGTATGCACTAATGGAATTAACCTGACATTACACTGTGACAAAAAAGTATAGGGAAATTAGAAATAAAACGCAAAAATCTTGATTTACTTCAACATTTATTGAATCTCCTTCAAAATATGCTCCATTTGAAGCGATACACATGTGCCAACATTTTTTCCAATCATCGAAACATTTTTTATAGACGCTTTCAGGAATGGTCTTCAGCTCATTTTCTGTTATGCGTCTATGTAATCAAATCAGGTTCCCCGGACCGGAAATTTTGATCTGGAGAAGAGGAAAAAGTCACACGGAGTTTGATCAGGTGAATAAGGCGGCTGCTCTATGGTATTTATCGAGTGTTTGGTCTTGAAGTCGTTAATAACCGTGGCTCGATGAGATGGTGCAAAATGCACGAATTATTTTGCACAAATTCGGCCGTTTATGGCGAACATCTTCACACAAACGTCAAAATGGTTAAATAGAAGTCCTTATTGACCGTTTGACCTTGCGGAACAAATTAACGATGAACCACACCACGAATATCGTCTTGATTTTCGAACGAGTTTGGCTCATTTTCTTCCCACCCATTTCGATGATTTTAGATCGTTAGTGTGTCGTGTTCATAGACCCATGTCTCGTCACCAGTTATGATTCGTCCCATAAACGTGGAATCAGAATTCGCACGATCCAGCATATCTGCAGCTACCTGCATCCGATATTGTTTTTGAGGAAAATTCAACTCTATCGAAACGAGCCGAGCGGCGACACTCCGCATGACCAATTGGTTTATCAATATCAATTGAGCGGTTTCTATAGAGTTGTTAAGATCACGAGATATCTCTCTTACACTGTCATGACGATTTTCGAGCACCATTCCTTAATTTCTTGGACCTTTGTTTAGCATTTTGTTTAGTACTAAAGAAGTTATGTAAATATTCAATGATTATCTCCGGATAATAAATCATGGTGATTCCTCAACCGTTTTAAACGAGTAGAGTAGTTGGGTCACTCGTCAAGCAATTAAAACAAAGTAAAGTTAATAGAAGGGTCAGCAACGAACAGAGCACCGGTTCGGAAATGACATCACAGTCTCTTGTGAGGTCTGCTTGTGTGGTGTCTCTTTATTTGTACACAAGCCGCCACTTGCTATCGGGTGAAATTGTTCCATTGTATCGACAATTTACTTTGTCGGTTTTGATATTTCAATCAGAACAATGAACGCGTAGACGTTTCTCAGAACTGAATGAAGAATGATTGAAGGATTATAGCGAAATAATGCGATTTCTGTTTAATTGATCCTGGACTGGTAAATCTAAAGCGGAATTGATTATCTGAGAAATGCATAATCGTTCAAATTATGTTTATCTTAGTTTGGTTGAGAGTATACAGGGTGTTACATAATAGTACGTCACAACTTGAGGGGTAAATCTACGTGCAATTTTAAGAAAAAAAGTTCGTTACGGAGCTACCGAGTGTTAAAATTTCCGGGAAAAATGGGTTTTTTCTCTCTCAAACTTTGATCATGATTTTCAATTACCATTTCCTTCACTTCATCGCTGTTAGTTTCAGTTGAAGATTTCGATAGCTGACCAGAGCGAGGCAAATTTTCCACTACACCTCAGCCGCTGTTGAATGCACTATACCACTGATATGCACGTGTTTTTGATAAAGGGTATTTACCGTAAGCCTTCTGTAACACTTTTAGTGATTTGGCTCACGAAATTCCATTTCAATGCAAAGGGACCAATTCTTCGTTCGATATTTCAATCCATTGTAAAAATCGCGAAACAAATCTGAGGGAGTGGGAACTGACCAAAACGAGCACTGTAAAAAACTGAATGACAGATCGCCTTCAGTATAGAAACAGTTGTGGCAACTTTGCAACAACAAAAATTTTGAGCAGATAATTTAAATAATCAATTCCCGTTACTTCTTTAATAAGATGTGTAATAGTCCAGGTGCTTCTGTAGTTGCTATTGTGGCTCTTAATAACGATGATATTGGTGGACAGAACTGTAAGCCAGCTTCTTGAGAAAAATCTGGTGAGTAACGAATAATTTTCTTCAGAAACTCTCTTGATGTAACCAGCAAAATCCATAATTTTTCGAAGCACTTTCTTTTCCACTGAAATCACTGAATCTACGGGTGAAGCAACTGAAAGTAAGATTTAGTAGAGATAACGAGGCTACCATGAATAATATGCTTACGTAGAATTCTCACCTGGAAAGTATAATACACAAGGATAGATATTCCTTATGGGCATGTCAAGTGATGTGTGAAAACAAATGAGGACTCCTCCAAAGCCACAGTGGCTACATGTGATAGTGGTGGAACCACGTATCACATATGGCTGCATCGCTTGGTGAGGAGCAGTCTTAAGAAGCAATCCCAACTTAAGCTTTCTAATCTGCAGAAAACTGCCTACATGTTGATGAATAATTTTGCTCCACACCTAGTGCATACATGAAACTGATAGTTGCCTATTCTCCACCTGCTGATAAAAGGTTTTACAGTCTGAAATTGAGAACAACGAGATGCTGCGCATGAAGTTTAATATGGCAATACCGAAAACCAACATGGAGCGACCAATTCTGATCATCATTCCTAGCAGGTAGTAATCGGTCAGTTCCAAAGATCGTCTCTGTTATTTTACAGAGGACTATGAAACTGACCAAGGTGTTGGAGCTGGTGTATATTGGCTAGGTGCTACCAAGGAAGAGTCTATCTGTCTTGGCGGGATTGTGACTGTTCTTCAAGCAGAAATATTGACCTTTGTGCTAACCTTCTGTTTCTGCTTCATGCACGGCGCCCTTATGGACAGTACTCAAACCCTTTGGCCTATTGTACTTGCCTAGTTGTGTTGTTGTTATTAGACTAGCAAAAACTTTTTGATGAAGTTTGCAAGCACGGATGCAATCTTTTTTGCGATCCTACGAAAATGATAAAAGGCTATCTCTGATTTTAGTACTTCAAATTTGTCGACATCGAGTTATCGTGTTTTGAAATTCCATGTATTCGTGAGGAGATTTATCGAAAACCCAACTTTACTGATATTTGCATCTCTTATGACTCAACACACCCGAAATGTCATAAATACGCTACGTTTAGTTCAATGATACATAGAGCTTTCTCTCTGCTACTATCCAAAGAAAATATGTCCAGGCAAGTGTCACCTATTGAAGAAATAACTGAAATATTATAAACAGAATGATCACGAAGAGACAAACACAAATATCATATTATAATATAGAATCTTCTTATATGGAAAAATACATTTCATTAGCATATTTTGTCCTTATCAGCAAAGAGATTGTTGATGTCATATCGAAACACTCCCAAGAATTTTTCAAATAGTAAAGATAAAACTGATTGATTTGAAAAAACTGGAGTTCACAATTTGTCCTGTATGGATTGTAAAGTCGTTTACATAGGTCAGACTGGTCGTTCATTCAAATCTTGATACAAAAAGCATCAATCAGATTACAATAACCAGACAACTGACGAATATACTCCTGCTTCACATCATATCGAAAATGGCCATCACTTTTCACCCATAGATCAACAAATTATTCACATATCCTAAAGGACGAAGTTAGATGTCTTAGGTCTCATCGAAATTTTCAACCTCCATAAAGATAATCTTCTGAACAACTAGAATAGTCCAGCTTATTCATCCATATTTGATATTTTTGAATAATACCTGCTCTAAACATAATTCGTTTATCACCTCTTTTTTGCACCCTTATCAATTTTGTATGTACCTTTTTATGTATGCATGTATTTCAACTTTATTTCAGTATTTGTTGTTAAATGAATATGGTCGACAGACCGAAATTAAATTTCTGATTTTCAATGAGCTCTGGTGATAGTATAATACCTAGTTTAATTCCTCACCACTTTGGTTTCAACAAGATGGTGTTAGTCCACACTATGTATCTTATTCACTGAAGCCTGGATGCTAATTTTCCTAACATCGTTTCGCAGCTCGACGCCTAGCTCTGATCCCTGCAGATCAAAGAGCCTGATTGAATTTTCCCATATTTTTTGAATATAACAAGTAACTGGAAGCTGAATGAAAGAGAGTTTTGTTAACAGCTGAGAAGAGATGAGTGTTTTTCATTTTAATCGACGTTCTCTTGTCGTATCGAAATGATGGATATGCCCAGTGCAACTGTTTACCTATAGTTTTGGTGAAGGTTCAAGAAGGTATGGTTCACAGATGTGTCGAGATTTTGGTTTTTCAATGCGACCGACGTTCTCTAATGTACAGACGTCGAGATGACAGATTTTTCAAGTGTAACCTTTCACCTAGCTATGGTTTTGTAGAAAGCTCAATAATTATGTGGGGACATTCTCAACATAGGTGACTGAAAAAATCATTTTGTAAGAGAAACATCTACCACAAGCTTTCAGAAGTTTATTAGGAAAATCGTAACAAACAAAAAAACCTTTCCTAATGTCATATAAATCATATGGGCGTGTGATAGAAATATTTATATTGTGTTATGTTATGTTTAAATGACACCTGTTTTTGATAAATGATTATTCAACCCCTTACAAATCAAGGTATTATGAGCAATCAATGATTAATTAGACTGGCTATATTCATGCAACTGTATCACCCTCTAAATTAAGACGAATAAACAGCAAAACGTTCCGCTGCTAATTCACTACGCGAGTAAACGATAAAGAGAGGCTACATAATATATTCTTTTGATGGCTTTACGAATCATTAGGTTATGACCGAATAGTTTAACAGGGGTAGATCTTAGGGGTGTCTGCCCTTCAAATAGTATCCCGTTCATTTGCCCTGACACGATACGCTGGGAACATAAAGAATGGGGGTGTAATGTGTACAAGGGTAACTCTGAATAATTCATGACTTTCTTGTGACATCTGTTCTGTAAATTCAGTGTATTAGTGCTATTTTATTACAGGAGCTTTTTCAGAGTGGTATTTGCACTTTTCATGAAATGTTCGTGACAGCGATTCCAAAACTGTTACCTCCGCTTAGAAGTAAATTTCTACTTCAAAAAATAATTGAAAAGAATTATTCAACAAGTGCAAAGCAAATCCTATATCGAATAGAATGTGCCCATCTGAGACCAGCACGAGTGACGCCACGTCTGAGCTTGACGCGACTTAAGCCGATGTGTGTCGGTTTTTGTCATTGATCAGAGACGTCTTAATAAGTTTGCTGCAGATATTCAAGATAGTTGTCACCTAATTCTACCAGGATGGTAGAATTTATCTACATAAAGAAAGGAATGACCAACTGGAGAATTATTTTTGTTGTCTTTAATGCTATTCGAACTAAATTCCGAAAATATTTTCAATTTTTTCTTATATCATTGCCACGTCAAATCATCCGAAAGGAAGATATGAATTTTTCAATCGGAATTTTGCGATTACTGGTTGTCTCTTAGAAGGCATCATAAAAATACTGAAGATCATTCAATAATGATTATTCCTAGCTCCTTATAAGTGAAGAGGCTCATCCAGCAGAATTCAATGCATTTAGACGCTTGATGATATTCACGGGTTTTCCAATGCATGTGACAAATCGCAGGTACAAAAGCTCGTTTTTTCAAATTAGACTACCTATTTTTGCACACACAATTTAACTCGGAGTATTAATACGCATTGATCTGTTATAGGTTTCCCTATAGCTAAAATGCGTAAAAACGTTTCCGAGTTGACCTGAAGTCTTTCAAATAATGCATTTCCATCACTCAATACGAGACCCATCTCAAAATCATCATTAAAGTAATTTTGGTCGGAATTCCAAGGGAAAAAGTGCGAAATCAATTACTATTACAGTGGATTGAATGCGACTTCTCGTTTTTCTTCTTTTCTGGTAAATATTCTAGATTACATAATTTACTTGAGTGGAAAAAATTGTCATCCTTTCAGTGAAGCTAATCACCAAGAACAATTTTCTTGGGACGTGTGGATTGGAATGATTGGGGATCACCTAATTGGTCCACATTTCCTTCCACGTAGATTGGAGATTCATACACTCAGTTCCTAACTGAAAACTGCCGTATCTACTTGATCTCACTCCTTTAGGTCATATTCGATCAGAACATATTCAAATCGCTTGATAAATCGAGGTGTACCAACTTCAATTTTGGCTAGCTCCTTCATCTGATCTGAATCCATTAGGCTTTTCTACTTGGGGACATGTGAAAACGTTGGTTTACAGGACTACTGTAAAAACGTAGAATACTTAAGAAACCGCATTATCATTTCTTGTTGAGTCATACGAAATTATTTTGATATACTCAATGAAATATCTCTTCGTCTAGACTTCTGTATAATGGCTGAAGGAGACCATTTACTATGATCTCTTTCTTTACAATATGTTTTCATCATGCACATATATATATATATATATATATATATATATATATATATATATATATATATATATATATATATATTCTTTTGAAAAGAGAGGATTTACAAAATTTGAATAATTGTATTTACAATAAGTGCTTATATCTATAATTTTGGTGTGTGTCAGAAAAAAACACAAAAAGCGTGAGCTCAGAAAATGTAACAGGGGAACCATACTATCTTGTATATGATTTAATAAACGAGGGAAAAAACCTGAGGAAAAAACTCCTTTCCCTGTCGCAATAGCTTGTCTGTTTATGTTGTGTTAGCGTACATGAAGAGTACCAAAGATTTTTCTGCTTAGCCGCTTCATTCTCTCTTGCATTCCATGATTTCCAAAAACAAGGGTTAAAAGGAAGGGGGTTTGGGACAGGAATCTGTAACAATGGAAAAAGAAAACCAGCAGAAAAATATTTCAACAATGGAACTTCTTATATGTCTAAACAAATCTAAGAATAGATTTTACATAGCAAGCAAGGTCATGAAAGGGACTAAGGAGATAATAAAAAAATACATAACCTGCTATATTTCCTCAAATTCCATCTCTGTTTGAACGAGAGAGCCCCGATGGCCAGGTTTAGTCTTCCAAGTGATGCCGATTATAATCTATAGATGTTTTAGAATCATTATGGACCCAATAATCTGGGTTGACATCGCCCGTATATTATTTCTTCGTGGAACTTGATTAATTTTAAGAAATATTTGTGAAAAAATTTTGACACTCATTTGATATAAAGAAAAATTCTCGAAAAAATTTTGACAGTCGTTCATGCACATAAAATTGAACAACTCAAGATATAAAAAAAGATTGAAAATTCATAAAAGAATTTTTCAAATAACCCGGGAGTAGTGATGAAAAGTTAAGGAGGTAAAAAGGATACGTGACTTCAGAAATAGAACCACCCTGTAGATTTTACAAATTGTTTCTGCGATCTCATTATTTAGTTTTTAAAAAGGCAGCTATGTGCCGAATTTGAACTGAGTATCTGAAAAATTGTAGTAATCATTAGAAAAAAATTGAAAAAATCTGAAGATTTCGACAACCTCTATATCGGTAACGAAGTGACAATGTAAAGTGGGGAGATATAATTCTCGGTAGTCGAATTGACTTATTGAAACTTGTTGCCTGTATAAAAATCCATGAAAGGCTCCAATCTAAGCGGAATTCTGTCTCAGTATGACGTAGTAGCGTGAGGTCTTTGGAACGTTGCAAACTCTAGACGTCATCCTTAAACTGTAAGTATTGTAAAACATAAATCCCATCTTCGCGTCAACGAACCAGATTGTTCACGTACCATTGAAGGTACCTCTTTTTCAATAAGGATTGAAAAAATTATCCAATCTCTTAAGCGAATTTGATAACACATTCGTTCAGGAAACCAACATTTTGGTATACTCTGTATCAAAAATTACAACCGGCCGATACGTTCGAAATTGGTGGAATGCAAACACCTGCTCATCGGGATTTAACAGGATTGTTTTTCCGGGAATAGGACTGTTATTTGTTGATTACGTTGTGTTTGATTTCCGTACGGACCCGCGCCTCGAAAATTGGGTTTTAATTCTTTCCTTTCATGCCGCACGATGAACGAATTATTACCCCAAATCATTCTCTCCACATCGCAGCTGTCAGTGAATTAATACACTTGAAAATAGTTATGACGTGTTTTCATCCATTGAAAACGTTTCGATGGCACATGCTCACAATGTGATTTTTGTTTCGAGGTTAGTTTTCTTCTTTCATAAAATGATATTTTCTTTTTTATATCCTTTCTTCCTTGAGACGTTTAATGCACTTGATTCAATAGAGTTTCTGTCAATTCATCAAAATTTGTCGCCTCTCAGGAGAACATCATAATTATTTGGGTTATAATATTCAACCATATTGAATTCCTCAAAATTGTTGTTTCCTTGTTACTAACCTGCCTTGCAAAACAAAAACCAAGTGAGTCAACAAACTTGGTTTTCGAGATTTTCCCACCACTGGATTCCTCGTAAAAAGGTCTGCAAGATGCTTCTTTCAGATTTGAAATATATCAATGCGTTGAGAATTTATGAACAGTTTCATATTAGAGGCAATGCTTTTTCGATTATAAATTATGAAACATCAATCGAAAAACCAAGTAACTTTTTCATTTCTTAGTTAAAATATATCAATATTACATACTTCTCAGAAGATCTTGATATTTCCTAATATAGAACCTTGTATGTCTACTTACTCTACTGGAACAGTATGACTCTGGTGTAGGTAGATACCCGCGAGTGAGATATTCAATAACTACAAAACAAAAACTTAGTAAGTCAACTTACTGGCAATGAATAGACAAATCCTCCAAGAAAGTAAAACGTCTTACCCTCTGAATTGAATAACCAACACCAATCAGAATGCAGAGTAAAATCACATGATTTCTTATTTTGCGTACTTAAATCATATTAGTGTGGTGGTTCTGCAGTATGTCTTTTGACTACGATACGGAGGAGATGTAATCAAGCTCTTTTTCAGTGCTGCAATAATGATTTCGCAGAGCGAACGTCTTCTCAAAATAACACTTGAAACGGCGATAGGTCGAACTTCATCTAGTCTGTCACCTGTTTCGCCAGTGGATGATTCGGATGCGGACCCAAATTATATTCCATCAAACGGAAGACGGAAGAAAAACCTTTTTGACTTATTACCAGTTCCTCCTGAAACAAATACCGAAAGCCGCAAAAAAGCCGTTTGTATTTAAATGATGGTGATATCTGGTGGAAACCAACAGAATTTGCACACATCTCATTTCTAAAAAGAATAAGAAATGAAACACTACATCAGCTGAAAGAAAGTTTGAAATTGCATGATTCCCTAGAAAATACTGATGGCGACCTGATTAATTTAACAATTAACAGTACTGACCAAACTGAACCTAATATTTCAGAGAAGATAATGGAAATCGAAGTTGAAGAAGACCAGTTAGCAGAAGAATATGTACCTGAATCTGTACCAGAAATAGAAATCAGAGGTACAGAAGATCAAGTAGAGACAGAAAATGTAAAACCTAACACTACAACGGAGATAGAGTTATCTCGGACTGAACAAAAGAAAAATCAAACTAAAACAAAGATTTTACTTCCACCATGTCCAGACAGTTGTAGAAAAAACTGCTTCCGAAATATATTAGAAGAACAAAGAAGAATTATTTTTAGTTTCTTCAACCCACTCAACTTTGGAGAGAAAATACACTTCATTGGAAAATACCTCGCGAAAATGCCTGTCAAGATCTATAAAAGAGAAGCCGTTGGCCACAAGGAGTGCTCTGTAGTTTACGCTTTACCTTTAAAACCAGTCACAGCAATACAGAATGATATTGTGCGGAAAGACACCTTGGAGCAGGAAGACACAAAGCATAATGATAGATCAAGTGGGAATAGACAGTAATAGAGAGAATACTGAAGAAGACGAATGGAGAAATCGCAGAAGAATCTAGCGATTTGGATGAAACAATGAATGTAGAAGGAAAGACTTAAAAACAAATAAAACACAAACCGTATGCAAAACAATGTTTTTGCACACAATTGGACATTCATCTGATGCTATGGTAACAGAATTTCTGAAAAATAAGTAGTTTCAGTGTGTTTCAGATAAAAGAGGTTTTAAACATGGTGAAAAGAAGAAAGAAATTTCAGAAGGAAATTAGGAAAACATACGCTCATATTGAGAGTTATCATCCAGTAGCTTCACATTATAACATGAAACATGCTCCTAACAGACGGTATCTTACAAGAGACAGCTCGGTGTATAAGATGTGGGAAAATTTGAATGAGAAAACTCCTGAAAGGAAGTTTCATATTAAACCTACAGAAAGGTTTTTCATCGGGAGAATATTGGCTTCACTAAACCATCACAAGATGAATGTCCATCATGTTCACTGCACCAGAATCCTGTCCACCATGAAATGTAAATGAAGGAGATGATGCGAACTGTGAAATTTGTCGAAACTATGAAATACACAAGAGAAGGTTTACTGAAACAAGAAAAGCATATGAAGCAGATTGTTCCTAAGAATGGCCAGAAGATAAAGAAATTTTCACAGTTGATATGCAGAAGATATTAATAATTCTGAAAATGGTGACTAAAAATTCCTTTTTTAGTCGTCTAATATGTTTCAATGAAATATTGTATTTTGAGCAGACAATAATTGTGCCGCGAAAAATAAAAACTGGACACTCTTTACCGCATGTTGTATTTTAGTTAATGAAGAATGGGGACCAGAGCCTATTACTTTCAAACTTTTTGAAGCTGGCCATTCATGAAGTCTGACTCGGTACATGGGCTGATCGGAAAAAAGTAGAATAAGTCGAAGGAGATATTAGATTTCGATGATTTAGTCAATTTAATCAGTAGAAGCAGTAAGTACCATAAACCACTCATACTCCATTTGGAAAACTTTCTTGGTTTCGAGAACGGTAAACCCCGTAAAATAGAAGCAGTAAGCGATAGTAACACTGCTATACCTTTTTCCGTGACCTGAAGGTGTGTCAATTAAGAAAAAGATCGGGATCACTGTACTTCAAAACCGAAATAGATAGTCCGGAGTTTCAGAAGTCAAATTTTTCAAAACCAAAATTCAAACTTCAGTTACCAGTTAACAAATTTTGATGCCGTGGTCTGAACAAGGAAAAAATGAAAAGATTTTGAATGAACTAACTGTCCATATGCCCGCTAAGAAATAGTTGTTCTGGAAATCTCTCCAGCCAGTATCTGACATGGACGACTTGGCCCATTGTGGGGAAGAAACTCCAATTGAAGAGGGCGATCTATAGTTACGAAGTTTTTATAATCTTTTCACCTTTTTCTGTATTTGTTTGAAAGGTCATTTGATGTTCAATATTTGTTACTTTTGTGTTCTGTTTGATAACTGAAAAATTAATTCTTTGTTGCAATGAATTTCTAGAATTGAGAAGTAGTAAATGTTCAAGTTCGAAGCTCCTAGTTAGAACACTTTTTGAGTAAGCGTAATCTCTCTTATTTGCATAATAAAAATAACTCTGCTGACTAGTTGGACATTTAGAGTTACTTGGTTTTTGCTTTCTTGCGCAGAAACGATACTATATTCACACAATAGTAGTCTCTTCTTGAAAAAACATTGAATAATTTATATATTTGAATCGTCATTGAAAATATTAATTCTTGAGCTATTATAATGAGAGCACGGAGAATAATTAAGTTATTTCAATGATTCCATGAATGGACATTCAATTCCTAAATGAAATCAGGGAAAAGTCATATAATGTTTCGGTTTTTCATGAAAATACGTCCTGGACGAAAAAATTTAATGCGCATGTGATATATTCTTGAAAAGGAAAAAATTCTATTCAACCAAATCAAGGTTACCAATGGTTCATAAAATTACCTGTAGAATGTCAAAACCATTTCTTACATAACCTGGAAAACAACCGAGATAATGGCACTTGATTGATTTCGAAAATCTTCAAAATTTCCAGATAACTCGAAAACGAAAAAAGAAATTAATTCTTTGTTGCAATGAATTTCTAGAATTGAGAAGTAGTAAATGTTCAAGTTCGAAGCTCCTAGTTAGAACACTTTTTGAGTAAGCGTAATCTCTCTTATTTGCATAATAAAAATAACTCTGCTGAATAGTTGGACATTTAGAGTTACTTGGTTTTTGCTTTCTAGAGCAGAAACGATACTATATTCACACAATAGTAGTCTCTTCTTGAAAAAACATTAAATAATTTATATATTTGAATCGTCATAGAAAACATTAATTCTTGAGCTATTATAATGAGAGCACGGAGAATAATTAAGTTATTTCAATGATTCCATGATATTCCATGAATGGACATTCAATTCCTAAATGAAAATACGTCATGGACGAAAAAATTTAGTGCGCATGTGATATATTCTTGATTCAACCAAATCAAGGTTACCAATGGTTCATAAAATTGCCTGTAGAATGTCAAAACCATTTCTTACATAACCTGGAAAACAACCGAGATAATGGCTTTTGATTGATTTCGAAAATCTTCAAAATTCCAGATTTCGAAAACGAAAAAAGCTAACTTGAATCTGTTTGCGGCAATGAATTTCCCACATAATAAGAACAGTGAGGCGTCATTTATCTCTATTCACAATATATCACAGTAACAGCTTTTCTTATTTAAAATTTATATCATTTCAATTTCATTAATCAGTAGTTTATGCAAGGATTTGTCAGGTAAGATAAAGATCCCTTGGTCCTTAAAATCAAACCACCATAGCGTTTATTCATCAAATATTCTCTGAATCTCATTTGAAAATATTTATTCCTCTGAAATTACCTATTTCGAAAAAATTTTGATTGAACAATGTTGGAAATATTTTCCACAATCCAATAAAATCACATGTATTATGTAGAATGAAGTATTGCCCAGGGACCATGTGTCTGCTTTTGTTTGTTTGTAACAGTGGGCATTTTTGATTAGTCATTTTAACACGAACAAGTATCACGAAACATAGCAAACAAGTTATGGACAAATACGGATTATTTGATTTTCAGTTGGCCCTAACAAATTTATACCAGGTTGTTTGGTTTATTACAACTGAATCTATATTCATGTTTGGTTTTTCATGTGTAAAGGGTAGGAACATCGAATAAATATTAAACATGTAGTAAGTTTCAGTTTTTAAAACTATGTTACACCTTCATCAGAAATTATTAGAAATATCTACTGTATGATGTATTTGTAGTTCTAGGTTTGTGTATATTAGATATTTCCATCAGAGCTGAGTATCAAATTTATATCACTGCTTTATAGACTTCTATACATATTTTAAATTTTTTGGTGATTTTGAAATTAAATCGATATGATTGTTTTCGGTTTTTTCCGATTGGCCATTTAAAATCCATTAGATGATGTGGAAATCTTCAGTGATATTACGAAGAAGATGCTCTAACGATAGGAATTGAATGGATGAATGATACACTATATTTCATGCAAATTTTCACAATTTTTTTAAGGTACATGACTAGTTTCGATTATTACTTCATTTTCAAGTGTTTATACTACAGTAAAATGAAATGATACACTTTTGTCACTTTTCCACAATTTATACTATAATCACGACCGGTTTCGACCCTACGGTCATTTTCAAGTGATAAACAGTGAAATACATGAGTAGGCAAGTACAAGTACAAAATGAAATTTATTCTAAATATTGAGTAGTGGGGATCAATTAGGCTCTAGTAGGCTGTTGAGGGTAATAAATTGTGGGTTTTTACATAGTTTGTTAATCTCCAAACTTTCCAACAAATTCATCTCTCTGCCTTTGTTACATTTATGAAGGATTTTAAGATTGTTCAATGATATCCAGTGGTTTGTTGATTTTATGTGTTCAAATATTGGCGAATTTTTATCTAAGGAAATATGTTCCATTGATTTTCTGTCAAAGGGGAACAGAGTAAACTCTACGAATCATGGAGTTATATGCAGCTAGTTTGTGACTTAAATGACTGAACGAGTCCATTGCAATCTCTGCGTCTGTGGATGTTTCCTTTCTGTAAATTTTATAAGTGAATTGGTTACTTAGAAAACGACATTATAAATGAACCGGTAACAATCACGAAAGAGCAAGTAGCTATGGCAATAAGTAAACTTAAAAATAGGAAAGCTCCAAATGAAGATAAGATAACAAATGAGATGATCAAATATGGCGGAGAAGCCATGAGAGAAGAGTACACAAAACTGTTTAACATCATAATTCAACACGGAAAAATACCAGAAGAATGGAAAAGAAGTGTAACAGTGCCTATCTTTAAAAAAGGGAGACAAAACACCTTATTAAGCACCTCTTTGAAACTGCTTACAAAGATTCTTGCCGATGACATAACGTCAACAATGCCAATCAGCGAAGAGCAACAATGCTTTCGAAAAAACCGATCCACAGTCGATGCACTATTTATCACAAGACGATTAGTAGAAAAGTCTCTTGAATATAACACTGCAGCATATCTTTGTTTCATAGACTTAACGAAGGCCTTCGACAGAGTCCAACTGACGGATGTAATCAAGATACTGGAAAACAAAGAGGTACCCAAAAAATATATAGGACTCATAAAAGATGTGAACACTAATAAAACAACGCAAATACGAACAAACCACACCCTAACGCAGCATTTCGGAACAACGCCGGGCATCCGCCAAGGTGATAGTCTTAGCCCTCTACTATTTAATACTGTTATGGACCAACTTGTAGAGACCGTTAAAAACTTGGGACTAGGATACCGCATGGGAACCTACAAAATTAACATCTTATGCTATGCCGATGACGCCGTACTCATTACAGAATCAGAAGACGACCTACAAAGAATGTTATACGCCTTTAGCAAACGCGCAAAAAATTTCAATATGGAAATCTCAACAAGTAAGACAAAATGCATGACCATAGCTAAGGAACCTCTGCGCTGCAAGTTAACAATAGACAACGCCACTATAGACCAAGTCATGTCATTCGAATACTTAGGGTGCAAAATAACAAGCACAGGATACCTTGAAGATGAAGTGGGAGACAAGTGAACAAAGCAGCTGCAGTATCGGGACATCTTAAACAACCAATTTGGAGAAATAAACACCTCAGTATACCATGCAAATCCAGAATCTACAAAACATGTGTGCGACCAATTATGACATACGGGGCAGAAACAAGAGCGGAAACGTCGGTAACAAAGAGAATACTAAGAACAACAGAAATGAAAACGCTAAGAACTATAACCGGTTACACATTGAATGACAGACAAAGAAATACCGACATAAGGGAGAAATGTGAAACAGACGATATTGTAAGATGGGTAAGAAAAAGAAGAAGAGAATGGAACCAGCATGTAAACAGAATGACCACAGATAGAATAGCCAAAATCGTATGTAGCAACATATTACACGGAAGAAGACCCGTTGGACGACCACCAAAACGATGGCGGGAAAGTTGGCAATCAACTTCACAAGAACTGCTGCAGGGAAACCGGAACTGAACAGGCGCTACGCCTTCTACACGGTGAAGAAGAAGAAGAAGAAGATTTAGAATTTTGGAGTTTCGGAAAAACCAGAAAATGGGAATATACCATGCTATCCAAGTTAGATTTCTATAAGAACTTCATGAACAATGTTAACATATTTTCCTGAAATTTTCGCTATTGGATTTGGTTTTGACAAACATTATTCGAGAAATATTTTTCAACTTTTTTTGTCATTTCGAGTTCGACCAAGAGTTGGACGCTAGAAGATGTGATAGACAAGAAAACAGAAAAATTCTTGAAAAAAATAGAGTAATACGAAATTGTCAAAATAAGAAAGATAATCCAAACTAAGACAAGGAAAACGGATAACACATTTACCTGCTTCAGTGTAAAAGAGAATATGAGGACGAAGAAAAACAGAACAAAAGAAGGAGAATAACAGAGATATTCTCACTCAAGCTTAAACCTCAAAGAGAGGCTTGTGGCCCAATACCATAAGTAGATAAGAGTAATACTTCTAATTCAATATAATGAAAACAAAACAATAGCAAAAGGGGAAAGGAGACGAAAACGTATATAACAACATACCACACGGAAGAAGACCCGCTGGACGACCACCAAAACGATGGCGGGACAGTTGGCAATCAACTTCACAAGAACTGCTGCAGGGAAACCGGAACTGAACAGGCGCTACGCCTTCTACACGGTGAAGAAGAAGAAGAAGTTACTATGTTTTAACTATCACTAATTTATTGATTTATGTATTCAATAAATTAGTGATAGTTAAAACATAGTAACTTGTTTTATTTTATTATTCATTATGTACTTACAAGTATTTATATACTTTCCGGACTGTCCGGGCACTTTTCCACGAACTTAATTGACATACCTCGTATGTACATTCAGATTCTAAAATTATAATTTTACTTTCTATATGAAACATCCCTATTCTGCGAAGATTTCAACCAAGAACAATCTCATTCGATCTTTGAAGTAACTAGGCCTGTATGGTCTTCTCATTTTCACCCAGACTTCATGAAGAGATTCCACTTTCGCGAAGGCAGCAAACGTTCCGCGAATCTAAAGCATCCAGTCATTTATCAGCGGTGTTTAATAAATGGTCGCAATAATCGCGGTCGGTGAAGGGTGGGTCGACATTGTCGTCGTAATTGAGAGGGCAGGATTGCAGTGTGTGCCCTCGGGAGATACACCAATTTCGACTCAACTAAACAAGCCTGGATCCGTTGCGCTTACGGTTCAGATTGTGATTCGTTCTGATGAAATGCAATTAGTTCCAAAACCTGCCTTCTGTTCGTTCTGGATTCAGCACATAGTAGGTGAATGATGATTTTTTTCTGTGGGGCGGAGGGAAAATTAAAAAATCCCTCGGCAAATAACACAAAGCAAATAGAATGAGTATGTCAGCAGGTTTTCAAATATATCAACAAGCTCATCAATCTAATTTTACATATAGTTCCTGAAATATTTCGAATCCAAATTTTTAAAAAGATGTTTCTTTTATTGAATCCTTAGCACGATTTACTCTTTACTCTGTTAACTCAATCTATAATACAGTGTGTTCCAACGAAAATTTGACCCCCCCTATAACTCCGAAATGAGTAACATTAGCGAAAAACACCAAGACACGTCGATTTTTGTTTCGAGGGGGAGCATTTTTCGAAATAATTCGAAACTTCTCAGATCAACCCCCTACCCCCAGCAACCCTAACTTTGAAATTCATCATAGGGAATAAGGGTCGAGTGGCACCTTACTGAAAAAGGTCTGTCAATTCTCCACCTTGATTTGTCATTTTAGAATTTTAAATTAACATACAGGGTGTCCCAACCAAGGGTGAAGTTGAATTCTGGAAATCCCAAATACTAAATGAAATAGATTTATTTTGGCATAATGCAAGCGCAGGTTTATGCTCGGTCTAGAAAAACGACCTACACTTGTGAATTTGGAGTTGGTGCAATCAACCCCTATTTCCAGCATCCCCAACTCAAAAATCATTCGATCGATAATAGGTCAAGTGGCACCTCGTTGGAAAGGTACTGCAATTTTCTCTTCGAATTTGGTATTTTCGAAATTCAGAATCATCATACAGGGTGTCCCGAAGCAGGAACATTGAAAATCCAAATAACTTTTTGAAACTGGTTCATTTCGGTATACGAGAACATGTTTGATCCGAGAATAGGACTTTCTTGTGTGGTTATAGAATTTTTGCAATCAACCACTTCCATTCAGCATCCCCAACTTGAAAATCATACAAATAATTCAAGTGGCATATCTTCAGAAAGGTTTTTTGAATTCCAGAATGATTAAAGCATTTCATTCAGTTCGGCTCTCCATACAGGATGTCGCTTTCGAAAAATTCAATATCGTCATTTGAAATTATCATTTAAAATTAATTCGAAACTGTTAAAAGTATTGGGGTACGATGTGTTGAGCATCAATTACGAAGAAATAAAGCTGATTTCTGCATTGAAAATGTTCACATTTTTTCATTTCCATCTGGCGTGCAGTCATCTGTTATTTCTCATTTTGCAATGAAATATTATTATTATTCAGATCAGTTCCTCATTATTGTTGTTGTTCGTCAGTTGAAATTAATCTGAAAATGGTTTATTCCACTGAGGAAAGGGTCGAAATTGTATCGACGTATTTTCGAAATAACAGTTGTGCCAAAGAAACGGCAAGGATATTCGATAGGAACCATCCTGAAAGAGAAAGGGAGTCAGTCACCAGTACGTTAAATATTTGGTTGACAAATTCCTAGCTACGGGTTCGGTGGCAAACAAAAACATGAAGTGGCATGTCCTGTCAGAAATGAGGCAACGGAAGTGGCAGTAGTGGGTCATCTACAAATGGAGAATACTACTTCGATCAGAAAACTATCTCGTCTGACTGATGTATCAGCTACAACTGTCCGTAGAATCGTGAAACATCACAAATTTCACCCTACAAGGTAAAATTAGTGCATGAAATAAACGAAGATGATCCAGATCGTCGTTTACAGTTTTGTGAAAATCTAAGTGAAAACCTAAACGCTAATCCAAATTTTCTGAATAACATCTGTTTTTCTGATGAAAGCACCTTTATGCTCAGTGGTGAAGTGAAGAGACATAATTGTCGATATTGGGACACACAGAATCCTCATTGGTTTAGAGAGGCCCACACGCAAAGGCCTCAGAAGTTGAACGTTTGGGCAGGAATTTTTGGCAATCATCTAGTTGGGCCTTTCTTTATTTAGGGTAATCTGAATGGAAATGGCTACCTACAGTTGTTAGAGGAACACATACATCCTAGATTGACAGAAATTTTACAGAACGATCCAACTCTTTCTGAGGACGAAATGCGTTTTCAACAAGACGGTGCTCCTCCGCATTATGATGCTCGGGTGCGCCAATATTTAGACGAAAATTTCCCAGGAAGGTGGATTGGTAGAAGAGGACCTGTTGAGTGGCCAGCCAGGTCACCAGATTTAAATCCCCTAGATTTTTTTTGTGGCGCCATCTAAAATCTAAAGTTTATGCCACAAGACCAGAAAACCTGGAGGAGCTGCGGATGAGGATTATCACAGAATGCCGACTTTTGACTCCTGAAGTTTTCGCTAATGTGAGAAGAGAGTTCGAAAATCGTCTGTATAACTGTATGGAGGTGGGCGGAGGTCATTTTGAACAATTGTTGTAATAATCAAGTTAGTTTTTGTTTTCAATTGAATACAAGTTCAATAAATCTCGTTTTCCTGTTTAGATGAGCATCCAATCAGTTTCTCCATCATCCCTCATCCTGATCCTCACGCCAGAAAACCTCGATTGCCAAACTGAAACCAATGCCTCAGTGATTCAGAAAATAGAAAAATCTTTCTGGAACTTTGCCACTCAACCTGTAATCACTTGTATGATTTTTTGAGTTGGGGATGCTGAATGGAAGAGATTGATTGCAAAAATTCCATATTCACGCAAGAGAGTCTTATTCTCGAATCAAACATAAACATGTTCTCGTATTATACCGAAATGAACCAGTTTCAAAAAGTTATTTGGGTTTTCAGTGTTCCTGCTCCGGGACACCCTGTATGCTGATTCTGAATTTCGAAAATACCAAATTCGAAGAAAAAATTGAAATACCTTTCCAACGAGGTGCCACTTGACCTATTTTCGATCGAATGATTTTTGAGTTGGGGATGCTGGAAATAGGGGGTTGATTGCACCAACTCCAAATTCACAAGTGTAGGTCGTTTTTCTAGACCGAGCATAAACCTGCGCTTGCATTATGCCAAAATAAATCGATTTCATTTAGTATTTGGGATTTGCAGGAATTCAACTTTACCCTCGGTTGGGACACCCTGTATGTTAATTTAAAATTCTAAAATGACAAATCAGAATGGAGAATTGACAGACCTTTACAGTAAGGTGCCACTCGACCCTTATTCCCTATGATGAATTTCGAAATTAGGGTTGCTGGGGGTAGGGGGTTGATCTGACAAGTTTCGAATTATTTCGAAAAATGCTCCCCCTCGAAACAAAAATCGACGTGTCTTGGTGTTTTTCGCTAATGTTACTCATTTCGGAGTTATAGGGGGGGTCAAATTTTCGTTGGAACACACTGTATAAGAATTGATCGCTGAATCTGTTGCTAAGCGCAAATCTCGAAAACAGCCTAACCGATTTTTCTCATTTTTTATCAAATATTCCTTGAAGTGCAAAGATGGTTTTTATGCAGAGAAAGTTTCAAAAAATTGCCTGAGAAAGTCTAAAACAACACTTCTTCATACCTAACCTAACCTTACATCAGTCAAACACAATTTATTTATGATAAAATTTCGCTGGAGATGTAAACGTCTTTTTCAAGAGCATCTATAATATTATTAAAATAAAATACACACACCACAAAAATTGTTGCATCACCTGGTATTCTAAATTCCACAATCGATTAAGCAGCTCGATCGCAGTTTCTTTGTCAACAAATGTTTTTGGACATATGAGGGAAAAAAAATCTTATCTATGTAGTAACATTCGTTTCTATATGATGTTGTTAAATGTTAACCAACGCACTATTACAAGAGCAATTAATCGGTACCACGAAACAGGCGAATATGGAAGAAGGGCTGGACAGGAAAGAAATCGGATAACAACACCAGTTGATGATCGTTGGCTTCGTTTAACTGCACTAAGAATTCGGCACTGTACGGCTAGAATGCTACAAAATGAACTTGCACTTTCCAGAAATGTTCATATTTCATTGCAAAATGTTAGGTACAGGCTCAGAGAACACGATATCAGACCAAGGGTGGCTTCTACCGGCCCGCGTTTCACCAGAGAGCATCGAGTTGCAAGAATTCAGTTTGCGAGGGAACATGCAAATTGGGGTATTCCAGAATGGTCGAATGTTCTCTTTTCCGACGAGTCTAGGTTCTGTCTGGTATCAAATGATAGACCTGGGGAACGGTATCAGCAATGCAATATCGCTCAAACCGAAAACTTCGGAGGGGGCTCGGTAGTGTTGTGGGGAGGCATTTCTTTCCATGGTCGAACTGAGTTAATCCTAGTGAATAATGGAAGAATTACAGCGGCCAGTTACATCGCAGATATCAATGAACCCCATGCTGTACCCTTTGGCCTATTGATTAGCGAAAACTTTATTTATATGCATGATAATGCTCGGCCTCATGCAACTAGAGTAGTTACAGAATTTCTGCAAAATGCTCAAATTAATATTTTAAGATGGCCAGGCAGAAGTCCCGACTTGAATCCCATAGAACATGTTTGGGACAACATGGGTTGGCAAATTCAGCAACCTAGAACGCCTTGTAGAACACTCCAACAACTAGAAAATCTGCTTCCTGAAATTTGGGAGGACTCAATCAAAAATTCGTTTGAGGGGCTTCTGAGACGTATACTGGCAATATTTAGGGCCCGGGGAGGAAACACTTAATTTTGAAAATGATCAGTAACCATTCGATGCTAGTTAATTGGTCTCTTCGCGAAGGTTTGGAGATGGTAGAATTTTTTAATTTTTCATGAACTCGAAAATTGTTGATATTTTCCATCATAAACTCATCTCTTTTGAATGATATCTTTTATACTTCTGAAAGTTACCAAGCGACTCTTGAATGACCAACCTAAAAGTTTATATAGTATTGTCGTAAAAGTAGGGTGATGCGACAATTTTTGTGGAGAGTGTATATTTTTAAATATTTCATGAAGAACAGGAATGGTTCTTAAGCAGGAAAAATTTCAAAAAATTGCCTGAGAAATTCTGAAACAACACTGTATATATCTTTCCTAACCCAAAACCAGTCGAGCGCAATTTGTGTGTGATAAAATGTCACTTGAAATGTAAACGTCTCTTTGAAGAGCATTTAAAATATTATTAAATTAAAATATTCACAAAAACATTCTTTGAAGTACAGGAATGGTTTTTACGCAGAGAAAATTTCAAAAAGTTTCTTGTTAAAGTCTGAAACAACACTTTTCTATATCGTACCTAACCTAACATCAGTTAAACATAGTTTGGCTGTTTTAAAATGTCGCTTTAAATGTAAACTTCTCTAGAATATTACTGAAATAGCATATTTTCTAAAATATTCCCTGAAGTACACGAATGGTTCTTAAGCATCGGTCTATGGATACATTTGAATAAAATTGAACACAATTCAAAGGACATTTTACTATTTTGAATTGAGTGACTGAAGAATCTGACTTCTGGATCTCAGGTAGTGTATTCTTTCTAACAACGGTTAGACCTTGAAGCGTGGTTGAAAGCTGTCGAGTGTAAACTAAACATCGTGGAAATCAAACAAGAGTATTTCGTTTTATTCATATTGAAATGAATTTTCATAACATTAATCCATCAACAATATCATTATTTCCTAAAATCTCGTTTTGAAAGGTTATTATACCTTGACGTACGTTACTGATTAAACCATAACAATAATAAATAGCAGTGTAGCACTCGCTGCAACTTTTATAGACCCCTGGTTAACTTATTCGCCTTAATTGATAATAATTTAAGGACAAGAATCTAAGGATAGTAGAAAACTTCTGGTTCTAATTTTCCCTTTTCTTCCAGACATAATAAAATTTGGAATCAACCGTCTAGTATCAAAATCAGAAGATGAAGATGAGGAACAGAGCAATAACAACAATTCCAAGTGTTCCCATAGAGAAAACAATTGCTTCAGTGGAGATGAAGTAATTTCATCTAAGTCAAGTCAAATCAACAAATGGGATATATCATCTCCAAGACCTTCCCCAATAACCTCCCTGAACTTGAAGTTGATTCCCCAGTTCATTCTAGAACGAATTCCCCATCTCCAAGACCACCTTCGATAACAGATATTCATAAGAATGACACGCCTACAAAGAAATGTGAAGCCTTCTCTGTTAGTGCACTTCTTAGACCTGATAATCCAAAGAAAGAGAGAGATTGTTATCAGGATACGATTTCGGTAACCAGGGCGTATTTATATCCTCAATTTGCTGATCTTTTGAAAGATGCACAACTAAAGTCGAATCAAGACTATAGTGCACAATTTTTGCCAAGAAATATCATACATCCTAGTTTTTTACCATCTAACTTATATCCGCAAAAGGACGGCGAGGAAAGGTCTTTCATTCCTACACCGACATCATTATATTTCAGTGCTATGGCGGCAGCTATGGCGAATGGTCAAGCTCAGCATAGTCAATATTCCCCACAACATTCCACAGAGAATCTATATAGATTAAGGCATCATTTTATGTCAAATCCTTCGATGATGCATCCTCATCATCACCATCTTTTGATGAGGCCGGGTATGATGCCACTTGGAGATGTATATTCTTGTATAAAATGTGAGAAGATGTTTTCAACACCTCATGGCCTTGAAGTGCATGCTAGGAGATCACATAATGGAAAAAGGCCGTTTGCTTGTGAATTGTGCAACAAAACTTTTGGGCATGAAATTAGTTTGAGTCAACATAGGTGAGTAGTTTATGATTAATCAATTTTTTTCTTTTCGATCATTTTCATGTAATTATAATTCTCTATAAGATTGGATAATTCTAAAGATTAGTTTTGGAGATTAATTGGTAAATTTCAAATTTATCAGTTTCATCTTTTGTGTTGAAATGGAGGCCTGACAATTTGCTTACTGGTTTGAACGCAATATAAACTTTTTTACTATCAGACAAAACTCTAACAATCTGTTCTGACGTTTTCCCAAAATATGTAAGAGACATACATTTCTCGGTCTTTTCTCTCTCGGATTGGGATATCATGTTAAATGTGTTGTTGCGTATTTTTAGATTAATTAAACTCTCTATTGCTTTTATATCGAAGCCGTTGTTCTCTGCTATTGATATAATGGTGTCAAATTCTGATTTTCGGTCCATGTCCGACAAAGGCAAAGAAATTGTTCTGTGAATCATGGATAAGAAGGCTGCTATTTTTTGAGAATACGGTCGGAATTAATCTATGGGGATGACATTATCCGTGTACGATGGTTTTCTGAAGATATTTATTGATGAACGATTATAATTCTCTCGGGTAATTGTTAGGGCTAAAAAATTGATTTCACTATCGACTTCAGTTTCTACTTTGAACTTAATTTTGGTTGAAAACTATTAATAAACTTCATGAAACATGCTGAAATGTCATCAACATATCGGTACCAAAAGAATATGCCTTTTCGTCAAAGGTGAAGTTATAATTTTAGCGTTTTTCAAATTATTAACTCATCTTTGCAGACAACGTTTAGATTTCTTGTCTTCAGAATACTAGATATTAAGGGAACACATTCTGTTGCAGGTATATTCGAAAACATATTATCTACATCTCTTCTGTTCTTGCAGGGCTGTTCATAATGTGGAGAAAGTCTTCGAATGCAAGCAATGTGGAAAGTCTTTCAAGAGATCTTCTACACTTTCGACGCATTTACTAATACATTCCGATACTAGGCCGTATCCTTGCCAATATTGTGGAAAACGGTTTCATCAAAAATCAGACATGAAAAAGCACACATACATACATACTGGTAAGTCTATGTACCAAATATTTATACTATTAAATCAGCCAATAGGAATTTGAGAAAGCAAACCCTTAAGCAGATGATTTGATGGGGTAAGTCGAGGAAAGATGGACCCCTTTTTCTCAAAATCCAGATAAATGTTCCATAAAATGCGCAATGAATTTCAAATTATTTATTGGTTATGATACACTAATTCAGAATACGGTGATTTTGGTTTGCTTTATAACGAATATCACAGAATTGGGTTGAAAATATTTAATTAACAATCGGAATAGCTATTTCGATATTTTTATAACCAGACGTTCACGAATTGTGAGTAAAACTAAGGTACAGTTGTACATGGTGTTACATAATAGTATGTCACAATTTGATGGGGTAAATCTACCTGTAATTTCAAGAAAAATAGTTCATATAAACATAGGTTCGCAACAGCTTCGTTACGGAACTACAGGGTGTTGAAATTTCCTGAAAAAATTGGTTTTTTCTTCAAAACTCCTGCAGTTTTTGAGATATTCAGCCCAAATTTGTACAAGCTGTTTTTACAGCCTCCATCATTACACGTCATGAATTAAATTGTGAATTAAGGCATATCAAATTTTCGGTTTTGTGCTGCGTAACTCTGACGATTTCACTCCGGATGTTCTCAAGTTGCTATACTGTTCCTTGGTACGTTCGGTGGTAGAATATGGTTGCTTGGTTTGGTCCCCACATATCTCAGTTTCCATAGATTACCTGGAAAGGGTGCAGCGAAGATGTCTTCGATACTTGGCGTTTCGATCTGGACTAACCATCTGCGAACGCTCAATAATTGTGATGAGTGAAAGATATAACTTGAAATCACTCAAATATAAAAGAAACATTTGTGATGTGGGTCTCTTATATAAAATTCTTAATGGTCTGTTAGATTGTCCTGAACTATTAACATTATTCAACTTCAATGTTCCAATTAGAATAACTAGGTTTACATCGTTGTTTAGGGAAATAATTTGACGAATGAATTACTCATGGAACTTCTTCACAAATCGCTTGGTTGCTTTTGTGAATAAAATATACGCTCAGGTTGATCTCTTTGTCGTTTCGCTGCGTCCAAAAGGCGTTTGGAACTCCTTTCGTAGCGGTGGCATTCATGTTCTCGTTGTTGATTGCTTGTTTTCATTTAGCGTCTTATGGATTGTCATTGAAAATTTCTGATGATGTAGTATGTAAAGTTATGTTTTGTTCAATATTTGAAATTATTTTTATGTATTTTTTTATTCGAAATTAAGATCGATTAGGGGTTTCCCGTTCAATTTTATACACATATAATGTCAATTATGATGTATCAAAGTATAATAACTAAATAAATAGATGAATTTTAACTTGAATCTACGAGGTGTTTTCTTTTCCGGAGCCATGTCTTCTTTTGCCCTTTCAAACTTTTTTGCAGTACTCCACTGATCAGGATACAATCAATATTCGTCATCTTCGTTCAATTTAGAAACTTTTTTGACACTTGTAATTTTTTCGTATCTCCAACCGTTTTCGAGTGAAAAATTATTGAATTTGTGTTGTATGTTATTCACTGAATGAAAAAAATAATAGAAAAACTCGATAGATATGCCCAAAATTTGCTTTTATTTTGATAGCTCGTCTTCTGAGACTCAACTCATACTTATTCAATATCATACTAAAGAAAAGAACAATTAAAAACTAAATAAATTGCTGGATGTGTCCTCCATCTGCAAGAATACTGGCCTCTGCCCTTCTTCGCATATTATTAAGCACTCTTTGAAATTTTTCTGCGGTATTTCTTATCGTGTACAATTATTCGATTTCTCAATTATTCTACAGTGTTCACTAGAATGATATAAACTGAACTTTTGAGATATCCCCATAAGAAAAAGTCTGAGCTATTTAAGTCTGGGGACCTAGTAGGCCATGGTTCTGGCGCATTCCAATCTAACTATCGATTGTTGAATGTATTATTCATGAATTCCCTAGCTTCTCCACTGAAATACGCTGGTACCCCGTCATAAACATTATGTGCACATAATGTTTCTCACCAAAAGTGGCACATCTTCGAGCAATAAAGGTAACTCCTCCTCAAGAAATTGCCGATAAGCGGCACCGTTAAGTCCGTAAGGCAAAAAAATGGCCCAATCAAATAATTTCCAATTATTCCGACCCAGACATTCAGTGAGAATTGTTCTTGATGAAGAGATTCTTCAATCAAATGGGGGTTTTCCTTAACCCAATAATGGTTATTGTGAAAATTTGTGACAGCAGTTTTCGAAAAGTTAGCTTTGTCTGTGAACATTATTTCACTATCAAAATGAGCATTTTCTCTGGTTTCATCTAAGAACCATCAGCAGAAATTCAGTCTTGAAGGAAAATCTCGAGGATGTAGAGTTTGGACTCGTTGATTATGAAACGGGTACCACAAAAAGTCGTGGAGAGTCCTCCAATCTAGGACATGTGAAATATTCAACCGATTTCCAATTTATCTTGTACTCATATGAGGATTCAAATCAATACAATTCAAAACTGCTTCCTCAATATCTGGAGTCTTCATAGTTCGAGTTGCACCTCTTAAAAGATTATTTGCAAAAGAAGTACCAGTTTGCCTCAATTTTCTGTGGATATTTGAAAATGATCGCCTGTCAGGTGGTACTCGATTTGGAAAACGCACCTGATACAATCGCCTAGTTTCGGTTACGTTTCCGTCAGCCAGACCGTACATGTAATGGATATCGGCCAATTCGGCGTTTGTAAAATTAGCCATTTTTTCACACAGCAATAACTTCAAAAGTCTTAAAACTAATCATTAATTTAATAAACAATTCGAGCAGACACTGGTTCAACATTAGCAACTGTCAAAATTAATAAATAAATGAAAAAAATCAGAGCCTACTAGTCATTTTTTCAATTAAAAGTGCTTTCAATTCAGCGAATGCATACAATCGTTTATTAATTTTTTGCTCGAGAACGGTTGGAGATAAGAAAAAATTACAATTGTCAGAAAAGTTTCTAAATTGAACGAAGATGACGAAAACTGATTGTATGCTGATCAGTGCCAAAAAGTTTGAAGGGGCAAAAGACGACATCTAACCTTGCAGATTCTAGTTAAAATTTAGGACGTGTAATGATGGATAAAAAATAGACTGCATTCCAAATTTGGACTGAATATCTCGAAAACTTCAGGAGTTTTGAAGAAAAAACCAATTTTTCCGGAAATTTCAACACCCTGTAGCTCCGTAACGAAGCTTTTGCGGAACGTTTTTCATAAAATTGCACATCGATTTACCCCCTCAAGTTGTGATATACTATTGTGAAACACCCTGTATATTTTCTAGCATCTGTGTTCACAGTCACAGAGTCTAAACTGAAAAAAATCCTAATCATCAGATACTGGTAGTAAATATTGTTGTGTTCCATTTGTTACTCAATTTTAAAGGTTTCCTATAAACATGTGTAATAAGTTTTGTCGTCAATCGGACATAGGATTATTACTTTTTCATACTAAACGAGCTCTGGCTAAGTGAAATTTACTTCGATCTTTTATTGAAGGTATTGGTTTCCTCAACTAACAAGAACAATCCTTCGAATAATCATCTTCTGTCACCAAGTAGTCAATATAAGCTAGTATAGAGCTACAAATCCCACTAGAGCGGATTGTGATTAAAAATTAGGAGTATGTTCACTTTTATGATTTGATAGTTGATAGGGGAGAACCGGCAGTTCGGAACGGGTGCCGCTCCCTCGTACACATGAGGGCGATAATAAAATTAAGACAACAAATGGCCCACTACGCCAGCATCACGCCACATGCTATCTGATACGTTTGGCAAAGCACGAAGATCGTATCTCTTCCCGGTTTTAGATGATTGGGATGACAGAAAACGATTGGTCTAGAAGGTATTCAACTTCAAAAATAATCAATGGAATTAGTTACTCTCATCAATTAAAAATGTATGATTCCTTAAATATCACTTACTGACTAAGACCGCAAAAGTGAATTCTGAAGCTGCTTTGAATATGATCAGAAAGGTGAATTTCAGTTTTTATTGAATAAATACTCACGAATATTAATTTCAATTAAGAATTGAATAAGTATTTGATAATCCCAAAGAACTCGCAGTTCTCGAGTAAACCAGCTTGTTAAAATTGATCAAAATAACTTTGCAATCCAATGATAAATTAATTTATTTTGATGTCTTGCATCATTCATTCCTCATAAGAAACCGATAAAAATAAAATAATATTAGGTGCGCAACTAAGTTCTCGCTGTTTTTCTATAGATGGCTCCAGCAATAAGTGCTGGTCGATTTTTACATATCAAGAACGTCTTGAACAATTAAACAGTATGGTAAACAAACCACTGTGACACATAAGTGATTTTGTTTTTGCGTCATATACTTTTAGTTGTGAGGTTAGGTTAGATTTTGTGCCAAATAATCGTCATTTGCGGGAAGTGTTGATTTTCTTCTTTCATTCGAAGAAAACGGCGACTGAAGCTTATAGAGAGCTCCGAAAAATTTACGGACATGCTGCTCTAAGTGAAACAACGTGCCTGGATTGGTTCTGTCGCTTAAAAACGGTGATTTCGATGTGGACGCCTGTCCCCGTGAAGGAAGGCCAAGAATCTTCTAAGACGCTACATTGGAGCCATTGCTCAATGAGGATCCATGTCAAACGTAAAAAGAGTGCTTCAGCCTTAGGAGTTACCCGCCAGGCTATTTTCAAGCGATTGCATTCGTTGGGAATGATTCAAAAGCAAGGAACCTCACATAATGAACAAGTGTGAGACACATTAAATTCACCCTCAATGACCAGAAAGGTTGCAGCTGCAGTTGTCTTGTGGTCCAGAGACTAAGTGATCCTCCAACTATATTATTAAGTATCAAATCAGCTAATTCACCTTTCTGAAAGGTATATTGATGCTCACCTGGAGGATTCAGCGATAACACATCAGTCCTGATGAATCTATCTAACACATTCGCCAAGATTTTTCGATCTGAAGACATTAGAATTATCCGTCGGAACAATTCAGGTTGTTGAGTTTGATTTACTCACCTTAGGGATGTATACAACCCTAAACCTTCTAACATGCTAGTCTGGACAATATTCTAGACCAAGCTCAAATAAAAGAACCTAATGGGGTATCTTAAAATAAGACCTCCCTTTTGGCATTTCTGAAACTGTACCACCGTGTCCGTGAAGGAAGGCCAAAAATCTTCGAAGACGCTGAATTGGACGCATTGTTCAATGAGAATCTGTGCCAAACGCAAGAAGAGTGTGCTTCAGCTCTAGGAGTTACCCGCAAGGCGATTTACAAGCGATTGCATGCGTTGGGAATGATTCAAAAGCAAGGAACTTTGGTTCCTAATGATATGAAGCCAAGAGACGTTGAGCGTCGTTTTTTCTCCTGTGAACAACTGCTCCAGCGGCAAAAAAAGGGTTTTCTTCATCGCATCGTAACGGGTGATGAAAAATTGATTCATTGCAGCAATCCAAAGAAAAATAACTAGAGAACTGCCAGGTCTTGCTTCTACATCATCGTCTCGGGTGAATATTCACGCTGCAAAAGTTACGCTGTGTATTTGGTGGGACCAAGTCGGTGTTATTTATTATGAACTATTGAAACCGAACAGAACCATCACTGGGGAACGGTATCGAACTCAATTGATGCGATTGAGTAAAACACTGCGCGAAAAACGGCCACGATATGAGTAGAGGCACGAAAAAGTAATTTTATAACATAACAACGCTCGGTCTCGATTTGCCAAACCTGATAAAACCTACTTGGAAACGCTCAAATGGGAAGTCCTACGCCACCCGTCATATTCCCCAGAAATTGGACCATCCGATTATTACTTATTCCGTTCGATCGCATATGGTCTGGCTGATCAGCAGTTCAACTCATATGAAGAGCTCGAAAAATGGCTTGATTCGTGAATAGCCTTAAAAGACGAACACTTCTACCGACACGGTATTCGAGCTCTGCCAGAAAGATGGGAAAAAGTTGTACCTAGCTATGGGCAATATTTTGAATGATTCATTCGTAATCATCTTCCACAATGAAGTTGAATTTTTATGAAAAAGTTACCGAGAACTTAGTTACGGAGTTGATAGAAAAACTGCTTACATACTATTTCTGTAACTCCTACCATACCTAAGCTATGCCTGCCTTTGTGGTCTTTTAATCTTGACTATAACTGGAATATCCTTCCGTCTCTTCGTCTCCTTTCCCATTTTTCTATTGCTTTGTTTTTATTATATCGAATTAGAAGTATTACTCTTGTCTACTTATGGTATTGGGTCACCAGCCTCTCTTTGAGATTTGAGCTAGAGTGAGAATATCTCTGTTATTCTCCTTCTTTTGTTCTGTTTTTCTTGGTCCTCGTGTTCTCTTTTACACAGAAGCTGGTAAATGTGTTATCCGTTTTCCTTGTCTTTGTTTGGGTTATCTCTCTTATTCCGACAATTTCGTATTACTCTATTTTTTTTCAAGAATTTTTCTGTTTTCTTGTCTATCACATCTTCTAGCGTCCAACTCTTGGTCGAACTCGAAATGACAAAAAAAGTTGAAAAATATTTCTCGAATATTGTTTGTCAAAACCAAACCCAATAGCGAAAATTTCAGGAAAAAATGTTAACATTGTTCATGAAGTTCTTATAGAAATCTAACTTGGATAGCATGGTATATTCCCATTTTCTGGTTTTTCCGAAACTCCAAAATTCTAAATCTCCTTCTTCTTCTTCTTCTTCACCGTGTAGAAGGCGTAGCGCCTGTTCAGTTCCGGTTTCCCTGCAGCAGTTCTTGTGAAGTTGTTGATTGCCAACTGTCCCGCCATCGTTTTGGTGGTCGTCCAGTGGGTCTTCTTCCGTGTGGTATGTTGTTATATACGATTTTGGCTATTCTATCTGTGGTCATTCTGTTTACATGCTGGTTCCATTCTCTTCTTCTTTTTCTTACCCATCCTACAATATCGTCTGTTTCACATTTTTCCCTTATGTCGGTATTTCTTTGTCTGTCATTCAATGTGTAACCGGTTATAGTTCTTAGCGTTTTCATTTCTGTTGTTCTTAGTATCTTCTCTGTTACCGAAGTTTCCGCTCTTGTTTCTGCCCCGTATGTCATAATTGGTCGCACACATGTTTTGTGGATTCTGGATTTGCATGGTATTACAGAGGTGTTCATTCCTCCAAATTGGTTGTTTAAGATGTCCCGATACTGCAGCTGCTTTGTTCACTTGTCTCCTCACTTCATCTTCAAGGTATCCTGTGCTTGTTATTCTGCACCCTAAGTATTCGAATGACATGACTTGGTCTATAGTGGCGTTGTCTATTGTTAACTTGCAGCGCAGAGGTTCCTTAGCTATGGTCATGCATTTTGTCTTACTTGTTGAGATTTCCATATTGAAATTTTTTGCGCGTTTGCTAAACGCGTATAACATTCTTTGTAGGTCGTCTTCTGATTCTGCAATGAGTACGGCGTCATCGGCATAGCATAAGATGTTAATTTTGTAGGTTCCCATGCGGTATCCTAGTCCCAAGTTTTTAACGGTCTCTACAAGTTGGTCTATAACAGTATTAAATAGTAGAGGGCTAAGACTATCACCTTGGCGGATGCCCGACGTTGTTCCGAAATGCTGCGTTAGGGTGTGGTTTGTTCGTATTTGCGTTGTTGTATTAGTGTTCAGATCTTTTATGAGTCTTATATATTTTTTGGGTACCTCTTTGTTCTCCAGTATCTTGATTACATCCTTCAGTTGGACTCTGTCGAAGGCCTTCGTGAAGTATATGAAACAAAGATATGCTGGAGTGTTATATTCAAGAGACTTTTCTACTAATTGCCTTGTTATAAATAGTGCATCGACCGTGGACCGGTTTTTTCGAAAGCCTTGTTGCTATTCGCTGATTGGCATTGTTGACGTTATGTCATCGGCAAGAATCTTCGTAAGCAGTTTCAAAGAAGTGCTTAATAAGATTATTCCGCGATAGTTGGCAGGATTTGTTTTGTCTCCCTTTTTTAAAGATAGGCACTGTTACACTTCTTTTCCATTCTTCTGGTATTTTTCCGTGGTGAATTATGATGTTAAACAGTTTTGTGTACTCTTCTCTCATGGCTTCTCCGCCATATTTGATCATCTCATTTGTTATCTTATCTTCATTTGGAGCTTTCCTATTTTTAAGTTTACTTATTGCCATAGCTACTTGCTCTTTCGTGATTGTTACCGGTTGATTTTTAATGTCGTTTTCTAAGTCTTCTTCTGGGGGTTCTTCTTCATATTCTGATTCGGTGTAAAGTTTTCTGAAGTATTTTTCCCATGTTTCGTTTGTGATTGTTTTCAGTTGTATAGTTTCATTGGTGTCCTTTTTTATACCCCTTAATAATTTCCAAATTCGTTTTTGCGCTCCGTATATATCCGCTTCCATTTCAGCACTAAATCTCTGTCAGTATTCTTCTTTAATTTCCCGAACTCTGTTATTCGCCCTATTTCTCATTTCTATGTGTCTATTTCGGTTCTCTTGCGTCGGATGGTTCTTATATTCTAGATATATTTGTTTTTTTTCCTTTGTAATGTTTTTGACTTCAGTGGTAAACCAGGGTTTATTATTAGGTTTGCCGTTCTGTGATACCGTGCGGGTTCCCAAGGCCTCTGTGGCACCCTTGTATATGTTTTCTTTTAGTTTGAGCCATGCTATGTCGGGGTTATCTTGCTGCAATATTGGATTACGAGTTATATACTGTTTGCAACAGTTTGAATAAAGTTGTTTTGTGCTCTCATTGTTGAGCGATTCTACGTTGAATTTTTCAGTTTTTACAGATGGTGTTTTCTTTTTTAATTAATCTTCAGTTTCCCTAGAACGAGAATGTGGTCTGTTCCAATGTTAGCTGATGACAAAACTCTTACATCTAAGATTTGTTGGGGTAGAAACATTCGGTTAGTGATAATGTAATCAATTATGGGTTTGTTGTTTCGATTATCGTTCTAAAGTTCTAAATCAGATTTTTCAATTTCTCTTACCATAAAAAAAATTCGTTCTTATTCCAACTTTGAATTTTGAAATTGTAATATTTCAGAAGTCGAGAAGCGCCCATTCATCCACTTAATTTATAGGGATCTATTAAGGTTCTTTAATATCAATATTGTTGGCAGGGTAAAATACTGCCTCGACTCCGCTAAAATATCGCATTCAGCCGCCCCGTACAACCCTTCCGGGGGCGGCGTCTTAAAGCTAAGCCGTTATTAATTGCCGACGTGGCTTACCAGTGAATTATTTACTAATTAGACAAGGCGTTGGGTTATAACTTTACACTGTTAACAACCTCGCGGTTTTGATACTTGCTCCCGAACTCTAGAGTGGAATTTGATTAAAATTCAGCTTCGATTGATGAAACTTGCGGTCTGGGATTTCGCTACGAAATTACTTTCTTCTGTTCTTTAAATGGAGAATGAAAGTGTATGGGAAACCCAGTTTGCGCCACATCTATTTTGTTATTAGTTTAACAATTCTTCAAGAACTACTACCTCATCGAAAAGATAAAATGGGGAAATTTCACAGAAATATCTAAGATGTAAAACCAAATCAGTTATTTTAGATTCGGAAGAACCTACTCAACATATGTTATCTAATCAAATTTCTGTAAATAATTATTTGAATTTGGGAGGCTTTTACTTGGTAAAATTCCATTATCAATAATTAAAACCAGGTACTGTGTTTTAAGGAATTTTACTTAATAATTGCGATTCGTAACGCGTTTCACTACACCGTAGCTTCTTCAGACGAATGAGTATACAGAAAAATATAAATGAGAATATAACGATAAATGTTCTTGAGTAATTAAAAGTTTATTGGGTTGCTTCTTCTTAAGTGGTTATTTATGACAAGTATATCCAATAAAATTAGGGAATAGATTGCTCCCCGAAGAGATACAATCGACTTGTTCATTGATGAGTCTACCTGAGTGTTTGTATTTATTGATTTCTAAAGTTTCCCAAAGATCTACCCTCCACAATCCACAATCCCCCGAATTATATTCGTTGATAAAACTTCACAAACCTAATTACCCTATTAGACCTGTTGTTTCTTATGTAACGGCACCTTCGTTCAAACTTTCAAAATTCCTCAACGACTTGCTAATAAAACATTGCAATTTTAAATCTAAATTTTCGGTCAAAATTCATACGAACTTATTGCCAATATCAAAGATACCATTATACCACCTAATTCCAAACTCATTTCTATCGATGTTAAGAATCTATTTCCCAACATTTCTCCGAAAGCTACGTATACTTAGTTGAAGAATTACTAGAAAAGATCATGTCAATACTATCATTAAATCAGATATTCTTGCATTATTACAAATTTGTTTAGATCAAAATTATTTCCATTTCAATAGCAAATATTATACTATTGAAGACGGCTTGATTATGGGCAAACCGTTAAGTCCTTTGTTAGCAGAAATATTCATGAGAAATTAATTCATAATCATCCACTCAGTAAATATTGTTTATGCTGGTATCGCTATGTAGACGATATCATTATTTGCTTCACAGGAACAGATAGACAGCTGAAAATTTTCGAAAATCATATAAATTCATCACATCCAAAAATTGTATTCACAACAATAGAAAGCAATAATTCGATAAATTTCTTAGACGTAACAATTTCGAATGAAAATGGAAAACATGTTTTCGCAATTAAACATAAGCCGTCACATAGAGATATTATAATACATAACTCGTCGTGTCATCCATATCAACATAAAATGTCAGCATTCAATAGTTTTATTCATAGATTGATAAACATCCCGTTATCACCAGAAAATTTCAACAAAGAACTAAATTTGATTAAACAAATAGCCAAAAATAATTGTTACAATCCCAAACTAATAAATAATATTTTAAATAAAAACAAAGTAGAATCGCATTGAATGAAGTTTATCCTGTCGATAAATTGAAACAAAAATTCAACACCTTAACCTACGTTGGCATTACAAGTGAGAAACTGAAATCATTCTTAAGTAGCAATAATTTCAACATGGCTTTCCAAACTAATAATAATTTAGGCAAATATATAAAAATAATAAAACCAAACCAGGTAAAAACAATAAATCAGGTGTTTGTAGATTGAATTGCAATGACTGTGATAATTTCTACATTGGTAGAACACATAAAAATTTTAACATTAGAATATCGGAACATAAACGCAGTTTTTCAAATAAAAATCAGATTCAAATTACGCGAATAATCATTCTTTCGACCCACAGTTTGAAATTGTGCATACAGATAATGAATATTGGAAGGTAGATCTTTGGGAAACTTTAGAAATCAATAAATACAAACACTCAGGTAGACTCATCAATGAACAAATCGATTTAAGCCTTTCACCTCTATTGAATCTCTTCGGGGACCAATCTATTCCTTAATTTTATTGGATATACCTGTCATAAATAACCACTTAAGAAGAAGCAACCCAATAAACTTTTAATTACTCAAGAACATTTATAGTTATATTCTCATTTATATTTTTCTGTATATTCATTCGTCTGAAGAAGCTACGGTGTAGTGAAACGCGTTACGAATTGCAATTATTAAGTAAAATTCCTTAAAACACAGTACCTGTTTTTATTATTGTAAATAATTAATTTATGCTTAGTTAATGTAATGTTTTTTTAGCATACAGGGTGTTAAATAATAGTATGTCACAACACAAGGGGTAGATCTACGTGCAATTTTGAGAAAAAAATTGGTTTTTTCTTCAAAACTCCTGCAGTTTTTGAGATATTCAGCCCAAATTTGAAATGCAACCTATTTTTCCATCATTACACGTCCTAAATTTCAACTTGAATTTACAAGGTATTTTCTTTTCCGGAGCCATGTATTCATTTGCCCATTCAAACTCTCTTGCAGTACGCCACTGATCAGCGAAAAATCAATTTTCGTCATATTCGTTCAATTTAGAAAGTTTTTCGATATGTGTATCTCCTATCGTTCTCAGGCCAGAAATTATTAAACGATTGTATGCATTCGCTGAATTGAAAGCACTTCTAATTAAAAAAATGACTAGTAGGCTTTGATTTTTTTATTCATTTATTTATTTTGACAGTTGCGAAAAATATACCAGTGTCTCCTCGAATTGTTCATTAAACTAACGATTAGCTAAAAGACTTTTGAAGTTATTGCTGTCTAAAAACCGTTTGCAAAAAGTATTTATCCTCCAAATAGTTCTGACAGCCACACACATCCACAACCAAACTATCAAATATAGAGGGTGCTTCAGCGAAAACTAAACAGAGGCTATATCTACCAAGATATTCATTCATCAAAACGCTAGAACAGGTCAATTTTTGTTTCAAGGGGGACATCTTTTGGGGTACAAAACTTGCTTAAAATATCAACCCCCTAAGCGTGAGTAGCAATCCTTGAACATTTTGAATAGGGAAGATGGGTCGAATGATGACTCAAAATGAAAGTGATATCTTTGTCTACATTGCCTTGAACGAATTTCCAGTTTTAATTGAAAACTGTAAAAGATACAGGGTGAGCAACTGAAATATAAGGAAGACTATTTCCCTGAGATTATTCAAGTTTCAGTGAAGTGAAATGGAACAGATCCATGCTGATCAATGGAAGTCATCATCAAGTACCATCCTCATCTCGAATTTCAATCCCTGAAGCAGGGGTGACCACCCTTGAAAATTTGGAAGAGGGAAGATGGGTCGAGTAATACCATCATTCACATCTTTCCACTCTGGCAAATTATTTCCTAGTTAACAACCTTATTTTCAATAGACAATCTATAGGTCCTTTATCAAGCACAAAAACTAAGCACAAAAAGGTATAAAACTCACTTCTCTTGAATCTTTAGAAATATTCCATGCCAAACACAATACAGACAATAATCAAATAATACTTAACTTAATTTTATTTTTAAGTAGTGCTCAATACAAAATGGATCCAATGTAGATATCTAATATGTATTTTACCTGTTCTGTTAACATATTTCTCTGTACCTTTATTTAAGAAAATTGCTAACTTTGTATTTTAGTTCAAATTAATACTCGTTTGATGATGAGTGAATGCTCGAAATAGCTATAACAATGAATAAACTTTTCCATCTTAAAAAGTGATGTTGTTTACGCAGTAATATACGCAATCCTCATAATATTTGAACTTCTTGAAGTTGTGAGCGAGAAATCGGTATCTGTCCTGAAAGAACAGAGGAAGCTATACTCATGGAACATTATTGATTCATTTTCATTTATTTATTTAATAAAATAAAGGAACCACAAAAGTAATGACCCAATTGCAGGGGTTCACAGAAAATTATAACAAGAAAAGTTTGCAGATGTGAAACATGTCTTTAGAAATATTAACTATAAGGAACTTAAATTTAGCAAAAATCAAGTCAAAAAAACTTTTAGTGAAACAAATGAGCTATTAAAAAAATACAAAATCAAGGAAATTTTCGTGAGAATCATCAAAATTCGAAGATCATGCTGATCTAATAAGGTATGTGATAATTGCATTTCTGAATGATGAAATAGATACATGAAAAATATCAATGCCGGCAATATGCCAGTTATATAAACGCATAATTCCCAAGAACACAGAATGATAAAACAAACCAGTACGTGCCTTTGGAACATAGAAGAGTGCATTGCGACGATTAAGATAAATTGAAATGCTGAAGGTGAGATAGTTGACTAGCGGATAACTGAAAGAATTATTTAATATTAGATAAAGAAAAACTGTGTCGAAAAGCATTCTTCTCTGCTCCAGGCTTAAAATCTTGTGACGACGCGAACTCAAACTATAATATCGATTTGTAATGGAGAATCGGAAGCTGAAAGTCTTGGAAAATTTTTTCTGAACCCGCTCAATTCGGTCAACTTACTTGTGACAGTGAGGGGACCAAACAGGCACTCAATATTCCAAATTACTTAATTTATTCAAAAATCTCGGATCACTAAAACTTCTGGTTATTCTAAAATCGAATCCCAAACATTTTGAAAGCCTTTGAAACGTTATCATCCACGTGATACTCCAAATACAGTTTGGAATCGAGATAAAAGTTATATGTTTTATAATGTTTGATGTAAAATATCTGCTCTGACAAAAAGAGAAAAGTCGGTCCAGATCTCTCTGAAACAGCACAATATCGTCATTGAACCGAATGTCACTATAAACTCTGAGATCGTCGGCATAAAGATCATGCCGCTTATTCAAAAAACATTCCGAAATGTCATTTATGTAGATAGAAAATAATAGTGGACCCAGATGCGACCCTTGAGGCACACCAGATGTAACACAAATGAGCGCCATTGAGCGCAACGTATTGTATTCTATTCGATAGATAAGATTCGATCCATTTCAATAGGGACCCCACCACACCAAACTCTTCTAGAACTTGCAGCAAAGTAGCATGATGCACCTTATCAAACGCTTCAGCCATGTCTGTGTAAACAGCATAAACCTGAATACCTTTGTCTAAATTACTACTACTAAAATGAATGCATACCACGTTTGCAAATCGATACAATCTTTGCCGTTTTCCACTTATCTGAAAAACACAAGTGCTAGAGACTTGTTGGAAATAATTTAAAGAGGAATGGCTAAGCTAGCAGAGCATGACTTGATGAAAATAGGTGGGATAGAGTCCGGACCTGCAGCTTTTGTAACATTCAATCCCTCCATTTTAGCTCTGACATCATTCAGATCAATCACGTCAAGTGAAATTGATAAGGAAATTCCATATCTTCTTCGGAGAGAACAGGTCTATTCGGGTCTTCCTAAATACTCTCAAAGTACTCAGAAAAAGCATTAGATATGGCAGAAGTGTCATTCAACACTTTTCCCCCATGAGACATAGACAGGTATTCTCTGACTATCTCTTAACTCTCCGGCATAAGACCAAAAAAGCTTTGGATGCTTCGCAATCCCACCTTCTATAGAAGCAATATGGTTTTCATGAACCATTTCAATCAAAGCTTCACACTGTCTACGCAAAACACAGAAATTTTCATAAAGAAAACTGCTTTTGAATTTTTTGAATCTATGATGAAAGCTAGATCTTTCATTCATACACATGATAGTATCTTTAGCAAACCACGATGGGAATTTACTGCACTTAACTGTTCTACGAGATACCAAATTATCTATAACATCATCTACAGCAGAGTAAAAAGAATCAACACACTCATTTACATCATTCGAACATAATGAAGTATCCCAAATTAAATTAATCGCTTCATAGTTCGCATTAAAAAATGTATACATAGATCTAGTCTTACTAGCAAATTTATCCATTGAGAAATTCGCATAAAATTCTACGGCCGGGTGGTGACCATCTTCCGGAACAAAAGGTGAAGAACATCGAAACAAAGATACGTCAGTTAGATTCGACAGAACCAAATCCTAGATCCTGTCATTTTTATTAGTGACACCATTGAATTGATGAAGGAAGTTGTAGGAAGAAAAATCTCTATAAGAAGTATACGCATCACCGCTCACAAATTCACTGGTGAGACCGCACTCACAACCAACAAAAGACCATGAAAACGATTCAAGATTAAAATCCCCAATTATGATGAATTTATCATCAGGGTACGACTCCATAAAGATGTCACTCTGTCGAAAACATGACATAATCTCCACTTGTTAAATACGGTGGAAAACAGCAGACACCTAAAAAGAGTCGTCCATCACCTGTTATAGGAAGGAAAGGGAGTGTATATCAGATATTTAGCTACACCTTGTAGCTGAGAATGAGGATTATTCCAAATGAATATAAAGCTGAATATACACGCTTTGCTTTGGTTGATAACCATTTTCTACTTTCTTGGATGCGAAGAAAATTATTCCAAATTCCTAACTCAATAAATTTGTTGAAGATGCCTTTCAGTAAAACGAAGCAACATAGAACATCAAGAAAACCTGTAAATATTGAATTTTCAATCCCTCGACGTTGAACAGATATATTTACATATAAATAATGCAGGGCTTCTGTTAACTATCGGGGAGTTAAGAATCGTATGTCTTCCTTGGAAAGCAAAGCTGGTGCTAAAACAAAGTAGGAGGGAAACGAACGATCTAGCCAGACGGAGTTTATGACCGCTGAGGTGCCTCTTACATACAACGTAAAAAGGATTCCGAGGAAAGCTGGCCCTGATCCTTGCAGCGAACTACGGGAAATCTTAAAAGCCCCAGAATGCTAGGTTTTGTGTTTATGGGTGTCGATGCTCATCTGTATCCGAATCGGTCGTTTTTATGCTACGGAATTATACTGCGAGAAACCATTCTTCGGTTACGGTTCGAGGAATACTTGTAGGTTTTGAGAATATCTTTCAACATAAGGTAACTCTTTGACCTAACTAGGGAAAAACAATAATTTATGCAATATCACAAAGCAAGAAACTGCCAAAGATATTGTCTGATATCTTTTAGCCTTCATATCATCGAATGGAAAATCTTTTATTGAACACTATGCCGTTACTTGATAAAAACTCATTGCGAATGAAAAATAAAAGATTCGATTAACACTCTTTTGCTATACTTGTTATCCTATTTACCAACCTTTCATAAATCGTCTCACAATACGCCATTTCATCGTGTTCAACACAAAATGGCAGCTTTTCATAGCATGATCCACAAATTACCCTGGACAACAAAATTGCGGTTTTTGTCTGAAGAATGACTTATGTTTGATAGTATTGATGATTTATTTATTTAATGTAAATTCATTTTTGGAGTAAAACGAAATGAGACACTTTTGTCACTTTTCCACAATTTATTCAATAATCAGGACCGGTTTCGACCTACGGTCATTTTCAAGGGAATAACAATATAATACATGAGTAGGCAACTACAAGTGCAGAATGAAATTCATCCTAAATATTGAGTAGTGGGGATCCATTATGCTCTAGTTGGCTGTTGAGGGTGGTAAATTGTGGGTTTTTACATAATTTGTTATTCTTCAAACTTTCCAACAAATTCATCTCTCTCGTCTTGTTACATTTATGAAGGATTTTGAGATTGTTCAATGATATCGTGTGGTAAGTTGATTTTATGTGTTCAAATATTGGCGAATTTTTATCTGAGGAAATATGTTCCTTGAATCTAGCTACAGAACTTCTCCCCGTTTGTCCGACATAGGCTACCTGACATTCATTGCAATTTGATTCGATAAATTCCTGATTGCTTGAATTTATCTTTTTTTTGTTTGGCATTGAATAATAATCTACTTAAGTTGGGGCCGCTTGAGAATGAAGTAGTTATGTTCAATTTAGAAAAGTAGTTACTGATTTTGTTAGAGTGTATCTGAGACTAGTGTATCTTTTTTCTGGGGTTTCTACGATGCTATATAGCAATTGGTAGGTAATACGTTGTGTTTAATGACTGTATTTAGAAAATGTTGTGGTATGTTGTTATTTGAGGCAATTTTTCTGATGATATTAAGTTCAGTTTGAAAATTTTCTTTCAAAAGGGGAGCAGACTAAGCTCTATGAATCATGGAGTTATAAACACCTCGAAAAAGTCTAGAGAACACTTATCAATATCGATATATCGTATCCAGAACGATCAATATGGATGGTTTTTTCTAAGAAATGAACACCTGCATCAATTTCTCATCAAATTATGTAGAGTGCCGCAACAGATTTCAGTTTTTTCATATAAAAAACTAAAAATGCAGTAGATGCGACGCTGCTTTATTATCATTTCATGTATTCAGTGTTTGAAATCAGTTAGTTGGAACTTTGTTTCTGTTGTAAGCACTAATAAAAAGTTCAAGTTTTGTGATTCCACCATGGGAAGACGACATTTGACTAGAAAAGAGATGTTACGAGCCGTTGGCATGCTCCAAGTTGGGAGCTTACAACGGGAAGTATCCAGGGTTCTGACAGTAGCCCAAGTGTCATAAACCGTTTATGGTCACGTTTCAATGAAATAGGTAGCGTAGAAGAACGCCATACAGGTCGTTTCAGGATTACTACAGTCGCCCAAGACCGATTTTTGGTTTCACAAGACAGAAGAGATGGTACTACCACAGCATCTCAATTAGCTCAAGAGCAATCACGAGTTCAACTCCACTCCAGACGTCCTTTAAGAGTTCCACAACTGACCCATGGAAATCGCGCTGCTCGTTTAGCTTGGTGCCAAGAACACGTAAACTGGGATCAAGAGAGGTGGGCCACAGTTCTCTTCAGTGATGAATCTAGATTTAGTTATTACCCCGATTCTGGAAGAATTCGAATATGGAGGGAACCTGGAAAGCAAAACCGTCCCAGCATGCTCGAGAAGTTGTTAGACAGGGAGACGGATAAGGGATGTTTTGGGGAGGTATACGCCTTGGTGGAAGAACTGACCTCGTTTGCATACAGAACAACCTCACGGAAAATTCTTACGCAAATGAGATAGTTTTAACTGTAGTGGTACCGTATCTCCAAACAATGGGTCAAAATCCACTCTTCCAACAAGATAATGCCCCTCCTCATCGTGCAGGATTTGTCTTGAACGTTCTTGAAGAGAATGATATCGATCTTCTACCGTGGCCATCCTACTCCCCAGATCTGAATCCCATCGAGCATATGTGGGACACCCTAAAAAGAAATCTCCAGCGTCAAAACGTCTTCCATCATGAACCGGAGCTTCGATTAGCAGTTCAGGGGGCTTGGAAAGACTTAGCCCAAAATGTAATAGATAATTTAATATTTAGCATGCCGCGACGATGCCAAAGTGTCATTAATAACAGAGGTGGACCTTCTGGGTACTGAAAAATATAAGTGCTTCCATATCGTTTCGAAAATATCAGTTCAGGATTTTTTTTTGTGTTTTACCAAATTTCGTCATTTTCAAATTTCAAATTTTTTTTTATAAGAGAAGTCGAAAATCATTTTGTTTTCTTGAGAATACATTATATATAATACATCCTAACAAAAACCAAAAGATTTCTATAAATTCGAATCATCAAATTCATATTTTAAAGATATTGGTAAGTGTTCCCTAGACTTTTTTGAGGTGTTTATGCAGCTAACTTGTGACTTGAATGACTGAACGAGTCCGTTGGAATCGATGCGTCTATAAGTGAGTTGGTTGTTTGAATTTGTAATGGATAAGTCGAGGAAATTCATTGAGTTATTATTTTCTAATTCAGAAGTGAAGCTGATGATCAAGGCGTTGTGTAGTCGAAACGTGAGTGTGTAAGTAAGTGTATATCAAATTTTTGTCTTATTTGAAATGGATTTGCATTATCATTAAATTTTAATTAAATATTGATGAGTAGACAAAATATTCTTTCAGCTCTCAAATATGAATTTTTGATGTTTTTCCGCTAGACTATGAAAAGAATGTTGTGATTATTTAACTAACATTTCGCATTTCTGAAAAATAAACTTTTTTCACGGAATCAGTTTGAAACAACAATTTTTCCAGTTTTTTTCTTTTGAGCGATATGCAGGGTGATGTTCGGCCTAGCTCTAGGAAAAAGATGACAATTACTTTGAATAGACTCAACGATGTGAATGTTACGTTGAATTTCTTCTTGACCAAAGAAAATAACATTCATACTGGCCACGGTTCTCCCATATCACCTGTTGAGATATTTTCTTCCTTCTAACTCGCCGTGTATAATATTCAGTGTGTATGAGACAAAATAAATATATGTACATGTACATGTACATGAATTATCAAACTTTCTTCCATTTGACGGATCCACAAAAAACAATGAACTTCATTTCGTAAATTTGATATTCTTTCATTTTAAAATGTCAAGCAAATATTAAATTACCCTATACACTTATTAACTAATTCACTCCGAAAACTTAGAATATTTTCTGTCCGTCTAAACAGCAATGATCACTGTCAAATAATCTGAATCCCCACATCCACCCATCAGTGTCTTGAAAGCTGCCGCAATAATTACAAAAAAAGTGGCAACAAGATGGAGGGCATCACGTAAGAGTGCTCAAAAAGATAAATAAAGCGTGAGCCTCGTCAAATAATAATTCGAAGTTTCGCATTCTTTTCTTGTTACCCAATCAATTAACGTCTGGATAACGTTTCTTATAATTAGACTTTTTTTGCAATTAGGAGAAACCCCATTTTTAAAATTACAAAGGCACGAACTGGAATTCTCGAAGGGTAATTTTGATTGTGTCATGAAAACAGCTTTTTTCGGAACGTGCGAATAGGGGAAGCTTGCAGTTTTAAGCAGTGGTGGCGCTCGAGGGAAAGGGAAGAGCTGAGAATCTTCATCATTATATACCTACATCTAAATATATATATATATATATATATATATACACTCGGAGGCAAAATTAGCGGAACTCTCGAAAATTTAACCAAATTCGAAGTTCGATATTTTTCCTAATTCTCAACCGATTTAGATGATTTGTTCGGCAAAATATAGATCAACTCTTCTGCTTTGTAGAAATTATAAGAGAAAATAAAAAAAATTTGAAAAAAATTTTATACGGGGGCAAAACTAAAAGTGTTTTTTTTGTCAAAAATTCGTAACACCCTGTGGAATTTCGTGGTCCGAATTGAAACGTACAATATCATGGTCTGTCAAGACACATCTTCCTACAGTAACGCCCTTCTTGTTTCATGCGTTCATCTCTATTTTTGCAAAATATATTTAATTTCAAGCGGAAAATCACCATTTTGGAGAAATTCCATTGAATCAAGAAATTGTCATTAAAATTCGTCTATCAATTTGGAATTTTCTTATTATCACTCAGGCGTGTCGAAATTGTCGTTTGCGTTTTCTATGTTCGAATTGCATTAGTTATTGATGACAATTTGGTTAATTTGGTGAAAATTAGGAATTCATAGGAGATAACAGTCGGTAGGTATTAAAATACACAACCGAATTTTGGGACCATTGATAAAACTTTTCATTTACACATGTGCACACCCTTCTTTATCAAATATGAAATACAACACACGCTTTTTTGTATATGACCACATTTGCACTTGTTCAAAGAATGAGAGTTTTTCATTCTTTGATTTGATACAAATTCGATCGGTTGCGGTGTTTTGTGATTCTTTTACTGTTTACGATTCGAAACGCTATTTTTCATTCAGAATGAGAGATTTACCACCAACCTCAGTAGCAAGGGCAGTTACATTGATCGAGGAAGGGCGCACCTACCGCTCAGTCGGTAACATGTTGGGTGTCTCGACGTCGGTTATCCATCGAATCTAACGACGTTACAGGGAAACTGGATTGTACGTGAGGAGGCGAGGACAAGGAAGAAATTGGGCAACCCGCGCTATACATGACCGTTTCATCGTCAATCAAACCATAAGAAATCCTCGTCTTACTGCTGTTCAGGCATGTAACCTTTTACAATCAGTGGATAACATTAACGTCAGTGTGGGGACAGTCAGAAGACGATTAAATGAAGTTGGTCTGAGATCATACGCGCAAGCAAGAGCACCAAGACTCGATAGAGCCCATCGGGTAGCAAGATTGGCGTTTGCTAGGGAGCATGTAGCATGGACAATCAATCAGTGGAGACGAGTTTTATTTAGTGATGAGAGCCGATATTGTGTGAATTTCGTGGATGGTAGAGATAGAATATGGAGGCATCGAGGGGAACGGTACAATCAAGCGAACTTCGCAGGAACTGAGCAATACGGTAGAGGGTCAGTTATGATATGGGGTGGCATATGCTTGGGAGTACGAAAAAAACTGGAGATTATTGGCAATGGATCACTTAATGCCCATCGGTATATAACAGAAATCTTGGAGCCCCATGTTGTGCCTTTTGCTCCTTGCATAGGGGAAAATTTCCCTTTTATGCACGATAACGCGTGCCCTCATACTGCGCGCATAGTGATAGACTATCTCAATGAAGTTGGGATCACACGAATGGACTGGCCGTCGCGGTCACCGGATTTAAACCCGATCGAACCCGTTTGGGACATTCTTGGAAGAAGGGTTCGACAACGGAATCCAGGCAACGTTGAAGAGCTGACATTGGCTTTGGTTGAAGAGTGGGACAACATACCTCAACAGATGATAGACAACATCATTGGGAGTATGCGAAATTGTATGCGCGTTGTAATAAGAGCTCGGGGAGGTCATACTCGCTACTAAAATCAAATGTTTTTTTTTGTGGGTCATCATGAACATTTTTCTCAACATGTTCATTTTATTTCAGGAGTGTATCGCCAGGATACACAACTGCTCTCAATTTTGGACAGGAATGATAATTATTATAGAGTGTCACACAAAAAAATTAAAAAATAAATGTGCAAAATCAACGATTTTTCCAGTGTACTTCGAATTCTCCCGGAGCGTGAAATTGGCCTGTGAATTTCAAAAATTTTCATTTCGTTAGATTTCCGCTTCTCTAATTTTGATTTTATTTTTTGGCTAACCTCCGATGTTATGCACCTACGCAAGATTAAAAATAAATTCTTGAAATTTGTGACTTTTCGCTTCAAATTGGATATCTCTTGTAAAAATAGAGATAAATGCATAAAACAAGAAGGGCGTTACTGTAGGAAGATGTGTCTTGACAGACCATGATATTGTACGTTTCAACTCGGACTACGAAATTCCACAGGGTGTAACGAATTTTGACAAAAAAACACTTTTAGTTTTGCCCCTTATAAAATTTTTTCAGATTTTTTTGTTTTCTCTTATAATTTCTACAAAGCAGAAGAGTTGACCTATAACTTGCCGAAAAATCATCTAAATCGGTTGAGAATTAGGAAAATATCGGACTTCGAATTTGGTTAAATTTTCGAGTATTCCGCTAATTTTACCTCTGAGTGTATATATATATATATATATATATATATATATATATATATATATATATATATATATATATATATATATAGATATATATATATATATATAGCGTTTCACCAATAGTGTGACTTTTCTTTTCCTTAGCAATAAGAAGAGATAATTTATAGAAGCTTCAAGCACTTTAACAGATGACTGAGCAGCAGATCCAGTGCTATCTAACTTCATGCGCTTTAAATTATAATATTTTGAAGCGAAGAACTCTTTAAGTTTGTCCCTTAAAGAGGCATTTTTGGTTGACAAATGTGTTAGAAGACCCCCTCGTGCGTGGCCGTCGAGGGGACAGTTTTGAGAACCTTAAACTCTTGTGTGCTTTGTAGTTTAAAAAGCTGTAGCCTTCTTTGATAAAGTTTACAACTTAAAATTTAAAAAAAACAGTTATGAAAACTTCGAAAGACTTTATTTCAAAGATTTATGAAAATTATTATTGTAATTTCTTCATTTATTTCATTGGTGTGTCACGCCCCCCAGGGGGGTGCGTCACACAGTTTGGGAAACCCTGGCTTAGAGTATTCAAGAATCGTCTGATGTTCCAACAGACCTTTTATAGTCCACTAACAGTTATTGAAAACAAAGAGTGGGAAAAACAACAATGTTTGTTTAATGTCAAAGTTAGAAACTTTCTTGCGATATAATATGTAGTGCTGTAGTGACTACAAACTAAAAATATATTAAACTATACAAGGTGTTCCACAATAAAGTTATATACTAAAGATTTTTTGAATAAAACAGCCTATAACTCGTTTCATTTTTGACTTTGCCAGGAAAAATTAAAGTGAAAGAAAAAGAAAAGAAAAACTAAATCATTCCTGTGTTTGATTATCATGAATCGTAATCATCAAACAACTATTGAGTGAAAAAATTCACTAAAAAGTTGAGTTCATAATATCACATTAATTCATACTTCAAACTTAATTTGAAACGAAACATTTGCAAAAATTCGAATAATTGTATTTACAATGTAAGTGTAAGCTTTGGAAAAAGTAACAGATGAACTATACTATGATTCAATAAACGAGTGAAAAAAACTGAGGAAAAAACTCGTTTCCCTGTCGCTATTGCACTAGTAATATCTTGTCAGTTTATGTTGTGTTAGTGTCGTGTTTACATATAGAGTACCAAAGATTTTTCTGCTTAGCTGCTTCAATTCTCATCTTGCACTCCATAATTTTCAGACGAAATCAAGAGTGAAAGGAAGGGGGTATAGGACAGGAATCTGTAACAATAGAAAAAGGAAAATATTTCAACCTGACTCTTATATGTCTAAACTCACTTGATTCTACGAAAAGACTAAGCAGATAATCAAAAAGTACATAACCTTTCGCGGAGATGTTCGTCCGTCGCAATGTGAGTTTCCTGAAACATAATCACTTCCTTGTTCTTGCTTGCCAATTTTGAATCGCAAAATCCCTTCAATACTCAAACTCAACAAAACAATTCCCTCTCTGTCTGACCGAGGGAGCCCCGATGACCAGGTTCGGTCTTCTAAGTGATGCCAATTATGATCTATAGACGATCTAGAATCATTATGAACCCAATAATTTGGGTTGACATATCCCATACATTATTTCTTCGTGGATCTTGTTTAATTTAGAATGAAATCCCATATCATTTTTTACCTAAGATACTCAAAATGGCCGTTCAATTTTTACGTAACGCAATTTTTGAAGATTTTTGACGCCGGCGTTTACAGAAGGAATAAGTTGGTGTCTCTCTGCCACGAGCCAGTAATGATCAGGTGAAAGTATTCTGTATTCCATGTGCATTAAAACAGAGCTCTGATTTTTCACTGCCTGTAAACCTATTGGTACACGTGCCTTATCGTCTTGTCAGAGAATGAATACTTAATGCGGTTCCAAAAGCGACGCGAGAGATTCCAATGACCTGATTGTAGCAGTGCCAAGTTCCCTTGCCCTTGTGCTTTTCGTGCATCTCGGTATGTGGTCTTTGTAACTTTACGGGTATGGTATGTACGTGTCTTCTTCCTCCTTGAGTGTTAGAAACGCGCGGAAGTAAATGAAGATATGTGCCGCTCAGAGAAATTTGGAATCCCATTAACAAGCCTCTCATGCAGGTCAGACAGAGTGAGACAACTCCCAATCATCTCTGTTCGGCGGCGTTCATCAGCAGCGCTGCCATGAACGGCAATATTAATTATGGCCTCTATAAGAGCAAACCCTTGAGAAACCCTTCTCTTCTCAGTTTGGGTTTCGGGGGCAGCTTCGGAACAAGAGAAGCCCTTTTCAGTATCCAAGTTCTGGTACAGCGTTTTCGTGATGTTAATGTCGATGTGTTTTCTTGATGACGAAAAGGCTTTCGACACCGTGAAACATAATAAGCTAGTTGACATACTTAAAGATCTGGGATTGGATGGGCGTGATATCCGCATTATAGCCTAACAGTATTGGAATCAAACGGCAACGGTCAGAGTGGACAATAATATATCAGGAGAAATAGAAATAAAGGGTGGGGTACGTCAGAGCTGTCATCTTTCGCCCCTGCTTTTTAACCTGTATGCAGAGAGAATATCTAGAGAAGCTCTGGATGATAAAGCTGTTGGAGTAATCGTCGGCGGTGTCACGGTCAATAACTTAAGGTACGCTGATGACACCGTTCTACTGACTACAAACCTGAAAGATTTGCATCTGCGTCGGACCACAGTAAATCAATGGGAATAAAACTGAATGCGAAAATGACTGAAAATGGCTAACAGTAAAAGATACAGACTGCCAAGAGAAACTTTTAATTGGAGACGAAGTTATAGAACGTGTTGCCTCTCACAGTTACCTGGAATGCCATATAAAAAAGGATTGGGACATGGCACATAAAATCAGGATCTGCATTGAACAAGCTAGAAGAGCATTCACAAACATGAAAAAAGTTCTTACCAGTAGACAGCTAAAAGTTTCCCTCAGTATCAGATTATTGATGTGTTACGTATTCAGTATCCTCCTATACGTTGTCAAAGCGTGGACCCTTACAGAGGCCATGTGTAAGAGAGTGGAAGCCTTCGAAATGTGGATTTATCGAAGGATGTCAAAAATTTCATGGAACGACCGAATTACAAACATTGAAGTCTTGCATCTACTGAATAAGGAAACAGAGGCTTTAAATACAATGAAAAAGAGGAAATTGGAATATTTTGGTCATGTTATGAGTAACGACAAATACAATATGTTAATAATTTAGGGGAAAATCAAAGGTTACCGCGGGTCAGGCCGTCGTCGAACATGATGGCTTAAGAACCTTCGCCAGTGGTTCAGACAAAGTACGACATCTTTATTTAGGAAAGCTGCTGACAGAATTCAAGTCATGCTTTTGATAGCCAACGCTCTAGGTGGGCATGGCACGTGAAGAAGAAGAAGAAGGAGAACAGGTTGCGAGTCAACTGAAGGGGGCTGTCCAGAGCCCAGTTGAGGTTGTGCTGCAGCTGGCGTTCAATTTTCTCCAATTTTTCTTTGGCTCCAAATTTTTTGTACCCTTAGCAGAGTTTCTTTTTTTCTTTCATCTCTTTACGTAGCTTTTTCGTTTCTGGAGTAGACAAAACAATTGTGTTAACTTAGCAACAAAAAAAATTTTGACAGTCGTGTTAAGCACATTTTCAAATAATCTGTTTCCGATACTTTTTTTGGAGACTGTATTTCTGCAAAATTACATGTGTAATGAATTTATACAAAATAACAATGATTTTGGATTTTTCCATGATTTTCTCATAGCCGATCGTAATATATCTATCGAAAAAATTATCCACTTGCTATTTCCGTGCACCGCCTTTGGAGGAACTTAGTTTTTTTAATTGCAAGTGCCTCGAATGCGAAGTGTCACTTTTTCCCCGGCCAATTACAGACGGGGGAGGATTCGCGCACTTTCATTTGTTTCCAAGTCTCGACGGATTTTTATATCGTTAATTACTTTCGCGGCACGTACACGGGCTTGAGTGAAAAAGGTTTTTCGGTTGCTTCTGTTTCTATTATTCGAGTGCCGTTGCAGAGGTGATGCGATTCAGTTAAATCTGTTTTTCAATTCCGTCCAATTTTACGAAACTTTTAGAAAAAAATTTATTTTAAATGAACCTTGTACCAATGAATTTTTTGTTGATGATTTATTCTGAGAATTGAAAATTATCATGTATTATTCATGGAGTAAATGAGAAATCAATATGAAATAAATATTAGTAGGAAGATATACCGGGTGTAACTTAAACTAGGGCCACCCGTGTAACTTTTTTCTATTTGGAATATTTCGATGAAATTTGAGAAACGGATAGAAGATAGAATATTTTGTATTTGATAACATTAATATGTTTCATATTTTCAATGAAATAAAACTAAAGTATCTAGATTTTCACTACATTAACAAAACTATGACCGGTTTCACCACACTGTGGCTTCATCAGATAGATACAAACTAATGAACAGAGTTATTCCCTACACTGGTCTACAATGGTTTTGTTGCCCTAGATATGAAAATGATTTTGGGTCTATTTATGCACACAATTCGTGAAACTATCAATGATTTTGTAGGATTTGCTCTGATTTCTTTTTAAATCTTTATTTTCATTTTACATAACAAAAATCGTAAAACAAGAAACAAAATAACAGATATATTTATAATGTCAGTTATGTTTTGAGAAATTCGGATACATCGAAGTAAATAAAGAGGAAAATGTCGAAAATATATTTCATATTTCCATAAAACGCCTTTTATGAGCTTTTCTTCTATAATTTTTCAGGGACAATCTCTTTTCAAAGACCAGCAGTAATCTGCCATCATGTGACAATCCCATCGACCTTGATACCTTTCTTCCATCACTTTTAGATCTTGATGAAACCGCTCTCCTGTTCCTCACTATAATGTCCTAAATTATCCGGAAATTTATCTAGATGATTGCGGAGATAGTGTAACTTAATACTCATATTTGCTCCTAAAGTCTGAAAGTTTGTCAGCATATTTTGCACAATTTCTTCATAATTTGCTGCTTTATGGTTACCTAGGAAATTTTCGACAACCAAAACAAAACTTTTCCAAGCTTTACTTTCCGGAACAGTCATAACTTTGATAAAATTTGAGTCTTTAATTAATTGCCTTATTTGAGGACCATCAAATATTCCACCTTTCAATTTTTCCATACTAAACTTCGGAAATTTTCTGCAAATGTAATTAAAACAATTTCCGTCTTTGTTCAACGCTTTTACAAATTGCTTAATCATACCTAACTTAATATGTAATGGTGGAAGTATGATTTTGTCTCTGCTCACCAGCGGCTCCCTTATTACGTTGGCTTTACCGACAGTTAAAGAATTTCTTACAGGCCAAACATCTTGTTCCCAATGAAGTTGCTTTGCTCTACTATCCTACATACAAATAAAGCAAGGGTACTTTGTATATCCACTTTGTTGGCCAAGTAAACAATTAACCATTTTTAAATCCACACAGATCGGCCATTGATGCTCAGAGTATTTAATTTTCTCTAAAACTAATTTTACATTTTCATATTCTTCTTTGAGTTTCGTTGAATGGGCAATTGGAATTGATGCAAATTTATTTCCATTGTGCAATAAGACGCATTTCAAACTTCTTTTGCAACTATCAATAAAAAGGCGCCATTCAGTAGATTTGTACTCTTTTAAACCCATGTCTATACGCAGCTTCGCGATATCATTACAATACACTAATCCTTCATTTTCACTAAAAAATTGTAATAACTTTTTCTCTCGCGTTCTGTATGTTGTAATCGTTACTGTTGGTGCCAATAAATTTTTTTCTTTCAATCTTGAGGCTAACAGTTCTGATCCTTGTTTTGATAAATTGAGATCACGTATTAAATCACTGAGTTCATTTTGAGAAAATAACTTTGGCGTAGATGTTTCACCTTCCCATTCACTTCCACTAGTAGATGGTCCCGATTTCTGTGAATTTGGTAACATCATTGTTTCTGAGGGCATGCGAATTACTTTTGAAATGTATATGGGCCGAGGGAGATTTTCACTGTGTAGAACCGGACATTTCGTAGACTGTAAGTCTGGGTATCTCCACGTTTGATTTCGATTAAAACCTTTAACATCTACTACGCAAAAGTAACAATCATCTAAATGATTCGTAGGCTCTATCCAGATCATAGGATTACCAAAGTCTAATCCAGAACGTTCACCTTTTTTCCACAACCGTAAAGACTCAACACAGGACTTACAAACTTTATTAGTAACCCATGGTTTACCTAATTTGGCCATTTTGAAACCAAAATATTCAACATAAGTCTCCTTGACAAAGTCTGTGATATTTCTTTTTTGTTTTTTTGGTATATAAACACCGCAAATATAACAAAATAAATCACTACAATATTTACACTTTCTTCGTGACGAACTCATATTTTAGACTAGAAGACAAATATATAAGAACGGACATTCAGTAATTGAAACAAAATATTAATCCATGACACTTTATCCAGATTTACGTGTATATGTACTTCAATATTGTCAAATAACTGAGATCTCAGCTGTTCTGTGGAGCAAGGGGTCTGAGAGTGGGGATCAGGTGATGTTTGTATGCGCGAAAAAGTTGCGCAGAAGCCTAATCATGACTGGAAAATTAAATTTTATTTCTAACAAGCTTATAATTGTTCAAAATATAAGAAATGCAAAAATCATGAAAATACGAGCACATTGAGAACTTTCATGAATATATTCGTAATCTGGGCACTTGAAAACAAAAATTTCCGATGATATCCAGGGCAACAATAAAAAAATTTTTATCATTTAAGTTATGTTTTCCTTCGAGTAAGTGATTAGAATAATGGGAATCTGATTTATGACAATTAAAACTACGTTTCTGCTCGGATAATCTAACTTTGAAATTTCTGAAAGTTGAGCCAATATAAATTTTATTACAATCCCCGCAAGTCAGTTTATAAACACCAGATTTATTACCTTTATAAAGACATCTGCAACGATTGATATTATTAGGAATCACGGGAGCCAGAAGAACTGTGCTCAGGCGTTAGAAGGCTTTGAACCTAGAAGTGGGGAGAACCGCCTTCCTGTCAAACCTCAAGCAAGGTGATAGAAAATGCACCTATCTTCGAAATGAGGAGATTGAAGCGGGTCTGGGAGTGGATGTACGTACTCTAGACTGTGACCGAGAACCAATCATACTAATACCCTCTGACCCTGGACAAGGATTCCAAGCTTTATACGGTCAAGGTAAAATTGTTCAAAAAAAGCGTCTTAGCGGATAACGTTTTCATTTTATTTTGTATCAACAACTTTATTTCTTGCCAGTCTCTCCAATGTTGTTTTGAATGAAAAAACCCCTTGTTTTATGCATATGCAAAATTTATGACGATTTTTTCAGAAATTTCACTTGACCTAAACCTTATAATGCTTAGGAAACAGCAGATTCCGATTCTCGGACCTCAATGAAATATGCATCATTTTTTGTAGATTTCGTCCATGGGTTCTTGAACTAACCTTAAAACGACCTCTGAAATAGGTCGAGGGTTCAAACAAACAACGGATTTAGACTCGGAGACATAAAAAACATAACCATGAATTTTTCCAGATTTTTTGACGGTTTTTTCTATGCTTGACCTTGAACTTGACATGATGGGGCTAAATCAACCAGCTCATCGTCATTAGCGACCCCAAAAATCCCTAGTACCATATATCGCGTGCGGTGTTCCCGCTTGGATCAAATGTTGACCTGTGTAATCTGCTACACAGATTGTTCTATCCTTTCATTTCCTGGTGTACTTTCCCGAAGAGTGCTTGGACTTGAACAAGCTGTTGGTAGTGCTGCAACTATCTTTTTCTAGACCATTGCATCATTTAAATACTCCTTTTGAGTTCCTATTTGTGATCTGAGAGACTCAACTTCACTTAGAAAATATGAAACTGTATTTTGAGTTAATTCTAATAGGAAAAACTTTTGCATCAGGAATTTCGAATGTGTATAATCCTTCTGCCTATATAAAGAATATATTTTTGCATAAATCTCTTCAGCTATTCACAATTTAATAGGTGTTTCAATTCACCGACTTCTAAACTTGATACTAATGTCTTTCTCGCTTAAGTATGCTTCCTCTCGACCTCTGTTTTGTTTGGATCCCTGACAGGCTTCTGTATTTCACTTGTGACTATATTCCATGCTTTGATACTTTATAGGAATACTTTCACCTGGTAATTCTAGACTTCCAACTTTTGAAGTTCTGAATATATTCTGAAATATTCTAAAACTCTGTTACTACAAATCACGAATTGTGACTGAGCCTCTGTTCTGGCATTTGATTTATTTCAGAAATACAGGGATATCCACCTGACCGTCCGTTAAAAACTTTTTGAGTTCCAATTACAATATCAAGCTGAAATTTTATACGCGGCCATAACTAGCGATTTCCAATTGAAGTGAAATAATTTCGAAGTGATACCATTTCCGGTTATATCGGAAGTGGGTCATCACTTTGTTATTTCAAATGGCAATCTACCTTTTTTATTACACATCTAGAACCGACATTTGAGCAAGGCATAAAATACCCAAGTTGTTAGCACTCATCTGTCAAAACTTTTGACAGATCTAATTATATTTGTTATAAACTCGATTTCTGAGGAACATTTAAAAAAATTGTAGCTTGTAGATCTTTTGCACTACAGACACAATTTTTGCTTGGGTAGATAGAATAAAGATCGAAGAATTTTGTAAGCAATCTACACATGTCAAATGTTTATTGCGTTGTTTTGTATGATTTTTTCAATTTGACCTTCTTCAAACAGCAATAACTCAATTTTTTCAAATGGCACGTGCCAATTTTTATATCGCCATCAGATGAAGCGTCAAATTTCTGATGGAATTGTGTAAGCATGTACTATACCCATCTCTTATAGTTCCGAAATAGTTTGGGAATATATTGAATTTTGATGATTTTGCAAGAACTCACAGAGAATGCTTTGCAATATTTGAATCAAGTAGCTGAACTGGCTACGCTCACCTGACAGGTGCCTAAAATTAATGTACTTGTCACTTCGTTCATACGAATTTGATATTTAAACAAGAATTGTCGTTATTTCAGATTGAAAATAATGAAAAAATACAACACATTTGGAATAAAACCACTAGTTATTCAAACGAAAATATATTTAATCTTTTTTTAATTCATTTTAAAATGTCAAAAAGTAGTGGGTAGAAATTGTAGGCAATTCAATAACCAATTTTCAAATTTACCGTCTATGAGTAAGATAAAATTGCGAAGCATTAGAAGCAATTTTCTACAATTCGGATGAATAAAAATTGTAGGAACTAAGCGAAAATCAATCATCGAAGATAATTACATTAATACGAATAAATGATAGCAAACATCATAGGAGAAAACTAATTTACGATATGAATAAATGTTCAATATGGGCCCCATTTTGCTCGATACACTTGACAGCTCGTATACGAACATGATGAGTTGCCCTCCTAGTTTCCTCAGGATCAATATTACGAAAAGCATTATGAATGCACTCTAGTAAGTCTTCTTTACTTTTTACAGGAATAAGATACACTTTACTCTTGATTTTGCCCCATAAATAAAAATCAAGGGGCGACAGGTCCGGTGAACGCGGAAGCCATAAATTTGGTCCTTGATTACCCCACCATCTATCCTCGAACATATCTGTTAGCTGCCGATCTACAGCTCGTGTCTTATGTGTTGGTGCACCATCCATTTGGTAATAGTTATCCCTCAGAATGTTAAGGGGTAATCCATCTAAAATATTTGCTAATGTTCGTCTCAAAATTTCCAGGTATCTTTGTCCATTAAGATTTTCCTCATAAATGTAAAATTGCAAAAACGTTCACGCTGAATTTATTTTGGAAATCAATAACCTCAATGAAATGTGGATTTTCTGTGGCCCAAAAATGTCGATTTCTTCTGTTGGCTATTCCACTTTCATTGAACTTGGCTTCGTCAGACCATATAATTTTTTGCAGAATTGTTTCATCTTCTTGAAACCGAATTAATACATTTTCACAGAAATTTAGCCGCTTGGGAAGGTCAGTTGGTTTCAATTTTTGTAGTCTGATAAAAGAATACGGGTGCATGTTATGTTTCTTAAGGACCCTTCAATGGAAGTATAACTCAATCCAATATCAATTGATGCTGACTTAATGGACGCATGTGGATTGGCACGAAAATACGCTAGCGTCTTAATTTGATTGTAGTCGTCCTCCAGAATTGGTTTTCTGCTAGTTTCTATGTATTTTGTTCCTCCAACTTGCAGAAAATTGCTTCTAATCTTTCGAAATTTCGTTCTACTCATAGGCGCCAAATTTGGAAATTGATTATTGAATCGCCTGCAAGTTCTATCCACCACTTTCTGACATTCGCCATGAATTGAAAAGAGATTAAACATATCCTCGTTTGAATAATCAGCCATTTTATTCTCAATCTGGTGATTTTCAAAAATTTTCACTTCAAATTACCAACAATTCTTGTTGAAATATCAAACTAGAATGAACGAAGTGACAAGTATATTAATTTTAGGCACCTGTCAGGTGAGCGTAGCCAGTTCAGCTACTTGATTCAAATATTTCAAAGCATTCTCTGTTAGTTCTTGCAAAATCATCAAAATTCAATATATTTCCAAATTATTTCGGAACTATAAGAGATGGGTATAGTACATGCTGATACAATTCCATCTGAAATTTGACGCTTCATCTGATGGCGATATAAAAATTGGCACGTGCCATTTGGAAAAATTGAGTTATTGCTGTTTGAAAAAGGCCAAATTGAAAAAATCATACAAAACAACGCAATAAACATTTGACATGTGTATATTGTTTAAAAAATTTCTTGATCCTTCTTCTATCCACCCAAGCAAAAATTGTGTCTGTAGTGCAAAAGATGTACGAGCTACAATTTTTTCTATTGTTCCTCAAAAATCGAGTTTATAACAAAAATAATTGAATCTGTCAAAAGTTTTGACAGATAAGTGCCAACAGCTTGAGTATTTTATGCCTTGCTCAAATGTCGATTCTAAATCTATAATAAAAAAGGTAGATTGCCATTTGAAATAACAAAGTGATGACCCACTTCCGGTATAACCGGAAAATATTTCATAACTAGAACCTGTGAGTAGATACTTCTAACGAATATCGAATCTATATCGAAGTAAGGTTAGGTGAGTTGAGAACAATAAAAAATAAATGAAATTTTAATCTAACCCAACAATGTTTCTCTTTATATTGCAATGGAAAACCATGAAACTGATTAAAAAGCTTTCCAAGTTCCCCCACCTCTTCGATAGTACCGCCATATCTAAAAAACTAGAAAACTAAAGCATCTGCCGTGGAAACCGGGCTGCGATTTAATGGTCGAAGGCAGCGATCCTCGAATTTCATGTCATAACCTGGTGTAATTAAATCGTCGAGTGGCGCGCAATAAAGAAGGCGCGAACGGCAGCGATAAATCAAAAGCTATCATTAAGAGAGTCCTCGCCGGATTTCCTGGAGTCAAATTGGAATTCCGGGCCGAGCTTCAATATCGCTGTTAATAATGCGATCGCACGCGCTCCCACTCACCCTCTTTTGCAAGACGAAGTCCCGTTCCTATAGAGATTCCTGACAGAGCTAGCAGATAAATTATCGAAGATAATCCCATAAACGTGAGTATAACAGGTTGGGTTTCAGAAATTATCTATTCAAAGTATTTTTTAATGGAGAAATTTAAATGTAATACTGAAATTAATCTATTGATAGTATACGTACTAAATATTAATGGGGTTACTACCCCTACTGCTCTGTAGGGTCACAAATAGCCTGAAATATTGCGGATTACCTATCTCTGAATCCGAAGTTAATATTCAAACAATACGAATTTATATTGTCATGATATTTATACAATAAACACCTCAAAAAAGTCTAGGGAACACTTCTGAATATCGATATATCGTATCCAGAACAAATATGGATAATTTTTCTTAAGAAATGAACACCTGCATCAATTTCTCACCAAATTATGTAGAGTGCCGCAACAGATTTCAGTTTTTTTTATGAAAAACTAAAAATGCAGCAGATGCGACGCTGGTTTATAAACATTTCATGTATTCAGTGTTTGAAATCAGTTAGTTGGCACTTTGTTTCTGTTGTAAGCACAAATAAAAGATTCAAATTTTGTGATTCGTCCATGGAAAGACGACATTTGACTAGAGAAGAGATGTTAAGAGCCGTTGGCATGCTCCAAGCTGGGAGCTCACAACGGGTAGTATCCAGGGTTCTGGGAAGTAGCCCAAGTGTCATAAACCGTTTATGGTTGCGTTTCAATGAAACAGTTAGCGTAAAAGAACGCCATACAGGTCGTTTCAGGATTACTACAGTCACCCAAGACCGATTTTTGGTTTTACAAGCCAGAAGAGATCGTACTACCACAGCATCTCAATTAGCTCAAGAGCTATCACGAGTTCATAATGTACAAACTATGAGAAATCGACTGCACGAAGGTCGACTCCACTCCAGACGTCCTTTAAGAGTTCCACAACTGACCCATGGAAATCGCGCTGCTCGTTTAGCTTGGTACCCAAAACACGTAAACTGGGATCAAGAGAGATGGGCCACAGTTCTCTTCAGTGATGAATCTAGATTTAGTTATTATCCCGATTCGGGAAGAATTCGAATATGGAGGGAACCTGGAAAGCAAAACCGTTTCCTGCATGGTCCAGAAATTGTTAGACAGGGAGACGGATCAGTGATGTTTTGGGGATGTATACGTCTTGGTGGAAGAACTGACCTGGTATTCATACAGAACAACCTCATGGGAAATTCTTACGCAAATGAGGTAGTTTTAACTGTAGTGGTACCGTATCTCCAAACAATGGTTCAAAATCCACTATTCCAACAAGATAATGCCCCTCCCCATCGTGCAGGAGTTGTCTTGAACGTTCTTGAAGAGAATGATATCGATCTTCTACCGTGGCCATTCTACTCCCCAGATCTGAATCCCATCGAGCATGTGTGGGACACCCTAAAAAGGAATCTCCTGCGTCAAAACGTCTTCCATCATGAAAAGCTTATATTATTTTTCTTTCAACAACATCTATTACAGTAGTGAAAATGGTTTGATCATGGGAAATCCTTTGAGTCCACTTTTAGCAGAGATTTTTGATGAATAAAATTCATACACATCCACTCATTTCCAAATTTCTTTATTGGTATAGATATGATGACGACATCTTAGTATGTTTCATTGGAACTACTCGTCAATTAGACTTATTTCTTAATTTCATTAATTCCATCCATTTGAACATTAAATTCACGATAGAAATTGAACAGAACGATTCCATTAATTTTTGGACTTAAAATCACTAAACAAATTAATAATCATGTTTTTCGGTCTTTCGTAAACCAACACATACTGATACAATTAAACATAACTACTCATTACATCCAATTCAACACAAAGTTGCAGCTTTAAACAGCATGGTACATCGGTTACTCAATTTACCTTTATCAGTAGAAGATTATAATAAAGAGTTAAACATCATCAAACAGATAGCCATTAATAATTCATATAATCCGGATATGATAGATCTAATCATTCGTAAAAACTGTATCAGAAAGCAATAACTGAAGTATATCCTATTCATAAAAACTATAAAATATTCAGCAGTTTAACATTCTGCGGTTCTGCAAGTACAAATATTAAATCCTTTCTCGTCAAACAAAATCTTAATATAACTTTCAAAACTTCTAATAGCTTAGGTAAACATATTAAAAATAATAAATCTCGTGTTGAAAAATCAAGTAAATCAGGAAACTATAAACTCAATTGCGGTTCTTGTGATAAAATTTATATCGGTAGGACCTATAGGAGTTTTGGCATGAGAACATCTGAACATAAACGTAGCTTCGATAAAAATAAATCTGATTCAAATTATTCAAACCACCTAATAAAAGAAAACCATTCATTCAATAAAAACTTTGACATATTATATATAAAATCAAAAGTTCAAAATTAGATCTCCTAGAAGCATTAGAAATAAATAGATACAAACATTCGGACAAGCTTTTGAATGAGCAGGTAGATGTGAATTATTCACCCCTACTTAACTTGTTTAATTAGTTTTTATTACCTTTCATACTAACTGTACAATTGCTCGGTGTGGATTTTCCTGTTATTCATCCAACTTGTTCTACGATTTGTTTATAATACCATACTCTTCATTCTGTTTTTCATTCTTGATAAAGCTGCTGTGTCAGCGAAACGTCGTCGAATTTTTTCAAATAAAGTGTAGATTAAAGGTAAACCTTGTGAAGAGAATAATAATTAAAAAATATGTTCTGGCAGTACAGACAATGAAGCATTTCAGTTCTTTCAATATGATGAAGTATATTATGAACGCAATTTGTTGAAGTGTTGATCCATAGTTCTCTTACATCTGTGCTCTTGTCATTTTCCAGTTCATTCATACAACATGCACCCTGTACCATATTTATCCAACACAGGTTGGTCAAGTGTAAGAACAACAAAACCGACACTTGTGGCAATGTCATGAACTCTAGCTAGATTTTTATTAGGGAGGGCAATGTTTTCTCACGTTACATCCTCCGTAAATATTTAGGAGTGGTCCCGGGAGCTCCCCTAATTATTGCAAGCTCCTCGGGGATTTATCCGCTACAATGCTGTCATAAAAGTGTAACAGGAGGCTCCGCACCCCCTTTGGGAGAAACGGAGCAATTTTCACCATTGAAAACTGAGAAACGATCGATTGATTAATTGAATCGTGAGAAAACTGCATTGGCATTTTATTTGATAAATCGCGAGTACTTGAAGAATCTATAGATTACACAGCTCTACAAAAAAAAATTTTTTTATAGTTGCCCTGGATATCATCGCAAATTTTTATGTTTTCAAGTGCCCAGATTACGAATATATTCACGAAAGTTCTCAATGTGCTCGTATTTTCATGATTTTTGCATTTTTTGTATTTTGAACAATTATAAGCTTGTTAGAAATAAAATTTAATTTTCCAGTCATGAGTAGGCTTCTGCGCAACTTTTTCGCGCATACAAACATCACCTGATCCTCACTCTCAGACCCCTTGCTCCACAGAACAGCTGAGATCTCAGTTATTTGACAATATTGAAGTACATATACACGTAAATCTGGATAAAGTGTCATGGATTAATATTTTGTTTCAATTACTGAATGTCCATTCTTATATATTTGTCTTCTAGTCTAAAATATGAGTTCGTCACGAGGAAAGTGTAAATATTGTAGTGATTTATTTTGTTATATTTGCGGTTTTATATACCAAAAAACAAAAAGAAATATCACAGACTTTGTCAAGGAGACTTATGTTGAATATTTTGGTTTCAAAATGGACAAATTAGGTAAACCATGGGTTCCTAATGAAGTTTGTAAGTCCTGTGTTGAGTCTTTACGGTTGTGGAAAAAAGGTGAACGTTCTGGATTAGACTTTGGTATTCCTATGATCTGGATGGAGCCTACGAATCATTTAGATGATTGTTACTTTTGCGTAGTAGATGTTAAAGGTTTTAATCGAAATCAAACGTGGAGATACCCAGACTTACAGTCTACGAAATGTCCGGTTCTACACAGTGAAAATCTCCCTCGGCCCATATACATTTCAAAAGTAATTCGCATGCCCTCAGAAACAATGATGTTACCAAATTCACAGAAATCGGAACCATCTACTAGTGGAAGTGAATGGGAAGGTGAAACATCTACGCCAAAGTTATTTTCTCAAAATGAACTTAGTGATTTAATACGTGATCTCAATTTATCAAAACAAGGATCAGAACTGTTAGCCTCAAGATTGAAAGAAAAAAATTTATTGGCACCAACAGTAACAATTACAACATACAGAACGCGAGAAAAAGAGTTATTACAATTTTTTAGTGAAAATGAAGGATTAGTGTATTGTAATGATATCGCGAAGCTGCTTATAGACATGGGTTCAAAAGAGTACAAATCTACTGAATGGCGCCTTTTTATTGATAGTTGCAAAAGAAGTTTGAAATGCGTCTTATTGCACAATGGAAATAAATTTGCATGAATTCCAATTGCCCATTCAACGAAACTCAAAGAAGAATATGAAAATGTAAAATTAGTTTTAGAGAAAATTAAATACTCTGAGCATCAATGGCCGATCTGTGTGGATTTAAAAATGGTTAATTGTTTATTTGGCCAACAAAGTGGATATACAAAATACCCTTGCTTTATTTGTATGTGGGATAGTAGAGCAAAGCAACTTCATTGGGAACAAGATGTTTGGCTTGTAAGAAATTCTTTAACTGTCGGTAAAGCCAACGTAATAAAGGAGCCGCTGGTGAGCAGAGACAAAATCATACTTCCACCATTACATATTAAGTTAGGTATGATTAAGCAATTTGTAAAAGCGTTGAACAAAGACGGAAATTGTTTTAATTACATTTGCAGAAAATTTCCGAAGCTTAGTATGGAAAAATTGAATGGTGGAATATTTGATGGCCCTCAAATACGGCAATTGATGAAAGACTCAGATTTTATCAAAGTTATGACTGTTCCGGAAAGTAAAGCTTGGAAAAGTTTTGTGTTGGTTGTCGAAAATTTCCTAGGTAACCATAAAGCAGCAAATTATGAAGAAATTGTGCAAAATATGCTGACAAACTTTCAGACTTTAGGAGCAAATATGAGTATTAAGTTACACTATCTCCGCAATCATCTAGATAAATTTCCGGATAATTCAGGAAATTATAGTGAGGAACAGGAGAGCGGTTTCATCAAGATCTAAAAGTGATGGAAGAAAGGTATCAAGGTCGATGGGATTGTCACATGATGGCAGATTACTGCTGGTCTTTGAAAAGAGATTGTCCCTGAAAAATTATAGAAGAAAAGCTCATAAAAGGCGTTTTATGGAAATATGAAATATATTTTCGACAATTTCCTCTTTATTTACTTCGATGTATCCGAATTTCTCAAAACATAGCTGACATTATAAACATATCTGTTATTTTGTTTCTTGTTTTACGTTTTTGTTATGCAAAATGAAAATAAAGATTTAAAAAGAAATCAGAGCAAATCCTACAAAATCATTGATAGTTTCACGAATTGTGTGCATAAATAGACCCAAAATCATTTTCATATCTAGGGCAACGAAACCGTTGTAGACCAGTGTTATGGAAATGAAACGACTGAAATATTTATTGTCTATGTCTTTAGAATACAATTTATATTTATATCTAGTGGACCTGCTAGATATTATCATGTCCAAACACTGGTTTGCTATATACCTGTATCCAGGCATTGTTTTTAATAATCGAACTTTCGATAAACTATTTAATCAGTGATATTTCATAAAAGATTTCAATGTTTTCGTTTTGTCAGTCTTTTCGTCATCATTTGCTATTGTTCAAAGCAAAGTCAACTATTGTCAAATTTCTCGATCTAAGCGGATATAAATCTACAATGAAGGTTGAAATTTGTTAGATATTTCTTCTCCATTATGTTGTGATTTTGGAACCTTTGGCTTATGAACAATGAAGACTATATCACCACTACACCAAAACTTTGACCTTAACTCTCAACGCGCGTTCATCAGGAGATGATAATATACTGGTATATTATCATCTCCTGATGATGCTAATTTAGTGAATGGAGAATGGGGACCAGAGACTATTACTTTCATGTTTTTTGAAGCTGTCTGATCGGAAAGTGGAATAAATCGAAGGAGATATTAGATTTAGATGATTTACTTAAATTTAATCAGTAGAAGCATTAAGTACAATTAACCTTTCATTATCCATTTGGAAGATTTTCTTTGTTTCGAAAACAGTTGCCAAACCCGTAAAAAAGGAGCAGTAAGCAATAGTAATATTGCTATACATTTTCTCCGTGACCTGAAGGTGTGTCAATCAAGAAAAAATCGAGACCACTGTACTTCAAAACCGAAATAGATAGTCCGGAGTTTCAGAAGTCAAAATTTTTGAAACGAAAATTTAAACTTCAGTTGCCAGTTAACAAATTATCATGGCGGGGTCTGAACATGGAAAAAAAATAAAAGATTATGAATGAACCAACTGCCCATATGCCTGCTAAGAAACAGTTGTTCTGAAAATCTCTATCAGTATCTGACATGGACGACTTGGCCCACTGTGGGGATGAAACTCAAATTGAAGAGGGCGATCTATAGTTACAAAGTTTTTATATCTTTTCACATATTAAATGAGATAAAAAACACAAGGTTTAACTTTAATCCACACTTTATTTGAAAAAAATAATTCGACGACGTTTCGCTGACACAGCAGCTTTATCAAGAATGAAAAACAGAATGAAGAGTATGCTATTATAAACAAATCGTAGAACAAGTTGGATGAATAACAGGAAAATCCACACTGAGCCATTGTACAGTTATTATGAAAGGTAATAAAACTAATTAAACAAGTTAAGTAGGGGTGAATAATTCACATCTACCTGCTCATTCAAAGCTTGTCCGAATGTTTGTATCTATTTATTTCTAATGCTTCTAGGAGATCTAACTTTAAACTTTTTGATTTTATATGTAATATGTCAAAGTTTTTATTGAATGAATGGTTTTCTGTTATTAAGTGGTTTGAATAATTTGAATCAGATTTATTTTTATCGAAGCTACGTTTATGTTCAGATGTTCTTATGCCAAAACTCCTATAGGTCCTACCGATATAAATTTTATCACAAGAACCGCAATTGAGTTTATAGATTCCTGATTTACTTGATTTTTCAACACGAGATTTATTATTTTAATATGTTTACCTAAGTTATTAGAAGTTTTGAAAGTTATATTAAGATTTTGTTTGACGAGAAAGGATTTAATATTTGTACTTGCAGAACCGCAGAATGTTAAACTGTTGAATATTTTATAGTCTTTATGAATAGGATATACTTCATTTATTGCTTTCTGATACAGTTTTTACGAATGATTAGATCTATCATATCCGGATTATATGAATTATTAATGGCTATCTGTTTGATGATGTTTAACTCTTTATTATAATCTTCTACTGATAAAGATAAATTGAGAAAATCGATGTACCATGCTGTTTAAAGCTGCAACTTTGTGTTGAATTAGATGTAATGAGTAGTTATGTATAATTACTGGGAAATCCTTTGATTCCACTTTTAGCAGAGATTATTATGAATAATATTGAACAGAAAATTCATACACATCCACTCATTTCCAAATTTCTTTATTGGTATAGATATGTTGACGACATCTTAGTATGTTTCATTGGAACTACTCGTCAATTAGACTTATTTCTTAATTTCATTAATTCCATCCATTTGAACATTAAATTCACGATAGAAATTGAACAGAACGATTTCATTAATTTTTGGACTTGAAAATCACTAAACGAAATAATAATCATGTTTTTTCGGTCTTTCGTAAACCAACTCATACTGATACAATTATACATAACTACTCATTACATCCAATTCAACACAAAGTTGCAGCTTTAAACAGCATGGTACATCGGTTACTCAATTTACCTTTATCAATAGAAGATTATAATAAAGAGTTAAACATCATCAAACAGATAGCCATTAATAATTCATATAATCCGAATATGATAGATCTAATCATTCGTAAAAACTGTATCAGAAAGCAATAAATGAAGTGTATCCTATTCATAAAGACTATAAAATATTCAACAGTTTAACATTCTGCGGTTCTGCAAGTACAAATATTAAATCCTTTCTCGTCAAACAAAATCTTAATATAAATTTCAAAACTTCTAATAACTTAGGTAAACATATTAAAATAATAAATCTCGTGTTGAAAAATCAAGTAAATCAGGAATCTATAAACTCAATTGCGGTTCTTGTGATAAAATTTATATCGGTAGGACCTATAGGAGTTTTGGCATAAGAACATCTGAACATAAACGTAGCTTTGATAAAAATAAATCTGATTCCAATTATTCAAACCTCTTAATAAAAGAAAACCATTCATTCCATGAAAACTTTGACATATTACATATAAAATCAAAAAGTTTAAAATTAGATCTCCTAGAAGCATTAGAAATAAATAGATACAAACATTCGGACAAGCTTTGGAATGAGCAGGTAGATGTGAATTATTCACCCCTACTTAACTTGTTTAATTAGTTTTTATTACGTTTCATACTAACAATGGCTCGGTGTGGATTTTCCTGTTATTCATCCAACTTGTTCTACGATTTGTTCATAATACCATACTCTTCATTCTGTTTGTCATTCATGATAAAGCTGCTGTGTCAGCGAAACGTCGTCGAATTTTTTCAAATAAAAGTGTAGATTAAAGTTAAACCTTGTACTTTTTATCTCATTTATATCATGGATCTACATCAAGTAACGGCCTCCACAATTCAAATGTTTTCACATATTTCTGTATTTATTTGAAAGTTCATTTGATGTTCAATATTTGTTACTTTTGTGTTCTGTTTGATAAACTGAAGAATTAATTCTTTGTTATGTGTTTCTGCAATAAAATATTCAAATGTAAATTGACTTACTTGAATTTTGTTTTTTGGTTTTTGACTTACTTGTTTTATGCTTGTAAAAGTTTCGTGCGGATGTGATAATACCAAATCTAGTAACTTAAAATGAGCGTCCATTTTGAATTAAGCGCGAAGAACTTTGAGTTTAGAACGCTCAGTGAATTTCTAGAATTGAGAAGTAGTAAATGTTCAAGTTCGAAGCTTCTAGTTAGAACACTTTTTGAGTAAGCGTAATTTCTCTTATTTGCATCATAAAAAAAAATCTGCTGAAAAGTTGGAAATTTAGAGTTCATTGGTTTTTGCTTTGTATGGAAGAATTGAACAGGGAGTGAATACGGTATAATACGTATGAATGAAATAAAAAACACAAGGTTTAATTTTAATATACACTTTATTTGAAAAAATTCGACGACGTTTCGCTGACACAGCAGCTTTATCAAGAATGACAAACAGAATGAAGAGTATGGTATTATGAACAAATCGTAGAACAAGTTGGATGAATAACAGGAAAATCCACACCGAGCCATTGTACAGTTAGTTTGAAAGGCAATAAAAACTAATTAAACAAATTAAGTAGGGGTGAATATTTCACATCTACCTGCTCATTCCAAAGCTTGTCCGAATTATTGTATCTATTTATTTCTAACGCTTCTAGGAGATCTAATTTTAAACTTTTCGATTTTATATGTAATATGTCAAAGTTTTTATTGAATGAATGGTTTTCTTTTATTAAGTGGTTTGAATAATTTGAATCAGATTTATTTTATCGAAGCTACGTTTATGTTCAGATGTTCTTATGCCAAAACTCCTATAGGTCCTACCGATATAAATTTTATCACAAGAACCGCAATTGAGTTTATAGATTCCTGATTTACTTGAGTTTTCAACACGAGATTCATTATTTTTAATATGTTTACCTAAGTTATTAGAAGTTTTGAAAGTTATTTTAAGATTTTGTTTGACGATTTGTTCATAATACCATACTCTTCATTCTGTTTGTCATTCTTGATAAAGCTGCTGTGTCAGCGAAACGTCGTCGAATTTTTTCAAATAAAGTGTAGATTAAAGTTAAACCTTGTGTTTTTTATCTCATTTATATCATGGATCTACATCAAGTAACGACCTCCACAATTCAAATGTATAATACGTAAGTACGTTCTTGTTGAAGACCAACAAAATTAAGATTTTGGTGTGTTACAACCTCTTTCCCCAACTCAGAAAGAGTTTAAGAGGTGTGAAGATCATACTGAAATATTTTTTAAGGTCTGCAAGCAAGTTTCATAAATTTATCTATTGGGGGTAGGTGTAGACCTAGAATTTTCTGATACTTTTTCGTATATAACAGAGTTCGAAAAATTCTTAAGTTGAATTTCCAGAAAATCAAATCAAACTACAAGTACAGTCATTCGTATTCAGCAATAATTGAAATAGAAACATTGGTTTGATAACCATCAGTAACTGTATCGATCAAGCCTATCAACGCTCCACTCTGTAATTGCCCTGAGCGTGAGAATGATCTCATTGTCTGTGGTGTGGCGGCGGAAGATTACAATTCAATACTAATATAATTATCATTATTGGCTTTCCTAATCCCGGCAGCTAATATTGGAGGGGCCTTCCGACTGTGTAACTCGACACCATGGAACTGCGGAGGGCCGACAACGCGATGCTCTTTTGTTGGCCGCGTGTCTGTAATGGACTGCACAGTGAAGGCAGGGTTTGAGCATGTACACTCATCCCCTTTCGGAGTTAACCAACTGGAAATACCAACATACGCAAATATTGCACTATGGTTTATATTAATTTGATGCGAGGATTGAATTGGATTGAAAATACACTTAGTACTACAATTATAAGAAATATTGTGAACAGGAAAAATGACCCCTTTCCCGTCTGTTTGAGTGTGTCACGGTACGACCTTCATATTCTCTATGCTTCATTCAATATAGGTACATAGAGTACCATCTTTGATTAATATTAATTAATTATTAATATTAATTTTCGATCAGATGATAGAATTGCTGGTTTCAAAAATAATCAGATTCTTGCTCCTGTGTAGAATCAAAGGAAATGAAGAAGTCTTGTATTTATCCAACAAAATTAGAGCTTCATTCCTCATTCAATTTTATTTTCGGAAAGAAGCTCCAGTCTTCAACCAATTCTGTAGAAATAATTGAAAATAATTTGATTGAGGAGGTCGTTACTTCCTGAAGATCGATATACATATTTACAATGAAATAAAACTAAGGTATTTAGATTTTCACTATATTAACAAAACTATGTCCGCTTTCACCACACTGTAGCTTAATGAGATAGATACAAACTAATTAACAGAGTTATTCCTTATATATTAGTCTTATTTTCTACTTAATAATACATTAGGTAGAAGTACAAGGGTATGTTGAAAAACGCATCGGGTTGCTTACTTTATGAATTGAAAATATTGAGTAAAGGAGAAGGATTTAGATCTAATTGACTATTACGTAACCTACTTGAATTCTTTTCTTTGTTAATATCTAAAATTTCCCATAGATTGAGTTTTTGTCTATTATTTTCGTTGTGTCAAATTTTGAAATTACCATTAAACTTATGGTTTTCTTCGAGTAAGTGATTAGAATAATGTGAATCTTATTTACGATAATTGAAACTACGTTTGTGCTCGTATAATATAACTTTGAAATTTCTGAAAGTTCTACCAGTATAAATTTTATTACAATCCCCGCAAGACAGTTTATAAACACCGGATCTATTACCTTTATCAATTTAAGATTTGCATTTTTGATATGTCGGCCTAAAGAATTATCAATTCGGAATGCTATATTGAAATTATAATGCGGGAGGAATGATTTTAATTTCAGACTAGGATTACCAATATAAGTTAAGCTGTTGTATTTTGTGTTAGATTTGTTTATACTTGAAAATACTTCCTGAATTGACTGCTATTTATTTAATCATATTTTGCTCTTTTATAAAATTATTATTATTATTTGGCATATTTTTAAAACGACTCTCGAAATTTTTTCCCAAATTTTTCTTTAAATTATAAGAACTACCAAGAAATAACATATGGGAGATGTCAACCCAAAATTTTGAGTTAATAATGATTCTTGAACATCTATAGATCATAATCGGCACCACTTAGAAGACCAAACCTAGCCTTTCAGTCAAACAGAGAGGAAATTGTTTTGTTGAGTTTGAATATTGAAGGGATTTTGCCTGATTATACTTCAAGATCGGTAAGCAAGAACAAGGAAGTGATTATGTTTCAGGAGACTCACACATCTCCGCGAAAGAGGAAATATCTCAGGTTATGTATTATTTGATTATCTCCTTAGTCCTTTTTATGGCCTTGCTTGTTATGTAAAATCTCTTCTTAAATTCAAGTGTGTTTAGACATATAAGAGTCAGGTATGATTGTGGAAATATTTTTCTGCTGGTTTTCTTTTTCCATTGTTTCAGATTCCTGTCCCAAACCCCCTCCTTTTCACCCTTGCCTTCGTCTGGAAATCATCGAGTGCAAGATGAGAATTGAAGCTGCTAAGCAGAAAAAGCTTTGGTACTCTTTATGTACACACAACACTAACACAACATAAACAGACAAGCTATTACTAGTGCAATAGCGACAGGGAAACAAGTTTTTTCCTCAGGTTTTTTCACTCGTTCATTGAATCATACGCAAGATAGTATGGTTTTCCCTGTTACATTTTCCTGAGCTCACACTAGTGTTTTTCTGACACACGCCAAAATTATAGATATAAGCATTTATTGTAAATACAATTATTCGAAAGAGGCTCGCCCCTAGAACATTTTTCCTATCCAATATTTTTCAATGAAATTTTTTGAAATTGATCAAAAATTTACTTCAAATGGCACTGACAGTTTATCTGAAACGCTTTCGGTTTCACCAGAAATGAGCCACAGTTTCAATTTTTAAATGGCTCACACTGTATATTTTTTGGGAAATCGAATGAAACTCTCTTTGTCTCTATACTCTATACCTTCAGTATATTTAAATATGTATTTGCCGAATTTTAAAATCATTCTTGATAAATCTGTTCTCAAGTCTAGGTGGCTACGACTACTAAGCTGGTTCTAAAATTGTAATGCACACAAAGCATAAACGCAAAACCTTAGATTTATTTTGGCATGGCGCACATACTCATCATCGTACATTCCAGATGAATAAAAATTTAATAAATCACATAAATAACGCAAAATACACAAATGGACCATGTATGGCATGTCATCAAATCAATTGAGCATAACTTCACAACAGGTTTTCGAAGAGACCCTCATTCTGTGCCTGACACAGCCTATTGCGGCGGATGGTAGCCCGTACTACATTATCCATTTGATTCGGAAAATTTTCATTTATTGCTCCCCGATCTCTATTCTCTAAATCCTCTCGATTTTCTGTAGCAGTTCTATAAACACGATATTTCACATGGGCCCACAAAAAAAATCTAATGGTGGTCCATCTTGTTGGAAAATTAAGTTATTAGCAACAGCCAGTGGTAAACCATCAATCAGCTTATTTCATTTTGTAAAAATCCTAAATATCTCTCCCCTGTTAATGGTCCATCAAAAATGATTGGTCCTATGACCATTGCCATCAATACATTAAACCCAAATCGCTCCTGGAAATTACCCTCACGTACTGAATGCTCGTTTTCGTGGGCCCAATAGCGCGTATTGTTTCTATTGATCATTCCGTTGTTAGTAAATCGGGATTCATCTGAATATAAAATTTTATAAGGATACCTTGGATCCATTTTCATCTTTTGAAGAAACTGGTTGCAATATTCTAATCTTCGGCCATTATCATTTTCATAAAGGTGTTGATGAAGATTGTATTTGAACGAGCGAAATTTATGCTTCTTAAAAATTCTCCAAACACTCTGATGACTTATCCCTATTTCTTGTGCGATTTCTCTGGTAAATGCCGTACAATTCAAATAAATGTACCCTAATACATCAATTTCAGAATTTTCGCTTACTATGAAATTTTGATTATCTGCAACATTCGGTTGCTGACGAAACTTCACTTGATGCTGTAGAGTTTTTTCGGCATTTGCCATAAATGAGTAGCATATCTACTTCTTCATTCTGTGTGTAGAGCATTTCGTCTGCTTTTCTGTCGTGGAAAAACTCTGAACAGTTTATACCAACTCACCGATTCAGATGCAACACAATCTTATCTTATGACGTTAAATGTCATAATTGAATACAAAAAAATACCAAAATTCTATGATTTGTGATCTATCTGTGATAGGATTTTAATGCATTTCCAAAGCACTTCAGATAATGAGTTGAAAAACAAGTATTACACTATGTCCAGGATTACGAATGGAAATTTTCAACAAAAAATTATCAATTTGGTATCAAAATATTCGTTAAAATATTCTGCGTATTATAGTGCTAATGAGCCTCCATTATACCTTGCAGAAATAAGATTTTTTTTAAAGGAACAATGTTTGGAATGTTACAAAGCCAATAGCAGAAGGAATTCTACAGTTTCAGTGATGAATCCAAATGTACTCGATTTCGGTCGATAAATCACGCAGTTTTTTTGTCGTCATAGCCACCTTGACTTGAAAACGAATTTATCAAAAAAATTAAAAATTCGGCAAATTCGTCTTAAAATATGCTCTATATATATATATATATATATATATATATATATATATATATATATATATATATATATATATATATATATATATATATATATATATATATATATATATATATATATATATATATATATATATATATATATATATATATATATATATATATATATATATATATATATATATATATATATATATATATATATATATATATATATATATATATATATATATATATATATATATATATATATATATATATATATATATATATATATATATATATATATATATATATATATATATATATATATATATATATATATATATAGGGTTTTACCCCGAGGAGTTGCCTATATATCTGTTCATGCAATCAAACTGATTTCATGAAAAATATAAATCCACCACCCGGTAATTAATACCATTGCCAGGCAATGATTATAATCAAAACATATCCTGGAGTAATTATATATTAGGATAACGTTAAATGTTATGAGAATATATCAATCTACCAGAATATATACATACTATAGCATCATCAGACAATGATATCAATGTACCAACGAGTAGTGTCAGAGGCTTTCTCCCCGGAAAAATCCAGTGTACGGACCTTAGTCAAGTAACACTGAATGTTACTCATTAATAGTTTCCTTTGTGTGAAGTGGTGAACGATCGAATAGAATACTGCTCTGAATATAAATATGACAAAATTGTCAGTTAATTATATTACATTTATATAAACAAATAAATAAAATATGAAACGAGATTCTGAGTAGTATAAACTAAAGAAAACCTATGACTCTACCTCATTATTATTTTCGGAAAGAAACCTACGAAGAATATTACAAGATTTGATGACTGTTATCTTTTGTAACTGTTCAAACAAATTTTCTTCAGATCCAAAATCTCAATACTTTTGTGAAGATTTCTAGGAATAACACCTGTTGTGGAAATAATAATCGGTAGAATAAATATTTTTTCATTTTCCACATTTTTTAATCTCGTCGCCAAGCATCATATATTTAGAAATTTTTCATTGTATTTATTTTGTATATTATGTGTGTCGGGTATAGCAATATCAATTATATATGTTATTTGATTCTGTTTATCAATAAGAACGATATCTGGTCTATTGTGTTTTACAGCTCTGTTGCACAGAATTTTTCATCAAAATAAAGTTTTTTTTTTTTTTTTTTTTTTTATATATATATATATATATATATATATATATATATATATATATATATATATATATATATATATATATATATATATATATATAAAGTTATTTTGTGACATTGGGATATTAATGAGTATATGTACCATAGTATTGTTAGCAGTTAATTTATGTGGATAAGGATGTGTAGATGAGCTGTGAATAGTTATATCTGTATGCGATGACTTGAAATGAAATATTTGAACAACGGCTGTTCGCTTTAGAGTATGCCAAGTCTATAATACTTTTGAACTTTTCATTGACAACCCGCAATCACCAAAACTTTACTCCCTCGTCAAACTCCATAAAACAGGGCATCCCATTAGACCAGTAGTTTTATATTGTCAATCTCCAGCTGCAAACTTTCACGCTTTGTCATAGACATCAATCAACGCTAATTTTGAACCTAAATTCTCAATAAAAACTCTTTAGTCCTAATGAGTAAAATTCAGCACACGATACTACCACTGAACGCTAAACTTATGTCATGGGATGTAGTAAATCTCTTCCCTATTGTTCCACCTAGTGACACAGTGAAACTCATCAAGAACGCCCTTCAAATCAATAAAATCAATCCGGTAAATCAATCAGAAATCTTACGTCTTTTAGAAATTCGTTTAGAACAAAATTATTTTAACTTCAATGGAGTATTATACAATAGTAAAACGGTTTAATCATGGGTAATCCTCTGAGCCATCTACTCTCTGAAATTTTCATGGATAATATTGAAAAAACTATCGAAGAACATCCGTTATTCAAATACTTTGTTTATTGGTTTAGATATGTTGACGATATCATTTGTTGTTTCACTGGCACAAACAGACAATTAGAGTCATTCAAAACATTCATTAACAAAATTCACAATAATATTAAATTCACGTTAGAGATAGAAACAGAAAACTCTATTAACATTCTGGATTTAACTATCACTAAAATTAACGGAAAACATGATTTTCTATTTTTCATATGCCATCGAATACAGATATTACTATTCACAGCTCATCTACACATCCTTATCCACATAAATTAGCTGCTTACAATAGTATGGTACATAGACTCATTAATATCCCAATGTCACAAAATAATTTCATAAAAGAGAAAATATAATTAAACAAATAGTAGTCAATAACGGTAACAGTCCTAGTATGATTGAAAGCATGATTTCACGGAAAAAATTACAAAAGAAATCCAGGAACTATTTCCAAGTATAAAAGTTCTAACACAAAATACAACAGCTTAACTTATTTTAGTAATCCTAGCCTAAAATTAAAATCATTCCTCTCGCATTATAATTTCAATATAGCATTCCGAACTGGTAATTCTTTAGGCCGACATATCAAAAACTGCAAATCTAAAATTGATAAAGGTAATAAATCCGGTGTTTATAAACTGTCTTGCGAGGATTGTAATAAAATTTATATTGGTAGAACTTTCAGAAATTCCAAAGTTAGATTTTCCGAGTACAAACGAAGTTTTAATTATCATGAATCAGATTCCTATTATTCTCTATTAAATACTCTTTTCCGAAGTTATTATAGTATTATAATTCATCGCTTTTCTTCACTTTAGTTGAAGAATATTTCCTTCCAATGTACTTTCACAGTCCAGTAGATAACACGCTACTTTGTTGATTGAACATTGCAAAATCTTTCAAATCCACTTCTGAGTTTTTCATCTACAGTCTCGGAAAGCTCAATTTTATCAATTCTAATAGAAGAATCTTTACTTCAAATTTATATACTGAAATTCTTTAAATACTCATAAATCTATTAAATAAAATATTTTAGGTTCTTTCCAATGCATCAATTCCTATTCGTTTCTATTCAAGAATGTGTTCCTCTGTTAATGTTCATCTTTCTTAAATCTTCCTTTGAATACAGTGAAATTGGATGAATTTCCAATCTTCAAAGTTGTATATCGACATGAAACCCAAGGATTATATTATTCTAAAAACAATACGTCATTTTCATTTATTATCACATAATTGCAGGGTCATCAGAAAACTCTATAATGTTCTACTTAGGAATTCAATGTAGAAGATGGAAGACGTAAATTAGTGGTTTCGCAGGAGACAAAATCTTTCAAGCACTAAAGCAGAACGGGTTGGTACAAAATCATCACATAGAGTGTTCTGCAATATCTACTTAAAGCAACTGAAATCTGCCACCCTATGCGCCGTTCAACCCTCTTACGGCAATAATCGTAAATTCTATTAAAACATAACCACGGCGAGAAATCTGCCACCATTACTGAGATGCTTCCGCAGTCATCTGTTTTATATCTAACCTGCGCGCTCAGACCTATACTGAAGGGGAAGGATTCAGCACCGGATTTTGTGGTTGTCTTCCACTGTTGGCATTCAAATTGCTACGTTCTAATATTACTTAAGCATCTGAAATTATTTTGAATGGGCAAAGTATGTAACTTCATCTCATACAAAGATAGAAATATATTATTTCATTTCATTATGTTTATAATATTGATCAGATTGATATGGGATTCTGAGTAAACTTGAACTTACTCGGTTATTTTACAGAAAAATTTCGTTCCGTAGTGTTTTTGATCAATCTTGCTCCGATTTTATCATGCTGTATTGGGTGGCATTTCATAGATCAGTGCCCTTAACTACAATAGCATAAAATTGTAACTCTTAAACCATGACAGGGTTAGATTGACACCATGCTTTTTCAAAATTGAACACATGATTTTTAATGAATTTTTTACTTGTGTTATATTTGGACATCACCTAAGAACACTTGGCAAATTAAAAATAAAATTTATGTTGAATAACATTTTTCTTTAAATTCAACAGATTGCTGGATCGCTTGGCTCTGAAAAGTAAACTAAGTTTAGCTGATGCCGACTATTGCTGATACATGTTTATGCCAGCAAAACCCGTAGTTGACTGTTATTCCGAGAAGGTGTTTCGAATCTTTGGATGCAATTTATTGGACTTACATCTTTAGAGGATGTTCTCTCTACAAAACGTACACCAGGTTCAACTGACCCCACTCAGATATCCTCTGTAAGTCAGAGTTCAATTATAAATTTGTTGATATCTCTGACGCTGAGATTTCGCAGCTGTAATCGGCCGCAGACTACTGAAAGACGAAACCAGGGTACAACCGTCTGCAAAAGATCTTGTTCTCTGTAGATGACAGAAGATCGTTTATCTGCAACAGAAACAAGGTTGGCGAAAGAATGGATCCCTGAGGTAATCCTGCTTGTTACTGGAAACAATCAGATGTTCTACCGTCGACCACAACTTGTATTGATTTATTTGAAAGAAAGCTACTTATCCAACCCTGCAATTATTCGGGAAGCCTATATGCACCAAGTTTATTCAACAAGGCTACATGCTAAACTCTATCGATCGCTTTAGAGATGTCGAGGGCTATTGCTCTAGATTCCCCATGCTTTTCCAGCGTTGATGTTCAAACCTGAGTGGATCTCCTGTCGATCTTTGCCTGCGAAAACCATATTGACGGTCGTTAATAATTTCCTGCAACTTCAAATATTTGATGAGTTCATCATTTATGACTCTCTCCATCACATTGGATATAATGGGAAGAAATGCAACAGGGCGGTAGTTTTGGGGTAAGGACCTCTTTTCTTTCTTTGGTATCGGTTGAATTTTCGCTATTTTCCAGCTGCTTCGAAAAGTCTTGCTTTCATAAGAAATCTAAAATACGCGGTTAAGAATGGTTGCCAATTTGGGAGCACACTTTCTCAGGAAGATTGGCGATATTTTGTCTAGACCAACTACCTTCTTGCAGTTCAGCTGCTGGAGAGCCCGTCTCACAGTGCACTTGATTTCTGTTATGGAAGAATTTGTAGGTGGAGTGTTGGGTGTTATTGCGTTAGATGAATCTAGCACAGAATTCTTTGAGAACAAGAGAGCAAAGAGATCGGCTTTCTCTTCCGGAGATGATGCTATACTTCCGTCTTCTCTAACAAGAGGCGGAAACGCAGATCTGCAGAAATTACTGGTGCTCCCTGCAACTCCAGAAAAAATAACAGAAGCGTTTTCAACCCTTACCTTTCGACACAGTGTTGACAGGACGTTTTTACATGAGAATGATTTTTGCAAATATACTTCTTAGAATCAGTAAATATGATGGTCTATTTTTTCTGATTCTTCAAATAAGGATAAAAGTAACAACTACCCCTCTCTTTCCTCCAACACCCTGGACTTGTTCTTGCAAAGTTGGTCCCGAAATACGGAATTTCCTTGAGATAATGGAACGGAGATATGAACTCACGACCCAAAGTTCCTCGATACGAGCGAATTTTTCAGAATGATATTTGAATTGACTCCAGCAATATCTAAGATGCGTAACCAAATTACATGTGGCCATCTTCTTGTTCTTCCAACTTTGTAGCAAGTACATTTTTTGTCAAGTGAACATACATCACCTTTCGTTTCATTATAAAATTCGATTATCTCCGGCTTTTCATTATTAGTAGCATTTGTATGATGCATTGAAGAAGCCTATAGAACAGCGCTATTTTTCTTTCCTTATGAGGCTGAAACTAGGCTGGAATTTCTCTTTTATTGTTCTTCTTCAAAAGTGGGATGATATTTCCTCGATACGTCGACCAATTCTAATGACGAAAACCATATGTCTGCTGTAATATTTCTGTTGGTTCCAAACACTGGTGATATAAGAGCTAGAAGTCCAATGTGGTAATCGACAATTTTCTTGGATTTGTTTTATGGGTATCCTTCCCTGTATACATAAAAGTATTCAAGAAATAGTGGGCCTTACTTTCTACCAAACCGTGAAGTTTCAATCTATACTTATCTGGCTTGTTTTTCTGATAGAACTAAAATTTGCACCTTCCCCTGAAAGCTATTAGTATTTCATCTATGATGAGATATTCTCCACAACTGTAGTTCGATTGATAGTTGGTTATAAACATATCGAAAATATCTATGGTCTTGAACTGAAATAAAAACATTGCATGGACCTGCTTATTAAAAAGCCGCGACTGGTACCAATAATATCTACATGATTTGTATATTGACATAAAATATTATGTGTATTTTGTTGCCATATCAGTTATTTTTTCATCGGTTTTATATAAAATTATTTGTGAGATATCGTCACCAACAAGCCACTGTCAGGCATGCATTGGTGTTGAAGGTATTAGAGCACGAGCCTCCCCAATAACGCCCGGTAGGTGACTTATCAAATTATATCTGTATGTTCGTCAAGTACCAGGAGCAGTTTTTGCCCATTTAAATCTGTTTTTCCATAAAAATATCTAATGATATTACCAGTATCGTTATTCATTTCATCGCTCTCCCTGGTTGAAGGTGGTAAAAACAATGATAAAAATTCGATGGGGTCAATTTTAATCAGGTCATGATACTTATGGGAGTTAGAACTCAGGTCGAGCCTCGAGAGTTTCATTTAAGCCATGGCTCTCGCAGTGTATGACAAGCCGAGAGTATCTGAAACCGTCGGTTATTATTGAACATAGATATGTCTTTTTCGTATATATTGTGTTGATTTAATTCTGTTTTGATATATGGCATGAATCAGTACTTATTTGTGGTACATGATTAATGTTGTGTATTTTTTGTTTCGTGAAGAGTTAAGTAAATCGACGATGAAAAATTCATGCTATATTTGAGCTATTAATACGTACATCATTGACAAACTGGTCAATAATCAAAATCAACTTGATACTGGTAAAAAAGCGTCATTGTCCTGTTTTTCATATTTTTGAACTGGTCGTTTCATCATTCATTAGCGTGGACGAGCATAAAAAAAATTTGAAGAGGTAAAATTTTGATAGATACTATACAGGGTGCTTCAACGAAAACTAAACAGAGGCTATATCTACCAAGATATTCATTTCTGATCAAAACGCCAGAACAGGTCAATTTTTGTTTCAAGGGTGACATCTTTTGGGGTACAAAACTTGCCTGAAATATCAACCCCCTGAGCGGGGGTTGCAATCCTTGAACATTTTGAATATGGAAGATGGGTCGAGTGAAGACTCAAAAGAAAGGAGGTATCTTTGTCTACATTGCCTTGAACGAATTTCCATTTTAATTGAAAACTGTAAAAGATACAGGGTGAGCAACTGAAAGGCGGGAAAGACTATTTCCCTGAGACTATTCAAGTTTAAGTGAGGTAAAATGGAACAGATCCTTGCTGATCAATGGCAGTCATCATCAAGTACCATCCTCATCTCGAATTATCTTTGTCTGCATTCTCGTGAAAGAATCTTCATTTCTGATTGAAAACTGTAGAAGATACAGAGTGAGCCACTGAAAAAAAGAGAAGACTATCGTCCAAAGACTATTAGAGTATAAGTGCGAAAAACTGGAATAGATTCATTTAGATCAAAGATGACAGCATTTGATCTGGAATGAATCTGTTCCATTTTTTGCACTAATACTTGAATAGCTCAGGGCGATAGATAGTCTCTTCTTTTTTTCAAGAGCTCACCCTGTATCTTCTACAGTTTTCATTCAAAAATGAAAATTCGTTCACGGGGATGCAAACAAAGGTAATACCTTTTTCTCGAGGTATCACTCGACCCATCTACCCTCTTCCAAATTTTCAAGAGTGGTCATCCCTGCTCTAGGGGTTGAAATTCGAGATGAATTTGGTACTTGATGATGACTCCCATTGATCAGCATGGACCTGTTCCATTTTACTTCACTGAAACTTGAATAGTCTCAGGGAAATAGTCTTCCCTATCTTTCAGTTGCTCACCCTGTATCTTTCACAGTTTTCAATTAAAAATAAAAATTCGTTCAAGGCAATGTAGACCAAGATACCACCTTTCTTTGAGTCATCACTCGACCCATCTTCCGTATTCAAAATGTTCAAGGATTGCAACCCCCGCTTAGGGGGTTGATATTTCAGGCAAGTTTTGTACCCCTAAAGATGTCCCCCTTGAAACAAAAATCGAACTGTTTTTGCGTTTTGATCAGAAATGAATATCTTGGTAGATATAGCCTCTGTTTAGTTTTTGTTGAAGCACCCTGTATACTACTTTATATTCATAAGAAGGTTCTTTTTAATTCTCTTTGTGATAGTAGAAAATCAAAAATTAGAGCTGATTCTTAAAATACTACATTCAATATTAGTGAATCTCAAGAATTTCAAACGGTTATATGGACGAAATCGTTCTAATAAAGGGTTAATAACCATAACATTGCTCGCTAAAACAGAAAACCCGAGAATGGTTATCTAAGATCGAATTATTCTCAAAAAAATTTCAAAATATATCATCAAGCAAATAAAGATTATTTTTGTTGCTTTTTCTTCAGGACATTTATTCATAATCATCATCTTAAACAATAATATTCCATATACATTACCCATTTTAATTTGGCACGAAATGTGACCTCAATCTTAAGATATGAAAAATTTATAAATAAGAAACTGACACACTGTGGTTTTAAATAACGTGGGACGACGAAGCAGTCACCCTTTGATCCAGACCATTACTACGTCTGAAAACAGGTTGAGCAACCAAACACCCATGTCGCACTTTGTAGATATTTTAGTAGATATATTAACCTCAATTTACCTTCAACCCTTATGCAAACGATCATCTTAAAATGAATAAAACAGCATAATGCGATATCTTCTCTGCAACAACTTTCGGATATTCATCAAAATACTTCATATTTCGAAATTATCTTATTGTTGTAAAGGCAAACATGTACTTGCTCGTGAATAACTTTGAGGCCGGCTCTGCGTATGCAGTTTCCTAGAGTTAATATAGAGCATTATCTTCGCAAAAGCACGCTCAATCTTTTTGAAAGCTTTCCGGATACCCATAATGTTCAATTATTAAAGTCTATAGCTCATATAAGTCGTTTTAGGAAATGATTACAGTACTACGATCTCGCGACCCCAAATGTATTTTTGATTTTTCTTTTTTGTTGCCCCACTGTATTCTAAGATTTATCGGCAAGTCGTCATAGGGGTAATAAAAGAATTGATATCAAAGATTGCTATATACCGTTATAACTTCTTTTCATTGCCAAATTCTTCTTTTGTACGAATTTTTATGGTTCCGGAATAGAATTGTTTCTGATTTTTACCTTGTATAAGATTTATTCTTGCAATCAATAAATATAATTCTACCACTCTAATTTTAACCACTAATAGGTGAAAATCAGTTATTACTACAACATATTGCTGATCAAACATTATGATAATATTGATTATTATAAAAATTTACTTGTCTATGAAAGTACAGGATGATGAGCGAACATGAAACAAAATAATTAGACATTTAACTACAATTACAAATAACATAATATATGTAGAAAAACAGTAGCATCTGGTTTCATGAAATGAGTTTTATTTTCCACTTTATGATAGAATTTTTTTATTGGCATCTGTCAAAAATTCAGTTGGTCAGGGGTGCTCAAACTTGAACTGCTGGCGATCTACCTCAATATTTTAAACTTCTTACGATCGACTCTGAGACGCTGTAAGTATGTGTAATGCAGGGTTATCGTATATACACGATACACCCTACCTACCTACCTACCTAGGTAGGGTGCACGGTAGCATACATACATATTAGCTTTCCACACAATATACATTATTTTAGTCAAGGTTTGGGTCAGGTTTAGTTAGGTTCTTCTCTATAATATCAATGAAAAACTCATAGTTATTCAAAATTGCAAGTTTCTTGGTTGTTACAAAACAAAAGAGTTACATATGGTGTTAAACTCAACTAAGGAGTGACTTTGGATGTTGAAGCGTGGCATGTTCTCAGCATTCTTTTCATAATATGGTACGTAACCACTGAGTGCTAATCGCAAGCATGATTATAACGATCGTCAGTTAGTCGATTGCGATATTTTGACTTAATTTTCATAATTTCATAAAATGCAGACTCGCACAAGTAAGTTGCCCCAAACATTGTCGCCCTCAGATTCGAATATTTATCTTCAGATATAAAACATCAAGTTTGTATCAGATGCTGTAGCTTTGAGATGTATATCTGATATAATCTGCACCAAATCATTTTCAACAGAACATGAGTTCATATTAAACTGACTTGCTATTTCAGTAGCTTATTCCTCAATGTTTTTACTTGAAAAAGGATAACTTTCAAATGATGCTATATTTGCCAATTTACTGCAATCATAAAAACGCATTTCGAATTGTCCCAAAATATTCGATAATTCAGCCTCATATCATAATTCAACTGAGGAATCCTTGCTTTCAAAGACAGAAAATGCTTCAGATCCTTTCTGTTCAGTTGATCTATCATAAATTGCAATTTACTTTTGAATGCGTTTACTGCGCTGATCATATCAATATTAGTTTTTCCTTTACCTTGAAGCTCCAAGCTAAGCATTGTATCGTCAGTCGAAAATGCCAAATCTGTCAGCCATTTTTCGTTTTTCAACATCTGAGTGTCATCACCTCTTTCGTCTAGAAAAGCTGTTATTTCGGGCAATAATTCTTGAAACCTTTCTAGGAATTCTCCGAGACTCAACCACCTGACGTCCGTATGAAGAACTGAATCAGTGCGTTCAGCTTATTCCCTATCTTCCAACTACAACTTAAAGAGCCGCCGTTGCAAGCTACGTGCACAGATGGAATTCACAATTTTTGTTGCAATGCCCATAATTTCCTCTGTGTTCAAAACTTTTGAACACAAAACTTGTTGATGTATAATGCAATGGATTGATGAAAATGAAGGGAAATCTTCATTAACTCGACACTATGCCACAAAACCTTTTTTGGTTCAGTCATTTCTGGTGCACCATAGGTTGTAATGCACACACTTTATATATTGGTAGCTTGTAGTTTTTTACAAAATTGAAGATAACGTCGTATGTATCTTCGCCACGAATCTTTCCCCTCAGATGAGTGATTGTAAAAAATTCTTCCTTAGCCAACATGTCATTGAATACCATCCGAATAAAAATACACAGCTGGGCAGTGTCTGTCATATCGGTGGATTCGTCGAACTGTAAAGAAAAGTGTGTATATTTCATGATATCATGTTTTAGTTTATCTGCCATTTCCTGACTCATGACTTCAATACACCTTGTTACAGTCGGACGAAATAACTGAAGTTCTCTAATAGCAGACATGATTTCTGTTTTATTTTTAAAATCTCCAAATAAATTCTCACCCGCTTCTATAAATGCTTCCTTCACAACCGATCCATCTTCGAAAGGTTTCTTGTGTGTCTCCAATATATGAGATATTTTAAATGACGTGATCGCAGCAGCTTTCGATTGTTTGGCTGGTCTTGTGAACCTGGTCTGCTCTTTTTTCAAACAAGATATTAAATCTCGTCTTTTCCATTTTCTTTATTCACTCTGTGACGGAAAATCCTTTTCACAGTTTTTATGAACCGTTTTATTATGCCTCTCTAAGTTACCACGCTTAGGTATTGCAACTGACACACGACAAATAAGACAAATGCACCATACAAAAGAAAAATTCTTCCTCCCAATCGTTATTAAAATGAGATGTTTTAGATTTCTTCGCTGCACTCATTTTGTACTATTCAATAATAAACTTTGTTGATCTCTAAAATTTCCAATAGATTGAGTTTTTGTCTGTTATTTTCATTGTGTAAAATTTTGAAATTATCATTAAAATTATGGTTTTCTTCGAGTAAGTGATTAGTGATTGATTAATGGGAATCTGATTTATGATAATTAAAACTACGTTTGTGCTCGGATAATCTAACTTTGAAATTTCTGAAAACTCTACCAATATAAATTTTATTACAATCCCCGCAAGACAGTTTATAAACACCGGATTTATTACCTTTATCAATTTTAGATTTGCAGTTTTTGATATGTCGGCCTAAAGAATTTTCAACTTTTCATTGACGACCCGCAATCACCAAAACTTTACTCCCTTGTCAAACTCCATAAAACAGGGTATCCCTTTAGACCAGTAGTTTCATATTTTCAAGCTCCAGCTGCAAGACTTTCACGCTTTCTCATAGACATCATTCGACAGTACGCTCATTTTGAACCTAAATTCTCAATAAAAAATTCTTCAGTCCTAATAAATAAAATTCAGCACACGATACCACCACCGAACGCTAAACTTATGTCATGGGATGTAGTAAATCTCTTCCTTAGTGTTCCACCTAGTGATACAGTGAAACTCATCAAGAACGCCCTTCAAATTAATAAAGTCAATCCGATAGTTCCATCAGAAATCTTACACCTTTTAGAAATTTGTTTAGAGCAAAATTATTTATATTTATATAATAGTGAAAAAGGTTTAATCATGAGTAATCCTGTGAGCCCTCTGCTCGCTGAAATTTTCATGGATAATTATAAAAACACTATCCAAGAACATCCGTTATTCAAACACTTTATTTATTGATTTAAATATGACGACGATATCATTTGTTGTTTCACTGGCACAAACAGACAATTAGAGTCATTCAAAACTTTCATTAACAAAATTCACGATAGTATTAAATTCACGTTAGAGATAGAAACAAAAACTTCATTAACTTTCTGTATTTAACTATTACTAAAATTAACGGCAAACATGATACTCCTATTTTTCATAAGCCAACGCATACAGATATTACTATTCACAGCTCATCTACGCATCCTTATCCACATAAATTAGCAGCTTACAATAGTATGGTACATAGACTCATTAATATCCCAATGTCACAAAAGAATTTCATAAAAGAGCTAAATATAATTAAACAAATAGCACTCAATAACGGTTACAGTCCAACTATGATTAAGAACATGATTTCACGCAAAAATTTCAAAAAGCATTCCAGGAAGTATAAAAGTATAAAAGTTCTAACACAAAATACAACAGCTTAACTTAAATTGGTAATCCTAGTCTAAAATTAAAATCATTCCTCTCGCATTATAAATTCAATATAGCATTCCGAACTGATAATTCTTTAGGCCGACATATCAAATCCGGTGTTTATAAACTCTGTTGTGGGGATTGTAATGAAATTTATATTGGTAGAACTTTCAGGAATTTCAAAGTTAGATTATCCGAGCAAAAACGTAGTTTTAATTATCATAAATCAGATTCCCATTATTCTAATCACTTACTCAAAGAAAACCATAATTTTATTGATAATTTCAAAATTTTACACAATGAAAATAACAGACAAAAACTCAATCTATTGGAAAATTTAGAGATCAACAGAGAAAAGAATTCAGGTAGGTTACTCAATAGTCAATTAGATCTAAATCCTTCTCCTTTACTCAATCTTTTCAATTCATAAAATAAGCAACTCCGATGGGTTTTCCAACATACTTCTTGTACCTATTGTAATATTAAGTAGGAAATAAGACTAATGTATAAGGAATAACTCGGTTCATTAGTTTGTATCTATCTGATGAAGCCACAGTGTGGTGAAACCGGTCATAGTTTTGTTAATATAGTGAAAATCTAAATACTTCAGTTTTATTTCATTGAAAATATGTATATCGATATTCATCAAGTAACGACCTCCTCAATCAAATTTTTTCTTTCACCCTATACTATATCTTATAAAAAATAAAAACGTTGTGGTGCCCAACCGTTTAAGAAAATTTCTGCATTTTTATTGACACTGAAATCTCAAAATACCCTAGCCCAATTTGCCACCGACGAAGAGCTTCCGAGCTAGTGTAACATATTTCACAGGTAGGAACATTTTTGTTTGTGTCAATATGTTCAAAAATACCTTCGATCAATAGTCTTCTCGGAACAATACATAGACTTTCTAGTGGTTAATTGTGGTGGAATTTTATCATTCTTTTCTTTCTCATCCTTCACTCACTTGCAATTAATTGTACTTTTGTAATTAGAGTCATATAGGTTTACCTCGGCTTTTGTTAATGTTCAATAATAGTAATGATAATATGCTATCTTCAATTTTGTTATCTCCCAAAAAATAGCGCCTCAATTCATAACTGCGACAGCCATTGAAATTAGTTATTTTCATGTGCAAAGTTCTCGTTCAAACGATTGAAATCTGGTTTTGAATTTTTTTCGAGGATTTCGCTCGATATTGAATAATTTTTTTTATTCGAACAATTGGATTTATATGTGCCTAAGGATATTAAGTTTTCGTGGATAATAACTTTCAGTGATAAACCGACAGAAACAGCCCTAATTTCTGGATCCCTGAAATGGTGCCATTCGATATCATGATATGATTGTTTCTAGTACGGAAAAAGCATCTATGATACATCAGAGTTTGAAAAAAGTGGACCCATTCGATATTCCTACAAAATATCGAAATTTTAATGATAGCACTGGTCTACAATGGTTTTGTTGCCCTAGATATGAAAATGATTTTGGGTCTATTTATGCACACAATTCGTGAAACTATCAATGATTTTGTAGGATTTGCTCTGATTTCTTTTTAAATCTTTATTTTCATTTTACATAACAGAAATCGTAAAACAGGAAACAAAATAACAGATATATTTATAATGTCAGTTATATTTTGAGAAATTCGGATACATCGAAGTAAATAAAGAGGAAAATGTCGAAAATATATTTCATATTTCCATAAAACGCCTTTTATGAGCTTTTCTTCTATAATTTTTCAGGGGACAATCTCTTTTCAAAGATCAGCAGTAATCTGCCATCATGTGACAATCCCATCGACCTTGATACCTTTCTTCCATCACTTTTAGATCTTGATGAAACCGCTCTCCCTGTTCCTCACTACAATTTCCTAAATTATCCGGAAATTTATCTAGATAATTGCGGATATAGTGTAACTTAATACTCATATTTGCTCCTAAAGTCTGAAAGTTTGTCAGCATATTTTGCACAATTTATTCATAATTTGCTGCTTTATGGTTACCTAGGAAATTTTCGACAACCAACACAAAACTTTTCCAAGCTTTACTTTCCGGAACAGTCATAACTTTGATAAAATCTCGGTCTTTCATCAATTGCCGTATTTGAGGACCATCAAATATTCCACCTTTCAATTTTTCCATACTAAGCTTCGGAAATTTTCTGCAAATGTAATTAAAACAATTTCCGTCTTTGTTCAACGCTTTTACAAATTGCTTAATCATACCTAACTTAATATGTAATGGTGGAAGTATGATTTTGTCTCTGCTCACCAGCGGCTCCCTTATTACGTTGACTTTACCGACAGTTAAAGAATTTCTTACAGGCCAAACATCTTGTTCCCAATGAAGTCTTTGCTCTACTATCCCACATACAAATAAAGCAAGGGTATTTTGTTGGTCAAGTAAAAAATTAACCATTTTTAAATCCACACAGATCGGCCATTGATGCTCAGAGTATTTAATTTTCTCTAAAACTAATTTTACATTTTCATATTCTTCTTTGAGTTTCGTTGAATGGGCAATTGGAATTGATGCAAATTTATTTCCATTGTGCAATAAGACGCATTTTAAACTTCTTTTGCAACTATCAATAAAAAGGCTCCATTCAGTAGATTTGTACTCTTTTAAACCCATGTCTATAAGCAGCTAGGCGATATCATTACAATACACTAATCCTTCATTTTCACTAAAAAATTGTAATAACTCTTTTTCTCGCGTTCTGTATGTTGTAATTGTTACTGTTGGTGCCAATAAATTTTTTTCTTTCAATCTTGAGGCTAACAGTTCTGATCCTTGTTTTGATAAATTGAGATCACGCATTAAATCACTGAGTTCATTTTGAGAAAATAATTTTGGCGTAGATGTTTCACCTTCCCATTCACTTCCACTAGTAGATGGTCCCGATTTCTGTGAATTTGGTAACATCATTGTTTCTGAGGGCATGTGAATTACTTTTGAAATGTATATGGGCCGAGGGAGATTTTCACTGTGTAGAACCGGACATTTCGTAGACTGTAAGTCTGGGTATCTCCACGTTTGATTTCGATTAAAACCTTTAACATCTACTACACAAAAGTAACAATCATCTAAATGATTCGTAGGCTCCATCCAGATCATAGGAATACCAAAGTCTAATCCAGAACGTTCACCTTTTTTCCACAACCGTAAAGACTCAAGACAGGACTTACAAACTTCATTAGGAACCCATGGTTTACCTAATTTGTCCATTTTGAAACCAAAATATTCAACATAAGTCTCCTTGACAAAGTCTGTGATATTTCTTTTTTGTTTTTTTGGTATATAAACACCGCAAATATAACTATAATATTTACACTTTCTTCGTGACGAACTCATATTTTAGACTAGAAGACAAATATATAAGAATGGACATTCAGTAATTGAAACAAAATATTAATCCATGACACTTTATCCAGATTTACGTGTATATGTACTTCAATATTGTCAAATAACTGAGATCTCAGCTGTTCTGTGGAGCAAGGGGTCTGAGAGTGGGGATCAGGTGATGTTTGTATGCGCGAAAAAGTTGCGCAGAAGCCTAATCATGACTGGAAAATTAAATTTTATTTCTAACAAGCTTATAATTGTTCAAAATATAAGAAATGCAAAAATCATGAAAATACGAGCACATTGAGAACTTTCATGAATATATTCGTAATCTGGGCACTTGAAAACATAAAAATTTGCGATGATATCCAGGGCAACAATTAAAAAAATTTTTTGTAGAGCTGTGTAGTTCAGGAGATATGGATAATTGAAATGTCGTTCTAATCTCACAACACAGTCTGTATATAGCGAAGGACGAGGAAATTCACACAGTAAAGCGTTTCGAGTTCACCACTTATTTTCTATCAATTCCTAGAAAGGTTTCGTTTCCTAACGAATCACACTGTATATAAATTTGTTCCCAAAGCTTCGAATCATATGAATCTCAAAACATTGCAAATCGAGAAACAAACCTAATAGAGTCCACCCGATTTAGTCCTTAAGAAAACAAAGCCGAATTGATTTTCCCGAATCGGAAAAGCCACTGAACGACGATCTGTGCCCGTTGAGAAGAAACAACAAATCCATCGCAGAACGCCAATGCAGTTTCCAACCTGAACGCTTCTCTTGTACAAACTTTAATCCGAAGCGAGGTTAGCAAGGAAAATATTTAGCCAAAGGCCAATCTAAATTTGGTAGTTCAAGTGTCTGAGTCTGATTGGCTTCATCGAGAACGTTGCGGTTGAGTGTTTTCCTTGCAGGATTGCTACACGGGAAAATTGTGGATTTTTCATCAAACCAGGTGATGCCCTGATATCTGGATAGAAGGGATACGGAATGGGAAGATCGATGCATAACCGATAATTGGGAATTGGGGAAGATTTTCATTACTAAAATGGTTTAGAATATGAAAGATAGGTCATATGTACAGGATGTCCAAAATTCGATGTCTATGAAGTGAGAAATCATGAGAACAATGAATTACATATTTTAACGCTTTCTTATAATAGATAATATAAACTATGCCCAAGTGATAGCATATTTGTGATTGATACGTGAATACGCATATTTATAAAAACTACCAAAGGAAAGGGACTTTCTCTCTTACTTCTTATATACAGAATGACCGGAACTCTCTTCAGCCTGTGGATATTCACTCTTGCACAAAGGCCTCTTCCAAATCTTTTCATCTTTGTCTATTTGAGGCAATCTGAACCCAATTTTTTCCTGCTGTATTCTGGATATCTTCCAACCATCGTTTCGGAGGTCCACCAATACTCCTCTTGGTTTGTCTTGGGCGCCATACCATTATTCTATGAGTCCATCTGTTTGGTTCTTGGCTGGCTACATGTCCAGCCCAGCGCCATTTGAGTTCCGCTATTATTCCCAAAATGTCCGTTACGCGTGTTCTTCGTCTTATTTCCTCATTTTTGATCTTATCTCGCAAATTAACGCCTAGCATCGATCTCTCCATTGCTCGTTGTGGCATCTGGAATAATAAAAAACAAGTACTGTGTTTTAAGGAATTTTACTTAATAATTGCGATTCGTAACGCGTTTCACTACACCGTAGCTTCTTCAGACGAATGAATATACAGAAAAATATAAATGAGAATATAACTATAAATGTTCTTGAGTAATTAAAAGCTTATTGGGTTGCCTCTTCTTAAGTGGTTATTTATGACAGGTATATCAATAAAATTAAGGAATAGATTGCTCCCGAAAAGATTCAATAGAGGTGAAGGGCTTAAATCGACTTGTTCATTGATGAGTCTACCTGAGTGTTTGTATTTATTGATTTCTAAAGTTTCCCAAAGATCTACCTTCAATATTTATTATCTGTATGCAAAATTTCAAACTGTGGGTCGAAAGAATGATTGTTTTCTGAGAGATGATTCGCGTAATTTGAATCTGATTTTTATTTGAAAAACTGCGTTTATGTTCCTATATTCTAATATTAAAATGTCTATGTGTTCTACCAATATAGAAATAATCACAGTCATTGCAATTCAATCGATAAACACGTGATTTATTGTTTTTACCTGGTTTGGTTTTATTATTTTTATATATTTGCCTAAATTATTATTAGTTTGAAAGCTATGTTGAAATTATTGCTACTTAAGAATGATTTTAGTTTCTCACTTGTAATGCCAACGTAGGTTGAGGTGTTGAATTTTGTTTCAATTTATCGACAGGTAAACTTCATTCAATGCGATTCTACTTTGTTTTTATTTAAAATATTATTTATTAGTTTGGGATTGTAACCATTATTTTTGGCTATTTGTTTAATCAAATTTAGTTCTTTGTTGAAATTTTCTGGTGATAACGGAATGTTAATCAATCTATGAATGAAACTATTGAATGCTGACATTTTATGTTGATATGGATGACACGACGAATTATGTATTATAATATCTGTATGTGACGGCTTATGGTAAATTTACCGGATTAACATCCGTTATCACCAGAAAATTTCAACAAAGAACTAAATTTGATTAAACAAATAGCCAAAAATAATGGTTACAATCCCAAACTTATAAATAATATTTTAAATGAAAAACAAAGTAGAATCGCATTGAATGAAGTTTACCCTGTCGATAAATTGAAACAAAAATTCAACACCTTAACCTACGTTGGCATTACAAGTGAGAAACTAAAATCATTCTTAAGTAGCAATAATTTCAACATAGCTTTCCAAACTAATAATAATTTGGGCAAATATATAAAAATAATAAAACCAAACCAGGTAAAAGCAATAAATCAGGTGTTTATCGATTGAATTGCAATGACTGTGATTATTTCTACATTGGTAGAACACATAGAAATTTCAATATTAGAATATCGGAACATAAACGCAGTTTTTCAAATAAAAATCAGATTCAAATTACGCGAATCATCTCTTAGAAAATAATCATTCTTTCGACCCACAGTTTGAAATTTTGCATACAGATAATGAATATTGAAGGTAGATCTTTGGGAAACTTTAGAAATCAATAAATACAAACACTCAGGTAGACTCATCAATGAACAAGTCGATTTAAGCCCTTCACCTCTATTGAATCTTTTCGGGGAGCAATCTATTCCTTAATTTTATTGGATATACCTGTCATAAATAACCACTTAAGAAGAAGCAACCCAATAAACTTTTAATTACTCAAGAACATTTATAGTTATATTCTCATTTATATTTTTCTGTATATTCATTCGTCTGAAGAAGCTACGGTGTAGTGAAACGCGTTACGAATCGCATTTATTAAGTAAAATTCCTTAAAACACAGTACTTGTTTGTTATTATTGATAATGGAATTTTACCAAGTAAAAGCCTCCCAAATTCAAAAGTGTCATCTGGAGTTTGTTGGCGTATGCGCGGGTGAGAGTCATTGTCTCAAGACCGTATGTGAGGACTGGAATAATACATGTCTCAAACGTTTTCATTTTGAGATTTCAGAGGTTTGATTTTCCCTGCCTTGTACGATTTTATGCCCTAGATAAATGTATTCTGTAATATTTTCGATCTCGTGGTTACTGATACTGATTCTTAAATTTTCAGGACTCATAACTTTCGTTTTATCCAGCTTCATCTCGAGTCCATAGGTCAAGACATCCTCTTATAGTTCTTCCAGCATCGTGCAAAGATCTTCGGCATCATCACTTATAAGAACTATGTCGTCCGCAAATCGAAGATGGTTCAGACGTACACCATCTATAGTCATGCCTCTCGTTTCCCACTTCAAACCCTTGAACACGTCCTCCAGAGCCAATGCAAATAATTTTGGAGACATCGTGTCTCACTGTCGTATGCCTCTATTCACTGGGATTTCTTCTGATGTTGTTTCTTCGTCTATCGTTATTTGGATTGTGGCGTTTTCGTATATGTATTGGATGAGATTTGAATATCTACTGTCTACTCTTGCGTTATCTAGTGCTCTTAGTGTTGCCCAAGTTTTAATCAAGTCAAACGCTTTCTTGAAATCTAGAAATGTCATATGCAGTATCACATTGTTCTCTGAGGTTTCTTCGATAAGAGTCCGTATCACTTGCAAATGGTCTACTGTACTGAAACCTTTCCGAAAGCCTTTCGACGGATTGATAAGAGTCCATTTTGTTGGTTAATCTATTTGTCATTATTTTTGTCAGTAATTTGTACAAGTGCGATAAAAGGCTTATTGAGCGATAATTTTCTATGTTATTTCTGTCTCCCTTCTTATACTGAAGAATGACTTGAGCATTATTCCATACCATTGGTATTCTTCCTTCATTTAGGCATTTGTTGAGAAGGATCCGTACGTTATCCAACAGATATTCTGCTCCCATCTTCAACATCTCGATGGTGATCTTATCTTCACCGGGGCATTTTTGGTTCTTCATCTGATTGAGCGCAATTTTCAGTTCAGGTGTATAAATTTCAGGAATGTCTTCAGAACCGGTATTAAGAATATGCCTTTTAATATTTGAAATTTGTTGCCCTCTTATGCGTAGAACCAATTATACTCATAACAGGAAAAACTGGATTACTCCAGAAATTGTTTTGGCCAAATGTGACCTACAAAATCTTCATTGGTTACATTCTAATATAAAAACTCAATCCTCTAATGATTTATATAAGAAAGACAAATCCTATTATAAATCCTTAATCCTAAGAACCAAATACAATTTTCACAGTGAACTTATTGATAAATCTGTAAATAAAAATAGAACTGTGTGGAATCTAGTAAATACTATGACTGGTCGAAAACGTATGGAACAAAATTCTATTGCACTGGTTATTGATAATGTTACGCATAACGATCCCAAGGATTTGGTTGAGATTTTCGCTAATCATTTCACTACAGTTGCCGAATCTTCCCTCAACAGTTATTATAAAGACTCAATGTCATCCTCATGTACGACGTCACGTAAGTTAGACACAACCTTTTTCTTCCACCCAGTCCTGGAGCATGAAATCCATGATGTTATAAGATCACTCAAAAACAACAAAGGTTCTAGTGTTGATTTCATCTCAGCACGAATTCTGAAGATGAAAGGTACCGATATCAGCCGACATTTCGCTCATGTTATTAACCTGTCAATTAGCACAGGCGTATTTCCTCGTATTCTGAAAAACGCAATCGTCATTCCTATTCATAAAAAGGATGATGTACACGATATCATGAACTATAGACCTATATCTATCTTAAGTGTCTTTTCCAAGGTTTTTGAAAGAATAGTGTTTGATAGAATGATGAAGTACCTAGATAAATTCCAAATACTTGATACTGCACAACATGGTTTCAGAACCGGCCGCTCGACTCAAACTGGAGCATTGCAGTTCGTGGAGTTCGTCTATCGTTGCCTTGATAATGGTCAATATGTTGCTGGATTGTTCTTTGACTTGTCTAAAGCGTTTGATAGTCTTGCTATCCAGTTTATATTGGATAAATGTTATAATCTTGGATTCAGAGGCGTGTTCTTGAACTGGATTCGTAGTTATCTGGAGGACAGAACTGCCTCAATCAGGGTTCACGACTCGTTCTCAAATGAACAGTACTGTAAATTAGGAGTACCCCAGGGTTCTATCTTGGGGCCACTTCTATTTCTGTTATTCATCAACGATCTGCCACCAAATTTGAAAAAAATATTCTACAGAAAATCTAATATTCGCAATTTATTATCAAAAATAATCTGGTTGATACTGTTCGCTGATGACTCTTCCATAGCTATTACTGCTGAGACTCTTGAGGAGCTTCAAAAAATATGCGAGCTGCTGGTGGAGAGTTTCGTAGAATGGTGCCATTTTAATGCTATTATGATCAATGTCAACAAGACGGAATGCATTCACTTCACTCTGTCATCTTGTGATCAGGGTAGCATAACAATAAGGTATTTAGATACAGTCATCTCTTCGAAGCACACCACTAAATTCCTCGGCGTTCACATCGATAGGAATCTGAAGTGGAGTGCACATATCGATGCGATTCGTAAGAGGCTGAATAGTTCCTATTATGCCCTAAATAGAATCAAGAGTTCACTACCTCTAAGTTCCCTTGTGAACGTTTATTACAGTTTGGTATATAGTCACCTGTCCTATAATATCTTACTGTGGGGAAATTCCTCAGACGTAGGTAGAGTTTTCATCATCCAGAAAAGAATTCTGCGAATGATGTTCGATACAGCTTCATGTAGACCGTTGTTCCTGAAGAATGGTATCCTCACATTGGCGTCTATTCTCATTTTGAGATGCCTCGTTTATATTAAAGAGAATGAATGTAACATGACTAAACTTTCTAACTTTCATTCCCACAATACTAGAAATAAGGAAACATTATGTATCCTTAAACACAGAACTTCTAGATTTGAAATGTCGCCCCTGTACCAGGGTATCAGATTGTTCAATCATCTTCCACGGCATATACAGGGTCTAAGTGTAAATAGGTTTAAGGTAGCAGTTAAGAATTTACTTTTAGCAAAATGTTTTTATACTGTGAATGAGTTTCTATGTGTTGATTTAGAAAATGTCTAAATGTCTTTTCTATTGACCTGTCCTATACATACTTGTGATGTCTTAAGGGATCAATAAATTATTATTATTATTATTATTATTATTATATTTCTGTTCTCGATTTTAAGAACTATAAAGTTTTTTGTGAAATTCTTCAATGACAACGGCGATCTCTTCCCTCTTGCTGAACAAGATACCTTCAGAGTTCTTTATTTTCGTCATTTTAGTTTTTCAATTTGATAGTTTCGATCTGAGGACTTTCATGTTTTCGTTGTTTTCAATAGTTTCTTTAACTAGCTGTGTCCTCGAATCTCTCAGGTCTTTCCGAATACTTTTGTTTATTTCCCTATTCAATGTTTTATAGCTGCCATCATCCCGACTTGTTTTTCTCCTTTTTTCAATTAGATGTCTGCTGTTTTGACCGGTTTTCCCTGTGTTTTTCTGAATATTGCACGTCTTCTTTGTTGCCACTCGTAAACATCTTCTGAGTAAGATCATCAATTTCTCCATCTCCCAAATAGTCTAGTGTTGTAGTTTCGTCGTGACAGCTTTTTCTCTATTTCTAGTGAGAACCTCTAAAGTGGGATACTTCTGTTTCTTCAGTATCATTTTGGTTCGTTTAAATTTGGTGTCGAGATTGATTGCATCTCTAACGAGCCGATGGTCGCTGTTTGTGTCGAATTTATTCAGGACCGAGACGTTGTAACATATTTCTCTCTTGTTTCCGGTTTATGAAAGAATGAGTTCATACATACAATAGAGATCCTCAGTCTTGCAGAAATCGATGAGCATTTCTCCCCGAGAGTTTTTCTCACCAGAACCGAATCTGCCAATGTGTCATTGTTTTTACTAATTTTGGCATTACTGTCTCCCATCACCACGATATACTTAGCGTTTCGCCAGTTTTTGCACGAGTTATATCCTTATAAAGCTGTTCGACTGTTTCGTCATCAGATGAAGTGGTTGGTGCATAAACTTGTATAACTTGCAAATTGTATCTCCTATTGACCTTGATGACGATGTATATATCAGAAATAGACTTCATGGTGACAATTCTTGGTTTCAATCGTTTTTGTATTAACAACGCAACTCCCCCTAGGTGATCATTCGTTTATGTGTTATTCTGATACAGCAAATGTCCTGATTTTAAGGTTGTAGCGAGTTCGCCCTTCAATCTCGTCTATCTAATGCCCAAGATCCCATTTTATCTTCAGCAGTTCCTCCCTCCAGTCTTTCGAAATGACTCTCCGATCTGAGAGTTCTGACATTGTGAATAGCGAATTATAACTTTTCAAAATGTCTCTTTCTTGTTCCTCTCGAATTTTTGCCTCCCCCAGAATCCGTGAGGCGGACTGATGCATCAGTGCAAGATTCTGAGCTGATTTCCCTACTTGCCTGGGGTATTTTTGTTGTAACATTCGACAGCATTTCAGATTTGAAAGGTTTTTAGCATTGAAATGCCATGCTTGCCAGGCGGGTTGGTGAGTTTGATTTCAGCCACTCGATTCGAGAACAGGCGCTGTTGCTAGCCGCCCAATCTGGATCAAACGCTACCGCGCTAGATTTTTGTCCACCCCGAGGTATTCAAATACCTTCGGTACCTGACACATCTGACAGGCTTTCTCCTATCCTCCACATAGGGAGGCGCCCAGTGGGGGATCTAGCACCGGAATAAATGTGCGTAAACTACAACTCGATAATCGTGATAAGAAAAAAGTACATGAACATTCTATGATTCAAGATAACAGGCAAAAAAAAGCCTACCACTCTCGTCGCTGATACATCTGTAACTGCTAGTTTGTGAGCGCGTTGTGATCAAATTGAAATCAGAATGATTCCATCTGGATGTCGGGATATAAGCAGTCCTAGACAAAATGACTTATAGTTTCCTCCGATTCGCCATCCTTGCAATTTGGATTCTAAAGAATTTGAAGAGCATACAATAACATCGGACATGACCTGTTCTAGAGCGATTTAAGCAACACCAAATTTTTGAAGCAGGAAAAAAAACTCAATTCCATTCGCTTTTTCAAAGGGCTGACACATCGAAAGAACCAAGTGACCAAATGACCTTTCAAGATTCTGATGTTTGTTGATTACTGGAAAAAAGTCAGGAAGAAAGTGATCCTTGACCCCGCTCTTTCTCAGAACTGATTATTTGCGGTTATGAGGAAGAATTTCATAGTAGAGTACATGTAGTCAAGAAATTGGAGTAGGACAAATGGTGCCAATAAAATTGAGCAACGATTGTGTGGAAGAACTGATAACACTGGTCGACAAGATTTTTATTACACAAAGCAGATCTTTATTTTTCAAATGGAAGTACTCTTCTAATAATAGAAAAAATATTGCTAAAGCCCTAACAAATGCCACTTAAAAGCTCAATAAGATCCTTCTACATTTGCAGGTAATAAATGTAATGAGGGTGACGGTTAACTCGAATTAATTCTATAACAACTGTGTTGTTTACGATAGTATACATGAAGATAAGATAATAACTCAGTCTTCTGTTGAGTTTCGAAGTGAGAGGTTTTCTGTGTGTAGAAAAGAAAGTGTTTCAACTACGGAAATGTCGGGACAAACGCGCCGCACTAGTCTTGGGGTGATGAAAAACTCCTCATAATGCAGATTTAGCAGTGCTGATTGTACCTTTAAATCCTCAAAATGTTTTGGAACATACTGAAGATAATGCATCCACAGGCAGCTCCGGAAAATAGTGAACCGATCTCACTTTTATTCCAGGTCCCATTTAATTGTTCAAAGCGGGTTGAATGATTAAGTACGTAATTTGGGGTTATCGAAGCAACAGTCAGAACTTTTTGGTTTCCGTTTTCAATAATGGAACTCATTAGCCAATGAAATGAAAATTATGTAGTTCCGAAAACGACATGCTCGATTTTTTGCATTGTACAGCATGGAAAATAAGTTGTGTTCGTGGTTTGATATTGATAGTTGAATGCAGAAACTTGATGTAGAGCATTCCCCCTCTGAGTGGCGTTTATTCCTAGATTCGTCTTAATATAGTTTGAAAGCTGTGTTCTTCCTAATGGAATTCAAAACTCTCTTTACCAGTTGCCTATTCTCTACTCTAATAGCTTGCAGCAGCTTCTTCCTTCATTTATAAGATACGGTATCATACAGATACATCTTTTTTACAAACAACTGTGTATGCAAAATTAAGGTCTTTGAAATCTGCAATGACGCCTCCATGTCGAAATATTTTGTATGTCTATGTTTGTTAACGATAGTGAGCATAACCATAACGTTATTCACTGCCTTATTCTATTTCTCAAAAATTACGCCTTTAAATTAATTCAACGAATGCTTCGTCAAGTAGTTTCCTCCATTCGTATGAAGATTAACTTCATATCTCTAATATTTTTACAGCTTTCAATCATAGAGTAAAAATTGGTGACAGAATATCAAAGAAAGACCGTCGTGCTAAATTTTTAAAGGTGAAATCTCACATAATCTCAGCTGGAAATAATCCTCGAGCAAAAATCAGCGAATCATGGACGTTTCCCTAGAGGCATATAAAAAATATATGGCTGATTTGACATTTCTATCTGGACCAAGGGTGCTGCAATCACGCCGAAAGCCCAGGCACGTTGTGACTATACAGTAAAGAAAAACTCCAGTGGCGTAACCGGTTGACTGTTAAGGTTGTAAAAATCAATTCAATTCGGAAGTAAATTGTCAATTTTATTTTTCTGAGGAAAGAAATCGAGAAAGTTCATGTAATTGCCGGTAAATATGGACGATACCACACTATTTTATACGTATGGAGCTACGATTCAATCACATTAATATTTTAAATGGGAAAATGTTGTTTGAATACAGAACGTATATTTTTAGGGGAATTCTCAAGTTTGTGATGTGGGATACATGAAACTGTGTATTCGAGATTACAATTACAGAGAGAAAGAGAGAGAGATCTGAGTGTCCCCGTTATTGGGGAAAGCATTCCTGAAAATGCGAAATGAGAATTCCCACCGTTTTGAAATTTCTTACATTGAAAATGTTTTAAAGCACAATTTTCACAAATTCAATGTATAAATTCTACCAAATAGCTAATAATTATCAACAGTAATACTAATTTTATTATCGATTAAGTTTACTTTCTATCGCTGTCTAGGAAACTTTTTCAATTAATTCGATTCTTGACGTAACGAATAAATGAATGAGATCCCATAGAAATTATAACATGTCTGTTGTATAATCACAACAGATAAAGTTAATCATTAATTAATCGTTAACCCCGACTAATTTAGTCGAGATATTATATATACATATATAGTATATGTATATATATATATATATATATATATATATATATATATATATATATATATATATATATATATATATAAAAAAAAAAAAAATGATTATATTGATGAAATTGCATCGAATAAATGGATAGTATCTGGAGAATTGTTTGCTGAAACAGAAGGCTTGGCAATTGCGATCCAGGATCAGGTTGTTTTCACGAGGAATTATAGAAAACACATCATCAAACAAAATATAGATGATTCTTGCCGTAGATGTTTGTGTTCTTCAGAAACAGTTTTTCATATATTATCATCTTGCTCAGTCCTTGCTTCAACAGATTATTTAGAAAGACATAATGCCGTCGCTAATATTATTCACTTTAATCTAGGAATTAAACATGACCTAATTCCCAAAGAAAAAATTTCACAAATATGAACCTGAGATTATTTGTGAAAATGACAAATATAAACTTTATTTTGATAAAACAATTCTTTGCAACAGAGCTGTAAAACACAATAGACCAGATATCGTTCTTAATGATAAACAGAATCAAATAACATATATAATTGATATTGCTATACCCGACACACATAATATACAAAATAAATACAATGAAAAATTTCTAAATATATGATGCTTGGCGACGAGATTAAAAAATGTGGAAAATGAAGAAAATATTTATTCAACCGATTATTATTTCTACAACAGGCGTTATTCCTTGAAATCTTCACAAAAGTATTGAGATTTTGGGTCTGAAGAAAATTTGTTCGAACAGTTACAAAAGATAACAGTCATCAAATCTTGTAATATTCTTCTTAGTTTTCTTTCCGAAAATAATAATGAGGTAGAGTTATAGGTTTTCTCTTTAGTTTATACTGCTCAGAATCTCATTTCATATTTTATTTATTTGTTTATATAAATGTAATATTATTAACTGACAATTTTGTCATATTTATATTCAGAGCAGTATTCTATTCGATCGTTCACCACTTCACACAAAGGAAACTATTAATGAGTAACATTCAGTGTTACTTGACTAAGGTCCATACACTGGATTTTTCCGGGGAGAAAGCCTCTGACACTACTCGTTGGTACATTGATATCATTGTCTGATGATGCTATAGTATGTATATATTCTGGTAGATTGATATATTCTCATAACATTTAACGTTATCCTAATATATAATTACTCCAGGATATGTTTTGATTATAATCATTGCCTGGCAATGGTGTTAATTACCGGGTGTTGATTTATATTTTTTCATGAAATCAGTTTGATTGCATGAACAGATATATGGGCAACTCGTCGGGGTAAAACCCCCTATATATATATATATATGTACACAGGGTGGTCCAACGAAAACTGAACACCTCGATTTTCCGGTTTTAAAATAAAAATATGGTGAATCGCTCGGACCCGTGGATGTTAGATTCGAAAAGGAACAACTTTTCCGATTTTTTCATCCCCGTAACTTCAGTTCCTTAACAGGGTTGGGCACAACCCCCTGATCTTGAATAGAGATGAAGGGTGTTGCGATACCTCATTTTGAAGATCCTATCGAGTAATATCTGACCCTAAATTTTCTCTTCAGAATTTTTATTGTTAACGAAATGGCAGCTGAAAAAGTGGAAGACTACTTACTTTTGTGATTAGTTTATTAGGTAATGAAAATGGGCACCATTCACTTCCATGTAGTAAAGAACGCTAGTGTATGGCTAGCTTATGATAAACTCACCTCAAGGTATGCGATATTGTTATTTATTTGTTAATTTTTCGTTCGAAAAAGTAGACAGACCATGTGATTGATTTACCTTAGTCTCTCGTTAGTCTTTCGTGAATTTTCAGGAACGTCGAACTGTGCCAAAGCGATTGTAAATTTGAAGTAGGCTTAAAATGGTGTATTCCGTAGAAGATAGTGTGGAAGAAAAATTATTTTTTAAAAATAACGACTCTGCAGGACCTTATTCAACGAACGACATCCTGAAATAAAGGTACTCTTACGTTGTGCAACTGGTTGATAAATTTTACGCTACTGGTTCAGTTGGCAACAAAAACAGTGTGTATGAAGGAGACTAAACGAGGGAAATGGCTATCTTGGGCTACGTAGCGATGAATCCGACGCTTTGTACTAGGAAATTGTGCAATGTGACTGGTGTTTCACGCACAACAATCATGAAAATTTTAAGAAAACATTAGTTTCATCCTTCTAAAATACGATTGGTTCAGGAACTGAATGAGCATGATTTCGATCGCCGATTCATGTTCTGTGAAGTAGTCAGTGAAATTATTAGCAATAATCTAAATCACATGTTCAATATCTGCTTTTCGGATAAGTGTAAATTTTAACTAAATGGCACTGTAAACAGGCATAACTGTCGGTTCTGTTCAGATGAAAATCCAAGAGTACTTCGAGAAGAGCAAAATCAGCATCCACAAAACTTAAATGTTTGGGTGGGTATTTATTGAAATCACATCATCGTCTCTTTTTTCATACCCGGTAACATCACTGGCCAGATTTATTTAGAACTATTACTGAACGCTATTTATCCAGCCCTCGTGCAAGTATTGGAGAATGAAGAAGACCATGAAACGATCATTTGTCAACAAGATGGCGAACCATCTCATTTCGTTCAACCTGTGCATCAGTTCTTGAATGAAAATTTTCCTCAGGCCTAGATTGGACGAAGGGGACATATTGAGTGGCCACCCAGATCACCTGATCTGGCGCCACTGGAGTTTTTTCTATAGGGTCACCTAAAATATAAGATTCACGCTACCCAACCTGAGTCACACAGGGGATTCGCGAATTCGGATCATTCATGAATGCCGTCAAATTGAACCTGAAATGATAAGCAATGTACGTCAACGATTTGAGCAAAACTTATTTCACAGCATGGAAGTAAATAGTGCCCATTTGCAGCACTTGATAAATTAATTTTAGCTGCTATTTCGTTAACGATGGAAATTTTGAAGCGAAAATTTAGAATCAGATAGTACTCGATAAGATCTTCAAAATGAGGTATCACCACAACTCTCATTCCTATTCAAAATCAGTAGGTTGTGCTCATATTATATATATATATATATATATATATATATATATATATATATATATATATATATATATATATATATATATATATATATATATATATATATATATATATATATTATATTATATTATATTATCTATTATTCTAGCTTAAAACGTAAAAATGTCATAATTTCTAGGAAATACTAATAATTGAACACGAGAATATATTTCGACTCAGATTCAATATCATTTCATAAGCTTTTTGTTTTACTAAACTGAACTTTATAGTTCAGGTAACGCCACTGTGAAGGTTATCTCAAGATGAGATAATATCGGTTTATGCGCCAGGAGGGCTACATCAGTAATCTGGACGTGCTCTAGGTGCGAAACATTCAGATATATCTATATAAATAAGAGACTTTTGGGATGGAATCTGTTTGCTAAATTTCAAGATTTACCGGATTCTCCGAACTCGTATTGGGAACAAGCAAATATTTTTTTTTATGACTCAAGAACGGATTCGATCAAATGTTTAGAACTTGTGATAAATTTAATACTTTCTAGCTTATACCAGTTTGAATGAGGGAATGAAAATGAAATGTTATTTCTAGTCTGTTTTGACAGTAACCACGCTGACGACTATTCTTCGAAATTGAAAACATTTTCACACTATTATATATCATATTTTTTGAAGAAAATCTTAACAGCAATATTCCGCTGAATCGGTTTCTGTTTTCTGAATTCAATCAAGAATTTTGGAACAATATTGATCAAGAAGTAATTTCGATTTGAATTTGGGAGGCTTTTACTTGGTAAAATTCCATTATCAATAATAAAAAACAAGTACTGTGTTTTAAGGAATTTTACTTAATAATTGCGATTCGTAACGCGTTTCACTACACCTTAGCTTCTTCAGACGAATGATTATGCAGAAAAATGTAAATGAGAATATAACTATAAATGTTCTTGAGTAATTAAAAGCTTATTGGTCACCTCCTCCTAAGTGGTTATTTATGACAGGTATATCCAATAAAATTAAGGAATAGATTGCTCCCCGAAAAGATTCAATAGAGGTGAAGGGCTTAAATCGACTTGTTCATTGATGAGTCTACCTGAGTGTTTGTATTTATTTATTTCTAAAGTTTCCCAAAGATCTACCTTCAATATTTATTATCTGTATGCAAAATTTCAAACTGTGGGTCGAAAGAATGATTATTTTCTAAGAGATGATTCGCGTAATTTGAATCTGATTTTTATTTGAAAAACTGCGTTTATGTTCCGATATTCTAATATTAAAATTTCTATGTGTTCTACCAATGTAGGAATTATCACAGTCATTGCAATTCAATCTATAAACACCTGATTTATTGTTTTTACCTGGTTTGGTTTTATTATTTTTTATATATTTGCCTAAATTATTATTAGTTTGGAAAGCTATGTTGAAATTATTGCTACTTAAGAATGATTTCAGTTTCTCACTTGTAATGCCAACGTAGGTTAAGGTGATGAATTTTTGTTTCAATTTATCGACAGGGTAAACTTCATTCAATGCGATTCTACTTTGTTTTTATTTAAAATATTATTTATTAGTTTGGGATTGTAACCATTATTTTGGCTATTTGTTTAATCAAATTTAGTTCTTTGTTAAAATTTTCTGGTGATAGCGGGATGTTAATCAATCTATGAATAAAACTATTGAATGCTGACATTTTATGTTGATATGGATGACACGACAGTTATGTATTATAATATCTGTGCATACAGATAATAAATATTGAAGGTAGATCTATGGGAAACACTCAGGTAGACTCATCAATGAACAAGTCGATTTAAGCCCTTCACCTCTATTGAATCTTTTCGGGGAGCAATCTATTCCTTAATTTTATTGGATATACCTGTCATAAATAACCACTTAGGAGGAGGTGACCAATAAGCTTTTAATTACTCAAGAACATTTATAGTTATATTCTCATTTACATTTTTCTGCATAATCATTCGTCTGAAGAAGCTACGGTGTAGTGAAACGCGTTACGAATCGCAATTATTAAGTAAAATTCCTTAAAACACAGTACTTGTTTTTTATTATTAAGTAATTTCGAGATCCATAGAGAGCTGGAGAAGACGGGTGCACATGGTTGTGGATGCCAATGAAAGTCATATTATTCTGAGTACTTGATTCTATTTGTTGAATTTTTTGACTCATGTAATTTGTTAAACAAAATCATGTCGTATTTTATTCTTGCAAATAATTTCAGTAGTTGGCATCTCCGAGATATTCGGAAACAGTCATCCTGATCTTCTTCCTAGTGACCCTGTTGTCCGAAATTTTTTCTCAAGATTATAGATTGTACTTCTTTTGTGATTAGGGGCTGGAAATTGGCGTAATATTAGCCTAACAGTATAGCCACGCACAAATAAACATTCAATGAAACGCTTATCCTCATTTGTTAAAACCATTGTTACAAATACAAGTAAACGATGATTTCTACTAAAATATATTTTTATATGCTCGACGCGTTTCGATACACGGTATCTTTCCCAAGAGCGAATGAATACCACAAATATATCTTACCAACAAATACTTATGTATTTAAGAGGCAATCCACTCAGAGCTATCTGTATTGGAACTAGTATTTAGGAAATAAATTCAATAAGGGTGAGTTATTTATGTCTACCTGATCATTAAGAATTTCGGGTGAATACCTAAATCTAATAATTTCAAGTACTTCCAGAATGTTGAGTTTTATACCTCTATTCTCAGAGTGTAGGATTCGAAATTCTGAATTGAAAAATGACTTTTTCCTAAGATGATTTGAATAATTTGATTCGGTTTTTCCATTGATGAAACTGCGTTTATGTTCAGAGATTCTAACAGTAAAATTTCCTCCTGTTCTACCTATATAAAACAATTGCAATCTGCACAATCCAATCTATAAACTGATTTATTTTCATTATTAATTGGAGACTTATAATTTCTGATGAATGAACCTAAATTTGTTGATATTTTGAACATTATATTTAAATTTGAATTTTTAAGAAGGAATTTCACAGTTTTGCTAATAATGCCTATATATGTTGAACTGTTGAATTTCTTGTCTTGGTGTTCACCGATTGGATGTATATGTTATAAAGCTAATATTTGCTTTTTCTTATATAATATGCTGCTAACTAGAATTGCATCATAACCATCATTTATTGCGATCTGTTTTATCAAATTCAATTCTTTGAAACTTTATGTTGGTAAGGATGTGCCGATGTATAATGAATTGTGATATCTGTATGAGAAGGCTTATGATAAATCAAAAACTGGTGTTCATTATTTGATCTTGTTATTGTAAGGTCTAGGAAATTGATCGGATTGTTCTGTTCTACTTCAAAAGCGAATTTTATTTTTGGGTGTAGGTTTTTGATGAAATTTTCGGATACAGTGAACTGTCTGTTTGTTCCTGTGAAACACACAATGAAGTCATCGACATCGATACCAATATAGGAAATGTTTACTAAGCGGGTGTTTATGATTAGTTTTTTCTATATTATCCATGAAGATTTCTACTAAAAGAGGGTTTAAGGGGTTTCTCATTACAAGTCCCTAATCACTAATAAAGCCATAATGTCGTATTTAATTCGTGATTCGTCATATTTTGTGTGAACAAATTATTGATTATATTATACGGATCTTTCAGTGGAATACTTGGAAACAAATTCTTGACATCAAAAGAGACTAACTTTGCATTACTTGAAATGACAATATTTTCTATTTTTCTTATCAAATCATTTAAATTACGAATTGAAAAGACGGTTAAAAATTACAAAATTTTTCCAGAATATGTATAAAAATTTGGAAATCTTGAATGCTGGGGCATGATACCACTGGTCTTATTTGATAACCATTTTAGTGCAATTTAACTAAGGAATTAAGTCGAGTTGGTAAAGGATTCGGTAAAACAAGTTTAAATTTTTCGCTATCTGTAATGATGAATTTTGATTTCTCAATGACTGTCTTTCACTTTCGTATTGAATATTGTCATTCGATGTTGATTTTACTTTTATATTTCAGATTAATATGTGATATCTAATTGGTTAATTATTAAGCTTTTTTAGGTTTGGTGTTTCAAAGAGCTATTGTTTTCAACATTTCTGAGGCATATTTTAGTTTATATTGCTAATTGTTCAAAATTTGATGTATAATGTTTAGGGTAAATATAGTGTTTGAATCCTTTCTCCAATAACTCCGTCTCATCAATGGTGAAATTTGTTTCGGTTAAATACGACATTATGGCTTTATTAGATGTTTGCATATCTCAAAATTATTTTTATTTAACGATTGTTTATATAAAAGTGAACTTATAATGGGAAACCCCTTAAGCCCTCTTTCAGCAGAAATCTTCATGGATAATATAGAAAAACCTATTCATATACACCCACTTAGTAAAGATTTCCTATATGGGTATCGATATGTATTTGACATTATTGTGTGTTTCACAGGAACAAACAGACATATCACTGTATTCGAAAATTTCATAAACAACCTGCACCCAAAAATAAAATTCACTTCTGAAATAGAACAGAACAATTCGATCAATTTCTTAGACCTTACAATAACAAGATCAAATAATAAACACCAGTTTTCTATTCATCATAACCTTCTCATACAGATATATGCATTATACATCGGCACATTCTTACCTTCACAAAGTTTCAGCATTTAGTAGCTATATACATAGACTCTTGAGCACACCAATGTATAATGATAATTATTTCAAAGAATTGAATTTGATAAAACAGATCGCATTAAATGATGGTTATAATGCAAATTTAGTTAGCAGCATATTATATAAGAAAAACAAAATTAGCTTTACAACATATATATCCAATCGGTGAACACCATCACAAAAAATTCAATAGTTTAACATATATAGGCAATATTAGCAATAATCTGAAATCACTTCTTAAAATTCAAAATTGAATATAGCATCAACAAATTTAGGTTCATTTAACAGAAATCATAAGTCTCCAATTAATTAAGAGAATAAATCAGGTTTTTATAGATTGGATAGTGCAGATTGCAATTGTTTTTATATAGGTAGAACAGGAAGAAATTTTAATCTTAGAGTCTCTGAACATAAACGCAGTGTCATCAATGGAAAAACCGATTCAAATTATTCAAATCAGGAAAATAGTCATTCTTTCAATTCAGAATTTAAAATCCTACATTCTGAGAATAGAGGTATAAAACTCAATCTTCTGGAAAAACTTGAAATTAACAGATTTAGGTATTCACTCGAAATTCTTAATGATCAGGTAGACATAAAGAACTCACCCTTATTGAATTTATTTCCTAAACATTAGTTTGAGTACAGATAGCTCTGAGGGGATTGCCTCTTTAGTATATATAAGTATTTGTTAGTAAGATATATTTGTAGTTTTCATTCGCTCTGACAAAGATACTGCGTATCGAAACGCGTCGAACATTCAATAATATATTTTAGTAGAAATCATCGTTTACTTGTATTTGTGATAATGGATATCTTTCATGTGAAAGCCTCGTCAATTGAAAACCATTGTTAACAATTTCAAACGTCAAAAACCAGCAACACCAAGATAACAGTAGAGGTGAATTTCAATAAACTCCTGAGATTATATATACATAGTTTTATTTCTTATTAGTATCATGATTACCTGTCACGTGGCTACGGTATACTAAATTAACTGTTTGAAGTTCCTTAATAAATAAATTTCACATTAACACCATGCAATTTATCATAACAAAGTTGTTGTCAATGTTCGATATAATGAGGAAAGGTATAATTGTAAATGGCAGAGCAGTATCCATTTACTCTAACCCCAATATTTAAAATCGATAAACCCGTTCCCTAGATACTTCTCATGGGTCTTTTAGCGCGGACGCCCTGTAGTATTTTTAACAAAATTTTCAATGCTTTGAAGTAATTCACAGACGCAAATGTCAAATATGTTATCTTTTGAAGTGAAACATTCTCGGTTTTTGTTAACATTCTTCCAAAATTTTGGCAAAAGATGATAACTCTTATTTACTATCGTATTTTGAATGTAAGTTGTGGTCGAACACGCCATTTTATAAATAGCAAATACATTTCGTCAACATTTTACCTTGCACAGGAGGATTTCTTATCTATACATCGTTCGACGAAATCGAAAGATTTACGTAAAGACTGTGCCTTAACAAAAACCGCAAAGTAATTCATCTTCACATCGCAATTCGTGGCTACTTTTTCTATCATAACAATACATACAACTGATATAAAAAAGACTGATGTTATTTTTTATAGACTCATCAGTATATCAGTCTGTCAGATCATTATATATGAAGATATAGCGGAATAGAGACCAAAATTGTGGCGGAAATCGAAGATTGTATCAGAATCGTCCTTGTACATAACAAATTAATAAGAGAGATTCCGGAGATGCCGTCTCCTCAAATTTTATCACTTCACACTACTACCTCTTGTCCTCGCGTGGGGTCGCGTCCCCTACGTTCCGCAAATCACTTTCATGCTCTCTATCTAACCCGCGATGTCGGGATTTTTTGTCCTGCTCCCGAATGAGCATGGGGTCGGTTGCCACGACAACGGAGGGGCAGGCGGAGCTCACTCGAACTGACGGAACGAATCACGGCTGCCGCAAACTGATAGCAATCGATAACGCGTAACTTATATGGGGTCTTTAAGATGAACGGCAGTTCATGAACTAAGGTCACTTATTGCCAAACAATAGACCCAGTTTTGGACTGAATTGTCGTATATCTGGATCCGGGAGTTTATCATTTCCGGGCCCCTGTTGACTTCCTGTGAATTTATTTTAGTTGATTTGGAGAATTCAGAAAATGATCCTCAATTGAAATGTCTTACAGTCTATTTGGTAAAGACGTAAAGTAGCAAATCCCTTAGGAATGTGGTACGTGTGCAAATTCAAAAATAAATGTAGTTTCTATGATTTTGTCTTGCTAGACGAATAGCGAATAGAGCTGGGGTGCTCAAACTTGAACTCCTGGCGATCTAACTCAATATTTTTACACTACTTACGATCGACTCTGAGAGGCTGCAAGTTTGCGTGATGCAGGATTGTCGTACATACACAATACACCCTACCTACCTACCTAGATAGGGTGTAACATATATAGATATTAGCTTTCCGCACAATATACAGTATTTTATTTTAGTCAAGGTTTGGGATAGGTTTAGTTAGCTTCTTCTCTATAATATCAATGAAAAAACTCATAGTTATTCAATATTGCTAGGATATTGGTTGTTAAACTTAACTAAGGAGTTACTTTGGATGTTGAAGCGTGGCACTATGTCCTCAGCATTCTTTTCATAAGACGGTAGGTAACCACTGAGTGCTAATCGCAAGCATGATGACATATGATCACCAATTAGTCGATTGCGATATCTATATATATGTTAGAAAATGCAGACTCGCACAAGTAAGTTGACCCAAACATTTCCGTCAGTTGAAGGGCGATTTGCCTTAGATTCGGAAATTTATTTCCAGATATAAAACACCAGAAATTTGTATCAGATGCTGTAGCCTTGAGATGTATATCTGATATAATTTGCACTAACTTATTTTCAACAGAACATGAGTTTATATTAAAATTACTTGCTATTTCAGTAGCTCATTCCTCAATGTTTTTACCTGAGAAAGATTAACTCATAAATGATGCAATATTTGCCAATTTACTGCAATCATAAAAACGCATTTCGAATTGTCCCAAAACGTTTGATAATTTAGCCTCATACGTATCGTAATTCAACTGAGGAATCCTTGCTTTTTAATACGGAAAATGTTTCAGATCCTTTCTTTTCAGTTGATCTATCATGAGTTGATATAAACTTTTGAATGCGTTTACTGCGCTAATCATCTCAATAATAGTTTTTCCTTTACCGTGAAGCTTCAAGTTAATGGTGTTTAAGTGCATTGTGATGTCAGTCAAAAATGCCAAATCAGTTAGCCAATTTTCGTTTTTCAACATCTCGGTGTCATCACCTCTTTCGTCTAGAAAAGCTGTTATTTCCTCTGTAGGAATTTTCCGGTACTCAACCACCTGACGTCCATGTGAAGAACTAAATCAGTGTGTTCAGCTGACTCCCTATCTTCCAACTTCAACTTAAACAGCCGCCGTTGCACAAGCTACGTGCATGGATGGAATTCACAATTTTTGTTCAATGCCCATAATTTCCCCCGTGTTTGAAACTTTTGAACACAAAACTTGTTGATGTATACTGTAATGGAATGAAAAAAATGAAGGGAAATCTTCATTAGTTCGACACAATGCCACAAAACCATTTTTGTTTCCAGTCATTGCTTGGCTCCATCGATTGTAATGCACACTAATTTATATATTGCTAACTTTATAACGTCATAACGTACCGTAAGTTGAAACAAATTTGCCTTGACTTGTGTGTTCACACATATATTTCGGTCTAAATGAGGCCGAAATATAGAGTCTTTGTCGTATAGTCCTTAACCAAGCAATTATATATATATATATATATATATATATATATATATATATATATATATATATATATATATATATATATATATATATATATATATATATACCAGGTGACACAGAATCATGGTATACCCTCTCATTTCTATATTTCTGAAGGTAATTTGAAATTTCGTGATTCGATCAAACTTATGATAGGCCACTTTTCGACTTTTGAAACAATTTTTTCATGAAAATTTTTAAATGGTACACCCGGTATATTTATTGCATAGTTGGCTTGCAAATGATTTTCCAAATTTAACTGTACCTCACAATTGATATTTTGGGCATCAAAATCAATTTTTGTTCGGTTTTTATATTTCAATCTAGGGTACCATGAATATTGCCAATTTACCTTAATCGATCAATGAAAGAAACACTTTGAAAAAGCAACTGAGGTCAAAATTTCAGATTTGCTCCGTCGAGGCCAGATTAATGTTCTCCAAAAGCAATTTTGAATTAAAAATTCATTTTTTTCAAATGGCACCATATTGGTACCGTGGTACCATTAGAAGCTTGACACTATGGTTAAACAAATTCTGTAAACACAAGTGATAACAAATTATAAAGATGTAAAAATTTTCATTAATTTTATTTCAATTCGTGTAAGTTAATCCAGTAGGCTAATGGAGATCTTCAAACACTCTGTATATTTTAGCATATGCGGATTGCAAATAATTTTCCAAATTCAACCTTACCTCACAATGGATAATTCAGGAATCGGAATTATTTTTGAGGGGATTTTTATTTTTCGAACAAAGAAGGCTATGAAAACAAACGACTTTGACGTTTTCAATATAAAAGTTATCCGGATAGTAGAGTTTGCAATGGCTGATTTCACTCGAATTCAGTTTACTGAAGCGTTATTATCTTTTAAAATGCCTCAAACATACACAAGGAATTCGAAAGTGGATATGCTACTTATTTACGGGGAATGCCAAAAGAATGCAATAGCTGCTGTCAATTTGTATGCCGAAAGATACCCCCATTGACAATGCCCCGTAAGAAATTATTTAAGTCACCTGGAGGATCTATTTAGAAGAGAACTCAATAATGATCCTGAAGAAAAGTTTATCATTGGCGAAGACACTGAAATTAATGTGGAAATTGATAAAACCATTTTAACAATGCAAGTTGCGAGCTGGATATAAGTCTTGAAAGCTCCCGTCAAACTTTGAAGAAGTATAATTATAAATGATACAAATATCAATTGCATCAGCATTTGTATGAAGGTGCTTATGCAATTGGATGATGCAAAATAATGTGCAACCACACAATAATTTCCTAAAAATAATATTGTTTATAGATGAAGCACCATGAATGGTGTCAGGAGAATCAAAATTTATTCAACCAGGGTAATTTTCAGGAACAATTCGGTTTTGATGTTTTGTTAGGTGTGATTGGTACCAGAATAATTGGTCCCGTGATTTTTGATGGGCCATTGACTGGCGATAAATACTTACAATTTATTCAGAATGAAATCTAGGGATGTTTGGAAAATCTATCGTTGGCGATTGAGAGGGTAATATTTCATCAATAGGATGGTGCACTCCCCCACTACGCAAGAATTGTCTCAGAGTACCTGCGTAGAGATTCGGAGAAAATTGGATTGCAACGAATGGTCCAATAGGATGGCCTGCAAGATCACCTGATTTAACTCCGTTAGACTTTTTCGTTTGGGAGGATTTAAATAATTGTGTTCACGCAACTGCGCCTTCTACGCGTGCAGATCTAGATAATCGAGTCAGACGAGCCATCGGCAGTATAACACCTGAACAATTGACCAGTGTAACTAGAAATTTGCAAGAGCAGATTCAAATGTGCGTAGTCAATAATGGTCAACATTTCGAATAATTCTTATGATTTTTTTATGTTTCTAAATTTGTTTTTTCGTCTGCTCATGATTGATTCTTATGGATCAGATTATATTTTTTTGTTAGGGATTCATTATTGTTGTTTTAGATTCTTAGAGAAGAAATTGAGTTTATTATGGTATGAAGCTGAATGTACCCTAGATTTGACTTAATACAAGTAAATGAGTTTATTTCTCAATGATCCTTCGCATATCAGCATTGCTTGCTTTCACTGTTCCTTTCCATAGCCTTCTGGATTTACTTACACGAATTGAAATAAAATAAATAAAAATTTTTACATTATCATAATTTGTTTGCATTCTCACAAAAAGTGTTTACAGAATTTGTTTACCCATAGTATCGAGCTTCTAATGGTACCTCGGTACCGATATGGTACCATTTGAAAAAATTGAATTTTAATCTAAAAATGATTTTGGAGAATATTAATCTGGCCTGGACAGAGCAAATCTGAAATTTTGACGTCAGTTGCTTTTTTTAATGTTGCTTTGATCAATTATGGTAAATTGGCAATATTCATAGCACCCTAGGTAATTAAAAACCGACCCAAAAATAATCAATTGTGAGGTATGGTTGAATTTGGAAAACCACAACACAGGGTGTTTCATTTGAAAAACCTCCATTAAACGTAATTTCCGGCGAAACCGGAAGTTAAAAAAATTGTTTCAAATGTCAAAAGATGGCCTGACATAAGCTTGATCGAATCACAAAAGTTCAATGAATTACCTGCAGAAATATATCAATATATCAAATTGATTTTTTAGTTTTAACTATTCTTAGACTAAACAATCTTCTTACCTTCGATATATATCGTAAACCCATCGACACAGATATTTGAATTCCTTCTCAAACCTCTCATTCTATTCAACATAAATTAGCTGCCTTCAATTCTATGATTCAAATAGCTTTCTCTCCATTACAAATCTCAATGAAGACGTTTTGTTAATTCAAATTTTTCCAAAAAATAACGGCCGTTCTTCCTCAATGATAGACAAACTTGTGCCTGAAAAACGTTTGCACTAAGCATAGTGCAGTATTTATCCTCAAAATGATTCTGACAGTCACACTCATCAAAATTCCTCAATAAACTATTTCAGCCCAATTTCTAAAGTAATCGCAAATATAATATAAGCCTACAAATCCACAACCAAACTACCAAATACATTTTTCAATGCCAAAGATAAAACTAAAAAATTAGATATTTCAGGAGTGTTCCAACCAACATGTATGTCCCAATTGTAACGAAATTTAATTTGGTCAAACAGGCAGGTGGTTTAGAAATAGATATAAGGGAGATCATTCACATTTTTGTGAAAATAAAGCAGATTCCACTCTGGAATAATATTGCATAAGAAACAACCATATTTTTCCATCAGTGGATAATCTACTACTACAGGTTCTACACCTAGCACAAAAAAGTATACAACCACACACAATTCAGACAATACTTTATTATATAATGACCTGACAGATTCATGTTATTCCCCAATATTTGGGATTTTTAAGTAATTTATAGTCATAAATTAGTAACTAATGTTAATCTCCAATATGTATTTTACCTGTTCCGTTAACCGATTTCTCTGTACCCATATATAAGAAAATTGCTAACTTTGTATTTTAGTTTTGAACACATCTTTGTCTGATAATGAGCGAAGGCTCGAAATCGCTATAACATTGAATAAACTTTTTCAACTTAAACATCCATCACAATTGTCTTGATTAAAAATTTCAACTAATGATTTTGCTGTTCACTGATATATTTTCATTCAAAATATATCGAAAACCAAAATACTTTTATTCATAGATTTTCTTTCTTTTCCAGGTGAAAAGCCCCACAAATGCACAGTATGTGGGAAAGCCTTCAGCCAATCATCAAATCTAATAACCCACTCACGAAAACACACTGGTTTCAAGCCGTTCGCTTGTGATCTCTGCGGTAGAGCTTTTCAGCGAAAAGTGGACCTCAGGAGACACAAGGAAACTCAGCACACAGAACTTCGCCCGATTACGTCATAGTGCCAGGTTGCTGGAAGTTCCAAGTCACTTCCAGCGAGTTCTACCACACTCAAAGATGTACAAAGTAACGAAGAAGACGGTAAAGTGCACTCTTTACTATTCCAACCTCAAGTTAGCATGGATTTGGACCAAAATATCTCTCAGAATCTGCTGAGGCTAAATTCGTTGGCGCAAGACGGCGTTGAACAGGCTAGCCCGTCTTCGGGTCTTCCAATGACTCCGATTCGTTCTGTGTTTTCAAACGTATGTTGGACAAATTGAACCAAAGACTTTTCCAAAGTAAACGTTAAATCTGTGATTTAGACATCATATAAAATATGGTGCTATTTAAGTATAAACGATGGGTTGAGATCGGTTTTTGCTTTCATGCTTTTCCTACTCCAGTTTGAAGTCGAGTGTAGGTTAAAAATCATTTATTCAGGTCCATGATCCCTTTTATCTTATATTATATAACTTCTAAGTCATTATAATCGATTATTTAGCCAGAGCAACCACATTCTAACCTAATAACTCCACTTCACCTAAAATATCCACTTAAAATAGACCATAATATATAGGAAGCATACAACAATTGACATAAATCATTTAATTGGAATGAATTGAATTGATTGAAAACACTACTTTACCCACTCATCCTACTCCTATGAAAAATTAATTGTTACTTTCAAAAATATCAGTTCCTACATTCTTTTCGAAAACGATAATGGCATCAACTCATACCGCTGTTCTGGAGGATCCGTCGTGACAGCTTCTAAAATCCAAGAATCTCTCGGTAATCAAGGTGATCCCAGCATTCATCGAACCGCGCAGTAACGTGGTCCCAGTCTGGTTCTGTGGGCAACTAGATTATATAGAAAGTATTTAGTTACGTGGTCCCAGTCAGTGATCTCTAAATACTTTCTATTTAATTTAGATGTCCACAGAACCATCTATCACCGCAATTGGCGGCAAATTCGGTTTTCGACTATATAGATTCAGAGAATTGAGTGAAGGTTGCTTCAGAACCCCACCACTGCGGTCTATTGTGAATCACAAAGTTTCCTAAATTTCACCCACAGGCTCCATCCTTCTTGTAAAGGTTATCAACTCTGTGGATGTTATAAGCTTCAGTTTACTAAATCCAAGTTCTTCAAGCCTGACCCTGTCCCCCGGCTGGGTACTCCCTCATATCATGTTCCATTTATTCTATCTCCTTTTCATGTGGTCATAGTCATGAAGGCCCCTCAATCAATTCTATCTAATGCAGGTGATTTCTGAGGCCACGGTGCTCCATTATTATGACAGTTAAAACTCTCAGGACTAACCTGGAGACTTCAAGCCAAACCTTGGCTCTTTGATAGCAAATCGAGAATGTGATCCCGTACCTTCAGGTCCAACCACCGATTTCTTTCCCTTCTTGCAGTCTCCAGAGGAATTCCGAGCATAGGCTCCAGTTAGGTGAACTCCAAGCCTGTTCCTCGAGTAGACATTTACATTTCTGTACAATTTCCGCAACCAAGAGGTTAGCTCAGTGGTCAATGGCGAATATTTATACTTGAAGAACATTTTTGCATTTTTGTAGTGGTTTTTAAACCAGCAGGGTCCCTCAAGTAGACAGTCCTTGGAGCAGGACCATTTCCTGTCTGCAAGGAATGATGATCTGGAATAGCAACTTCATGTATTGTTATGACAGACTTCATATTCAGTAGACTGTAAAGCTGCAGACACGCCAAATATACTCGTTCTGTTTCAATTGATTTGATCTGTTGGTAGCAGTTCTAGATGCTCCTCTAATCACCAGGTGCAAGGCCCAGTATCAGGTAAATGGCACATTAAGTGTAAAGCGGAACGCTCCAGTAATTGGCATGTAGGCGGTTCTCTGCAGAGCTTTAGTTCAGGTTACTTTTTTAGACTGCACTCCTTACAAAGCACTGCAGCCATATATGATGATGGTATCACATATAGCCACTGAAGTTGCTTCGAGAAAAGTGCCCATTTATTTTCACAGGCCTTTTAACATGCCCGTAGGAAATGGCCCAATCCTGTGTATTATGTTTTCCAGGTGCGAATTCCACGTAAGCTTACTATCCAAGGTTACCTCCAGATATTTTGTTTTCTTCGCAACTGGAAAAACATCCCTCTTAGCATCGGGAGAGAAACAAATATCCTCCTATACCTGGTGAATGGTACCATAAGGGTTTTATAGAGGTTCATACTGAGTTTCTCACCCTCACAACACCCCTGTATTTCTGATATAGCCTACTGAAGTCTGCCGGAAACGTCGTCCTCATCTCCGACAACCAGGATGACTAAATCGTCAGAGTAGGCTTGTACATAGACGTCCAGTGCGCCGATCATTCTCAGAAGATCATCAACCAGCAGCGACCACAACACAGTGGATAATACTCCTCCCTGAGATCAGCCCCTGCCTGCCACAAAACGCACTACTTCCCCTTTCAAGGGTGTTGTTCACTCAGAGGATTCAGGAATAACACCTCGGTCCTGATGAATTCATTTATCACTTTCTCCAGGATTTTCAGAACGAAAGACATAAGAATTATCGCTCTGAACGATTTAGGTTGTGATTTCGTTGTGGTTTTACCCACAAGCGGAAGAGCCTGAGTAGGTATGGAAGGAGGACGTGCACCTCTTGCTTTAAAGATCCAATAGGCAAGTCGGGTCCTCTTGCGAGAACCCTGTGTAGCCTTGCACTAACGGGGGTATTTTCCATCTCACAGAACTTGCGCCAGGACTCCTTTTTTGCCTTCCAAAATTTCTTTATTATACGACATTAGAGAACAACGATAGTAGTCCCATTTGCTGGTACTTAAGATCGAAAAATTGAAAAGTTTTCAAACTTCTTTACTGCGTTTTTCGAAGGCATTCAACTTAGTTCATAAGAACAGAAGTTGTAGATCATGTAATTATCTACAAAAGTCCATTTCTGAAATATCCTGATGTCGAACGTGAAAAATATAAATTTGATGTCAGATTCGACCAGTATTCGTCATCGGACTTTTAATATGAGCTGAAATGTAGAGTTAGTAACTGATTCGATAAACTTCTTGTCGAAGTTTCAACGAATTTTCAAATTCGTCTTAATTTTTTTCAATTGAATTATTGATAGAGTTAGAAAAACAACATGATATGCTCGAGAGGTCATACAGAATTGATTCCTGCAATTTTTTCGCATATTCCGTTTTCTTTTGATCATGTATTTTCTTCCTGAATGTTTATAGGATCATAAAAATAAAAGAATTACTCAAGTTTGTCTAACCTATCATTAGTTATGATCTTATGCAAATTGTGATTTTTCAATTCGATTGAATTTTCCATTTTCCTTCATATAATATAATAATATTTTAAGTTTTCTTCTGAAAACTTCAATTATCATAGCGACAAAATGATAATTAATATCGATGATTTATCTATTTTATGCAAATTCATTTCCAACTGAGAAGAAGTAAAATATATTTTATACTTTCTTCAATTTTATTTTTACAAACACGACCGGTTTTTCCATCGTGCCATTTTCAAGTGGTCAACTGCAGAAATAGATACTAACCTGAGTAGATATTGGGAAGTGGAGGGATATCAATGTCTAGCACAAGCGTTTGTACAAAATTGATTGATTTCCAAACATCCCAACAGATTCATTTTCTTTCCTTTGTCGCAGCTATGAAGAATTTTGGTATTATCTAAGGTTATTGAATGTTTCGTGATTTTTATATGTTCACATATTGGAGAATTATTGTCAGTGGATAAATGTTCTGTTCACAAAATTTCTTGCATTGAGTGTACGGTAGCTTACTTTGGGCGGACAGGTAGGAATTTCGAAACTAGATTTAAAGAACATTCATCCGCTGGTGATAATTCTCCAATATGTGAACATATAAAAATACAAAACATTAGATAATATAAATATTTTTCATAATTTCGACAGAAGAAAGAAAATGAATCAGTCGTATTGTTTGGACAGCAATAAACTTTGTGAAAACCTAAGTGAAATCACACTTCATAGCCTGCTAGACATTAATACCTCTCCACTGGTAAACATCAAATTTGGCTTGTATCTATGTAAGAAAGTTCATTGCCTGTATATTTTACTTCACATCCATTAACGAAATAATAAACAAACTAAGCATTTTCAACTTTCAAACAAAAAAAAAATTGCGTGTATCAGAGCTGATAGAATTTAATCGTAAACAAGAAAGAATAGATTTAGGTGAAAGCCAGAAATGGAAAGATCATCTCAAAAGTAATGTTCCAATACAAAATTCGCAAGAAAAATATTAAGTTCATTCAACGTTTATACTGTTTTTGATTGACGTTTGAATGGATTATATTGGTATTGATTTGACACTAAAAAAAAGAGGTATTCATATGGAGCCAAAAAGAGATTTTGATTTTTTGACACAGCAGTATACAAGCCATTATTGAGAATATACTGTGTGTTACAACGAAAATCTGACTCTACCCCTAATATATGTGAACAGTGATTTTAGCAAGAACGATGTGACTGTAATTCCAGGGAGACCATTTAAGAGGTTGATTAGGATCATGTAAAATCAGTCCTCCCCCTCAACATTCCTCAACTCAGAATTTATTACAAAGAAAGTGTATCGAGTAGCACTTTCTTGAATGGTCTTCCAATTCTCTACTCAAATTCCTTCTTTCAAAATGTTGAGTGACCAGTCAGGTCTCTGTATTCCCATCAAGCAACAGTGAAACTTTGGCTTGTGGTTTTCGAGGTACAAAGTATTCACTTAACCACTTTAAAAAAATATCGCGGAAAAAAGAAGACTTTTTATTCATAGAGCTAGGCGGCAATTCATCTGATTACACGTTTAAGAATGAGGGCTGGAAAGAGAAATACTCCTCCATTAGAACATTCGATAACGGTTATGTTTTCTCCCCTTTCTTTTCCTTACATATTTGGTTCCTTCTTTAGCGATAACTTTTCCAGGTGTATTAATCATCTGCACTCCCATTTCATCCATACTGAAAATCCGTAATGGCTAATGAACGATGTCATTTTCAACCATTGTTTTTCTAGAATTTCAAAAAACCTAAGCGTTTCTTCTCTGGGTTTCTTTCCATAAACGACCGAAACCAATGGGCCTCAGCCTGCATACTTCATACTTCAGTATGTGAGCCACCAATTTTTTTTTTTCATTATCTCCGCCAAATATTCGTAAAACAGTAAGGTTAGGGTAGTTATATATTATTATTATTTTTAACGAAATATTTGTTGATTTACCTTCAGGTCCAAGGGAGCCCTTATTTAATTTCCCGCTCAAGAGCCACCGTCCAATGGTTTGAACTGTACCCCATATCTTCTTTGGGCTTCTCGCTTGGAAATTTCATCATTTTTCTAAGGATTCAAGAGAAAGTCGTAACCGCTCTTCGGACCACTGTGCCCTAGGTTCAGCAGATGGTTTTCTTAGGTATTTTCTTGGCGTTTTGCTCAGTTCTGAAAATAGAAAGTAATGTAATGAGGCATCTCTCCCACTAAAGAGTTACGGCATCTGTACTGACCCTAGGAATAGACGCCGCATCTAAACGTTGTTAGTTCCCTCAATATTTTCAGTTAACAATACCGCTATAACCTCCAAAATATCCTACCTATATACCTATCACTAGAGTTTATCGAAATCAATTGACCCGACGGCCGTAAGCATTAGCTCAAAAAAATTGTGATTTATTTACGGTTTACAAACAAGCACTTATCTACTAAATATTTTTGACGTGATAACGCATCGCCGCACAGCTTTGCACTACAGCTCGCCTTAACTATGTCGTACCCGCTTCCGTTTGATAACAGGAGCGATGCATTTGGTATTATGCAAACCAAAAATGTTGGCTATGGAGCATATCTCTCCGGGCATCTATCCCACTTTTACCCTAACAGCTTTTCTTGAAGTTTTAAAACTTGAAAGTAAAAACTGATATCAGCTCAATTATTGTAAACTAGTTTAATCTTGATCGTATCCAGTGTAACAATCTGTTTCACCTTATGGAAAAAATGTGCAATTCTTTATTTTTAATGCAATTTACCAAAGATTTTTTCAGAAGTTTTGCTTCATAATTAAAACATATCAATATGACAGAAATTAAAAATACTGAGATTAACGAAAACCAGCATTTTGTTATTGAATTTCATGTACGCATTGTTTTGGTATATTCTCTGAATAAAATTTAAATAAACGCCTTGAATAAAAAAATTACTGAAGCAAAGTTGTAAATTCTGAACTTTAACAATGTTGTGTATGTATTTGATTATTCCAGAATGTTTTTTCAAAATTAGCAAAGATGAAAGCTTTTATGTACCGCAAATTGAATAATAATTATTGAGATCGGTTATTTAGATTGCCGTCGATGAGGGTGATATGCACACTGGCATTAAGTGTATCTATATTACTCTCATCGACAATCTTAGATATCATTTTCTCGAAACCAAGCCTACTAGAAGAAGATTTTATAATTTACGAAAGAATTTTTGAATTTTCCTTGATTCTCTTCACCCAGAGAAATATTAAAATTAAGTACTTTTTATTTCGAGACACTGATATAATTCGGCGACATTGTCATAATTGTTGAATATATATTAGGAGGGCACAAGCACTCTTATAATCATAGTTCACTCATCATCTCTGTAATTTCCTTCGATTGTAAAATATAAATATAAAATGTTGAATTTAAAGTGTACCTACCTGATATTATGGATGTTCATGTATAAAATTTCATTCAGTTATTTATTTCACTTGATCTTTTTCAAATATCTGCTTATGAAATTGTGTAAAATAAATTTCACAAGAGTTTTCAGTGTTTTTTGCATAAACCCCATTCTTTCCCATATATACGAGGATCGTTCAATAAATTTGCAAAAGTTTCAAAGGTCATTTGGTTATATCAGGATTGTAAAATTATTTATATCAAACCTGATCTGATTTCTGCCAGTATGTGGTGAAACTTTTCTCATATGCTTTAGTGGTTTCAAATAAGTTTACACAAAGAATACCAAAATGAATTTCGATATTTTAGACCAGGGGTGCTCAAACTTGAACTGCTAGCGATCTGTCTCAATATTTTAGACAACTTACGATAGACTCTAAGAGGCTGCAAGTATGTGTGATGCAGGGTTGTCGTATATACGCGATACATCCTACCTATCTACCTAGGTAGGGTGTACCGTAACATATATAGATATTAGCTTTCCGCACAATATACATTATTTTAGTCAAGGTTTGGGTTAGGTTTAGTTAGGTTCTTCTCTATAATATCAATGAAAAAACTCATAGTTATTCAAAATTGCGAGTTTATTGATTGTTACCTCGGCTACTTTACTTCCTCACCATTCACTGAGGTCCTCTTCTATGGTATAGTCCTTTCCTGCCGAACTCCAAAGAGGTGAATGTCAAAATTAAAAAGAAAACCGATAAGAATTGGAAATGATTCAATTTAGATACAGTATAATCATTCAAAGCTCAAACTACAAAAAATATCAGCTAAAACCTCACAAATTAAATTTACTTACCATGAAGTCTCAAGAGAATTACAAAACTTGGTTCGAAGACACCAGAAACGAAAAGACCTGAAAAGAAAATGATTTTGGAAGTACTAACCGCAAAAATGAAACAGTTTAGCGGGAAACTGAAAACATAACCGATAATTGACAATTCATTTTTCGGCGACATGGACTAAGTATATAAATCATCTTTGTTGGCGATTGAAGTTTGATTGACAGAGTTTGACACTTGACGTGGTAAAATTAGTGCCATCTATATGTATTATGGGGGACTAGATAGACATGTGAGGGGGTCGTGAAGGGGTGTTGAATGTTTTAGTCGCTAACTCGCCCTTATTGATGGATATTTTCTCTGCACTACAGCTCGTCTCAAACTGTGTGGTTCCCGCTTCCGTTTGATAACAGGAGCGATGCATTTCGTATTATTGAACTTTACTAAAGAGTGACTTTGGATGTTGAAGCGTGGCACTGCATGTCCTCAGCATACTTTTCATAAAATGGTACGTAACCACTGAGTGCTAATCGCAAGCATGATGACATGATCGTCAGTTAGTCGATTGCGATATTTGACTTATTTATCTTCATTTCAGAAAATGCAGACTCGCACAAGTAAGTTGACCCAAACATTGCCTTCAATTGAAGGGCGATTTGCCTTAGGTTCGGATATTCATCTTCAGACACCAGAAATTTGTATCAGATGCTGTAGCTTTGAGATATATATCTAATATACTCTGCACCAACTCATTTTCAACAGAACATGAGTTCATATTAAACTGACTTGCTATTTCAGTAGCTAATTCCTCGATGTTTTTACATGAAAAAGGATATGAGACTATATTTTCCAATTTACTGAAATCATGAAAACGCATTTCGAATCGTCCCAAAATATTTGATAATTTAGCCTCGTACGTATCATAATCAAACTGAGAAATCCTTGCTTTCAAAGACTAAAATTGATTCAGATCCTTTCTTTTCAGTTGATCTATCATAAGTTGCAATTTACTTTTGAATGCGTTTACTGCGCTAATCATTTCAATAACTGTTTTTCCTCCACCTTGAAGCTCCAAGTTAATGTTTTGATGTTTAAGTGCCAAATTAGTCCGCCATTTTTGGTTTTTCAACATCTGAGTGTAATCACCTCTTTCGTCTAGAAAAGCTGTAATTTCGGGCAATAATTCTTGAAACATTTCTAGAAACTTCCACCTAACGTCCGTATGAAAAACTTAATCAATGTGTTCAGCTAACTCTCTATCTTCCAACTGCAACCTAAAACCCATAGTTTCCTCCGTGTTTAAAACTTTCGAACACAGAACTTGTTGATGTAAAATGCAATGGAATGAAAAAATTGAAGGGAAATCTTCATTAGCTCGACTGTGTCCACCCATTGCTGGTGCTCCATCGGTTGTAATACACACTAATTTATAGTGTAATTGTGCTGGTATTGTGAGTGGAGTACCACAATGATCAGTTCTTGGACCACCCCTTTTTCTGATCTTTATTAACGACCTTGTGCAGGTAGTCGGCGCAGCTGAACTGCTTTTGTTCGCTGTCGACACTGGCATTGTTGGGAGCGGTGAAAGTGAACCCGAGGTAACTGCAGCTATAAACAACACTCAGACTTCCATCTTAGCGTGGTTCAGTGTTAACCAACTGAACGTTAGTGTCAATAAAACTGAAGAAATGTTATTCACGCACAAAGACATCAATTTTAAGATTGAGGAGTGTGTCAGGTTTTCGCGTGTTCAGTTTGATCCTGCACTGAGTTGGAGGGCCCATGTGGAAAGATATCGAGTAGTAATTTTTGATTCGTAATCTGTCGGACTGATGCCTGAGGACGCGAGTAGGATTGCTTAACTTATGCAGTGACGAATTGGGGTCACTCAACGCACACTAGCAGGATACTAGGATTACAGAGCAGAGCTCTATGGGTCTTATCTAATGAAAAGGGAGGATGTACGAAATGTCTTCGGTGAAAAACGAATTCTCGCTTTCCCATGTTTATATATCTACCATTACCCAATGGTAAGTAAGAAAGATGAAGATAAGAATATTTTGACCACAGATATCCATAACTATTTTACACGTAATCAATGTAATATACGTATTGACTTTCTACGACTAAAATCTGGTCGCTTTAGTGGAAATTATTTCAGTGAGGTTTTTATAAAGAAGTTACCTTTGAACATCCACAACCTTCCCTTAGAACAGTTTGAGCCATTTCTCAAAAATTTTCTAATTAAAAATGCCTTTTATCTTATGAACGAGTTTTTAAATTATAATTTTAACGAGTTTATATCTTTTAAATGTGATATTGCTATTTCTGTTTGTTTATATTTATATGTCTATTTTTATTTTTGAAGTATCCCTCACTGCCTTACATTGAAACTTTTTTCTCGATTGACAAATGTAAGCTTTATGATTGTGAAACATGCTAAATATACCTACTTACTATATATTGGTAGTTTGTAGTTTGTTACAAAATTGAAGAAAACGTTATATATCTTCGCCACGGGTCTTCCTCTCCAGAGGAATGATTGTCAAAAATTCTTCCTTAGCAAACATGTCATTGAATACCATCCGAATAGAAAAACACAGCTGGGCAATGTCTGTCGTATCGGTGGATTCGTCGAACTGTGAAGAAAAGTATGTACATTTCATGATATCAGTTTATCTGCCATCTCCTGACTCATGACTTCAACACGTCTTGTTACAGTCGGGCGAGATAACTGAAGTTCTCTAATAGCAGACATGGTTTCTGTTTTATTTTTAAAATCCCCAAATTAAGTCTCACCCCCTTCAATGAATGCTTCCTTCACAACCGATCCATCTTCGAATGGTTTTTGTGTTTCGCAAATATATGAGATATTTTAAATGACGCGATTGTAGCAGTTTTGATTGTTCGGCTAGTCTTGTGACCATGGTTTGTTCTGTTTTCAAACAAGATATCAAATCACGTACTTTTCTTTTTCTTAATTCACTCTGTGACGGAAAATCCTTTTCATCGTTTTTATGAACCGTTTTAAGATGCATCTCTAAGCTACCACGCTTAGAAAGTACTCATCCTTCACCATACAAAGGAAAAATTGTTTCTCCCAATCGTTATTAAAATGATACGTTTCAGATTTCTTCACGGCACTCATTTTGTACTATTTAATAATAATCTTAGTATCGACGTAGTATTGCCTTCAAGTTACAATTCAGAATGACTCCTATTCCTGCAGGCGCAACATTTATATCGGCGTGAACGAAAGTCTCGAATGTTCCCGTCAAAAGCGCCACCCAAAATTTCTAGGAAAATGGCAAGAATAAAGAACCCAGCTTTTCTTTGACAAGTACCGTGTGTTCCTTTGACAAAGCCGCCTTTATCCGATAGCAGAGAGTTATTTCATTACGTAATAAATTGTTGTAGTTTAGTAACCACTCATTGAAATTTTTTTCTTCTCGAGATCTACTCAAAAAGCATTCGCGATCGAGCACCCCTGATTGATAGCATGCGCAGGAGGGGCACGCAGCACAAAACCATAAGAACTACAGTTAGTACACAGAGTGGCGATTCACACCCCATGTAATGCAAGGTTCACACGGTCCGAATGGCATTGCTCAAATACGAAATGATGAAAGCGTAACGTGTTAAATCGAGTGACATTTTACAAGCTAAAAAGCATAGAAAGTTAGAAAAGACAATTATGTTGAATCCTCAGAAATATTCATAGCCAAACAGTACATGCAATAATCAAATATTATTCAACGACTCGACTGGTTTATTACTTATTTATTCCCCACTATTTGGGATATTCAAGTAGTTTTCAATTATGTATTAGTACCCAATGTTAATTCCTAATATGCATTTTTACCTGTTCTATTAAACCATTAAGTATAGATACTTGTATATAAGAAAATTGCTATTTTAGTATATTAGTTTTGAACTCATACTTTCGAGCGAAAGCTCGATAGAGCTACAACGTTAAATAATTTCTTTCATTTTAAACAGTGATATCTTTTACTTAGTAATATTCGCAATCCTCATAATGTCAATTCCATATCACATAGTAACGGTGAAATATATCTCATTCTAGAACAAGCAATCATGGAAAATTTCTCATTAAAGTTAACATTCTAGCGAACAGTCAAAAATGGAAATCCTTAATTTCAGCAACATTTTAATACAAAATGAAGACTACAAGTCATGAATAATGTATGAGACGTGCGAAAGAAGGAAATATTTTTCAATTTGCTGCACAATGCTGTGGGCAAAATCTCGCTCTCCGAAGAAGTCTACGATTTCAATCCGTAGTTGGAGGCAACTCTGGTTAAAAATCAAGTTGCTCAATCAAAGGGCCTGTTTTATATTCCGGAAACGTTTCAGCTCCGTTGTAAATAAAGATATGACCTTTACGGAAGTTTGCCGGTCTACTCTCACATTCTGTCTTCCTGCATCCGAATTCGAAAAAGAAGAAGAAATCCAGGTCTGCCAAATTCATTTGATTGTATATCTAGCGGCATAAGAATAAAGGAATGTCTGAATCTCAGATTGAAGAAAACGCATACGCGTTATTTTCATTTTTCTTCAATTTTATAGTTTTCATTTTCTTAGTAACAATTCCAAATTTTATTATTCAGTATATTTTCTTTTATTTTTCAACCACTTGCACATGTCGCGGCCGGTTCTCAAATCAAACTTTTGGCTTAATTTCATATATCTTTTTTTCAAAATTTCGACTTATCTACTCTCTTTCTACACTGCTCAACATCAAAAGAGCAGAGAAACTGCATACAACACAAGACACAAGAAGAAATAATACGCACGCAAGAAGACGAACCACATTTTCTTAAAATTTTCTTTTCATTACGAAATAAAATTAATATTTCTCAATTTAAAAACGTATCTGGTGTGTGAGTGAAAGTGCCGAATCGTGGAAAACTTTCATATATACGAGGGCAAAAATTCTTCTACAAGACAACGAAAAACTTTCATTGCTTTCCTTTTTTTGTTGCTCTCTCATTTCCTGTACACCCAATTGGTAAGTCTTTTCTCTTACTTATCTTATCGTATCATATATTTTCGATCATATTGTTGCGAGTATCGTTGCGAAAGAAAGAAGCAGGGTTTCCGCATGAAATAGGAAAATTGTAACAGCTTCTCCTAATGAAAAACAGTCCGCTAAATCGTCAATTAAACACATCTAATATTTTATGGGAGAAGGGGTTCATCCCCGACTAGTTGGCCATATTATGGTAATATCATATATTATTGGCGATTCGTGTAAAAATATAAATTCAGCACCCGGTAATTAATTATCAGCCAATGTGAATGTACCAACGAGTAGTGTCACTCCGGAAAAATCCAATGTGCTAACCTTAGTCATGTAACGTTGAATGCTATTAAATTACTATTTCTGTGTGGAATGATGAATGATTCAATTAAATACTGTATAGAATATAAATAACATAATTTTCAGCAAATTATTTTATATTCACTTACATTCTGTCTAAAAATTACTAGAAAGTGGTCAATGAAACACAAAATATTCATTTTCGTTAAAATTTATTGTAATTTGATTGAGGAGGTCGTTACTTGAGGAAAAATATACATATTTTCAATGAAATAGAACTATGGTATTAAGATTTTTACTATACTATCAAAACTAAGACCGGTTTCACCACACTGTGGCTTCATCAGATAGATACAAACTAATGAACAGAGTTATTCCTTATATTCGTCTCATTTCCTAATTAATATTACAATAAGTACAAGTACAAGAGGTATGTTGGAAAACCCATCGGAGTTGCTTACTTTATGAATTGAAAAGATTGAGTAAAGGAGAAGGATTTAGATCTAATTGACAGTTAAGTAACCTAACTGAAATCTTTTCTTTGTTGATCTCTAAAATTTCCAATAGATTGAGTTTTTCTCTGTTATTTTATTGTGTAAAATTTTGAAATTATCATTAAAGTTATGGTTTTCTTCGAGTAAGTAATTAGAATGAAAGAATGAAAACGCGTCTTTTCTTTGACAAGTACCGCGCATAAATTTTTGTAGTTACCTTCTTATTAAAAATTTTTTTCTCCCACCAAATGAAGAACTGTGATTTTCTAATCCACAGATACTGTGCCATATGGTTGAGCTTTTTCTGTAGAAGCTAAAGCTTGAAAATATATCGTTTTCTCTCAGCCTCATAATAATCGTATTAATTCTATCCAAGTATGGACTTTTTTCCTGAAAATATAAACTCCATGACCCGTCAAAAGAGGTCCATCTAACATAAGAAAATTTTTCTTCGGTGGTTGCTTTCTATTTCCAACTGTTTTTTGCAAGAAAGGAAATGTATGTACTCCAGAATAATCAGAAGACTTCATCATGTTCTTCATTTCGGCGTTCGATTTCAACATAATATTTTTGTTGAGCTTAGGTAATTCAAGGGCCATGTTCGATAAATTCATGGAACTGCAGATTAATACGTTATCAGTTACCAAATCTGATATTGTCTGCAAACCTTGCTCATATTTGAGAAAAAGAAATTCTTTTCTCAAACCACTCTGGAAAGCTGTTGATAAAATCAGACAAGCTACCATCCATGGTATAGTTACACCTTTAACATCTGCCATCTAATTGAAATGATTCGTAACAGGTTTACTGAACATGATAGACTAAATTTCTAGAGCAACTTCAACGAAGGACCAGCTAGGAATACCTTTATGATTAGTTACAACAATTTTCATGAAAATCATGACAAAAACACCGGTCAAACATATTAGTATCCGTATTACGCTATTAATACTGAAGATATGAGTAGATACTGACTAAGTAATGGAGGGAATGGTTCGAAGAAATAAACAGCATCAGATTTGGAAGGAAAATGATAACAACTTCACTAAAATCACTCATTTAGAGGTATTTGATGAAATAAAAATAACTTTTTTTATTAACGACATCATCATGAGTCTCTGAAAACTTAGGTATAGGAAGCACTACTATAGTGTAAGTAGCTTAGGATTCTTCGAAATTAGACAAAGAACTTCGTGCTCCAAACCTATCGAACCATATTTCTTGTCTTTCATCAATATTGGCCCATCTTCAAATGATGTAACTTCAGATTGATATCCCTTCAGATCCCCCAAAAAATCAGGAAATCAATAACAAATTTCTTCGTCCGTCTCCAATGTTACTATCAGGATTTTTAAGGGATTCTAAGTAAATATATCATAATCAATTCATTTCTTGTAAAATATTACAATGTACAGAATGCATCTGTTTCCAAAGGAACTCAAATAGTTTCCAAGAAGCTATCATCTTCTTATTCGTGGTAAATAATGAAGATTATTGCTATCCTGATATTGCACATCTTGCTTTGTGATAAGACTTACGGAGTTTCTCTCAATTTGTTTTCGTTCTCCAGGATTACGAACGTTGTTTAAGTCATGTTCAAGAGCCAGGTGTTTCTGTCAAGGATTGAAATATATTTTTTAGTATCCAAATGAAAAACTATGATGTTCTGATCGACAGATACTGTGCCATATGGTTGAGCTTTTTCTGTAGAAGCTATAGCATTCTTTCTTGAAAATATGTCGTTTTCTCTCTGACGCATAATAATCGTATTAATTCTGTCCAAAATCAATAACAAATTTCTTCCTCCGTCTCCAATGCAACTATCAGGATTTTTAAAGGGATTGTAAGTAAATATAACATAATCCATTCTTTTCTTGTAAAATATTACAATGTACAGAATGCATCTGTTTCCAAAGGGACTCAAAAAGTTTCCAAGAAGCTATCATCATCTTATTCGTGGTAAATAATGAAGATTATTGCTATCCTGATATTGCACATCTTGGTTTGTGATACGACTTACGGAGTTTCTTTCAATTTGTTTTCGTTCTCCAGGATTACGAACGTTGTTTAAGTCATGTTCAAGAGCCAGGTGTTTCTGTCAAAGTTAGAAATTTTGGTACATTTCGTAGTATTTAAAAGGAAACTCCTAAAAAATTGTACTTATCAGATTCGCTTCTCAAACTATTATATTTTCTCATAATTTTTTCTAGTGAATCTCTAGGAAAGAAATATATTTTTTAGTATCCAAGTCCTCAATATTGAATATCATTTAACTGAACTCCAAACAGTTTATGATGCCCAAGTGACCTATTTCCATGAAAAGTATAATTAAGGCAAGGAGTATTCCGGAAATATGTATCGTAAAAACTCCACCAAATGAAAAACTGTGATGTTCTGATCGACAGATACTGTGCCTCATAATAATCGTATTAATTCTATCCAAATATGGACTATTTTTTTTTTCTTCGGCGGTTGCTTTCTATTTCCAACTGTGTTTTGCAAAAAAGGAAATGTATATACTCCAGAATAATCAGAAGTCTTCATCATGTTCTTCATTTCGACGTTCGATTTCAACGTAATATATTTGTTGAGTTTGGGTAATCCCAGGGCCATTTTCGATAAATTCATGGAACTGTAAATGGTTACGTTATTAGTTACCAAATCTGATATTGTCTGCAAACGAGATCTACTCAAAAAGCACTCGCGATGATTATATCAAAATTCTTCATATATGCGACAAGGACAGAAATTGCATCTGTTGGATTGTTTGGAAATCAGTACACCTTGTTAAAACCCAAGTGCAGTCAGTTAACAGCTGGCTAGATATTAATACCTCTCCACTATTTAATATCAGAATCGGATAGTATCTATTTAACTGAGTTCTTTTCTTGTAGTTGATCATTGAAAAGGAATTTCCATAAAATAAATAAATCATCAATATTAGGTAATTATATGCAGAGTTAGTCCTCTTCGGAAAAACATATTTTTCAATTGTCGTCAAACACTTCTTGCCATTCCGTTTTGCAGTTTCCTGTGAATATCCATTTGAAATAAAGGAGTATATTGAAAATGATAATTTCCAACAGAAGACTCCACGAAACGTCTGCAGATAATTTCATGAGCTATCCGAATCCAATTTTCGAGTCGTGCTGAAATAGACGCTGGTAGAAAATGAAACGCTTCCTTATAGAATTAGCAATGTTGATTTAATTATGTAGAATCCAGTGTTGTCATGTCGTGTAACTTTATACTCCCTTAGGCTCGACTGCTGCGAGATCACGACACTAGAAAGCAGGTTTCTGGTTTCACAATCGTGTCGGCACTTCCATTTTCAATTGTTGGATGCTTCTCAAGCTCTCACTGACTGTCACTTTCCATCCCTTTCCGCATTTGTGATTTCAAACGTATCCGAGAGATTTACGTTTTTTACTTCTCCTGAGAATACTTCGTGCCTTTTATACCATCGTCTCAGAACTTTTATGTGACTACAAGGTTGGTGTGAAAATTTTTCAGCTCGATACAAAAACATTGGGAGGATAATTTTCTTTGAATTAATTTTCAACAATATAATCAAGTTCAATAAATTTTCATGCTAATTCTTAACATATTATTGATAATACAAGTTTTCAGCTTACCAAAATTTGACTTTACTTTTTGCACGACGCCGAATGTGAAAAACTTCAGTCCAAGTATCCTGATGTTTATGTCTCTTTCAAAGTAACAATTAATGAAGAAATGTTCATGGGTCGGTGACAAATTGAACTCACTAGAGGAATTTCTGTATGAAAATTGTACTTTTTACTGTTTATCTGAAAATGTTATCAACGAAGTATTTTCGGAAGCTTCCTTCTGAAGAAAATTTGGTAAAAGAAGAATTATTATCAAGAGTAAATTTACATAAAAATCCATGTGAAAACGAAAAGATTGACGAAATGGCAAAAAACGGGAAGATACGTCGCCTTCTACCTTACCACTGCGAATTGAATCCAATTGAACTATGGGAACTATGGGAACATGTAATGGGTGAAATTGTGGGAAACAACACAAGGTTTAAAAAAAAAGATGTCGAACTTCATTTCAACAGTGCAATGAAAAGTGTTACATCCCAAAACTGGAAAGATTGTATAGACTACGTCATTAAAGAAGAAAAAAAGTGGAAATGAAACAAATTATGGATAATATGAGGAATCATGTTATAGGAATTAAGGTAATAAAGATACATCATCAGAAGATGAACTGTAAATATTTCATGAAAATATTGCAGTTTGAAATTTATATGGGCATTTTGACATACTTCAAAAATCTTTACACCGAATCAGAATATGAAGAAGAACCCCCAGAAGAAGACTTAGAAAACGACATTATAAATGAACCGGTAACAATCACGAAAGAGCAAGTAGCTATGGCAATAAGTAAACTTAAAAATAGGAAAGCTCCAAATGAAGATAAGATAACAAATGAGATGATCAAATATGGCGGAGAAGCCATGAGAGAAGAGTAAACAAAACTGTTTAACATCATAATTCAACACGGAAAAATACCAGAAGAATGGAAAAGAAGTGTAACAGTGCCTATCTTCAAAAAAGGAGACAAAACAAATCCTGCCAACTATCGCGGAATAACCTTATTAAGCACCTCTTTGAAACTGCTTACAAAGATTCTTGCCGATGACATAACGTCAACAATGCCAATCAGCGAAGAGGCTTTCAAAAAAACCGGTCCACGGTCGATGCACTATTTATAACAAGGCAATTAGTAGAAAAGTCTCTTGAATATAACACTCCAGCATATCTGTGTTTCATAGACTTAACGAAGGCCTTCGACAGAGTCCAACTGAAGGATGTAATCAAGATACTGGAAAACAAAGAGGTACCCAAAAAATATACAAGACTCATAAAAGATCTGAACACTAATACAACAACGCAAATACGAACAAACCACACCCTAACGCAGCATTTCGGAACAACGTCGGGCATCCGCCTAGGTGATAGTCTTAGCCCTCTACTATTTAATACTGTTATGGACCAACTTGTAGAGACCGTTAAAAACTTGGGACTAGGATACCGCATGGGAACCTACAAAATTAACATCTTATGCTATGCCGATGACGCCGTACTCATTGCAGAATCAGAAGACGACCTACAAAGAATGTTATACGCCTTTAGCAAACGCGCAAAAAATTTCAATATGGAAATCTCAACAAGTAAGACAAAATGCTTGACCATAGCTAAGGAACCTCTGCGCTGCAAGTTAACAATAGACAACGCCACTATAGACCAAGTCATGTCATTCGAATACTTAAGGTGCAAAATAACAAGCACAGGATACCTTGAAGATGAAGTGAGGAGACAAGTGAACAAAGCAGCTGCAGTATCGGGACATCTTAAACAACCAATTTGGAGAAATAAACACCTCAGTATACCATGCAAAACCAGAATCTACAAAACATGTGTGCGACCAATTATGACATACGGGGCAGAAACAAGAGCGGAAACGTCGGTAACAAAGAGGATACTAAGAACAACAGAAACGAAAACGCTAAGAACTATAACCGGTTACACATTGAATGACAGACAAAGAAATACCGACATAAGGGAAAAATGTGAAACAGACGATATTGTAAGATGGGTAAGAAAAAGAAAAAGAGAATGGAACCAGCATGAAAACAGAATGGCCACAGATAGAATAGCCAAAATCGTATATAACAACATACCACACGGAAGAAGACCGGTTGGACGACCACCAAAACGATGGCGGGACAGTTGGCAATCAACTTCACAAGAACTGCTGCAGGGAAACCGGAACTGAACAGGCGCTACGCCTTCTACACGATGAAGAAGAAGAAGAAGATTTTGACAAGCATTATTTTGATTTTTATGATTTCAAAGTGTAGAAAGAAATTGAATTTAAAACTAGACGTCTTATTAAGCCATGAAATTATTTATAAACATTGTTTAACATTCTGTTAGATAATGTTAAGTCATATGGAAAATTTAGCTTAAGTCTACTATAATATAAAATAAAAGTTCATTTCTATAATTAACTAAAATTATTGTGTTATCTTTTTTTTATGCGCGCTTCCAAGGAATAAGCGAACCTGTTACACCACATGAGTGAGCGCCTGGGAAGAATTGAGGTGTCTGTTTACTCGCTTCTTGAAGAGGGCCAAATTGTAGGATGTTGAGAAGATGTTGGACGGAAGCGAGTTCCACAGTTCACCGGCACTGCAAACAAAGGAATTCTTATAGAAAGAGATTCGAGGGGTTGATAAATGTACCACCATATGATGAGACCTCCTTGCTAGCCTAGTGTTGCGGCAAAACATACGTTTTCCGGGAACAAGGTCTTTCAGCTCCTTGGAGCATCTCCCGTGGAAGTATCTATAAAACAGAGAAAGGTAAGCAACTTGTCTTCTGAGAGCCAGCGGTTGGAAATCGCGGGTGATCTCTGGGTGGCCGATGAGGCACACAGCCCGTTGATGCAGACTATCCAACATCTGCAACGAATGTTTGGGAACAAAGCCCCAAACATGGGAACAATATTCCGAAGCAGGTCGAATCTACGCCTTATATAACGTATGTCACAAAAGTCTTGGGAAAACATTGGAATAGATAAATTAATTACTGAAAAGAAATTTATTGGTTTGAGTATATCATTAGGATTTCACCTCATATCTAAATTCTATAAAATCGTATTTAAAGGATTGATAGGGGCCCATTCCGCCAAATGGCGCGCAATTTTCTCCGAACATCTCCCGTCAGTCTTTGGACGACATCCACATCGATTTCTCGAATCTCCTGAAAGATTCTCCGTCTCAAATCTTCTTCTCAAATATCAGACCACTTTCATTGAACTTAGCTTCATCAGACCATATAATTTTTTGCAGAATTGTCTCATCTTCTTGAAGCCGAATTATTAAATTTTCACAGAAATTTAGCCGCTTGGGAAGGTCTGTTGGTTTCAATTTTTGTAGTCTGATAAAAGGATACGGGTGCATGTTATGTTTATTAAGTATCCTTTGAATGGAAGTATAACTCAATCATATATCCATTGATGCTGACTTAATGGACGCATGTGGATTGGCACGAAAATACGCTAGCGTATTTATTTGATTGTCGTCGTCCTCGAGAATTAGTTTTCTTCTAGTTTTTATGTATTTTGCTCCTCCAAATTGCAGAAAATTGCTTCTAATCCTTCGAAATCTGGTTTTACTCATAGGCGCCAAATTTGGAAATTGGTAATTGAATTGCCTGCAAGTTCTATCCACCACTTTTTGACATTCGCCATGAATTAAAAAGAAATTAAACATATCCTCGTTTGAATAATCAGCCATTTTATTATCAATCTGGTGTTTTTCAAAAATGTTCACTTACCAATTCTTGTTGAAATATCAATTCGAATGAACGAAGTGACAAGTACATTAATTTTAGGCAAGTGTATCGAGCAAAATGGGGCCCATATTGAACATTTATTCAGATCGTAAATTAGTTTTCTCCTATGATGTTTGCTATCTTCTATTCGTATTAATGTAATTATCTTCGATGATTGGTAAATTTGAAATTGGTTATTGAATTGCCTGCAATTTCTACCCACTACTTTTGACATTCTAAAATGAATTAAAAAAGATTAAATATATTTTCGTTTGAATAGCCAGTGGTTTTATTCCAAATGTGTTGTATTTTTTGGATATTTTCAATCTGAAATAACAACAACGAGCGTAGCCTGTTCAGCTACTTGATTCAAATATTTTAAAGCATTCTCTGTTAGTTCTTGAAAAAGGCCAAATTGAAAAAATCATACAAAACAACGCAATAATCATTTGACATGTGCTTGAAAAATTCCTTGATCCTTCTTCTATCCACACAAGCAAAAATTGTGTCTTTAGTGCAAAAGATCTACGAGCTACAATTTTTTTAAATATTCCTCAAAAATCGAGTTCATAACAAAATAATTAAATCTGTCAAAAGTTTCGACAGATAAGTGCCAACAACTTGGGTATTTTATGCCTTGATCAAATGTCGGTTCTAGATGTATAATAAAAAAGGTAGTTTGCCATTTGAAAAAACAAAGAGATGACCCACTTCCGGTATCACTTCGAAAATATTTCACTTCAATTGGAAATTCCTAGTTATGGCCGCGTATGAAATTTCAGCTTGATATTGCAATTGGAACTTAAAAAGTTTTTAACGGACGGTCCCAGTGGATATCCCTGTATATTTTAACGTATAGAATTAAGCGTAAGTTTTCATGCATGAAATTCAGAAATGATTATTCATTTTTTGGTAAACGTAACTATCTGGCAATTCACATTAAATCATTATCGTTTTTAGATTTCTCTCAAAAGAGTCTAGGGAACACTTCTGAATATCGTTATATCCTATCCAGAACGATCAATATGGATGATTTTTCTAAAGAAATGAACACCTGCATCAATTTCTCACCAAATAATGTAGAGTGGCGTAACAGATTTCAGTTTTTTTTATAAAAAACTAAAAATGCAGCAGGTGCCACGCTGCTTTATAATCATTTCATGTATTCAGTGTTTGAAATCAGTTAGTTGGCACTTTGTTTCTGTTGTAAACACAAATAAAAGATTCAAGTTTTGTGATTCGACCATGGAAAGACGACATTTGACTATAGAAGAGATGTTACGAACCGTTGGCATGCTTCAAGCTGGGAGCTCACAACGGGAAGTATCCAGGGTTCTGGGAAGTAGCCCAAGTGTTATAAACCGTTTATGGTCGCGTTTCAATGAAACAGAAAGCGTAGAACGACGCTAAACAGGTCGTTTTAGGATTACTACAGTCGCCCAAGACCGATTTTTGGTTTTACAAGCCAGAAGAGATCGTACTACCACAGCATCTCAATCAGCTCAAGAGCTATCACGAGTTTATAATGTACAAATTTCCGACCAAACTGTGAGAAATCGACTGCACGAAAGTCAGCTCCACTCCAGACGTCCTTTAAAAGTTCCACAACTGACCCATGGAAAACGCGCTGCTTGTTTAGCTTGGTGCCAAGAACACGTAAACTGGGATCAAGAGAGGTGGGCCACAGTTCTCTTCAGTGATGAATCTAGATTTAGTTATAATCCCGATTCGGGAAGAATTCGAATATGGAGGGAACCTGGAAAGCAAAATCGTCTCCAGCATGCTGGAGAAGTTGTTAGACAGGGAGGCGGGTCAGTGATGTTTTGGGGAGGTATACGCTTTGGTAGAAGAACTGGCCTCGTTTTTATACAGAACAACCTCACGGGAAATTCTTACGCAAATGAGATAGTTTTACCTGTAGTGGTACCGTATCTCCAAACAATGGGTCAAAATCCACTCTTCCAACAAGATAATGCCCCTCCTCATCGTGCAAGAGTTGTCTTGAACGTTCTTGAAGAGAATGATATCGATCTTCTACCGTGGTCATCCTGCTTTCCAGATCTGAATCTCATCGAGCATATGTGAAACACCTTAAAAAGAAATCTCCTGCGTCAAAACGTCTTCCATCATAAACAGGAGCTACGATTAGCAGTTCAGGGGGCTTGGAATGACTTAGGCCAAAATGTAATAGATAAGTTAATATTGTGCATGCCGCGACGATGCCAAAGTGTCATTAATAACAGAGGTGGACCTTCTTGGTACTCAAAATATAGGTGCTTCCATATCGTTTCGAAAATATTAGTTCGGGATTTTTTTTTGTGTTTTACCAAATTTCGTCATCAAATTTCAATTTTTTTTTATAATAGGTGCTTTGGAGAAGTCAAATATCATTTTGTTTTCTTGAGAATACATTATATACAATACATTCTAACAAAAACCGAAAGATTTCTTTAAATTCGAATCATCAAATTCATATTTTAAAGATATTGGTAAGTGTTACCTAGACTTTTTGAGGTGTTTATATAACTGTTCAATTTTCGTAGGGAACCCTAAAACACATATTTGTCTACGTTATTACGAATTTGAGACGTATAAAATAAACATTTTATTTAAAACTAGGACAGCAATATTAGCAAGCTACAGAAAAACAGAGAAGATCGTAGTAAGGTCTTTTGGTTCTTCCTGGAGATTTTCACGAGGGTGTCTATCAATTATCAGGCAATAAATTGGTGCTTGCCCCAAAACAAAATCATAGAAACTACATTTATTCTTTAATTTGCCCATCTGCCACATTTTTAAGGCATTTGCATACTTAATGAACTTTTATTACTCTACGTTTTTACTTAATAGACTATAATATCAATACATGAATTAATGCATGAAACAAAATGAATCATGTACCTAAAACAGAATCATCTTTATCACCAATTATCACTATCACGTGAATTGCGAAATATATCAAGTCGAATCTCCCAACCGATTACGGTGAAGTTGGTTTATGTTGTCTGGCAACGACCGAACTCAGAATATATATTACAAAATCCAATCTAAACTTCAAGGATGACAAAGCGGCAGCCTTATAAATATGTGGCCATATCTAGGCAGGATTATGGCCCCATATTTTAGTAACGTCGTCTGAGAACGCTCTGCATACCATGAGTAAGAAACGTCGCGAGAGCAGCCCAAATTTCTGAATTTATTCACCTGCTTTTCTTCCACTTTATTAAAGATTCAAGGATGGATGAAATATGGGACGATTGGAGCGGATTAGCTTTCCGAGAAAATTTCTGTCGAATATACATGGTATTATTCAGTTATCATGGATTCAGAAAAAGTATCATTATTTCCATGAATGAAATAACTAATTTTCTTCAAAAATAAACACCTCAAAAAGTCTAGGGAACACCAATATCTTTAAAATATGAATTTGATGATTCGAATTTATAGAAATCTTTCGGTTTTTGTTAGGATGTATTGTATATAATGTATTATCAAGAAATCAAAATAATATTTGACTTCTCCAAAGCACCTTTTATAAAAATTTTGAAATTTAAAATGACGAAATTTGGTAAAACACAAAAAAAAAAATCCTAAACTAATATTTACGAAACGATATGGAAGCACTTATATTTTTCAGTACCCAGAAGGTCCACCTCTGTTACTAATGACACTTTGGTATCGTCGCGGCATGCTCAATATTAAATTGTCTATTACATTTTGGCCTAAGCCATTCCAAGCCCCCTGAACTGCTAATCGAAGCTCCTGTTCATGATGGAAGACGTTTTGACGCAGGAGATTTTTTTTTAGGGTGTCCCACACATGCTCGATGAGATTCAGATCTGGGGAGCAGGATGGCCACCGTAGAAGATCGATATCATTCTCTTCAAGAACGTTCAAGACAACTCTTGCATGATGAGGAGGGGCATTATCTTGTTGGAAAAGTGGATTCTGACCCATTGTTTGGAGATACGGTACCACTACAGGTAAAACTATCCCATTTGTGTAAGAATTTCCCGTAAGGTTGTTCTGTATGAAAACGAGGTCAGTTCTTCCACCAAGGCGTATACCTCCCCAAAACATCACTGATCCGCCTCCCTGTCTAACAACTTCTCGAGCATGCTGGAGACGGTTTTGCTTTCCAGGTTCCCTCCATATTCGAATTCTTCCCGAATCGGGATAATAACTAAATCTAGATTCATCACTGAAGAAAACTGAGTTGACCTTCGTGCAGTCGATTTCTCACAGTTTGGTCGGAAATTTGTATATTATGAACTCGTGATAGCTCTTGAGCTGATTGAGATGCTGTGGAAGTACGATCTCTTCTGGCTTGTAAAACCAAAAATCGGTCTTGGGCGACTGTAGTAATCCTGGAACGACCTGTATGGCGTTCTTTTACGCTTTCTGTTTCATTGAAACGCGACCATAAACGGTTTATGACACTTGGGCTACTTTCCAGAACCCTGAATACTTCCCGTTATAAGCTCCCAGCTTGGAGCATGCCAACGGCTCGTAACATCTCTTCTATTGGCAGGGAGCGTAGTATATAGTGGGGACTGGTGAATCGATCGCAGCGCTCGATGTGGTCAAAATATCGTCAAATCATGCTTTTGTCATACATGAACACGTAAAAATTACATAAAAAATGGTTCATAATAGTTGTTGTATTGTTGATTGCAAAAATACAGGCAGAAACAGTAAGTGTAAATTTTACACATTCCCAGTGGCTAAGTGGAAAGTTGATAAAAGAAATAAATGGATAAATGCTGTGAAAAGAAAAAAGTAAGTACTGTTTAACCTTATTCAGTAGCATGCCAACTCGAGTAGTGTATATTCTACTCCAAAATTAATATTAAATTTGTAAATATAAAAAAAATATTAACATTTAAAAAATTTAATTTAAATAATTAAATGAAAAAGTGAAATTCTAATATTTATGATAATAAAGGAAAATAAGTTGTTAAAATAAATATAAAAATTTTGTAAGTAATGAGATTTAGAGTAAAGTTGTATAATCTAAGCTCAATTTCTAATAAAAACAAATTTTTTAGTGCTGATGGATCACAGTGGATTCCAAAACTAACTGATACCATCTGTAGTGACCCTTTCGTTGGGGGTCGAAAGTCAGAAGAGGAAACAAGCCCAAGCTACATTCCATCTATAATTCCTTCTGTATATAAGAAATCGAAGATCAATGAAAAGACATCTATAAGCAGGTATTAAATTAAAATTTTTTCATTGCTATTAAACTTGTGAATATTTATGACAATGACATAGTTAATACCATCCTATAAAATTGTTTTCAGGCATAAACGTTTCTTAAACCGACGACAAGCTAAAAGTCAAATGACTGCAATGATTACTGACACTGAAGCAATTCCACAGAATACGGATATTATTGTGAATTCAATTAATGATGTTGTAATAGACCAATGTGAACAATGTGATAAGGGTTGTCAAGTAGATTTTCTACCCAACTCTGACGACATTGGAAAAACATTTATCTGCAATAGATACATGTATGTGGGTGCTAACAAAAGTGATGTTGAGATTCAAACAGAAATTATGGAAACAAAACGACAAATTATTATTAATAGGAAGATGTACAAGGACAAAAATGTAACACTCCAGTTACAGATTTTGCTACCCAATCGAATCAAACACCAGATAATATTTTTCTAGGCTTTCAATCAATTTCCAAAGATGAGCAGCTAATTGACTTGGCTGGAATATATTTTATTAATTGCCAGTTTTTATTGAAAAGAACTCAAATCTCGCCTAAATGTATTGTTGGAAAAGAAGATAGATTATTAATTTTTTAATGAAAATTAAGACTGGGTTAACATTTTCAGCTTTGGGTGTTATATTCAGTATTCACAGGACAACGGTTTCCAGAATTTTTATACCACTTTACAATGTTTAACTGCAGCAACAGCAAATTTAGTTTTTTGGCCTAGGATTGATGTAGTTCTCTTTCCATGGTCGAATCACAAAACTTGAATCTTTTATTTGTACTCACAACAGAAACAAAGTGCCAACTAACTGATTTCAAACACTGAATACAAGAAATGATTATAAAGCAGCGTCGTATCTGCTGCATTTTTAGTTTTTTATAAAAAAAACTGAAATCTATTGCGGCACTCTACATAATTTGTGAGAAATTGATGCAGGTGTTCATTTATTAAAAAAATTCATCCATATTGATCGTTCTGGATACGATATATTGATATTCAGAAGTGTTCCCTAGACTTTTTTTGAGATATTTATGGTATATATGAAACAAAATATAAGGAGGTTAGAAATACATCAGGTTTGCTTGGGTGATAGCATTCCAAAAATGTTTTTGTTTGCATTCTGTCGAAAAAAGTACCGGGAATTGTTCAATGAAACACAAAATATTCATTTTCATTCTAATTCATTGTATCGCCTTAAAATTAGGCCCCTTTATGTGTTCTATAGATACAATACAGGTACCTGGAAGCGGGAATTTGAGATTTGTAAAAAGAAAAAGTCGGCCAGAGCCATACCCGGTGGTTGCTTGTTGGTATTTTATGAGTATTTGGTCAGAAATTCATTCACAATGATAGCCTTATGAGATGAGATACGGAATGGATATTGATAATAATAATAATAATTTTTATTCACTCAATCATAATCACAATGTGAAAACCCCCCTCCCATTACAAACTATAAAAAAACACAAACTATGACCATGACGAATTAACAAAACACATCAAGGATTACCCACTAAGGCTAAGCCAGTGCGTGGGTACGCAACTACAAACAGAGAAACACAAAAGGTATGCTATGATCAACGAAATACAAATCAACAAAAAAAAAATTTTATATGGATCAAAACAAACAATGGATGTCATTTTTATCTTTCATTCTGAGAAAACAATTGACCTTGAAACTATTTATATTGGGTACAATTCTTATGTTTAGTGGAAGGAAATTATACATTCTATAGGCATTAAAATCGAAAGAACGTTGAGATATAGTTCTCGAAAAGATAAGGGTTTTGACCTTTGCCTGTGAACAAGATCGGGTCCCATATCCATGATCAACATATTGAAGTTTGTTTTTACTTTTGTGAATTTGTGTTACACAATCAAGGAAATACAGCTGCCTGACATCCAATACACCAGTTTGTTTATATAAGTCATCTGAGGGGTGGTATTTGGTTTTTTTGAAATTATTTTTGGAATTTTTTTCTGTAAGATTTCCACTTTATTCAGATAACAGCTTGCTGCAGCACCATATATCGTGATGCCGTATCTAATTCTGCATTCTACAAGGCCGTGATAAATCATCTTCAATCTACGAAAATCGACAAACTTAGCAAGGAATCTAAACAAGTAGAGTAAGTAGATGTACAGGGTGCCCAGAGAAAACCGTTATAACTTTCGCAATTTCAGAGCTAGATCATTCTTTTTTGAGTGGAAAGCAAAGGAATAAGATTGTCGTAGATTTTATCGAAATTTTACTTCCAATGAAATTCAATATGGCTGACTCATTCGAAAAAGAGCAATATTTCAAGATCGCCGAAACGTTTTTTTTTCACTAAAAAATTCGAATGGGGCATTCAATCGATAATTCAATCCTTTTTAAAAACAATTTGACATATTGATCTTGAAAATATTCCAAGAATTGGTAAAAATAGCGTGAAGAATTTTTTTCTCCTCATGGCGTTGGCACTCCTGAAGTTGTTGTGTTTTTCATAGATGTTCTAGGTAGACAAATAACCAAGTTTTACTAAAACCAACCTAATATTTGATTTTCATTCGAATACAAAATGTCCGACCTCAAATATTAACAATTTTTCCCGCGCATTAAAAAATTTTTCGCAGTCGTAATGAATCAACTGCCAATTCAATCACTAGATTGAACCTTTCCCATCATTTAGAGGGGTCGACCTGGAATATTGATTCAGAATTGTGCCAATTGTCGTCAATAATGTTTCTCTTCTTCACCATCATATGCACCTCCGGTGTGAAACCTCTGAACATAGACTGCAAGCAAGTTTGAACTCGAACTTTATCTTAGTGTTGCTTGTTTTTGACGTTTGAAATTGTTGACAATGGTTTTTACACTGAATGTTTATTTGTGCGTCGTTATACTCCTAAGCAAAGATAAGGCCAATTTCCAGTCCCTAATCACAAAAGTACAATCTATGATTCCGAGGACAAATTTGTACAACAGGGTCATTTGAAAGATGACCAGGTACTGGTGCAGCTAGAACTGTGAGAACACAGGTACTCGCCTTTTTCAGAATCTGTTTTTTTTATTTTAAAATCAATTGACAATTTCAGGATAACATTCAGCGAATTTCTGCATTAGCAGTGAGCCCTATCAGAACTCCAGGAACTAGCTTGGCTGTTTCCCAAGTGTCTCAGAAATGCCAAATCTCCAAAAACCTCTATGAGAAGAATAATAAAACACTATTGCGGTCTTAAGTATTTTCGGAGGCTATAATTTTCAATTGACTCAAGCTGTCAAACTTCTCAGATTCGAGCGATGCAGAATGGATTTTGAACACGTAAACTAGTAAGCCAATTAAGATTGCCTTTTATATCTAAATAGCCAATATACTAAACGCGTAATATACTGAACGCCTTATTATATTCACTTCATTATTCATATATTTACTCAATAGTTCTTTATGTTACATGGAAATCTCTCATATATTACCTCAGTCATCCTTAGGGTTTTATGGATATCTTCAACCACACAAATTTCAACACTATCACTACTATCCCAATTCAAAGGATACATTAAATTTGAAAATCTTAACTTTCGCCAATTGAGCTAGCATAAGATGAAATTAAAAACATTTCAACATTGATTCGAAAAAACGAATTGTTCAATCGCCCTTTAGGCATAGAAATTCAATCATCAACAACTCTAATATTAATTCACAATATTCCAAATTTCTAATTCCAGAAGTATTAAATATATATTTCAGAAAGATCAATATAAGCAGATCTATAGTTTCAAATTTTAATTTTTACTCAATAGTTCTGATTCGTATTAGATCAGATAAGAATCCAATAAGATTCATGAATTATAATAAACAACAAATATGAGCTTGAAACAGCAAAATGGAAGAATGACTTCTCAAGTATATTGATGAAGTAGAAAATGAAAGTTCTTATGAAATTAAAATTTGAGTGTTCACTACTGAACACATAGAAATTTCACCTTATGTGATTGCCATATATGTAACTATTTTGTATAAATTCAAATTGACCAAAATTCACACAATTTGCTTACCAGAAAGAACAAACATCTTCTGAATTGAAGTGATCTTATGGAAAGCAGAAATGAGATTCACAAATTTGTAAATTTGCTCTCTAATAATTGAAATTTCTATTCTTCAATATTACTTCTCTCAATTCATTTTCTTGTGAATCTTAATAATATACTATGAAATGAAAATGAAAGGAAAAAGTGCATTAAAATAACTTCATATTTCCATATTACGTGATAAGCGTACTCATTTTACACAATTATATGAAATACCTATAGTAAAACTACCCATTACAAAATTGTCAAATTGCTTAGCATTCTCCAAGTAGCAGTTGAATTTTTTCCAAAATATGAGTCGCATAAGTAGCAGCATGTTTCCTGTGACTTTCATAAATCTTGGATTGAAAGTTGTACAAAATGAAACTTCATTTGCTACTTCTACATTTTTGAACATCATGTTTCCCACTATCAGACACCTATAACAGAGAAACTTTCAACTTCAAATCAATGAGGAATTCCTGTCATTCATTCAACAACCTTAATATAATTTCCTGAGAAACAGTAACTATGAGTTATGAATGGAAGGAACTCACAATAATTACCTTTTGTGCAAATTTGAGATCTTATCTTCTTTGGTTCAAACTTGAACATTGTCAAAAACATTGAATCTCATTAACTTTTACATTGGAATAATTGTAGAATAGAAACTTACTTCCACTTGAATAAACTGAAACGAAAATTCAATTTGAAATGGCACGGTCATATTGACATCCAGCTTGAAATATTTTAATACACATATAGCCTTAAGTGGATAGCTTTCAATTTTCATATGATACATACTCTAAATGACCTAACGAAAACTTTATTGAATTCCTCCAGAAAAGATTATTATTATATAAAAGAGCTCAATACCTATTAATAGCAACTCGGAGGATATCTCCCATCATTTTGTAAGATCCTCCAATTGATTCGTTAAAGAATCCTAGTAATTCCAGGACATTTTTCAATGCATAGAGGTCAAAATAACCATGAAAAAAAATGAAATATGTGAATTCTGAGTACATTTCTTGAGCATGCCTAAAAAATATACATGAATAAACCTAAAATTACATTCACTTACCTTTCAAACATTATTGTTAGTCTGCTTAGTTCCTTTGTATAATAACATTTCGTTTGAATCATATTGTTTAGGTTAGAATAACCACAGAATGTTGAATTTATGAATTTTGAAAGTCTATTGTTTCTTTCCTTAAACAAATTATACATTAACATGGATAAAATAAACATCAAACTACGATCACTTACCTCTAAAAGTTTATTTCAAGTTTCGTCAAACTTTTCATACAAATAAAATTCGGAATCACTTGTTTTGACAGACCGAATATAAGACTAATTGAAATAAGGTTAGATTCGATTGTTACTCAAAGAGAGAGAGCACTATATTCTAGATATTGTTAGTACCGAAATTATGTTGGTGAAAATCAAAATTACTAACTATTTCCATCTCACTATTTTCGTTCAGAAGAGAGAGAGAGCATTAAATTTTACACGTTGGTAACGCTCACTTCCGACATTGAATAGCGATATAAGGGGCAGAAGGAGCGGTGACTGGCTCCACCCCCGTGTTTCCGTTCTATGCTTCGAAAATGTAGGTCTCAAAAATCGTCCCAAATTCGAAAATTAAGTCATGAAATGACGTTTTTTCGTCGGGGACCCGATCTCGAGATATGTAGGAATCGTTAGAAAGTCGAATCCTTTCTCCCGGTGACCCCGTTCAAGTAGGATGGTTAAAACAAAAACCCGTGTTTTGGCAGCTCGAGGTTTGTTTATTTCGCGAATTTCTGACCGTCGGAGATTTTCGGAATATGGAAAGTAGAGCGAAAATTTGCGAAAGTCGGCCGATAGCCCTCCGTTCGATGGAAGATTTTTCCGTTTTCCCGTGGTTTCATGAGAATCTAACTATGGCGGCGCAAAATGCGAAACTCGAGGCTTTTTCGTCGTTCAGGTTTCGTAGCGATCGAAGGCGATATAAATATTTTGTATAGCTGCAAAAGTCCATAGAAATTATCCCCTCCATCCCGGAGATTTCGGAGACGTATCTTATTTTCGCGTTCCCGAAACTTTTTCCCGGAATTTTCGCCCGATTGACCTCTCCGATCGCCCTCCGAAAGATCCGAGTTATTGATTCCGAAGAAATCTCGTCGCTTCGACGTTCCGTTCGCCCGGGGCGACGTTTCGGAGAAATTTTTCAAAGAATCGTCGCGCCACGGTCGTTCGAGCTAGGGACTTCGAATTTCGCTCGGATCTTCCTCAGACGTTTCTCTACTGGAAAAAAATTATTCGCGGGGGCCTACGGACCCCGCTTTTCCGCACCGACCCTTTCTTCCCACCCGGTTCAAACTCCAACCGTCCCCTCCACTTTCCTCGAAATAAGGCTTACTGTTTTAGTATTATATGGACAAATTGACAATATCTGGTTCACAGACGAAAAAATTTTCAGTGTTGCACCACCATAAAACAGCCAGAATGACTGAATTTGTGTTTCGACGAATGAAATCAAGCGGAATGTGCCTTTAGTTTGTTTGCAGAGGGAAAGACAAAAATTATCCAGTCATGTAATGGTCTTTGCCGGTATTTCGACGAACTTCAAAACAAATATCATTTTCATAGAACAAGACATAAGATTAGATTCGGAAAATTATTGTCACATAATTCTCGATCATATGTTACCAACTATTGAGGCGTCAACACCTCAGTTCACTTTCCGCAGATGAATGATTGGTGTTATTTGTATGACATGAATAAGTACAGTTGCCACCAACTGAAAATGGACGGTTGAGAAAGTGAGTAGCTTTTTGAATGATTTTTATTAGTTTAAATCTTCTTTGGAATTCTACAATTGTTTCCATATTCTTCTGATAACGTTTGTCAAAGAAATGAACAACCAATAGTATATCACAAAAAAGTCACTTACTCTCAACTGGCCGCCAGTGTACAGGATGTCTCAAATTAGATGTATCTAAATGAAATCTATTTCAATTAATTCTAGGATGGAGTCAGAAGTCATACCAGTCACTATACTATGAATTATATAAGACAACGCGTAGACGATTTCATCGAACCAGAACAATGGCCTCCAAATAGTCCCAATCTTAATTCGTGCGACTATTTTCTGTGGAGTCATTTGAAAGAAATGGTGTATAAAAATGGTAGTATTTTCAATAATTGAAAGGAGTTGCGACAGAAAATCCAAGAATGTTGGAACAATCTTGATCAAGAAGTAATTTCAAGATCCATAGAGAGCTGGAGAAGACTGGTACAGATGGTAGTGGACGCCAATTGAGGTCATATTCCATTTAGAGTACTTGATTCTCTTTGTTGAATGATTTAACTCATGTAATTTGTTAAATATAATCATGTCGTATTATTATTCTCGCAGTTGGCATATCTGAGATGTTTGGGAAACAGTCATCCTGATCTTCTTCCTAATGACCTTGATCTTGGAAATTTTTCGTTAAGATTATACATTGTACTTCTTTTGTAATTAAGGGCTGGAAATTAGCGTAATATTAGCCTAGCAGTATAGCCACGCACAAATAAATATTCAATTAATCGCTTATCCTCATTTGTTACAAACATTGTTAACAATTTCAAACGTCAAAAACAAACAACACCAAGATAAAATTCGAAATCAAACCAGATGTCGTCTAAATTTCGATGACATTTCATTATTTTTGTTTATCATAGAATTAATGCATGTAGTTTATGTTCAAAGGTTTCACAACGGGAGGTGAATATGATGGTGGAAAAGAGAAATATTCTTGACAATTGGCACAATTCTGAATCAATATTCCAGTTCGACCCCTCTAGATGATATGAAAGGTTCATCTAGTGATTGAATAGGCAATTGATTCATTACGACTGCGAAAAATTTTCTAATGCGCGGGAAAAATGGTTAATAATTGAGGTCGGCCATTTTGTATTCGAATGAAAATCAAATTTTAGGTTGGTTTTAGTAAGAAATGGTTTTTTGTCCTCTTAGAACATCCATGAAAAGTACAGCAACTTCAGGAGTGCCAACGCCATGAGGTGAAAAAATTATTTCGATTTCAGCTCGAAATCAGAATGAAAATATTCTTCACGCTACTTTTTCACCAATTCTTGTAATATTTTTAAGATTAATATGTCAAATTGTTCAGAAAAGATTAGACTCAATTACACAGCTCTACAAAAAAATTTTTTTATTGTTGCCCTGGATATCATCGCAAATTTCTATGTTTTCAAGTGCCCTGATTACGAATATATTCATGAAAGTTCTCACTGTGCTCGTATTTTCATGATTTTTGCATTTCTTATATTTTGAATAATTATAAGCTTGTTAGAAATAAAATTTTCCAGTCATGATTAGGCTTCTGCGCAACTTTTTCGCGCATACAAACATCACCTGATCCCCACTCTCACTTATTTGACAATATTGAAGTATATATACACGTAAATCTGGATAAAGTGTCATGGATTAATATTTTGTTTCAATTACTGAATGTCCATTCTTATATATTTGTCTTCTAGTCTAGAATATGAGTTCGTCACGAAGAAAGTGTAAATATTGTAGTGATTTATTTTGTTATATTTGCGGTGTTTATATACCAAAAAACAAAAAAAATATCACAGACTTTGTCAAGGAGACTTATGTTGAATATTTTGGTATCAAAATGGACAAATTAGGTAAACCATGGGTTCCTAATAAATTTTGTAAGTCCTGTGTTGAGTCTTTACGGTTGTGGAAAAAGGTGAACGTTCTGGATTAGACTTTGGTATTCCTATGATCTGGATGGAGCCTACGAATCATTTAGATGATTGTTACTTTTGCGTAGTAGATGTTAAAGGTTTTAATCGAAATCAAACGTGGAGATACCCAGACTTACAGTCTACGAAATGTCCGGTTCTACACAGTGAAAATCTCCCTCGGCCCATATACATTTCAGAAGTGATTCGCATGCCCTCAGAAACAATGATGTTACCAAATTCACAGAAATCAGGACCATCTACTAGTGGAAGTGAATGGGAAGGTGAAACATCTACGCCAAAGTTATTTTATCAAAATGAACTCAATGATTTAATACGTGATCTCAATTTATCAAAACAAGGATCAGAACTGTTAGCCTCAAGATTGAAAGAAAAAAATTTATTGACACCAACAGTAACAATTACAACATACAGAACGCGAGAAAAAGAGTTATTACAATTTTTTAGTGAAAATGAAGGATTAGTGTATTGTAATGATATCGCGAAGCTGCTTATAGACATGGGTTTAAAAGAGTACAAATCTACTGAATGGCGCCTTTTTATTGATAGTTGCAAAAGAAGTTTAAAATGCGTCTTATTGCACAATGGAAATAAATTTGCATCAATTCCAATTGCCCATTCAACGAAACTCAAAGAAGAATATGAAAATGTAAAATTAGTTTTAGAGAAAATTAAATACTCTGAGCATCAATGGCTGATCTGTGTGGATTTAAAAATGGTTAATTTTTTACTTGGCCAACAGAGTGGATATACAAAATACCCTTGCTTTATCTGTATGTGGGATAGTAGAGCAAAGCAACTTCATTGGGAACAAGATGTTTGGCCTGTAAGAAATTCTTTAACTGTCGGTAAAGCCAACGTAATAAGGGTGCCGCTGGTGAGCAGAGACAAAATCATACTTCCACCATTACATATTAAGTTAGGTATGATTAAGCAATTTGTAAAAGCGTTGAACAAAGACGGAAATTGTTTTAATTACATTTGCAGAAAATTTCCGAAGCTTAGTATGGAAAAATTGAAAGGTGGAATATTTGATGGTTCTCAAATACGGCAATTGATGAAAGACTCAGATTTTATCAAAATTATGACTGTTCCGGAAAGTAAAGCTTGGAAAAGTTTTGTGTTGGTTGTCGAAAATTTCCTAGGTAACCATAAAGCAGCAAATTATGAAGAAATTGTGCAAAATATGCTGACAAACTTTCAGACTTTAGGAGCAAATATGAGTATTAAGTTACACTATCTCCGCAATCATCTAGATAAATTTCCGGATAATTTAGGAAATTATAGTGAGGAATAGGAGAGCGGTTTCATCAAGATCTAAAAGTGATGGAAGAAAGGTATCAAGGTCGATGGGATTGTCACATGATGGCAGATTACTGCTGGTCTTTGAAAAGAGATTGTCCCTGAAAAATTATAGAAGAAAAGCACATAAAAGGCGTTTTATGGAAATATGAAATATATTTTCGACATTTTCCTCTTTATTTACTTCGATGTATCCGAATTTCTCAAAACATAACTGACATTATAAATATATCTGTTATTTTGTTTCTTGTTTTACGATTTCTGTTATGTAAAATGAAAATAAAGATTTAAAAAGAAATCAGAGCAAATCCTACAAAATCATTGATAGTTTCACGAATTGTGTGCATAAATAGACCCAAAATCATTTTCATATCTAGGGCAACAAAACCATTGTAGACCAGTGTTATCGACTGAATGCCCCATTCGAAGTTTTTAGTTAGAAAAAACGTTCCAGCGATCTTGAAATATAGCTCACTTTCGAATGAGTCAGCCATATTGGATTTCACCGGAAGTTGAATTTAGATACAGTTTCTGAAAAACATAGTCCTTTGGCTTTCCAATGAAGCAAGAGTGAATGATCTAGCTCTGAAATTGCGAAAATTATAACGGAAAATAAATTGTCCGGTTTTCTCTGGCGCACCCCATACAATGTTGGTGGAAAATCCATGAATTTTCTTTTCACAAATCTGGCGTTTTTCAAAGAGTTTGCTGTCTCAAACGCAGCATAACGCTCAGGTGATATTCTTCAATTACGATCTGATCTTCTGGCAAGGATTCCGATTGCATAACTACATGATAATCAAAGAAAACAGTCAACATTACCTTGACTTTTAATCGACTATGACTTGGTTTTCTCGGTTTCGGTTCAGTTGGAAAGCGCCATTTAGAAGCTTGTAGACTGGTTGGCATGTCAAAGTCATGAAACCATGTCTAAGCATGTTCGAGCAGTTCTTCATTGACGCGATTCAATTTTTTTCAAAAATTGAGGTCTTTTGGAACTAGACAACTGGAAATGCGTTTCATGACAAAACAATCATTCAAAAAGATACAAATCGATTTGTGAGATACAAAAAGTTCATTAGCTATCTCTTTTAAACTTCAATCACTGTTTTCAATAACCATCTCTTTCACTTTATCGATGTTAAGTTCAGTTGAAGCTGTTGATGGTGGATCACACCGAGACATATTTTCCACCACACCTGGGCCACAGTTGAATGAAATTTACTACTCATACGAACGTGTTTTTGATAAAGTCGTTTCACTGTAGGCCTCCTGTTACAGTAAGAATTGACAAAATCGAGCACTGTAAACAAACTGAATGACAGATCGCGATCAAACTCAGCGTCAGTACTGAAAACTGTTGTGCCAACTTAACAACAACAAAATTATGACAATCGTCTCAAGCAGATCTTTCAAATAATCAATCATGGTACTTTTTTGTCGGGTGGGGCAATTAAAACGAAAAAGACTCAATAACTCCTAAACTATTCTTTTCTGGACGAAAAGCAGAAACAGATCAATTTTGTCTGAAAGGGGACATCTTCTAACACGCGGTGATTTTATTTTACATCAAACTCAATTTTTTGAATAGGTCGAGTGATACCTCTTTTGATTCTCAACACAAATGAGTAATAATTTTTTTGACATATTCGGATATGTCGAATCAATATTCACTGAAATACTGTGGTACTTTGAGAAATAATATCTTTAGGCAGGGGTGCTTGCACTACACCCCCTCAGATGAGGGGGTCAACCCCTCAAATCTTCGAATTGATCAGTTAGTTTGACTAATAACTCATTAGAAAGTTTTAGAATTTCTAGAATATTGTAGACAAAATTTTTGCTTCATCTGCAATGTGATGAAGATACAGGGCGAATCAATAGAAAGCTATACAGTGTTTGCGAGGTCTGCTGATTGTGGATGGAGATTCAGAACACGTTTGTTTGGTTTTCAAATAATAGAGCTTATTCATAGAATGACCTACATGTTCGTGAGTAGAGAAAAATTGAAATTTGAAGAAACAATTGAATTCATTATACCTGTTACATTTCATAGCTCAACTCAGTATCAATCGAACAAATATTCAAAGTGTTCGCCGCCAACTTCCAAACACAAATACAGATTTTGCTTGAAACGTTCCCGGACATTACGTAGCATTTTAAGGGTTATACGATTACACTCGACTATAATCCGTTGTCGTAGATCCACCACATCTGCTGGATCAGTTTTATAAATTTGACACTTCAAGTGACCCCATAAAAAAATCCAATGGTGACAAGTCAGGGGAATGTGGGGACCATTCTGTAGGACCTCTTCTTCCAATTCATCGATCAGGAAATTCTCGATATAGATATCGTAGAACAGGAAGTGCAAAATGCGGGGGGCACCATCCTGCTGAAACACAATATCCACTTCTAAATAGCTACAATAATTTTCCGAAAATTCAGTTATGGCCAGATTGATTAGTTCTTCCAGTAGTTGGAGATACATTTCTCTCGTCAGATTTCCTGGTAAGAAAAATGACCCAATCAGACAATTCCCATAGATGCCAACGCAAACATCAATTTTTCACGATATTGGGTAAGTACTCCACGAAGTAGAGAAAGTGGTGATTGTTTGCGATTCGCTCACTTATTATTTCACAGAATTGCACTCTACGGTCGGAGTCATCCTCATTCCATTCTTGGGCCATCTTCATTTCATACGTATGGAATTTGTATTGTTTGAAAACTCGTCCAATAGTTCTTCGACTCACAGCAATTTTACTTTCCAATTTTTATATACTCAGAATGGGATCATTCACTACTTGTCCAAGCAACGCAGTTTCCATTTCCTCATTTCGTATGGGTCTTTGGACATGCTCTCCTTTCCAATCCTGAACACAGCCAGTTTCTCTAAATTTTTCCACCAACTCCAAAAAGTACTTGCAACTTACATGTTTGTAGGTCCCTATTTGCACAAGTATTACTACTGAAAAAAATTTCAATAATTTCTACTCTTTCAGCTATTGAATAAACCATTATACTGGCATGGATGCAACCCGTGAGTGAGAAAAGCAGCTAGATAAACAAAAAAACTAATTCGAACTTCATTCATCAGATACAATCTGGAATGAAAACAAAAACTGCCGCATTTGTTGTTGAGAACTCTGCATTACACCTGTGTGATTTCGGGTGAATATTTTTCTGTAACGAGAACTTTACTTGAGTTCATTTCATTTTAATCTTGGATACCATGCTGTTAGACGCTTTTCACATACGACTATCGGTAGCGTATGCGGTCGCGAGGCGAGCGGGCCATTATCCTAGTGGTTGTCTTCACATGTCTGCGTTCCAACAGTCTACCTATAGGAAACATTTTTTGCGATTAAATCGATGACACGGAGCGATCATCGCTTCTTTGTAAAGAGGCTCTTATAGTGTGTATGAATTTCTCTATGATCCCCGCTTTATCCTCATTGAAATGTAATCGGATATGAAAATTCGTTCACTGTAATTAGATAATTCTAAATACCTATCCAGTGAGCTATAACTCCGACTAACTAATCAATTCGAAGATCTGAGTGGTTGACACCCTCATCTGAGGGGGTGTCTGAGGAGGTGTAGTGGAAGCAATACTGCTAAAAGATATTTTTCCCCAAAATACAACAGTATTTCGGTGAATCTTCATTGGAAATCGACAGATTTTGCAATCACTGAAAATAACTCGTCTTTTGACGAACCTGCCTTTATCTTAAAACATTACAAATTTGTGTTGAGAATCAAAAGAGTTTTCCGATGAGGTATCACTCAACCTATCTTCCCTATTTAAAAAATTGAGTTTTGTGCACCCCTACTCAGAAGATTGATGTAAAATGAAATCACCGTGTGTTAAAAGATGTCCTCCTTCAGACAAAATTGACCTGTTTCTGCTTTTCGTCCAGAAACGAAAATAGTTTAGCAGTTATTGAGTCTTTTTCGTTTTAGTTGCCCCACACGGTGTATTATTAAAACATCCTAAATTGAATAATTATAAGTTTTAATCACCACTGCGGAATGAGAATATAGTAATTTAAATTTACATTTATTACTTTATCAAATTAGGTTTTCGAAAATATATTGATCAAGATCTCTTCCTATACAGGGTGTTTCCGAATAAGATGTCATAAATGAAGGATGCGAATCCCTGAATGATTTGAGCAAGAAAGTTCGAAGAATCAATGGTCAAAAAATGCTTCGTTGCCGATATACAGGGTGTTAAAGTTGAGAAAATTTTTCGATTTTTTCTCGATAAAACCTAGACTTCTCAAGATTTCGGGCTCAAATTTTCCACATAAGCTATTAAACGCAATCTGAATCACCAGGTGAGGTCAAATTTTGGAACAGTATACAGGGTGATACTTTTTCATGGGCCATGTTCCATTTTTACCCTCGGAACTTTTTTTTGGCACTAACAAAAAATAAAATCGAATAAATCATTCAATTTGAAATTTTTTGTAACTCCTGCATTTTGATCGTAACTATCACCGTTTCTGAGATATTAATTATTGAAAGTAATCCAATAGTTTTCCCATATCGAAGCCATGGAGATATTATCTTAATAACTGATGCAATTTTTCAGGAATTGAGCTGAAATTTACATCAGATATCTCCTTATTGTATGTTTATAATAAAATGAGGCAAAAATTCATGACAGTATACAGGATGTTATTTTTTCACGTGCATTTTCCTCTTTTTGGCCCCTGAACTTTTTTGTGGTGCGCTACTGGTATATTCTGAAAACAGAATCAAACAGATTATTCAATGCGAAAACTTTTCTGTTCCTTGTATTTTTCCGTATCTGCCACCATTTTCGAGATATTAATCAAGAAAAGTAATCGTATAGTCCCTTCCGAATTGAAAGCTTGAAGATATTTTTCATGTTATTTCGGCAATTTGTGAAGCTCGAATTTCAAACGAAGTTCACATTTTGAGATCTGCACCACTAGATTGGTTGGATTTATGAGAAAGTATAAAGGGTGATATCATTTCCCTGATCATTGAATTCGAATTACGGAGGCAAAGGGGTAGCCTGTTCGGGCGTTGTTGATTAATTTTTCGAAAATGGTGGCAGATACGGAAAAATACAAAGAACAGAAAAGTTTTCGCATTGAATAATCTGTTTGATTCTGTTTTCAGAATATACCAGTAGCGCACCACAAAAAAGTTCAGGGGGCAAAAACAGGAAAATGCACGTGAAAAAATAACACCCTGTATACTGTCAGGAATTTTTGCCTCATTTCGTTATAAACATACAATAAGGAGATATCTGATGTAAATTTTTGCTCAATTCCTGAAAAATTGCATCAGTTATTAAGATAATATCTCCATGGCTTCGATATGGGAAAACTATTGGATTATTTTCAATGATTAATATCTCAGAAACGGTGATAGTTACGATCAAAATGCAGGAGTCAAAAAAAATTTCAAATTGAATGATCTATTCAATTTTATTTTTTGTTAGTGCCAGTGGCGTACCAAAAAAAAGTTCCGAGGGTAAAAATGGATTATGGACCATGAAAAAGTATCACCCTTTATACTGTTCCAAAATTTGGCCTCACCTGGTGATTCAGATTGTGTTTAATAGCTTATGTGGAAAATTTGAGCCCGAAATCTTGAGAAGTCTAGGTTTTATCGAGAGAAAATCGAAAAATTATCTCAACTTTAACACCCTGTATCTCGGCAACGAAGCATTTTTTGACCATTGGTTCTTCGAACTTTCTTGCTCAAATCATTCAGGGATTCGCATCCTTCATTTATGACATCTTATTCGGAAACACCCTGTATAAATAATCCGCAGTAAATTGGCGAATGCGCCGGGATCACCAAGTTGATCTACACTAGAATGAAAAATTGGGCTATTTTTTGAAGTTCAATAAAAATTGGCAAAACTTTTGAATATCTTCGAAGCTTTTGGAAATAGGTATTGAAACTTAGGTATTAAAATGTACCACCTACTCGACACTTTATATATAGGCTACGACTTTTGAAAAAAACGGTGAGATGAGATTTGAATGAGTCCCAATTTGAAATATTGTTTTCGAACAACCTGTGTATCATAGATCAACAAAATGTGTCATATGTTCAAGCAACAACAATTACTATCACAATAGTTGTACATCTGAAGCTCTGAAATCAATATTGAGGAAAAAAAAAATTTCGAAAGTGTTCAATTTTCAGATAATGTCAACTACTTCAGAAACTATTGAGTCGAGGTATAGGGAATTTTTCCTCACAAAGTTGAAAATGAACAGAATATAGGGTGTTCAGTTCAAAATTTCATAACTTTGGTATGTAACTTTATTATGGAAAACCCTGTTTAGTCTGAAATATTTTTAGTTTGTAGTAATTACAGCAACTCATCTTACAGCGCAAAAAGAATCCAAATCTGCCATAAAATATGCCTAAACTTTTGTCGCGAATGTGAACAACCCGGTATATGACGGAAATTCGACATCTGAGAGATATACGACTATATTGAGGATATGTGTAGAAATAATTTGCGTCTAGCTATGCAGTAAAATATTTGGTTCCAACTTGACAGTGGTCCTGCGCATTCAACCAGATAAGTTACAGCAGAATTGACTTGGATTTTCGAAGACAGGTGGTTCCTTGAAAACGGATCTCTGAATTAGCCCCCAGATTCCCAGAGTTCACCCCCCTAGATTTTTATTTATGGCCATCATAAAAAAAAATTCTTTATGAATTTCTTGTGTATGTCACGAATGTGGTGATCCACCCGATAAAAAATACGTCGGAAAGTACGTTCTTCTCCAAAATAACACTTTTTCCATTCAACTGATGAAAAAGTTATAATCTCACTCGAATCTGAGTGAATTTTTTTGGGCAGAGAAGATGATACTATAATTCAGAAAATGTTGATGAAAATAATAATAGCTCAATGGTGGTTATATTGCCCTTTAATGAAAAAAATTGAAACGTACATTATGCGTTTAGTTGTTTAGTCTATTTGGTAAAGATGTAGAGTAATAAAAGCTCATTGAGTATGTACGGTCCTTGGAAATGTGGTACGTGATCAATTCAAAATTTAAATGTAGCTTCACTGATTTTGTCTCAGATCAGGCACCAATTGATTGCCGGATACAAATCTCCGGGAAGAAACCAACTACCTGACTACGATTTTCTCTGTCTTTTTCGTTGTTAGCGAATATTGATGTCCTCGTTTAAAATAAAATGTGTACTTTATATGTGAATGATATAATCAACAATAAGAATTCAACATCACAAGACAGCTGTTCAGCAGTTGGAAAAGAACGGACATATGCTAGAAAAGAAGGAAGAGATAGCTCAGGCATTCAACGACTACTTTAGTGGAATTGGCCAAGAATATGCAGACAAAATTGAACAGCCTGATGAATACAAGGAGAATGATCGTTTCTTAGATGATACAATTTTTCTTCATCCAACAAATGAAATGGAAGTTTAGAAGATCATAGGAGAACTTAAGGAAAGAAAAGCAGCATGCCATGACGGAATCGAATCTGAGGTCTTCAAAAAAATTATAAATGAAATATCAAACCCGATAGCACACTTGATTAATCTTTGCTTCGAAACAGGTAAATTTGGTATCATCAAACCTATCCAGAAATTTGGCAGTAAAAGTAACATCGAAAACTATATGCCAATATCTTTGATCTCGAACCTAGCTAAAATTATAGAAAAGATTGTAAAATTGCGCATCATACAATTTTTGGATAAATTTAAAATAATTTCAGAAAACCAATACGGCTTTAGAGAAGCCTAATCAACAAAAGATGCCATTATAGAGTTGACGGATAAGGAATATTACAAAAAAAAAACCTGTGCTCTGCAATTCGTAGATCTTGCAGAGGCATTTGATACCGTCTCTCACGAAAAGCTGCTACGAAAATTGTTTCGATATAGATTTCCTGGTAAATCATTTGACTTGATTGAGAGCTATTTAAGTAATAGGTAGCAAATAGTAGGCTTGGATGGACGAAGGTGTTCAAAAAAGGTTGTAACATTTGATATTCCACAAGGAGCTGTCCTCGGCCAAATTCTCTTTCTCACGTATATAAATAGTCCACTGAGGATGCCGCAAAAAAGGCAAGTTATAAGTTTCGCATATGATACTGCATTTCTCTTTAAACATGACTCGTGGGTAGATCTGGAAGAGATGGCAGAGAGAGAATTCTTCAAAGTGAAAGAATGGTTCGAGTTCAACAAACTAACATTAAATATTCGTAAGACTAAATATAAATATCATTTACGTCCTATTCGTTTGGTGCTCTTGAACTGGAATATCTTCATATTGATGATAAAACACAAATTTCTGAAACGAAAGAGATCAAATATTTAGGTATAATCACAGATCAAAATCTTAAATGGGATAAACATATCAATATTCTCGTTAAAAAGTTGAGAAGCTTATTATTCAAGTTCAGATATTTGAAAAAATATATAGACATTCCTCACCTGGAGATCCTCTACTTTTCACTTATTCAATCACAGATATCAAATGGTATATTGGGCTGGGGCGGAGTATATGAGTGCCACATGAAGAGGGTTGAAACCATTCAAAAATGGATTCTGAAAATTATTCACGGAAAACCTCTTCTATCCTCAAGCTCCGAAATATATCGCTATATACTTTGAAAAGCCACCCATACCTCACTAGGGAAAAACCATCGCAGTTTGACACAACACGTGCCTCAAAAAGAATTGGCCAAAAATCTACACCTATCTAGCACCCCGAATATATGCCACTCTACCAGAAGCAATTAAAGAATCAGGAAATATCAGAAGTTTCCAAAAAAGTGCGAAGCAGTGGATCCTCGAAGCTCGAAGAGTTGCTGTTTTTGAAATGATTAATAACTAATGCGAAATAGACGACGAGGAAAACTGTGAGTGATATAATATTTCTAAATAGTGAGTGAAATACTTGAACGAAGACAATAAATGATTAACAACAGACTCGGTTATGGAAAAAAAACCAAATTTTGACAGCAACCCCCCCGAAATATAGACTTCAATCCCGAATATGAGACATCAAACCTCATGGACAAAACTAAACCGGAACGTGTAATTGAAAGCGAAAAAATTTGTATTCGGTTATATTTAAAGTTTAAGGTCATGAAGAATTAAGATTTTTTGGTAATTAATATCGCGTAAAAACATTAGTCTCTGCGATTATTTGTTTATTCAATTTTTTGTATTTTCAATGATTCCAATATTATTATTATTATATTATGTCTACCCTACAATTTTCAGTCAGTAACGTAGGTAAATATGTGTTTCAGGGTTCTCTTCAAGAATAAAATTGAATCAACTTACGCTTAATTCTTTAGGCTAAATATGCATATATATATATATATATATATATATATATATATATATATATATATATATATATATATATATATATATATATATATATATATATATATATATATATATATATATATATATATATATATATATATATATATATATATATATATATGATGGGACAAATATCTTCCACGATAAACTTTGCGAGGTGTCTACATATGTAAACTTGAGACAAGAAGAATTATTCAAAAATTCGTAGATCAATGAATAATCCTTCCTGACAAGAGCTAGTTCCCAAATCTGCCTGGCATGCACACAGCCCCCAAGAGCCACAATAGTACAACTAAGCGTGATGCCGAGAAACGAAGCGGCAGACTGCAATTTCGCTCTTATTAGGAGCTCATCAATGTCGCATATCGCTCCTCAGCATCCTATCAAGCTACATCGGGGTACCTTATCGATTTCAGAAAGTACGCACCTCGTACATACGCATGAGAGTCGCCCTCTATGGACCGACACTGCGAACCCGCTACCAGACTTCGAAGAAAGATACGAACAATAACAAACAGATGTGGAAACGTTAAAATTCCAAACATTAGGGAGCACTATTCCAGCGTTATTATTTCGCTCGTTTTCTACCGTTGATGTGATTCACGGAACGGCGAAAGATGTCTCCCAAATGTTTGGAATTTTTAACGTTTCCACATCTGTTTGTAATTGTTCGTATCTTTCTCGAAATCCGGTAGCGGGTTCGCCGTGTCGGTTCATAGAGGGAGACTCTCATACGTATGTACGAGGTACGTCCTTTCTGGAATCGATAGGGTACCCGTTGTAGCTTGATAGAATGCTGAGAAGCGATATGCGATGATGAGCTCCTAATATATATATATATATATATATATATATATATATATATATATATATATATATATATATATATATATATATATATATATATATATATATATATATATATATATATATATATATATATATATATATATATATATATATATATATATATATATATATATATATATATATATATATATATATATATATATATATATATATTCATGGTTTTCTACTTCATACAGAGTTTTTGTCTGTGAGGTATATTAGTTTCGTTCATTTTTTGGGTGGCAATCCTGTTATTGTTGGCCTGTCGTTTTGGCTCTATATCTGAAAATTGAACTTCAATTCATTGAAGTAACGAAATAAGTAGCTTCAAGTAGCTGTCGCCTATACATATATACAGGGTGTGGAAACACATCATCGCTCGGTTTCCTTAATCGTGGGACTTACACGCAAGTAGAAAAATATAATCCATTTCCTAGATTGGAACTCACCTTTCAAAATTAACGTATTCCGTTTGAATAAGATTTTTTGTATATATTATATATAGGGTGGTTGAAAAATTTTAATCATAATTTTGCACTTCAGAATTCACGGTTCTGTTTAATTTTTTTTTTGATATCTTGAGTAAGGTAAACTGACGTTTCAGTATTTCTCAGCTGTTTATTATTCTGTAATGAACTTGTAAGGGATTGGGCCAAAACTTCACAAGCTACCAATTGTGAATGACTGGTTCAGCTTTATTGAACCGTTCATCTGCTCGAAACACAATAATACTCAATTCATACTACCTCTATACATTCCATCAAAGTATACACATTTTTTTCAGTTTTTTTTAATATTTGATACTCAACAGCTACATATTGACAGAAAACGAAAATGGCGGCTCTCGACAATTTTGTATTTAGTAGTTATATTTTGAATTTTTTTAATATAGATGATTGGTGTACTTTTTGCCTATTTTGATATTTCCTGAATAAACTTGTCGATTTGATTCCATTTTGTTTACTTATTACAAAAACTTTATAATAAGAGAACCCACGCCACTAGCCGGCGTTCAACTACATCAGAAATTATTCGTATCATATTCAAATTATTCAACTTTGATTCAAAGCAGTTTTAAGAATGAACGAATTCAATACAAGGAAATATTCATTCCAGCAATAATTCAAAGTGCTCCAGTATTATTGCGTGCGACGAGTCGGTTTGTCCAGAAACGATCTGTACCACTTTGTCTAGTCATGTTGCGATATAAGATACATAACTCACAGTCACTCAACAATTTATTATTCAACTACTTCACTGACTTGTTGGGAATTTCTTTTTTGCGGTGGAAACATAAAACATTTATTTCACAAAAACATATTAACGGTAGCTCTTCTGTTTTCATATGTATAGGGCAAGAAAACGTTACGTTGTCGGTATATTTTAATTTGAGAATTAAGTAAGGGATGTCGAAATATTTTCTTCAAAAAAGTGAGAATATCTTGTTTCTTGCTATGTTTTTTCAATGGAAAAAGTAGGTAATTAAACTACAAAAATTATTACGTAATAAAATAATAATCTGTTAGCGGCTTCATCAGAGGAACGCGCGGTACTTGTAAAAGAATAGCCGCGTTTTTTATTCTTGCCGCTTTTCTAGAAATTTCGGGCGTTTGACGGGAACATTCGAGACAAGAAATAATATATGGGAGATGTCAACCCAAATTATTATGTTCATAAGGATTCTAGAACAACTATAGATTCATAATCGGCATCACTCAGAAGACCGAACCTAGCCATCGGGGCTCTCTCGGTCAAACAGAGAGGGAATTGTTTTGTTGAGTTTGAATATTGAAGGGTTTTTGCGAGATTATACTTCAAAATTGGCAAGCAAGAACAAGGAAGTGATTACATTTCAGGAGACTCACACTGCGACAGAAGAACATCTCCGCGAAAGAGGAAATATCGCAGGTTATGTACTTTTTGATTATTGCCTCAGTCCTTTTCATAGCCTTGCGTGCTATATAAAACCTTTTCTTAAATTCAAGTGTGTTTAGACATATAAGAGTCAGGTATGATGGTTGAATAATGTTTCTGCTGGTTTTTTTTTTTCCGTTGTTACAGATTCCTGTCCCAAACCCCCTTCCTTTCACCCTTGTCTTCCCCTGGAAATCATGGAGTGCAAGATACGAATTGAAGCTGCTAAGCAGAAAAATCTTTGGTACTCTTTATGTGCACACGACACTAACACAACATAAACAAACAAGCTATTACTAGTGCAATAGCGATAGTTTTTTCCTCAGGTTCTTTCACTCGTTTACTGAAACATACACAAGATAGTATGGTTCCCCTGTTACATTTTCCTGAGCTCACACTTCTGTTTTCTGGCACACCAAAGTTATAGATATAAGCATTTATTGTAAATATATATATATATATATATATATATATATATATATATATATATATATATATATATATATATATATATATATATATATATATATATATATATATATATATATATATATATATATATATATATATATATATATATATATATATATATATATATATATATATATATATATATATAGCGTTTTAGTATTTTTAACCTATATTTTTTCGATATTAAGTTTATTTTTTGGGGTTTAAAGATAATAAGAATATTCAAACACTATCTAATCAAATGACCTACTCAGCCATGCATCAAATAGGACACATACATACAAAACTGAAATCCAAAATACCGCACATGGAGGAAACCCACATAGTAAACGCCATACCCTGTAAGAACTGCGGAAAGGCTGAATTGGACGAACAGAATAACACCTCAAAGAACGTCTCAAACCCCATAAATACGCAAAAAACGACAGCACTGCACTATTCAAACACAAAAAACAAGAAAAACAAGAATGTGACTATGACCAGACAAAAATTCTTGACAAAGAACACAACAGAAAAAAGAAAGAAATACTTGAGATGATACACATACAAAAAACATAGACAACTCTGTAAATGACCGGAAAGACATAAAGGCACTAAGATCCATATACATAGATCTTCTACGAAACAGGGCACAAAAGAAACACGTTTCGAGAAGGTTAACAATCACAGTAGATACAGAGAACACGGTACAAACAGATCCCAGAAATACCTGAAAAGTCCAAAAAGAAAACAGCACCATAGAAAACTTCAACACACATAACCTCCGAAAACTGACATATCTAAAACCCAAAGTTTCCACAATGCTTACAAATATGAATATAGAGCACCAAAAGAGGCGGACTGGGATCTCTTTGAAGAGGGATTGAAGTCTGAACTGGATGGTCTCGAATATAACATAATCACAGTAGAAGAACTGAAAAATGCTTCTACTCACCTAATCCAAACAGTAATATTAGCATTTCAGGAGAGCTGCCCAATGAGGAAAAAACATTTCTCAAGGAATACGCCTAGGTGGAACAAGGAGCTTGCTCAACTCAAAGCTAGAGCCAGAAAAGCATTCAATAGAGCGAGAAGAACAGGTGAATGGGACGCCTATTGAAAAGCTCTAACTAAGTACAACAAAGAACTCAGGAAATCCAAACGACAATCATGGAAATCCTATTGCTAGGGGATCAATGATCTTGCCCCAGCTGCCCGAATTCAAAAGGTTTTAGCCAAAGACCATTCGAATGCACTTGGTCTCATTAAGGAGCCTGGAGGAGAGTATTCTAAAGACTTCGGCGGAAGCTTGAGGGCACTTTTGAATACCCACTTCCCGGACTCGAAAATACTCCCCATCAACAACACCCAACAACAGGAGCTAGAACTGTATAGCTCCAGTAGGGAAAGCAGAAATCTAGCGGGCCGCATCTTCACCATAGATAAGGTAAAGTGAGGCACCAAAAGCTTCAAATCTTCAGGGGCGGACGGAATCTATCCGGTCATGTTGCAAAGAGGCAACACATATACAGCCCCGTGTCTGAGAGCTATATACAAAGCCAGCTACTCACTGGGCTACATACCCCAGTCATGGAAGAAAGTCAAAGTATAATTTATACCGAAAATGGGCAAGAGGTTTACAGATGAGCCTAAATCATATCGCCCTATAAGCTTAACCTTCTTTCTCCTAAAATCAATGGAAAAAATTCTCGACAACCATATGAGAAATTTCATAAAACTTCATAAAAAACAATTTGCCTACCAACCGGGCAAGTCCACAATTGATACCCTACACGATCTAGTCAAAGAAATGGGAGGAGCACTAGAGGCTAAAGAAATAGCCTGAGTTCTATTTGGAGACATTAAAGGAGCCTTTGATAATACCTCCTATACATCCATTAGCAATGGTGCAAACAATAAGGGTTTCAAAACACCCACCATCAAATGGATCAAAGAAATGCTCAAAGGCCGGATCATAACGGCCACTTTTGGAGACATCGAAATATCGGTGTCAGCAGTGAAAGGATGCCCTCAAGGAGGTGTCCTATCGCCGCTACTATGGCCAGTAGTTGTTGATGGCCTCTTAGAAAGACTGAACAACGCTGGCTCCAACGCACAAGGCCATGCTGATGATCTAGTTATCATCATTAGGGGAAAGCATGATGGAATCTTATCGAACCTGATGCAAAAATCCCTTAACATAGTAATTGAATGGCGTGCTGAAGAGGGACTCAGCATCCATCCAGATAAAACCATTCTAATTCAATTCGCAAGACGTAGAAAGTTGAACTTAAAGCCCCACTTTCTGAATGGACATACTCTGAAATTTTCGGAACAGGCTAAGTATCTAGGGTTAACCCTAGATCAGAGACTCAACTAGGTTTTACACATTGACAAAACTCTTTCCAGGGCTACATCGTGCCTATGGGCATGCCGTAGACTCTTCGGAAAGACTACAGCCAAAAATAAACTACTGGTTATACACAGCGGTTATAAAACCCATTGTCACATATGCATCGTTCTTATGGTGGACGAAAACATCAGGAATAACTAAGCAAAAAAAGCTGCAGAAACTGCAAAGGTTAGGTTATGTTAGCGTGCGTAGGCATAATAGGTGCTATGAGAAGTACCCCGACTATTGCCCTGGTGGTGATCCTAAATCTCCCTCCTCTTCACATAAAATTGAAGAAGGAGGCGTTGATGGCGGCATCACGGCTCCAAGACACAAAAAAACTATTACCTGGTGATCTGAAGGGACACCTGAGGATTCTGGGTTACATAGCGCCAGAAATCTTATCACAACCATCGGATATAATGCCGCTTAAGTTTGATTTTCACACACCCTTCGAAGTGGTCATAGAAGACCGCACCATCGTAAAGGGAAAAATAAATCAATTAGACCAAAAATCCCCCATTTGGTACACGGACGGATCAAAAACGATTGATGGAACAGGAGCAGGCATGTATGGAACCAAGTACTCTTCATCAGTGCCTCTGGGCTCTACTCCCACAATCAAGCAAGCAGAAACACTTGCTGTAAACCTTTGCTACCAGGAGGGACTACGAAGGAAACTCAAAGGGGCAAAGATTTACATTTTTACGGACAGTCAGGCAGGGATTGAAGCTCTAAACTATTACAGTTATCGGAGCATCTCTGTCTGGGAATGCCATTAATCCTTGAAGCAACTTGCTGAGGGGTACAAACTTTTCCTGTGGTGGGTGCCTGGCCACGAAGGCATACAAGGAAATGAAGCCGCTGACGAATTGGCCAAATCAGCTGCTGGAATCCCACCCACCGGACCTGAACCGTTCTGAGGTTTAAGTAAGCCGCACAGATGACAGGAACTGAAACGATGGGGAGAATCTAGCAAAAAAGAATACTGGAGGAAAACTCCAGGTCAAAGGCAAGCGAAAAAGTTCATTGACTATTCGCCAAAGAAGACAGAACAGCTTCTCGATCTCTCTAGGGACGAGTTGAGGATCATAACAGGCCTCCTTACTGGACACTGCCCACTGAGATGCCATCTCAATAAAATGGTCAAATCGGAAACGGCAACATGCAGAATGTGTAAAGAGGGCGATGAAACTGCCGAACATATTCTTTGCAGTTGCATCGCAACTGACCGCCAAAGACATATACACTTCGGTAGCGACAAGGTAGAGCCGCACGAAGTAAAAGCGAAAGCTCCCAGGGAGATTCTTAATTTTGTAAGGGATCTAGACCTACAGGGAAATGAGTAAGAAGGGTTACGAACAAAAGATCAATTTGATCGCAGTTCGGAAAGGCTTGCAAAGCCAATCGACCCTCACGGATGTAATGTAATGTAATGCTCACAAATAAAATAAAACAATCATCCAAAGATTAGTGGGTAAGATACATTTTAAAAGTTATTTAATATGAATCGTAATGTATATTTCTGTAATATTGTAGATTAAATACTGAAGAAGGAAGAAAAAATAAACCTCAAACCCCAAAAAATGAAGTTAATATCGAAATATATATATATATATATATATATATATATATATATATATATATATATATATATATATATATATATATATAGGCGGCCATCAACATCTTCAGCTCAAGCTCACATATATGAAGAGTCATTCCAAAGCTTGTTGACTGGTTTGCATGTCAAATCATAAACCCATCACCAGTTACAATGCGTTCAACTAATGTGGTGTCGGAGTTGACTCGTTCTAGTATGTCTTCAGCAATCTTTGCGTTTCAAGCCTAAACAATTGTTTACGGTACGAATTGATTCGTGAAACACAGAAAATTCATTGTATATCTCCGTGAGACTCAAGTGCCGATTTTCAATTAGCATTTCCTTCACTTTAACGATGTTAACTTCAGTTGAAGACGTTGATGGCCAACCAGAACGAGGCAAATCTCTCACCAGATTTCGGTCGCTGTTGAATACACTGTGCTACTCATATGGTCGTGTTTTTGATAAAGTCGATTCACCATAAGCCTTCTGTAATATTTTGAGTGATTCGGCACACAAAATTCCATTTGTAATACGAAATTTCAACCAAATGCTTTGTTTAATATTTTTATCCATTGTGAAAATCGCAAAAGGCTGTCAGAGAAAGTGAAAATTTTGTTTTTTAAATTCCACAGAGAAGAAAACAATATTTTTCATCAGAACTGAAACGGTTTCAATCTTGAATGATCAAAGGAACTATTTCATTTCAAATACGTATTAAAATGGATAATATTGATTTTTTATGTCAAAATGAAAATGGTCTATAATCGTAGACCACGCGAGTAAATACGTTTGAAAAGAGGGCGCGAATAACCGAGGGTTAAATATCGTACATATCATAAACGATAAATTGAACCTTTCATTTCCTTCACTTTAGATTATCAACTCCAACTGAACCTACTAACCGTTTCACATTTCAGTAAAATAAATATATCCAGCCATGAAACACGTTCCGCTGGGATTCAAACTTTTATCAAAGATTAAAACCTGCCCAAAAACAAGCTAGTAGTCGTATTTCATTTGATTTAGAAAGCAATTCATATATCACGTTGACCAAAAGTAAGCCCGAGTGGATGTATTTCCGTAGCAAACATTTTATGACAAATCCCGCGAGCCTTGAAACCTAAAGCAGCAACTCCGGCGACGTTCTAAGCCCACCTCTTCTGCATAAGCGGGGACATATTTTATGTCGTGAATTCTATGCATTAAATATGGCGGCTATGCGAACGCCAGTGCTGCTATAACGCTTAAATTATTTTAATAATATATGATTTTGCCAGGTCCAAATCTGAAACAAAGCCGCTTGTTTTGCCGAATTCTGCTTTTATGTGGATTTTGGGAAACCAAGCAATTACTTAATTCGCTTGCGGGAGGTTTATGCCTAAATAGATTAATGCGTATTTTTTTAATGTATGCTTTCACTGCTTTTTTTGTTAATGTTAAGGTTAATGGTTAATAAATGCATGTACAGGGTTGACAGAGTTTGACGTTTATTTAAATTGATGATCGCCATATCCATATATATATATATATATATATATATATATATATATATATATATATATATATATATATATATATATATATATATATATATATATATATATATATATATATATATAGGTGGTTTCACCCGACGAGTTGCCCATATATCTGTTCATGCAATCAAACTGATTTCATGAAAAATATAAATTCACCACCCGGTAATCAATACCATTACCAGGCAATGATTATAATCAAAACATATCCTGGAATAATTATATATTAGGATAACGTTGAAACTTATGAGAATATACCAATACCATAATATATACATACTATAGCATCATCAGACAATGACATCATTGTACCAACGAGTAGCGTCAGAGGCTTTCTCCCCGGAAAAATCCAGTATACGGACCTTAGTCAAGTAACACTGGATGTTACTCATTCATAGTTTTTTTGTGTGAAGTGATGAACGATCGAATAGAATACTGCTCTGAATATAAATATGATAAAATTGTCAGCTAACTATATTACATTTGTATATATACAAATGAATGAAATATGAAATGAGATTCTGAGCAGTATAAACTAAAGAGAAAAACTATGATTCGGAAAGAAACCTACGAAAAATATTACAAGATTTGATGACTGTTATCTTCTGTAACTGTTCAAATAAATTTTTCTGCAGACCCAAAATCTAAATATTTTTGTGAAGATTCCTAGGAATAGCACCTGTTGTAGAAGTAATAATCGGTAGAATAAATATTTTTTCATTTTCCACATGTTTTAAATCTCGTGCCAATGCCCCAAATCATATATTTAGAAATTTTTCATTGTATTTATTTTATGTTATTGTATGGCCTATTGTGTTTTACAGCTCTGTTGCATAGGATTGTTTCATCAAAATAAAATTTATATTTCTGGTTTTCACAAATATTCTGAGGTTTATATTTGTAACATTTTTTTCTTTTGGGAATGAGGTCATGTTTGATTCCTAGATTGAAATGAATAATATAAGCGACGGCATTATGTCTTTCTAAATAATCTGTTGAAGCAAGGACTGAACAAGATGATAATATATGAAAAACTGTTTCTGAAGAACAAAAACATCTACGGCAACATCATCTATATTTTGCTTGATGATGTGTTTTCTATAATTCTTCGTGAAAACAACCTGATCCTGGATCGCAATTGCCAAGCCTTCTGTTTCAGCGAACAATTCTCCTCCATCTATTTGATATGTTTTCATCAATATAATCATTCTTCAATTCCTTCTGCATCCACATTTCTCTTTTAGAATTATTATCAATATATCAAAATCTACCTTTTGCATTGTGAAGTTCAGAGGTGTAAGATTATAATCTGAAGCAACAACAATATCATGTAATTTGGACGTTCTCTATTTATCATGAAACGGGGAACGTACATGAAAAATCTGTTTACTATTAAGATTATTCAAATCAGTTAATCCACGACCTCCAAGATATCTAGGTAATGTAACTCTTTGAACAGCTGACTTTGGGTGGTGCTTATTATATTTACAAAGCATTTTCCTCGTTTGACATTGTAATTCATTTAGATCAGTTTTAGACCACTTAGTAATTCCAAAGGAAGATGTAAGAATAGAAACTGCATGAGAGTTGATAGCTCTGAAATGGTTTTTACTAGTTAAATGACTCATGATGATAATTCTAAGTCTGTTGTAATATAAACTTCTAATATTTCATTTAGTGCTGCTATGGTTGATTGTCTTCTCTTGAACAGATTTCGATTTCGATATTGGAAATCTTTATATAATCAGAGGTGATCTTTCCCTTCTCAATAGATGGATTTTTACATTTTGGAAGGTCAAATTTCATAAGAATATCATCAGAATAGTTCAAAGTAGTCTCAAGTAGATTTTTCAAATGAGATCTAGTTTCGGCATATAATTTAATATTATCTAAATAAATTGAGTGACTTAATTTGAATTCAGTTGATCGACTCTTTATTTTGAAACCGAAACTAGTAGCATTTAATTCATGAGTTAATGGATTAAGGCAAAAACAAAACCAAAGAGTACTTAAAGAATCTCCTTGAAAAATGCCTCATTCGAAAGGAATTACTTCGGATGTTTACAATTGTTTTGAAATATTTAAATGAAGATTGGTTTTCCAATTTTTGATTATAAATTCAAGAGAAAGACAAAGTGTCTTATCAATTTTATAAATTTCCAAAATTTCTTGAAGCCATGAATGAGAAGAACTATCAAAAGCCTTTTGGTAATCAATGAAGGCTGTATGAATATTTCTCTTCTTAGTTTGAGCTTGATTCAAAGCAACATAATCAATTACAACTTTCTCTTTAGAACCAAGGTGTTTTTTCTACATCCCTTTTGTTGTTCGGAAAGAATATTATAACTCTCTAAATGTACATAAATTTTTGGGTCATACATGCAGTTAGAATTTTATATATTGTTGAAAGGCAAGTTATTTTTCTATATTGAGATGGATCAATAGTATTAGCACTTTTCGGTTTTAAATTCCTTGTGTGAAAAATTATGGAGTATCTGAGGGTTCTTTATTATAAATGAAAAATATTCAGCCAATTTTTCATGAACGCAAGAGAAATTTTTGAACCAAAAGATATGAATTTTATCAACACCTGCAGATTTCCAATTTTTGTGTGTTTAATAACTGATGTTATATCTTCGTTTGAAGATTTTTCAAATCGCATGTATTCTATTTCAGCAAATCGAGACTGTTCATTTAAAATCCAACTTGCCCTGGAATTGTGTTGCTTTGGCACTGCCCAAATTGAAGAACAATAATCAATTAGAATATCAATTTTAGGAACTCCATTTCCAAAAATATTTTCATTTGAACCTGAAATAACTTTGCAAAATGTTTTTCATTGTTTTTGAATAGTTTCTTTCGGAATTTTCTATCTCAATTGATTTTATATTTACGTAGTCAAATGGAGTATACTGAAAGTTTTTGTTTTAAAGTATCGATGTATCCTATCAGTTGTCCATTATTTATCTCACTAAGTTTATGAGTTTTATTTCTGAGGAATATTTTCTCAATATTTGCCATAAGTTTTCTTGATCGATAACCTCTGGAATATTGATCAATCTTCCTAAATCACGTTGGATACTTGAAATTTTACCTTCTAATCTTTTTTGCCATAAGGGTTTTTCTTGGTATTATAATTAGATCCAAAATTCTCTAATTTATATCCACAGTTTAACTACTGTAATGGCAGCACAATATATAATCAGATTAATTGTATAAATATTCATTACTTTAACAAGTCTTTGGACGAACATTCTCATTAACCTCATTTATGCAATCAAAAGTTTTCTGTGAATAATAAATTTTAGAAAGTTTAGGTCTGATAGTTGGGTCAATATTTTCAAATAAATTCATTTGATTGAGAAATAAATGTTCTATATCTTTCTTATTAATATATTTTCTGATTTATTTTCGATGCTTTTTATGAATGGAACTGGATTTTCATCTAAAATTTCAGTATTTGAATGTTCTTCTTGTTGAATGTTGTTTTTAATTGATTTAAATTCTAATTCAGATATAAAATTTCTATTTTCAATATACCGTCTTTGATTCGCAACGCTTTGTTCTGATATATTGCAATTGGGGAATTTTTCTTTGAACATATTACATAGTTCAGACATGTTCCTTTTTTATTTGTTCCATTATTTGTTATTAGAGGAACAAGGTGATTCTACATGATTATGATAACAGTTAGCTAATATTTTGTTATTTGAAGAATATACAGAACAAGTAGAAATTTAAGTTGTTTACCTTATCATCAAATTCGTAATCAACGGGCCCAGAAATCTAGTTTTCTTTGCAACGTTACCTGAATCAGAGGATATGAATGTGTGAGAATCAGATGGTACTGCATCTAAACGATCTTGAGTGTAGATTTTGAAATTGCTCTCTAAGAAATATCTATTCAGATAAAGAATTCATTTTTGAATTCGAAAATTTGACAGTTGTCATTAATATATTTTATGTAACGTTTTCCCGGAAAATGAATAAATAAAGGTAGGTAATTTTATATGTACTTACTATTAAAAATTTAAAAACACTTATTTTTGAGAAAGAAGTAGTTAATTTTCTAAAACTTCTCGAAATTTTAAATTCAGGGAGTGACGTTTATATATGGAATAATTGTCACGTCGTATTATATATATATATATATATATATATATATATATATATATATATATATATATATATATATATACAATTTTCGCCCATTTCAGCACTTAATAAACTAATCACAAAAGTAAGTAGTCTTCCACTTCTGCCATTTCGTTATCGATGGAAATTTTGAAGCGAAAATTAAGGATCAGATAGTACTCGATAGGATCTTCAAAATGAGGTATCGCAACAATCATCATCAATATTCAAAATCTGGAGGTTGTGCTCAACCCTGGTAGGGGATCGAGGTTACGAGGATGAAAAAATCGGAAAACTTGTTTCCCCTCAAATCAGAAATCGACGGATCGGAGCGATTCTCCATATTTTCATTTTTAAACCGGAAAATCGAGGTGTTGAGTTACGTTGGACCACCCTGTATTTATTTGTATACATGCATACCTACATGATTTCCATGGTCTACATGGTCTAGGGGCTCTTAATTCCGCAATAGGTAGTATTTCTTATGAAATCTGCCAAAAAATATTGGTAACCAAATATATAAAGATTGAAATAAACATTTATACAGTTTCAAGTTTCAATTTAATTCCTTCAACCAGGGCTCAAATGTTCTTCTTGTTCAACCTTGGCTAGCCCGCCTCTTGTAATGGCTCTAGATGAGACGTGGATATTTTTTGGGAAAAAATTACTCAGAGCCTGAAATAGGTCACAACTTCTCATAGTTCATAATATAAAATAAGATAACTACATCGATCCAATTTGATTCAAATTTCGAAAGTTTTACATCATTCCACTTGGTTTAAAGTTGAGTCAAGCGTAAAATTTATAGCCACGCATGAAATATAACAAATTTTCCCGTTTCTCCGAAGCATGTCAATACATAGAATATTTCAAGATGGAAGATGATTGAATATTTTAAATTGCCAATATTTCCTTACGATTCCCCATCGGTGGCACGTTCGTGCACCAATACGGATCACGTCTCCATAATCTATAACTACGGCATCGCGAAAGGTCTGTCATTTCGCCTCATGACATATTCAGAGTTACCAACCTATGTCAGACTCCGAACACATGTCCCTGCTTGAACTGTTCTTCGGGGACCTCGTTTCCCAAACAGATATTTGAACCGATACAAAGATATGACAATTTCTGATACCAAAGTTTTAAAATTGAACGTCTGGGAACGATGTTAGCATTTCGTGGGAGTTTATAGATATCACTTCACGATGAATATTTCTATTATTGATGAGTATGACTTCAGATCGAAATATAAGAATTTTTGATCTTTACGATCATAAGTTCTCGAATGACGTAACATTTTAAAGTAGTATAGTTCATGAATTATATTAGAGTAATTCAATTTGAAACGATGAAATTGAGTAAAGTTTTCACAGATATGTGAGTATTAAACAGAAATTTTTTAACACGTTCACGTATGTTGTTTTATAAGTAGTTCACTCGTTGAACTTGTATTTATATATCCCACGTATCATACGTAGGTTGCCCTTTCAATTTTGCGCCTGACAAAAAACAATTTTCAAAATATTCTGCATGAATATCGATACATTTTCACATGCGCTTAAACTAATTTTCGAAACACTTTTGCCACTCCAAATGAGATATCTAAGAAACATGGTTTTCAAAGACTTCTACTACCAGAGAGAAAGCCGATGCACTCCTTAGTTCTTTGAATGATAGCAGAAAGAATAAATGGAATGAGTTGATGAATGGTATGAATTTTCGTCATTCTAATAGAAGTTCCTGGGATTTGTTGAGGAAATTAGGCAATTCTGATCCCGTTTCAGAAACTCCGTCTAATATGAATCCGAATTTTGTAGCATCTAGGCTTGTTAATGTCTCTAAAAGTGTGAAGATTAGTAGATATGACAGGAATAGAATGAAACGAATCTTACATAAAAGGAGGAGGGATGCTTTCACGGTTGAGCATTTATTGAATCCTTTCGAGGAAGAAGAGCTCAAATCTGCAATAAAATCTACTAAAGTTCGTAATGCTCCAGGATTTGATGGCATTTTCCCTGAATTTTTTAAACATCTGGGTAAGAACGCTAAAAAGTGGTTACTATCCTTTTACAATGACATACTCAGCTCAGGTAGTATTCCCGTTGAATTTAGAAAGGCTAAAGTTATTGCCATTCTCAAACCTGGAAAAAATCCAGAACTTCCTAGTAGTTATCGTCCTATCAGCTTACTTTCTGTTTCTTTCAAAATTTCAGGAATACTTCTTTATCAGAGGTTAGAAGCAATCATTGACAGAGCTCAATCCACTTTTCAGGGAGGTTCTCGAAAACACTGGAATTGTTCTGATCAGGTTTTAGGTTTATCCACTTTCATTGAGATAGGATTTCAGAGTAAATTTAAAATTGGCGCTGTATTTGTAGATCTCTCTTCGGCATATGACAGCGTTTGGAAGGATGGTTTAGTTTATAAACTCTTTGAAGTAGTTCAATGTGGAAAAATTGTAAAGTTGGTTGAAAATATGTTACCTACTAGAAGACTTCGAGTTTTTATCGGTGAAAAAAGCAGTAGATTTTACACTCTCAATGATGGCCTACCTCAGGGATCTGTTCTTGCACCTCTTCTCTTCAACTTATATATATATATATATATATATATATATATATATATATATATATCTGACATCCCTGAAACTTCCTCTACAAAGTTTATTTATGCTGATGATATTGCTTTGGGTTTTCGACACTATGACTTCGAAACAATTGAGCAAACACTGACTTTTGATTTAAAAATTCCGAACATTTTCTTCAAAAAATGGCGTCTATGTTCAAATCCTTCGAAAACTGAGTTTTGTTTTCATCTGAATAATTATAAGAAGGATAGGCAACTAAGAGTGTTCTTCAATCAATCACTATTAATTCATATTTTCACTACAACATATCTTGGTATAAAGCTTGATCGTTCTCTGACTTTCAAATTTCATATTGATAAATTTTGTCAGAAGTTGAGAAGAAACAATATACTACATGTAGTCTCTACTTTGCGATCTACTGATTTAGCTTTAGTATATACAGCAGCAGAATATTGCTGTCAGGTGTGCTTGAATAGTGCTCATGTCAATAAGATTGATTTTCAGTTGAACTGTTCTATGAGAGTTATAAGTGGATGTATCAGTTCAACTGCTACCCCATGGCTTCCGGTTATTTGTAATATAGTTCCTTCTCATATTCGCAGGAAATTAGCTCTTAAATCGTCTTGGGATAAGTATCACTCATTTCCAGAAGTCTTTCCGATAATACACGATCTTCAAAATCCACCTAACCTGGGATTGAAATCTAGGAAACCCATTTGGTCTATTGACTTTTTGCGTACACGGGTGAGGGCTGTTCATCTTTGGAAAACTAAATGGCAGGAAGTTGATGTTTTTAATAAAGTTCTTATGGAGGATCCTTCCAAAAGGTTGCAGGTTTCGATATAAGTAGGAAAAATTGGTATACATTAAATCGTCTCAGAACAGGACAAGGTCGTTACAATAGTATGTTGTTCAAATGGAATACTGTAGAAAGTCCGGCATGTGAATGTGGCGCAGCTAAAGAAACAATAAGACATTTAGTTCTCGATTGTCCTATTTACCATTTTATGGGTGGTTTTCAAGAAATTCATTCCATTTCAGAAAATTTCATCAACTGTGTAGAGAACTTTAAGTCTATTTAGGAGATTAGTTTTTGCTCCCCCATGATAGGACCAGGGCTACACCCATGTAGAGCTTCATTCCCACAAGGTGTATGAGATGTTCCCTGTTGAAAAATAGAGGAGTATTAGTTAAGTTCCTAGATTCAAGTGAGTTTAGACATATAAGAGTTAGGTATGTTTTCATGAAATATTTTTCAACTGGTTTTCTTTTTCCATTGTTACAGATTTTCCAGAGTCAATCCCCTTTCCTTTTCACCCTTGTCTTCGTGAAGAAGTCCTGGAAATCATGAAGTGCAAGATGAGAATGAGAGAAATAAGCTGCTAAGCAGAAAAGTTTTTGGTACTCTTTTAGTACACACAACACTAACACAACATAAACAGACAAGCTATTGCTAATGCAATAGTGAAAGGGAACTGAGTTTTTTCCACCTGTTTTTTTCACTCGTGTACTGAATCATACGCAAGATAGTATGGTTCCCCTGTTACATTTCCTCTGCTCACACTTTAAGGACAATCGCAGGAGACATGATGAGAGTTAAGATGCCTGATTAAGGAACGGGAATGGTCTGTTTTTTCTGCTGGTATTATCTTTATTCACTTGTTTTTTACGATTGTGTTTTTTTGACACATCTAACCAAAATTATAGCTATAAGCATTTATTGTGAATACAATTATTCGAATTTTCGTAAACCCTGCCTTTTCAAAAGAATATATGTATATACCTCTTCTGACGTCGAAAAACTTTGACCACGCAGTTTTTCCTGATGTGCCCAAACAAAAAGAAGTCATTAGTTGCCAAATCGGGAATATAAGGTGGATGGCCCATTAATTCAATGTTTTGGATGTTAAAATACTCCATCGTCCATACATTGTCGACAAGCAGAATAATTTTAGTTCTTCGATTTGATATCCTCAATTTATCGAATACTCGCGGCAAACAAATGATTGTATACCATTCAGAATCGACCGTTCTACGTTGCTGTAATGCTATAGTGGAGACATTTCCGGTTTTCCTGAGAAATATAATTAAACAAAGATTTCCACTAAAATATATTGATAAATGCTCGACGCGTTTCGATACACAGTATCTTTGTCAAGAACCAATAAATACTACAAAAGTCTCTTTTTTTCTTAGACAAAGAGGAGGAAAATCTTCGAAAAGATGCACACCGGGATCGGGGCCAATGTCAGATTTTTACCGACTAAAAACTCCTCTTGGAGTTTCAGCCCGTGAGATATACTCTCCATGCTTAGAGAAAAACAAAATTATCATAACAAACGTATACTTACATAGACTTAAGAGGCAATCCATTCAGAGTAATCTGTATTTGAACTAGTGTTCAGGAAACAAGTCCAATAAGGGTGAGTTATATATGTCTATCTGGTCATTAAGAATTTCTGGGGAATACCTAAGTCTGTTAATCTCAAGTACTTCCAGAAGGTTGAGTTTTAGAATGTAGGATTGCAAATTCCGAATTAAAAGAACGGCTTTTCTCCCTAAGATGATTTGAATAATTCGAATTTCCATTGATGAACCTGCGTTTATGTTCTGAGATTCTAACATTGAAATTTCTTCCTGTTCTACCTATATAAAAACAATTGCAATCTAAAAACACCTGATTTATTTTCTTTATTAATTGGAGACTTAAAATTTCTGATAAATGAACATAGATTTGTTAATGTTTTGAACGCTATATTCAAATTTGAATTTTTCAAAATGGATTTCACATTATTGCTAATATTGCCTATATTTATTAAACTATTGAATTTCTTGTCTTGATGTTCACCGATTGGATAAATATGTTTTGTTTTTTCTTATATAATATGTTGCTAACTAAATTTGCATCATATCCATTATTTATTGTGATCTGTTTTATGAAATTCAATGCTTTGAGATATTTTTTACCAGACTTCGGTGTGCTTAAGGGTCTATGTAAATAACTATTAAATGCTGCAACCCTTTGCATTGATAAGGATGTGCTGATGTATAAGGAATTGTGATATCTGCATGAGAAGGTTAATGGTAAATTGAAAACAGGTATTCATTATTTGCTCTTGTTACTGTTAAGTCTAGGAAATTGATCGAGTTGTTCTGTTCTATTTCAGAAGTGAATTTTATATTTGGGTGTAGGTTGTTGATGAAATTTTCGAGTGCAGTGAACTGTCTGTTTGGTCCTATGAAACACACAATAACATCATCGACATATCGATGCCAATATAGGAAATCTTTACTAATGAATAGTTTTTTCTATATAATCCATGAAGATTTCTTCCAAAAGAGGGCTTAAGGGGTTTCCCATTACAAGTCCCTCATCACTTTTATAAGAGTCGTTAAATAAAAAATAATTTGGAGATATGCAAACATCTAATAAAGCCAGAATGTCATATTTAATTCTTGGGTTCGTCCTATTTTGTGTTAACAAAATTTTGATTATATCATACGGATCCTTCGGTGGAATACTTGGAAACAAATTCTTGACATCGAAAAACACTCACTTAGCATTACTTGGTATGATTTGAAAAGTTGGCGTTAATTTCTTTAATTTTAGGTTTATTTCTAAAGAGATTATAAGGTTTAATCAATTGAGTTTCATTTATAGACAATTTTATTGAAATAACTCACCCTTATTGAACTTGTATCCTGGACACTAGTTCGAATACAGATAACTATGAATGGATTTTCTCTTTAGTATATATATATATATATATATATATATATATATATATATATATATATATATATATATATATATATATATATATATATATATATATATATATATATATATATAAGCATACATTTGTTAAGATAATTTGTAGTATCCATTCGCTCTTGACAAAGATACTGTGTATTGAAACGCGTCGAGCATTTATTAATATATTTTAGTGGAAATCTTCGTTAAATTTTAATTGAAAATGGTTTTCTTCCATGTAAAAGCTTCGTTAATTGAATTTCCTGAAAAACAGGAACCAGTTTTCTCGAAGTACTCTGTGCACGACGCAGTTGTTGGATGGAAGCCATCAACAGTAAAAGTGTCAGAGGTGCAAAATTAGAAAGGTAACCTACGTATAATTAACCCCTAATATATCGAACTCTATATATACTAAATGCCTAATATACTTAACGCCCTTTCATATCCAACTCTATCTATACTGAACGCTTCTTTATATTCTATGCGTTTCATACTCGATTGAGCTTTATATTTTATTAAACCCCTCGTATCTGACTTCGTACATCGTTATGTTAAAGCTTCCAGTATTATTTCATAGATTCCGGCTCATCTATACAAATTTCAAGACTCTTCATCACTTCTAAGAGATACATTAAATTCTGAAATCATTTTTTCTAATTGAAATGACATAGGAAAGAAATAAAATGGTTCTAGTATATATTCAAAAATCATATTATTTCTTCACATTTTATTCATAGAAATTAAATTATTCAGAACGCAAATAATAATTCAAAACAACTCATATTAATATTTGAGCATAAGAAAAAAATTCTAAGGTCACCAGAATAATATTCAGCCAGTTGTCAGCAGCCAAATCAATGAAATAGGTTGTACAAATAACTGAGATGGAAAATATTAATTCAAATTCGAGTTCAACGATGTCGTTGTAAGTTTCAATATTTTTGATTAACCCCCATACTTAACTATCTTGATTCAAATTAGAACGACGAATTTCAATTTTCCACCCCAATTAAATAACAAAAAGAGAATAAAAAGTGGGAAATGAAAGAATTTATTCCAACAAATAACTGCGGACCTAATCTTTGACATTTTTGATACTTTTTCAGAAGTTACTAATTTAAAATCCTGGAATGAGTTCATAACACTAAGTCGTCTCAGAAAAAATTTTGTTGATTCCAGAATTTTGTAGAATTTAGTTCATTCCATTTTTAATTGTCAATGAATACTCTATTCTACTAATTGGAAGTGAACAAACTGAACACCGTCACATTGTTCTGGATTTCAATTTTATTTTGACATTTGCGTCAGCTGCTTCATAAAATTTCAGTTTTTTCATTACACCTGTAATTGACATTTTTTCATAACTGATATTTTATAAGAAATCTTGAAATATTCTTCAGAGTTTGTGAATTAACACTGTCCTATACAGGGTGTTTCCGAATAAGATGTCATAAATGAAGGATGCGAATCCCTGAATGATTTGAGCAAGAAAGTTCGAAGAACCAATGGTCAAAAAATGCTTCGTTGCCGAGATACAGGGTGTTAAAGTTGAGAAAATTTTTCGATTTTCTCTCGATAAAACCTAGACTTCTCAAGATTTCGGGCTCAAATTTTCCAAATAAGCTATTAAACACAATCTGAATCACCAGGTGAGGCCAAATTTTGGAACAGTGTACAGGGTGATACTTTTTCATGGGCCATGTTCCATTTTTACCCTCTGAACTTTTTTTTGGTACGCCACTGGCACTAACAAAAAATAAAATCGAATAGATCATTCAATTTGAAATTTTTTTTGACTCTTGCATTTTGATCGTAACTATCACCGTTTCTGAGATATTAATTATTGAAAATAATCCAATAGTTTTCCCATATCGAAGCCATGGAGATATTATCTTAATAACTGATGCAATTTTTCAGGAATTGAGTTAAAATTTACATCAGATATCTCCTTATTGTATGTTTATAACAAAATGAGGCAAAAATTACAAAAATACAGGGTGTTATTTTTTCACGTGCATTTTCCTCTTTTTGCCGCCTGAACTTTTTTGTGGTGCGCTACTGGTATATTCTGAAAACAGAATCAAATAGATTATTCAATGCGAAAACTTTTCTGTTGCTTGTATTTTTCCGTATCTGCCACCATTTTCGAAAAATTAATCAACAACGCCCGAACAGGCTACCCCTTTGCCTCCGTATATTTTTTCGGTGCATAACTGACGTTTTCGTAATCAGAAACGGATTTTTCATTCAATTCGGATAATTTTGTGCTCATCTTGATCCTCATGTCTTTCACCGTTTTGAATTGAAAATCATCAGAATTTATCGTGTCTTCCTCATATCAGAACACGTTGGTGATTTCAAAAGGCTTAGTAGGCTCTGATACAATTTCGCAAATGAAATCATAGAAAAAACTTGACACTTCAATGATTGTAAGTTTTGTCATTCAGTTTGTTGTGCCTACATTTGAAACAGCTGTAAGTAGTAACCAATAATCTTTGAAATGGTTTTCACTAATGCAGAAATGGCCGATATACATTTCATGTACGGTGTGGCTGAAGGAAACGCAGTGCACGCAAGGCGTTTGTATCAAGAACGCTTCCCTAATCGAATCATTCCTGATAGGCGTACGTTTTCTGCAATCCACAGAAGATTGAGAGAACGGGGTACATTCAAACCGAATCATGACTTGAAAGGGGCAAATCGGACAATAAGGACCCCGGAAATCGAAGAGGCAGTCCTAAATTATATAGATGAGGATCCTAAGCTGAGTACAAGAAAAATTGGAAGAGAGTTGAATATCTCATTTGTATTGGTCTGGAAAATTCTCCATGATTTCTTGCTTTACCCATACCATATTCAACGCGTCCAAGCTCTACTACCCCGCGATTTTCCTCTGCGACTCAATTTCTGCCGATGGTTCCTTCATAACATTGCTCATAATCCCCTTTCCGATAGCGAAATCATCTTCACAGATGAGGCGTCCTTGTCGAGAAATGCAATCAGGAACTTTCATAACAATCACTATTGGACTGAAGAAAATCCCCATATGATTGAGGAATGTCACCATCAAGAACAATTTTCGGTTAATGTCTGGGTTGGAATAATTGGGGATTTCCTGATCGGGCCATTTTTTTTGCCAGACAGGCTGAATGGAGCCTTATATCGCCACTTTCTAGAAGAGATTTTACCTGTGTTGCTAGAAGATGTGCCGCTGCAAACTAGAAATAGAATGTGGTTTATGTATGACGGAGCACCACCGCACTTCAGCATGGAAGCTAGAGAATATCTGAATATGACATTCAATAACCGCTGGATAGGGCGTGGTGGACCAGAAGCTTGGCCTCCAAGTTCGCCAGATTTAAACAGTTTGGATTTTTTCTTTGGGGACATCTGAAAACTTTGGTTTATAGCTCTCCCGTGAATACACTTGAAGAATTGAGGAATAGAATTACAGCATCATGTGACGTCATCAGAAATACCCCAGGAATATTTCAGAGGGTGCGCACTAATATGCGGAGACGAGCAGAAGCATGTATTCTTTCAGGTGGAGGACATTTTCAACATCTTCTTTGATTTGTTCTGTTTGTTCAATTTTTGTTTTCATCATTATGAGTTTTTGTTATTGAAATCATTCGCGATTATTTATGTTGTTTGTTTATTCATTTACTTCCGATTTATACACTCAATAAAACACATTTTTGAATTCGAATTCAATGATCAGGGAAATGATATCACCCTTTATACTTTCTCATAAATCCTACCAATCTAGTGGTGCAGATCTTGAAATGTGAACTCCGTTTGAAATTCGAGCTCAAGGTCTTCACAAATTGCCGAAATAACATGAAAAATATCTTCAAGCTTTCAATACGGAAGGGACTATACGATTACTTTTCTTGATTAATATCTCAAAAATGGTGGCAGATACGGAAAAATACAAGGAACAGAATAGTTTTCGCATTGAATAATCTGTTTGATTCTGTTTTCAGAATATACCAGTAGCGCACCACAAAAAAGTTCAGGGGGCAAAAGAGGAAAATGCACGTGAAAAATAACACCCTGTATACTGTCAGGAATTTTTGCCTCATTTTGTTATAAACATACAATAAGGAGATATCTGATGTAAATTTTAGCTCAATTCCTGAAAAATTGCATCAGTTATTAAGATAATATCTCCATGGCTTCGATATGGGAAAACTATTGGATTATTTCCAATAATTAATATCTCAGAAACGGTGATAGTTAAGATCAAAATGCAAGAGTCAAAAAAATTTCAAATTGGATGATCTATTCGATTTTATTTTTGTTAGTGCCAGTGGCGTACCAAAAAAAAGTTCCGAGGGTAAAATGGAACATGGCCCATGAAAAAGTATCACCCTGTATACTGTTCCAAAATTTGGCCTCACTTGGTGATTCAGATTGTGTTCAATAGCTTATGTGGAAAATTTGAGCCTGAAATCTTGAGAAGTCTAGGTTTTATCGAGAGAAAATCGAAAAATTTTCTCAACTTTAACACCCTGTATCTCGGCAACGAAGCATTTTTTGATCATTGGTTCTTCGAACTTTCTTGCTCAAATCATTCAGGTATTCGCATCCTTCATTTATGACATCTTATTCGGAAACACCCTGTATATACACACAACGAACCACTCGGTATTTCACATTGATTGTTTTTAACTATGGATCTTTTGACTACTGGTGAAAAATGAAGTTTTTTGTTGTGAAAAAACTGGATGGTATGATAAGAAATGTTGAATTATCACCACATGTTCGGAATATTGTACTGAGTCGTCACTGAGTTCTGCAACTGTGAATTTCAAATTTTAAAAAAGCCTATAATCATAATTGAAGATGCCTTACGTTGGATTGTCCGATGTGAAGAGGAGTCGAATAATTGCTCTCGTAGAAGAAGGGGTGACAAGGAGGAATATAGTGGCCACAATGGGGGTATCACAGGGGTTGATTTCAAAAACCTACGCCCGATACGTGAAGCTACAATCTCTTCCAAATAGGCCTAGAAAGTCGTAGGAAGATCACTTCTGAAGAACAAGACCTCTTTTGTGCCAATTTTCAAGAAGATACCCTAGTGCGTTGCACCCCATACTCCAAACGTTATTTATAGAAGCAACAGACACCAGTGTATAAGTCCAAACGATACGTCAAAGACTTCTTGCAGCAGAAGGCCCTTGAGAGTTCCAGAGCTTACCAGACAAAAAAAAAATTAACACACTTAATTGGTGTATGGAGCACCAAAATTGGAATATTGAGAATTTGCGAAATGTTCTTCTTCCGGATGAGACCAGAATTGTTGTTTGATAATGCTCTTCCGCATACCTCCGTGAGAAAACAATTTTCAATTTTTTTACCACATGCGAAAAGAGTCTCTCATTTTCTTTTATTTCAAAATAAATCTTAGTTTATTTCTTTTTCCAATTGAAATATTTCAAAAATGATCAATTCTGACAATCCTTCGAAGTTTCCAAAATCCCTGAGGTAATATTCAAAATATCGGGTGATTCCATATAAATTTGGTTGTGTATACTTAGAAACTCAATAACATCCATATTTGAATTTGAATTTAAAGATATTTGAGAAAGTTTTCCTGACTATTTTTTCAATAAAATTGGGATTTCAATCAAAATATTACAAGAGTATTACATTTCGTACTACTTGAACTTAATACCAGTCCAAAAGTAGACTGAAAATGTTTCTTAGAAAATTGTAATCATTCTCTAATTACCTGAACCTTAATCACATATCAATGATAGAACAACACATAGAAGACGGGCGATTACCCTTATTTAAAAGCCTTTCTACCGAGTAACGGTGTAAGGCTTGATACAAAACATAATTTTACAATATTCGAAATAAAGAAAAACTTAATCAAAAACTAAAAAATGAAAACCAACTCAAATAATTTACATTCGAAACAATATTTTGCCACTGTCCAAATCTTTTCGCTTCTGTCATCTCTAAATTTGTCCCGCTAGTATTTTCGCTACCACCCCATTCCACGTTTCCCTCGGTCGTCCCCTTTTTCTCTTCGTCTTCTTTCGTGTATCCCAAATAGATTTTACCTGTCCTGAGCTATCCATTCTGCATATATGTCCAAACCAACTTAGCTGGTTTCGTCCCATTATATTCACAATACTATCTACATATAGCTGTTGTCTTATATCTTGAGTTCTTAGTCTATCTCTCTTTGTCACTCCAACCACACCTCTCAAATACTTCATCTCCATCGAAACTATTTTGCTTTTCTCCCTTCCACTCAATGTCCAAGATTCAAAGCCAAAAGTAAGAATCGGCGCGTATATTGACTTATAAACTTTCAATTTCGATTTTCTCCTGATCCTTCTGTTTCTAAGAAAACTTCTGCTAAGTGTTCCATAATTTTTCGCAGCACTCTGAATCCTTTCTCCGATTTCCAAATCCTGTTTACCCTTTTCTTCCACTATACACCCCAAATATTTGAAACTTTCTACTCTATCTATGATTTTGTTGTTGAGTGTCACCTTCGGATTATCTCTGTTATTCGATATAACTATAATTTCGTTGATTTCTATGGATCTTCTCGCAAACCAGTTATTCCAAACATCCATATTGTACTGGAGATCATTTTCATTTCTGGCAAAAATCGCCAAATCATCAACAAAGGCGAACTCATTTATTTTATTTGGATAAAGATTTCTGAAACCCAAGTGGAGTTTTCTGACTTTAGTTCTCGCCTCTTTGATAATTTCATCCATGACCACCATAAACAGAAGGGGACTCAATACGCTACCCTGTCTCAAGCCTTGTTCGGTGACAAAATCTTCAGATTCTATCCCTCTCACTCTTACCACGTTCCTGCTTACAGCATATAAGCTTTCCAGTGCCCTCAGAAGATTGTGTCCTATTTGTCTTTGTGCCAAAATTTCCCAAACTCGATGCCTCAATATCCTATCGAAGGCTTTCTCTAAGTCAATAAACGCTATCCACACCTCGAGATCCTGAATGAGTATTTTCTCGGTGATCTGTTTAATGCTGAAATATGATCCTGGATACTGTACCCCGTTCGAAATCTGCTCTGTGAGTCACCCAGTTGTTGTTCCACTTTCTGTAACCGTTTCCCTTCTAGCACTCTCTCATGAGCTCTCGCAACAACACTAAGTAAAGCAACGCCTCGATAGTTTTGGCATTCTTTCTTGTTTCCCTTCTTGAAAACTGGAATTATTATACCAACCTCCCAGTCTCTCGGTATCTTACCGGTCTTCCACACTCTTGTCAATAACTCAGTTAATGCAAAAATTCCTCCTTCTCCCATAGATTTAAGCATTTCTGGCCTGATACTATCATATCCTGCAGCCCTTCCGTGTTTCATTTTCTTGATGCCCTCCTATACTTCTATTGTAGTGATGCGTTCCTGTTCGCTGTTGACATAATAATCCTCGGTGGTCTCTCTCTGTATTGTCTGATTCTCATCTGTACTCAGTATTTCTTCAAAATCTCTATGTATGCTCGATAACATTTTCTTCAGTCGATGTTGTTCCTTGTTTATAATAAAAAAACAAGTACTGTGTTTTAAGAATTTTACTTAATAATTGCGATTCGTAACGCGTTTCACTACACCGTAGCTTCTTCAGACGAATGATTATGCAGAAAAATGTAAATGAGAATATAACTATAAATGTTCTTGAGTAATTGAAAGCTTATTGGTCGCCTCCTCCTAAGTGGTTATTTATGACAGGTATATCCAATAAAATTAAGGAATAGATTGCTCCCCGAAAAGATTCAATAGAGGTGAAGGGCTTAAATCGACTTGTTCATTGATGAGTCTACCTGAGTGTTTGTATTTATTTATTTCTAAAGTTTCCCAAAGATCTACCTTCCAATATTTATTATCTGTATGCAAAATTTCAAACTGTGGGTCGAAAGAATGATTATTTTCTAAGAGATGATTCGCGTAATTTGAATCTGATTTTTATTTGAAAAACTGCGTTTATGTTCCGATATTCTAATATTAAAATTTCTATGTGTTCTACCAAAGTAGAAATTATCACAGCCATTGCAATTCAATCTATAAACACCTGATTTATTGTTTTTACCTGGTTTGGTTTTATTATTTTTATATATTTGCCTAAATTATTATTAGTTTGGAAAGCTATGTTGAAATTATTGCTACTTAAGAATGATTTCAGTTTCTCACTTGTAATGCCAACGTAGGTTAAGGTGTTGAATTTTTGTTTCAATTTATCGACAGGGTAAACTTCATTCAATGCGATTCTACTTTGTTTTTATTTAAAATATTATTTATTAGTTTGGGATTGTAACCATTATTTTTGGCTATTTGTTTAATCAAATTTAGTTCTTTGTTGAAATTTTCTGGTGATAGCGGGATGTTAATCAATCTATGAATAAAACTATTGAATGCTGACATTTTATGTTGATATGGATGACACGACGAGTTATGTATTATAATATCTGTATGTGACGGCTTATGGTAAATTGCGAAAACATGTTTTCCATTTTCATTCGAAATTGTTACGTCTAAGAAATTTATCGAATTATTGCTTTCTATTTCGGTTGTGAATGCAATTTTGGATGTAATGAATTTATATGATTCTCGAAAATTTTCAACTGTCTATCTGTTCCTGTGAAGCAAATAATGATATCGTCTACATAGCGATACCAGTATAAACAATATTTACTGAGTGGATGATTATGAATTAATTTCTCTAAATTATTCATGAAAATTTCTGCTAACAAAGGACTCAACGGATTGCCCATAATCAACCCGTCTTCAATAGTATAATATTTGTAATTGAAATGGAAATAATTTTGATCTAAACAAATTTTTAATAATGAAAGAATATCTGATTTAGTGATAGTATTGACATGATTCCTTTCTAATAATTCTTTAACTAAGTAATACGTATCTTTTGGAGGAATGTTGGGAAATAGATTCTTAACATCGAAAGAAATAAGTTTGGAATTAGGTAGTATAGTGGTATCTTTGATATTGGCATTAAGTTCGTATGAATTTTGACCGAAAATTCAGATTTAAAATTGCAATGTTTTATTAGCAAGTCGTTGAGGAATTTTGAAAGTTTGAACGAAGGTGCCGTTACATAAGAAACAAGAGGTCTAATAGGGTAATTAGGTTTATGAAGTTTTATCAACGAATATAATTCGGGGATTGTGGATTAGAGTTAATGAATTTATATTTTCTTGGTCTGTAATTAATGATTTTGCTGTCGAAATTATGTTTTTAACAACTTTCTTTGTTTAGATCAAAATTATTTCCATTTCAATTACAAATATTATACTATTGAAGACGGCTTGATTATGGGCAATCCGTTGAGTCCTTTGTTAGCAGAAATTTTCATGAATAACTTAGAAAATTAATTCATAATCATCCACTCAGTAAATATTGTTTATACTGGTATCGCCCAAAACGCTCATCCACTCAGTAAATATTGTTTATACTGGTATCGCTATGTAGACGATATCATTATTTGCTTCACAGGAACAGATAGACAGTTGAAAATTTTCGAAAATCATATAAATTCATTACATCCAAAATTGCATTCACAACCGAGATAGAAAGCAATAATTCGATAAATTTCTTAGACGTAACAATTTCGAATGAAAATGGAAAACATGTTTTCGCAATTTACCATAAGCCGTCACATACAGATATTATAATACATAACTCGTCGTGTCATCCATATCAACATAAAATGTCAGCATTCAATAGTTTTATTCATAGATTGATTAACATCCCGCTATCACCAGAAAATTTCAACAAAGAACTAAATTTGATTAAACAAATAGCCAAAAATAATGGTTACAATCCCAAACTAATAAATAATATTTTAAATAAAAACAAAGTAGAATCGCATTGAATGAAGTTTACCCTGTCGATAAATTGAAACAAAAATTCAACACCTTAACCTACGTTGGCATTACAAGTGAGAAACTGAAATCATTCTTAAGTAGCAATAATTTCAACATAGCTTTCCAAACTAATAATAATTTAGGCAAATATATAAAAATAATAAAACCAAACCAGGTAAAAACAATAAATCAGGTGTTTATAGATTGAATTGCAATGACTGTGATAATTTCTACATTGGTAGAACACATAGAAATTTTAATATTAGAATATCGGAACATAAACGCAGTTTTTCAAATAAAAATCAGATTCAAATTACGCGAATCATCTCTTAGAAAATAATCATTCTTTCGACCCACAGTTTGAAATTTTGCATACAGATAATAAATATTGGAAGGTAGATCTTTGGGAAACTTTAGAAATAAATAAATACAAACACTCAGGTAGACTCATCAATGAACAAGTCGATTTAAGCCCTTCACCTCTATTGAATCTTTTCGGGAGCAATCTATTCCTTAATTTTATTGGATATACCTGTCATAAATAACCACTTAGGAGGAGGCGACCAATAAGCTTTCAATTACTCAAGAACATTTATAGTTATATTCTCATTTACATTTTTCTGCATAATCATTCGTCTGAAGAAGCTACGGTGTAGTGAAACGCGTTACGAATCGCAATTATTAAGTAAAATTCCTTAAAACACAGTACTTGTTTTTTTATTATTGATAATGGAATTTTACCAAGTAAAAGCCTCCCAAATTCAAATTCCTTGTTTATCATTAATCTCTATAGTATTATCTTTTTATCTCCTTTAAGCGTTTTGAGCATTCTGAAAAATAGTTTCTGGTTTTCCGTCTTTCCATTTTCTATGTGTTTTCCGAAATCCTCCCATGATTAGTGATTTTATCACTAGTTTTCTCACTTTCTTTCTTTGTATCTTATATTCTTCATGCGCCTGAAGTGTTCTCAAACTCAAGTATTTTCTCCATGCCGTTTTCTTCATTTTCCCTTGTTCTTTTAACTCCTTGTTCCACCAAGCTGTTTATTTTCAGGTGTTGTCAGACCTCATTGTACCACATACTCCTTTCCAGAGTTGTGCAATACCTCTTTGTATGCACCCTCGATATTATATACAATTTATCCAAGTTATCTTTCAGATTAATCATGTCATATGTATTTTCAAAGGCTTTAGTTGCAAGAGGAATCCCTTTTCTTTAATTAGAGGGAAGAATTCTTCAAAAACTGTATTTAAATGCTCCGAAAAAGCATTCCACATTTCACTTTATTAGAGGGAAATTCATATATGTCACTCCAATTTATAGTTCGGAGCTTTTCAGTGAAAGCATCTACTGCATGCTTATTATATTCTCTCACATGAACTATCTTATGTGTTTGAGTTTTGTGTATAACAAATTTAGTATTGAAAACCAAAGAACTGTGATCTGAAATAAGACTGTGTACTACTGAGCACTTTCCACCCTTTATGTTGATAAAAATTTATTCAAGGTAAAACAGCGTGAATTGCTGTTGTAATTAAAAATGACAATATAATAAACTTTTGAATGAGACAGAATAAGACGTATTCTTCTCTCTGGCTTCAAATTAATCTACATTTCCAGTAAAATGTTTACCCAGGATCATTCAGCAACGTATATTCAAGACAGAAATACAAATGAAATGTGCCCCATCAAGTAGCCATCGTTGCAGCAATAACGAAATTCACAGTTCCGTCAATTTGGGGAAATAACACATAAACCGACGGAAATAACAAAGAGACCAATTCGTCAGGATTTTCCAAATCATATCATCGGGGCTCGCCGGTGCTTTGTACATCACGATGGTCAGCAAGCGACGTTCTCTGGAGAAATACAATCAACCGCCCCCAACGAGCGGTCAATCTGCCCCTACGTTCCACGTACTAGGTTCTCTCCCGGTCAGAATCCGACTACCTCCTCACTCACTGACGCAAATTACACCACCCTTAAACATTTCCTCTCGACAGAGAGGATAAATTAAATTTGTAAATGTTCCGCTAACATGAACGCTTTTATCCGCCGGCTTCAAAATGTATTTGACTTTACGTCGGTGTTTCCGGGGAGATTGAGCTCATTTTGTTTTATATTCATCTGTCCGATGCACAGCCTGGACTATTTACAATTTAAGCAGATAAATTATAGAAGACTTCCACGTGAAATCTTCTGCTGGAGAAAGTGATTGAAAAACTCATGAATTTTTTTTATTATATTTTCTGTTTGAATTGTTGTATTGATGTGAATGAATTTTGTACTGAATATTTAATTGTGAAATTTGTTGAATTTTTCAATATAGGATTTAATTCTCTTGTCCTGTGTTCATAAATAACACTATTGGACGTATTTGAGCATTGTATTTATGGTTTATTATTAGGCCGTACAGAGCCCCCGTGAGGGCTACTGGCGCTTGTTTGCAAAAAAGGAATTTGACGCCCCTTAAGGAAATTTCGGATCATGTTTTTTATTTTTTTAAGGTAGGAGGTAGGTAGGTGCTTGAAGTAAAGCAAAAAACTGAACTTTAGAAGTCATATTAAATTTATTTGTAGACCAATATATCAAAAACAACCAGAACAAAATCATAACAAAATAAATTCTTGTTCACACCCATTTTAAAACATTTACTTAAGTAATGGGATACAGACACGTTGACTCTTTGTCAACTAAAAATAACCTAAAACTAAAAATCACATTTTTTAAGAAATATAAATTATATTTTTATATATAGAGGTTTAACCCCGACGAGTTGCCCATATATCTGTTCATGTAATCAAACTGATTTCATGAATAAATATAAATCTACCACCCGGTAATTAATACCATTGCCAGGAAATGATTATAATCAAAACATATCCTGGAATAATTATATATTAGGATAACGTTAAATGTTATGAGAATATATCAATCTACCAGAATATATACAAACTATAGCATCATCAGACAATGATATCAATGTACCAACGAGTAGTGTCAAAGGCTTTCTCTCCGGAAAAATCCAATGTACGGACCTTAGTCAAGTAAAACTGAATGTTACTCATTAATAGTTTCCTTTGTGTGAAGTGGTGAACGATCGAATAGAATACTGCTCTGAATATAAATATGACAAAATTGTCAGTTAATTATATTGCATTTATATACACAAATAAATAAAATAATAATAATCGGTAGAATAAATATTTTTTCATTTTCGCAATATATATATATATATATATATATATATATATATATATATATATATATATATATATATATATATATATATATATATATATATATATATATATATATACTACTTTCTACTTATACTTTTATATTTTGAAAAATTTGCAGATATTTCTTCTAACAAATACCTAGGAACTTCGTTTTAAAATCGAAAATGATAGGTAAGTCTAGGTGCAATAGAAAAATAAAAGATAGCTATTGTAGTAGCGATATTTTCCGAGAGTTTGCTGATGCAAATTCATTAATTACATCGCTAAAATTTATAGCGTCAAAAATTTCTTGTTCAATTGATAATATTGTTAGCCCAGACAATCTTCCTTGAATCATTGTCGATCTTAAATAATTTTTAATCAATTTTAACTTTGAAAAAGATCGCTTGCCAGAAGCTACAGATACAGACAATGTTAAAAGAATTCTTAGTGAAATGCTTACGTTTGGAAAGGTGGAGATCAAATTGTTTTCAAATATAAATTGTAAAATACTTAAGAGGTCAGTATGGTCAGGTAATGAAAACAACTTTAACGCTTTAATTTCGTTAAACAGATCATTGGAGTCTATATCCTTATTATCCTGATCTGTCAGTCGCTCTTCAAGAATAGAACAATGTTTTAAAAGATCGCTGTCACTTAATTTGAATATGTCGCTACAAAATCCGAAAATATTATCATACTCATTCAATAAGTCGAATCGGTTTTTCAGAGAGCTTATAGTTTGATCTATAATTTTTAAGAAAAAACTAATTTTAAAGGCGGTTTTTGGATCTTTAGGGGTCCCATCTCGGTATTCATAGTCAAACAGTTTTGGTTTGAATTTCCTCCTAACCGTTGCTAATGGTGGAAAGTCTTCTTCAATTTCGAGAGAGGATGCTACTTCTTTCGCTTGCACAAGAATTTCTTGAAATGATTGGTCAGATCTGTATTGCTGGAAGTGATCAACTAAATTTGTTAGGTAGGTTTGGCATACTTTAATATTAATTGTAACACTTTGCATTTGTTTGCTGACAATATTTATATGAAATAAAACGTCATGCTAAATAATAATTCCACAAATAAATTGAAAATTTTGTACAGACGGTAAGAGGGAACTCGCTTTATGTCTTGCATCAATGTTGCAGGAATTGTCTTCAGCCTCTTCTAGAAGACTTTCGCAAACCTTAATTAAATGAACTTTAAGGGGCTTTATTACGTCAATTCTGCAGAACCATATTGGCTCACTTAGAGGCTTTAAACTTAACACGGGGACATTTTTTCTCAAAACATACCACCTTTTTGTGGATGACGAAAAAAAATTATATAACTCTTGCACAAGATTAAAAAAGTTTATTGTAGTACCTTACATCTTGGAAGGGTCATTTACTGTTAAGTTCAAAGTATGAGCCGCACAAGGTACAAAAAGGGCTTTCGGATTCGCATCAAGAATGGGTTTTGGAAGCCCAACATGTTTTCCCTTCATATTTGTCCCATTATCATAACCTTATCCCCTAATGTGTTTTAATTCTAAATTTAATTTATTGAAGTGTTGTTAAGGACAACATACCTCAGAACAAAACTAATTTGCTCAGTTTGACTAGTATCTGGTGTACAATCTAATATTATTGAAAACTATTTTGAACTGCGAACCATTTCTAAAATATTATTTCTTACTTTGGACGACATTCTGTATTTGCACGCCTAAATAATGAGTCATTTTAACAATTTTTTTTTGGGAGTTATACACTCGGCTAACGTGCATAATTGTTCAGTTTGAACACTACTTTGCCTGCACTCTCCATAAATAAGGAGGATTTTTTCACTTTGGGTGTATGGATTCATACTCAAATCTGAATTCACCAATTCACAATGTTGATAGTTAACAACAATGAACAAAAATTTTGCATCGCCAACGTAGTTATTGTTATTAGCGAATAGGAAACCTGCAAAAATTGCCTAGGTATTTTCCACTAGAACTCCAAAACCGGTAAAAATAGAGTGACGTGAGTGGTATAAAAAAAAGATAAGAAATATTGCTTCTGTAAAACCGAGTGGCTCGATATGGTTGTCTCAAAGAAAACCTACTTTTCGAGGAAAAACTGAAATTTAATACTTTGACTCCCCGTAAAAAATGAACAATTAAATTTTTAGATACAATCTTGTATTTTCGTGATAGGAGATATTGAGCTAAGGCAATTGTCATTGTTCATGACTTTCTAGAACGAAATATGAGAATTGTAGACGAAAAAGATTGTGTTCTGTTCTTCTTTCAAAAATATGTCAAGAGGTCGAAGAATGAGATGAACAATAAAAATAAACGAACAAATACAGAGTGTCCCATTTGAAAATCGAAAGTTCGTATCGTTTCCGACATAATCGGGTATTAATGTTATCAAATTCAAAATGTTGTCTTCTATCCGATTCCCAAATTTCATCAGAATATTAGAAAAAAAGGTACAGGGTGGCCCTAGTTTCATTTACACCCGGTAGATGTGGCCAATATGTGGTTTTAGCAAGATAGTTCCACATACCATACATCCCGTGAAACACTTCAATTACTGCATAAGACATTTCCAAGTCGTGATTTCTTCCATTTCAGTGATCTGAATTGGCACCTAAACCATGTGATTTAATTCATTAGAATTCGTTTTATGAGGTTATTTAAAATCACAGGTCTATATCAACAAGCCCACAACCACGCTTGCAATAAAGTTGAAATTCCACGCTGCATCAATGAAATTCAGCCATATTTGTGCAGAATAGTCATGGAAATTTTTGAGAAACGAGTACATATGTGTGGAGGCCATTTGCCCGATGCATTATTCTGTAAATAACCCTAACCGATGTACTTTATCATTCTATAAAAAATTCACAATCGAAAGATTGTATTTTCTGTTTTATTCAAATATTCCATTAATTTTGGGATATCCGAATCTGATATAGAGAGGAATAGATGAAGATACAGATATATTGAAATTATACGTTAATTTCTAGATGCAGTGTAATTTCCACATGAATATTTTCTTCTCTTCGAATTCTCGGGGTTTTTCTTCATCACTAACACAATCGTTCCATAATAAGTAATGTTTACAGGTTTTTTCAATTTGTCACAATGATTTGAGTAAATATTTCGAGGGAATTTCTTCTGTCGCAATACATTCCTGTACCAATCATATTCGAACTTTCGAATCTATTATTTCGCATAAACGAAACGCATCATTAATGTAGGAATTCCATACACAGGCACGCCGTAAGCTGGCGTGCAAGGCGTGTAATGCACGCGAGCGGCGCATTCAGGGGGGCGGCAAATCAGACAATCATCGACTAAAATTCAGACATTGTCACTTCACAATTCTAAAAAGATTATCCTTATAAAAATAATATGATGAACGGCGCCCAAATATTTCTTTCATATCGTAGCATTAAATAGCGCCATCTATTGAAATTCATGAGAACAAAGTTAATCCGTATCGTGCCCTTTGCGAAATAGGGAAATCCCACAGATATCAGGGGAAATCCCCTTAAAACTATATACTCATTTCTTTGTTTCTATTTATTTAACACAAATGCGAAAGAGATGTGAGTGAACAACAAACTTCAATTATTTGGTTATAGCCCTAATGTGAGATCCGGAAACGGTCCAGGGTACTTAAAATTAATAATATTCTGTATATTTTTGTGCGAAGTGTATGTAATTTAGAAAATTATTTATATTATCCGTCGGCGCGAAAAATCAGAATTATGGTAAGTGTCTTTGTTTAATTAATCAGCATATGGGCGCATTCATATAAACAGCAGGTATTCATGTAAAATTTAAAGGTTATTTTACTGAAAAACTTAAAGTAAAGATTTATTTAAAAAATGTATTAAAATTAATACAGAGTGTAACAAAAGTAACTTAAGTAACGAAAGGGATATTCCATCTAATCAATACGAACAACTTTTACTATGGGGTCAACTCTGAAGTCGCGAAAAAAAATTAGTTATTCCATTACATTTGTGTGCAGTAGGTATAAACATTTTTTTCGCAGTAGTATTGTGATTATTATTGTGATATAAAGGGTATTTTTTCTGTTATACAACTTAAGAGTGAAGATTTATAAAAAAAATATTAAAATTATAGCTATACAGGGTGTAACAAAAGTAACTTAAATCCCGAAAGGGAGTCATTCTACACATAAATACGAACAACTTTCGCTATAGGGTCAACGGTGAAATCGCGAAAAAAAAATAACTATTCCATACAAAATGTATGGAAAAGCTGATTTTTTTTCACGATTTCGGTGTTGACCTCCTAGTAAAGGTTGTTCTAAATAATGGGTGGAATGATCGAACCCCTTTTGGGATTTAAGTTACTTTTGTACAACCGTATACTAAACTTTTTCAAAAAAATTCCAGGAACCGCAAAAAAGGAAAAACTTTTCAGGATTTCAATTTCGACGGCAAAAACGAGAAAAAGATACAGAGAAAAAAAACTAGCGGGATCTCTTGAGAAATTTTTTAGCAAACCAGAAAATAGGGACTCTGAATGTCAAGAGAATGTTGACGTAGATGTAGCTTCAACAAGCGCAGCTTTAAATCTAGAAGTTATGGAGGTATCTGAAGAGAAAAATGTTAGTCCTTCAGAAGGAGACTCCAGTGAAACTAAAAAAGAGAAAGTAGTGCTAAAGAACCTGTAAGCAATTTATCGTCATCAAGTAGCTGTTTAGATTGTGGTGATGATCCTGGTTCGTGGCCCGCCAGTATGACTATTGATATTGTTAATATTTTGGTTAGCCGTGGTCCCGTGCAGCTGTTTAACCACAATTTTCCTGCTAATATAGATGGAAGAAAATTTGCAAACAGTTATTACTCTATAAATCTTCTTAATGGAGAAAAAATTAACAGAGAATGGCTTGTTTTCTACGTCAAAAGATTCAGTCTATTGTTTTTGTTGTAAAATATTCAGTAAAACTGTAAGTAGTCTGTCAGCTCCAAGCGGTTTTTCCGATTGGCAACATCTGTCATCTACCTTAAAACGACACGAAACAAGCATTTCCCATAGCAAAAATTTAAAATGTTGGGTCCAACTAAATCATATGTTGAAAAATGAAACTACTGTAAATCAAATGCATTTGAGACTATTAGAATCTGAAACAAAACAATGGTGTGATGTATTGGAAAGGATCACAGCTGTTATAAAATTTTATCTCATCAATGTCTGGCATTTAGGGCTCGTCCAAAATATTATATGAGCATGATAATGGTAATTTTCTCAAAGCAATAGAAATGATAGCATCCTTTGATTCAGTTATGCGGAACATATTCACAGAATTCAAGCCTCGAAATTCGATTCAACTCGCATGACTCACTATTTAGGAGATCAGATTCAGAATGAAATCATTGATTTACTCGGCACGACCATAAAAAATTATATCCTGAACAAAGTCAGAGAATCAATATATTTCTCTATCATATTAGATCGCACACCAGATGTAAGTCACACAGAACAAATTACAATTATACTAAGGTATGTTGTTTTAAACAGTGAAACTAAAAATGTTACAATATGCGAAAGTTTTATTGGCATCTGTCCGATAACCAGGTGAAGGACTATTAAATTTTGTTTTAGATTTATTTTCGCAATTAAACCTTGATATTAAAACTTACGTGGCCAAGGTTATGACAATGGTTCTAGTATGCGTGGAAAACACAATGGATTACAAAAAAATATTGGAAATGAATAATCGTGCATTTTACGTTCCATGCTCGGCGCATAGTCTCAATTTGGTCGTTAACGATGCGGCAAATATAACGCACGACACGGTAAACTTTTTCAACTTAATTCAAGAAATTTACGTTTTCTTTTCGTCTTCTACCAAAAGGTGGTCCATAATTTGCAAGCATTTACCTGATTTAAAACTAAAGGCATTAAGTGCCACGCGATGGTCTAGCAGAATCGATGCAGTCAAACCTTTACGGTATCACCTCGAAAAAATATTTGACGCTTTACTTGAAATATCAGATAACAATGCGTCGGAATGGGATTGTACAACAACTCAGAAAGCACATTCGCTTGCTTTCAATATTCAAAATTATAGATTTATTTGCTTAGTGGTAATTTGGTTTGATATTTTAAATGAAATTAATGCTATTAGCAAAATGATGCAAAACCCCACAATAAATACTCAAATCTGCATAAATTTGTTAAATAAATTGATTCATAAATTCACCGAATATCGCACAGATGAGCATTTCGAAAGGGTGTTAGAAGAAGCTACCACTGTGGCTCGGGAACTTAATGTAGATGCAGATTTTCCGCCTATAGATACCGTTCGTCCACGAAGAAAACCAACTCAATTTCAGTATGAACAGAGTGATGAAGTCTTACTAGACCCTAAAACAAAATACAAGGTAGATGTTTTTAGGATCCTGGACCAAACCTTAACTTCTCTAAAACGTAGATTCGATGAGTTGGAAACTTTTACCGACGTTTTGGCTTTTCACCAATAATAACTTGTTTAGTTACTCCAAAGATGATTTAATGAAACATTGTAAAGATTTGAATGTGAAGCTAAAAGATAGTTCAAGTAGTGACGCAGATATTTACGGTATAGATATGTTTAATGAAATCAATGCTTTAAAGTTGCATTTAACTGAAAACCAGTCTAATGATCCACAAACCCTATTGCAATACATTTTTGCTAATGAATTAATGTCAACATTTCCGAATACAGCAATAGCGCTAAGGATACTAGTTACATTGCCGGTTTCAGTTGCATCTGATGAAAGGTCATTTTCAAAGTTAAAAATAATAAAAAACTATTTGAGATCAACTATGCACCAGCAAAGACTAATTTAGCAATGATTTCAATTGAACATGAGATCCTAAATAGACTAGACACCAAAAAAATTATAGCTGATTTTGCCAACATGAAGGCAAGAAAGGTGCAGTTTCTGTAAAATAACTTAATACCTATACCTACCTACATAATATGTATAAACTGCACCTTTCTTGCCTTCATTTTTTCATTTAATGTCGTATTAGTGTATTAGTGTAGTGTAGTGTATCTTGTATAAAATAACCTAATATAACATAGTTTTTCACTGTACAGCATTTTTTTTCACATTTTTATAAACACCTAGGTTTTGTAGTTAGATAGAGGCGGCACGATAGGAATTGCACGCCGGCGTTCAAACCGCTAGCGGCGGGCCTGTCCATACATATAATATAAAATTCAAGCTTTTGAGATATAGATATACAATATGTTCTAGAAGAAATTGTCAAGTTCAGAAATGATGATAAGAAATTAAACTATGTATTATACGAACTTCGGTCTTTCGACCATAATTCGCGGACAAGTACTGAAGTAAAGTTGAAATACATATAGAAGGTGTTACATTAGAGTATGTCACAACTTGAGGGGGTAAATCTACTTGCAATTTTAAGAAAAAAGTTCATATAAACATAGGTCCGCGATGGCTTCGTTACGGAGCTACAGGGTGTTCAAATTTCCGGAAAAATTGCTCTTTCTTCAAAACTCCTCCAGTTTTCGAGATATTTAGTCCAAATTTGGAATGCAAGCTATTTTTTACAGCCTCCATACTCGTCCTGAATTTCAACTAAAATCTACAGAGAGTTTCCTTTGCCGGAGCCATGTCTTCTTTTGCAGTTTCAGACTTCTCCGTTCAGAACCGTTTTCGAGCAAAAACTTATTAAACGATTGCATACATTCGCTGAATTGAGAGCACTTCTAATTAGAAAAATGACTAGTAGGCTTTCATTTTTTTCATTCACTTATTTATTTTGACAGTTGCTAAAGTTGAACCAGTGTCGACACGAATTGTTCATTAAATTAACGATTAGTTTTAAGACTTTTGAAGTTACTTCTTCTTCTTCTCCTTATCCGGTGGACGTTGGCGATTAACATAGCTATTCGTATCTTGTTAACTGCACTTCTGAAGAGCTGTTGGTAGTGAGCCCGTACCACTGACGCAAATTATGCAACCTGGAATGTCTTCGTGTACCAGGGCCTCTGTTGCTGTCCGTTTTACCCTGCATGATAAGCTGGAGGAGGCGATATTTTTCGTGACGCATTATGTGTCCAAAGTACTCCATTTTACGTTTTTCACGGTAAATAAGATTTCTCTCTGTATATCAAGCCTACGGAGGTCCTCCTCGTTGGTAATGTCCATGATATGCGTAGAATGCGGCGGTAGACCCACAGCTCAAATGCCCCCAGTTTTTTCATTAGTCTTTCCGTCATCGTCCATGCTTCCACACCATACAATAGAATTGGGAATATGTAGCATTTTGCCAGTCTGTATTTTAAATTGATAGATAGATCTCTATTGGTGAATAATGGTTTCATGTTGTTGAATGCTGTTCTTGCTTTCTCAATTCTTGTTTTTATCTCCATGGACTGATCCCAATCTGAACTTACGAAAGATCCGAGATATGAGTACTTGTTGACCTATTCCACTGGTTTCGTGCCTATTATCAGTTGTTCCCATTGTTGTGGTCGTTTACTAACACGCATTCACTTGGTTTTCTCAACGTTGAGCTTCAAGCCATACTGTTAACTAACAACTCGCACTCTCTCCACTAGTTGCTGCAATTCGTTTATGTCACTGGCAAGTATAACTGTATCATCAGCGCATCTGATGTTGTTGATCAGTTCTCCATTCATCTTTATACCTGCCTCTACCTCGTACAGCGCTTCCTTGAAGATTTCTTCCGTGTATCTGTTGAAAAGAAGAGGGGATAAAATGCCTTTCTTTATTTCGATATCATCCGTGAAGCTATTGTCTACTTTGACCCGACAGGTCTGCCCCCAGTAGAGATTAGTTATTACTCTTACGTCTTTATTCTCAAGACCTGCTTTTTGTAGGATGGATACGAGTCGTTCATTGTTGACGCTTTCGAATGCCTTAGCAAAGTCGACAAAGCAGATAAATGCATCTTTATTTGTGTCTCTGCAACGCTGGATTAAAACCTGCAGAGCAAGAATAGCATCTCTTGTACCCAGAGCATTACGGAAACCAAATTGCGATGAAGTAAGAAAAAATGGCTAATTTTACCAACGCCGAATTGACTGATATTCATTGCATGTACGGTCTGGCTGACGGAAACACAACCGAAGCTAGGCGATTATATCAGGTGCGCTTTAAAAATCTAGTAACACCAGGCAGGAGAACATTTTCAAATATCCACAGAAGGTTGAGGGAAACTGGTACTTTTAGTGCAAATAATCATGTAAAAGGTGCAACTCAAACTATGAAAACTCCAGATATTGAGGAAGCAGCATTGAATTGTATTGATTTGAATCTTCATATGAGTACAAGAAAATTTGGAAATCAGTTGAATATGTCACATGTTCTAGTTTGGAGGATTCTCCACGACTTTTTATTGTATCCATTTCATATTGAACGCGTACAAACTCTACTTCCTCGAAATTTTCCTTCAAGATTGAATTTGTGCCGATGGTTTTTAGATAAAATTAGAGAAAATGCTCATTTTGATAGTGAAATAATGTTCACAGACGAAGCTAATTTTTCGAGAACTGCTATTACAAATTATCACAATAATCATTATTGGGCTGAGGAAAACCTCCATTTGATTGAAGAATCTCATCATCAAGAATGTCCGGTTCGGAATAATTGGAAATTATTTGATTGGATCATTTTTTCGGCTAACAGACTAAACGGTCCCGCTTATCGGCAATTTCTTGAGGAGGAGTTACCTTTATTGCTCGATGATGTGTCACTTTTGGTGAGAAACAAAATGTGGTTCATGCATAACGGGGCACCAGCACATTTCAGTGGAGAAGCTAGGGAATTCTTGAATAATACATACAACAACCGATAGATAGGTCGGGGTGGGCCTGAACCATGGCCTCCTAGGTCCCTAGACTTAAATAGTTTAGACTTTTCTTATGGGGATATCTTAGAAGTTTAGTTTATACCACTCCAGTAAACACTGTAGAAGAATTGAGAAATCGAATAATAACCTCTTGTGACACGATAAGAAATACCCCAGGAATATTTCAAAGAGTGAGTTATAATATGCGAAGAAGGACAGAGGCCTGTATTCCTGCAGGTGGAGGACATTTCCAACAGTTTATTTCAGAAGACAAGCTATCAAAATAAAAGCAAATTTTGGGCATACTTATCGAGTATTTCTATTATTCTTTTTATTTAGCGAATAACAAAAACATGATACTTCCAACTTACAAAAAAAATAAAAGAAGGAGCTGGAATGTGGAAGCAATCCTCTTCATCTTTCGTCGAAGATAAACATGGGAAACCCCTACTGAATATAAAAGATCAAATAAACAGGTGGAAAGAATACATAGAAGACATGTTTCAAGACTAGGAGAGACAAAGCATAGATGTACAGAAAGTAGCGTCTGGACCCTACATCACAAAGGAGGAAATTATTAAAGCAACAAAGCAACAAAACAACTAAAAAACAAAAAAGCTGTTGGAGAAGATAATATCCCAATTGAAATTATAAGGATAATTTCAGACGAACACATCGATGTTATGGATAACTTATTTAATAAAATATACGAAACTGGAATAATACCAAAAGACTGGCTGACATCGGTGTTTATACCACTACCAAAGAAGAAGAACTCCAGGAAATGTGAATAATATAGGATCATTAGTCTAATGAATCATATACTGAAATTGTTCCTCCGAATAATACACAATAGAATTTATAACAAATTGGACGAACACACGGGACGAACACAATTTGGCTTCAAGAATGGCTTTGGAACAAGAGAGGCACTTTTTCAATACATGTACTTGTTGAAAGATGTAGGGATGTAGACTCTGATGTATATCTGTGTTTCATAGACTTTCAAAAGGCTTTCGACCTGGTGAAACACGATAAACTAATAGAAATTCTCAAGTCTTGTAACATAGACTACAAAGACTTGAGAATCATATCAAACCTTTACCAAGACCAAAAAGCTAAAATTAGAATCAATGGAGAGACATCTGAAGACATTAACATCAAGAAAGGAGTAAGGCAAGGATGTGTTCTTTCCCCGTTGTTGTTTAACGTTTTTTCGGAAGAGTTATTTAGGAAGGCACTACAGGATACCTCGGATGGCATAGTAATAAATGGACAATGCATAAACAACTTGCGATACGCAGATGACACGGTTATTCTAGCAGATAGCGCTGAAGCACTACAACGCCTAATGAACCGAGTGATGATAACATGTAAAGAATTTGGAATGAAACTAAATACAAAGAAAACAAAACGATGGCTATCAGCAAACACCAAAACAGAAAGGTCGGAATTAGGATCAACGGAACAGAATTTAAACAAGTAACAAAAATAACATACCTAGGAAGTAGCCTTGATGAAACTTGGGATCACTCACTAGAGATAAAAACACGCCTGGAAAAAGCACGAGCTATATTTTATAAAATGCAGAAAATACTATGCAACTGACAACTAAATATCTCATTAAGAGTTCGAATACTGAAATGCTATGTTTTCTCCACCGTGCTATATGGCGTTGAAGCATGGACAATGACGGAAACAACACAAAAAAGAATAGAATCTTTCGAACTTTGGTGCTACCGTAAAATGCTCAGAATATCTTACATGAGTCATACGACAAACGTAGAAGTTATGCAGAGGATGAAAGAGGATCGAGAACTTGTGCAGATAATAAAAGAAAGAAAGACGCAATATTTCGGTCACATTGTGAGAAACCAAAAGTACGAACTGCTCCAACTTATCATCGAAGGAAAAATCAATGGCAAAAGGGGACCGGGAAGAAGACGCAACTCCTGGCTTAAGAACTTACGTCAATGGACTAATATGAGCTCTATAGAATTGTTCAGAGCTGCAACAAATAAAATAAGATGGGCAAATGTAATCGCCAACGTCCTTAAGGATAAGGCACCGTAAGAAGAAGAAGAAGCGAATAACATAAAATTCAAATAATTCAAATTCAATAATTATCACTTGAAAACGGTTGGAGATTCGAGAAAATTCCAAGTGGCAGAAAAGTTTATAAATTGAACGAAGATGAAGAATATTGATTGTACGCTAATCAGTGGTGTACTGCATGAAAGTTTGACAGGGCAAAAGGAAATATGGCTTCGGAAAAGCAGACACCTTGTGAATTTTAGTTGAAATCTAGGAAGTGTAATGATGAAGGCTGTAAAAAATAGCTGGCATTCCAAATCTAGGCTGAATATCTCGAAAACTGCAGGAGTTTCAAAGAAAAACCCAATTTTTCCGGAAATTTCGACACCCTGTAGCTCCGTAACGAAGCTTTTACGGACCTATGTTTATATGAACTTTTTTTCTTAAAATTGCACATAGATTTATCCCCTCAAGGTGTGATATACTATTATGTAACACCGTTTATAGAGAATTGAAAGAGTTCTTTTAACTCATTAAAGTTACATCAAAGGCATAAGAAGGAACAAGTATATTTGAGCTAAATTCCTGTTTTCTTCGGGCATAAACCGGCAACATATTTCGACAATTTCAAGAAGTTTAGAACGTTATAATCTCACTCTTTAGCAACCGCCAAATGGCATCTTAAAGTTGGAACAAAGCAATTGCCAATTTGGTGGATATTAGAGAGGCACGAGGGGCCACCGGCACGGCAACTCGCGTGCGGGTCCCAAGACCTTGCTATCTAGAGTTGCTCTCTCGGGGACTATAAACTTGGGACCGTTGAGTGATAATTATAGGTCACGTGACGGGTAATTGTCATCGTTACTTCACGAGACTTACTGTAGAAGGGCTAATGTCTATTGACACTCGAAACGAATTTATGTTAATTCGAAATGAAATTAATTTCAGATATAGTGATTTCTTCGATTATATTTATTAAGTTATTTTATATACTCAACGAAAATTCCATTTTTTGAAAACATGTTCTGGATTCAGATAAACTAAATGATTTATGCTCTCGAGATTTGAAGAATGAAAACTACATATATATATATATATATATATATATATATATATATATATATATATATATATATATATATATATGAAAAATTGGCTGAATATTTTTCATTTATAATAAAGAACCCTCAGCTACTCCTTTATTTTTCACACAAGGAATTACTTATTTAAAACCGAAAAGTGATAATACTATTGATCCGTCTCAATATAGACCAATTACTTGCCTTCCAACAATATATAAAATTCTAACTGCATGTATTACCCAAAAATTTATGCACATTTGGAGAATTATAATATTCTTTCCGAACATCAAAAGGATGTAGAAAAAACACCTTGGTACTAAAGAGCAACTTGTAATTGATTCTGTTGCTTTGAATCAAGCTCAAACTAAGAAGAGAAATATCCATACAGCCTTCATTGATTACCAAAAGGCTTTTGATAGTTCTCCCCATTCATGGTTTCAAGAAATTTTGGAAATTTATAAAATTGATAAGACACTTCGTCATTTTCTTGAATTTGTAATGAAAAATTGGAGAACCAATCTTCATTTAAATATTTCAAATCAATCGTTAAAATCCGAAGTAATTCCAATCAAAGAGGCATTTTTCAAGGTGATTCTTTAAGTGCTCTTTGATTTTGTCTTTGCCTCAATCCATTATCTCATGAATTAAATGCTACTAGTTTCGGCTTCAAAATAAAGAATCTATTAACTGAATTCAAATTAAGTCACTTAATTTATTTAGATGATATTAAATTATATGCCGGAACCGGATCACATTTAAAAAGTCTACTTGAGATTACTTTCAACTATTCCAATGATATTCATATGAAATTTGGGCTTCCAAAATGTAAAAATCTTTCTATTGAAAAGGAAAGATCACCTCTGATTATATAAAGATTTCCAATATCGAAATCGAGCCAATGCATCAAGGAGATACATATAAATATCTTGGATTTTGTCAAGAGAAGACAATTAACCATTGCAGCACTAAAGAAAATATTAGAAGTTCATATTACAAAAGACTTAGAATTATCATCAAGAGTTATTTAACTAGTAAAAACCTGTTCAGAGCTATCAACTCCTATGCTGTTCCTATTCTTACATCTTCTTTTGGAATTATTAAATGGTCTAAAACGGATCTAAATGAATTACAATGTCAAACGAGGAAAATGCTCTGTAAATATCATAAGCACCACCCAAAGTCAGCTGTTCAGAGAGTTACACTACCTAGACATCTTGGAGGTCGTGGATTAATTGATTTGAATAATCTTCATAGTAAACAGATTTTTCATCTACGTTCCCATTTTCATGATAAACAGAGAACGTCTAAATTACATGATATTGTTGTTGCTTCAGATTATAATCTTAAACCTCTGAACTTGACAATGCAAAAGGTAGATTTTGATATATTTGATGACAATTCTAAAAGAAAGTTGGATGCAGAAGGAATTACACGGAAAGCACCGTAAAGAATTGAAAAATGATTATATTGATGAAATTGCATCGAATAAATGGTTAGTATCTGGAGAATTGTTTGCTGAAACAGAAGGCTTGGCAATTGCGATCCAGGATCAGGTTGTTTTCACGAGGAATTATAGAAAACACATCATCAAACAAAATATAGATGATTCTTGCCGTAGATGTTTCTGTTTTTCAGAAACAGTTTTTCATATATTATCATCTTGCTCAGTCCTTGCTTCAACAGATTATTTAGAAAGACATAATGCCGTCGCTAATATTATTCACTCTAATCTAGGAATTAAACATGATCTAATTCCCAAAAGAAAAAAATTTCACAAATATGAACCTGAGATTGTTTGTGAAAATGACAAATATAAGCTTTATTTTGATAAAACAATTCTTTGTAACAGAGCTGTAAAACACAATAGACCAGATATCGTTCTTAATGATAAACAGAATCAAATAACATATATAATTGATATTGTTATACCCGACACACATAATATACAAAATAAATACAATGAAAAAATTTCTAAATATATGATGCTTGGCGACGAGAATAAAAAATGTGGAAAATGAAGAAAATATTTATTCTACCGATTATTATTTCTACAACAGGCGTTTTCCTAGAAATCTCCACAAAAGTATTGAGATTTTGGGTCTGAAGAAAAATTTGTTTGAACAGTTACAAAAGATAACAGTCATCAAATCTTGTAATATTCTTCGTAGGTTTCTTTCCGAAAATAATAATGAGGTAGAGTCATAGGTTTTCTCTTTAGTTTATACTGCTCAGAATCTCATTTCATATTTTATTTATTTGTTTATATAAATGTAATATAATTAACTGACAATTTTGTCATATTTATATTCAGAGCAGTATTCTATTCAATCGTTCACCACTTCACACAAAGGAAACTATTAATGAGTAACATTCAGTGTTACTTGACTAAGGTCCGTACACTGGATTTTTCCGGGAGAAAGCCTCTGACACTACTCGTTGGTACATTGATATCATTGTCTGATGATGCTATAGTATGTATATATTCTGGTAGATTGATATATTCTCATAACATTAAACGTTATCCTAATATATAATTACTCCAGGATATGTTTTGATTATAATCATTGCCTGGCAATGGTATTAATTACCGGGTGGTGGATTTATATTTTTTCATGAAATCAGTTTGATTGCATGAACAGATATATGGGCAACTCGTCGGGGTAAAACCCCTATATATATATATATAGATACATAAGCACAGAAAGCAAAGTCCGAATCTATAAAACCTGTGTGAGACCCGTGATGGCATATGCGGTTGAGACAAGAGCTGAGGCAACAAAAACAAATTAACTAATGAGGACAACAGAGATGAGAACACTAAGAGCTATTACACGCAGAGATAGAATAAGGAATGAGGATACGCTAAGGGAGCTAGGTGTCCAGGATGTGGTGAGGGGACAAGAGCACGTCGACGCCTATGGAGAGATCACGTAGACAGAATGGGCCCCGAACGTATGGCGAAGTAGGCAAAAACACAAAAACCCAACACTAGAAGACCTATAGGAAGGCCGAATAAGCGATGGCATGAGTACTGGAGCTCCGGTTCGCAGCAGGGGCTGTAACAGAAAAACAGGACATCGTCCTATTTAAAGAAGAAGAAGAAGAAACCCACATGAAGCTCAAAACTGTAACGTGCTTTAGGGAGTATATTTTCAGTATTATATTTACTTAAGTAAAATTAAAATTAATGAAAATTCAATCTCCCCAACTAAACATATATTTCCTATCGAACTGTACATCACCTTATTCAAGTAGTTTATTTACAATGTTGCAGGCGCTCATATATCTTAATACCAAATTATTTACAATAGTATTCATATCTTACATCTTCCTCTTAAGCTAAAGTAATTATTTATATAAACTCAAAAATGAAATAAGTATTTCAAAATCACTAAATCTCCTCTTCTATACATACTAACTCCTAATTCTATTTACAATATCTAACTATACTTATCATGCTAAAGAGAAATCAATTTACAATCATCATCATCATCATCAAGCAGCTCGTTCTGTCCACTGCTGGACATAAGCCTCCCGTAAACTATGCCACATCCTTCTGTTCTGTGCCGTCTGTATCCAATTCGTCTGGATGCGATTTATATCGTCAGACCACCTTGTTGGGGGACGTCCTAAACTTTTTTTTGCTTCGTGTCTTGGTCGCCAATCCAGAATTTTCTTGGTCCATCTTCCGTCGGTGGTTCTTGCCAGATGTCCGGTCCATTTCCACTTAAGTGTGGCGATCCTACTAATAGCATCCTCAACCCCACTTCTTTGCCTGATTATGTCATGTGATATTCGGTCTCTAAGGTATAATCCGAGCATGCATCTCTCCATGGCACGCTGGATCACTCGAACTTTATTGGCCGATTTCTTGGTCAGAGTTAAAGTTTCCGCGCCGTAAGTCATGACAGGCAACACACACTGGTTGTAAACTTTTCGTTTCAAACAAATTGGGATATCTGATTTCAAGATATTGCTCAGTTTACCAAACGCTGCCCAAGTAAGGCCAATTCTTCTAAAGATTTCACAGGTTTGGTTGTCTCGACTTATTTTGATTTCATGTCCAAGATATTTGTGGGCTTGGACTTGTTCAATTTCAGCATCATCTATCTGAATATTTCCACTTGTAACGAGATTGGTCATATATTGTATTTTAGACGCGTTCAGCTTTAGTCCAACCCTTTCAGAAGCTTGTTTGAGCCTTTCAAGCATTTCTTTTGCATCTCCTATGTTGTCGGATATGAGGACGATGTCGTCGGCAAACCTAAGGTGGTTCAAGTATTCCCCATTAATGTTTATACCCATATTTTCCCAGTCTATCCTTTTGCACATATACTCGAGTAGGGTTATAAAGAGTTTTGGCGAAATCGGATCTCCCTGTCGCACGCCCCTCTGTATTTCGAATGTTTCTGTTTTTGCGTGAAGTTTCACACAAGCTGTGGCATGATCATATATGTACTTTATCTGTGCCATGTATCGATGGTCTATGCGACACTCAGCTAGAGCCTCTAACATTTTACGTTGGTTTATGTATTATGTATTTATACCAATTTACAATATACAACTTAAAATCTATCTGGTTTTTTAATTCTATTTCTATCTCGTAATGCATAACGACTGCCTTCAATTTTTCTATTTACCCTATTTCTACTAACTATATATCTATCATCTGCAAACGAATTATTATTTACATTATTAGGAAAATTCATACTATTGTCAGGTCTATTTTCATTATTGAAATTATTATTTACATTAAACTGAGGATTTTCAATTATGTGTTGACGTGTTCTTCGATAGCGTTTATTATTCTCGTTCACAACAATATATTATCTTGGTTCAGAACATTCATCAATAATTTTTCCACCTTTCCAGATAGATTTATATTTCAAATAAATATTGTCACCTCTTTCACCATCTGCCAAATTATTTGCAGTTTTATCATGATAAATTTCTGTTCAATTTGTCTTTTTCTTAAAATGTATCGTACATTTTTACTAGTTTAAGCTTTAGTTTGAAGCAAAAAATCCACAGTTGGTAAGGAATCCTGCAATCTTCTATTGAATAACATTTGTGCTGGAGATAAGCCAATATCCGGAATTAGGATGTTTCTATGTAAGTATACCGGGTGAGTTAATAAGGCGAGGAACTTCTATATCTCGGAAACTATTTTTTCTGATTATTGTTTAATAAGTATGTGTGCATTCCTTTAAATTATTTTTGTATTTACTGGGTGTTCCATTTTTACTCCAGGAACAAACATAGATTTATTTTAAATAGCACGCCCTGTATTTTTCATCATATTCTGATTACAATTTGGATGTTCTCTTCAACGATATCTGTTTTGTGCCCAAACAACTATAGATAGATTTTATATTAATTAAAATATCGGTAATTTCGGGAATTTGGTTAGATTTAGTTAGTTTCTTCGTAAGTTCTCGAATGCCTCATTACGCATAAAAAAAATTTTTCATACTGAGTGTTCCTAGTAACCCGGCGAAAATGAAAATTTTCAAACATCAAAAACTTTTCTTTTCAAATGAAACACCCTGTATCTTTTTCACGTGTTTTGTTCCCACTCGAATGAGCTTTACAACGATATCTTTTTCCAAAAATCCGATGGAGATTTCCAAGAAAATTTCGAAATTAGTGTGAGGTTTAGGTATTTCTTGCAATAAAAATGCTGTTGAAAAAATTCAGACATTGAAATATGCAAATTTCATCACAAAAATAGATTCTTTGCTCTTCAATGAAAGTTAAACATCAAAACTCTCAAGGTGTATAGAAATTTCTTCACAAGAAAGGATTTATTTGCGATTTTATCAGTTGTGCTTAGAGCTAAGTCTTCACTTCATCGAAATTACTCAGTTCGAAATCTTCAATAGATGTTCAAAAAGTCTACTGCGCTCAAAACAACCTGCATGCTATTCTCATTGAGTACACGCTTAGCTCTTTCATTCTTCTCATATCCAACTTGTGATTAAACCATAGAGATAAGTATGATTTCTATGGGCACACCACATGAAGATAGAAAATATTGTTCGATAGTCTGTGGTTTAAACCACCTGTGCCTATAGAAGACTTATTTCTATGGTTTACTCACAATGCCCCAAGATTTGACAGTTTTGAATTGGATAATGCCAACGTCATATGAGTGAGTCCAAGTGAGAAATACATACTATTATTGCAACAATGAATTTTACCCAAGAAGAGTTAATTAATATGATTTATTGTTTGTTAGAAGGTGAGAGGAATTGTTTATTGGCGTCACATATTTATTCCCAACGTTACCCAAACAGTAAACATCCTAGGAAAGAGGCATTCGAGAGACTGAAGGAAAGGTTTGAAAGAACTGGACAAGTTGGATATGAGAAGAATGAGAGAGCTAAGCGTGTACTCAATGAAGAGAATAGCATGCAGGTTGTTTTGAGCGCAGTAGAGAATCCTCATGTTAGTACAAGAGATGTTAGTCGAGATTTGGAATTAGTCAGACATCTGTATCAAGAATTTTGAGGAAGGAAAAGTTCCATCCTTATCATGTTCAACTCCACCAACTGTTGGAGCCCCTGGACTTCGGGCGGAGATTGGATTTTTGTAGATGGCCTTTGAATAATATAGCAGACCAACCGAATTTTTTCAGTGGGGTACTTTTCTCTGATGAGACCACTTTTCGTAAGAATAGATTGGTGAACCGGCATAATTTTCTGTTGACCACCAACATCGTTGGTCTCTAAATGTCTGGGGTAGTAAAATTCATGATTATGTGATCCGAACCTTTTTCTTCCAAGAATATTTGAACGGCGAACGTTATTTAAATTTTTGCAGCATAATCTGAAGCATTTGCTTATTAATGTTCCCCAAAACATAAAAAGACAATATGTGGTTCCAACACGATGGGGCACCAGCACACTACAGCTGCAGTGTCCGCGATTTTTCAAATGATAGGTTTGAGGGCAATTGCATATGCCGAGGAGGTCCTGTAGGATGGCCTCCTAGGTCACCGGAATTGAATAAATTGGATTTTTTTGTGGGGTATGTTAAAGATAGGGTATATCGAGACCCTCCAACAACCTGCGAAAATATGATGGAGAGAATTACACAAGCATTTAGGAATATAACAAATGTTCTCCAGAGAGTAACCGAATCATTTAACAATCGTATTCGAGAATGTATTCGTCAAAATGGGGACATTTCGAACATCTAATTTGATTTGAAAACTTATTGAAATAGAATTAAATTGGTGTTTATGATTTTTATTTTGTAAAAGGAATACAAGCTCAGGACAGGGTGTTACATTTAGAAAAAAGTTCTTTTATCTCGAAAAATTCTATTTCAAGACCACTGGGTATGAAAAAACAGTTGATCTCTTACTTCTATGATGAAGAGCATATTTTCTCTCTTCTTCAGAGAATAATTATTGTCACACTCAAATGATACGGAACGAAGATTGTGAGAAGTTCTGAAAACCTTTCAAATTCTCGATCTCTTTGATGTTTTGACTTTTTGAACATTTATTGAGATAATTTCGAACTGAGTAATTTCAATTAAGTGAAGACTTAGTTCTGAGCACAAATGATAAAATCGCAATTGAATCTTTTCTTGTGAAAAAATTTCGATACACCTTAAGAGTTTTGATGTTTAAGTTTCATTGAATAGCAAAGAAACTAATTTTGTGTTGAAATTTGCATATTTCAATGTCTGAATTTTATCAACAACAGTTTATTGCAAAAATACCTAAACCTCACACTAATTTTGAAATTTTCTGGGAAATCTCCATCGGATTTTTGAAAAAAGGTATCATTGTAAAGCTCATTCGAGTAGGAACGAAACACGTGAAAAAGATACAGGGTGTTACATTTGAAAAAAAAAATTTCATGTTTGAAAAATTTTATTTTCGCCGCGTTACTAGGAACACTCGGTATCTTCTTCATTTGATAATAAGGTACAACACATATCCTGCGTTGAAATTTTGAAATCTACCTATAATTGTTTGGGCACAAAACAGATATCGTTGAAGAGAGCATCCAAATTGCAATCAGAATATGATAACAAATACAGGGCATGCCATTCAAAAAAAAAATTATGCTTGTCCCTGGAGCAAAAATGGAACACCTTGTATATACGAAAATAATTTTATGGAATGCACACGTACTTATAAAACAATAATCAGAGAAAATTTTGCTTCTATCTCAAATAGTTTCAGAGATATAGAAGTTCCTCGCCTTATTGAATCACCCGGTCTAGAAAACTGAAAGAAATTTTTGTAGTGTCGTCACCTAGCGGTCAGAAATGTAAGCATAATATTTTATCGATTAAGGTCTACTACATTTGGCGATATTCAGTAAAACTCACAGAATCAGTGATTCTCCGAGAATCGAAAGTCGAGGGATTCTAGAGGTTTTCACGAAACTCCTATATAAGAAAAAAATATATTTGAATATTAAGGGTGTAAATCAATAAGTGCGAAAGATTTCGCGTGGTGATTTCTCAAGCCATTGCATAACGAAAAATTTCCATGAACATATGTCCGCAAACGCTTCGTAACCGTGATACAGGGTGTTGACATCATCAGATATTATCAGTTTTTTTTTTGATATATTTAGTATTTCATATACTCGGTTCAATTTCGGCACATAGGTTAGGTTAGATAATATATAGCCTTTTCTAAAATATACACAATCAGATCATAGAAACATTCATGAAAATCTACAGGGTGCTATTTTTGTCAGGAGTCGAGTATATTTTCTACCCCTACAACTTTTCTCAGTACGTTCTGGATAGTTTAAATTTTTTCTATATATTTTCAATCAATGTGTGTTGGAAACATAATCGTTCGGTTATTTATTTCACTAGTTGACGGCTGTCATGTAGATATATTTCATTGACAACTTAATTAATTTTTATTGATTCACTTTCGCTGATATGCAAAGATACCTGCTGTCACCCTTTCGAATTTTCACTAAGATGGAGGTTTATTCAAACGCAGAAATGACCGGCATGCATTTCGTCTACGAATTACGAACAGTAATTCTTCAGAAGCGTCGAGAAGATATGCTAGATTTTACCCTCAACATGTCGTCCGTCATCATACTTTGATTGAATGGCTTCATCACCATTTTCGCCTAGGAAGCTAGATATAATCAGACAACAACCTCAATTTCTGAAGAATATTTTATTCATGGACGAAGGGAGTTTTCGAGAAATGCCATATTAATAATCACAACAATCATTTATGGGCGCAATAAAATCTTTATGCTCTCGTTAAAGATCATCACCAGGAACAATTTTCTGTGGAGATCACCTAATTTGTCCACATTTCCTAAATTTTATGATCATACTCACCGTCTATCGATGGGATTTCCATTGAGTCCTTTTCTACGTGACATTCTCATAGCTAATATCTATATATGCTACGGTACACCCTACCTAGGTAGGTAGGTAGGTAGGGTGTATCGTGTATGTACGACAACCCTGCATCACAAATACTTGGAGCCTCTCAGAGTCTATCGTAAGTAGTCTAATATTATTGAGGTAGATTGCCAGCGGTTCAAGTTTGAGCACCCCTGGTATAATACATAGTTCAATTTCTTTTTATCATCAGATTATCAAATAATCAATTCCCGGCACTTCTTTCACATAATGTATGTCTTTTTATAAATAAATTGTATTACGAAAGGTTTCTCTAACGATCCCAATTCGAAAAACTCCCATGCCTTCACACAAATTCCTGAAGCTTAACGGTGTTGAACCGTTCAATAGTGAACTGCTCAGAGTATGAGACTCGAGAGGGAGGTCAGTCGACAAATGAGGGAATAAACATCGAGGTCGTAAACATTCATTCTTTTCATCTAAGGACCCCAGTCGGGAAATTCAACTTGCCGGACGTGAAAAAATCTCCGCAGGGACTTTAAACTGTGCTACTAAACATCTTGCCGTTTCCATTTAAACGATAATAAATTGTTGCGTCCGCTCCTGGACAGTTATTTGCAATATTTTAGGTGTTCAGAAAAATATTTGAACAGGCAAACTACTGAAGTAGGCTAACTTCGCGTACTGCTGATGTTTGCTTAAGGAAATTGAATGAAATCTATCAACCAGTGAAATTTATTCAGGGCATCAAATGAAGAAAATGGTTGATAATAAATAATGCATTGCATATGGTGAAAATGTAAAGTATAGAGTAACATTTATAATTTCTTTCATTTTAGTTTTTGAGAAAAATGCTGGCACAGTTGAATTTTCATATTAACCAGGAAATTTTTGGGTCGAAAACATTTCTTTAATTAGAACCTGAATTTCGTTTAATTTTACTATAAGCAGGCTATTTTCTGAGTTCCACGATGCGCTAGAGAATGGATCTGCGATAAATTGTTCTCAAGTTACAGGGTGTGTTATCCCAAAATGAAATAATTTGAGATATTTCACGATAAACTCATAACTTTGCAACATTTCGTCATGTAAACTTTTGTGTCGGAAAAATTTTTTCTGTTGTCTATTCGAATTCAGAGAACCTTCTGCACCCCATTACATAACACAGGTAAACACAATTCTCGGGTCTGACTTATATATACACACACACCAAAAATTGTCGCATCACCTGGTATTCTGAATTACACAATCGATTAAGAAGCTCGATCGTAGTTTCTTTGTCAACATATGTTTTTGGACATATAAGGAGGAAAAATCTTATCTATGCAGTAGCATTAGTTTCCATATGATCTCAAACACGTCTGAAACAAGAATGAGTTTATTTGACCATCAGTATTCATTCAATTTCTCTTCAGTTTTCACGCTAAATGAATGCGAGTTTTCTGTGTTTCATGTTGTTTTTTGAATCTTTGAATTTATTGTAATGGCTGCTGAACGTCCTGGACGCTATTTGAGTGATCATGAAGTGGTAAGAATTGTAACACTTCTAGAGGAGGGGTGAAGCTAACGTTACGTGGCTAACTTGTTGAATATTAACCAAAGCACTATTTCAAGAGCAAATAATCGATACCACGCAATAGAGGAATATGAAAGAAGGGCCGGACAGGGAAGAAATCGGATAACAACACCAGTAGATGATCGTTGGCTACGTTCAACTGTACTAAGAGTTCGGCACTGTACGGCTAGAATGTTACAAAATGAACTTGCACTTTCCAGAAATGAGCATTTTTCAGTGCAAACTGTTAGGAACAGGCTCAGAGAAGACGATATCAGAGCAAGGGTGGCTTCTACCGCCCCTCGTCTCACCAGAAAGCATCGAGTTGCAAGACTTCATGTTGCGAAGGAACATGCGAATAGGGGTGTTCCAGAATGGTCGAATGTTCTTTTTTCCGAGTCCAGGTTCTATCTAGTATCAAATTATAGACATATGCCTGTATACTGATGACCTAAGGAACGGTATCAGCAATGCAATATCCGGTAAACCGAAAACTTCGGAGGGGCTCAGTAATGGTGCGGGAAGGCATTTCTTTCCATGGTCGAACTGAGTTAGTTCTAGTGAATAATGGAAGAATGACAGCGGCCAGATACATCGCAGATGTCCTTGAACCCCATGTTGTATCCTTTGGCTCATTGATAGGCGAAAACTTCATTTCTATGCATGATAATGCTCGGCCTCATTCAGCTAGAGTAGTTACAGAATTTCTGCAAAATGCCGTAATCGATATTTTAAAATGGCCAGTCAGAAGTCCCAACTTGAATCCAATGGAACATGTTTGGGACAACATGGAGTGGCAAATTCAGCAACGTAGGATGCCTTGTAGATCACTCCAACAACTAGAAAATCTGCTTCCTGAAATTTGGTACTCAGTGACTCAAGATTACATCCAAAATTTGTTTGAGGGGCTTTCGAGACGTATACTGGCAGAAAATTAGGGCCCAGGGAGGAAACACTCGATTTTGAAAATGATTAGTAACCATTCGATGCTAGTTGATTGGTCTCTTCGCGAATGTTTGAAGCTGGTTTTATTTTTCATTGACTCGAAAATTGTTGATATTTTCCATCATAAACTCATCTCTCTTGATTGATATCTTCTTATTTTACATTTCTGAAAGTTACCAAATGACTCTTGAATGACCAACCTAAAAGTTTATATAGTATTGTCATAAAAGTAGGGTGATGCGACAAATTTTGTGGGAAGTGTATTGAATTTTAGTTTCTACTACGACAAGAGTAAAAGAAATTTTTTGTTCCGATTAAAGTTTGCTCTTGTAAATACTATAGCAATTTTTCGGTTAAAGTTGTAAGATTTATATTATTTCTACAATTTCACTATAAATTATATAGGGTGAACCAAACAAAACCGGACAATTTTTGTTCCGTTATAACTTCCACAATTTTAGAGCTAGATCATTCGTTTTTGCTTCAATGGAAAGCCAAACGACTACGTTTTTCAGAAATTGTATCGAAATTTCACTCCCGGTGAAATCCAATATGGATAACTCATTCGGAAATGAGCAATATTTCAAAATCGCTGGATCGTGTTTTTTCACCAAAAAACTCGAATGGGGCATTTAAACTATAATTCAGATTTTTTTGAACAATTTGACATATTGATCCTAAAAATATTTCAAGAATTGGTAAAAAAGTAACGTGAAGAATTTTTTTCATTCTGATTTTCAGCTGAAATCGAATTATTTTTTTCATCTCATGGCGTTGGCACTCCTGAAGTTGTTGCGTTTTTCATAGATGTTCTAGGAAGACAAAGAACCAATTTTTACTAAAACCAACCTAAAATTTGATTTCTGTTCGAATTCAAAATGGCCGACTTCCTCAAATATTAACAATTCCAGCGCATTAAAAAAGTTTTCGCCGACGTTATGAATCAACTACGTAATTCAATCGCTAGATTGAACATTTCCCATCATTTTAAGGGGTTGAACTTGAATATTGATTTAGAATTGTGCCAACTGTAGACTGCGGGATTCCAATTGATGTAGTTTATTTAGATTTTTCGAGAGCGTTTGATAGAGTCCCACATCGACGACTGCTGTATAAGATTGAACACCTTGGCATAAGAGGTCGGCTTTTAGAATGGATTAGAGCATTTCTACTTGGGAGAAGATTTCGCGTTAAAGTTTCGAATGAAAAGTCTTCACTCAAGCCGGTTTCAAGTGGTGTTCCTCAGGGTTCCGTTTTAGGCCCATTACTATTCCTACTGTATACTGCTGAACTTCCTTCTATACTTTCTTCCACCTGCTCTCTCTATGCTGACGATACAAAATTATATAGTAATCCATTTTCTGACTTCCACACTCTTCAACAAGATCTCGATCATCTGTCCAGGTGGTGCATCGACTGGCTTTTACCCTTGAATTTGGATAAGTGCAAGGTCCTACACCTTGGAGAAAACAACCCCCATCGGATGTACAAAATCTCTGGAACTGCTCTGATCATTACATCGAAGCAAGTAGATCTTGAAGTTATCATCTCTAATGACCTAACGTGGACTGATCATATTCAAAGTATTTGCAGCAAGGCTTCTAGACTTTCGTTTCTGCTTCAGAGATCTTTCAAAGGTTGTCAGCCCAAAACTTGTAGTCTCTTATATAAAACTTATATTCGTCCATTAATGGAATTCGCAGGTCCTGTGTGGTCTCCCATTTACAATTACGAGACGAATTCTCTCGAATCTATTCAGCGGAGAATAACAAGAATTCCGTACGGGCGTCGACGACCAAGTTATTCCGAACGCCTCAAAATATTCGATCTTCAACCTTTGAATAATAGACGGCTTCGAGGTGATCTTATAATTGTCTACAGGGCCTTGAATAACAGGTTCGGTGCAGATTTATCTCCACTTCTAACGATCAATCACAACAGACGTCTACGAGGCCACAGACTGAAATTGTATCGAGAAAACTTCAAATCCATCCCAAGACAGAATTTTCTTTCCAATCGTGTATTTACGGCATGGAATGATCTACCGCCACATGTAATTTCTTCTTCTTCTGTCAAGGCTTTCAAGAATGCCTATGATTCATGGATATTATCTGAAACAGGCAACTGAAGTTTTCTAAGTACCTAAACCTTGTTTTTGATAAGCAATTATTGTATTTCATTTGAGTTTTCTGTAGGTAGGTTAAATGTTTGATCTACTTGCTTTTGAGAATCTTTTATTTTGTTTTCACCAGATTAGAATAGCCTAACCTATTTTCTAAGTCATTTTGTGTTACTTTGTTTTCACTGCTTTGCAACCTGTTAGACATAATGTATATTATGATTTTTGAGTTATATAGGCATTACGCCTCAACTCTAATTTATATTAAATAATAATAATAATAACTAACGTCAATAATGTTTCTCTTCTTCACTATCATATGCACCTCCCATTGTGAAACCTCTGAAAATATACTTCATGCGTTTACTCTATGATAAACAAAAAATAATGCAATGACATCGAGTCTTAGAGGACATCTGGTTTGAACTCGAATTTTATCTCGGTGTTACTTGTTTTTGACGTTTGAAATTGTTAACAATGGTTTTAACAAATGAAGATAAGCGTTTCATTGAATGTATATTTGTGCGTGGCTATACTAATAAGCAAATATTACGCCAATTTCCAGCCCCTTATTACAAAAGAAGTACAATTTATGCTCTTGAGGAACAATTTCGGACAACAAGGTCATTAGGAAGAAGACCAGGTACTGAAGCAGATAGAACTGTTAGAACACAGGTACTCGGCTTTTTCATAATCTGTTTCAAACATCAACTCTACATTTTTTGTATTACAAACTCAATTGACAATAAAAGGAATAACATTCAGCGAATATCTGCATTAGCAATCAGCCCTATCAGAACTCCAGGAAGCAGCTTGACTGTTTTCCAGATGTTTCAGAGATGCCAAATCTCAAAAACCTCTGTGAGAAAAATAATAAGACACGATTTGAGTCTTAAGTTTTTTCGGAGACACTATAATTTTCAATTGATTCAAGCTGTGAAAGAGCGATGCAGAAATTGATTAAATATATTCAAAACACGTAGACAAATTGAAAATATCTGGTTCACAGATGAAAAAATTTTCATTGTTGCCAAAACAAAAATGAATGACATTATTTGTGTTCCGACGAATGAAATCAAGATCAATGTGCCTTTAATTCGTTTGCAGAGGGAAAGACAAATATGTTTCAGGCATGTAATGGTCTCTGCCGGTATTTCGAGGAACTTCAAATCAAATATCATTATTATAGTACAAGACATAAGATTAGATTCGGAAAATTGTTGTCACATAATTCCCGATCATATGTTACTACCAACTATTGAGGCGTCAACTCCTCAGTTCACTTTCACGCAGGGAATGATTGGTGTCTTTTGTATGACATGAATAAGTGCGGTTGCCACCAGCTGAAAATGAACAGTTGAGAAATTGAGTAGCTTTTGGATGTTTTTTATTGGTTCAAATCTTCCTTGGAATTATAATTTTTTTCCATATTCTTCTGACGTTTGTCAAATAAATGAACTACTACTAACATATCACCAAAAAACGCTACTTACTCTCAACTGGCCGTCAGTGTACAGGATATCCCAGATTAGATGTATCTAAATGAAATCTATTTCAATTAATTTTAGGATGGAAGCAGAAATCATACCAGTCAGTATACTATGGATTATTTAAGACTACGCGTAGACGATTTCATCGAACAAGAACAACGGCCCCCAAATAGTCCCGATCCTAATCCGTGCGACTATTTTCTGTGGGGTCATTTGAAAGAAATGGTGTTAAAAATGGTAGTATTTTCAATAATTATGAGGAGGCAAAAAATACAAGAATGTTGGAAATCTCTTGATCAAAAAGTAATTTCAAGATCCATAGAGAGCTGGAGAACACGGATGCAGATGATATTGGACGCCTATAGAGGTCATATTCCACGTGAACAAATTGAAAATAACTGGTTCAAAGACGAAAACATTTTCAGTGTTGCCCCACCAAAAAATATCCAGAATGACAGAGTTTGTGTTCTTGAAACATTTCTAGGAATTTTCCGCGACTCAACCACCTGACGTCCGTGTGAAGAACTAAATCAGTGTGTTCAGCTGACTCCCTATCTTCTAACTGCAGCACAATATTTGATGAAATGCCCATAATTTCCTCCGTGTTTTTTGAACACGAAACTTGTTGATGTATATTGCAATGCTGGTACTCCATCGGTGGTAATGCACACTAATTTATATATTGGTAGCTTGTAGTTTTTTTACAAAATTTAAGAACATGTCATATATATCTTTGCCACTCTTTCCCTTTAGAGGAATCAAAAATTCTTATTTAGTCAATATGTCTTTGCATACCATCCGAATGACACAGCTGGGCTGTGTCTGTCATATCGGTGGATTCGTCGAACTGTAAAGAAAAGTATGTACATTTCATGATTCAATGTTTTAGTTTATCTGCCATGCCTGACTCATGACTTCAATACGCCTTGTAACAGTCGGACGAGATAATTGAAGTTCTCTAATAGCAGACATGATTTCTGTTTTATTTTTAAAATCTCCAAAAATGTCTCACCCTCTTCAATAAATGCTTCCTTCACAACCGATACATCTTCGAATGGTGTATTGTGTCTCGCCAATATATGAGATATTTTAAATAACGCGATCGTAGATGTACAGAAAGTAGCGTCTGGACCCTACATCACAAAGGAGGAAATTATTAAAGCAACAAAACAACTAAAAAACAAAAAAGCTGTTGGAGAAGATAATATCCCAATTGAAATTATAAGGATAATTTCAGACGAACACATCGATGTTATGGAGAACATAACATTTTAATAAAATATACGAAACTGGAATAATACCAAAAGACTGGCTGACATCGGTGTTTATACCACTACCAAAGAAGAAGAACTCCAGGAAATGTGAAGAATATAGGATCATTAGTCTAATGAATCATATACTGAAATTGTTCCTCCGAATAATACACAATAGAATTTATAACAAATTGGACGAACACACGGGACGAACACAATTTGGCTTCAAGAATAGCTTTGGAACAAGAGAGGCACTTTTTTCAATACGTATGCTTGTTGAAAGATGTAGGGATGTAGACTCTGATGTATATCTGTGTTTCATAGACTTTCAAATGGCTTTCGACCTGGTGAAACACGATAAACTAATAGAAATTCTCAGGTCTTGTAACATAGACGACAAAGACTTGAGAATCATATCAAACCTTTACCAAGACCAAAAGGCTAAAATTAGAATCAATGGAGAGACATCTGAAGACATTAACATCGAGAAAGGAGTAAGGCAAGGATGTGTTCTTTTCCCGTTGTTGTTTAACGTTTTTTCGGAAGATTTATTTAGGAAGGCACTACAGGATACCTCGGATGGCATAATAATAAATGGACAATGCATTAACAACTTGCGATACGCAGATGACACGGTTATTCTAGCAGATAGCGCTAAAGCACTACAACGCCTAATGAACCGAGTGATGATAACATGTAAAGAATTTGGAATGAAACAGAATACAAAGAAAACAAAAACGATGGCTATCAGCAAACACCAAAACAGAAAGGTCGGAATTAGGGTCAACGGAACAGAATCAGAACAAGTAACAAAAATAACATACCTAGAAAGTAGCCTTGATGAAGCTTGGGATCACTCACTAGAGATAAAAACACGCCTGGAAAAAGCACGAGCTATATTTTATAAAATGCAAAAAATACTATGCAACTGCCAACTAAATATCTCATTAAGAGTTCGAATACTGAAATGCTACGTTTTCTCCACCGTGCAATATGGCGTTGAAGCATGGACAATGACGGAAACAACACAAAAAGAATAGAATCGTTCGAACTTTGGTGCTACCGTAGAATGCTCAGAATATCTTACATGAGTCATACGACAAACGTAGAAGTTATGCAGAGGATGAGAAAGGATCGAGAACTTGTGCAGATAATAAAAGAAAGAAAGACGCAATATTTCGGTCACATTATGAGAAACCAGAAGTACGAACTGCTTCAACTTATCATCGAAGGAAAAATCAATGGCAAAAGGGGACCGGGAAGAAGACGCAACTCCTGGCTTGAGAAGTTACGTCAATGGACTAATATGAGCTCTATATAATTGTTCAGAGCTGCAACAAATGAAATAAGATGGGCAAATGTAATCGCCAACGTCCTCAAGGATAAGGCACCGTAAGAAGAAGAAGCAGCTTTAGATTGTTTGGCTGGTCTTGTGAACATGGTTTGTTCTTTTTTCACACAAGATATCAGTTCACGTACTTTTCGTTTTCGTAATTCACTCTGTGGCGGAAAATCCTTTTCATAGTCCTATGAATCGTTTTATGCTGCCTCTGTAAGTTACCATGCTTAGGTGTTGCAACTGACGCACGTCAAATAAGACGAATGCATTTATCCTTCACCACACAGAGGAAAAGTTCTTCCTCCCAATCGTTATTGAATTGATACGTCATAGATTTCTTCGCTTCACACATTTTGTACTATTTAATAGTAAACTTTGTATCCACGTAGTTTTGCCTTCAAGTTACAATTCAAACTGGCTCCAATTCCTGCAGGCGCATGAACGAAAGTCTCGAATGTTCCCGTCAAACGCGCCGCCCGAAATTTCTAGAAAAGCGGCAAGAATAAAGCGCGGCTTTCCTCTGACAAGTACTGCGCGTTCCTTTGATAAAGCCGCTATTTGACGCTTGCAGATTGTCATTTTATTACGTAATAAAATTTTTAGTTTAGTAACGTACTTATTAAAATTTTTTTTCTTCTCGAGATCTACTCAAAAAGCACTCGCGATCGACCAGTCGACCATTTGAGCCCTCCTGCTGTATGAGTTACAAAAATCTTAATTTACAGAACTTGGAAGAAGATAATAGTTTCAAAGGAAATAATCTCCCAATACATGTCTGTCTAACGAATTCCATTTTCTTCAAATGCTTTCACATGTCAATCCATTAATCAAACCGTTAAGTAACATAGCATCATAAATTAAAACTTGTCATTGAATAATTTCATCCATTAAAGTTGCGTTCATCAAAAATAGATGAATATAAACTCAGTGTAATATTGCAAGTGTGAAATGATTGTCAACCTTCGTTTTCTGGTTTTATCAACTCTTCATATTTGTTTGTCAAACACAGACAAACTTTATGAATTCAGGAAGAAACGAATGATCGAAAACAGACTGATTGAATATTTCGCTCATCTAGAATTAGGTAATAGCTTGAAAGGCTCTCATTTTTGCATATACTTAACTGATAATACCACCGACGCATTGGATACCGCTAGTTCAATTTTAAGTACTTTACACTGCCCTGGATTAACTATGAACGTACCTTTGCAGAACGAAAAGAATATTGAATATACAGCCTCCGCAATGTTCCTATTCCTGGAGAATGAAAACCAATTGAAGAAAACTCTTGGAGTCCTATTACAAACGAAAATGTACAATGTAAGGATACCAACAATTTTCATTCTCTGTAACGAAATAGGCGATGATAGCTTCTTGGAAACATTTGTGGAGAGCCTTTGGAGACATGGGTTCATTCGATACATTATCATATTTTACAGAAAAGATAAGGATTTGGAAATATTCACATATAACCCCTTTGAAAACCTCATAATTAAATTTGAGACAGACGAAAAAATTTATCATTTGTTTCCTGATTTTTTAGAGGATCTTAAAGGATATCAACTTAGAGTTACATTATTTGAAGATTGGCCAATGTTGATGAAAGATAAAATATATGGTTGGAAAGGTTTGGACTACGAACTGTTATATCTAGTTTCGAAATGTCTCAATGCCACTTATACTATAGTAGAACCTTCTAAACCTAATTTTTCAGAGGCTCACGATGATATTGTTCAAAACAGAAGTGATTTTTGTTTTGTCAAATACTTCCAAATGAGTGATTTCAGTGACGTTGATTTTACTTATCCTTCCAAATCTGATGCTGTTTATATCTTTGCGCCATTTCCTAAATTACTGAGCCAGTATTTACACATATTTTTAGTTTTTGACAGCGTAATATGGATACTTATAATTTTGACCGGTGTTATTGTAATGATTCTCTTGAAAATTGTTGTTACTTATCATAGTGATATTCCTAGCTGGTCTTTCGTTGAAGTTGCTCTAGAAATTTGGTCTATCATGTTTAGTATACCTGTTAAGAACCTTTTTAATTCGAAGGCAGCTGTAAAATGTGTAATTATCCCATGGATGGTAGCCTGTCTAATATTATCAACTGCTTTCCAGAGTGGCTTAAGAGAAGAATTACTTTTTCCCAAATATGAGAAAGGTTTGCAGACAATATCAGATTTGGTAACTGATAACGTAACAATTTACAGTTCCATGAATTTATCGAAAATGGCCCTGGGATTACCTAGGCTCAACAAAAATATTATGTTGAAATCGAACGCCGAAATGAAGAACATGATGAAGTCTTCTGATTATTCTGGAGTATATACATTTCCTTTCTTGCAAAAAACAGTTGGAAATAGAAAGCAACCGCCAAAGAAAAAGTTTCTTATGTTAGATGAACCTCTTTTGACGGGTCATGGAGTTTATATTTTCAGGAAAAATAGTCCATATTTGGATAGAATTAATACGATTATTATGAGGCAGAGAGAAAACGGTATATTTTCAAGAATGAATGCTATAGCTTCTACAGAAAATGCTCAACCATATGGCACAGTATCTGTCGATCAAAAATCACAGTTTTTCATTTGGTGGGAGTTTTACGATACATCTTTTCGGAATTCTCCTTGCTTTAATTATACTCTTCATGGAAATAGGTCACTTGGGCATCATAAACTGTTTGGAGTTCAGTTGAATGATATTCGTTATTGAGGACTTGGACACTAAAAATATATTTTTCCTAGAGATTCACTAGAAGACATTATAAGAAAATATAAAAACAGTTTGAGAAGAGAATCTTATAAGTATAGTTCGTTAGGAGTTTTCTATTAAATACTACGAAATGTACCAAAATTTCTAACTTTAACAGAAACACCTGGCTCTTGAACATGACTTAAACAATGTTTGTAATCCTAGAGAACCGAAACAAATTGAGGAGACTCCGTATGTCTTATTACAAACCAAGATGGGCAATATCTGTATAGTAACAATCTTCATTATTTACCACGAATAAGAAGATGACAGCTTCTTGGAAACTTTTGAGAGCCATTCGAAGCAGATGTATTCGGTACATTGTAATATTTCATAGGAATCGGATGGATTATGTCATATTCACTTACAAACCCTTAAAAACGTGATACTTGCATTTTAGACGAACGAAAAAATATGTTATTGGTTTCCTGATTTTTGGAGGATCTAAAGGGATATCAATCTACAGCAACATCATTTGAAGATGGGCCAAAATTGATGAAAGACAAGAAGTATGATTGGACAAGTTTGGAGAATGACATTATCTGTCTAATTTCGAAGAATCCTAAGCTACTTACACTATAGTAGAGCTTTCTATACCTAAGTTTTCAGAGACTCATGATGATGTCGTTAATAACAAAAGTATTTTTATTCCATCAAACACTTTCAAATGGGTAATTTCAGTGAAGTCGATATTATTTATCCTTTGAAATCTGATGCTGTTCATATCTTTGCACCATTCCCCCATTAATAAGTCAGTATCTACATATATCTTCAGTTTTGACAGCGCAAAACGGATCCTTATATGTTTGATCGATGCTATTGTCATAATTTCCATGAAAATTGTTGTAAGTTATCATAATGGTATTCCTAGCTGGTCCTTCGTTGAAGTTGCTCTAAAAATTTGGTCTGTTCGGTTCAATATATAAACTGTTTGGAGTTCAGTTGAATGATTCGTTATTGAGGACTTGGACACTAAAAATATATTTCTCTTCTAGAGATTCACTAGAAGACATTATGAGAAAATATAATAGTTTGAGAAGAGAATCTCATAAGTACAGTTTGTTAGGAGTTGTCTGTCTTTCGTTGAAGTTGCTCTAGAAATTTGGTCTATCATGTTTAGTATACCTGTTAAGAACCTTTTTAATTCGAAGGCAGCTGTAAAATGTGTAATTATTCCATGGATGGTAGCCTGTCTAATATTATCAACAGCTTTCCAGAGTGGCTTAAGAGAAGAATTACTTTTTCCCAAATATGAGAAAGGTTTGCAGACAATATCAGATTTGGTAACTGATAACGTAACAATTTACAGTTCCATGAATTTATCGAAAATGGCCCTGGGATTACCCAAACTCAACAAGAATATTATGTTGAAATCGAACGCCGAAATGAAGAAAATGATGAAGTCTTCTGATTATTCTGGAGTATATACATTTCCTTTCTTGCAAAAAACAGTTGGAAATAGAAAGCAACCGCCGAAGAAAAAGTTTCTTATGTTAGATGAACCTCTTTTGACGGGTCATGGAGTTTATATTTTCAGGAAAAATAGTCCATATTTGGATAGAATTTATACGATTATTATGAGGCAGAGAGAAAACGGTATATTTTCAAGAATGAATGCTATAGCTTCTACAGAAAATGCTCAACCATATGGCACAGTATCTGTCGATCAAAAATCACAGTTTTTCATTTGGTGGGAGTTTTACGATACATCTTTTGGAATTCTCCTTGCCTTAATTATACTTTTCATGGAAATAGGTCACTTGGGCATCATAAACTGTTTGGAATTCAGTTGAATGATATTCGTTATTAAGGACTTGGACACTAAAAATATATTTTTTCCTAGAGATTCACTAGAAAACATTATAAGAAAATATAACAGTTCGAGAAGAGAATCTTATAAGTATAGTTCGTTAGGAGTTTTCTATTAAATACTACGAAATGTACCAAAATTTCTAACTTTAACAGAAACACCTAGCTCTTGAACATAACTCTAACAATGTTTGTAATCCTAGAGAAAGAAAACAAATTGAGGAAACTGTAAGTCTTATTACAAACCAAAATGGGCAATATCTATATAGTAACAATCTTCATTATTTACCACGAATAAGAAGATGACAGCTTCTTGGAAACTTTTTGAGAGCCATTCGAAGCAGATGTATTCGGTACATTGTAATATTTCATAGGAATCGGATGGATTATGTCATATTCACTTACAAACCCTTAAAAACGTGATACTTGCATTTTAGACGGACGAAGAAATATGGTTTCTGATTTTTTGGAGGATCTAAAGGGATATCAATCTACAGTATCATCATTTGAAAATGGGCCAAAATTGATGAAAGACAAGAAGTATGATTGGACAAGTTTGGAGAATGACATTATCTGTCTAATTTCGAAGAATCCTAAGCTACTTACACTATAGTAGAGCTTTCTATGCCTAAGTGCTCAGAGACTCATGATGATGTCGTTAATAACAAAAGTATTTTTATTCCATCAAACACTTTCAAATGGGTAATTTCAGTGAAGTCGATATTATTTATCCTTTGAAATCTGATGCTGTTCATATCTTTGCACCATTCCCCCATTAATAAGTCAGTATCTACATATATCTTCAGTTTTTGACAGCGCAAAACGGATCCTTATATGTTTGATCGATGCTATTGTCATAATTTCCATGAAAATTGTTGTAAGTTATCATAATGGTATTCCTAGCTGGTCCTTCGTTGAAGTTGCTCTAAAAATTTGGTCTGTTCGGTTCAATATACCTGTTAAGAATCATTTTAATTAGATAGAAGATGTAAAAGGTGTAACTATACCATGGAAGTTAGCTTGTCTGACTTTATCAGCAGCATTCCAGAGCGGCTTAAGAGAAGAGTTACTTTTTCCCAAATATGAGAAAGGTTTGCAGACAATATCAGATTTGGTAACTGATAACGTAACAATTTACAGTTCCATGAATTTATCGAAAATGGCCCTGGGATTACCTAAACTCAACAAAAATATTATGTTGAAATCGAACGCCAAAATGAAAAACATGATGAAGTCTTCTGATTATTCTGGAGTATATACATTTCCTTTCTTGCAAAAAACAGTTGGAAATAGAAAGCAGCCGCCGTAGAAAAAGTTTCTTATGTTAGATGAACCTCTTTTGACGGGTCATGGAGTTTATATTTTCAGGAAAAATAGTCCATATTTGGATAGAATTAATACGATTATTATGAGGCAGAGAGAAAACGGTATATTTTCAAGAATGAATGCTATAGCTTCTACAGAAAATGCTCAACCATATGGCACAGTATCTGTCGATCAAAAAATCACAGTTTTTCATTTGGTGGGAGTTTTTACGATACATCTTTTCGGAATTCTCCTTGCCTTAATTATACTCTTCATGGAAATAGGTCACTTGGGCATCATAAACTGTTTGGAGTTCAGTTGAATGATTCGTTATTGAGGACTTGGACACTAAAAAATATATTTCTCTTCTAGAGATTCACTAGAAGACATTATGAGAAAATATAATAGTTTGAGAAGAGAATCTCATAAGTACAGTTTGTTAGGAGTTGTCTGTCTTTCGTTGAAGTTGCTCTAGAAATTTGGTCTATCATGTTTAGTATACCTGTTAAGAACCTTTTTAATTCGAAGGCAGCTGTAAAATGTGTAATTATTCCATGGATGGTAGCCTGTCTAATATTATCAACAGCTTTCCAGAGTGGCTTAAGAGAAGAATTACTTTTTCCCAAATATGAGAAAGGTTTGCAGACAATATCAGATTTGGTAACTGATAACGTAGTAATTTACAGTTCCATGAATTTATCGAAAATGGCTCTGGGATTACCTAGGCTCAACAAAAATATTATGTTGAAATCGAACGCCGAAATGAAGAACATGATGAAGTCTCCTGATTATTCTGGAGTATATACATTTCCTTTCTTGCAAAAAACAGTTGGAAATAGAAAGCAGCCGCCGAAGAAAAAGTTTCTTATGTCAGATGAACCTCTTTTGACGGGTCATGGAGTTTATATTTTCAGGAAAAATAGTCCATATTTGGATAGAATTAACACGATTATTATGAGGCAGAGAGAAAACGGTATATTTTCAAGAATGAATGCTATAGCTTCTACAGAAAATGCTCAACCATATGGCACAGTATCTGTCGATCAAAAAATCACAGTTTTTCATTTGGTGGGAGTTTTTACGATACATCTTTTCGGAATTCTCCTTGCCTTAATTATACTCTTCATGGAAATAGGTCACTTGGGCATCATAAACTGTTTGGAGTTCAGTTGAATGATTCGTTATTGAGGACTTGGACATTAAAAAATATATTTTTTGCTAGAGATTCACTCGAAGACATTATAATAAAATATAAGAGTTTGAGAAAAGAATCTTATAAGTATAGTTCGTTAGGAGTTTTCTTTTAAATACTACGAAATCTACCAAAATTTATAACTTTAACAGAAACACCTGGCTCTTGAACATGACTCAAACAATGTGTGAAATCCTAGAGCACGAAAACAAATTGAGGGAAACTCTGTAAGTCTTATTACAAACCAAAATGGGCAATATCTATTTAGTAACAGTCTTCATTATTTACCACGAATAAGAAGATGACAGCTTCTTGGAAACTTTTAGAGAGCCATTCGAAGCAGATGCATTCGGTACATTGTAATATTTCATAGGAATAGTATGGATTATGACATTTTCACTTACAAACCCTTAAAAAACGTGATACTTGCATTTTAGACGGACGAAGAAATATGGTTTCTGATTTTTTGGAGGATCTAAAGGGATATCAATCTACAGTATCATCATTTGAAAATGGGCCAATATTGATGAAATACAAGAAATATGGTTGGACAAGTTTGGAGCACGACATTTTTTGTCTAATTTCGAAGAATCCTAAGCTACTTACACTATAGTAGAGCTTTCTATGCCTAAGTTTTCAGAGACTCATGATAGCTTCTTGGAAACTTTTTGAGTCCCTTTGGAAACAGATGAATTCTGTACATTGTGATATTTTAGAGGAAAATAATGGATCATGATATATTTACTTACAATCCCTTAAAAAACCTGATACTTTTTTTAGACAGACGAAGAAATTTGTTATTGATTTCCTGATTTTTTGGGGGATCTAAAGGGATATCAATGTGAAGTAACATATTTGTAGATTGGCCTATATTGATGAAAGACAAGAGATATGGTTGGATAGGTTTAAAGTACGAAGTTCTTTGTCTAATTTCGAAGAATCCTAATCTTCATACACGATAGTAGAGCTTTCTATACCTACGTTTTCAGTGACTCATGATTATGTCGTTAATAACAAAAGTGATTTTTATTTCATCAAACACGCTAGGTATCTTGTGGTCTTCATCTTGTAGATCAGTCCTTCATGCCAAACTTTGTCGAATGCTTTCTCAATGTCCTAAAATGCTGCCCTTGTCGGTGTTGATATGTTCTGTTTGTCCTAGATGTCCTCCGTGATTCTTACTAGTTGGTGTATTGTCGAAAGTCGCCCTTTCTTTTCGAACGCTTTTAGTTGGGTGTAGATGATCTTCTCGATGATCTTGCTCATTGTTGGTAGTAGGCTTGTCGGTCGGTAGCTGCTGGCTTCTGTCCTTGGTTTTCCTGGCTTCGGTATCAATATGGTTCCCGCTGTTCTCCATTTGTCTGGGTAGTGCTCGGTTTTCATTATTGCTCGTGCTATTTCCGTTATTTTATGAAATCCTTCGTCTGGTAAGTATTTCAATGCCTGGTTGGGGTTTCCGTCTAGTCCTGGTGCCTTCCTTGTTTTCAACAAGGAGGTGCTGTTGTAACCTCTTGGATGCGGTAGTCTTCTGCTGGATTCTTCTTCCTATCCTTTCGACGATTTGGTTGAATTCCGCGTCTCTGTTGCTGGTGTTTGTTTGAAATTGTTCCTATAGTGCTGATGCATATATTTCCACCTTTTCCTCATCCGTTACTGCTGTTTGTCCATTGTGTTTGATGTGTAGTATCGTCGCCTTTTTCTTATTTCCTGTCAAGGCTGCTGTCATTCTCCATACTGATTTATCTGTGCTCAGTTGCTCTATTTTGTTGTCCCACTGCTCATTGAGTATGCTCCTTAGTTCTTCCTTTACTCTGTTGGTTAGTCCGTTCAGTTTTTCAGATTTCCTCATTCTCTTGACGGTGTTCTTCGGTGATTTGAAGTCTTCCTCTTCGCTATTCTCGACGTCGCGCTCTTTCCAGAAATTAGAAAAATAGAGGCATTATTAGTGATTCGTAATATTTCGGAGATGTTATTCCCTTAGCGGTCAAGTCAGCAATTACATTACGTAACACTCTCTCAAGGCGCGTTGAAAAACGGAACATCTGCTGGATTGTTCTCGGCTGAGTTCATCTCGAAGTTCGATATGTAGCTCCACTCTAATTCCTGCAGGTTCAACATTTATATCGGCGTGAACGAAAGTCTCGAATGTTCCCGTCAAACTCACCGCCCGAAATTTCTAGAAAAGCGACAAGAATAAGAAACGCGGCATTTCTTTGAGAAGTTCTGCGCGTTCCTTTGATGAAGCCGCCTTCTGCCGCTAGCAGAGTGCTATGTTATTACGTAATAAATGTTTGTAGTTCAGTTACCTGCTTATTAAAAATTCTTTTCCTTTCGAGATCTACTCAAAAAGCACTCGCGACGACCGTTTGAGCACCCCTGGTCTATTGCATTCCTCAATTAACAGAATACCTAGAACAAATAGATTTTTCTCAACTAGAATGATAGTTCCTGAGATTATCTCGTCTGAAAAAACTTTTAATGTTATATTATATAAGATTCCATGGCGATTTCTGATAATGTTCTTCAAATTCTTATTTTCAAGATGACAGTATTTCTTAACACCATATGAACAGTGCCGATGTCTTATAGAAGACTTCTGAATAATTGATAATCAAGTAAAATTTATCGATTCTCCCGGATACATTAAAATAATTTATTTAGAAATCCCACGGCTTATAGTGTACATTAAAAAGATCATTATCTAGAAATTGCCGGTAACGTTTACAGACCATAAAAATTGGTCCGAATGAAGCCTTGACAGGGAAATAACCAGACGGAGGCTTGCTTAGTACGAGCAGTAAACGGTAACCGTAATGGCCGATCGATCAATAATTAACGTGTGGCCGAAACATTCTACTGAAAAGACTATCAAATAATTGAATCTACTATGTATGTACGAAACAAAAATTAAGGACCATCTCGAGCGTGCTCTGTGTTCCTGGAGAATTCCCCTAAACATTGTGATGCTGAATATTACGGTTAATGTAAGCTTTTTGTGTTTTTATTCGTTCTTAATGGTCTTCTGTGGAACTCATGGGAAAGCTAAAGCTAGATGGTATCTGATCATGAAGAGGTCGAAAGTTAAAAAATAAACACTTAAACATCATTGTTGCTGCAGTTAGTAAAAAATAGGCTACTTGGCATTCATTGCATATGATTTGATATGCTTGAATTTATTGTTCTTTTGTTTAGCATTGAATAATAATCTGCTTAAGTTGGGGCAGCTTGAGAATGAAGTAGTTATGTTGAATCTGGAAAAGTAATTACTGATTTTGTTAGATAGTTCGGCGGTGTATCAGAGATTAGTGTATCTTTTTTCCGGGGTTTCTATGATGCTATACAGTATTTAAGAGGTAATACGTTGTTCTTTGCTTTTAATAATTGTATTCAGAAAATGTTGTGTTATGTTGTTATTTGAGACAATTTTTCTGATGATGTTTAGAAATTTTCTGTCGAAAGGGGAACAGAGTAGGCTCTACGAATTATGGAGTTATATGCAGCTAGTTTGTGGCTGAAATGACCGAACGAGTCCATTGGGATAGATGCGTCTGTGAATGTTTCCTTTCTGTAAATTTTTATGGGTGAGATAGTTATTTGAATTTATGATGGTTAAGTCTGGGAAATTGAGACATTACTCTCTATTTCAGCAGTGAAGCTGTTGCGGCAATGTTTTTTATTCAGGAAATTTAAAAATTGCTGATTTTTTCTGTTTGAACCATAAAAACCAAGTAAAATGTCATCTACATATCTGTACCAGAAAATAATGTGTTTAATATTGAGTTTATCTCTGAAGTATCAATGAAAATGTCAGCTAGTAGGGGGCTTGAAGGTGATCCCATTGGAAGACGTTAATTTTGTTTGAAGAGTTTAGATTTGAATTGAACGTAGCTTGAGATAGGCATATTCGAAGAAGATTGCTAAGTTCATTAGTGATATATGGCACTGTGTTACACTCGGATAAGATATATACATATTTTTGACATCGAAAGAGAGTTACTTAAAATCTGGGGAGATTGTGGGATTTGAAGGTTTATGTATGAGATCTACAGAATTGAAGATAGTTTTGATTCAAAAATTTCTTTTATATATGAAACTACAGGTGTTGCAGATTTTTCTTCCTTCTGTGGTTTAATCAATCCGTTGATTTCTGGAGCTTGAACATTCATTGGAATCAGTTTTCTCTTCTCCCATTCTGTGTGTACTAGGAGTTCTGACAGCTCATTTTTGATTTCTTTTGTGAAAAGTTTGCATGAATAATAATATAATAATAATAATAATAATATATCTTTATTGCATATGATTACAACCTATTGTTCAAACACTCTCCGTCTCAATTTAATTCTGTTTTATAAAATAACATCGAATTTTTCACACAATAAAGATCCAATAGCTACTCACAAAGGTTTATATACCTGTGGTGAGTGTTTATATTTTTTTTCTACTATTTCAAAATAAAGTAATATACTCACAAATATCTTTATGCACATGAATACTGTACACAATACTTACACACTATCAGAAACAGAAGGGCATACAAAACAACAATAATAACAATAATAATAATATGGGCACATGGGAGAGCTGAAGGAGGTCATATATTCCATTCAAATTTCATTTATTTATGTTTATGTTCTCATGAATGTTATGATTTGAGTTGTGATCTATGTATTATTTTTCAAATCAATTAAACTAGTGATATAATCTTTATTCGTATTATTTATCCAACTCATTAAACTTGTTTTGAATTGTTCGATATTTTTGTAATTCTTAGATTCAAAGGCAGTCTGTTGAACATTCTGGGACCAATAAAGGAGTAGCTCCTCTGACTAATTGTTTTAACCATTTTTGGAACAACAAGTGAAAATATACTATATCGAGTATTGGAGTCGTGTGCGATCAGTTCGTGACACTTTAAAATGGCCGAGCAAAACAGCTGTCTGCTGTCCCATACACCAGATATTTCATACAACATCTTAGAAGAAAGAGTGATGTCTGATATATAATTTTCAATATCCATTTTTGTTGAATATCCAACTTATTTAAGACATTTTTATAGGCACCACCCATGCAATTATTCCATAACGCATTTGCGACTCAACAAGCGCCGAATAAACAATTTTTAGGCAATCTACGTCAATAACCCCTGAAAGATGTTTGAATCTGGTTACTAGTCCCCTAAGTCTTTCTATCAGTCTACTTACATGCGCATCCCAATTTAAATGAGAATCGATAATTACTCCAAGGTACTCGCATTGATATGTACAAGGGATTTCAATTGTAGACATTTCGTCGCTTATAGAGAGGGGCAAGCCATCAGGCAGAGACCGTTGATCTATACAAAAAGGAATATACTTAGTTTTCTCGAAATTGATAGTTAAAAGGTGTTCCGCCATCCAATTTTTTAGGTTTAAGAAATCTGACTCTACCAATAGTTTTAATTCTCCCCAGTTTTTAGCTGAATAGAAAATGAGTGTGTCATCTGCATAACTTATGATATCCCCGCTTGTCTGTATAAGCAGCAGACCATTTAAATATATTGTGAATAGTATGGGCCCCAAGACGGTACCCTGGGGTACACCATACTCGAGCGTTGCCAACTCACTCACCACACCATTCAGTTTGACAAGTTGTTTCCTGTCTTTAAGGTAGAATTTCATCAAATTTAACTCAACATCTCCAAAACCAATTTGTTTCAGACTGTCTAACAAGATGCCATGCTTTTGGTATTTCGGTGATATCCATTGTTTTCTGTACATCCTGCATCTTTTCTTCGTATAGATCTTCATTGAGGCATACCATACTAGTGCCTTTATCAGTTTTAGTCATTATGAGATCTTCGTCTTGGATTTTATTTGATATGGACTTTATTATTTCGAACTGATTCTGATTGTTATTTTTTATGTCAGATTTTCTGATAATTTCTGTGAGTTTGTGTCTATGAAGGCTTGGGTTGGTGATGATATCTCTATGTTTTTGGATGGCCAGCTCTGCTTGCACTCCGGTTATTTCTTTATCTCTTTTGAATAACATATTCAAATATTTCCGGCGTGAATTTTGGTCCTTTATTCAACAGATCTGTTTGAACTTCATTAAAGAGATTGTTCGATATTTTTATGAATTTAGGATGAAAGATGATATCTGTACTCATCTACTCATCTGTTATATTGTTATTCACTTGAAAATGACCGTGAGGTCGAAACCGGTCGTGAATATTAAATAAATTGTGGAAAAGCGACGAAAGTGTCTTATTTCGTTTTACTTTGGAGGTAAAATTCCATAAAATAAATAAATCATCAACACTATCAATTATTTTGGCTCTATCAGCGAAAAGATTGCAAATTTAATTTCGAAGCAACATAAAACAAAAAATTTCATAATTCACATGAACTTCTTTGAAGAATTTTTCAATACGAAAGGTAGAATTGATTGGTTGAAAATACTGGAGTTTGCCAGTTGTCCTGTTTGGATTGAAGAGACATCATTACAAGTCAGAGTGATTGTTTATTCAAAACTAGATACAAAGAGCATCAATCAGATTACAATAACCAGAGAACCGACGACTCTGCTTCCGTTTGTATCGAAAATGACCATCATTTTCCACCCATAGATGAATTTGTGATTATTCACAGAATACCTAAAGGACGAAAGTTAAATTTCTTGGATCCCATCAAAATTTTCAAATTCCAACAAACTTCCCATACAGATAATATTCTGCACGACCAGTATGGCCGCCTTTTTGTCCATATATTCCTTAATAACACCCGCTTTTATCATAATTATAATTCGTATGTTACCTCTTGTTTGCACCCTTATTCATTCTGTATCCTCCTGTTTATGTATGTATGTATGTATTCTCAACTTTAGTTCAATACTTGTCAGCTAAAGATGGTCGAGAGATCAAAATTGCAAGCCTGATTTTCAATGAATCTTTCGTGATAGTATAATACATAGTTTAATTTCTTATTATCATCATGATTAACAATCACTTATTAATGGAGGAATCAATTAACTATTAGAATATAAAATAGTGAGAAAAGTACCTTTGAGCTGAATACGTTGATAACCAGGACAATCATTCTAATAAGCTTAGATCTTTGTAACTCGATAACTTCCACCGCCACTTCAGAATTGTTTCTTGACAACTGTTTACAATCCAGATCACATTCGGGGGTAAAACGTTAAGCGAGAATGGGGCGCATTATGCAAAGTGTATTTTAAAATGTAACACTATACAAATGTTATTTATTTATTTGACAATAGGCTCACGTATTCACGAAGTTGTGGTAATATAATTTGAGAATAGTGAATGGCGATCTGTCTCCTCGGTTCTCCCCATTTCCAGGGGAAAGAATTTCAGGACCCGCCCTGTCCTCGGCAATACTGTCTTCGATTAGCATCTCGGATGTCGAGTTTTTATCTCTACTCTTTCCTTTTTCCGATTGCCATCTATTTCGTTTGAACTATACAGCCTGATTGATATACTTGGTCAGTAGGAATACCCGTCAAAATGAATTTCATTTATTTTATATATTTCATTTCCTTAATATATTATTCATTTTTATTCATTACAAGTAAACGAACATAGCCAAAGCTTAAGTTGAGTAAAAATTCATAAATGCACTACTTAATATAAATATGGGATATTGCTGGTATTCATCTGAATACCAATTTATGAATTTCAGATTTATTTTATTATATCGGAACAATATCTGGTGCATCAGTACCAAACCTAAATGATTAATTTGTAGTAAAAATAATGTCGATATAGAATGAAAACAAACCGTAACTATATAAGTAAGCATATACACTCGGAGGCAAAATTAGCGGAACACCAAATTCGAAGTCCGATATTTTTCCTAATTCTCAACCGATTTAGATGATTTCTGCTTTGTAAAAATTATAAGAGAAAACAAAAAATTTGAAAAAATTTTAAACGGGGCAAAACTAAAAGTGTTTTTTTTTGTCAAAAATTCGTAACACCCTGTGGAATTTCGTGGTCCGAGTTGAAACGTACAATATCATGGTCTGTCAAGACACATCTTCCTACAGTAACGCCCTTCTTGTTTTATGCATTTATCTCTATTCTTACAATAGATATCCAATTTGAAGCGAAAAGTCACAAATTTCAAGAATTTATTTCTAATCTTGCGTAGGTGCATAACATCGGAGGTTAGCCAAAAAATTAAATCAAAATTAGAGAAGCGGAAATCTAACGAAATGAAAATTTTTGAAATTCACTGGCCAATTTCACGCTCCGGGAGAACTCGAAGTACACTGGAAAAATCGTTGATTTTGCACATTCATCTTTGAATTTTTTTGTATGACACTCTATAATAATTATCATTCCTCTCCAGAATTGAGAGCAGGTGTGTCTCCTGACGATACACTCGTGAAATGAAATGAACATGTTGAGAAAAATGTTCATGATGACCCACAAGAAAAAACATTTGATTTTAGTAGCGAGTATGACCCCCCCGAGCTCTTATTACAGCGCGCATACGATTTCGCATACTTCCAATGATGTTGTCTATCATCTGTTAAGGTATGTTGTCCCACTCTTCCACCAAAGCCAATGTCAGCTCTTCAACGTTGCCTGGATTCCGTTGTCGAACCCTTCTTCCAAGAATGTCCCAAACATGTTCGATCGGGTTTAAATCCGGTGACCGCGACGGCCAGTCCTTCGTGTGATCCCAACTTCATTGAGATATTCTATCACTATGCGCGCAGTATGAGGGCGCGCGTTATCGTGCATAAAAAGGAAATTTTCCCCTATGTAAGGAGCAAAAGGCACAACATGGGGCTCCAAGATTTCTGTTATATACCGATGGGCATTAAGTGATCCATTGCCAATAATCTCCAGTTCTGTTCGTACTCCCAAGCATATTCCACCTCATATCATAACTGACCCTCCACCGTATTGCTCAGTTCCTGCGAAGTTCGCTTGATTGTACCGTTCCCCTCTATGTCTCCATATTCTATCTCTACCATCCACGAAATTCACACAATATCGGCTCTCATCACTAAATAAAACTCGTCTCCACTGATTGATTGTCCATGCTACATGCTCCCTAGCAAACGCCAATCTTGCTACTCGATGGGCTCTATCGAGTCTTGGTGCTCTTGCTTGCGCGTATGATCTCAGACCAACTTCATTTAGTCGTCTTCTGACTGTCCTCACACTGACGTTAATGTTATCCACTGCTTGTAAAGGTTACGTGCCTGAACAGCAGTAAGACGAGGATTTCTTATGGTTTGATTGGCGATGAAACGGTCATGTATAGCGCGGGTTGCCCGATTTCTTCCTTGTCCTCGCCTCCTCACGTACAATCCAGTTTCCTGTAACGTCGGTAGATTCGATGGATAACCGACGTCGAGACACCAGCATGGTACCGACTGAGCGGTAGGTGCGCCCTTCCTCGATCAATGTAACTGCCCTTGCTACTGAGGTTGGTGGTAAATCTCTCATTCTGAATGAAAAATACCGTTTCGAATCGTAAACTGTAAAAGAATCACAAAACACCGCAACTGATCGAATTTGTATCAAATCAAAGAATGGAAAACTCTCATTCTTTAAACAAGTGCAAATGTGGTCATATACAAAAAACGTGTGTTTTATTTCATATTTGATAAAAAAAGGTGTGCACATGTGTAAATGAAAAGTTTCATCAATGGTCTCAGAATTCGGTTGTGTATTTTAATACCTACCCACTGTTATCTCCTATGAATTCCTAATTTTCACCAAATTAACCAAATTGTCATCAATAACTAATGCAATTCGAACATAAAAATCGCAGACGACAATTTCTACACGCCTGAGTGATAATAGGAAAATTCCAAATTGATAGACGAATTTTAATGACAATTTCTTGATTCAATGGAATTTTCTCCAAAATGGTGATTTTCCACTTGAAAGTAAATATAATTTGCAAAATAGAGATAAACGCATAAAACAAGAGCGCGTTACTGTAGGAAGATGTGTCCTGACAGACCATGATATTGTACGTTTCAACTCAGACCACGAAATTCCACAGGGTGTTACGAATTTTGACAAAAAAACACTTTTAGTTTTGCCCCCGTATAAAATTTTTTTCAAATTTTTTTTGTTTTCTCTTATAATTTCTACAAAGCAGAAGAGTTGATCTATAACTTGCCGAACAAATCATCTAAATCGGTTGAGAATTAGGAAAAATATGGAACTTCGAATTTGGTTAAATTTTCGAGTGTTTTTGCCTCCGAGTGTATCTAACAGAAAGTCGTGTTAGTTGCATTATTTATAACTCAAGAACGGTTGAACCGATTTGGCTGAAAATTGGTGGGAAGGTAGCTTAGAACCAGGAGATAGATATACATTCTGTCAAAAAAGTACCAGGAATCAGTCAATGCAACACAAACTTTTCATTTTTCAACCAAATTTATTGTATTGCTTTCAAAGGGTCTCCTTTCCGAAATAACACATTTACGCTAACGAATAATCCAATTCTCAAAACATTTTTCAAACGCAATCGACTTCTGGTCTCGCCGCGAATTATCTTTTATGTCTCTCATCGATTCAAAACTGGTACTTCGAAGTGGAAATTTGAGTTTTAGAAGAAGAAAAGTCGGCCGAGGCCATATCAGGTGAATACGGTGGTTACTCAATGGTATTTATTGAATTTTCGTCACAAATTCATTCACAATGATAACCTTGTGAAGCAATAAATTTTATTTCAACAAATCTGGCCTCTGGCCAACTACCAACGAGTAATGTCAGAGGCTTTCTCTCCGTAGAAATCCAGTGTACGGATCTTAGTCAAGTAACACTGAATGTTATTCATTCATAGTTTTCTCTGTGTGAAGTGATGAACGATCGAATAAAATACCGCTTTGAATTTAAATATGATAGAATTGTCAACTAATTATATTACATTTATATATACCAATAAATAAAATATGAAATGAGATACTGACCATCATAAACTGAAGAGAAAACCTATGACTCTACCCCATAATTTTTCTTGGAAAAAACCTACGAAGAATATTACAATATTTGATGACTGTTATCTTCTGTTTGAATAAATTTTTCTTCAGACCTAAAATCTCAATATGCCGGCTCGGTGGCGTATGGGATATGATGCTCGTCTCCTGCGCACAGTTACCTGGGTTCAATCCCCACAAAGTCGGTGCGATTTTTCGGAGTATCCATCTTTCGGAGGAGATTTAAAGCCGTCGCTCCTCTCTAACAGAGATGTGTTGGCCATTAAAGATCCCTTCCCTCGACACGAGAGGGGTTCAACACTAAACTTGGCTCAGTTTCGAATATTTGAACGTTTAAAAGCAATGGGTGAAATATACAGAGAAGGAAAATGGGTGCCATATAAGCTAAAGCTGAGAAAGAGATTTCTCTATAGAGATGAAAAGTGGATATATTTCGACCATCCCAAGCGAAGAAAGACCATTTGTGACTCTGGCCAATCATCAACATTAACTACAAAGCGCAATATTCATGGAAAGAAGGCTATGCTCTGCATCTGGTGGGATCAAAGAGGAGGCATCCACAATGATCTTCTCAAACAGGCCAAACAGTCACAGGAGATCCCTTTGGAGAATAAATGATACGTTTAAGCTGAACAAATATGAGACAGGCCAGCATAAAGTCATCCTGTTGTATGATAACGCTCGTCAGCATCTCACAAAGGTTATCAAAGGAACACTAGAATCGCTTCGATTGGACGCCCTACCACATGCGGCTTACTCATCAGACTGTACTCCATCAGATTACCATTTATTTCGGTCAATGGCTCATGGGCTTTCGGAGCAGCACTTCAATTCTTTCGAAAATGTCGAGATCACCCAAAGATGGGTCATTTTTCGGCGCCGTTTTTCTCTCCTCCCGGAAATGTGGGAAAAAGTTATAATGAATGATGGTGAATATTTTAATTGATGGTATATGTATTCATTTTCTTGAAATAAATGCTCAATTTTAACAAAATTAGGTGTTGTGCTTGTGTACAAAATCAACATCGTACAATAATTAAAAAGGGATGATTTCGTTATCCATAAAACTGGAGACTACATACTGATTTCATTGCATATTGTATAATATGTGTTTATTTGCAAGTTTCAACAAAAATCTTTACAAATATTCCTGACAGATGCCATTGCATTCCTCAGGATACTTAATTCTATAAATAAACAAATGGTTGAGGTAATACCTCAGAAAAGGTATTACCTGTAGTTGGTGTACATTTCACTAATTACTAGACAGCCTTTAGTATGATGTAAACAGAAATTGCTGTCAGCACTGTATATAACATTCGAGAATGAATTGATTTAATGAAAGGGCCCATATCGGGTTACAATCGAAACGTTCAAGTTATCTGTCGAAACCAGGTTGGAAGGTCACTATAGGGTCTCAATATCACAATGGGGTTCCAATATCACAATCGGGGTTCAATATCACAATCGGGTTTCAATATCACAATCGGGTTTCAATATCACAATCGGGTTTCAATATCACAATCGGGTTTCAAAGTCAAAATCGAGTTTGTTTGTCAAAATCTGGTATAAATGTCACAGTTTGGTATATTACAGTAGTTCATGTAGCCCAAGGTTAATTTCATATAGCCGATGCATTTATAATGTTATGAAAAACACTACGGTCATTATTCAATATCAAAGACTTCAGCACATATTCAAAAGTTTTTGGGTTATTAATGGTTTTAATATGGACAGGAATGATTCTGCACACTTTAGGTCCCAAGTAATCTAAATTTCTTGTTCCGATAGTCTTATCTGCTCGCAGAGTGACATAGTTCATATTTTTATTCCTCGTGCCATAATGATGATCAACAGAACACATAGTGTCTCTATTTCTGTTCAAATCGCAAATTATCCTGAAACTATACAGTTGTATTACATCTAGTATACCAGATGACAGTCATATGCGCCACCCCATGCTAGAATACCATATATTAATTGAGACTGGACAAGAGAGTAATAGAGTATTTTCAGTTGTGGCATGTCAAGAAAGTCCTTTAGATATTTAAATGTACTCAATAAAGATCTCATTTTGTCCACTATAAATTGAGTTTGAAGGTCCCACCTCAAATGCTGATCCAAAACAATGCCAAGATATTTGATTGATTTTCCCTCGCTAACTTGTATTTCAGAATCGATGAAAAGAGGCCCCAACTCAGGTAATCCGCTGCTGTAAGATGTAAAAGGCAGATATTTTGTTTTCTCAGAATTCAGGGTTAACTTGTTATACTGAAACCATTTTTTTATTATTTTTAAGTCGTTCTCTGCTTTATCCTTTACATCTAGCCAGTTACTAGGCTGATATAGTATAGCAGTGTCGTCTGCGTAGCTTACAATTTCGCCCTCAATTTTCAACATCAATAGCGAGTTGATGTAGATGGTGAAAAGAATGGGTCCAAGAACAGTTCCCTGTGGCACCCCATAAGTAATATATCGAATTTCACTCACCCGCCCATCAATATCGACGACTTGTTCACGATTCGACAAATAACTTTTCAACAAATCATAAGAGGAGCCCCGAAATCCGTAATTATTCAGCTTCTCCAGTAATCTTTTATGGCATACGGTGTCAAATGCCTTCCACAGATCGATAAACACACATAATGACGGCATGTCTCTATTTCTGTTCAAATCGCAAATTATCCTGTAACTATACAGTTGTATTACATCTAGTATACCAGATTCCCCAAACAATGCATCACTTGGGTAAGTTCTACACTTATGCATCATTAGTTTCAAGAACCATTTTTGTATAACATCAATTTTTTTCAGATGACAGTCGTATGCGCCACCCCATATAATATAATATAATATATTATATAATAATACGAAAAATTTGTTGTTTCAAACGTAAAGCCATGTGAAATTTGATTAGAGATTAACCGAAATCCAATATCGTTTCCGTCTTTACATCATTGATACTTATCCAAAATTATGTAAAAGGTTCTGTCCTCTGCTAACAACTGACATCCCCATATGCAAGCAACCCCTGAACCCGAACCGCGTTGAAATAAAATATTTATAAGAGGCTAGATAGATGCAAGCGAGATGTATTCCTTTAAAGCAATTGATGTGTGAGCGACAGTTTAGCCTTTTAGAGTTATTGAAAAGTGTTCGGGGTATCTCAGGTTGATAGTAAAATTGGCGCTTGTCCGTGCCGCGGATGTCATACCCCCATGGGATCCCCGCCTGGACCCTTTTATTGAACTGCTCAAGTGTACGCGGTGTAAGGTTGAATATTCAATCATATAAACCGCCAATAGCTGTCATAATATTCGTTGAAATTGAGAGTTATATGTGTCGTGTACGCAATTTTAGTGGCCACGTCCATTACTGAAGCTTTTATGGTTGGATATACGGTAATCTCCACTTAAACTAGTAACGAATTCAACGTTAAACTGAAAAGAAATGACGAAGATCAAAAATCGGTACAGACTTTAATGCTACGAAAGTTGTAAGTACAGTGTGCGCTTAGAGTTAGAGGTATTAGGAAGTATGAGTATTTCATGGCATAACTGGGGTACACAAGTTTATATTAAATTTTTTTGTGTCTTTTATCGTCGTCTCAGCATAAAGAGTAATGGTTTCCTAAAATTTACATAACCGTTACTTAATTAAAGAATCTATACCAAGTCTTTCACTGATTTCACGAAAGGATATTACGATAAATTTAACTAAAATAGAAGAAAGTACGACTCGGTCAATCAAAAGTCTCCATGTTGTAAAGGGGTAGGTGGATATTACAAAGAAAATATCGCTGCTCGAACAGCTAAACCTCGTATAACAAATGATATAATTTCACAGTAGAGCCAAAAATTTTTTTTTTCCAATTGCCTTGACTTTATGTATATCATTCTTACGCATTAACAGAATCGAATAACATATATAATTAATATTGCTATACCCGACACACATAACATAAATAATAAATACAATGAAAATATTTTTAAATATATGCTGCTTGCCGACGATATTAAAAAGTGTGGAAAATTAAAAATATTTATTCTACCGATTATTATTTCTACAACAGGTGTTATCCTTGGAATCTTCACAAAAATATTGAGATTTTAGGTCTGACGAAAAATTTATTGGAACAATTACAGAAGATAACAGTCATCAAATCTTGTACATTTGAATTTGGGAGGCTTTTACTTGGTAAAATTCCATTATCAATAATAAAAACAAGTACTGTGTTTTATATTAAGTAAAATTCCTTAAAACACAGTACTTGTTTTTATTATCAAATCTTGTAATATTCTTCGTAGGTTTCTTTCCGAAAATATAATGAGGTAGAGTCATAGGTTTTCTCATTAGTTTATACTGCTCAGAATCTTATTTCATATTTTATTTATTTGTATATATAAATGTAATACAATTAGCTAATAATTCTATCATTTATATTCAAAGCAGTATTCATTCAGTGTTACTTGACTAAGGTCCGAACACTAGATTTTTCCAGAGAAAAACTCTGACACTACTCGTTGGTAGATTGATGTCATACATTTAACGTATATATATATATATATATATATATATATATATATATATATATATATATATATATATATATATATATATATATATATATATATATATATGAGGAAGTGCAATGTGTTATTGAGGATTGAAATCTGGCAAGTCACCAGGTTATGACGGTATAAGTGCGGAAACTCTTAAGAAAGTGTCTGAATTGATTTCTCATCCTCTGGCATTTATTTTAAATAAGTGTATTAACGAGGTGCTTTTCCTTCGATTTTCAAGATTGCTATTGTTAGACCTATTTTGAAAGGAGGTGATGGGACGCTTCCATGTAATTACAGGCCAATTTCGGTTATCTCAATGTTTGGAAAGATTTTTGAAAGAGTTCTCAAGGAACGAATTAATAGTTTTTTGGAAAAATTTAAGGTACTTTCATCTAGACAATTCGGTTTCAGAATTGAAAAATCGACCAAGGATGCAATGGCACTCCTATTATCAAAAATTTATGAGGCAATGGATGGAGGCGTCCCAGTCTTATGTATATTTGTTGACCTATCGAAGGCTTTTGACACCGTCTGTCATTGTGATTTGCTTAAAATACTAGAAAATATTGGATTTAGAGGTAACTCTCATAAGTTAATGAGAAATTATTTGAGTAAAAGAGAGCAAGTTGTAGAGATAGACGGTGTCAGAAGCTCTGAGACAATAGTTCAATGTGGAGTCCCTCAGGGGACAGTTTTAGGACCAATATTGTTTTGTATTTTTGTTAATGACCTCTTTGCCTTGAATACTTCTGGGGAAATAATATCTTTTGCTGATGATACAGCTATCCTTTACCAAGATATTTCTTGGAAATCTCTCAAGGAGAAGTGTGAGGTTGATTTTGAATTGATCTTGAGTTTTCTGAGGGAGAAGGGTCTCACTTATAATCCTGAAAAGACTGTATATGTACCTTTTGCGAGTTATATAACCTCATTGCCAGATTGCAATCATTTAAATATTCAAGTGGAGAATGATATTATTCAAATAAGACAGACAAGATCAGTCAAGTATCTCGGGGTGGTGTTGGATTCTCATCTTCGATGGGACTCTCACGTATTGTTAGTGTCAAGGAGGGTACGAGGTCTCTTACCTTTGTTCAAATACTGTAGGGAATTATGTGATGTGACTCAGTTGAAGGTCCTCTACTCGGCGTTGGTTCAGTCTTTGTTGGTTTATGGGATCCTTGTATGGGGTGGGGTAGATACTTGCTACCTAAAGAAATTAGAAGTATTACATAAAAGAGTCATTAAATGTATATTGGGAAGAAATATTACTTATCCCTCAGACGAATTATTTCATGAAGCTGAGCTACTGGATTTGAGGCAGCTTTTTTGTAGTAGAATGCTTGTGTATTTTGTAAGCAATAAAAGTGAGGATCATTTAATTTCTCATGGTTTTCGGACCCGATATGCAACAGGAAGTTATTTGCTTCCTAGAATGGCTAAAACAGTGGGTCAGAGATGTTTCACATTTCTGGCGCCCAGAGCTTTTAATATGCTACCTTTAAAGTTAAGAAATTTAGTCTCTATAAATTTGTTCAAGAAAAAAGTTAAAAAGTGGCTACTATCGAATCCACGCTCATTGATGTTATCTATGGTCGACATTAAAAATGCTCCAATCAGATAGATCAATCAAAACCAACTGCCTACAAAAAAAATTGTATTGTTTTCACTGGGAATGGTTATTTTTCTTTTTTCGTGTTCATAAATTAAGTGACTTAATTTGAATTCAGTTGATAGGCTCTTTATTTCGAAGCCGAAACTAGTAACATTTAATTCAAGAGAAAATGAATTAAGGCAAAGACAAAACCAAAGATTACTTAAAGAATCACCTTGAAAAATGCCTCTGTTTATTGGAATTACTTCGAATGTTAACGATTGTTTTGAAACATTTAAATGAAAATTGATTCCCGAATTTTTCATTACAAATTCAAGAAAAAGACGACGTGTCCTATCAATTTTATAAATTTCCAAAATTTCTTGAAGCCATGAATAAGCAGAACCATCAAAAGCATTTTGGTAATCAATGAAGGCTGTATCAATACATCTCTTCTTAGTTAGAGCTTGATTCAAAGCAACAGAATCAATTACAAGTTGCTCTTTTGTACCAAGGTATTTTTTTCTACTCCTTTTTGTTGTTCTGAAAGAATATTATAATTTTCCAAATGTGCATAATTTTTTTGGGTAATACATGCAGCTAGAATTTTATATATTGTTGGAAAGCAAGAAATTCGTCTATATTAAGATGGATCAATAGTATTAGCACTTTTCGGTTTTAAATAAGTAATTCCTTGTGTGAAAAATAAAGGAGTAGCTACAGGGTTCTTTCTTATGAATGAAAAATATTCAGCCAATTTTTCATGAACGCAAAAGTTATTAATACCATCAACACCTGGAGATTTCCAATGTTTTGTGTGTTTAATAACTGATGTTATATCTTCGTTTGAAAATTTTTCAAATCGCATGTAATATTTTAGAAAATCGAGACTGTTCATTTATAATCCAACTTCCACTGGAATTGTGTTGCTTTGGCACTGTCCAAACTGAAGACAATTAATCAGTTAGAAAACAATTTTAGGAACTCCATTTCCAGAAATATTTTCATTTGAACCTGAAATAACTTTGTAAAAATGTATTTCATTATTTTTGAACAGTTTGTTTTGGAATTTTATATCTGAACTGATTTTATATTCACGTAGTCTAATGGAGTGTACTGAAAGTTTTTGTTTTAAATTATCGATATATTCTATCAGTTGTCTATTATTTATCTCATAACGTTTATGGGTTTTATTTTTGGGAATAATTTTTCAATATTAGCCATAAGTTTTTTGATCGATTACCTTTGAAATATTGGGTCAATCTTCCTAAATCACTTAGGGTACACGAAATTTTGCTATGAGGGTTTTTTCTTGATATTATAATTAGATCCAAAATTATCTAATTTATATCCACAATGTTTAACTACTGTAATGGCGGCACAATATATAATCAGATGAAGTGTATAAATGTTCATTTCTTATACAAGTTGCTTTGGAAGAACATTCTCATTAAGCTCATTTGTGCAATCAATAATTTTCTTTGAATAATGAATTTTAGGAAGTTAGGGTCTCATAATTGGGTCAAAATTTTCAAATAAATTCATTTGATTGAGAAATAAATTTTCTATATCTTTGCTATTAATATTTTCAGACGAATTTTCTGAATGATTTTCGATGCTTTCATGAATGGGACTGGATCCTCATCTAAAATTTCAGTATTTAAATTATCTTCTTGTTGAATGTTGTTTTCAGTTTATTTCAATTCTGATTCAGCTATAAAATTTCTATTTTCAATATACCGTCTTTGTTCTGAAATATTGCAAATGGGAAATTTTCTTTGAACATATTATATACTTTAGATATGTTTGTTCCATTATTTGTTATTTTGTAATAACAAAACATTATAAATTTCATGCGTTTTTTATTAGATTTGTAAAGATCTGAATTAGGTAATGAAGATGTGATCATATTAGAGGAATAAGTTGATTCTACATGATTATGATAACAGTTGTCAAATCTTTTGTTGTTTGAAGAATAGACAGAACAAGTAGAAATGTCAGATCCCTTAGATGTACTTCGGGTATTATATGAATGAATAGTTTTCAAGATAATATTCCTACCTTCATTTAAGTTGTTTACCTTATCATCAAATTCATAATCAACGGGCCCAGAAATAGTTTTCTTTGCAACGTTACCTAAATCAGATGATATGAATGTGTGAGAATCAGATGGTCCTGCATCTAAATGATCTTGAGTGCAGATTTTGAAGTTCTTCTCCAAGAAGTATCTATTATATGAATCAAACGGATATTTAGGAGGATTATATTCATCATCAGAGTCATGTACGGGTAAAGGATTCATTTTTGAAATTCGAAAATCTTATAGTTGTCATTGATATATTTCATGAAACGTTTTTCTGAAAAATGAATTGATAAAGGTAGGAAATTTCATGTGTACTTACTGTTCATAATATATATATATATATATATATATATATATATATATATATATATATATATATATAAAAACACCTTGGTACTAAAGAGCAACTTGTAATTGATTCTGTTGCTTTGAATCAAGCTCAAACTAAGAAGAGAAATATTCATACAGCCTTCATTGATTACCAAAAGGCTTTTGATAGTTCTCCCCATTCATGGCTTCAAGAAATTTTGGAAATTTATAAAATTGATAAGACACTTCGTCTTTTTCTTGAATTTGTAATGAAAAATTGGAGAACCAATCTTCATTTAAATATTTCAAAACAATCGTTAAAATCCGAAGTAATTCCAATCAAAAGAGGCATTTTTCGAGGTGATTCTTTAAGTGCTCTTTGGTTTTGTCTTTGCTTAATCCATTATCTCATGAATTAAATGCTACTAGTTTTGGCTTCAAAATAAAGAGTCTATCAAATGAATTCAAAATAAGTCACTTAATTTATTTAGATGATATTAAATTATATGCCGGAACCAGATCTCATTTAAAAGTCTACTTGAGATTACTTTCAACTATTCCAATGATATTCATATGAAATTTGGGCTTCCAAAATGTAAAAATCTTTCTATTGAAAAGGAAAGATCACCTCTGATTATATAAAGATTTCCAATATCGAAATCGAGCCAATTCATCAAGGAGATTCATATAAATATCTTGGATTTTGTCAAGAGAAGACAATTAACCATAGCAGCACTAAAGAAAATATTGGAAGTTCATATTACAAAAGACAGAATTATCATCAACAGTCATTTAACTAGTAAAAATCTTTTGAGAGCTATCAACTCCTATGCAGTTCCTATTCTTACATCTTCTTTTGGAATTATTAAATGGTCTAAAACTGATCTAAATGAATAACAATGTCTAACGAGGAAAATGCTTTGTAAATATCATAAGCATCACCCAAAGTCAGCTGTTCAGAGAGTTACACTACCTAGACATCTTGGAGGTCGTGGATTAACTGATTTCAATAATCTTCATAGTAAACAGATTTTTCATCTACGTTCTCATTTTCATGATAAACAGAGAACGTCTAAATTACATGATATTGTTGTTGCTTCAGATTATAATCTTACACCTCTGAACTTGACAATACAAAAGGTGGATTTTGATATGTTTGATGATAATTCTGAAAGAGAAAGTTGGATGCAAAAGGAATTACACGAAAAGCACCCTAAGAATTGAAAAATGATTATATTGATGAAATCGCATCGAATAAATGGTTTGTATCTGGAGAATTGTTTGCTGAAACAGATGGCTTGGCAATTGCGATCCAGGATCAGGTTGTTTTCACGAGGAATTATAGAAAACACATCATCAAACAAAATATAGATGATTCTTGCCGTAGATGTTTCTGTTCTTCAGAAACAGTTTTTCATATATTATCATCTTGCTCAGTCCATGCATCAACAGATTATTTAGAAAGACATAATGCCGTCGCTAATATTATTCATTTTAATCTAGGAATTAAACATGACCTAATTCCCAAAAGAAAAAATTTCACAAATATGAACCTGAGATTATTCGTGAAAATGACAAATATAAACTTTATTTTGATAAAACAATTCTTTGCTACAGAGCTGTAAAACACAATAGACCAGACATCATTCTTAATGATAAACAGAATCAAATAACATATATAATTGATATTGCTACACCCGACACACATAATATACAAAATAAATACAATGAAAAAATTTCTAAATATATGATGCTTGGCGACGAGATTAAAAAATGTGGAAAATGAAGAAAATATTTATTCTACCGATTATTATTTCCACAACAGGTGTTATTTCTAGAAATCTTCACAAAAGTATTGAGATTTTGGGTCTGAAGAAAAATTTGTTTGAACAGTTACAAAAGATAACAGTCAACAAATCTTGTAATATTCTTCGTAGGTTTCTTTCCGAAAAATATAATGAGGTAGAGTCATAGGTTTTCTCTTTAGTTTGTACTGCTCAGAATCTCATTTCATATTTTATTTATTTGTTTATATAAATGTAATATAATTAACTGACAATTTTGTCATATTTATATTCAGAGCAGTATTCTATTCGATCGTTCACCACTTCACACAAAGGAAACTATTAATGAGTAACATTCAGTGTTACTTGACTAAGGTCCGTACACTGGATTTTTCCGGGGAGAAAGCCTCTGACACTACTCGTTGGTACATTGATATCATTGTCCGATGATGCTATAGTATGTATATATTCTGGTAGATTGATATATTCTCATAACATTTAACGTTATCCTAAAATATAATTATTCCAGGATATGTTTTAATTATAATCATTGCCTGGCAATGGTATTAATTACCGGGCATGAACAGATATATGGGCAACTCGTCGGGGTAAAACCCCTATCTATATATATATATATATATATATATATATATATATATATATATATATATATATATATCAACAAAGAGAACCTCTTCCGTTTTTGTGAAACTATCAACGAAAGTTCGTATTGAGCTATTTCTTCAATCACCCCATGAGACATATTCACGAATGATTCCATATGTTGCTTGTTTACTGACTATCCCCAATCCAACCATATATACATAGAGTTGTGCTAATTTTCCACGGTTAGTCTTTACGTTGATCTTGATTGAATTGCTGTGGGCTCCTTGCCGATTCAGTGTTTATGATGTATTTCATTACCGATTGTAATAGCCGCAGCAGCTTACGTTTCACACCACAGACAATGGTCCCGTGATTGCAAGAGGATTATCCAAGCTTACGCCGGCAATTGACAGCCGACATGACATGACATTACACCAGGACGATATGGGGGAACCTCGTCATGCTGCAAGGCTCGTGCCCTGCAGGCTCAGGGGTGAACCCTTGAAACTGTTTGCATATCAGATTTAGTTTCGGAAGAGAATTGTTGAGGTATGTATCTCTCCAAAATACAAATAACATTTTCCAAATAAATTGTAATATATTTTAAAATTAAGAAGAGAAGAAAGTTTAAAACAAATTAGAATCAACCAAATTTGTTGATTCTATCATTAATTATAATAACAATGTATCAATAATAAAAAACAAGTAATGTGTTTTTAGGAATTTACTTAATAATTGTGATTCGTAACGCGTTTCACTACACCGTAGCTTCTTCAGACGAATGAATGTACAGAAAATGAGAGTGAGAATATAAATACGAATGTTCTTAAGTAATTAAAAGCTTATTGGGTTGCTCCTTCTTAAGTGGTTATTGAAGATATCCAATAAAATTAAGGAATAGATTGCTCCCTGAAGAGATTCAATAGAGGTGAAGGGCTTGAATCGACTTGTTCATTGATGAGTTTACCTGAGTGTTTGTGTTTGTTGATTTCTAAAGTTTCCTAAAGATTTACCTTCCAATATTTATTATCCGTATGCAAAATTTCAAAGTGTGGGTCGAAAGAGTGACTATTTTCTAGGAGATGATTCGCGTAATTTGAATCTGATTTTTTGTTTGAAAAACTGCGTTTATGTTCCGATATTCTAATATTGAAATTTCAATGTTTTCTACCAATGTAGAAATTATCACAGTCATTTCAATTCAATCTATAAACACCTGATTTATTGTTTTTATCTGATTTGGTTTTATTATTTTTATATATTTGCCTAAACTATTACTAGTTTGGAAAGCTATGTTGAAATTATTGTTACTCAAGAATGATTTCAGTTTCTCACTTGTAATGCCAACGTAGGTTAAGGTGTTGAATTTTTATTTCAATTCATCGACAGGGTAAACTTCATTCAATGCAATTCTATTTTGTTTTTATTTAAAATATTAATTATTAGTTTGGGATTGTAACCATTATTTTTGGCTATTTGTTTATCAAATTTAATTCTTAGTTGAAATTTTTGGTGATAACGGGATGTTAATCAATCTATGAATAAAACTATTGAATGCTGACATTTTATGTTGATATGGATGACACGACGAGTTATGTATTATAATATCTGTATGTGACCTTATGGTAAATTATGAAAACATGTTTTCCATTTTCATTGGGAATTGTTACATCTAAGAAAATTTATTGAATTATTGCTTTCTATTTCGGTTGTGAATCCAGTTTTTGGATGTAATGAATTTATGAATTCGGGAGGCTTTTAGTTGGTAAAATTCCATTATCAATAAATATAATAATATAACTTCAAACTTTCAAAATTCCTCAACGACTTGCTAATAAAACATTGCAATTTTAAATCCAAATTTTCTCCGAAAGATACGTATTACTTACTTGAAGAATTATTAAAAAGAATTATGTCAATACTATCTTTAAATCAGATATTCTTTCATTATTACAAATTTGTTTAGATCAAAATTATTTCCATTTCAGTAACAAATATTATACCATTGAAGATGGCTTGATTATGGGCAATCCGTTAAGTCCTTTGTTAGCAGAAATATTCATGAATAACTTAGAGAAATTAATTCATAATCATCCACTCAGTAAATATTGTTTATACTGGTATCGCCATGTAGACGATATCATTATTGGCTTCACAGGAACAGATAGACAGTTAAAAATTTTCGAAAATCATATAAATTCATTACATCCAAAAATTGCATTCACAACCGAAATAGAAAGCAATAATTCGATAAATTTCTTAGACGTAACAATTTCGAATGAAAATGGAAAACATGTTTTCGCAATTTACCATAAGCCGTCACATACAGATATTATAATACATAACTCGTCCTGTCATCCATATCAACATAAAATGTCAGCATTCAAAAGTTTTATTCATAGATTGATTATCCCGTTATCACCAGAAAATTTCAACAAAGAACTAAATTTGATTAAACAAATATCCAAAAATAATGGGTACATTCCCAAACTAATAAATAATATTTTGAATGGAAAACAAAGTAGAATCGCATTGAATGAAGTTTACCGTGTCGATAAATTGAAACAAAAATTCAACACCTTAACCTACGTTGGCATTACAAGTGGGAAACTAAAATCATTCTTGAGTAGCAATAATTTCAACATAGCTTTCCAAACTAATAATAGTTTAGGCAAATATATAAAAATAATAAAACCAAACCAGGTAAAAACAATAAATCAGGTGTTTATAGATTGAATTGAAATGACTGTGATAATTTCTACATTGGTAGAACACATAGAAATTTTAATATAAGAATATGGGAACATAAACACAGTTTTTCAAATAAAAATCAGATTCAAATTACGCGAATCATTTGTTAGAAAATAATCACTCCGAATCGACCCACAGTTTGAAATTTTGCATACAGATAATAAATATTGGAAGGTAGATCTTTGGGAAACTTTAGAAATCAATAAATACAAACACTCAGGTAGACTCATCAATGAACAAGTCGATTTAAGCCCTTCACCTCTATTGAATCTTTTCGGGGAGCAATCTATTCCTTAATTTTATTGGATATACCTGTCATAAATAACCACTTAAGAAGAAGCAACCCAATAAGCTTTTAATTACTGAAAAACATTTATAGTTATATTCTCATTTATATTTTCTGCATAATCATTCGTCTGAAGAAGCTACGGTGTAGTGAAACGCGTTACGAATCGCAATTATCAAGTAAAATTCCTTAAAACACAGTACTTTTTTTTATTATTGGTAATGAATTTATATGATTTTCGAAAATCCTGTTTATCTGTTCCTGTAAAGCAAATAATCATATCGTCTACATAGCGATACCAGTATAAAGAATATTTACTAAGTGGATGATTATGAATTAATTTCTCTAAATTATTCATGAATATTTCAGCTAGTAAAGGACTTAACGGATATCCCAAAGTCATCAAGCCGTCTTTACTAGTATAATATTTGTTATTGAAATGGAAATAATTTTGATCTAAAAAATTTGTAATTATGAAAGAATATCTGATTTAATGATCGTATTGACATGATTATTTTCTAATAATTCTTCAACTAAGTAGTTCGTATGTTGGGAAATAGATTCTTAACATCGAAAGAAATGAGTTTCGAATTAGGTGGTATAATGGTATCTTTGATATTGGCAATTAAATCGTATGAATTTTCGACCGAAAATTTTGATTTAAAATTTCAATGTTCTATTAGCAAGTCGTTAAGGAATTTTGAAAGTTTGAAAGAAGGTGCCGTTACATAAGAAAAAACAGGTCTAATAGGGTAATTAGGTTCATGAAGTTTTATCAAAGAATATAATTCGGGGGAGTGTGGATTGGAGTTAATGAATTTATATTTTTCGTGGTCTGTAATTAATGATTTTGCTGTCGAAAAAACGTTTTTAACCTCTTCCTGAAATTTAGCGGTAGGATCCTTGGTTGATATTATATAGTTCCGGCTGTTAAGAATTCTTCAGTTTTTGAAATATAATCGGTTTTACTAATCGCGATGACGGTGTTACCTTTATCTGCTTTAGTGAATACTAAATCGTTCTTGGTACTATTTTCACGAATTCTTTTATTATTTAATAATCGGAATTGCAATGAGGTGATAATTTCGAAAAGTCTTCTTTGATGATTTTTGCTGTTTGATGTTTGGCTAAAATATTATCTCTGGAGTTTTTGAGAATGATTTCGGAGTCTATGCCTAACTGTTCAAAATTAGTTTTAGTATGTTTTAGATGTAAATTTTGTTTGAATCCTTTTTCTAATAGATCTTGTTGTGGTTGTGTGAAATCGATATCAGTTAAATTAGTGAATCTGTCAAAAATTTATAGTCTGAAAATTTATCAGTTGAAGGTTTGTGTGGAGAAATTTTGAATTTAACTTTTTCTGTTGTTGCTGAAACTTTTTATGAATTAAAATTTTGACATCATATCTGGATTCAGAGTCTAAAATATCAAACTCAACAGAGTGCAATCTAAACAATCATTCTGTATGGATTACCTTCAAATATATGTTGGCTACGTCCCTCATGTTGTACTGGATCTTCATATCCTCCTTGATTCATATGCGTTGACCTTTCTCGATTGCTCTTCTTGCTGGTCCGCTGTTGTTATGTGTCCTCAACCGTATGTTATTGTATTGTAAATCTAACCATACCCAATTACATACGGTTGAGGACACATAACAACAGTGTTTACTACACAACGAAATATAGAATGTTACCGCTGTTTCGAACATTCGTTCATCATCGATGCAGTCGTTTGCTTCTTTAAAATGAATGAAAATTATTTCAGTCTGGACTAGTTTTACGCAATAAATAAAATCGAGGATAATTTATTTTGAGGTCTGGATGCAATTTTGAATTTCGATTTGGAAAGGTTATCTTATTTCGGAGGATTTGCATGTATCTCATTCGGAGGCGCAAATGTGTTTCGAAAATTGGTTCAAGCGCATGCAGAAAAGTAACGATCTTCATGGATAATACCTTTTCAGTTTTGAGAAGGCGAAGAATGTAGAGATTTGACCCCACGGAGTTTTTGTGTCCAGGTTTTTTCAGAGACCCTCAACAATGAAGATCCCATCGTGTTTCGTTGACGAGCAAATTAACGATCCGAAAACCAAGCGGGGAACGCCTGTTAGTATTTTTTCTCCTACAAGTAAAGCAGTTTGTAACTTTTCTGTTTTACATCTCCATATACAGGGTGTAAAATACAAAGTGAATTTCCTTGAAGAATATCTGTATGACAAAAATTAGCCTGATGTAGTTTGTTTATCTGAACATTTTTTAAATTCTGAATTAATAGGTGATTTTATGGTAGAATGATGATTTACTGCGTCAATTTTTGGTCGCTCTATTCTACAGCACGGTGGGGTAGCTGTACTTTGTAAAGATAACAATTTCAAGATGATGAGCATAGTTGACTTTGCTTGTAGAGTTATTGTATATGGTTTTTTGTATGTTAATTTTAACATCGAGGGCAGAGACTCGGGAGCATTATGTGACCTTTTGAGAATACATATGGTTTGCAGAAAGCAATCTCCGAACCTACAAGAGGTCCAAATTGTGCAGACAACATCTTTGTAAATTTTAACACTGAGGGGGGCTGTGCGCGGGTATCGAATTGTGCATTTTCTGACCACAGAGCGCAACAACTGTGTGATGACTTTCAAGGTGAGATTTTTGTGAAAAAGTTGAGTGTAGACCTTTGACGTAAAAAGGATTTAATAGTTTCTATCGTATACTTGACGGTTTGAACTGGGACTTTCTAAAGGATGAAAATCTTGTTGTCAATGATGCTTTCGATATCTGCCACTAGAATTTTCCTGATTCTGACCTGATCGCCTTTCCGGAAAAAAATATGAGGTATAACAGTTTGGGATTGCGGGTACAAAACAATTTGGGATATTATTGATTCAAAACGAAATGTCAGAAGAAAACTACCGACGCCAAAATCAATCCTAATGAGTATAGTGAATATTTTGCATCTGCTGTCGGTCGTGTGGTTGAGACGATTCCACCTAGTAATATTTCATCTGATAATCTTTTTTTGAAGAAAAAATAGTATATCCAGAGATTACTATGGCCTATCAGTAATGCTGCTGAAGAGAAATGTTGACAAAATTATCAGTCCACTTACTTATTTGATTAAGAGATGCATCAGGGCTGGGGTTTTTCCTGATTGCCTCAAAATTTCAAAAGTTATTCCTTTACGTAAAAAAGGTGTTGTCAGTGATGTTTCAAACTATTGGCCGATCTCTTTGGTGCTTGTTTTCTCCAGAGTACTTAAAATGATTCTGAGTGATCAGATTGCAGCTTATTTTAAAAGTGAAAATTAATTTCACCGAACCAATTTGGCATTAGAAAAAACAGAAGCACAACAGATGCAATAATTGAACTTGTCTCAACTACAATGAGATATTTTGAACTAGGAATGTATTCTCTTAGTCTTTTTTGGATTTAATGAAGGCCTTCGACTGTTTCTCTCATGCAGCTCTCTTGGTAAAACTTGGTCGTTATGAGTTTAGCGAGGCGAGTATCTGCCTTGTAGGATCCTTCTTAGAGAACAGGTATTCATATGTTTATGCTCAAAGTAATTGCTACGCTAGAAAGCCAGTTAATGTAGAAGTACCGCATGGCTCAATCTTAGGCCCTTTGCTATTTTTTATATTTATTAATGATTTGCTGACTATATGACCAGTTATCGGAGCATATTGTTCACTGATGATATCACGGTTTCCGTTGCCTGTGACGATCTTGATGAGGCTAGTGAGCTGTTTGAGAGGCCTTTAGTTGGTTTTCGGGAAATCGCTTGGGTGTGACTGGTTAGAAGACGGAAAGAATGAGACATACAGTCATCCAGTGCTAAGTTTCTAGGCATTCATCTTGATACAATGCTCACCTGGAGAGTTCATATAGATTACCTTACCAAGAAATTAAGTAAGAATATCTTCGTATCAAGCTGTCTCAAATCTTCAGTTTCTCCTAACGTTCTGAAGACTGCATACTTTGCGCTCTGTGAAGCACATCTTAGATATGGCCTTTCAGCTTGGGGTCTGGGAGGTGAAATTGAGAGCATTTTCAGATTTCTGCGACGAGCTGTAAGAATAATTGCCGGTGTTGGGTATAGGGATTGTTGTAAACACTATTTCAAAAGCCTTAGTATTCTTACATTACTTAACGTTTTCATATTTCAAAACTAGGTTGTTTTACGTAGCAGCATCCATTGTCACAATACTCGTAACAAAGATGCACTCTGTGTACCGTTTTTCCGATTACGTAAGGCGCAGAATGGTCCCGATTTTCTCGTTTTAAGTTTCATAATAAATAACTTACTTCAGTTAGGTCATTTTCTGAATCAATGTTCAACAAGATAATCAAAAACCTTTTATTAAGTACCTTTTTGTATAACGTTTATGATTTTTAAATTTACTTCCAAATTGTTTTATAGATTTTTGATTTTTTACACAATGGTCCTCTATGATATATACATATCTTAAATTTATTTGTTTTTGTTCTTTTTGACATGTGCATATACTGTGATAATTATTGTATAAGGCATGAACTAATAAATCTGAATCTGAATGTGAAAACCATTTAAGCTATTTTTTCCCTAAGTTACTTGTTTTTTTTTTGTCAGGCACAAAATTTAAAAGACCACCTACGTAGTAACGACCTCAACAAGGCGTTCAACAGCCCAAAGAGGATAACCTAACCTAACCAAGATCTTGTTAGAAGATTCTGAGATTGAGACTTCACCTCCCTTTATTTTCTTAGAGAAGTGTTTTTTGTGTATGTCAATTAAAAATACCTTGTAGATATAGTTTTCTTAAATATAGTGCCAATTCAGATTAAAACTCTTTAAATTTCATTTGAGGATTCAGAGATAGGTGCTCTGCAATATTTCAGGATACTCGTGACTTTACCGAGCAGCTGGGGTATTCTCTTTAACTTTAAAAGTTACAATATTGTTTCATGAAGGTGGATCCAATCAGAATATAATTACTTCAATTTTCAGGATAATCCTATATCGCATTCTTCATAAACGACTACTAGGTCATTCGCCGTCGCCTACTCTGTACATCGATCAGCTTTGTACGATACAAAGTGGCCAATAAATATCAAAAAATTTTCATCCCCTTCATCCTATATGAGAGAAGAGCGTTATTCAAGAAACATAGTGGTTCTTCATCTTTTAAAGAAGGATGGTTTAGTTTATAAACTCTTTGAAGTAGTTCAATGTGGAAAAATTGTGAAGTTGATTGAAATTATGTTTTCTGATAGAAGACTTCGAGTTCTTATGGGTGAGAAAAGCAGTACATTTCACACTCTAAATGATGGCCTACCTCAGGGATCTGTTCTTGCACCTCTTCTCTATAATTTATATGTCTGATATCCCTGAAACTTCCTCTACAAAGTTTATTTATGTTGGAGATTTGATTTTTCGACTCTATGACTTCGAAACAATTGAGCAAACACTGACTTCTGATTTAGAAATTCTGAACATTTTCTTCAAAAAATGGCGTTCATGTCCAAATCCTTCAAAAACTGAGGTTTCTTTTTTCATTTGAATAATCATGAGAAGGATAGGCAACTAAGAGTACTCTTCAATCAATCACTATTAACTCATAATTTCACTCCAACATATCTTGGTGTAAAGCTAGAGCGTTCTTTGACTTTCAAATTTCATATTGATGTCAGAAGTTGAAAACAAGAAACAATATACTACATAAACTAGCTGGCTCTAATTGGGTCTCTATTTTGCGAACGACTGCTTTAGCTTTACTATATTCAGCAGCAGAATATTGCTATCAGGTGTGGTTGAATAGTGCTCATGTCAATAAGATTGATTCTCAGTGGAACTGATCTATGAAAGTTATAAGTGGATGTATCAGTTCAACTGCTACTCCATGGCTTCCGGTTATTTGTAATATAGTTCCTTCCCATATTCGCAGGAAATTAGCTCTTAAATCATCTTGGGATAAGTATCATTCATTTCTAGAAGTTTTTCCGATAATACACGATCTTCAAAATCCATCTAACCTGAGATTGAAATCTAGGAAACCTATTTGGTCGATTGACTTTTTGCGTACACGGGTGGAGGCTATTGATCTTTGGAAAACTGAACGGCAGGAAGTTGATGTTTTCAATAAAGTTGAAGAGATCCTTCGAAAAGGGTTGCAGGTTTCGATATATGTAGGGAAAATTGGTGTACACTAAATCGTCTCAGAACAGGACATGGTCGTAGTAATAGTATGTTGTTCCAATGGAATACTGTAGAAACTCCGGCATGTGAATGTGGCGCAGCTGAAGAAACAATAAGACATTTAGTCCTCGATTGTCCTATTTACCATTTTAAGGGTGGTTTTCAAGAAATTCATTCCGTTTCAGATAATTTCATTAACTGGGTAAAGAACTTAAAGTCTATTTAGGAGATTTGTTTTGACTATTAAGGTTATTATGGGCTACACCCCCGAAGGGTGTATGAAAAGTTTCCTGTTGAAAAACAGCGGAGCATTAATTAAGTTCTTAGATAAGGCTAGGACTGCACCCCCTTAGGGTTTTTTCCCCATGGTGTATGAGATGTTCAATGTTGAGAAACAGAAGATCATTCGTTAAGTTCTCAGATTTATGTGAGATTAGATATACAAGAGTTAGGCATTTTTGATGAAATTTTTTCTGCTGATTTTTTCTTTTTCCGTGGTTACAGATTTTTCCTGTCCCAAACCCCCTTCCTTTTCACCCTTGTCTTCGTGAGGAAGTACTGGAAATCATGGAGTGCAAGATGGAAATGAAAGAATGAAGTACGATGACACACACCAAATTATAGCAATTATAGCACACCAAAATTATAGATCCAAACATTTATTGTAAATAAAATTATTTGAATTTTTGTAAATTCTCTCTTATCAAAAGAATATATATTTATATATATATATATATATATATATATATATATATATATATATATATATATGAAGAAAAAATCACCACGAAGATATGTAGCAATATACATTCGGGTATAAAAATACGTTCTTTTGCGTTAGGGATGATTTAGACGCGACAAAATGAATTCGTTACTTTCAGCTGTTTTGACATCGAAATATAAATGAAGACACATGTGCTTCTAATGTTTTCAGCGTAGTTTATCTGATTTTTTACTAATTCCATTAATTCTTCTTATCCCTCGAATAAGGGTGCACGCAACCCCTGTACGGATGACACATTTTGTAGCATTTGCATATCACCCCAATATCCCAAATGCCTGGCCTATGTTTTGCCTAACATTAACAACTTTATATAAATTTATACGAAAATGGATTTACCCTCTATAGCGAATTACCTAATTAAAGAATATGGGTGGATTCACACCTACTTAATAAACACCTAATTGTTATACAATTTTTATTTTTATCATTCATTTGTTGCTCAATTAAGCTGAAAAATTAACTGAGCTAACATTCCATTTTTTTGAGTGGCACCATGCGGTACAAAAATTCCCACTATTATGAACTAATGGACCTGAAAGACCTTGTGCAGCCCGCTATTGCTTCGATTCGCTCGGAGATCTGCGGTCAGCAAATGAGTGTTGCATACCTAACCAACCTGATATTGACGAAGGGTAAAGGTATGCTTTAAGGATGAAATATATAATCAATCGAAAATAATCTTAGACCATATAATTCTCTACCTCTTTTAATCATATTATATATAAATAACAACCTGTCGTTACCGGCAGGAGGTTTTTCCTGAAAAAGAGGACTAGAGCACCGAAACCATTAAGACTATTTCGCACGTTTTGAACCGTGATGTGATTCATGAACACTTATTCTACAAGTGTTGGAATTTGTACGCTCTCATATCTGTTTGTTAATGTTCGTTGGAAGTCCGATAAAAGGTCCATAGAGGGCAATTCTCGTATGTATGTACAAGATTCGTCTTTTCTGGAATCATTAGGGCTCCCCGCTGTGGTTGGTGAAGATGCTGAGAAGCAATATACGACACTGTTAAGCTCATAATAAGGACTGCAGTATGTCGCTTTGTTTTTCAGCATCCTGCTTAATTGCACTTTTGTGGCTCTTGGGTGCTGCGTGCATGGCGGGCTGCATTTTCGTTCGTCCAAATATCTGGCCTTTTCTGCGTATAGCGTCACGCAAATGACGTATAACACCTAAATAATAATGTTTGTTGACTGTTTGGCCGTCAGATGAATATTCCAGATGCACAAAGCCTTGAAAATCAGAGAAAACAGTCAACAAAATCTTGATTTTCGAGCGACGTTGGCGACTCTTTCCGGATTTGGCTTGCCTTCGAAGCGACATTCAGATGATTGTTGCTCGGTTTCTATATCAAACTCATACACCCAACTCCCATCACCAGTTAAGATGCGTTCGAAGAAGGTGGGGTCGTCTCGAATGGTCTTCTAGGCACCAATCGAGCTGACACGCGTCTAATGCCAAAATGTTCCAATAAAATTCAATGAGCGCTCGATTTAGAGATGTGGAGTTCACGTGCTTACTCTTTGACGTTTAAACGTAGGTTTGTAAGCATTAATTCGTTGGCTTTTTCAACATGAGATGCGTTTGTCGATGATGATGATGATCCGGTATGCGGATCGTCTTTGAACCTTATATGCCACTCAAATACTGGATTACGCGACATAGAACTATCGGGAAATTCTTTTTGCACCATTTTAAATGTTCAGATCGCGCTCAATCAGTTCAAAACACAGAATATAATGCAATATCTTCGATCTATATTACTCGACATGATAAAAGTCGCTGTAACAGAGCGTTTAAACTGAGCTCAATAATTTTTTATGTCAAATGTCATGATACTCTCTCCAGAGATGACAGACAGTCAACAGCACCAACATAACAAAAAAAGTTTTGGAAAAACATTAAGCGGAAAATTTAAAATGAAAAAGTACTGGAAATCGTTGAATGAATATATATATATATATATATATATATATATATATATATATATATATATATATATATATATATATATATATTCGTCGGGGTTTTACCCCGACGAGTTGCCTATATATCTGTTCATGCAATCAAACTGATTTCATGAAAAATATAAATCCACCACCCAGTAATTAATACCATTGCCAGGCAATGATTATAATCAAAACATATCCTGGAATAATTATATATTAGGAAAAGGTTGAATGTTATGAGAATATATCAATCTACCAGAATATATACATACTATAGCATCATCAGACAATGATATCAATGTATCAACAAGTAGTGTCAGAGGCCTTCTCCCCGGAAAAATCCAGTGTACGGACCTTAGTCAAGTAACACTGAATGTTACTCATTAATAGTTTCCTTTGTGTGAAGTGGTGAACCATCGAATAGAATACTGCTCTGAATATAAATATGACAAAATTGTCAGTTACTTATATTACATTTATATAAACAAATAAATAAAATATGAAATGAGATTCTGAGCAGTATAAACTAAAGAGAAAACCTATGACTCTACCTCATTATTTTTTTCGGAAAGAAACCTACAAAGAATATTACAAGATTTGATGACTGTTATCTTTTGTAACTGTTCAAACAAATTTTTCTTCAGACCCAAAATCTCAATACTTTTGTGAAGATTTCTAGGAATAACACCTGTTGTGGAAATAATAATCGGTAGAATAAATATTTTCTTCATTTTCCACATTTTTTAATCTCGTCGTCAAGCATCATATATTTAAAAATTTTTTCATTGTATTTATTTTGTATATTATGTGTGTTGGTATAGCAATATCAATTATATATGTTATTTGATTCTGTTTATCATTAAGAATGATATCTGGTTTATTGTGTTTTACAGCTCTGTTGCGAAGAATTGTTTTATCAAAATAAAGTTTATATTTGTCATTTTCACAAATAATCTCAGGTTTATATTTGTGAAATTTTTTCTTTGGGAATCAGATCATGTTTAACTCCTAGATTGAAATGAATAATATTAGCGACGGCATTGTGTCTTTCTGAATAATCTGTTGAAACAAGGACTGAGCAAGATGATAATATATGAAAAACTGTTTCTGAAGAACAGAAACATCTACGGCAAAAATCATGTATATTTTGTTTGATGATGTGTTTTCTATAATTCCTCGTGAAAACAACCTGATCCTGGATCGCAATTGCCAAGCCTTCTGTTTCAGCAAACAATTCTCCAGATACTAACCATTTATTCGATGCGATTTCATCAATTTAATCATTTTTCAATTCTTTAGGGTGCTTTCCGTATAATTCCTTCTGCATCCAACTTTCTCTTTTAGAATTATCATCAAATATATCAAAATCTACCTTTTGCATTGTCAAGTTCAGAGGTGTAAGATTATAATCTGAAGCAACAACAATATCATGTAATTTAGACGTTCTCTGTTTATCATGAAAATAGGAACGTAGATGAAAAATCTGTTCACTATGAAGATTATTCAAATCAGTTAATCCACGACCTCCAAGATGTCTAGGTAGTGTAACTCTCTGAACAGCTGACTTTGGGTGGTGCTTATGATATTTACAGAGCATTTTCCTCGTTTGACATTGTAATTCATTTAGATCAGTTTTAGACCATTTAATAATTCCAAAAGAAGATGTAAGAATAGGAACTGCATAGGATATGATAGCTCTGAAAAGGTTTTTACTAGTTAAATGACTCTTGATGATAATTCTAAGTCTTTTTAATATGAACTTCTAATATTTTCTTTAGTGCTGCTATAGTTAATTGTCTTCTCTTGACAAAATCCAAGATATTTATATGTATCTCCTTGATGCATTGGCTCGATTTCGATTTTGGAAATCTTTATATAATCAGAGGTGATCTTTCCTTTTTCAATAGAAAGATTTTAACATTTTGGAAGCCCAAATTTCATATGAATATCATTGGAATAGTTGAAAGTAATCTCAAGTAGACTTTTTAAATGTGATCTGGTTCCGGCATATAATTTAATATCATCTAAATAAATTGAGTGACTTAATGAATAATATATATATATATATATATATATATATATATATATATATATATATATATATATATATATATATATATATATATATATATATATATATATATATATATGTAGGGAGATTTCTAGTTTTAGCACACACTTTTTAAGTTATCATACTGGCATAGGTTTCCACAGTTAGATTATACCTATCTATAGAAATTTACATTTTCAATTCAAGTTATAGGTTATCAATAAAAATCAAGAAAACCTACTAGTTCACTAAAAAGACAAGGAATGCAACAGTAGCTATTGTCTTTTTATATTTCCCATTAAAATTTGATTAACGACGTGCGTAAAGTAAACACGAAACTGCAAATCTATACAAATTACCATTTTATTAACAGACTCAACATGAAACCATAAAACAAATGGACGACATAAAATTTTACTTAAATTAATAAAAAAGAGCGTCCGTAATGGGATCGAGTCTCCAAACTGTACCATCTAATTAATAAATCGCAAAGTGACAAATTATAGGCTGATATTTCACGTCGACGGCATCACACCTCTGGGGATATAAAAGGGTTAGGCAGGGTTGGACCGATTCCGATGAGACTCCGTCAATTCATTCAGCAAACAGTGCCTATGGACTCCATCCTTTTTCACGCCCTTTTTTCGATATATCTGACTGAGATAATGTACTCGATCGTAGTCGAAAGTGTTGGGAATTTCATCACAATATTTATGTGTAACAACATTTTATTTTTATCTCTAGCTTAGAATGTCTTCTTCTTCTGCAGAAACTCGAGTAAGGAGATTTGATGATGAAGGGAGACAAGTATATGAGAGAGTATTTTTTAACCGAATGTTTTCACTTCATATACAGTGTGTTCAGAAAGTGTGCTGACTCACATCTGTTATAATGACAAAAACTTGTCAACAAAAGTTTTCTCCTCCGGACTCCCGTTTTCGAGATATGTCTGCTTAAAAATGAGGCATAAAACAGAAATCCTTAGCTTAATAAAGACTTTCATAACATTCAGTGACATGGATGATTTATTTATTCTGTGGAAATTCATTTTCAATGAAGATGAAGTAAAATATTAAAATTAAATGAACTTATATGAGTACTAACCTAATTTGATATTAAGTAGTGGAGATGTATTAATGTATAGCTGACTATTGAGGGTTTTTCAAAGTTTATTGATTTCCAAACATTGAAGAGTTTCATTCAAGGAACAATATTCAACCTTCCGTAGAATTTCAAATATCCTGAAGAAGCTGGTTTTCTGGTTGAACCATCATAATCGTCGTCAACCAAAGCCACCCAGAAGTGGAACAGATCGGTCGGATGTCATGAATAGGAGCGGTAGACTCCAGTTTCGGTCTTCTTTGTCCTTGTCAGTATTGCATACCCAATCACAACACCAGGCCACACTGCCACCCACTCATCTCAATCCGTTGGAGCGTAACAAAATATATAAATGTTATTGTGCTCTCCAACGAACTGGCATAGAGGCCACTTACCATCGTCACCGGGAAACCATGATACCGATGGGTAGATATCAAACAAAAAGGCTCGATAAATTACATAAGTTCGACTATCTACCGCAACGCTACACACTGTGCCTGCAAGAAAGCGATCTGTTGAATGACTAACGCTCCTTATTCTTGTCATATCTCAACAATGAAAACATGCGAAATTATCGCTATATGTATATATATATATATATATATATATATATATATATATATATATATATATATATATATATATATATATATATATATATATATATATATATATATATATATATATATATATATCTTCAATTTGTATTTGTGTCATGCAAAATGACTTGACTCCTTTAAAAGAGAAAATACATCCGAATCTAAATAAAATAATAATATACTAATTTATATACTACATTTATATACATAAGAATACTACAAAAACAATGAAGATACGAACAACAGGAGTACGAATACAAATAATTTCAAAATTTTATTCTAAGAATTCCTCCACTGAATAAAAATAATTCGTCTTGAAATACTTTTTCGCTGCATGCTTAAAACGTTGCAGAGTTAAATTTTTCCAACCTGATGGGAGGTTATTGTAAAATTTCAAATTAAGTGAATTTCTTTCAGACTTTGTTAATCTGTAACGTGGCATTACCAGATCATCCCTGTTTCTTGTGCTATATGGATAATAGTCACTGTGAGTTGAAAAACTACTTATCCGGGAACGAATCTCTATTAGAGTATTGTATACAAATAGGGATGGTAAGCTCATAATTTTATTTGCAATGAAAAGAGGGCTGCGTATAGATTTTTTCTGCAATTCGAAAATTTTGACAGCTTTTGTGGAATCCCCCCAAAGAATAACTGTATAGGATAGAATAGAACGAAAAAGAGCGAAATATGCTGATCTTAAGTACCTATCATTATAGCTGTAATATTTCTGAACAAGAATATGGTAGACGAAAGTTTGGGGATGATGGAATCTACATATGGTTCCAATACCAAGCCTAGGAGATTTACGTTACAATCAGATGTATTAGAGTTATCAGAAGAAAATATTTTTGTCTGCGTTTTGAGTCTATTAATCCACAAGGAATTCATGGTGGATCAAGTCTCAGCTCTAGCCAAAGCCAACTCACTGTTTCAGATGGAGGACTCCCTATCAGTGCCTGTGCAGCTCAACGTTGTATCATTTGTATGAAGTGTAGTAGTTGTGAGTTTCATGATAGCAGGGAGATGGTCAACATAAATAGAAAACAACGTAGGCCCCTAAACTGACCCTTGGGGGACACCATAATTCACTGGCAGGTATTTAGATATTTTACCTGCAATACAGACACACTGACATCTTCCTGGCGTATATGACTTCAGAAAGTCATACAATAAACCTCTGTTATCAACATCTTCAAAGTACTCCCTTCCAGATAAAATGCACTTATGACATCGGATTTTCCAATCTTCAAAACAGTTGATAAAGTCGGTTTCCAGGATGGCCTTCGGTTGTTTCTTCGATGCGGCTTGTATCTCTTCTGTTAACTCAAAAAAGAGTCCCAGGAGTTGTTTTTGGAGTTTGCTGATCAACCAGAAACCACACGATGCCGAATCAGGTGAATACGGCGGTTGTGGAACAATATGGGTCGAGTTTTTAGAGAAATGGTCACGAAGAATCAATGCACTGTGAGATGGTGTACACTATCGTGGAGCAAAAACCACAATGAGGTCCCTGTTGGCATAGTCTGGTATTGCAATGACTAATAACTCTTGCAAAACGAAGAAAAAACGACATCGAAACGATTGGAATGCACAAAATTGTATGTAGCGAGGAATGTAAATATTGGTTTCATCTTTCATAGAAATGTACTAATTTTACTAAGCATGAAATACAGAGTGGAAAAAAGACTTGGTTCTGCGACTTCTGCCAGATTTCGCCTGAAGAGCAAGAAGAGGATGATGAAGAATATTCGGAGGGTAAATCTGGGTCGGATCCAGAGGATCAACAAATACAGAGCCCCAGCGTCAGCAAGAAGAAATCTGTCAATAAACGCAAGATATCTGATGAAGATTTAATGAAAAAACTAGATAGTGTTTCATCTCAAAATGAAAAACTGTTGAAAAAAGTTGAGTGGAGAGGGACTATAAGATATTCAAAGTGAATTCAATAAGCTCAAAAAGGAACGTTTACAGCTAAAACGAGATGTTGAAACACTGAACAAAAACAAAAGGTGAGCCATTCAAGACTAAAAAACATTGTTTTAATGAAAGGATTACCTTGAAAGACATCGACAACAAATATCTCAATAAATACACACTGAAAATAGCTGAGAAACTAGATGTTCAGTTTGAGGAAAATGCAATAAACTGTTATAAAGTTGGAAGAGACGAAAATACTTATGAAGGAGAAAAAAAAGTAGAAATTATTACCGATGATCTTGGTTTTCCAAACTCAAACAAAGTTTATTTTAACAATGATATGTTTTGGAAGATCAAAATCTGTTAAAACAGGCTCGTCAACTAAAAAGATCAAGGATTTAAATTTGTATGGTACAATGATGGAAAAATCTTAGTTAGAAAATCAGAAGACAGCAATATCCTTCATATAAAAAGTGAGTCGTATCTTTCCTCCTTATTGGAAAAAAATAGATTATGTATATACTCGAAAACTTTGTATTCTTTACTTTAACAGAAGATCTTTGAGAAAAAAATACAAATATGATAATATTTATAATTACACCATTAAGTGAGACAAACCACACATCATTGCTTTTTCGGAAACTTATTCTATCCCAATTACTCAGCCGTTCATAACTCCCGTCCCACAAAAGGTGAAGGTGTTGCATTATCAGGATTGATCTTCATAATGAAGAAATTGAGATAGAATCACCAAAAAATTGTAATATCACCGGAGTTCTGGTAAAAAACTTAGGGTATCGAATTTATGTTGTGTATAGGCCTCCAAAAAAAAATGTAAATTGTTTTTCGATTTTTTGCGAAAAGTCCTGGAAATTAGCCAAAAGTCTATTGTGATTGGAGATATGAATTTGGATGTATCAAGATCAAGCAACATGATCAAATGCTACAAGGACATTGTACTTGAAAATCACTATATTATTCAGAACACAAATAGAAGATGCATATTTACTCAGCGCAATAGAAATAGAACTACTATAATTGATCGTTTATTAACTCCAAAGTCAATCAAGAAGTGCAACATGATAACTACTGATACTGCAATATCTGACCATAAATTAATATACTCAATAATATTTCTTTAAATCAGAAGATAGATGGGTAGACAAATCAAAAGATAAGTAAAAGTAATGTATAACCAATTATGACGCCTTCATGTCATACCTGAAAGCAAACATAGAGAAATGAGTCGAGTTTGACACGTTTATCGATATTGTGAAGAAAGCTAAAATGAAAAGCACTAGCACTAAATATCTGAGCACCCAAAACAGAAATGACTGGTACAACCTTGAAATTCAGCGCATAATCAAGCAAAGAGACAAGGCTCACAAAAAAATGAGAAAACACCCCAATAATAGTACGTTTACGGAAAAATTTCATGAACTAAAAAGAACAGAAATTTGATCAAAAAGTCTAAAAGAGAATATCACAGTAGGCAAACGAATCGGGCACAAAATAACATTAAAAAAGTATGGCAGATTCTCAATAACTATTTGAATGAATCCAAAAATAAAACGAGGGATATCACAAAACTCATACTGGACAACAAGACTTGTGTGACAAACGATGAAGAAGTAGCACATGGTCTTACTGACTACTTCTTTAATATAGCCAAAAATATGCAACGCAAGCAACATTACACCTTAAAGAAATTCAATGAGATAAGGTACGACAGGTCAATTTACTTGAAGAAACTCACTGAAAAAGAACTTGATGAAATTATTAAATCATTGAAACCTACTTCATCGACCAGTGAGAATAAGATATAAGATATATGTCTTTTGACTGTATAGATTAAGACGAAACTTTTAGAGCATATCAATGATGCACTGAGAAGTAGAAATTTTCCAACATCATGTAAGGCGGCAAAAGTAAAACCACTGTTTAAAAAAGGAATAAGAGAAGTGATAAGCAACTATCGACAAGGTGAATCATAAAAAACTACTGAAAAAGCTCGACAGAATGGGAATTCGTGGTCCAGCTTTCAATGCCGTCGGTCTCACTTTGTGCAACTTAGTGGGTCGGTGAGAAATTCAAAAGAAGTGTGTGTGATTCAGGGGTGCCACAAGCTTCGGTATTGGGCCCTTTATTGTATCTTCTCTACGTTGAAAACTTATCAGAGGTGAATTTTATGGCAAAATGTCACATGTTTGCGGACGATACTGTCTTATTATACGCTGCCAAAAGTGAGAAAGACCTAGAAAAATTGGTGAATGATGACCTTGAACTTTTTAGTGATTGGCTTAGTTGCAATTCACTTACTTTGAATGAGGATAAAACAGAATTCATGAAATTCCATTACAAAAACTCTTCATATGACTTTCGAATAACAATAAATGATAAGAGTATCAGGCGAGTGTCATCTTTCAAATATCTTGGACTTGTCATAGATGAAAATTCAAGTTGGTCAGAGCATGTCGATAACATATTTAAGAAACTAGCAGGTATAATAAGTGTAACTAGATTTTTCAACTCTTTCTTTCCAAAAAAAATCAAAATAATGTTCTATAATGCTCATATAAATCTTTATGTATCTTTTACCTCTTTGGTCTAATACTCTCGTTTTCAATTTAGGTAGACTTCAGATATTCCAAAATAAGGCAATTAAATTTCTATTCAATTACCCATTTCATACAAGTACAGCATCATTGTATAAGAATACGAGCACTCTTCCAATTGAGAAACTTATTGTCCTTGAAAAGTGTAAAACTATTTATGAAATAAAACAGGGTCTGAGGTGGCTTCTGTATCTACTGTACATGATCATGTCAAACATTGTACATGATCATGTCACACGTAGTGGGGATACTATAGCACTAAAAACCATGAAAACAGAAAAACGAAAAAAATCTCCTAGTTATTCCTGTATTACCGCCTACAATAAACTTCCACGCCAATTTTTGCTTAGTGGAGTTAATCTGTCCATATTCATGAAAATGTTGAAGTAGTATTTGAGTTAAATTTTTTGTTTATGCCTATCATTTAAGTATTGTTCCCTGTTTTTGAATTTATTTGTACTCTCCGTTAACAACCTCTTGAGTAGGTTGATTTGTAGTTTCATCGATAAATAAAAGAAAAATAACATCCTTCAAAATGGTATTGACTAATCCTTCCAAAATGCCAACATATGCAGCAAACAAAATTTAATACAAATTCTTTGATCGACAAATGCAGTCATTTTAAAAATCCAACAATTCACTTGCAAAACGGAGCGTATCTCAAACACAAATGAATATTCTGTTGTGAACCTTGGCATAGATATCAAAGACAGTCCCACCAACCTCTAACAAGAGCACTGCACTAAATCCATTTGCGAACGCAGTTCAAATTAAAATTCCATCTTAGTTTTTGGACTTATAGATAAAATTGTCACTCTGCGTTTGTCAGTGTGCGTGCTCTCGTCGATTTCAATTCCTTGTTTCTATAAAAGATTCTATAAAATGAAATAAGTATACCCAGGTGTTTCTCTCTCAAATTTGAGAGACATGCCCAACGTAATCGAATGTTATGTAATTTTCTAAAGTGATAGTATATATTGCGTGTTTCTCCATACCGTTGCAACATTAGATTTGCAAATATTGTATTATAATACAAATAGGCGAATGAATTCGAGATATTTCTTCAGGGAAAACGAACATATCCCGCAGGTACTATCCCTCTTTAGGAATGACAGCCTTATCACATTTTCACATAGACTGTACTGATTAAATTTCGGTCCATTATATCCCCAATATTTTAAAAGGCGTGTACGCATTGTGTTGAGTTTCCATCAACAACACACATTCATGTGATTTGCAGCGGCGTGTTCAAGATGGAAGGGCATTCAAAGATATTTATACTCAAGACCATTTTTAGTTTTTCGAAACGTTTTGCTTTGCTTAAAACGAAAATACATTAACTTTTGTTTTTTGGAATACATTTTATGACTTGAAAGTTTATGTGTTCCGACAAACCCTCGCACCCCTAGCACATCAACTTTATGGGACATTCTTGTGATACATCAATAAAATATTCTTTTCCTTCTCAGTAAAATAATGTACACACAAACAAATTTATATAGAATCACACGGTATTTCACATTATTGATTGTTTTGAACCATGGATCTTTGATAACTTGTGAAGAAGATGTTTTTGTTGTAAAAAAACTGAATAGTAGGATAAGAAATATTGAATTATCTCCACATGTTCGAGACATTATACCCAGTCTTCACCTGAGATTTGAAACTGGGAATTTCAAAATTTAAAAAAGCCTATAATTATAATTGAAAATGCCCAACGTTGGGTTGTCCGATGTGCAGAAGGGACGAATAATTGCTCTCATTGAAGAAGGGGTGACACAGAGGGATATAATAATAAAGTTTATTTGCAGTTCATCGATTATAAAATTAACAGAAAAAATATTTCTTACACCCATATCAAATCGCTTCTAAGAAATGAACAAATGAGAAGCAGAAGCTTGAACATCAAAGATGCCCTGGCTGTACACTTCTATATAAACTCAAAACATGTTTATCTCCTTGATTTAAAACTGAAACAATAAAACAAAACAAGAAAATACTTCCAATGAGAATTTGATGCACAGTTATTTGGCATTGGCGACTGGTACAATAAGGTCGAGTTAAATTCAAGATTCACAGTCACATTCGGGTTCTAAAAGTCACATTTGCAAAAAACCGGTCACATTAGGGAAAAATAAGTATTATTTGGGAAACAATGGTCACTTTTCGGGATCGAGTCATATTATTGAACCCCTCTGGGGCTCAGGAACATTGTTTCTGAATACGGATTGAGCGAATCTGAGGTACCCAAGCTGAACCTGGCAGTAGGTATAAAATGCAACTTATCCAATGATGTACAATCCTAGGAATAAACGGGTGAATCGACATTATACCACCATAACCTCTTGTGGCGTTCAAGATTTAGGAAGAGGGTCTTGTTCGGAAAGTGAGCCACAGTCTCCCTCTGTTAGCGACGGAAGCAGCGTGTTATAGAGTAGGGATACTGCAACACAAAACCAAGTGGGAAACAACATCAATACCTCCCAATCGACTCTTGATGTTTCAACGGTGGCGCAAGCCATTATGCCTACGACCACGAGAGCCGGACTCCCTAGGAAACGCATGAAGTGGACCCCAGAAGTGAATGCGTTCATTAGCGTTCCTTTTACAAGATTACAAACTTGGAATCGAAAATGACAGCATACAGATACGCGTTACATCTTGCGTTCGTAGAAAACTATCCGGAAATACATCACATATCCGAGCAGAGAATTTCGGATCAACGAAGAACAAGCGTAAAAACAGGCTAATTTCTTCAGAAACGCTGACAAGCATACGAGAAAAGGTCAAAATGGAGCTCAGAAGTGAAGATGATACTTATAACGGTATACCTACCGTCAAAGTAAGTGTTACAGATAACATCGAAGCCATGGAAACGATTATCAACATAGAGGCGATCCAGCAGAACGAATTTATGTATTTATCACGATCAGAACTCAATAGAACAATAACTGAACTCAGTGATAGTAACCCAACTAAACGACCTAAACTGTCCAAACTCAAGACGAACAAGAACACCAATATTATCCTAGCAAGCATAAACTCAGTGTTTGAAGAATACACTGACCAGAACACCTTCTTCGACTACACAAACAACAAGTCTCCACAACTCTGATTCGATCTGAGCCAAAAAGCGTCAGAAGACCAACATGGCAAAAACGACTGGAGAAGAATATTGACAATATTAGAGCTGAGATCGGTCGCCTCACAGAATTCCCAAAAAACAAAAAGCCCTAAGACGCTTGAAATCCCATATACGCAAAATTCATAGAAAAATTGGAACGAACACAAAACACCTTGATCACAAACAACATATTGACGTGTATATGGATACTTTGAAGCAGAAACTTCAAGCAAAAGCAAAGAGGCTTTGAAGATACATCAAGTGTACTGAAAGTAAACATCAAAACCAAAGGTTCTTCCAAAGCGCGGCCAATTATCATAAGGAAAATAACAAAACTGCGAACAACAATAACAGAGAAGTGCCTGACGCACAGTGCTTGACTGATTATTGGTCATCGTTATGGTCGAACACCAAAGAATACAAAAAAGATGCTGAATGGATCACGAATGAAAAACAACGCCTCGATATCATTCATATGGACTTCGAAGAAATAACGGAGGAAGAAATCCCAACAGTAGTAAGAGCCACCAATAATTGGAAGACCAAAGGTATAGATAATATCCATAGCTTCTGGTACAAGAAGTTTGATAAACTCCATGGAGCCCTAGTGAAATAGCTCACAAATGTTCATCCCAGGAAAACACCCACTTTCCTAACACAAGGCTTAACATATATGCTACCTAAGAACGATAGAACACAGGATCCGTCTCAATATAGGCCAATCACTTGTCTGCCAACACATTACAAAATACTCACCTCATTATTATCCAATCGAATATACAAACATCTTGACGACAACAATATATTAGCTGAGGAGCAGAAAGGATGCAGAAAGAAACACCACGCTTGCAAAGTTCAACTCATCATCGATTCTGTGATAATGAAACAGGCACACGTGTGGCATCAGAATGTTCATTCAGCTTTCCTCGATTATCTGAAGGCATTCGATAGTACCGCCCAGTCTCGGCTTGTCGAAATTTTGCAGATATACAAAATTGATCCAACAATGACACACTGGCGCACGTCTCTGCAGGTCAACATGAATAATAAGTCAATTAAACCGACGAGATACCCATACGTCGTGGAATTTTTCAAGTAGACTCTTTGAATCCACTAAGGTTCTGTTTAGCTATGAACCCATTGTCCTCATGCTCTATAGAACATGATACGGATTTAGGATAAAAACAGATAGGAACTATCATACAATCTCCCACCTGCTGTATATGGATGACATCAAATTATATGCTTATATGCGAACAAGAAGCAATTGGATGATCTGCTGAAAACTGTCAGTAAGTTCTCGGCAGATTTTTATATGAAATTCGGGATTGAATAATGTAAGACCCTGAATATTCAGAGAGGGAAAGTCATAGATGGTGAAACACAACTTCCAAACGCTGATATTATACAGTGCATGAGGGATGGCGAAACCTACAAGTATCTAGGATACCAACAAGCCAGATTGCTAGACCAAAAACAATCAAAGGAGAAGATTCGTTCAGAATACAGTCAGCGTCTGAAGACTGTGCTGAAATCAATGTTGAACTCGGGGAATCTAGTCAAGGCAATTAACACCTACGCTATTCCAGTGTTGCTTTACTCTTTTGGAATAATCAGATGGACTAAGACAAAACTGGACGATATTCAAAGGCAAACCCGAACGATGCTGACAAAGTAATCACCATCCAAAATCTTCTGTGATAAGAAAAACCTCAAAGCGGAAAGAAGGAGGACGCGGAGTGATGGATGAACAGATCAAAAATCTCAGAGAATTCTTCTCTGCAAAAGTTCGCACTTCTGACATCCACAGAGTAGATTCGTTGGCTGATAAAGGATATACACCTCTAAATCTTGCTACCAGTGATGGCCTGCTGAATCTACCGTTCCTATCAGATACTGAAAAACAAGAGCAATAGTCAAGAAAGGAATTGCATGGACAACATCACCATGAGATTAATCAACCACACATCGACAAAGACGCTTCCAACAAATGGTTGATGAAAGGAGAACTATTCGCGGAAACAGAAGGATTCCTTATGGCCATTCAAGACCAAGTCATCGCTACGAACAACTACAAAAAATTTATAATTTGAGACGGAACATTACAAACAGATAGGTGCAGAAAATGCCATATGAGATCGGAGACTATACAGCATATTACGTCCGGCTGCGAACAACTGGCCAATACGGACTATCTCCACAGGCATAACCAAGTATGTAACATTATCCACCAGAAACTTGCACACAAGTACGGACTTCTGAATGCCTCCCAGCCATATTACAAGTATCAACCGGCGCCCGTATTAGAAAATGGCTCTATGAGATTATACTACGATAGGCCTGTCATCACTGACAGAATGGTGACGAATAATAGGCCGGACATAGTGGTGTATGATAAGAGAGCCAGAACAGCAATGCTGGTAGATGTCGCCATACCGAATAATAAAAAAGTGCTGAACAGGTTCCAGGAGAAAAAAGTCCAAATACACAGACCTTGCTATTGATCTGAAGCAGATGTGGCACCTCGATAAAATAGAATCCTTCGATTGTTGATTCTGTGAAAGGTGAATTATATCCAGCTAACAACTGAGATAGTGCATAAGTCCACGATAATAATAATAATGAAGTTTATTTGCAATTCAACGATTATAAAATTAACAGAAAGAGTATTTCTTACACTCATAAGAAATCGCTTCTAAGAAATAAACGAATGAGAAGCAGAGGCTTGAACTTCAAAGGTGCCTTGCCTGTATACTTCCACATACACTTAAAACATGTTTATCTCCTTGATTTGAAAACTGAAACAATGAAACAAAATAAGGAATTATTGCAATGAGAATTTGATGCACAGATATCTTGTATTGGTGACTGGTACAATACAGGGTGTTTCCGAATAAGATGTCATAAATGAAGGATGCGAATCCCTGAATGATTTGAGCAAGAAAGTTCGAAGAACCAATGGTCAAAAAATGCTTCGTTGCCGAGATACAGGGTGTTAAAGTTGAGAAAATTTTTCGATTTTCTCTCGATAAAACCTAGACTTCTCAAGATTTCGGGCTCAAATTTTCCACATAAGCTATTAAACACAATCTGAATCACCAGGTGAGGCCAAATTTTGAAACAGTATACAGGGTGATACTTTTTCATGGGCCATGTTCCATTTTACCCTCGGAACTTTTTTGGTACGCCACTGGCACTAACAAAAATAAAATCGAATAGATCATTCAATTTGAAAGTTTTTGATCGTAACTATCACCGTTTCTGAGATATTAATTATTGAAAATAATCCAATAGTTTTCCCATATCGAAGCCATGGAGATATTATCTTAATAACTGATGCAATTTTTCAGGAATTGAGCTAAAATTTACATCAGATATCTCCTTATTGTATGTTTATAACAAAATGAGGCAGAAATTCCTGACAGTATACAGGGTGTTATTCTTTCACGTGCATTTTCCTCTTTTTGCCCCCTGAACTTTTTTGTGGTGCGCTACTGGTATATTCTGAAAACAGAATCAAACAGATTATTCAAAGTGAAAACTTTTCTGTTCCTTGTATTTTTCCGTATCTGCCACCATTTTCGAGATATCAATCAAGAAAAGTAATCGTATAGTCCCTTCCGTATTGAAAGCTTGAAGATATTTTTCATGTTATTTCGGCAATTTGTGAAGACCTTGAGCTCGAATTTCAAACAAAGTCACATTTTAAGATCTGCACCACTAGATTGGTAGGATTTATGAGAAAGTATAAAGGGTGATATCATTTCCCTGATCATTGAATTCGAATTCAAAAATGTGTTTTATTGAGTGTATAAATCGGAAGTAAATGAATAAACAACTTAATAATCGCGAATGATTTCAATAACAAAAACTCATAATGATGAAAACAAAAATTGAACAAACAGAACAAATCAAAGAAGATGTTGAAAATGTCCTCCACCTGAAAGAATACATGCTTCTGCTCGTCTCCGCATATTAGTGCGCACCCTCTGAAATATTCCTGGGGTATTTCTGATGACGTCACATGATGCTGTAATTCTATTCCTCAATTCTTCAAGTGTATTCACGGGAGAGCTATAAACCAAAGTTTTCAGATGTCCCCAAAGAAAAAAATCCAAACTGTTTAAATCTGGCGACCTTGGAGGCCAAGCTTCTGGTCCACCACGCCCTATCCGGCGGTTATTGAATGTCATATTCAGATATTCTCTAGCTTGCATGCTGAAGTGCGGTGGTGCTCCGTCATGCATAAACCATATTCTATTTCTAGTTTGCAGCGGCACATCTTCTAGCAACACAGGTAAAATCTCTTCTAGAAAGTGGCGATATAAGGCTCCATTCAGCCTGTCTGGCAACAAAAATGGCCTGATCAGGAAATCCCCAATTATTCCAACCCAGACATTAACCGAAAATTGTTCTTGATGGTGACATTCCTCAATCATATGGGGATTTTCTTCAGTCCAATAGTGATTGTTATGAAAGTTCCTGATTGCATTTCTCGAGAAGGACGCCTCATCTGTGAAGATGATTTCGCTATCGAAAAGGGGATTATGAGCAATGTTATGAAGGAACCATCGGCAGAAATTGAGTCGCAGAGGAAAATCGCGGGGTAGTAGAGCTTGGACGCGTTGAATATGGTATGGGTAAAGCAAGAAATCATGGAGAATTTTCCAGACCAATACAAATGAGATATTCAACTCTCTTCCAATTTTTCTTGTACTCAGCTGAGGATCCTCATCTATACAATTTAGGTTAGGTTAGGTTAGGTTGCCTCTTCGATTTCCGGGGTCCTTATTTTCCGATTTGCCCCTTTCAAGTCATGATTCGGTTTGAATGTAACCAGTTCTCTCAATCTTCTGTGGATGTCAGAAAACGTACGCCTATCAGGAATGATTCGATTAGGGAAGCGTTCTTGATACAAACGCCTTGCGTGCACTGCGTTTCCTTCAGCCACACCGTACATGAAATGTATATCGGCCATTTCTGCATTAGTGAAAACCATTTCAAAGATTATTGGTTACTACTTACAGCTGTTTCAAATGTAGGCACAACAAACTGAATGACAAAACTTACAATCATTGAAGTGTCAAGTTTTTTTTCTATGATTTCATTTGCAAAATTGTATCAGAGCCTACTAAGCCTTTTGAAATCACCAACGTGTTCTGATATGAGGAAGACACGATAAATTCTGATGATTTTCAATTCAAAACGGTGAAAGACATGAGGATCAAGATGAGCACAGAATTATCCGAATTGAATGAAAAATCCGTTTCTGATTACGAAAAACGTCAGTTATGCACCGAAAAAATATACGGAGGCAAAGGGGTAGCCTGTTCGGGCGTTGTTGATTAATTTTTCGAAAATGGTGGCAGATGCGGAAAAATACAAGGAACAGAAAAGTTTTCACTTTGAATAATCTGTTTGATTCTGTTTTCAGAATATACCAGTAGCGCACCACAAAAAAGTTCAGAGGGCAAAAAGAGGAAAATGCACGTGAAAAAATAACACCCTGTATACTGTCAGGAATTTCTGCCTCATTTTGTTATAAACATACAATAAGGAGATATCTGATGTAAATTTTAGCTCAATTCCTGAAAAATTGCATCAGTTATTAAGATAATATCTCCATGGCTTCGATATGGGAAAACTATTGGATTATTTTCAATAATTAATATCTCAGAAACGGTGATAGTTACGATCAAAATGCAAGAGTCAAAAGAAATTTCAAATTGAATGATCTATTCGACTTTATTTTTTGTTAGTGCCAGTGGCGTACCAAAAAAAAGTTCCGAGGGTAAAAATGGAACATGGCCCATGAAAAAGTATCACCCTGTATACTGTTTCAAAATTTGGCCTCACCTGGTGATTCAGATTGTGTTTAATAGCTTATGTGGAAAATTTGAGCCCGAAATCTTGAGAAGTCTAGGTTTTATCGAGAGAAAATCGAAAAATTTTCTCAACTTCAACGGCAACGAAGCATTTTTTGACCATTGGTTCTTTGAACTTTCTTGCTCAAATCATTCAGGGACTCGCATCCTTCATTTATGACATTTTATTCGGAAACACCCTGTATAGTTAAATTCAGGATTCACAGTCACATTCGGGTTCGAAAAGTCACATTTGCAAAAAACCGGTGAATTAGGGAAAAATTAGTCAAATTTGGGAAACGATGGTCACTTTTCGGGATTGAGTCATATTATTTAGGAACTGACAAATTCTCTCACATATTTGGTTGATTGATAAGTTTTTCGAACATTTGACGACCGACACCAAGGAACCACGATTGGACTCTGTTTTTAAATATTTTATATGTTCGAACCTCTTTAAGTTTTTTCGGGACTTGAGAATAAATTCTTGGAGCTAAATACTTTCTCTGATCTTGGTGTTTTGTAGTTATTTTCTTTGAACCTAGTGTTGTAGAGATGATCTAGGGGAGTAATTTTCATTTTTTTCATGAAAATTTGTGCAAGAATCTTCCAACAGTAGAATTGATGGATGTCCAGGACCTTGGAAAGACAGAATAACTGATCACTGAAAAAGGTGCGCTGTTCATTATACATAATCTTGAGAATCTATTTCTGAAGTACTCTTATTATTTCAATGTGACGATCGTATGCAGCTCCCCATTCTATATTACCATGTGTCAGTTGTGATTGAACTAGAGCGTAATAGAGCACCTTTAGATGACTCATATTTATTTGTTTTCGTAGCTCTTTAAATAGCATACCACAGCCGGCTCGGTGGCGTAGGGGATACGATGCTCGTCTCCTGCGCAGAGTTACTTGGGTTCAATCCCCACAAAGTCGATGCGATTTTTCGGATTCTGGGAATCGCTTGAGTATCCATCTTTCGGAGGAGATGTAAAGCCGTCGGTCCTGTCTAACAGAGATGTGTTGGACATTAAAGATCCCTTCCCTCGATACGAGAGGGGTTCGGCAAAATTCCCTGGTTAGTGTTTGATAAAATTCCCCGGCGTGTCATTGCGGAAATAGAGCACGTTAAAGGAATAAAAAACAAACAAACAAATAGCATACCACGAAATTTAGAGGCTACATACTCACACTGCCTAACAAACCTATTGTGGTTGTCGTTCATGATCCTAAGAAACTTCACACATCCAATTCCGCTTCTCTTATCACTGTGTCCATCCACCCTGAGGGGTCCCATCTTTGAAAGACCCGACTGGTGAGATGAAAATGGTAAGTAGAATGACTTTTCCTGGTTTAATGTTAATTTATTGGCTAACAGACAATTTTTAATTAATTTGAAATCTTTTTCGGCTTTCTCTTTTGGTTCCACCCAAGAACTACAGTGATTAATACGGTGGTGTCATCCGCGAAATTGATGATTTTTCCTTGAATTTTCATTCTGTGAAGACTGTTTACGTACACAATATAGCGGCTACAATGAGGGTATCCAGGTGGTGATTTCAAAAACTTACGCCCTATACGAGGAGCTACAATCTCTGCAAACAGACCTAGAATTTGTAGGAACCGCTTTTTGTGCCAAACTGCAGAAAGAGACCCTATTGCGTCGCACCCCATAATCCAAAGGCAATGTCTGGAAGCAACAGGAAGCATGTATTGTCGAAACGATACGCCAAAGCCTTCATTCAAAGGGTTTATACAGCAGAAGGCCCTTAAGAAATCCAGAGCTAACCAGACAACAAAAAATTAACAAACTCATTGGTGTATCGAGCACCAAAATTGGAATATTGAAAATTGGTGATATGTTCTTTTTTCGGATGAGACGAGAATTGGTGTTCGATCAGATGAGCGCTAAATTCGGGTTTTAAGGGATCGTGGATGACAAGCTAGACTTTGAGCCGCAAGATAAGTTCTGAAACACCAAGGGGGCAGTGTGATGTTTTGGGGTGGCATTATGCTGGGAGGCAAAACAGACTTGATAGTGAGACTCTGGTGAGGTGCCCACGGTGAGAATTTCAATTTTATGCAAAATAATGGTCCTCTGCATACCAGCAATCTCGCGCGACATTATCTCGAAACAGAGGAAATCGCTAATTTGGACTGGCCAGGTTGCTCTCCAGACCTAAATCCTATTGATTATGTATGGGAGAATCTCGAACGGAAAATTAAATCGCGTCAGGATAATATGAGAAACCCCACAACAGCTCATCCAAGCCCCCACAGAAGAGTGACAGAATATCACCCCAGAGTAGGTCGAAAATCTAATCCGAAGCATGCCTAGACGGATTCAGGCTTGTATCAGTCAAGAGGAAGTGAAACAAACTACTGAGGTAGAGAAAAAACACCTACTTCCTGAGAGAAAAATTTTCAATTTTTTACTACATGCGGAAAGAGTCTCTTATTTTCTTTTATTTGTTTTGTTCTTGAAATAAACCTTAATTTATTTCTTTCTTCAATTGAAATATCTCAAAGAAAAGAATTCTAACAATTCTTCGAAATTTCCAAAATCCCCAAGTTAACATTCAAAATATCGGGTGATTCCATATAAATTTGGTTGTACGTATATAACAACCAATGTGAAAATTTTACGTAGAGTCGATAAACAAAAAGAAGTGAATACAATAAAAAAGTGGAAACTGAAATATCTTCGTCACCTGATGAGGCACGACAAATATCGATTACTAAAGTGATTATAGCAGGTAAAGTGAACAGCAGCAGAGGCCCTGGAAGAATAAGATATTCGTGGCTACATAATCTGCGCCAATTGTCGATAAAGAAAAAGAAGTCGTGAATACAATATAAGAACGGAAACAAGAATATCTTGGTCACCTGATGAGGTACGACAAATATCGATTACTGCAACTGATTACAGAAGGTAAAGTGAATAGCAGAAGAGGCCCTGGGAGAAGACGACATTCGTGGCTACATAATGTGCGCCAATGGTCGATACAGAAAAAGAAGTCGTGAATACAATATAAGAGCGGAAACTAGAATATCTTGGTCACCTGATGAGGTACGACAAATATCGATTACTGCAACTGATTATAGAAGGTAAAGTGAACAGCAGCAGAGGTTCCGGGAGAAGAAGACACTCGTGTCTATAAATCTGCGTCAATGATCGATGAAGGAAAAGAAGTCGTGAATGCAATAAAAAAGCGGAAACTAAAATATCTTGGTCACCTGATGAGGCACGACAAATATCGATTACTGCAACTGATTATATAAGGTAAACTGAACAGCAGAAGAAGCCCTGGGAGAACAAGACATTTATGGCTTCATAATCTGCGTCAATGGTCGATAAAGAAAAAGAAGTCGTGAATACAATAAAAAATCGGAAACTAAAATATCTTTGTCACCTGATGAGGCACGACAAATATCGATTACTGCAACTGATTTTAGCAGGTAAAGTGAACAGCAGAAGAAGCCCTGGGAGAAGAAGACACTCATGGCTACATAATCTGCGTCAATGGTCGATAAAAAAAGAAGTCGTGAATACAATAAAAAAGCGGAAACTAAAATATCTTTGTCACCTGATGAGGCACGACAAATATCGATTACTGCAAGTGATTATAGCAGGTAAAGTGAACAGCAGAAAAAGCCCTGGGAGAAGAAGACACTCATGGCTACATAATCTGCGTCAATGGTCGATAAAGAAAAAGAAGTCGTGAATACAATAAAAAATCGGAAACTAAAATATCTTTGTCACCTGATGAGGCTCGACAAATATCGATTACTGCAACTGATTATAGAAGGTAAAGTGAATAGCAGAAGAGACCCTGGGAGAAGAAGACACTCGTGGCTACATAATCTGCGTCAATGGGCGATAAAGAAAAAGAAGTCGTGAATACAATAAAAATGCGGAAACTAGAATATCTTGGTCACTTGATGAGGCACGACAAATATCGATAACTAAAGTGATTATAGCAGGTAAAGTGAACAGCAGAAGAGGCCCTGGGAGAAGAAGACATTCGTGGCCACATAATCTGCGCCAATGGTCGATAAAGAAAAAGAAGTCGTGAATACAATATAAGAGCGGAAACTAGAATATCTTGGTCACCTGATGAGGTACGACAAATATCGATTACTACAACTGATTATAGAAGGCAAAGTGAACAGCAGAAGGGGTTCTGGGAGAAGAAGACACTCGTGTCTATAAATCTGCGTCAATGATCGATGAAGGAAAAGAAAACGTAAATGCAATATAAGAGCGGAAACTAGAATATCTTGATCACCTGATGAGGTACGACAAATATCGATTACTGCAACTGATTATAGAAGGTAAAGTGAACAGCAGAAGAGGCCCTGGGAGAAGAAGACACTCTTGGCTACATGATCTGCGTCAATGGTGAATAAAGAAAAAGAAGTCGTGAATAAAATAAAAAAGCGGAAACTAGAATATCTTGGTCCCCTGATGAGGCACGACAAATATCGATTACTGCAACTGATTATAGAAGGTGAAGTGAACAGCAGAAGAGGCCCTGGGAGAAGAAGACACTCGTGGCTACATAATGTGCATCAATGGTTTGGACTCAGTTCAGTAGAGCTGTTCAGAAGTGCCGTCCGTAAAATGAAGATTGCCATGCGGATTGCCAATGTCGGCAACGGATAGGGCACATTTAGAAGAAGAATTTAGAGATATCAAGTTAATACAGAGCGAAAAAATGGATACTTTCATATGCAAAAATCACAAATGTGAGTCGAATATAGTCCGTAATATATTGTGGACTATTTGATAACGTTATGAGATATAAATAATTTTAAAAACTCCTCCTAACTACATTGCAGTCCCAAGAACATAATATAATATATATGAAACAGTATAGACTTTGTTCGCCGACATCATGTCCATTATCATACTAATTTTATTACGCATCCCCACTAGAGTAACTCGAACTAAAACAGCAACACTTCGCCATTCTGGCAAAAATACTTTAAATAAAATAATCATTATAATCACACAAGTGTAAAATAACACTTAAAACTGAGCGGGTTCCGGAAAATTAGAATAACACAATTAACCTCCTAATGGGTTTTATTAAATTAGTAAACATTTACCCCGTATAAGCAATTACACACAAGCCGGATTATTATTTCTTCTTCCTGAAGGGTTGTATAATAAAAAGGTTAATTATGTGATGGAGCTGTGCGACTGGTCGAAAGGGCCCGGATGTTTGTCTAGAGTGACGTGGTCAATATTTAGGACGACGTATCCTCCCTATTTTCCTTTCCGTCGTACACGAAAAGATAGGAGGAAAACAACAAAATTATCCGGAACTTCGAAATAAAATATTCCATGCAGTTTATTAATTTATATTGTGTCGAACCTTCAGAGGAAATTAAATAAATCGCTGCGTTATTTCTTAGACAGTTTTTCGAAGATTCATGTTCTATGTTATCCTTATTTGGCCCAAAAGAGAGAAAATAAACCGTTTTTTATTCCATTTCAATCCGAAATGTCTACGGAACAAGACCCTCAGTGAGTGCTCAACATTAACCGATTTATACATACCAGGTGTAACTGCAACTTAAACCATCCCTGTATCTTTTTTCTATTTGGAATTTTTTGATGAAATTTGAGAATCGGATAGAAGACAACATTTTGAATTTGATAACCTTAAAACATCTGACATTCCGTTTGCGGTTATGCAAAAACGTTAGCAACTTTCGATTTTCAAATAAGACACCCTGTATGTTTTTGCTTATTTTAATTGTTCAACTCATCCTACGACTTTTTGACATATTTTAGAAAGAAAAACAAAACGCAATCTTTTTGTTTGCAATTTTTATGTTTCGTTCTAGAAGGACATGAACAGTGACAATTGGCTTAGCTCAACATCTCCTATCACGAAAACACAAGATTGTATTTAAAAATTCAATTGCTCATTCTTTACGAGGTGTCACAGTTAATAACGAAATAGCGAACAGCCAAAACGAAATAATTATAAAAAATGTTCAAAAATACCGCCATTCTCACGAACACAACATCGTCCACGGTTGATGGTTCCCCTCAAAACATTATTCAATTGTTCGGCTGTAATGCCTGCAATAGCCTATCTCGTACGGTTCTCCAATTTCTGTTGGGTTCTAACAGGTGTTTGGTAAACCTCATTCTTCAAATGGCCCCATAGGAAGAAATCTAGTGGACTCAAATCTTGCGATCTAGCTGGCCATCTTTTAGGACCAATTGTTCTTATCCATTTTTCAGGAAGAATTTCAACGAGATACCGCGAGACCTACTTTGTGTTGTGAGTCCAATTCATCTTGCATTTGGGTCCTTAAAAATTCCAAATATCACTCCCCTGTCAATGAACCTTCAACAAATATAAGCCCTATTAAATATCTTCCCATCATTCCCATCCAGGCATTGAACCTAAAACGTTCTTGGAAGTTTCCATCCATTTATATATATATATATATATATATATATATATATATATATATATATATATATATATATATATATATATATTGTTCTGTCTATTCTTCAAACAACATGGGATTTGATAATTATTATCATAATCATGTAGAATCACCTTGTTCCTCTAATATGTATATATAATACATCTTCATTACCTAATTCAGATCTTCACAAATCTAATAAAAGAATAAAACGCATAAAATGGACTTATGAAATGAATAGATTCATAATGTTGTGTTATTACAGAATAACAAACAATGGAACAAATAAAAAGGGTACATGTCTAAACTATGTTGAAAAAAATTCCCAATTGCTGTATTTTAGAACAAAGCTTTGCGAATCAAAGACGGTATATTGAAAAGAGAAACTTTATATCTGAATTAGAATTAAAATCAATTAAAACATTATTCAACAAGAAGAACATTTAAATAGTGAAATTTCAGATGAAAATCCAGTATAAATATATATATATATATATATATATATATATATATATATATATATATATATATATATATATATATATATATATATATATATATATATATATATATATATATATATATATATATATATATATATATATATATATATATATATATATATATATATATATATATATATATATATATATATATATATATATATATATATATTTGAAAAGGGTTTAACCCCAACGAGTTGCCCATATGTCTGTTCATGCAATCAAACTGATTTCATAAATTAAAGGTTATGAGAATGTACTACATGTACCAACTACAGCATCATCAGACAATGACATCAATGTACCAACGAGTAGTATCAGAGGCATTCTCCCCGGAAAAATCCAGTGTACGGACCTTAGTCGAGTAACATTGAATGTCACTCATTCATAGTTTTCTTGTGTGAAGTGATAAACGATCGAATATATATATATATATATATATATATATATATATATATATATATATATATATATATATATATATATATATATATATATATATCCCCACAAAAATTGTCTCGTCATCCTACCTTTCCGACAATACTATATAAATTTTTAGGTTGGTCACAATTTTCGAGTTAATGAAGAATTAAAAAATTCTACCATCTTCAAACATTCGCGTAGAGACCTATCAACTAGCATCGAATAGTAGCTAATCATTTTCAAGATCGAGTGTTTCCTCCCCGGGCCCTAATTGCTGCCAGTTCACGTCTCGGAAGCCCCTCAAACAAATTTTGGATGTACTCTTGAGTCACTGAGTTCCAAATTTCAGGAAGCAGATTTTCTTGTTGTTGCAGTGTTCTACAAGACATCCTACGATGCTGAATTTGCCACCCCATGTTGTCCCAAACATGTTCTATGGGATTCAAGTCGGGAGCTCTGGCTGGCCATCTTAAAATATCATTTTCGGCATTTCGCAGAAATTCTGTAACTACTCTAGCTGCATGAGGCCGAGCATTATCATGCATATAAATGAAGTTTTCGCCAATCAATGGGCCAAAAGGTACAACATGGGGTTCAAGGATATCTGCGATGTATTTGGCCGCTGTCATTATTCACTAGGACTAACTCATTTCGACCATGGAAAGAAATGCCTGCCCTCACCATTACTGAGCCCCTGAGTTTTCGATTTGCCGGATATTGCATTGCTGCTATCGTACCCCAGGTCGTCTGTATACAGGCATGCGTCTATCATTTGATACTAGACAGAACCTGGACTCGTCGAAAAAGAGAACATTCGACCATTCTGGAATACCCCAATTTGCATGTTCCCTCGCAAACTGAAGTCTTGCAACTCGATGCTCTCTAGTGAGACGCGGGCCGGTAGAAGCCACCCTTGGTCTGATATCGTCTTCTCTGAGCCTGTTCCTAACAGTTTGCAATGAAACATGCACATTTCTGGAAAGTGCTAGTTCGTTTTGTAGCATTCTAGCCGTACAGTGCCGAACTCTTAGTGCAGTTAAACGAAGCCAACGTTCATCAACTGATGTTGTTATCCGATTTCTTCCCTGTCCGGCTCTTCTTCCATATTCCCCTGTTTCGTGGTACCGATTAATTGCTCTTGAAATAGTGCTTTGGTTAACATTTAACAAGTTAGCCACGTAACGTTGGCTTCGCCCGTCCTCTAGAAGTGTTACCATTCATACCACTTCATGATCACTCAAATAGCGTCCAGGACGGTCAGCAGCCATTACAATAAATTCAAAGATTCGAAAATAAGCAAGAAACAGAGAAAACTTGTATAAATTTAGCGTGAAAACTGAAGAGAAATTGAATGAATACTGATAGTCGAATAAACTCGTTCTTGTTTCAGACATGTTTGAGATCATATGGAAACTAATGTTACTACATAGATAAGATTTTTTCCCCTCATATGTCCAAAAACATATGTTGACTGCGATCGAGCTGCTTATTCGATTGTGAAATTCAGAATACCAGGTGATGCGACAATTTGTGGTGTGTATATTTGTATATATATCTAAAAAACGTCATTATATTACCCGAGTGTTTATTAAGAAAATAGTCAGAATCGATCGAGGCGTTTTTGAAATATTTAAAAAACTAGAAAAAAGTTTTATGCTTCGAGATCCTCTACAGTCGGTCAAGTAAGAGTATAGTCATTATTTTGAGAGAATGAAAATACAAAATACAAAAATTCTTCGAAATATTGTTTATTTTTTCGTACACGGTCATGCAAAAACATAAATAGCAGATCCATTCGTCTTCAGCATCAATAATAGCCTGGCATCTGGCATGCGCTCCTCGAGATTCTTCGCGTATTCTCGTGGAAACGAGCTCCAAATCTTTTTAACACGCCGAACAAGCTGCTTCAAATTGCAAGGTCGGTTCTTTCCAAGTTTCATCTTCATTTGAGCCCAAACGTTTTCAATTGTATTGGCATCGGGCGACTGAGGCGGCCAATCCAAAGTCAGGACACCATTTTTATTCTTCCACGAGCGACAATCCTGGCTCCGGTGTTTTGGGTCGTTGTCCTTCTGGAGAATCCAAATCTCCCTTTTCTTCTCGTACCCCTTTTGAGCAGTCGTCAACAGAGCTTTCTCGTGAATTTGGTTCATTTTCTGGGCGTTTAAGTTGTCCGTAAGCACGTACAACGATCCAAATTCCTTTTCTGAGATGCTTTCCCAAACATGAACTTTCGCAGGGTGTTTAATGGTCCTTCGGAGCAATCTGTTGGTGCTTGTCGTCCAGGCATGTTTAATGATTGGAAATGCCCAAAAAGTTGATTCTTCATTGAAAATAACATTGCCTTAATCACGATCCAAATGTTCCCTTGCCATTCGAGAAGTTTTTCAACGTGTTTTCCACTCAGCATTTGCTTTTACACAGTACTTCGAAATGCACAGCTATTTGCTAGCAAATGCTCACGAATAGATTCGTGCAATATTATCAAACCTGTTTCTTTACAATTTTACAGCACCTTCACGTAGAGACAATGTAGTATTCTTCAAAAATAAGGCACAAATCATTTTTTCGTATTTTTCTGACACTACGCCAACTGAACCGTGATGTGGGAAATCGCCTACATTTTTTTCGACTTTGTAACGGTTAACCCTCTTGCTGACGATCTGTTTCGACTTTTGCATGTAGTTTGCAGCAGACGTTTGTGTCATTTGTGATCCTTTGGGGTGCAAGAATAGAAATCTGCTTCGAAGCGCGACGCCTAAGCGGTACAAATGCTAGGTTAGAACTAAAAATAACAGTCAGCTAATTCTCCTTCATAAAGCATGAAGAAATATTCTGCTCTCTGTGAGAGAAAAAAACATTACAGAGTTTTCATTGACTGTAATCGTGACTGCTTTTACTAGACCGATTGTATAATATTTAACGTGTAATATACCGTATCGAAGATCATACTTTTTTTTATGAAGTTCGTGAAGTTATTTCTTTCACGTAAAATGAGCGGCGTAATAATTGAACTAGTAACACGAAATTTGATTTACTTTTTCGATTTAATAGAACGGTTATGACTAACTTAAAGCCTATTGAAGAAAAATTGGCAACTAGGCTATTCCAGATTGTCGATACGAAAAATCAAAACAATATGACTGGCAAGAGATGAATAATATTCAATCCAGTTAATTGATATTGGTATTCCACACCTTTTAATATGATTTTGTTACCAACAATCATCCTTCTGATTGATCCAATTAAATTACGAAATCGTTGATACACAATTCAAATATTTACAAGTATTCCATCAAACTGGTGAGATCGTCCCTCCATCCCTTGGGGTAATCTCGTAATGAGTGAACTCGTTGGTAATCTGATACTAATCAGTTAATAATCAAGATGGCTGTGAAATGGACTTACGCCCGATCACTTTTTACTTGATTGGATTTTCAGCTATTTATGTTCCACATTTGTGCATCGATCTTGGCTCGTTGAAAATGAAGACTTGTTTATAGTTGAATTCAGTCAATTATATCTATTTGATGATGAAAAGATGTCATTATTACATAACAATATATGAAAAAAAGCTGGGGTTATTTTTCTGATTATTATTTCAGAATTTTAATAACCACCTATTGCAAAATCTGGTCATGTGGTGATAAACTCATCTTCACATGTATTCTCGGATATATACAGGGTGTATCACATTAGGCTTTACATGGCTTCAGGGAAGATAGACGCTTAATATTCAAAAATTCACAACTCTGCAACTGTTACACCGAATACCAAGAAATTCGGTACACAGGATCACCCTTGCAGGATCTATCCAAAGCAGAACATAAATTTCGAAAATTTCAGGACCGGACTGAATAAATGTACAAAATTTTGTTGGGGACGATACAACACCGTGTACAATGTTTTTTCAATGATTTGTTCACTGGTGCTCGAACAGAAAGTGTGTACAAACTATGTAATAAAATCTTTTGGCACCATTGAAATGGCCTTGAAATAAATTTTTGATTTTACTGAATGACGAAACATCCATCTGAAAAAAAATTGTTTTCGTTTTTTACAAGAAATAAACGTGTTTGAAAATGTATATGAATATATTTTAATTCTATTTTAATGTAGGATTATTTGAGACCTCAGTTTTTCCTGTTTCATCTGTGTATGGTCTTCGACTCACAATACAGGTCCGGACTATTAGTGGAATATTTTATACTGAAAACATTAATGAATGAATGATAATTTATCGGCGTTCTGTCATAAATCTGATTTTTTAAGAAGAAATTTGTTATTTGGCTATGGCAGTTAGATATCTATTAGCCAAAGAATAGGTATACAGTTTAATTTAAACCAAGTGATCCGTGCATGTTGAATAAATTAATAATAAAAAGCAAGTACTGTGTTTTAAGGAATTTTACTTAATAATTGCGATTCGTAACGCGTTTCACTACACCGTAGCTTCTTCAGACGAATGAATGTACAGAAAATATAAATATAAATGTTCTTGAGTAATTAAAAGCTTATTGGGTTGCTTCTTCTTGAGTGGTTATTTATGACAGGTATATCCAATAAATTAAGGAATAGATTGCTCCCCGAAGAGATTCAATAGAGATGAAGGGCTTAAATCGACTTATTCATTGATGAGTCTACCTGAGTGTTTGTGTTTATTGATTTCTAAAGTTTCCCAAAGATCTACCTTCCAATATTTATTATCTGTATGCAAAATTTCAAACTGTGGATCGAAAGAGTGATTATTTTCTAAGAGATGATTGGCGTAATTTGAATCTGATTTTTTATTTGAAAAACTGCGTTCATATTCCGATATTCTAATATTAAAATTTCTATGTGTTCTACCAATGTAGAAATTATCACAGTCATTGCAATTCAATCTATAAACATCTGATTTATTGTTTTTACGTGGTTTGGTTTTATTATTTTATGTATTTATTTGCCTAAATTATTATTAGTTTGGAAAGCTATGTTGAAATTATTGCTACTCAAGAATGATTTCAGTTTCTCACTTGTAATGCCAACGTAGGTTAAGGTGTTGAATTTTGTTTCAATTTATCGACAGGGTAAACTTCATTCAATGCGATTCTATTTTGTTTTTATTTAAAATATTATTTATTAGTTTGGGATTGTAACCATTATTTTTGGCTATTTGTTTAATAAAATTTAATTCTTTGTTGAAATTTTCTGGTGATAACGGGATGTTAATCAATCTATGAATGAAACTATTGAATGCTGACATTTTATGTGGATATGGATGACAAGACGAGTTATGTGTTATAATATTTGTATGTGACGGCTTATGGTAGATTGCGAAAACATGTTTTCCATTTTCATTCGAAATTGTTACGTTTAAGAAATTTTTCGAATTATTGCTTTCTATTTCGGTTTCGAATCCAATTTTTGGATGTAATGAATTTATATGATTTTCGAAAATTTTTAACTGTCTATCTGTTCCTGTGAAGCAAATAATGATATCGTCTACATAGCGATACCAGTATAAACAATATATACTGAGTGGATGATTATGAATTAATTTCTCTAAGTTATTCATGAATATTTCTGCTAACAAAGGACTTAACGAATTGCCCATAATCAAGCCGTCTTCAATAGTATAATATTTGTAATTGAAATGGAAATAATTTTGATCTAAACAAATTTGTAATAATGAAAGAATATCTGATTTAACGATAGTATTGACATGATTCTTTTCTAATAATTCTGAAACTAAGTAATACGTATCTTTCGGAGGAATGTTGGGAAATAGATTCTTAACATCGAAAGAAATGAGTTTGGAATTAGGTGGTATAATGGTATCTTTGATATTGGCAATAAGTTGGTATGAATTTTTGACCGAAAATTTAGATTTAAAATTGCAATGTTTTATTAGCAAGTCGTTGAGGAATTTTGAAAGTTTGAAAGAAGGTGCCGTTACATAAGAAAGAACAGGTCTAATAGGGTAATTTGGTTTATGAAGTTTTATCAACGAATATAATTCGGGGGATTGTGGATTGGAGTTAATGAATTTATATTTTTCGTGGTCTGTAATTAATGATTTTGCTGCCGAAATGATGTTTTTAACCACTTTCTGAAATTTTGCGGTAGGATCCTTAGTTGAAGTTATATAGTTTCCGGCTGTTAAGAATTCTTCAGTTTTGGAAATATAATCGGTGTTTATAAACTGAATAGCAATGACTGTGATAATTTCTACATTGGTAGAATACATAGAAATTTTAATATTAGAATATCGGAATATAAACGCAGTTTTTCAAATTAAAAATCAGATTCAAATTACGCCAATCATCAATCATCTCACAAGAACACAGTTCTTGTTTTTATTATTGATAATGGAATTTTATCAAGTAAAAGCCTCCCAAATTCAAAAGAATAAATTAATGATTATTAATAATAACTTGTGAGCGAACAGATACTAAGTGTATGAGCATGAAAATAGTTTCAGCCGTTTCAATATTTCTCCATTTTTAGTTTCAAACACTGAAGCAATCATAATTACTCATTTCTATGAGAGCGTTCTATGCTTGTCACCATAGATCTTCTGACAGTAGATTTATGTCAGATGAATAATTTTAAATTCGAAAATAGTTCTTTCTCAGAAAAACCAAATTTTAGGTTTCTTAATTAACCGAAATGTCCAAACTCTCTAATGAAGAATATGTTGATATTCTGTTCGTCTATGGATATTGCGACGGCAATGCCCGAGCTGCGGTTCGGTTAGACTTCCTAGCCATGGAACTTTCAGTCAAACTTACCAGTTTTCGAGAACTCATGAGAAATTTCCATCTGCGGAAAAGAAACGTGATCGCCATAGAAATATTGATAACGATGACCAGGTCATTAACAGAGCAATAGAGAATCCTTCCATCAGCACTCGAAGGATCTCAAATGAAATGGGCATGGCGCACATGAAACTATGGAGAATTCTGCATAAAGAAGAACTACACCCCTATCATCTTTAACCTGCTCAACGTTTGGAACCTGAGGATGAAAGTCCGCAATTGGACTTCTGCAATTATATTATCAACCATAGAAGATCCATCGGTAGGATATTTTTTACAGACGAGTCAATGTTTACGAGATATGGAATATACAATTCTCGTAACAGGCATTTATGGTCCTATGAAAATCCGAGAGCTATCTTGAAGAAAAGATCGCAGTATGAATTTTCAGTCAATGTTTGGTGTGCACTTCACAATAATCGACTAATTGGACCTCATGTTTTCAATGAAACTCTTAAAGGGGAACGGTAACTTGTTAAGAAACGACTTCACAGATTAATGGCGGAAGTTGATATGAGGGGTCTTGTATTCCACCATGATGGGGCAGGTCCTCATTACGCACTGCCAGTGAGGAATTATTTAAATCAACAGTATCCGAATCGATGGATCGGCAGAAGAGGTCCCATCGTTTACCAAGGGAAGAACTTTTAGAAGAATCACAGAGGAAACCCTGAAACTATTCAAAAGGCAACCAGGCATATTTCCAGACGTTCGAAAATATGTATTGATGAAGGTGGAAGCTATTTTGAGAATAAACTCTAAAATTGAATGTCAAAAATTATGAGTTTTAGCGGTCAGTACTTTCCTTCAGTTATTGTGTTATCATTCTAAAATATTCACACACTAGTATTGCGATCAATTGGAACGATGTATTTTATATTCCTCATAATGTGTCACTATTCATTAATTTCCATGTGCAGTAATAATTAAAATAATTTTTCACTCGCTTACTTATTCATAGTCTGAATTTAAAACAAACAATCAAACTACAGTATCTTTACCAGAGCTAAATACTGAATTAACGCATCACAAGTAAGATTCGTAGTAGTGTGCTGAATGAATAATATTATTTATTCATCAATATTCTCATCATTTTGATAGCAAGTCTTCATTTAAGCAATAAAATATTCCAATAGTCCGGACCTGTATTGTGAGTCAAAGACGATACGTAGATAAAACAGGAAAAACTGAGGTCTCCAATGATGCTACATTAACATAGAATTAAAATATATGCATATATAGTAAAACCTCCGAATAACGGACACCCACGGGGATCAAAAAGTTGTCCGCTATTGGGGGGTGTCCGTTATTTGGAGGTTCGTGATAGGGACAGATGAATAAAAAATACTGAGACCAACAAATTTATACTATATTTTATTGTTTGAAATAATCTTGGATAGTGGTTTGTTTTGCTGTCTTCAATTTTTTCTTGAAAATTTCAGACTCACAGTCTAAAAGAGTTGAGGAAATATTTTTGGTTAGATGTGGATGGTTTATAATAAAAAAGTTTTCTATATCTCTCAATTTTTCACATACCTCAGGCAAACTAGAGATAGTGGTCACTAATGATTCTTCATCTTCACTATCTAAATCAATGTTCTCATTAGTCACTTCGAGACAACAGCTCTCAATAGAAACGTCATTGTTTTCTGTCAACACATTGTCATCAATTGAAGAATACACTTCCAAGTCGGCAAAAGTCTCTCCGATATTTGGGAACAGAAGCGATAGTGGGATGTTATCTTCATGATCTATGTCGGAATCGCGTACCGCACTGTCACTTTTATGGAAGCCGGCTTTGGCAAAACAGTTTTTCACTACTTCCGGTGATAGTTTTCTCCACGCAGCAGCAATCCATATGAGTGCATTCGTTAGAGTTATGCTTTTCTCCACTTTTTCTAATGACTCTTCTGTATCCATAATCGATAGAAGTCTTTTCACGAGCAGGCTCCTATAAATTACTTTGAAATTTTGAATTATTCCTTGGTCCATTGGCTGGCAATATGACGTTGTATTCGGCGGTAGAAAAATTATTTTCACATTGTCTAGTGGAATACTTGAGTGCGATGTTGCGTTATCTAAAAGAGAACGACTTTCCGCTTTTCCCTTTTCATTTTATCATCGAATTTCCTCAACCAAAAGGACATGATCTCCATTGTCATCCACGCTTTTTATTAGAGACCCATTCTAGAGGCAATTTATCGACATGGGCCCCTTAAAACATCTTGGATTCTTACTTTTACCAATAACTAATGGCTCTTCTTTTGACCTTCCATATTCGAACATAAAAGAACAGTCAGTCTCTCCTTGGCTGCCTTTCCTCCAGAGCACTTATCATTTTTAATGCAAAAGTTTTTGCAGGTAGAGCGCGGAAAAAAGACCTGTCTCATCAGCATTGTAAATATCCTTAGGTGAATAGTCCTGAAGTATCAACTTCAACTTCTGCTTCCATTCAGAAACATCCTGCAAGTTAACATGCGCAGATTCCCCACATATAGCTTTGAAAGTAATTTTATGTCTCTGACAAAATTTTTCTAACCAGCCGTTAGAAGCTTTGAAGTCATTCAGCTGCAAATTTTGGCGGCTTCCAGTGCTTTCTCCTGGATTAAGGGACCAGAAATAGGAATATTTTTGTTGCGAACCTTACAGAACCAGTTAAATACGACTTGATCAATTGCAAGGCCATCAGTTTTGGGAACGCCCTCTTCTGTTGAAGATTTCCACTTGTCTGGAACAACTTTTTATTTCACTAGCATTCTTCACTATATCCCCTATCTGCGTTTTTCCGACGCCAAATTTTTCACTCAGCTTCCGAACACTCAATCCACTTTTTTCACTCTCATCAATAATATCTATCTTCTCTTTAATAGACAAACGTTTTCTTTTTGTGAAGCCATGATATTGCAAGAACCTACAATTTTAAACTGAATGGAAATCAAGGTCCTCCAGGTGGTTAGGATCTTAATTTTGGTGATAAGGAAAACCGAGCATTTCTTGTTTCCAAATATTCTCGTTTTATTTCTATAGGTACCTATAAAAATATAAAAGGTACCTACCTACACAGAACTAAAATGACCATTTTATTATCCCTCAGTTCCACTAACCATCGTAAATCCCGTTATCCCTAGTGTTGACAATTATTTCAATATGAATAGCGTTGAGAAGGTCGTATGTCCGATAGAGAGAGGTGAATTTACTGGTTTATGAGCAAATTTTGAATCTATCAGATGTCCGGGTCCGTTTTAGGAGGTGTCCGCTTTTGAGAGGTATGAATGGCATGAAATATTCGTTTTGACATGTTGGGATTCTAAAACTGTCCGATATTCAGAGGTGTCCGCATTTCGGAGGTGTCCGTAAGCAGAGGTTTTACTGTACAGGTTTCAAACACGTTTATTTCTTGTAAGAAAAAATTTATTTCGAGGCCATTTCAATAGTGACAAAAATTTGATTACATAGTTTGTACACACTGTTTGTGCGGTTCGAGTGAACAAATCATTACAGGGTGTTGTATCGCTCCAAGCACAATTTTGTACATTTATTCAGTCCGGTCCTGAAATTTTTGAAATTTATGTCTTGTATTCGGTGCGACAGTTGCAGAGCTGTGAATTTTTGAGTATTAAGCGAAATTCAGAAAACAGGTGTTTAGGAACCCCCTCATTCACGTCTATCTTCCTTCAAGCCTTGTGAAACCTGATGTTATGAATGAAAAACTATCAAATGTTAATTCTCTATTTATGGACCATAATATCGACTCTATGTGGATGAAATTCGTTGAAGCATCAATTCAGGCACCATAACGAGACGAATTTATCAAATTAAAATGAAGCCATAGATTTACTATTGTCTTCTTAGAGCTATCAGACAGAAATGATCTCTTTGGAGATGGTTAATAGGATCTACCCGTGTGGGGTTATTAGTCCCCCATCGGGCGCCTCCCAAGGTGGCGGATAGGGGAATGCCTCCCAGATATGGGCGGTACCGGGGAAATGAAATACCCGGGGCAGACCAAAACTAGCGCCGAATGACTGCCGGGATAAGCAGCCATCTCCTCTTGGTCAACAGCTCAGGGTGGAGGAACCAACAGGATTGAGAGCAACCTCTTGCTCGTGAGATGAGAAATCGTCTCTGAAGGCGGAAGAGCCAACAAATGGCCAACGGCAGGGGGATACAGAAGGTAAAGGAAACCCACTGCATTAAAGATCCTACGGATATTCCCAGGATATTCATCCGATTAACTCTTATCATGTTGGAAGCACAAATACAAATGGCCTCTAGTCCTGGGCCGACCTTAAGTGGTCAGGAGGTGCGAAGAATCCCCCGGTTTCAACTAGATAAGAGAACAAAGATAGCTACTTGGTATGTCAAAACTTTGTATGCAGCTGGAAAGCTCGACAACCTAATACAAGAGATGAACAGAATGGAAATAAACATTCTCGGAGTGAGTGAAGTCCGCTGGCCTGGAAATGGAATGATCAGATCAAACGGTAAAGTACTATACTACTCAGGTACCAAAAATTCCGGCCGAGACCATCAGCACGGCGTTGGCATCCTAATGGATGACAACATACAAAAGTCAATAAGGAGCTTCATCTCAATTTCAGAGGGAGCACACCTAATTCAATTGTTTGGTAAACCCATCAACATCAATATCATACAGGTTTACGCCTCAACGGCAGACAAGTCAGAGGAAGAGATTGAGGATTTTTACAGACAACTTGACAGTGCCCTAAAGCTTACAAAAACGAACGAGGTCAACATAATTCTAGGAGATTTCAATGCTAAAGTGGGTAAGGGTAGACTGAGATCTGTAGTGGGTGTTTACGGCTTAGGTGAAAGAAATGAAAGAGGGGAAAGACTAATTCAGTATTACGAAGAGAACAATCTTGTGATTACAAATACATGGTTCACGCTACCACCAAGACGTTTATACACCTGGAAATCTCCGCAAGACAGTAAACACCACATTGTCAGAAACCAAATAGACTTTATTATCATTAATCAAAGGCTTAGAAATCTCATCACTAAAGTAACAACAATGCCAGGTGCCGATATTGAATCTGACCACATTCCGCAGTATAAATGATACAAACGAACACTGGCTCAAACTCAAAGAAGCTTTTACGGAAACAAATGAAATCTTCCTTACCAACACCGAAAGGCGAACGAGGAACAAATGGATGACTGAAAACATTCTAGATTTAATGGAGAAACGAAGGCAATGTAAAGTCAACAGAAAATACACAGAAAATAAAAGTCTTCAAAGAAAAATTCGAAATGAAATAAGAGCAGCAAAGGAAAGTTGGCTGACTGAAAGATGTCTGGAAGCAGCAAATCTGAGCAAGCTGGGAGACAGTTTCCATCTCCATAAAAAATTCAAAGAAATCGCTGGAATATATAACAATGAGAGTGTAAGTTTCATCAGGGATGAAGACAATAAAATAATATTGGACACCGAAAAACTACTACTAACATGGAGGGAATACACAACTGGTCTTTTCCTAGATGACAGACCAGGAAGCCCCGAAAACGAAATGACAACGCTATCAGGACCAAGTATACTAAAGAGTGAAATCAAAGATGCTATAACTCTGATGAAAAGCAACAAAGCTCCGGGTCCTGATGATATGTACTCGGAAACATTTCATTTAGTTAGCGAACAAAACCTCGATCTCATAGTCCGACTCTTTTACAATATTTACGACACTGGACAAATTCCCGAGGACTGGCTCCGTTCTCGGAGCCAGTCCTCGGGTCGCACTTCCGAAAACAAACAACGCAACAGCGTGTAAAGATTACCGCCTCATTAGTCTAATGAGTCATTTCCTCAAACTCTTCCTTCGAGTTCTACACACGAGACTATACAGGAGGTGCGAGGAAGTGAGTGGTGACAGTCAGTTTGGATTTAAGAACGGTTTTGGAACAAAAGAAGCCATATTTAGTCTCCAAACATTAGTGCAGAATTGCCAAGACCAAAGAAAGAACGTTTTTCAGTGCTTTATCGACTACGAGAAGGCATTTGATAATGTAAAGCACGACCTCCTCATATCATATCTTAGAGACTTGGGGCTGGCTGGATGGAAAGGATATCAGACTTATAGGTAATCTATACTGGAACCAAAAAGCAGAAATCCGAATTCAAAATGCAGGAACAACTGAGGATTTTGAAATAAAAAAAGGCGTCCGCCAGGGGTGTATCTTATCTCCGATGTTGTTCAACTTATATGTGGAAAGAGCTTAAATCGAGTCAATCTCCGACAGTCCCATGGGTAATAAAGTAAACGGAATTCCCATCAACAATATTCGATACGCGGATGATACCGTGATACTGGCAGATAGTGCAAATGACCTGCAAGCTCTACTAGATAAGGTCAATCAAGAAAGCCAGAGATTGGGTTTGAAAATTAACATCCGTAAAACCAAATGGATGACCATTAGCAAAAACGATGCCCCAAATGCCATAATATCCATAAATGGAGAAAACATTGAACAAGTCACTCAATTTAAATACTTGGGATGTATGATCAACCAAAAATGGGACCCAGATCAAGAAATAAAATGCAGAATCGAGCATGCTCGAACAAAGTTTATAAAATTTAAAAAATTCTTGACAGACAAAAACCTAAATCTCAATCTCAGATATAGAATGGTAAAATGTTACGTCTGGCCCGTTCTCTTGTACGGAGTCGAGGCATGGACGTTGAAAACAGCAATTATGAATAAAATAGGGGCCTTCGAGATGTGGACCCTACGACGGATGCTGAGGATATCGTGGGTTGAACATGTAACGAATGAGGATATACTGAGAAGAACTGGTTTGATAAACCGTGAACTTTTCGAAAACATCAAAAGAAGAAAAATTGGCTACCTTGGACATGTACTGCGGGGAGAACACTTCCAGCGTCTTATCCTCCAGGGTAAAATAGAAGGAGGAAAAAGAGAAGTAGGTAGGAGAAAACTATCCTGGCTACGAAACATACGACAGTGGACAGGAATACAGGACTTCCAGACACTACAAAATGCTGCAATCAATAGAATCATATGATGAGTGAAAGGATGGACGCCTACGCAGGAATCTGCATGGCACTTGAAGAAGAATAGAATCTAGAGCCGAGAGAGATTATGATATCCACCAGAACTTGTTGAAAAAGCTCTGCCAAGACATTTCTACGTCTAGACAAAACTACAAGCGAAATCTCTGTGATTTTGTAAGTTGTAAGAAACTGTATAAGTATATTCACTCTTATCTCATCTCGAAGGTATCCACGCCCTTAGGAACAAATTTGGAAATATTGCCAATAACTCAACACAATCGGCAGAGATACTAGCGGAGTGCTTTTCCAACTCTTATACACAAGAAGTACCAATACCAAATCACATAACACTAGGTTCTGTCAGAAATCCCAACGAAATATTAGAGGTCAGTTTTACAGCAAGAAATATTGAGTCTGACCATCAGACCAAATGGTGAGGCTGCATCCTCTGCTTCGAAATGTCTCTTGTCTTTTCAGGTCCATTTATCGTCAGTTCTTCTGGCAATGTATCCGTCCATTTCCACTTCAACACAGCTATTTCGCCCGCAACCTCTATGACTCCCGTCCTTTTACTCATTTCCTCATTTGATATTCTATCCCTGAGATAAATTCTCAGCAATTTGCGTATTTTGTGCATGATGAAAACTTAAATGGTGAATTTTATATGGGTATTTTGTGGACGGTAGTAAATGACTTCGTTGACACTTTATCAGTAGCTGAATCGGGGCGTTGTTGGTACCAACTCGATGGAGCGCCAGCTCATCGCACAAATGAAAATTATCGAATTTTAACTGATATGTTTGAAGATAGATGGATTGTAATTGTGGCCTCCAAGGTCACCTGACCTAACGCCTATGGATTTTTATCTTTGGGGATCGCTGAAAGATGAAACAAAATTAATTTTGAACCTGTGACCTCAAGATATGATTTGCATAAAATATAAATTCATTAACTCCAATCCACAATCCCCCGAATTATATTCGTTGATAAAACTTCATAAACCTAATTACCCTATTAGACCTGTTGTTTCTTATGTAACGGCACCTTCGTTCAAACTCTCAAAATTCCTCAACGACTTGCTAATAAAACATTGCAATTTTAAATCTATATTTTCGGTCAAAAATTCATACGAACTTATTGCCAATATCAAAGATACCACTATACCACCTAATTCCAAACTTATTTCTTTCGATGTTAAGAATCTATTTCCCAACATTCCTCCAAAAGATACGTATTACTTAGTTGAAGAATTATTAGAAAGGAATCATGTCAATACTATCATTAAATCAGATATTCTTTCATTATTAAAAATTTGTTTAGATCAAAATTATTTCCATTTCAATTACAAATATTATACTATTGAAGACGGCTTGATTATGGGCAATCCGTTGAGTCCTTTGTTAGCAGAAATTTTCATGAATAACTTAGAGAAATTAATTCATAATCATCCACTCAGTAAATATTGTTTATACTGGTATCGCTATGTAGACGATATCATTATTTGCTTCACAGGAACAGATAGACAGTTGAAAATTTTCGAAAATCATATAAATTCATTACATCCAAAAATTGCATTCACAACCGAAATAGAAAGCAATAATTCGATAAATTTCTTAGACGTAACAATTTCGAATGAAAATGGAAAACATGTTTTCGCAATTTACCATAAGCCGTCACATACAGATATTATAATACATAACTCGTCGTGTCATCCATATCAACATAAAATGTCAGCATTCAATAGTTTTATTCATAGATTGATTAACATCCCGCTATCACCAGAAAATTTCAACAAAGAACTAAATTTGATTAAACAAATAGCCAAAAATAATGGTTACAATCCCAAACTAATAAATAATATTTTAAATAAAAACAAAGTAGAATCGCATTGAATGAAGTTTACCCTGTCGATAAATTGAAACAAAAATTCAACACCTTAACCTACGTTGGCATTACAAGTGAGAAACTGAAATCATTCTTAAGTAGCAATAATTTCAACATAGCTTTCCAAACTAATAATAATTTAGGCAAATATATGAAAAATAATAAAACCAAACCAGATAAAAACAATAAATCAGGTGTTTATAGATTGAATTGCAATGACTGTGATAATTTCTACATTGGTAGAACACATAGAAATTTTAATATTAGAATATCGGAACATAAACGCAGTTTTTCAAATAAAAATCAGATTCAAATTACGCGAATCTTCTCTTAGAAAATAATCATTCTTTCGACCCACAGTTTGAAATTTTGCATACAGATAATAAATATTGGAAGGTAGATCTTTGGGAAACTTTAGAAATAAATAAATACAAACACTCAGGTAGACTCATCAATGAACAAGTCGATTTAAGCCCTTCACCTCTATTGAATCTTTTCGGGGAGCAATCTAATCCTTAATTTTATTGGATATACCTGCCATAAATAACCACTTAGGAGGGGCCGACCAATAAGCTTTTAATTACTCAAGAACATTTATAGTTATATTCTCATTTACATTTTTCTGCATAATCATTCGTCTGAAGAAGCTACGGTGTAGTGAAACGCGTTACGAATCGCAATTATTAAGTAAAATTCCTTAAAACACAGTACTTGTTTTTTATTATTGATAATGGAATTTTACCAAGTAAAAGCCTCCCAAATTCAAATAGAGTTCAGTTCGTTTTGATATATTTCAATTTGACTTCGACAACAGCTGCAGTTTAGCATTTTTTTTTCTCTTAATTATGTATGGCGTTCCTTCATAAGATTAGGTACACAATTTTCTGTTTTTCATGAAAACACGTCCTATATGAAAAAATTAAGTGTACATGTGATATATTTCCGGTAACGAACTCAAAGTTATCTATTGACTGGCACTTATTGATTCCGCTTATTTTCACAATACGCAAATAACTGAAGAATTAAGAATGCTAGCTTGAATCAGTCTGCGGCAATTAATGCCTATCGGAAAAAGAACACACGGGAGGGAGCCATTGTCCTCTGTTCACAATATTTCACATAGCTGCAGTATTAAAACGTCGAAATCTACCCACCCTATACATAAACTCTGACACTCTTCGTTGGTATTGTTTTGGATAGTGTTTGTGTATATTTTAGCAACATTTATATTTTCATAACAGTTTATCTGGTCCCGATATAATATAGTGCGACTGATGAATATGAAATCCCAAACTCTTCCCTTTTGTATCAAAGTTTCATTGAGATAATTTCAAGCTCTTTGTGCATTATGCTAGAAAAATATACATACATTACAGACACAACCCTAGGAAAATGACCTTTCTTATGATAAATTAATATGGAACACAATTAATTTCAAGAGTCTGGCGTGTTAGCGTCAGCCAGGTATAATTAATATGTTTAGATTACCGAAGGTAAACAATACGGGACTGTGACAGGGTTGAAATTGTATGACTAATTACCCAAATATTGAATTTTTGAGGCAAAGCGTATGAATCGGAGTTTTCCTGCCGAACTATTATACCAAATCGAATCAGGGGTAAGGTTTCAATTGAAGTGTTTTTTTCTGTAAGAGGCAAATCTAATAGAATTCAGTGTACGGATCGAAGTTATGTAAATCATAATAACGATTATTAACGCACAGAAGGATGCTGGGAGTGCTGATTCTGCCGAAAAAGAACGGAAATTTTTTTTCTAAGGAATATTGATACTTATCTCTTGTCTTCAGACGTGCTCCTCTTTCGTGCAAAAAAAATCGACCTATTTGATTACGATTACGAGTACACATTCTTTGCAGCCAGGACATGCCATTTGCTCACTAAATTTCTACAATTGGTATTTAGAATAAATCCTTGTACCCCTAGGTTTTTCAGAGTTATATAGACCAATAAAGTCGGCATCACCAATGATATGATATTCAATCGCCATAATGAGTATTTTTGTCTGATATCAATTCTCAACTCCATATTGAAGTAAATCTTCAAAGATAATAATAAGGCCTCAATGTGCCGAGTTTAAGCTTCTGAAATCTTCCATGAAAACTTGAATAGCAATAGTTATGAATCGATAATGATCTTATTGCAGAATTTCACGCTGAACTTACTCCAGCACAAAACGATGGTACCTCCCGCACCACATATATTTGGGGATAATTGGATAGGGAACTAGAATTCCAACGAGATGGCCACTTCGTTCTCTTGACTTGACTCCACTAGACTTCTTTATGGGAATGGAAACAGAATTCTGGAATCTGAGTACCTAAGCGGCTAAGGAATATGGTAATAAGTGTTGTATGCGCTGAGATAGCTGGTTATTTGTAACATCGGTGGTGGCGCAAAATAGGGAACTCCTAAGGAACTTGGTCATCAAAAATAATCATGGCAACAAAGAGATTCCTGACTCTCTCAGGAATGAAGATTGTGAAGTTAACTCCTACTTCTCATCTATGTTTAGACTGTGGAACGCTTGTGGTGCGACATCGGAGTTCTACAGAACACATAAATACAACCCGCATTCGAAATTCCGTTTTCGTTTGGCGACGGTTGATCATAAAACTAAAGTCGAATGCTATGGGATCGGATGGGATATCGTCTGAAATGTTAAAGTTGTGCCGTCCTGTGATTGTTCCCTTTATGACCCATATATTAAAGTTTTGTTTGGATACAGGGATATTTCCTGAATGCTGGATATTGTCATTGGCCTCTGTCCAAGGTGATCTTCGTCCCATTAGTATCCTTCCCTCAATGTCTGAAGTTCTAGAGAAATTTTTTGTAATCTAGATAAATGATTATTTGTTGGAAAATAAAACTATATCATCGATGCAGTCTGAATTCCGTAGGGGACACAGGACCGCAACCTTGCTTCTGGGTGTGGTTAATGACACTGTTAGGTCCGATGATTGTGGTACGACTGCTTTCGACAGAGCTTACCACTAATTACTTTGTGCAAAATTGCAGTATTTTGGTTCTGATGTGACTGAGCTACAATGTTTTGAGTGGTATTTGAACAAGCGTTTCCAGGTAGTAGTCATCGATAATGACTGTTCAGACACCATTCCTGTGACGTCTGGGATGGTGCAGGGTTCTGTGCTAGTGCCGGTACTTTTTCATATTTACAGTGCAGATATTTTTCAAGAAATTCATTCGTGTAAAGCTCGTGCATTTGCAGATGACACTCTTTTACAGCTTTGACGCTCTACGTGCTCCCGCTTCTGCAGGAATTATCAATGCCGATTTGTCAAAAATGTTTGAGTACGGCACATGGTCTCAAATTAAATACTAGTACGTGTGATATCATATGGTACGGAATTTAGTAAAACCTTATTGGCTCAGACTTTGTTGTTGAGATCTCGGGGGAATCATTAGCTGTGAAGAACCTCGGTATGATTTTTGACTGTGGCCTTCGTTTTCAGGCTTATATTTCCCAGGTGAAGGCATTATATATGAATACTAGAGTTCTTAAATTCAAATTCGGAAAATCTAGTTGAGACCTATTTTGACTTATGCTTTGGTTGTCGTATTTCCTTGCGTGGACAAGCTAACGCCGAATAGACTGCAGCGTGTCCAAAATGTATGCTGCCGACTCGACTGCCGTTTGCGGAAATATGTTTTTGCCATTCTGAAATTGAAAAGGCTGAAGACTCAACACTTATTCCAACTTCACTTTACTACTTGGTACAGCGCATTTTACATTCAAATAAGCATTCGTACCTTCGTAAGAAATCAATAATTAGGAGTTGTATACGCAATACTACAACTGAAAATTTGTTCTCACTTTCTCTGCATAGATTCCATTCGGCATTTTTCAGGAGATCGTTCACATATAACTCTCTGAGTATTTATAATCAATTTTTAAATGGTTTGAAAAATCTTTCAACAACCTCAATGCGTTTCGCCTGGAACACTACTTAATGCATTTGCAACAAATTGGGCTTGATTAGTTTGGTTAATAAATCTCTTCTTCTTTCTTCAAAATTGATTTTTCACGTTTTTGCTGTTGTTGTCTAAGGATGGTCTTTGTTTTTCAGTTTGTCTTCTTCCTTATCCTTTTCATTGCGTTTGTATTTTCTCGAAAACAATTGTATTTTATTTTTGTTCTTTTTATTTTAATCTATAATTATATTGAATATTAAGTTGAAATAGGAATCGTTCTGCTAGACTTCGCCTAAGTGTTATTATTTTAGCAAGATGAAGTGCTCACAAAGGCAAAGACGTTTTATTATTATTGTTGTTAATGCCATCGTCTAGTGCACTATCTCAGCTGTTAGCTGGATATAATCTACCTTTCCCAGATTCAGCAATCAAAGGGTATAGGCTCGATTACAATACACTTGACATACCTTTCCTCACTATCCTACATGTATTGAGAATTACAGCTTCTTGCATTTCTATATAAGTATTCTTATGCCATTCTAATTTCTTAAGGATATCATGCAAACTTTTGCCTATTAACCCAGTCGAAGCAATGATGACAGGGACGATATCTATTTTATCGATGTGCCACATTTGCTTGATCTCAATAACAAGGCCTATATATTTTGAGATTTCTCCTGGAACTTGTTTAGCACTCTGATATTATTCGGTTTGGTGACATCCACCAACATTGCTGTTCTGGCACTCTTATCCCCATGTCACCGTTCTGTCAGTGATAACACGCCTATCGTAGTATAATCTGATAGAGTCATTTTCCAATACGGGCGCCGGCTGATACTTGTAATATGGCTGGAAGGCATTTAGAAGTCCGTACTTGTGTGCAAGTTTATGATAGATAATGTTGCACACTTGATTATGCCTGCGAAGATAGTCCGTATTAGCCAGTTGTTCGCAGCCGGACGAAATATGCTGTAAAGTCTCCGACCTTATGTGACATTTTCTGCACTTATCTGTTTGTAATGTTCCGTCCTCAATTATAAATTTAAAATTAGCAATGACTTGGTCTTGAATGACCATAAGGAATCATTCTGTTTCCGCAAATAGTTCTCCTTTCAACAGCCTTTTGTTGGAAGCTTCTTCGTCGATTCACAGGTGGATATCCCTTATCAGCCAACGATACCACTATGTGGTGGTCTGAAGTGTGAGCTTTTGCAGAGAAGAATTCTCTGAGATTTTTATGTGTTCGGTATGTAAGTTGATTAATCTCAAGGTGATGTCGTCCATGCAATTCCTTTCTTGACCATTGGTCTTGTTTTTCAGTATTTGATAGGAACGGTAGATTCAGCAGGTCATCTCTGGTAGCAAGATTTAGTGGTGTATATCCCCTATCAGCCAACGATACCACCCTATGGAGGTCAGAAGTGACAGCTTTTGCAGAGAAGAATTCTCTGAGATTTTTTATCTGTTTGGTGTGTGAATTGACAACATCCATTAACCCGCGTCCCTCTTCTTTCCGCTTCAAAGTTGTTCTTATCATAGACGTTTTTGGATGGTGATCGTTGTACTTTGTCAGCATCGTTCGGGTCTGCCTTTGATTATCATCCAGTTCTGTCTTAGTAAATCTGATTATTCCAAATGAGTAAAGCAACACTGGAATGGCGTAGGTGTTAATTGCGTTGACTAGATTCCCCGAGCTCAACATTGATCTCAGCACAGTCTTCAGACGCTGACTGTATTCTAAACGAATCTTCTCCTTTGACTGTTTTTGCTCTAGCAATCTGGCTTGGTGGTGTTCCAGATATTTGTAAGTTTCGCTATCCCTCATACATTGTATAGATCACCATTCGAAAGTTGTGTTGCACTATCTATGACTTTCATTCTTTGAATGTTCAAGGTCTTACATTTTTCAATTCCGAATTTCATATGAACATCTGCCGAGAACTTATTGGCAGTTTCCAGTAGATCATCCAATTGCTTCTTGTTTGAAGCATATAATTAGATGTTATCCATATACATCAAGTGAGAGATTGTGTGATAGTTCCTATCTGCTTTTATCCTGAATTACTATTCTGTTCTATTGAGCATTGAAAACAATAGCTTCATAGCCAAACAGAACAATAGAACAATTCCACAACGTAAGGGTATGTCGCCGGTTTTAATTGACTTATTGTTCATGTCGACCTGCAGAGACGTGCGCCAGTGTGTCACTGTTGTCTTCAAGAATTCTGGGTGAATTTTGTATATCTGCAATACCTCAACAAGCCAAGAATGGGCGGTACTATCGAATGCCTTCAGAAAATCGAGAAAACCTGAATGAACATTCCGATGCCCTACGTGTGCCTGTTTCATTATCACAGAATCGATGATGAGTTGTTCCTTGCACCCGTGGTGTTTCTTTCTGCATCCTTTCTGCTCCTCTGCTAATATATCGTTGTCGTCAAGGTTTTGGTATATTCGATTGGATATGCATGAGGTGAGTATTTTGTAGAGTGTTGGCAGGCAAGTGATTGGCCTATATTGAGACGGATCCTGTGTTCTATAGCTCTTAGGTAGCATATATGTTAAGCCTTGCGTTAGGAAAGTGGGTGTTTTCTTGGGATGTTGAAGAACATACGTGAGCTGTTTCGCTAGGGCTCCATGGAGCTTATCAAACTTCTTGTACCAGTAGTTGTGGATATTATCTATACCTGTGGCCTTCCAATTGTTGATCGCTCGAACTACTGTTGTGATTTTTTCCTCAGTTATTCCATCGAAGTCCATATGTCTGATATCGAGGCGTTCTTTTTCATTCGTGATCTATTCCGCATCTCTATTGTGTTCTCTGGGGTTCGACCATAGTGATGACCAATAGGTACTTTTCTGTTATTGTTGGCTGCGTTTTGGAGAAACCTTTGGTTTTGGTGTTCCCTTCAGTACACTTGACGTATCTTGAAAGCCTCTTTGCTTTTGCTTGGAGTTTCTGTTTCAAAGTGTCCATATAAACGTCGATGTGTTGTTTGTGATCAGGGTGTTTTGTGTTCGTACCAATTTTCCCATAAATTCTGCGTATATGTGATTTCAACCGCCTTGAGGGTTTTCTGTTTCTCAGAAATTCTGTGACGCGACCGATTTCTGCTCTAATATTATCAATATCCTTCTCCAGTCGTTTTTGCCATGGTGGTTTTCTGACGCTTTTTGGCTCAGCTTGAATCAGAGTTCTGGAGATTTGTTGTTTGTGAAGTCGAAGAATCGCTACTGCTTCACAGTAAATCAAAGTGTGAATCTTCTCCAAGGTGTTCAGGTCAGTATATTCTTCAAACACTGAGTTTACGCTGGCTAGGATGATATTGGTGTTCTTGTTCGTCTTGAGTTTGGGCAGTTTAGGTCTTTTAGTTGGGTTACTACCACGGAATTCAGTTATTGTTCTGTTGAGTTCTGATCTTGCTAAATACATATATTCGTTCTGCTGATTCGGCTCAGGAGGGCGTTCCATGTTTATATTCGTTTCCGTGGCTTCGATGTTATCTGTAACACTTTCATTGACTCCAGCAGATATACTGTTATGAGTATCATTTTCGCTTCTGAGTTCCATTATGACCTCTTGTCGTAAGCTTTGCAGCATTTCTGAAGAAAGTAGCCTGTTTTTAACAATTGTTCTTCGTTGTTCCGAAATTCTCTGCTCGAATATGTGCTGTAATTCAGGATATTTTTCTATGAACGCAAGATGTAACGCGTATCTGTATGCTGTCATTTTCGATTCCAAGTTTGTAATCTTGTAATAGGAACGCATAATGAAAATTATTATTATTATTACCTTTTTCATTTCCATTTTTCTCAAACATTACTTTATGCTGGTGAATTACTGGAAAAATAATAAATTAAATTTTCGATTTTGTGCGTTAATTTCTTGTAGTTGTTTAAATGCAAGTTAGAAAGATCACACTCTATTGATTACCACCATTCATTCTAATATCATCAAATCTGAAGATGCCACGGCAAACCTACTATTGACAAATTGATTCTGAGGCTTCAGTTCTCCGATAGTTTATAGGGTTCAATTTATGCAATATGGGGGTGCAATTTGCAGAGAATGTACATCCTAGAATTCCCATTTATCAGGAGCAGTTTATGAAGCTAGTTATCCCGGTGAAGTATTCCGATGCCGCTCTGCTTAGTCCTTGACGTCAGTGTCGCCGACAGCCTCCTTCACTGATATACGAGTAGAGAAGTTCAAATTCCATTTGTATGTGAACGTGATCAGAGATTTTAAAATTTACACATGTCTTTAAGACATTGAAATATTCACTGCTTCTCGTTTAATAGTGAGAGATGACAAGTAGCTTTAATAAAATAATCAAAGTTGGATATAACTGAAGTTACATATATTTATACATTTTCACTAAAGAAGGATCCATATTTCACGTTATTTTTACATATTTTCGTCATTTACCTGGTTTCCATAGATCATGTTCCTTCCAAAAGCTGTGAATCATACAATTTAAAGGTACCTCTACATTATCCATCACCTAGTCTCCTAAAGAGCTAAACGGTCTAAAAACCTATTTCGACATTCGTATCGTAAATAGGAATGATGGTTAAACTGAGTAATATTGATGCTTTATTTATTTTTGTTTAGGGATCTTTTATGAGTCTTTTTGAATGAAAGAAATAAAAGACAAAGAAATGCATTTTATTTATATGGAATCACTCGGTATTTCACATTAATGATTGTTTTTAACCATGGATCTTTGACTACTTGTGAAGAAAGTTTTTTGTTGTAAAAAAACTGGATAGTATGATAAGAAATGTTGAATTATTACCAAATGTTCGGGATATTGTACTCAGTCGTCACTGAGATTTGAAACTGTGAATTTCGAAATTTAAATAAGCCTATAATCATAATTCAAAATGCCTTACGTTGGATTGTCTGATATGCAGGGGGGTCGAATAATTGCTCTCGTTGAAGAAGGGGTGACACAAAGGAATATAGCGGCCACAATGGGGGTATCACAGGGGTACCCTGTGAATCCAATACACTGTATCCAGGACCCCCGCAACCATATGTGCAAAGTGTGCACTGCACACGGGCCCCATCCTTTAGGGGCACCAAAACCCAGGGTCCAATAAATACACACGAAATTTTATTAGTATATCATCCGGTTACTGCCAATTCCTATGTTGCGAGAGCATGTCAGGCATTAGTTTCTTGTTTTTTCCTGTTCAGACATGAATAACGCCTGGAGCGCTATAAAAGCGATGCATCGCCACAGGCGTTTTTATATCAGTTAGTTCACTGGACCGTACAACAACAATTGAATAAAAACAAGTAATCCTATTGATTTTTACATATAAAGTTATTTTTATTTAGTCAAGTGTGATGTTGTGTTGTGTACTATTTTGTTTACTACTTTTTTTTAATTGAGTGCCGAATACCTGCTGACTGCAATTTCAACGGCTTGATTTTTAATAAAATGGTAAGTGTTCCCTACTTAATACTATCAACATTAACCCTTTATAGGATACTGGTTATAATAACTTTTTTAGCCAAATATCTGTTAATAATTGAAATGTCAAGTACGAATTTGAAAAAGTAACTGGTTTTCTCCATAACTCGCTTAGTTTTTATGCTATTGATCTTTTAAAAAACCATTTTGTAGGGTTTTTTTAAGAGCTATAAGATCAAATTATTTCAATTTCTTTTTAGCCTTTATTTTTGAAAGGATTTAAGCTGAAAGGGTCGATCAAATTGCTTTTCACTCAAATATGCAAACTTTAATCGGCCATATCTTACTTAATAATAATCTGCCCTATGAAAAATTAAAAATTATTGCCTAGTTAGATAACTTTTTAAGAATATTTCCTACCCTACCCACATGGTGCTTATTATTGTGGTTACTTTAGAAGTTAATTCCTAATTCCCATGAGTACTAATTATTTATTTGTTTTTTCAGGATAAAAAACAGAGACCTTCAGGTGCGATGTTTCGGGAGCAAAAGAAACTGAGACTACAAGAAAGGGGGAAAATGGTTGGATCTTTAAAGCATTTCTTGCAAAAATATCGAGATTCCACGGAGACTATCGATGTTGGTGCGACCGAATCGCCCGAATCTCAAGATTCTAAATCCGTAATATCAATAACCGTGAGTGGACCATCTGAAATTTCAACAGTGACATCAGGTCCTGCAACAAGTGGCAGCGATTGTAACAGCAAAACAGCTTCTACTGATGCAGAGCCCGATGAAGCGATGGCACCATCCTCGTCTACAGCAATTGAACAATACACTTCAGGTAATTTAGCTTCTGTGAAAAGTTCGGTAATGTAAGCTATAGAAAAATCTTCTTCAAGTGACACTTTCGATGAAGGCTGTAATAAGGCTAGTATCAGTTTTAGTTTTCCTAGTAATAAAGATAAGAGAAAGTTTTCGTGCAAACACTTTGAAAGAAATCTAGCAAATGGAGAAAAAATCAAAAGGGCTTGGCTTATTTACTATTTCTAAGGATTATGTATTTTGTTTTTGTTGTAAGTTGTTTTGTCAATGTAAAACTCCTAACGCTTTTCGTGATACAAACGGAGTTTCTGATTGGCAACACTTGTCTTTGCTAATTAAGAGACACGAAACGTCAATTTAACACAACAGTTATATATACACTTGGGTAAATTTTAAAGAAATGTTAGAGACATCTATGACTGTTAATGCTCATCATCTGCGGATCTTAGAAATGGAAAAAAATATTGGCGAGACGTGTTAAAAGAACTATTGCCATTGTTAAATATTTATCTACACAATGCTTGGCATTTCAAGGTTCTTCTCAATTGCTTTTCGAACATGATAATGGAAATTTTCTAAAAGCTGTTGATTGCCTCTTTTGATTCAGTGATGAGACAGCACGTTAGCCGAAAACAAATCTGTTAAAATGAATCATTATCTAGGCGTGCAAATACAGAATGAAATAATTGAATTATTGTCGTCCAAAGTAAGAAATAATATTTTAGAAATGGTTCGCAGTTCAGAATATTCTTCAATAATATTAGATTGTACACCAGACACTAGTCATACTGAGCAAATTAGTTTTGTTCTGAGGTATGTTGTCCTCAACACCACTTCGAAAAAAATTGAAGTTAAGGAAAGTTTTATTGCGTTTAATTCAATACTGGACTCTACAGGAGAAGAGATACATACATTTGTGATAGAAAATTTGAAAAAATTAAATTTAGAATTAAAACACATAAGGGGACAAGGTTATGATGATGGGACAAATATAAAGGGAAACATGTTGGGCTTCAAAAACGCATTCTTGATCCGAATCCGATAGCCCTTTTTGTACCTTGTGCGGCTCATACTTTGAACTTAACAGTATATGACGCTTCTAAGTTGTCAGGTGCTACAATAAACTTTTTTAATCTTGTGGAAGAGTTATATAATTTCATTTCGTCATCCACAAAAAGGTGGTATGTTTTGAAAAAAAATGTCTCCGGGTTGAGTTTAAAGCCTCTAAGTGAGACAAGATGGTCCAGCCGAATTGACGCAATAAAGCCCCTTAAAGTTTATTCAATTAAGGTTTGCGAAAGTCTTCTAGAAGTGGCTGAAGATAAAAACGAGTTCCCTCTTAACGTCTGTACAAAATTAAAAATTTAATAGACTCACTTAAGCCAAAATCCTCTAAAGACATATATGGTATATCGAATAACATGATAAAGACTTTTTCAGAGAAACTTTGTCATCCCATATAAATACTGATAAATAAATGTTTCAAGGACGGATACTTCGCATAAGAACTTAAAGCAGAAAGAGTGTTACCCTTGCACAAGAAAAGAGAAAAACAAATATGCGATAAATACAGGCCGATAGCCGTCTTGCCAGTTCAATCAAAGGTTTTCGAATTGGAAATTAAAGACAGAATGGTCAAATTCCTAGAAAAATCAAAATTTTTCAGTGAAGCACAGCATGGTTATCAAACGAAGAGAAGTACTACTACGGCTATACAGAGTGCTATAAACACAATTATGAGAGGTTCAAACGGTGACGTATGCTCAATTTCGACCTTGCGGGGAGCACGGGATCATGTTTTTTATTTGAGTGCTCAAAGCAAGAAACTAAAAATTTAGTAGACTCACTTAAGCCAAAATCCTCTAAAGACATATTTGGTATATCGAATAGCATGATAAAGACTTTATCAGAGAAACTTTGTCATCCCTAATCAATACTGATAAATAAATGTTTCAAGGACGGATACTTCCCAAAAGAACTTGAAGTTGCAAAAGTTGTACCCTTGCACAAGAAAGGAGAAAAACAAATATGCCATAACCACAAACCGATAGCCGTTTTACCAGTTTTATCAAAGGTTTTTGAATTGGCAATTGAAAACAGAATGGTCAAATTCCTGGAAAAATCAAAATTGTTCAGTGAAGCACAGCATGGTTATCGAAGAGAAGTACTACTACGGTTATACAGAGTGATATAAACACAATTATGAGAGGTTTAAACGGTGACGTTAAAGTAGCTATGCTCAATTTCGACCTTAGTAAAGCTTTTGATAGTCTGTGTCACGATATCTTGTTGGAAAAGCTTTTTCATTATGGTTTTCGTGGCAGAGTATATACCTCACTCAAAAATTATTTAACGAATAGATCTCAGTTTATAAGTGTTAATGACAAGTTATCAGAATCTTGCCTAACAGATATAGGTGTTCCCCAGGGTTCTATTCTGCGTCCGCTTTTATTCCTGGTATATATAAATTACGGTCCCGGGGGCAGCTATTGTTTGTCTTTACTGTGATGATACGTCCAATGTGGTGATGGGGAAGATAGTGAAGATCTTCAAGCAACTAAAAACAAAGTCATCGATGAAACAAAGAACTGGTTCTCAAGCAACAAACTGAAAGTTAATGAACAAAAAAATGAGGAACTTACAATCGACCATAGGGAGACACTGAATTCGGTCAAATATCTGGGAGAATGGATGGACTCTAGACTCAGCTGGCCTACCATGCCTATTTTCATGCTGTTATGTTCTACTGGGTGCTAGTATGGGGTCTTTCGTCGGATTCGTGTAGAGTCTTCATCCCACAAAAAAGTGCGATAAGAACTATGTTCAGAATTAATCATCGAGATTCTTGTAGACCAATATTTAAAAGGAAAGGATACTCACGTTTTCATGCGAATATATATACGAACACTAAGACAACTTCATGCAAATAAAGCAGAAATCGCCACTGGAAGTGATCACCATACGTATACTACAAGACATAAGGAAGATATGGTTATTCCATTGCACAAGAAAAAGTTAACTCAGAATTCTTATGAGTACTGGGGAATCAAAATGTATTATACGTTACTAGGCCACTTCAAGGTCCTTAAGGCAAATAGTTTCAATAAAAAAATTAAAGATTTCTTATTAGAAAATGCCTTCTACAGTATAGAAGAGCAGATGAACTTTTCACAATGAATCTTGTTTGTTTTATTATCTTGTTTATGTGTGATATTTTTCTGACGTACCATGTAATTTCTTTAAATGGTGATTAAATAATATTCTATTTTATTCTATTCATAAAATACTAACTAATCTTCTTCGCGAATGTGGTCAATCACTAAGTATATTAACTTTTTTATAAGAACCTTCCTTTTGATCGAAGGTATTATTTTTGTCATCGTAAAAATCACAAAAACAAGAAATACAAGAAATAATAGAGAAAACAAGAATTTGGAATACAACGTAATTTATTGATAATAGGTTGGTAACTAGTAAATACATCAAGCTAAAAGAAATATGAGAACCACCAGTTTTTCATGATTTTATGATATTGAAAGGAGATATGAAACTAAATAGCTATTGGGAGCCAACTTCAAATGATAAAGTTTTTAAATCCACAATTTCACTAAAAATTTTAGGATTATCTTAAAGTTATTTTGACATGAATTTCGTCAAATAAGAAAATTTAATTTAATATAAATCAGCAAGAGAAGATTGAAAAGTAAACATTATTTTTGCACTTAATTACTTCACCCATAAATGTAGTTTATGAACTTCCCGCCAGGTACTACTGTTGTATATCTGAGAATTTTAAAAATAATCCTCCCATCGGCTGGGCCAAGAAACCAATTGGATTTATTTTCAGAGTATCTGATTGATTCTTGGCAAGCTTTACCTCAAAGTTCTTGATAATGTTCGCAGTGATAATTTTCATGGAGATTAGTGCAAATCTTTTTCCTGCAAATTCAAATATATTATAACAAACACTTCATGAAATAGTTTCTTTTGAAACATAATTAAATCAGTAAGTGTAAACTTAGCCACACTTTTCCTTTCACAGATTCTGACGTAGTGAGTGTGGAAAGTAGGATGAACTGAATACTGCACGCTAAATTACCAAATCCAAAAACATTATTCTTCTTCAGGAACGATTTTAAAGAATCTGCAATGACTAGACTTTTAAATGCGGATAGTTAACTAATTTTCGAGGTAACATAAGCAAGGGTTTGATAGGTCGATGAAGTAACGATGGACACATTTCATTTAAATTGCAGTGTGTCCCACCATGTGTTTTTGCAGAAAAATGGATCATAAACCGTACAGGACAACATTTAGCATATTCAGAGAGCAAAATGAATTATTTTATTCAAACTAGAGAACTACCATGAGCTCAATTCTAGAAAAGGAACTTACAACGAGTGATTAAATCGATGCTTCAAATAAGGTTGCCAAACAGTACAGGAGCATACAAAAGCGGAAACTATCTGAACATTCAAAGAACAAAATGAACTATTTCATTGTACGGCGAGTACTATCATGAGCTTAGACCTAGAAGTAGAACATATGAGAGTTCTAATCGATGCTTCAAATAAGGTTGACAACCGTACAGGACCATACTCCATTTGAACATCCATAGGACAAAATGCGCTATTCATTTAAACTACGGCGAGTACCACCATGAGCTCAGACCTAAAAATGAAACATATAAGGAATGATCAAACCGATGCTTCAAATTATGATGATAAACCATACAGAAGCGGAATTCCATCTGGACATCCATAGAGCTAATTGAACTATTTCATTCAGTACGGCGAGTACTACTATGGACTTAAGCCTAAAAGTAGAACATATATAGAGAGTTCCAATCGATGCTTCAAATAAGGTTAACAACCGTACAAGACTCTACATTCATAGGACAAAATTCACTATTTTATTCAAACTACGACGGGTACTACCATGAGCTCAATTCTAGAAATAGAACTGACTGATCAAATCAATGCTTTAAATAAGGTTGGCAAACCGTACAGGACTCTACAAAAGCGGAAAACTATTCAAGCATTCATAGAACAATAAACAATTTCCTTTAAAGTAATACAATGAGCTCAAGCCTAGAAATAGAAAATACTGAGAGTTCCAATCGATGTTTCAATTAAAAGTTGTCAAACCGTGCAGGACCCTACGAGGGCGGAAACCATCTGAACATCATAGAACAGAATAAACTATTTCATTCAAACTACGGCGAGTACCACCATGAGCTCGGACCTAGAAACAAAACATATTATTTTATTATTATTATTATTAGAAAATACAAGAGTTGAGGCTTTAGCCTATAAACTCTGAAGAATATAAATTTAAATATAAAAAAAAGAATAAAAATCGACAACGAATTGTTCCTTGCAGAAAGAGTACAGCGGTGAAATCGGGCCCCGTTCTAATTGTTCACTGATATCCATGCATCTAAACGGTTTTTGAATAGGTTGAGGTCTTAGGAGCTCACTATTGAATCTGCCAGGCGATTCCATGAGGCGAAAACGCGATCAGAAAATAATCCCTGGCACTGATTTGTTTTGAATTTTTCCTTGAGTTTAGAGCAATGCCCACGAAGATGATAAGTAGGTGAAGATGAGGTCGCCTCGCGTTCAGCGATCTTAGAAGGAGGTGAGTCGATCATCATATCCTGGGCGAGTCCTACCAAAAGGAAGTCTTGTGCTCCAACGTTCCACCGCCTCGAGGGTGAACTCATAGCTTCTGAGGTTGGGCCACCAAGCCGGACCAGCATACTCCATAATTGGTCGGACATAGGTTTGATAAAGAATTTTTCAGTCTATATAATATATATAAATAATTCTCCGAGCCTTCAAAGTTACGGCCAAGGTGTGCTTAGACCATAATAGGTCATCAGATATTGTCAGTCCGAAATCTACGGGGTCTGATACACTTTTTAGAGAATATCCACCAATTGAGTGTGGTAGTTTCGGGTTCGATTTACCTATATGCAGAACTACACATTTCTCCAAGAAGCTACTCATGCGACCAGCGATTGATGCGATCTAGGTCATTTAGTAGGTTAAGAGCGTTTGTTGTTGGGACATTGTATATTATCATCTCAGCAGCAAAGAGGGCACAGTTTGACTTGATCAAGGCAGGGATGTCTGAAGTATACAAGAGGAAAAGGATGGGACCTAGAACTGAACCCTGAGCAACACTACTACTCATATTCCATTCAGTTGTCGAAAATGCATCTCCTACTCTGACACGGAAAGTTCTGTTACTGATAAATGCCTTCGAAAAATCTAAATAAAGCACATCAATTGGAATACCAATAATCAGTGATGAAACCGATGCTTCAAATTAGGTTGTTAAACCATATAGGACGGTACAGGAGGGAATACCATCTGAACATTTATAGAGCTTGAACTATTTAATTCAGTTGACAAACCGTGAGAGACCGTACAAGAGCAACATCATGAATGTCAAAACATTCATCGAACAAAATGAACTATTTCATTCAAGCAACCACCAAGAGCGCAGAGATAGACACGGGGGGAATTTCCTAGAACACAATGCCATTCAAACTGCGTCATTTCCATGTAGAAATCTATTCTAATCTCATTTGTAGCATTTATTGAAACTCTGTGTATATGTTCTATTTCAAGGCCTGAGCTCATAGTGGTACTCGCCGTAGTTTGAATGAAATAGTTCATTTTGTTCTATGAATGTTCTGACGGTTGCTCTTGTACAGTGCCTTACAGCTTATGTTCTATTCCTTTGCCAAAAGTCATACTCGCTGTAATTTGACATAGAGAAATTTGTCCAATGTTACTTCATCGACCAATCAAATCATTTGGTATATACTAAACTAGTTACCTCTAAAATTATTTATACATGCTACCTTGCTCGAATGACTAACCTATCTACATTTAACAGTCTAGTCGTCGCTAAGTGTTTTGATATCATCCCTGAAGAAGGAGAAATATTTTAGATGTTGCAACGTAACGCGCAATGCTCACTCCATTCCACATTCAACACTCACCATGTCAGAATATGTGGATGCAAAAGTAATGCTAAGTTAACACTAATATTAAATGATCGTTTGAGTTTCAGTGATGTATAATGGCTTAAACGCTAGCTAATTATTAAAGGAATTGAAGAATGCAAACAAAAACAGTATATCTAATAGGTGCAGCATGGTAATCATCAAAACATTTTCCGTGCGAACTTTCAGGAATCTACATCATTCTAGCCGAGAATTCTTTTTTATGTCTTCTTTCGATTCAAAACGGGTAACTCGAAGTGTGAGATGCTGTAAAATCCATGAGTTTTCTGCCCATAAATCTTATCATTTTGGACGAATTTGTTCTCTCAAACGCTGTATAATGCTCAGGTAATATTCTTCATTTACCGTCTGACACCGCACCGGGATAATCAAAAATAACAGTCAACATTACCTTATCTTTTGATCAACTTCGATGTGGCTTGCTTGTCAAGCTCATAAACCCATGTCTTATCGCCAACTACAATGCGTTTTATGAATGTGGAGTTGGAATTTCTTTGGAGAAAACTCAGATCTTTTGGAACTAGTCGACCGGTAACGCGTTTCACGCCCAACCAATCGTTTAATATAGTATTATATGATTTGTCAGACACAGAAAGTTCATTGTCCATTTTTCTCAAACGTCAATAACGATTTTCAATTACCATTCGCCTCAATTTATTTATGTTAACTTCAGTTAAAGATGATGATGGCCGACCATGGCGTGGCAAATCTCCCACCACATCTAGGCCGCAGTTGATTGCACTGTACCACTCATATGCAAGGGTCTTTGATAAAGTCGATTCGCCTTAAGTCTTCTGTAATATTTTCAGCGATTTGTCACATGAAATTCTATTTCCAATACAAAACTTGGGACAAGTCCTTGATGCGATAATTTTATCTATTGTAAAAATCGCAGAACACACTTGAGAACTGAAAAAATCGAGCACTGTGAAAAAACTGAATGATACATCGCCTTCAAACTCAGCTTCATAGAAAACAGTTGTGCCAAGTTGATAACAACAAAAATTTTGACAATGGTCTTAAGCATATTTTTTAAATAATCAATTCCTGGTACTTTTTTGACAAAATTAATAGCTGCTGTCACTTTGAAATTCATTTTCTCTGACAACTATTGAAAATATCGCGTTGTGGTTAACGGTGAGACACTACATGTTTTTATTACAATATAGTACGGTGGTTAGGTTCACTTTTATGCGGAGTTGGATACGTATCTCAGCTCAACAATTCATTGAAAGTACTTACCAGGACAAGCTCTTGGACCTATGCCAAAAGTTAAGTAGGTACTCTTGAATTTTTCTTTCAGATTTTTGTTTTCAAATCTGCTCGGATCGAATTTTGAAGGATCTGGGTAGTACTTTGGGTTATGGCCCAAGCCGGAAACAGAAATGTATACCTTTTGACCTTTTTCTAGGATCAGTTCAGTACCAGGCAGCTGATATATTTCGTTACATGTCCTATCCAGGAAAGGTAATATAGGATGAAGACGCATGACTTCTAAACAGATGAATATACAAGGTTATAAAAGAAGCATCAAACATGTATGATATTTTTCGAAATATAGTTATCTAATTATTGTATATGTAATGATCGTTCTGTATAACTGTCGATAAGGAATAAGCAGCATTAATGATGACAGACGAAAGTCAAGTTAATACAGACATGATACAAATCTATTTTCAATAAACAGGATAGAGTGGGGATGCTCAAGCACTATGTATGTTAGGCTTGTATAATTTTCGTAATCACCTGATTTTTGTCTTCTATTTTCATTTATTTTCCTAAAAACCCGAAACGAAACAATAACCAGAATTAGCGTGTACCATTATAATTCTATATAGATTGCAGTGTGATTTTCAATAGTATTCCGCCACAACCCAAATTGATTACATAATTGTTAACAGAAGATACAAAAATGCAGTAAAATCATGCAAGACATACCCCGGAGCTGACATTCCCACCGATCACAATCTTCTTCTAGCAAGGATAAAGGTAGAATTTAAAAGAACCAAAGGAAATAAGAAAGCAACTATTATTAACACCGATAAATTGAAAGAGGAATCTACGTACAATAAAATAAAGGAAGAAATACATAGATATATAAACGAAAAACCATTAAAGCCGACGCAAACTTCTGAAGAAGACTGGCAAAAGATTAAAACAACACTAAAAAATGTTACAGAGAAGCACCTTAAGCAGGAGACCAGGAAAAAGAATCAATCTTGGATGACAGAAGAAATCTTGGACATGATGGAAGAGAGAAGAAAATTCAGAAATAAAAACGAAACAAGATATAAACAAATACATAAAAATATCAAAATAAAAATCAAAGAAGCTGAGGTTACCTGGCTAAACGAAAGATGTGAAGAAATTGAGAAACTAGAACAAAAACATGATACTTTCAACTTACACAAAAAAATAAAAGAAGGAGCTGGAATATGGAAGCAATCCTCTTCATCTTTCGTCGAAGATAAACATGGGAAACCCCTACTGAATATAATAAAAGATCAAATAAACAGGTGGAAAGAATACATAGAAGACATGTTTCAAGACTAGGAGAGACAAAGCATAGATGTACAGAAAGTAGTGTCTGGACCCTTCATCACAAAGGAGGAAATTATTAAAGCAACAAAACAACTAATAAAAAAAAAAGCTGTTAGAGAAGATAATATCCCAATTGAAATTATAAGGATAATTTCAGACAAACACATCGATGTTATTGAGAACTTATTTAATAAAATATACGAAACTGGAATAATACCAAATGACTGGCTGACATCGGTGTTTATACCACTACCAAAGAAGAAGAACTCCAGGAAATGTGGAGAATATAGGATCATTAGTCTAATGAATCATATACTGAAATTGTTCCTCCGAATAATACACAATAGAATTTATAACAAATTGTACGAACACACGGGACGAACACAATTTGGCTTCAAGAATGGCTTTGGAACAAGAGAGGCACTTTTTTCAATACGTGTGCTTGTTGACAGATGTAGGGATGTAGACTCTGATGTATATCTGTGTTTCATAGACTTTCAAAAGGCTTTCGACCTGGTGAAACACGATAAACTAATAGAAATTCTCAAGTCTTGTAACATAGACGACAAAGACTTGAGAATCATATCAAACCTTTACCAAGACCAAAAGGCTAAAAATAAGAAACAATGGAGAGATATCTGAAGACATTAACATCGAGAAAGGAGTAAGGCAGGGATGTGTTCTTTCCCCGTTGTTGTTTAACGTATTTCGGAAGAGTTATTTAGGAAGGCACTACAGGATACCTCGGATGGCATAATAATAAATGGACAATGCATTAACAACTTGCGATACGCAGATGACACGGTTATTCTAGCAGATAGCGCTGAAGCACTACAACGCCTAATGAACCGAGTGATGATAACATGTAAAGAATTTGGAATGAAACTAAATACAAAGAAAACAAAAACGATGGCTATCAGCAAACACCAAAACAGAAAGGTCGGAATTAGAGTCAACGGAACAGTATTAGAACAAGTAACAAAAATAACATACCTACGAAGTAGCCTTGATGAAACTTGGGATTACTCACTAGAGATAAAAACACGCCTGGAAAAAGCACGAGCTATATTTTATAAAATGCAAAAAATACTATGCAACTGCCAACTAAATATCTCATTAAGAGTTCGAATACTGAAATGCTACGTTTTCTCCACCGTGCTATATGGCGTTGAAGCATGGACAATGACGAAAACAACACAAAAAAGAATAGAATCGTTCGAACTTTGGTGCTACCGTAGAATGCTCAGAATATCTTACATGAGTCATACGACAAACGTAGAAGTTATGCAGAGGATGAGAAAGGATCGAGAACTTGTGCAGATAATAAAAGAAAGAAAGACGCAATATTTCGGTCACATTATGAGAAACCAAAAGTACGAACTGCTTCAACTTATCGTCGAAGGAAAAATCAATGGCAAAAGGGGACCGGGAAGAAGACGCATCTCCTGGCTTAAGAACTTACGTCAATGGACTAATATGAGCTCTATAGAATTGTTCAGAGCTGCAACAAATAAAATAAGATGGGCAAATGTAATCGCCAACGTCCTTAATGATAAGGCACCGTAAGAAGAAGATTCCGCCACAGTGCTCACTTCACGATTCATTAGAATCTTCTGTTACATTTTGAGTCTTTTTATTTATTTTTTTATTTTTTCGAACAGGATTCCCAACAGGACATCCCAATTCACTAACATTAAAAATCAGTATAAAAACTAAGCAGTATGCGTAACCAATGACAAAAAAATTACAGAAAAATTTCAATATATATAAATATTAATAAAACTGAAGAATAAATTGAATTAAATCAAAAATTGTACCAATATAGACAATGGTTCATAGAATATCAGAAAGACTCATCAAATAAATCATCACCTTTCTCCTAAATCCGCAAGATAAATGTTGAACACATCTGTATCACCAAGATGCCAACTATAAAAACGCATCATTCTCAAGAATACCGAAACCGCAATGACGTTCGTGCTTTCGTACATAAAAGAGTGCCTTCTGACTGTTTTGGTAACGTGGAACATTGAAACTTAAAAAGTTCATTTACGGAAAATCGTAATAATCGTTAATGATTCTGTAAAAAAATAAACTATCAGAGTAGCTCAGTTATAATAGATTCGAAAATTTTACCGAAATGACTCAGAACCGAAACCGGTCTGTAGTTTTGTATCACATTTTTCTTGCCACTTTTAAAAATTGGCAACACTTTGGCTACTTTTCATTTGTCAGAAAACACTCCTTGTAGAAGGGACATATTAAAAATTGTATAAAGAGGCGTTGCTAAAGAAGAACTACAAGATTTAATGAATATATGTGGAATCGAATCTGGCCCTGGACCTCTAGATGTATTCGAATATTTAAGTTTTTCTCGGTGTGGCTTATTTCAATAGTTCCGAAGGATATGGATGTCCGATTTGCTTGCTAAATGCATTTGCCACAGAGAGAACGTCATCAAAAGTTTTTTTATTGTCAGTCATCGTGGAAGGAATAGAATAACCCTTATTTGATTTGTTTACATATGACCAAAAATTTTTGGGATTTCTTACAATGTTTTCTTCCACTTTTGAGATATGTTTATCATAATCTCTCTCAACTAAAGCCTTACATTGTTTACGAAGTTTGTTCAATCAGTCTGACAGTTCCCTAGAAAACCAACATGGAAAGTTTTTTCGCTTTATAGATCTTTCAGGTACATACTTATTGATTACATTATGTATAATTTCATAGAACCTCTCAATGCACTCATCTACATCAGTGCCACATAAAACTCCTTTCCAATCAGTGTTTTCTAGTTCATAGTTGATTGAGTAGTAATCTGCATCAAAAACTGAATTGACCGTCACTTATTGTTCGATTCTTTTTCTACCGAAACTTCAATTTAAACTTCCAAAGCGGTGTGATGCGAATCTTCAGGAACAAACAGCGAGGAACTCTTGATGGTCGCAGTTTCAATATTATTTGTAACAACCAGATCCAAAATTTTACTGTTTTTATTCAATATACCATTGAACTTATATAGTGAATTATATGATAAAAATTTGTGAATGCAGTGTACGACCCCTTCTGAATTAAATTATAAACATAACCATCGCTATTAAAATCAAACGTCCATGCGAATTTTCCCAAATTGAAACCGCCTATCATTAGAAAAATATCATTACTATGATTCTCTATGAATGACGATTTTTACCCATAATACGAAATAACATGAGTTAGTCAAATTGAAATAATGACCAGAACACTTTCTAGGATATAAAAATTTCATCACGAAGTCAAACAGTCGCCCATTCTACGAATTACTTCGATGATTTGGACAGGTCAATTTTTCTCAGAAATTTTTTGATAATTTTTCCTCGGAAAAAACAGCATTTCAAGTAGTAAAAGGTAGTGAATGAGTAATCGAAAGAAAATTCAAATATGGGATTTCCATTTAAAGAGTGAAGGTCAACTTCCGGTATTTCCGGAAGTGGCAGATCAATGAGAACAATTCGGATTGTTGGAATATCATTTAAAATGCAATACGGTTCTTCTCTCTAGAAAATACTCCATGGAAGGTAGGGACTAACCTAAAATAACTATTTAGTCACGAATTATTGTATTTCAATGTTTTTAGCCATTTCATCAATTCATCTATGCACAGAAGTATTATGAGGATTGTGAATATCACAGCTCTACAAAAAAAAATTTTTCTATTGTTGCCCTGGATATCATCGCAAATTTTTATGTTTTCAAGTGCCCAGATTACGAATATATTCATGAAAGTTCTCAATGTGCTCGTATTTTCATGATTTTTGCATTTCTTATATTTTGGACAATTATAAGCTTGTTAGAAATAAAATTTAATTTTCCAGTCATGATTAGGCTTCTGCGCAACTTTTTCGCGCATACAAACATCACCTGATCCCCACTCTCAGACCCCTTGCTCCACAGAACAGCTGAGATCTCAGTTATTTGACAATATTGAAGTACATATACACGTAAATCTGGATAAAGTGTCATGGATTAATATTTTGTTTTAATTACTGAATGTCCATTCTTATATATTTGTCTTCTAGTCTAAAATATGAGTTCGTCACGAAGAAAGTGTAAATATTGTAGTGATTTATTTTGTTATATTTGCGGTGTTTATATACCAAAAAAACAAAAAAGAAATATCACATACTTTGTCAAGGAGACTTATGTTGAATATTTTGGTTTCAAAATGGACAAATTAGGTAAACCATGGGTTCCTAATAAAGTTTGTAAGTCCTGTGTTGAGTCTTTACGGTTGTGGAAAAAAGGTGAACGTTCTGGATTAGACTTTGGTATTCCTATGATCTGGATGGAGCCTACGAATCATTTAGATGATTGTTACTTTTGCGTAGTAGATGTTAAAGGTTTTAATCGAAATCAAACGTGGAGATACCCAGACTTACAGTCTACGAAATGTCCGGTTCTACACAGTGAAAATCTCCCTCGGCCCATATACATTTCAAAAGTAATTCGCATGCCCTCAGAAACAATGATGTTACCAAATTCACAGAAATCGGGACCATCTACTAGTGGAAGTGAATGGGAAGGTGAAACATCTACGCCAAAGTTATTTTCTCAAAATGAACTCAGTGATTTAATAAGTGATCTCAATTCATCAAAACAAGGATCAGAACTGTTAGCCTAAAGATTGAAAGAAAGAAATTTATTGGCACCAACAGTAACAATTACAACATACAGAACGCGAGAAAAAGATATATTACAATTTTTTAGTGAAAATGAAGGATTAGTGTATTGTAATGATATCGCGAAGCTGCTTATAGACATGGATTTGAAAGAGTACAAATCTACTGAATGGCGCCTTTTTATTGATAGTTGCAAAAAAAAAAGTTTAAAATGCGTCTTATTGCACAATGGAAATAAATTTGCATCAATTCCAATTGCCAATTCAACGAAACTCAAAGAAGAATATGAAAATGTAAAATTAGTTTTAGAGAAAATTAAATACTCTGAGCATCAATGGCCGATCTGTGTGGATTTAAAAATGGTTAATTTTTTACTTGGCCAACAAAGTGGATATACAAAATACCCTTGCTTTATTCGTATGTGGGATAGTAGAGCAAAGCAACTTCATTGGGAACAAGATGTTTGGCCTGTAAGAAATTCTTTAACTGTCGGTAAAGCCAACGTAATAAGGGAGCCGCTGGTGAGCAGAGACAAAATCATACTTCCACCATTACATATTAAGTTAGGTATGATTAAGCAATTTGTAAAAGCGTTGAACAAAGACGGAAATTGTTTAAATTACATTTGCAGAAAATTTCCGAAGCTAAGTATGGAAAAATTGAAAGGTGGAATGTTTGATGGTCCTCAAATACGGCAATTGATGAAACACTCAGATTTTATCAAAGTTATGACTGTTCCGGAAAGTAAAGCTTGGAAAAGTTTTGTGTTGGTTGTCGAAAATTTCCTAGGTAACCATAAAGCAGCAAATTATGAAGAAATTGTGCAAAATATGCTGACAAACTTTCAGACTTTAGGAGCAAATATGAGTATTAAGTTACACTATCTCCGCAATCATCTAGATAAATTTCCGGATAATTTAGGAAATTATAGTGAGGAACAGGAGAGCGGTTTCATCAAGATCTAAAAGTGATGGAAGAAAGGTATCAAGGTCGATGGGATTGTCACATGATGGCAGATTACTGCTGGTCTTTGAAAAGAGATTGTTCCTGAAAAATTATAGAGGAAAAGCTCATAAAAGGCGTTTTATGGAAATATGAAATATATTTTCGACATTTTCCTCTTCATTTACTTCGATGTATCCGAATTTCTCAAAACATAACTGACATTATAAATATATCTGTTATTTTGTTTCTTGTTTTACGATTTTGTTATGTAAAATGAAAATAAAGATTTAAAAAGAAATCAGAGCAAATCCTACAAAATCATTGATAGTTTCACGAATTGTGTACATAAATAGACCCAAAATCATTTTCATATCTAGGGCAACAAAACCATTGTAGACCAGTGATATTACTACGTAAACAATATCATTTCTTAAGACGAAAAAGTTTACTCCACGTTAGAGCTATTTTGAGCTTTCGCTCATCATCAGACAAGTATAAGTTTAAAACTAAAATACAAAGTTAGCAATTTTCTTACTTATTGAAAATTAACATTGGGTAATACATAATTGAGATTACTTAAAATCCTAGATATTGGGGAATAACATAAATCAGTCAGGTCGTTGACTAATATTTGATAATTGTCTGTAATGTGTTTGGCTTTGAATATTTCTAAGAATTCATTGAGTTTTATACATTTTTGTACTAGGTATAGGATCTGTAGATCGCCTTTTGATGGAAAAATATTTTTTTTCTATGTAATGTTGTGCCAGAGTGCAATTTGTTTTGTTTTTACGAAAATATGAATGATTTTCTTTATATCTAATTCTTAACGACTGGCCTGTTCGGCCAATATAAATTCCTTTACAATTTGGACATATCAGTTTATACAGTCCTGAATTATCCTATTCTTAGTTTTATCTTCAGAATTGAAAAGTACATTTCATAATTTGGTTGTGGATTTGTACTCACTCTGATTTTACGTTGAGAATTTGGATGTTATTTGCCAGTTTTTAAGAAATTGGGCCGAAATAGGTTAATGAGGATTATTGATGTGTGGGGCTGTCAGAACTATTTGGAGAATGAAAACCTATTTCTTCTATTCCTTCTGAAAGTAGAGGGTGGACAAATTTCGATGTATTTGTACGGCATCTATGTGAAATATTGCAGATGGGGAAAAACAAACCCCACTATCTCTATTTCATTTTCAGGGTCTAGTTTAGTGGTGCCAAAATTTTACTGATATCTCTTTCCGTTCTGGACTTATTCAAAATTTCTAGAATTTTTGGAAAATCGTCCAGGTCGACTATCTCGATAATCATCAAAGTTACATAAAAATAAGTTTGACACTTTTCTAAGTAGAATACAGTGCTGTATGTAAAATTTTTTTAGCTCAGCGGTTTTCGAGTTTCAATGCAAACATACTTTTTTCAAATACAAGTCATACAAAATTTTACCACTATTGAATGCAGCAATTTTTTTCCTTTTAAAAAATATATAACACTTGTAGTCAGTTATTGCATTCAATACATTTTTCATAGAAAACCTGAAATTTCCCCAATTCCATTCATTAAGTGCATTGCCATCAACGATTCATGTTGTTCTATCACTGAAAACCACAGATTTTGAAGATCTTTTTTAAGATCATAGTTATTTCTATGGTTTGATTCGATTTAGACCATTGTAATTAACTGTGGTCGTAGAGTTCGACAATCATTTCTACTCTTCATAAATCGAATTACAGAAGAACATTAATTTTTTCGAAATTCGAAACTTGCCAATCCGAGGAATCTACGTAACATATGAGTCCATGCATGTAGCTTTGGTAATATTCTATTAGAATGATTAGAAAATTATGCCTGTAAAAAATATATTATTATGATGAAATACAAAACCTATGACATTAAACTTTTCTAAAGCGAAAACCAAAAACATATACGAAAATCTTCAACAGAAACAAAAAGTCCTAACGATACAAATGGGGAAAACTACTTTATCGCAAATATTCGAAGTGTTGCCATTGTTTTCAATGCATAAATTAAATCGCTGACAAACACTACGGCCGGCATTGTGAATATGAATATTGCTAACACAAGCAATGCATTCCTTGAAATTCTGTTTTAACTCTTCTGAATTGTTACTGCTCCTCTTGTAGAGTAAATCTTCAACATGATCCCAGGAAAAACCTAGTGGCGTCAAGTCAAGGCAACCAGGCGGCCATCTCACAGGACCTTTAGTCCCTATGTAATCATGTCCAAAATTCAAATTCAACAGATCAGTGATGGCCCTTGTTTGGTGGGAAGGAGCACCATCGCATTGAAAAGAATATTCGATCTTTGTGCTAACGGAAGTTGATCGAGAAATACTTCAAAGATATTATTATTGATGATTTCTTCATAACGTGCTTCATTCAAACGCGGAAACGCGACTATCTTTCAGTACACACCACACATTGAAACCATATCGGCATTGATGCTGCACATCAATACGGCGTTAAGAATTTACATAGGACCACAGAAATTCATTAAAGCGATTAAATATCCCATTACTAGTGATGCGGACTTCATCTGTCCATATGACTTCTCTGAAAAAATTCTGACGTCCTTGGATTTTCCCTAGACACCAATTGCAGAAATTAAGTTATCGAGGCAGATCCCTGGCTGCAAAAATTGGAAGACTCGCATTTTGTAGGGTTTAAACTGGTTCTCCTTCAGAATGCCGAGCTCCCGACGTCTCGAAATTCCTGTTTCTGCTTCTATTTGTCGACTCGAAACTGAAGGTTTGGTCGTCACAGCACCTATCATTTCGATCGTTGCTTCCTCTCTATCACTTACATCATATTAATCATTTCCTGATTTTCTGAATGAGCCACTATTGATAAAATTCTCTTTCATTCTTCGAAAAATAGATTCATATGGCTGGTGCCATATAAATATAGAATACAGAATACCGATTGAAATATGTTTCGGCCGTTGATTCTGAAGCATACCCGCTAAGAATATAACATTCCATCATATCGAACTTTTTATAATTTTCATGGTTACGATTTCAATTCTGCATCTGGAAACAACCAAAATCTCAGGTGAACGAATTCTTAAATGTAATAGTTGGAACAAACAATTAACAAGCAGCTATTTCGATATTCAATAAACATTAATACCTATCCTGAAACTGGAATCGTAAGTGTCAAACTCTAAGACCACAGTTAATTACTGTAGTCTAAATCAAATCAAACCAAATGATCTTAGATAGGACCTTTGAAATCTGTGGTTTTCAGTCATAGAACAATATGAATCATTCGTGCATGAACCTCACGAATGGAATTGTGGCAATTTCAGGTTTTTCTCTGAAAAAAGGTATTGAATGCAATAATTGGTTGGAAGTGTTATATATTTCTGAAAAAGAAAAAAATTATTGCATCCAATAGGAGTATAATTTCCTATGGTTCGTTTTCGAAAACAACGTATGTTTGCATTATAACTCGAAAACCGCTGAGCAAAATTTTTGAACCACTAAATTAGTCCCTTAAAATAAGATCGAGAGAGGAGGGTTAATTTTTTTCTATCTGCAATATTTCACATAGCTGCCGTACAAATACAACGAAATTTGCCCACCCTTCACTTTAAAATATCGTATAAACAAAGGTCCGCAAAAGCTTCGTTACGGAGTTACAGGGTGTTGAAATTTCCAGAAAAAAATGTTTTTTCTTCAAAACTCCTGCAGTTTTTGAGATATTAGGCCAAATTTGGAATGCAAGCTATATTTTGCAGCCTCCATTATTACACGTTCTAAATTTTAACTAGAATCTACAAGGTGTTTTCTTTTCCAGAGCCATGTCTTATTTTGCCCTTTCAAACTTTTTTGCAGTTCGCCACTGATCAGCGTACAATCAATTTTCGACATCTTCGTTCAATTTAGAAACTTTTTTGACACCTGTAATTTTTTCGTTCTCCGACCGTTTACGAGTGAAAAATTATTGAATTTCAATTATTTGAATTGTATATTATTCGCTAAATAAAGAAAAATAATGGAAATACTCGATGGATACGTCCAAAATTTGCTTTTATTATGATAACTGAGACTCTACTTATACTTATTCAATATCAAACTAAAAAAATGAATAATTACACACTAAATAAATTGCTGGAAGTGTCCTCCACCTGCAAGAATACAGGCCTCTGTCCTTCTCATATTATCATGCACTGTATTTTTTATCAAGTCATTGTTATTATTCGATTTCACAATTCTTCTATAGTGTTCACTCGAGTGGTATAAACTAAACTTCTGAGATATCCCATAAGAAAATGTCTAGAATATTTAAGTCTGGGGACCTAGGAGACCAGGGTTCTGGCCCACCTCGACCTATCCGCCGGTCGTTGAATGTATTATTCAAGAATTCCCTAGCTTCTCCACTAAAATGTGCTGGTGCTCCGTCATGCATGAACCACATTATGTTTCTCACCAAAAGTGGCACATCCTCGAGCAATAAAGGTAACTTCTCCTCAAGAAATTGCAGATAAGCGGGACCGTTTAGTCTGTTAGGCGAAAAAAATGGCCCAATCAAATAATTTTCAATCATTCCGACCCAGACATTTTGTGAGAATTGTTCTTGATGATGAGATTCTTCAATCAAATGGGGGTTTTCCTCAGCCCTATAATGGTTATTGTGAAAATTTGTGATAGCAGATCTCGAAAAGTTAGCTTCGTCTGTGAACATTATTTCACTATCAAAATAAGCATTTTTTCTGATTTCATCTAACCTAACCTTCTTCGTTTTGAAGAAGGAGGAAATAGATTTTGGACGCGTTGAATATGAAACGGGTACAATAAAAAGTCGTGGAGAATCCTTCAAACTAGAACATGTGAAACTGATCTCCAATTTTTCTTGTACTCACATGAGGATTTAAATCAATACAATTCAAAACTGCTTCCTCAATATCTGGAGTTCTCATAGTTTGAGTTGCACATTTTAAATGATTATTTGCAGTAAAAGTACCAGTTTCCCTCAACCTTCTGTGGATATTTGAAAATGTTCGCCTGCCTGGTGATACTCGATTTGGAAGCGCACCTGATATAATTGCCTAACTTCTGTTATGTTTCCGTCAGCCAGACCGTACATGAAATGGATATCAGCCAATTCGGCGTTAGTAAAATTAGCCATTTTTTGCTTACAGCAACTTCAAAAGTCTTAAAATTAATCATTAATTTAATAAATAATACGAGCAGACACTGGTTCAATTTTAGCAACTGTCAAAATAAATAAATAAATGAAAAAATCAAAGCCTACTAGTCATTTTTTTAATTAGAAGTGCTTTAAATTCAGCGAATGCATATAATTGTTTAATAATTTTTTGCTCGAGAACGGTTGGAGATACGAAAAAAGTGTCAAAAAAGTTTCTAAATTGAACGAAGATGACGAAAATCGATTATAGGCTGATAAAGTATGGAAGGGCAGAAGAAGACATGGCTCTAGAAAAGAATACACCTTGTAGAATCTAGTTAAAATTGATGACGTGTAATGATGGAGGTGAAAAATAGCTTGCATTCCAAATTTGGGCTGAATACCTCAAAACTGCGGGAGTTTTTAAGAAAAAAACAATTTTTTTCCGGAAATTTCAACACCCTGTATCTCCGTAACGAAGCTTTTGCGGACCTATGTTTATATGAACTTTTTTTCTTAAAATTGCATGTTTATTTACTTCCTCAAGTTGTGACATACTATTATGTAACTCCTTGTAGAAATCAATTGGGCCAACTTAGGAACAACAAAAATTCTGGCAATCGTTTTAAGCATATTCTTTAAATAAACAATTCCCCGTTATTTCTTGACCGAATTTCTCTAAGGCAAACAAGTTATGATGAAGTTTAATTCCTTCTAGTATCTTTAGTTCAATACATACCTAGCAAGCACCGTTCCAAATATTTAAGTTCTTTCAAATTTTCATAAGTTATATTGCCACTCTTAGTTTCCACTTTGGTTATTTCTTCCCTGATAAGCTTTTGGGCTTCAATATTCTTCGCCAATTCAAACAAAGCAAAGGACGTTGTTGTGCTTGTGGTTTCATATGATCCTACGAAAGCTGCAATAACCAAACTCGATAGGAAATCTGCTTCTATAACAGAAATATGAATAATCATAAAAATGAAAATGAACATAATTTAAAAAGTGAGTTCGTTATCTGTACATATACCAGTGGCGTGGTGCTCTGTATCTCGTACACTCTTGAAGATTTTATTTTTGTTCGAACGGTATTGTATTTAAAAAGTAAAATCTACTTCAGCAATTTATTTTGAAGTAAACAGGGTGTCACAATTTTCTATAAAAAAATCTTGGGAGGTTTTTAAGATTGAAAGGCCACTTTTCTGTTGAAGATTCAAGAGCGTCCTAAATTTAGCTATAATGTCTCTAAGTTATAAGTTTTTTTGGTGAGTAGTTTCGTCACAATATTTTTCATCCATAAAAGTTCATGAAAATAGGCTCCCACATATTCGCATGCTCGTTCGGCTAGAGAGGATAAATACTTTTTTCCTTTCGTTTTCTTATTGCCCAAGGATAGCTTTGTTGATGAATTGAAATGATTTTATTCAGGAGCGACTCAAAAAAATTATTGAATATTGTAATCTTAAAAATATCATAACTTGATTTTTTAATGGAACATCCTGTATTTTATTATTCATGTCAACGCATAAAATATTGTGCCTTCTCTTCATCTTCGACCATTTTCGAAATGAAAAAAATAACTGAAATAATAAAATCAGAGGTTGGGAAAGAAGAGTTTATTAGTACATATCATTATAGATTGGTTTTTGGTGAGATGATCTACAAGGTGTTGAACTATTTCAATAAGTGTTCGAAATGTTGCCCGTTTCTTTGTAGACACAACTCAATCCTTATGAGGAAAGACCATTGAACTCTAGACAACATTGACTGAAAGGCGTCGACTATTCTCTGTCTCATATCTAAATGTGTTGTAGAAGGAATCTAGTAGTCAATACCCTTAATATAAACCCACAAGAAAAAATCTAGACTTGTAAGGTCCGGAGACCTAGCTGGCCATCTAACACGACCACCACGTCCTATCCATTCGTGTGGAAATACATGATTCGAATGCTACCTAATCTGATGTGAGTAGTGTGCCGGTGCTTCATCCTGTTGAAACCACAAATCTTGCCTTATGATGATTTTGCAGAAAATCTAAATACATTTCACTATTGAGGTGCCTGTCGAAAAAGTGCGGTCCAATTAGATATCCATATAGTATAGCGGCCCATAAATTCAAGGACCAACGATGCTGGTGATCTATTTGTCTCACGAGGGTGGATTATCCGTGGCGTAATAAAGAAAGTTGTGCTTGTTAACAAGCCTATTCTTGTGGAAAATACCTCATCCGAGAAAAGAACTCTGGTAAACATATTTGGATTTTCCGCTACTTTCTCACTTGCCCAATTGCAAAAATTGATTCGATATTCATAGTCTTGATTGTTCAGTTCCTTGTGTGTATGGAAAATGTTCTTACCTTTTCAGTTCCCTGAAGATGATGCCAATTTTGTCGAAATATTGGAAGTAGCTTTCAAAACCCACATGAAACTATTTCAAGACTGTTTCAATACTGAACATGAAACTGATAAATTTGACAATACTGGGGTATATAAGTTATCCTGTATCGATTGAGAAGGAGTTTATATAGGTCAGATTGGTTGTTCATTCAATACTAGATACAAAGAGCATCAATAAGATTACAATAACCAGAGGAACGACGAATCTACTTTCGTTTCACATTGTATCGGAATTCATTCATCTTCAAATTATTCACCAAATACTTAAAGGGCGAAAGTTAGTTTTCTTAGAATCTATCCAATGAGCTTCCTATTGAGATAATCTTCTAAATATACTTCTTTTATACTTCTTTCTTTTCTATATTTATCTTTAAATAATAACTCTTTCTAACCCTATCCGCTTATTACCTCTTGTTTGCACCATTATATATTTTTGTATTTATCTGTTTATATATTTATGTATTTCATCTACAGTTCGGTACTTGTTCTCAGCTGAAGATGGTCGAGAGACTAAAATTGCAATCCTAAATTTCAATAAACTCTTGTGATAGTGTAATATACATTTTAATATCTTCATGATTAGCTACCACGTAGTAACAGCGGAATCAATTAACTGGTTATGAATTAAGAAATAATTCATAATATATGAAGAGCAAGTGATCCCTGTATCTTGAAAACTTGAAAGCTTTGATAAATTGTATACATCATTTCTGAAAGGCCAAGAGTTACTCCATTTACGTTTCAGAAAAGAAAGCAAACTCTTGATAGAGTTCTGCAATATCAGAAGACTGGGGCACAACAACGTGAATGTCGATGCAGTCTATCAGCATCAGCACAACGCACAACCCCATGTGCTGTCCTTAACCGAAACCCAAATAAGTCAAACAACCGACACAACATATTTACGTTTTAGTGAGTATGAGTTACATACGAGATTTAGGTTTAAAGTGGGCCTCTGTGTTTTCGCCAGATCGGATGTTGCATGCCAGAGAGATGACACGATAGAGGACGACGCTTTCGGCCTTGCGTGGTTTAAAATCTGTTTGCATAATTAAACGCTGTTTTTATGCTGTCTATATCGCTTGCCAAACGATATTCATTTTCCTAGACTGTTTCAGTATCTAGGTGACAAAGTGGATTGGATTCAGACACATCATCCGGCAGCTAAGGTCATTGTACTGGGTGACTTCAACGTTCGCACCACCAACTGACTCCGTCACTCCAATAGAGCAGATGAAGCGCAATCAGCCATAATCTAACGCAGCTGGTCGACGAACTGACAAGAATACCTGATCACCCAACCGACTTCCCGAACACCTTGGATTTCTTTTTGATTCAGATCCAGATGATTCTGGAGTGGACTTCCACTCTAACAAAGACTGCGAAAGAGCTTCTGCAGCCAAGAGTTGAGCTTACAAGTCATGGAAGATAAATCCAACAGAGGAAACAAGAACAACCTTCGAACGAATACATAACGTATGCAACCTGACAACTGCAAGCTCAAAGGCCAAATTTCAACGAACTAATTAACTCCTTGAAGAAGACTGTCAGTGCCAAATTCTGCAAATCTGCGTTTCCGCCTCTTGTTAGAGAAGACGGAAGTAGAGAATCATCTCTTTGCTCTCTTGTTCTCAAAGAATTCTGTGCTAAATTCATCCCACGCAATACCACCGAACATTCCACCTACAAATTCTTCCAAGGCAGAAATCATGTTCAGAGTCCGCACTGTGAGACGGGCTCTCGAGCAGGTGAACTGCAAGAAGGCAGTTGGTCTAGACGAAATACCGCCAATCGTCCTGACAAAGTGTGCTCCCGAACTGGCACCCATTCTTAACCGTCTGTTTCATATTTCTTATGGAAGCCAGACTTTTCCTAGAAGCTGGAAAATAGTTAGAATTCAATCGATTCTAAAGAAAGAAAAGAAGTCCTTACCCCAAAACTACCGCCCTGTTGCACTTCTTTCCGTTATGTCCAAAGTGATGCAGAGAAACATAAATGATGATCTCATCGAACATCTTGATTTGCAAGAAATTATTAACGACCGTCAGTATGATTTTCGCAAGCAAAGATCGACAGGAGATCTGCTCTCCTACGTCACTCATAATTGTATATCAACGATGGAAAAGCATGAAAAAACTAAAGCAAGAGCCCTCGACATCTCTAAAGCCTTCGATAGAGTTTGGCATGCATCCTTGCTGAATAAACTTGCTGCATATGGGCTTCCGAAAAATTGTGGGGTTGGATAAGTAGCTTTCTTTCAAATAGATCAATACAAGTTGATTGACATCCGATTGTTTCCGGTTGCAAGCAGGAGTACCTCAGGGATCCATTCTTTCGCCAACCATTTCTGTTGCAGATAAACAATCTTCTGTAATCTACAGAGAACACAGTCTTTGGTTTAGCAGATAATTGTACCCTGGTTTCGTCTTTCAGTAGTCTGCGGCCGATTACAGCTGCGGAATCTCAGCGTCAGAGATGTCAACAAATTGATAACTTAAACTCTGACTCACAGAGGATATCTGAGTGGGGTCAAGTGAACCTGGTGAGCTTCAACGTGAGCAAGACGCAAGCAACTACGTTTTCTAGAAAGTTCCATGCTGGAGAACCTCTTCTCATGATGCAAGGTCAACAACTTGCATCAAAAGATTCGATGCACCTTCTCGGAATAACGGTCAACTCCGGGTTCTGCTGGCATGAACATGTATCAACAATAGCTAAGTCGACATCAGCTAAACTTAGTTTTCTTTTCAGAGCCAAGTTAAATTTCACGTCATCTCAGCTGTTGCTTCTATATAAGGCCCAGATTCGACCTGCTTTGGAATATTGTTCCCATGTTTGAGGATCTCCAATCGCTGGCGCTCAGAAGACAAGTTGACGACTTTTCTCTGTTTTACAGATACTTTCACGAAAAATGCTCTAAGGAACTGAAAGACCTTGTTCCGGAAAAACTCATGTTTTGCCGCAACACTAGGCTGGCAAAGAGTTCTGATCATATGGCGATACATTTAACGACCCCTCGAACCTCTCTCTATGATAATCCCTTCATTCACAGGGCCGGTGAGCTATAGAACTCGCTTCCGTCCAACATCTTCCCAACATCCTTCAATTCGGCCCTCTTCAAGAAGCGAGTAAACAGACACCTCAATTCTACCCAAGTACCAACTCAAGTGGTGTAACAGGTCCGCCTATTCCTAGGAAACACGCATAAAAAAAATAATAAATTCCCCATTATAGAATAACGCTTTCATCCAGAAACTATGTATTAGAAATATGTCTCCATATCTCGATTGTCTCGATTGAATCTTAATCCTCAAACTTATTCACTTATCTCAGAATCGAAGTGATCAACACACACAATTTTAAAACGATTATGAATAAATTTTTTACTCACCGCGTGAATATTCATCAGTGACATTTTGACTTTTCTTAATATCCACTAAAATATCAATAAGGTCACCTCGTTTGACATTTTCTTCCTCGCGATTAATCAACAAATCCCAGGTGAGTTTTTTGAAGAATTCAGTAACTTCTTGATCCAACACTTTGTATCGAAGCAGACGTTTGAATTGTGGTGCAATAAAGAGGTACGTTATCTGCAGTGCATGCCAAATAGCTTTCCAATTGAATAATATTTTCGTTATTCCAATGAATGGTGAACCTTTTTCTTCAAAACTATGAGTTTCGATTGAGTAAAATGAATTGACTAGTATATCTACAGTGACTTTGTTAAGCATTTCTTTAATTTCTATATCCCCTCGTGTCTCCATCGATTTTCTTATAGCGAGTTCCATACGTTTTGCACTGTTCTTCATTTGTTCAAAATTTGATTTCATTTTGCTTGATGTGAATAACGGTAACAACCGTCTCCTTGCAGTAATCCACATCGGGCTCTTTTCGAAAAAACTCATTTTGAATCCAATAGGATCAAATTCTTCATTTTTAGGCGTAGTTCTATCTCTAAATTGGTTGAAGTCCTTTACTAATATTGATTCAATCAAATCCAGATCGTTTATAAGTAGAATTGGTTCGTCTAGTATGAAAAATCCTAAATAAGGTTCCAAAGTTCCTTTATATATTTCTAGTACTTTTTGACCTATCGATTTTCTCCAAAGGAAAACATCTAGAAAATTTCCAAAGATAATTGTTGGCTTAATGTATGGAACTCCTCTTTTCTTCCAGAAATGATTATTTCTTGACATGTAAGAGCCGAACATCAACAACAACAAGAAAAGTAGGAAAATAAAAAGGAAAATCATCGCCTGAAAATAAAAAAGGCAGATAATAAAAATACATAATTGAAATATATCAAATACAATTTAACACAGTGCTACATATTTTCAATGAAATAAAACTATGTTTAAATTTTCACTTTATTAACAAAACTATGACCGATTTCACCACACTGTGGCTTCATCAGATAGATACAAACTAATGAACGGAGCTATTTCTTATATAATATTCTTATTTCCTACTTATTATTTCATTAGGGACAAGTACGAAAGGTATGGTGGAAAACCCATCGGAGTTGCTTACTCTATGAATTGGAAAGATTGAGTAATGATATATAATTAATAAGAATTCTTTTCTTTGTTAGTCTTTAAAATTTACCATAGATTGAGTTTTTGTCTATTATTTTCATTGTGTAAAATTTTAAAATTGTCATCAAAATTATGGTTTTCTTCGAATAAGTGATTAGAATAATGGTAATCTGATTTATGATAATTAAAACTACGTTTGCGCTCGGATAATCTAACTTTGAAATTTCTGAAAGTTCTACCAATATAAATTTTATTACAATCCTCGCAAGACAGTTTATAAACACCGGATTTATTACTTTTCAATTTTAGATTTCCAGTTTTGATATGTCGGCCTAAAGAATTATCAGTTCGGAATGATATATTGAAATAATAGTGCGGGAGGAATTTTAATTTCAAACTAGGATTACCAATATAAGTTAAACGGTTGTATTTTGTGTTAAAACTTTTATACTTGGAAATACTTTCTGGATTGCTTTTTGAAACTTTTTGCGTGAAATCATGTTATCAATCATACTAGGGCTATAACCGTTATTGACTAGTACTTGTTTAATTATACTTTGCTCTTTTATAAAATTATTTTGTGACATTGGGATATTAATGAGTCTATGTACCATACTACTGTGTGTATCTAATTTATGTGGATAAGAATGTGTAGATGAGCTGTGAATAGTAATGTCTGTATGCTATGGCTTATGCAAAATAGAAGAATCATATTTGCCGTTCATTTTAGTAATAGGTAAATCCAGAAAATTAATGGAGTTTTCTGTTTCTATCTCTAACGTAAATTTGATATAATCGTGAATTTTCTTAATGAATGTTTTGAATAACCCAAATTGTCTGTTTGTGCCATCGTCGTGATATCGTCGACTATCTAAACTAATAAATGAAGTATTTCAATAACGGATGTTCTTGCATAGATTTCAATAATATCCATGAAAATTTCAGCGAGTAGAGGGTTAGATTGATTAAACCTTTTTACTATATTATATATTACTCCATTGAAGTTAAAATAATTTTGTCCTGAAGAAACTTCTAAAAGGTGTTAGATTTTTGATTGAATTACCGGATTGATTTTATTAATTTGGAGAGCGTTGTTGATGAGTTTCACTAATCATGGGTAATCCCCTGAGCTCTCTACTCGTTGAAATTTTCTTGGGTAATATTGAAAAAACTATCCAAGAACATCAGTTATTCAAAAACCTCATTCATCTGTTTTAGATATGTCGACGATATCATTTGTTGTTTCACTGGCACAAACAGACAATTAGAGTCGTTCAAAACATTTATTGACAAAATTCACGATAATATTCAATTCACGTTAGAGATAAAAACAGAAAACTCCATTAAATTTTTGTTCTTACCTACTACTATAATTAACTGCCAGGGCCCCCGCAACCATATGTGCAAAGTGTGCAATGCACACGGGCGCCATCCTTTAGAAGCGCCAAAACCCAGGGTCAAAAAAATATATTAAAATAAAAGTTGAGAAATTAAATAGTATTACGTATAAATACACACGAAATTTTATTAGTATATCATACAGTTACTGCCGATTCCTATGTTGCGAGAACATGTCAGGCGGCAGTTTCTTGATTTTTCCTGTTCAGACATGAATAACGCCTGGATTGCTATAAAAGCGATCCATCGCCACAGGCGTTTTTAAATCAGTTAGTTCACTGGACCGTGCAACAAAGGAATAAAAACAAGTCATCCTATTAATTTTTACATATAAAGTTATTTTTATTTTCTGAAGTGTGGTGTTTTATTCTTTACTATTTTGTTTACTACTTTTTTTTTGAATAAAGTGCCGAATACCTGCTGACTGCAATTTAAATCTCGTGCAAGAGTTATATAATTTTCTTTCGTCATACACAAGAAGGTGGTAGAAAAAATGTCCTCGGGTTAAGTTTAAAGCCTCTAAGTGAGACAAGATGGTCCAGCAGAATTGACGCAATAAAGCCCTTAAAGTTTATTTAATTAAGGGCTTTGACGCAAGTCATAAAGCGAGTTTCCTTTTGAGTCTTTCTAGAAGTGGCTGAAGATACTTCCTTTCACATTGATGCAAGTCATAAAGCGAGTTTCCTTTTGACGTCTGTACAAAATTTTCAATTTATTTGTGGAATTATTATTTAGCATTACGTTTCATTTCATATAAATATTGTCAGCAAACAAATGCAAAGTGCTACAATTAATATTAAAATATGCCAAACCTACCTAAAACATTTAGTTAATCACTTCCAGCCAGCTAGATCTGACCAATCATTTCAAGAAATTCTTGTGCAAGCGAAAGAAGTAGCATCCTCTCTCAAAATTGAAGAAGACTTTCCACCATTAGCAACGGTTAGGAAGAAATTTAAACCAAATCTGTTTGACTATGAATACCGAAATGGGACCCCTCATAATTCAAAAACCGCTTTTAAAATTAGTTTTTTCTTAAAAATTATAGATCAAACTATAAGCTCTCTGAAGAACCGATTTTTGATAATATTTTCGGATTTTTTAGCGACATATTCAAATTAAGTGACAGCGATCTTTTAAAACATTGTTCTATTCTTGAAGAGCGACTGACAGATCAGGATAATAAGGATATAGTCTCAAATGATTTGTTGAACGAAATAAAAGCGTTAAAGTTGTTTTCATTACCTGATGATACTGACCCCTAAAGTATTTCACAATATATATTTGAAAACAATTTAATCTCCGCCTTTCCAAACGTAAGCATTTCACTAAGAATTCTTTTGACATTGCCTGTATCTGTAGCTTCTGGCGAGCGATCTTTTTCAAAGGTCTAAATCATTAAAAGTTGTTTAAGATCGACAATGATTCAAGAAAGATTGTCTGGGCTTACAATATTAGCAATTGAACAAAAATTTTTTGACAGTATAAATTTTAGCGATGTAATTAATGAATTTGCAACAGCAAAAGCTCGGAAAATATAGCTACTACAATAGCTATCTCTTATTTTTCTATTGCGCCTAGACCTAGCTATCATTTTTGATTTTAAAACGAAGTTCCCTAAGTATTTGTATTTGTATATCTGCATATATTTTAAAATATCTAAGTATAAATAGAATTCAGTACTTAGATATATATATATATATATATATATATATATATATATATATATATATATATATATATATATATATATATATATATATATATATATATATATATATATATATATATATATATATATATATATATATATATATATATATATATATATATATATATAAGGGTTTTACCACGACGAGTTGCCCATATATCTGTTCATGCAATCAAACTGATTTCATGAAAACTATAAATCCACCACCCGGTAATTAATACCATTGCCTGGCAATGATTATAATCAAAACATATCCTGGAGTAATTATATATTAGGATAACGTTAAATGTTATGAGAATATATCAATCTACCAGAATATATACATACTATAGCATCATCAGACAATGATATCAATGTACCAACGAGTAGTGTCAGAGGCTTTCTCCCCGGAAAAATCCAGTGTACGGACCTTAGTCAAGTAACACTGAATGTTACTCATTAATAGTTTCCTTTGTGTGAAGTGGTGAACGATCGAATAGAATACTGCTCTGAATATAAATATGACAAAATTGTCAGTTAATTATATTACATTTATATAAACAAATGAATAAAATATGAAATGAGATTCTGAGCAGTATAAACTAAAGAGAAAACCTATGACCTATATATAAATATATATATATATATATATATATATATATATATATATATATATATATATATATATATATATATATATATATATATATATATATATATATATATACATATATATACATATATATAGACCAGATCAATTGGCAAGTGATATACTCAAATTAATTGACGACAATCATATCGGTCTCTTAGTCAATATATTCAATAAAGTATACAGAACTGGAAATATTCTAAGAGAATGGTTAGTATCTACTTTCATCTGCTTACCAAAAAAAACACATGCTAGAGAATGTAGTGATCAACGTACAATCAGTCTGATGTCACACACTCTCAAACTGCTCCTCAGGGTTATCCATAATCGAATATACCATAAACTTGACATGAATATAAGCGATACTCAATTTGGATTCAGAAGGGGATTGGGAACCCGCGAAGCCCTTTTCGCATTCAACGTGTTGACTCAAAGGAGTCTCGATGTCAACAAAGTGGTCTATGCGTGTTTCATAGACTATAATAAAGCCTTTGACAAGGTTCGTCATGATCAACTGATAGACATCCTTAAATCAAAACATCTAGATAGTAGAGACGTACAGATCATCACTAATCTCTATTATAAGCAAAAAGCTATAATATGCAGGGACAACCACACATCAGAAGAAATTGAAATACAACGAGGGGTAAGACAGGGATGCGTTCTATCGCCGACACTCTTCAATGAATATGCTGAAGAAATACTTGAGAAAGCTCTGGAAAACGAAGAATGTGGGATAACAGTTGGTGGAACACGGGTAAACAACATAAGATATGCGGACGACACAGTAATCTTAGCGGAGAGTATTGAAGCTCTGCAGAAACTAATGATCAGAGTATCTACTTACAGTGAGGAATATGGGTTATCACTAAACATAAAAAGACAAAATTCATGGTAATCTCAAAGAACAATCCAGTAAATGTTAGTCTAACTATAAACGGCAGAAATGTAGAAAGAGTGGAGCAATATACTTACCTAGGAGCAATGGTGAACAGCACAAATGAATACACCCAAGAAATAAGAATAAGAATAGAAAAAGCCCGAGCCAACTTCATAAAAATGGACAAAGTTTTTCGTAGTAAAGATCTAAGTATGGCATTAAAACATCGTTTAACTAAATGTTATGTTTTCTCTACTCTCCTTTATGGAGCGGAAGCATGGACAGTGAATGCCGCAATTCTTAAAAAGATTGAAGCATTTGAAAGGTGGGTGTACAGGAGCATTCTTAGAATATCATGGATGGATCGAGTAACAAATGCAGAAGTTCAGAGACGCATAGGCAGGGAAAGAGAGGTTGCTAACACACTCAAGAAACGTAAATTGGAATATCTGGGCCATATTATGAGAGGTGAAAAATATAAATTCCTACAGCTGATTATCCAAGGCAAAATACAGGGAAAACGAAGTATAGGAAGGAGAAGACTCTCATGGCTGCGGAAACTGAGAGAGTGGTTTGGATGCACTTCGAACCAACGTTTTAAATCGGCCGCTTCTAAAGTAAAAATAGCGATGATGATTGCCAACCTTCGACTCGGAGATGGCACTTGAAGAAGAAGATATATATATATATATATATATATATATATATATATAGACATTAGACAATAGCCCACAGGCTGAAACTCCAAGAGGAGGTTTTTAGTCGATAAAAATCCAACATGGGCCCCGTTCCCGGGCTGCATCTTTTCGATTTTCGAATATATTCCTCCTAGTCCTAGTTGACCTAGTTGACCGGTTTCGACCTGATGGTCGGAACCGGTCGTGTTTGCAAAAACAAAATTGGGGAAAGTATTAAAAATATTAAAATTTTCGTATCACCCTACTTTTACGACAAGACTATATAAACTTTTAGGTTGGTCGCTTGGTACCTTTCAGAAGTGTAAAATAAGAAGATATCATTCAGAAGAGATCAAAAGTGATGACTTTATGATGGAAAATATCACCGTCTCGGAAGCCCCTCAAACAAATTTTTGATGTACTCTTGAGTCACTGAGTTCCAAATTTGAGGAAGCAGATTTTCTAGCTGTCGAATTATTCTATAATGCATCCTACGTTGCTGAATTTGCCACCCCATGTTGTCCCAAACATGTTCTATGGGATTCAAGTCGGGACTTCTAGCTGACCATCTTAAAATATCAATTTCGGCATTTTGCAGAATTCTGTAACTACTCTAGCTGCATGAGGCCCAGCATATCAATGAAGTTTTCCCCAATCAATGGGCCAAAGGGTACAACATGGGGTTCAAGGATATTTGCGATGTATCTGGCCGCTGTCATTCTTCCATTATTCACTAGGACTAACTCAGTTCGACCATGGTAAGAAATGCCTCCACACCATAACTGAGCCCCCTCCAAAGTAATCGGTTTGCCGGATATTGCATTGCTGATACAGTTCCCCAGGTCGTCTGTATACAGGCATGTGGGTATTATTTGATACTAGACATAACCTGGACTCGTCGGAAAAGAGAACATTCGACCATTCTGAAATACCCCAATTTGCACGTTCCCTCGCGAACTGAAGTCTTGCAACTCGGGGCTCTCTGGTGAGACGCAGGCCGATAGAAGCCACCCTTGGTCTGATATCGTCTTCTCTGAACCTATTCCTGACAGTTTGCAATGAAATATGCATTTCTGGAAAGTGCATGTTCATTTTGTAGCATTCTAGCCGTACAGTGCCAAACTCTTAGTGCAGTTAAACGAAGTCAACGATCATCAACTGGTGTTGTTATCCGATTTCTTCCCTGTGCGGCCCTTCTTCCATATTCCCCTGTTTCGTGGTACCGATTAATTGCTCTTAAAATAGTGCTTAGGTTAACATTCAATAAGTTAGCCACGTAACGTTGGCTTCGCCCCTCCTCTAGAAGTGTTACAATTCTTACCACTTTATAATCACTCAAATAGCGTCCAGGACGTTCAGCAACCATTACAATGAATTCAAAGATTCGAAAATCAACAAGAAATACAGAAAACTTGCATTAATTTAGCGTGAAAACTGAAGAGAAATTAAAACTCATTCTTGTTCCAAACGTATTTGAGATCATATGGAAACAAATGTTACTAATACATAGTTAAGATTTTTTTCCCCTCATATGTCCAAAATCATTTGTTGACAAAGAAACTGCGATCGAGCTGCTTAATCGATTGTGGAATTCAGAATACCAGGTGATGCGACAATTTTTGTGGTGTATGTATTTTACTTCTTCGTTGACTTTCTGAAATTTCCCCTCAAGATCATAGATTGTACTTCTTTTGTAATTAGGGGCTTGAAATTGGCGTAATATTTGCCTAGCAGTATAGCCACGCACAAATAAACATTCAATGAAACGCTTTTCCTCATTTGTTAAAACCATTGTCAACAATTTCAAACGTCAAAAACAAGCAACACCAAGATAAAATTCGAGTTCAAATCAGATGTCGTCTAAAACTTGATGACATTTCATTATTTTTTGTTTATCATAGAGTTAATGCATGCAGTCTATGTTCAGAGGTTTCACACCGGGAGGTGCATATGATGGTGGAAAAGAGAAACATTATTGACGACAATTGCCACAATTCTGAATCAATATTCGAATTCGACCCCTCCAAATGATGGAAAAGGTTCAATCTAGTGATTGCATTACTCAGTTGATTCATCACGATCGCGAAAACTTTTTTAATGCACTGGGAAAATTGTTTATATTTGAAGAAGTCGGCCATTCTGAATTCGAACGGAAATTAAATTTTAGGTTGGTTTTAGTAAAATATGGTTCTTTGTCTTCTTAAAACATCCATGAAAAACACAACAACTTCAAGAGTGCCAACGCCATGAGGTGAAAAAAATATGTCGATTGCAGCTGAAAATCAGAATGAAAAAAATTCTTCATGCTACTTTTTTACCAATTCTTGAAATATTCTTAAGATCAATATGTAAAATTGTTCAGAAAAGAATTATCAACTGAATGTCCCATTCGAATTTTTTAGTGAAAACAAACGATCTTGAAATATTGCTCATTTTCGAATGAGTCAGCTATATTGGACTTCAACGGAAGTCAAATTTCGATACAATTTCTGAAAAACCAAGTCCTTTGGCTTTCCAATGAAGCAAGAACGAATGATCTTTTTCTAAAATTGGAAAAGTTATAACGGAAAAAAAAGTGTTCAGTTCTAAACTTACAATCAACAATTCAATTGAATTAACCCAAACATTAGAGAACTATTTTCTTCACCAATTAAATCGTACTCCATAAGATCAGACAGGCCCGCTGTAAGCGGGCGTGCAAGGCGTGCAATGCACGCGGGCGGCGGTTTCAGGGGGGCGGCAAATCAGACAATCATCGACTAAAATTCAGACATTGTCACCTCACAATACTAAAAAGATTTTCCTTATAAAAATAATATGATGAACGGCGCCCAAATATTTCTTTTATATCGTAGCATTACATAGCGCCATCTATTGAAATTCATGAGAACAAAGTTAATCCGTATCGTGCTCTATGCGAAATAGGGAAATCCCACAGATATCAGGAGAAATCCCCTTAAAACTATATACTCATTTCTTTGTTTTTATTTATTCAACACAAATGCGAAAGTGATGTGAGTGAACAACAAACTTCAATTATCTGGTTATAGCCCCAATGTGAGATCCAGAAACGGTCCAGGGTACTTAAAATTAATAATATTCTGTATATTTTTGTGCGAAGTGTGACTATAAAAATAATTTAGAAAATTATTTATATTATCCGTCGGCGCAAAAATCATAATTATGGTAAGTGTCTTTGTTTAATTAATCAGCATATGGGCGCATTCATATAAACAGCAGGTATTCATGTAAAATTTAAAGGTTATTTTACTGAAAAAACTTAAAGTAAAGATTTATTAGAAAAAATTTATTAAAATTAATACGGAGTGTAACAAAAGTAACTTAAGTAACGAAAGGGGGACATTCCATCTAATCAATACGAACAACTTTTACTATGGGGTCAACTTTGAAGTCGTGGGAAAAAATTAGTTATTCCATTACATTTGTGTGCAGTAGGTATGAACATTTTTTTTTCGCAGTAGTATTGTGATTATTATTGTGATTTAAAGGGTATTTTTTTCTGTTATACAACTTAAGAGTGAAGATTTATAAAAAAATATTAAAATTATACCTATACAGGGTGTAACAAAAGTAACTTAAATCCCGAAAGGAGTCATTCTACACATAAATACGAACAGATTTTCCATACATTTTGTATGGAAAAGTTATTTTTTTTCGCGATTTCACCGTTGACCCCCTAGTAAAGGTTGTTCGCAATAATGGGTGGAATGATCGACCCCCTTTTGGGATTTAAGTTACTTCTGTACAACCGTATACTAAACTTTTTTTAAAAAATTCCAGGAACCGCAAAAAAGGAAAAAAATTTCAGGAGCTCAATTTCGACGGCAAAAACGAGAAAAAGATACAGAGAAAAAAAACTAGCGGGATCTCTTGAGAAATTTTTTAGCAAACCAGAAAATAGGGACTCTGAATGTCAAGAGAATATTGACGTAGATGTAGCTTCAACAAGCGCAGCTTTAAATCTAGAAGTTATGGAGGTATCTGAAGAGAAAAATGTTAGTCCTTCAGAAGGAGACTCCAGTGAAATGAAAAAAAGAGAAAGTAGTGCTAAAGAACCTGTAAGCAATTTATCGTCATCAAGTAGCTGTTTAGATTGTGGTGATGATCCCGGTTCGTGGCCCGCCAGTATGACTAATGATATTGTTAATATTTTGGTTAGCCGTGGTCCCGTGCAGCTGTTTAACCACAATTTTCCTGCTAATATCGATGGAAGAAAATTTGCAAACAGTTATTACTCTAGAAATCTTCCTAATGGAGAAAAAATTAACAGAGAATGGCTTGTTTACTCTACGTCAAAAGATTCAGTCTATTGTTTTTGTTGTGAAATATTCAGTAAAACTGTAAGTAGTCTGTCAGCTCCAAGCGGTTTTTCCGATTGGCAACATCTGTCATCTACCTTAAAACGACACGAAACAAGCATTTCCCATAGCGAAAATTTAAAATGTTGGGTCCAACTAAATCATATGTTAAAAAATAAAACTACTGTAAATCAAATGCAACTGAGACTATTAGAATCTGAAAAAAACAATGGTGTGATGTATTGGAAAGGATCATAGCTGTTATAAAATTTTATCTCATCAATGTCTGGCGTTTAGGGGCTCGTCCAAAATATTATATGAGCATGATAATGGTAATTTTCTCAAAGCAATAGAAATGATAGCATCCTTTGATTCAGTTATGCGGGAACATATTCACAGAATTCAAGCCTCGAAATTCGATACAACTCGCATGACTCACTATTTAGGAGATCAGATTCAGAATGAAAACATTGATTTACTCGGCACGACCATAAAAAATTATATCCTGAACAAAGTCAGAGAATCAAAATATTTCTCTATCATATTAGATTGCACACCAGATGTAAGTCACACAGAACAAATTACATCTTGTTTCAAACAGTGAAACTAAAAATGTTACAATATGCGAAAGTTTTATTGGCATCTGTCCGATAACCAGCTCCACAGGTGAAGAACTATTAAATTTTGTTTTAGATTTATTTTCGCAATTAAACCTTGATATTAAAAACTTACGTGGCCAAGGTTATGACAATGGTTCTAATATGCGTGGAAAACACAATGGATTACAAAAAAAATATTGGAAATGAATAATCGTGCATTTTACGTTCCATGCTCGGCGCATAGTCTCAATTTGGTCGTTAACGATGCGGCAAATATAACGCACGACACGGTCAACTTTTTCAACTTAATTCAAGAAATCTACGTTTTCTTTTCGTCTTCTATCAAAAGGTGGTCCATAATTTGCAAGCATTTACCTGATTTAAAACTAAAGGCATTAAGTGCCATTCGATGGTCTAGCAGAATCGATGCAGTCAAACCTTTACAGTATCACCTCGAAAAAATATTTGACGCTTTACTTGAAATATCAGATAACAATTCGTCGGAATGGGATTGTACAACAACTCACAAAGCACATTCGCTTGCTTTGAATATTCAAAATTATAGATTTATTTGCTTAGTTGTAATTTGGTTTGATATTTTAAACGAAATTAATGCTATTAGCAAAATGATGCAAAACTCCACAATAAATACTCAAATCTGCATAAATTTGTTAAATAAATTGATTCATAAATTCACCGAATATCGCACAGATGAGCATTTCGAAAGGGTGTTAGAAGAAGCTACCACTGTGGCTCGGGAACTTAATGTAGATGCAGATTTTCCGCCTATAGATACCGTTCGTCCACGAAGAAAACCAACTCAATTTCAGTATGAACAGAGTGATGAAGTCTTACTGGACCCTAAAACAAAATACAAGGTAGATGTTTTTTTTAGGATCCTGGACCAAACCTTAACTTCTTTAAAACGTAGATTCGATGAGTTGGAAACTTTTACCGACGGTTTTGGCTTTTTCACCAATAATAACTTGTTTAGTTACTCCAAAGATGATTTAATGAAACATTGTAAAGATTTGAATGTGAAGCTAAGAGATAGTTCAAGTAGTGACGCAGATATTGACGGTATAGATATGTTTAATGAAATCAATGCTTTAAAGTTGCATTTAACTGAAAACCAGTCTAATGATCCACAAACCCTATTGCAATACATTTTTGCTAATGAATTAATGTCAACATTTCCGAATACAGCAATAGCGCTAAGGATACTACTTACATTGCCGGTTTCAGTTGCATCTGGTGAAAGGTCATTTTCAAAGTTAAAAATAATAAAAAACTATTTGAGATCAACTATGCACCAGCAAAGTAATTTGGCAATAATTTCAATTGAACATGAGATTCTAAATAGACTAGACACCAAAAAAATTATAGCTGATTTTGCCAACATGAAGGCAAGAAAGGTGCAGTTTCTGTAAAATAACTTAATACCTATACCTATCTACATGCACCTTTCTTGCCTTCATTTTTTCATTTAATGTCGTATTAGTGTATCTATCTTGTATAAAATAACCTAATATAACATAGTTTTTCACTGTACAGCATTTTTTTTCACATTTTTATAAACACCTAGGTTTTGTAGTTAGATAGGGGCGGCACGATAGGAATTGCACACCGGCGTTCAAACCGCTAGCGGCGGGCCTGAGATCAAATGTAGGTATTTTAAAACATACCAAGAGAATGAAAGAATCAACTTAATGGCTGATATTTTAGAACAATTCTATTATTTTATCTAAATAAATAAAAGAAACAACTCATTTTGTTTAGTTTCGAATTGCAATAACTTAACCATAATTTCACAGAAGATCATTAACAATGACTATTCGTACGATAATAAGCAATGTAAAAGTTTTGTAACTTACTTTTGAATTAGGTCCACCTACACGGTTTCAACAGAAAGGTGTGAAGTCTATGAATATTGATTATTACGAGCACTTATACATAATAAATTACGAATAAAATCGAGGTCAAAACAATCTACTTAACTTTTTTCTATTCAGAAAAATACATTTCATTATTATAATTAAAATCTAAATGTAACATTTTTAACATTCAGCAACGAGTCCAAATGATTTTGAGATTTTCAAATGAATCATTTGAGTTACGAGGGATGCCTAAAAAACTTTAAATCAGAGAACATCTCAAGTTCCTTATGTTCTTCTACTTCTTAAGTTGTTGAACCATTGTCGTAGGTTCATGAGCCAAGATGTTCTTCTTCTGCCGGACGCTCGTCTTCCTTGGATCTTGCCTTGTATGATGAGATGAAGCACTTCGGCGTTGGTCACGTGGTCTCGCCATGCGATGCGAAGCATTCGCCGGAACACCCACATCTCTAATGCAGCTATTTTATTCCCAAGACGAGACTGAGATCTCTGTTCAAGAGCAGCCTCTTCATCTTCACAAAGACAGCTCTTGCTTGTTCCATTCTGGTTTGCATTTCGGGTTTCATCTCCCATTTGCTGGTTACTAGGCAGCCAAGATATTTAAATTGCGTGCACCGCCCAATTTGTTGCCCATCCAGCTGTAGCGTAGCGGGTACATCATCTCTCTTAATAATTACCATGAACTTCGTCTTTTTGACATTTATTTGAATAACATATTTTCTGCTGGTAACATATACTCGGTCTAGTCGCGGTTGTAGGCTTTCTGTCGACAAGCTGATGAGAACTGTGTTATCTGCGTACCTACTGTTGTTGACAAGTATTCCATTCACTGAAATTCCTTCAGTCGCACCCTCCAAAGCTTCTCTTACTCCTCTTACGATTGGGATGTCTCTTGTCTCATCAGAGTCCACGAGAACTGACGCCACTTGATTTCAATACAAACTTGCAATAGTATAAACATTTCGGTCGTCCACACCAACATCCTTCAGTATACCGATGAATGAAGTATGTCTGACCTTGTCCAAGGCTTTTTCGTAGTCGATAAAATAAGCAAATACGTCGACGTTCATATCAAGGCTTCACTGCGCGAGTACCTGCAAGCAAAACAGCGCATCTCTTGTCCCAAATCCGTTCCTGAAGGCAAATTGTTTGCTAGAGATGTGTTCATCACATTTTCTGTATATTCTCCTAAGTATAATCTTGAGATATACTTTAAGGGCGTGGCTCATGGGACTAATAATGCGGTGGTTCAAATTTCCTGGCATAGGAATCTTCGACAGAGTGATGAAATCAGATTTCAACCAATCCACTGGCAATTCACCTTCTCTCTACACTTTGTTGAACAGTCTGGTGAGATATTTAACTGCTCCATCATCAAGCAGGTTCAGAACCTCTCCATGTACGTCTTCTGGGCCAGTGGCCGTACCATTGTTGAGTTGTTTAATTGCATATCCAACTTCATCATCCAGGATGTTTGGTCCCGTACTCGCTTCTTGCAAGCCGTGTGATTCTTCTCTCACATCATGGAAGAGCTGCTGAACGTATTCCTCCAATATGCGTTCTCGTTGACAGTGTTGCCAAGTTGATCTTGAAAAACACTCATTTCTCTTTCTAGTCTTTTCCTCAGCGACTAAATCGTTTTGTGGAGATTGGAGATTGAACGAATCATGTCGTTCTTGCAGCTGTTCTAATTCTCTACGTCTCCTACCGTAGACTAAGATAATTCACAGCTACTCAACATTTGAATATTAGGGAAACAAACGCAATATTTACACATATTGTAAACAAATTATTCGTACATACGTACCTAAATATTTCATTTCATGATTAATGCTGCAGTAATTTAGTATTATGTATGTAATCTAAGAAAATATGTATGAACATACATGAAGAAGTGTGAATTTTGTGATAAACATTGATTTTCGGTGATACCTATCTGCTATTTTAATGAACATAACATTAATCTTCATACATTCGATTATCCGAATGTATAACCCATTAATGCCTAGGTAATTTTTTTTCGTGAAAATTGATGAAATTAAAATACTCCTTCCTTTATTGATACAAAATACGAGAACAATACTTTGAGATACACCATTCTACTGAAAGTACCTTTTAATTAACATATGATATATCATATCATAGGCATTGGCGAGTCTAATACCCAAATATTCTAATGGAAGAATTTATAACAGAACTAATGATTAGTCATAATGAAAAACTAGGAAAGTATTCTGAAATGATGAAGACAACATTCATGGTCGTTTGTGATATAACATGAAACAATCTTTTGGGTGAAGTCCAACATTGCACTTGGAACAAATGAACTTCGTACATTTTTTACACTGAGCGCATTGTCTCTGAGTTGGAATCCAAGAAGTTAAGTGATCTACCCCATCAAACCTCACTCCTGTCAAAACATTTCGACTGTATTTTGGTTTTGTTCCAGACATATGTTCGGGACTAGTCAGAATTTATAGAACGATTCTTCTGGTGAATTCCAATAAACTGATTTTTGGAAAAGCATGTCGATAAAGGATCCACATATTCACCATTGCTCCGTTTATACAAAAACGAACAAATGGCCAATACCATTTTTTGGAACGTCTACGGATACGTAAACAACGCCGTGGTGGTGATAATGCACAAAAAGGGAAACATCACTGACCTTAACAACTATAGACCCATCAGCCTTTTATCGCACATATACAAACTCTATATGAAAATTATTACAAAAAGGTTGACAGTCAAGCTTGACTTCTACCAGCCCTACGAGCAGGCTGGTTTCCGGAGCGGATTTGGTACGAATGATCATCTACAAACTATTAAAACCTTAATAGAAAAATGCCTCGAATACAATAAACCCCTGGTTCTCATCTTTGTAGATTATAAAAAGGCATTCGATACCATAAACCAACGTAAAATGTTAGAGGCTCTAGCTGAGTGTCGCATAGACCATCGATACATGGCTCAGATAAAGTACATATATGATCATGCCACAGCTTGTGCATGCAAAAACAGAAACATTCGAAATACAGAGGGGCGTGCGACAGGGAGATCCGATTTCGCCAAAACTCTTTATAACCCTACTCGAGTATATGTGCAAAAGGATAGACTGGGAAAATATGGGTATAAATATTAATGGGGAATATCTGAACCACCTTAGGTTTGCCGACGACATCGTCCTCATATCCGACAACATAGGAGATGCAAAAAAAATGCTTGAAAGGCTCAAACAAGCTCCTGAAAGGGTTGGACTAAAGCTGAACGCGTCTAAAACACAATATATGACCAATCTCGTTACAAGTGGAAATATTCAGATAGGTGATGCTGAAATTGAACAAGTCCAAGCCTACAAACATCTTGGACATGAAATCAAAATAAGTCGAGACAACCAAACCTGTGAAATCTTTAGAAGAATTGGCCTTACTTGGGCAGCGTTTGGTAAACTGAGCAATATCTTAAAATCAGATATCCCAATTTGTTTGAAACGAAAAGTTTACAACCAGTGTGTGTTGCCTGTCATGACTTACGGCGCGGAAACTTTAACTCTGACCAAGAAATCGGCCAATAAAGTTCGAGTGGCCCAGCGTGCCATGGAGAGATGCATGCTCGGATTATGCCTTAGAGAACGAATATCAAATGACATAATCAGGCAAAGAAGTGGGGTTGAGGATGCTATTAGTAGGATCGCCACACTTAAGTGGAAATGGGCCGGGTATCTGGCAAGAACCACCGACGGAAGATGGACCAAGAAAATTCTAGAATGGCGACCAAGACACGAAGCAAAAAGAAGTATAGGACGTCCCCCAACAAGGTGGTCTGACGATATAAAACGCATTCAGACGAATTGGATACAGACGGCACAGAACAGAAGGATGTGGCATAGTTTACGGGAGGCTTATGTCCAGCGGAGGACAGAACGAGCTGCTTGATGATGATGATGATGACGGATACGGTAAAGTCCCCTTATTTGGTCGAAAATATCGACCCCACCCATTCCTTGGTTATATATATTTATGAGGGTAGATTGATCAACCTGCGTATATGATTTTCCTTTTTTTGACCAACGCTCGCATTTCACCTTACTTAGGCACAGCTGATCGTTATTTATGTTCGTTGCGATGTTGACAACATTGTTGTCGTTCCACCTTATCAATGAAATTGACTTATCAGAATCTTGTAGAACATGAAAGCTTCCTATTGGTTCTTTCTTCAATTCTTTCAAAGGCGCTTTTTCAGCTCTATCGGAACGAATGGTACCTATGCAATTTATGTTTTCTTCCTTCAATGTATCTAGCAACTGTAAGGAGTTGAAAAAATTATCCATGAAAACAGTACTACCATGGGGCAGATAGTGTAGACATAAATTTTCTGATACCGACGAACCCAAAGTTTTCCCCTCCTTTTTGTTTCCTGCAACACAGTATGGATCGAATTTCAATAAATAGCCTTCAATTGTTGTTAGGCTACAAAATTTGAAACCGTATCTAATTGGTTTCCCTCTTATGAATTGTTTCATATGATGGTGACCGAAATATGGCTCCATTGCTTCATCTAAGGAAAAATTATCGGTATAGCCAAAGTCTGAAAATATGGTTCAGTTGATCTATCAGGGGTTGAACCTTATACAGTTTGTTATTTTGATCTATTGTGTTGTTGTCATTGAAGTGTAAGTAACGATGTATAGCTTCAAATCGGTCTCGTGATATGCTGTTACTCACTAGGGAATTGAAAGTATCAGACGGCAACTTGCAATAACCAGATAAAATCAATATTCCCAAATAGATATAATTTCTCGAGTGGTAACAGAAAACGAATGATTGCCTTTGAAGATCGCATACCTTTGTGTTTCGTCGCAAATTTTTTGAACAAATGTTCAAAAAAAAACATTTTGAATAAATCGAGTGGTATTAAATTTTGATCCCTTAAAGTATTGACTATGTTGGGCGCGGGAGTTTTTTCGAGAGAAATTCTCTCTTCGCGTTCGTTCAAACTATGATTATGCCAGTTCCTCTTCTTTCTATTCTTTATTGTACGCTCACCTTGACGTTGTTCGTTTGGTGGGTGCTCGTTTGTATTCGTACTCTTTTTGAATTTCTTTGCTAACTTTGTCAAAGGTAAATTATCATCATCACTATCATCACTATGTAATGCAATAGAACAAACCCATTACTTCCTATGATATGATATATCATGTGCTACAATTGCGAGCTCCTAGCTCATACATATATCCAAAAATGAACTTTCTAAGCTCGTTATCTGATAAAATGAACCTTCATTGTTAAAATTCCAGAATGGAAATAAAATGAGATCAATTTTTGTAGGCAAAAATTAATCAAATCTCACCTTAGCGGCATCGTTGAAGCACTTCCTTCGGGTGTAGTAACTTTTTTTTACTCACTATACTTGTACTAATGCTAATTCGTTACACGAATATCGAACACAACGGATGGTTCAGACATGTCGTCACCTATAAAGCGGTCGTCTCTGGGATATGATATATCATATCATAGGCATTAATGGGTTAATCGAGTTTCTACTGTACCTGGAATTTTCGGAAATGTTATTTTTGATCACAAAGCGCATTCTCATCAGTTTTAAACTCAGTGTTGTCTGAGTATCCGTGAAGTCGAAATTGCTATCATAAAATAGTGAATACAATTTTTGATTGTATATCAGTAATAATTGGAATTGTCATCGGGGCTATTTACAATGAAGAAATAAAAAAATTAAGATTTCATTTCGAAATATGTTCGGATTAGAGACAATAACGTCAAGAACTTTGGTCATAACTCCTCACATATTTTTAATGGATTGAGAGTCGCAGACAAATCATGTCAGGTATTAAAAGTCATTCATTAAATTAATTAAAAATACAGAATTCAGACATGTAAAACGAAAATAGCCTACCTGAATGAATTGGCCTAAGTATAAAATCAGCATAACTGCATGAAAAAAATTAACAAATAATATTGAAGAATATGCGATATAAACACTTAAAAGTATAATAACTTAACTAGAGCAAATACTGTTAAATGGAATCATAAAAAATTACAATATTAATATTTTGTTTTCGCACGTGTCATACCAAATGGTATGACTCGTGGATTCTCATCAATTATAGGTACAAGGCAAATCTCGAAAGTTCCGAACCATCAGAGCAGAGTTTCAAAGAGAAATATGAAAACCTTCAGTAAGCGAAATAAATGGTAGTTTATTCTAAGTGAAGATGCAAAGATGGAAAAATTATCTTGAAAACAAAAAGCGATACTAAATTTGAAAAAAACAGGAAAATTAAATACCGATTGCATAGATATAGGAGTATTAAAATAATAGAGGGTTTAAAATTTGCTTTGCTTCAAATATTAAAAAAATTATTTTCGTTTGTGACGAGTCTAAAGTTTTAGGGAAACTATGGATGAATTTTAAGCTCCTCGGCAATTTCCTTTGTTGATATGGTGGGAGTAATATCAACAAATGTCAATACGTCTATTTGGATATCTTCGTCGATAACGAAGCATGTTGCACCTCACGAAATTTTCGTTCGACTTTAGAGAAATAGGTTCTATTAGGATGAAGTCTTTCCGGATAGCGGTCCCCGTATAATTGTTCAGCTTGAACGCTATTTTGCCTGCACTCTCCATAAATAAGGAGCATATCGACTTTTTTACTTTGGGTGTGATTTATACGCAAAACTGAATTCACTAATTCGCAATGTCGATAATTAACAACAATGGAATTTTGACATATTACACTGATATTTTGAACAAAAATTTTGCATCGCCAACGTAGTTATTATTAACGATTGGGTAAACTGCAAAAATTGCCTAGGTATTTTCCACTAGAACTCCGGAACCGTTAAAAATAGAGTGACGTAAGTGGTTTAAAACAAATACTGCTTCTGTAATATCGGGTGACCCCATAAGGTTGTCTCAAAAGAAAACCTACCTTTTGAGGAAAAACTGAAATTCAAAATTTATAGAACTAATTATTAGCCTAAAGGGTATACCATCTTTGTGAATTTTAGGTAGACAGGACATTTTTGGAAAAGAAGCGTTATAAATTATAAGTTTTTTCGCTAATTAATCACTAATCTCACCCTCGTCTCTGAATTTCTTTATAAGACCATTGAATTTAGTTTGTGTGGCACTTGTAGGATCTCTGCTCAGTTTGGTATAAGTAGAAACATCGCCCAGCGGTACTTCCGCATTTTCAATATAGTCAGACCTCTCCATCATCACTGTGCAGATTCCTTTGTCTGATTGCATAATACACAATCCTGGGTGGGATTTCAGGAACAACTCCGTTTTTTTATATATTGATTCAAGTATTGATCATTTCTCGTTGTTTGAATTATTTATGTAGTTAGTAATGATATTTGTAGTTTTAGCCCTCAATCCATCCCTGTGTTTAAGTCATATCTTATACAATATCATTGCTGAAACAGTGTACTCTTTTGTAGTTTCTCCTGATGAAGTCAAAAATAGATGACGAAATATTGAAAAATTTAGAAAAAGAATTTCTTTTTCAAAGCCACTGACCTAAACACCTGTTAACTTATTTCATTCATATATATATATATATATATATATATATATATATATATATATATATATATATATATATATATATATATATATATATATATAGGTGGTTTCACCCCGACGAGTTGCCCATATATCTGTTCATGCAATCAAACTGATTTCATGAAAAAAAAATAAATCCACCACCCGGTAATTAATTAAATATCAAATTCGAATGAACGAAGTGACAAGTGCATTAATTTTAGGCACCCGTCAGGTGAGCGTAGACAGTTCAGCTACTTGATTCAAATATTTCAAAGCATTCTCTGTTACTTCTTGCAAAATCATCAAAATTCAATATATTCCCAAATTATTTTTTCAGATCGTAAATCAGTTTTCTCCTATGATGTTTGTTATCATCTATTCGTATTAATGTAATTATCTTCGATGATTGGTTTTCGCTTAGTTCCTACAATTATTCTTATTATTATTATTATTCATCCGAATTGTAGAAAATTGCTTCTAATGCTTCGAAATTTTATTTTACTCATAGAGGTAAATTTGTAAATTGCCTGCAATTTCTACCCACTATTTTTGACATTCTAAAATGTATTAAAAACGATTACATTAATTTTCGTTTGAATAACCATTGGTTTTATTCCAAATGTGTTGTATTTCTCCATAAATAAGGAGCATATCGACTTTATCACTTTGGGTGTATTGATTTATACTCAAAACTGAATTCACTAATTCACAATGTCGATAATTAACAACAATGGAATTTTGACATATTACACTAATATTTTTATGATCACAGAATATTATAAGTTGAACAAAAATTTTGCAACGCCAACGTAGTTATTATTAGCGAATGGGGAAACTGCAAAAATTGCCTAGGTATTTTCCACTAGAACTCCGGAACCGTTAAGAATAGAGTGACGTAAGTGGTTTAAAACAAATACTGCTTCTGTAATATCGGGTGACCCCATAAGGTTGTCTCAGAAGAAAACCTACCTTTTGAGGAAAAACTGAAATTCAAAATTCATAGAACTAATTATTAGCCTAAAGGGTATACCATCTTTGTGAATTTTAGGTAGACAGGACATTTTTGGAAAAGAAGCGTTATAAATTATAAGTTTTTTCGCTAATTCATCACTAATCTCACCCTCGTCTCTAAATTTCTTTATAAGACCATTGAATTCAGTTTGTGTGGCACTTGTAGGATCTCTGCTCAATTTGCTATAAGAAGAAACATCGCCCAGTAGTACTTCCGCATTTTCAATATAGTCAGACCTCTCCATCATCACTGTGCAGATTCTTTTGTCTGATTGCATAATACACAATCCTGGGTGGGATTTCAGGAACAACTCTGTTTTTTTATATATTGATTCAAGTATTGATCATTTCTCGTTGTTTGAATTATTTATGTAGTTAGTAATGATATTTGTAGTTTTAGCCCTCAATCCGTCCCTGTGTTCAATTCATATCTTATACAATATCATTGCTGAAACAGTGTACTCTTTTGTAGTTTCTCCTGATGAAGTCAAAAATAGATGACGAAATATTGAGAAATTTAGAAAAAGAATTTCTTTTGTCAAAACCACTGACCTAAACACCTGTTAACTTATTTCATTCATATATATATATATATATATATATATATATATATATATATATATATATATATATATATATATATATATATATATATATATATATATATATATGGTTTCACCCCGACGAGTTGCCCATATATCTGTTCATGCAATCAAACTGATTTCATGAAAAAATATAAATCCACCACCCGGTAATTAATTAAATATCAAATTCGAATGAACGAAGTGACAAGTGCATTAATTTTAGGCACCCGTCAGGTGAGCGTAGACAGTTCAGCTACTTGATTCAAATATTTCAAAGCATTCTCTGTTACTTCTTGCAAAATCATCGAAATTCAATATATTCCCAAATTATTTTTTCAGATCGTAAATCAGTTTTCTCCTATGATGTTTGTTATCATCTATTCGTATTAATGTAATTATCTTCGATGATTGGTTTTCGCTTAGTTCCTACAATTATTCTTATTATTATTATTATTCATCCGAATTGTAGAAAATTGCTTCTAATGCTTCGAAATTTTATTTTACTCATAGAGGTAAATTTGTAAATTGTCTGCAATTTCTACCCACTATTTTTGACATTCTAAAATGTATTAAAAACGATTACATTAATTTTCGTTTGAATAACCATTGGTTTTATTCCAAATGTGTTGTATTTCTCCATAAATAAGGAGCATATCGACTTTACACTTTGGGTGTATTGATTTATACTTAAATCTGAATTCACTAATTCACAATGTCGATAATTAACAACAATGGAATTTTGACATATTACACTAATATTTTTATGATCACAGAATATTGTAAGTTGAACAAAAATTTTGCAACGCCAACGTAGTTATTATTAGCGAATGGGGAAACTGCAAAAATTGCCTAGGTATTTTCCACTAGAACTCCGGAACCGTTAAGAATAGAGTGACGTAAGTGGTTTAAAACAAATACTGCTTCTGTAATATCGGGTGACCCCATAAGGTTGTCTCAGAAGAAGACCTACCTTTTGAGGAAAAACTGAAATTCAAAATTCATAGAACTAATTATTAGCCTAAAGGGTATACCATCTTTGTGAATTTTAGGTAAACAGGACATTTTTGGAAAAGAAGCGTTATAAATTATAAGTTTTTTCGCTAATTCATCACTAATGTCACCCTCGTCTCTGAATTTCTGTATAAGACCATAGAATTTAGTTTGTGTGGCACTTGTAGGATCTCTGCTCAGTTTGGTATAAGTAGAAACATCGCCCAGCGGTACTTCCGGATTTTCAATATAGTCAGACCTCTCCATCATCACTGTGCAGATTCTTTTGTCTGATTGCATAATACACAATCCTGAGTGGGATTTCAGGAACAACTCCGTTTTTTTTATATATTGATTCAAGTATTGATCATTTCTCGTTGTTTGAATTATTTATGTAGTTAGTAATCAATCAATGCAATCAAACTGATTTCATGAAAAAATATAAATCCACCACCCGGTAATTAATTAAATATCAAATTCGAATGAACGAAGTGACAAGTGCATTAATTTTAGGCACCCGTCAGGTGAGCGTAGCCAGTTCAGCTACTTGATTCAAATATTTCAAAGCATTCTCTGTTACTTCTTGCAAAATCATCAAAATTCAATATATTCCCAAATTATTTTTTTCAGAACGTAAATCAGTTTTCTCCTATGATGTTTGTTATCATCTATTCGTATTAATGTAATCATCTTCGATGATTGGTTTTCGCTTAGTTCCTACAATATTTATTCATCCGAATTGTAGAAAATTGCTTCTAATGCTTCGAAATTTTATTTTACTCATAGAGGTAAATTTGTAAATCGCCTGCAATTTCTACCCACTATTTTCTGACATTCTAAAATGTATTAAAAACGATTACATTAATTTTCGTTTGAATAACCATTGGTTTTATTCCAAATGTGTTGTATTTTTTGGATATTTTCTATCTGAAATAACGACAATTCTTGTTGAAATATCAAATTCGAATGAACGAAGTGATAAGTACATTAATTTTAGGCACCTGTCAGGTGAAAGTAGCCAGCTCAGCTACTTGATTCAAATATTTCAAAGCATTCTCTGTTACTTTCTGCAAAATCATCAATATTCAATATATTCCCAAATTATTTCGGAACTATAAGAGATGGGTATAGTACATGCTGATACAATTCCATCTAAAATTTGACGCTTTATCTGATGGCGTTATAAAAATTGGCAGGTGCCATTTGAGAAAATTGAGTTATTGCTGTTTGAAAAAGGCCAAATTGAAAAAATCATACAAAGCAAGGCAATAAACATTTGACATGTGTAGACTGCTTAAAAAATTCCTTGATCCTTCTTCTATCCACCCAAGTGAAAATTGTGTATGTAGTGCAAAAGATCTACGAGTTACAATTTTTTTGAATGTTCCTCAAAAATCGAGTTTATAACAAAAATAATTAAATCTGTCAAAAGTTTTGACAACAACTTGGGTATTTTATGCCTTGCTCAAATGTCGGTTCTAGATGTATAATAAAAAAGGTAGATTGCCATTTGAAATAACAAAGTGATGACCCACTTCCGGTATAACCGGAAATTGTATCACTTTGAAAATATTTCACTCCAATTGGAAATCGCTAGTTATGGCCGCGTATTAAATTTCAGTTTGATATTGTAATTAGAACTCAAAAACCTTTCAACGGACTGTCCCGGTGGATATTCGTGTATAATTTGAGTGATACTAAGGTACTGTCATCATGTCTTAGTGTTTTTCTGAACGTAGTATTCTAGCACGTCGAATTTTTCATACTTTTTACACGGATTTTCGAATTATACAGATTCAGGCAATTATGTGTGAAACAACAATATGAAATGAATGAAGAATCAATTTTGTTGTTTTGTTGTGAACATGTATTGAAAATATTTGAGATGATTTGTTTAAGTATTATCTAATAAAAAATAATTTGAAACTATTTACCACAATAAGTCAAATAGTCACACTCTATGTTTAATATAAATTCCATTCTAATTGTACTTTTAGAACACTCAATGAATATGCATGCCTAAAACGAAAAGTTATCTACGTCACTGCATAGGACTATCAGTAAGAAGGGATGATTAACTGCGCTCCACAGAGCCAGTGTGAAATCAGTCCGCCAAATTAAATCCGGCCTCAGATTATTGCATACTTCAGTGACTGTTCATAAATTAAAACTGCCCATAGGGCGCCCCAGTAATGGATGTGTCAGGGCTGCATTCCTGGTAATGTACTTATTTTGACGAAGCGAGAATAGTAAGTGAAAAATTCTTATGGGAAAGGAGAGCTACAACTAAACTAACAAAACTGTTTCTACGAAGTTAGTAAATGGTTGAATTCCGAGAGAAGTATAAATATCTTTTCTAGTTTTGACATTTGAACTGACACTTTTAAGTTAAATTTTCCATAACTTGAGTCACAAAGGAGAATCCTAATTTCGACTAGTTTTCGCGACTCGTTTCGAAAACGAGTTATCTTCACAAAAAATTGTTGTCAAACAAATATTTTTGAAAAAGAAAAAATAAAAACACCTAATGCAGCACATAAAACTCAAATGAACTATACCGGGTTCTCACGCGAGGTGAAACATTTTATTTCAATTGACGAGGCTTTTACGTGATAGAAATGAATTTTCACAAATACTAGTAAACGATGATTTCTACTAAAATATACTATTGAATGCTCGACGCGTTTCGATACACAGTATCTTTATCAAGTGCGAATGAATACTACAAATATATCTTACGAACAAATTTTTATAAATGCTAAAGAGGCAATTCACTCAGAGCTATCCGTACTTGAACTAATGTTTAGGAAATAAATTTAATAAGGGTGAGTTATTTATGTCTACCTTATCATCAAGAATTTCCGGTGAATTCCTAAATCTGTTAATTTCAAGTGCTTCCAGAAGGTTGAGTTTTATACCTCTATTCTCAGAATGTCTTCTTCTTCTTCTTCTTTCAATAGGACGATGTCCTGTTTTTCTGTTACAGCCCCTGCTGCGAACCGGAGCTCCAGCACTCATGCCATCGATTTTTCGGCCTTCCTATGGGTCTTCTAGTGTTGGGTTTTTGTGTTTTTGCCCACTTCGCCATACGTTCGGGGCCCATTCTGTCTACGTGATCTCTCCATAGGCGTCGACGTGCTCTTGTCCACCTCACCACATCCTGGACACCTAGCTCCCTTAGCGTATCCTCATTCCTTATTCTATCTCTTCGTGTAATATCTCTTATAGCTCTTAGTGTTCTCAACTCTGTTGTCCTCATTAGTTGTTTTGTTTTTGTTGTCTCAGCTGTTGTCTCAACCGCATATGTCATCACGAGTCTCACACAGGTTTTATAGATTCGGACTTTGCTTTCTGTGCTTTATGTACTTATTACGCCAGATTACATTTCTCAGGAAGCCAGATATTCTCGATGCTTTCATTGCCTGCTGTTATGCTTCCTGTAATAGTTGCCTATCGCTCGATACTTTTACTCCTAGGTATTTAAAGTGTGCTCTATTATATGGTCGTTCACTACTAGTTTGCATCTAATTGGATCTTTCGCTATTACCATCGATTGGGTTTTCTGTGTTGATATTACCATGTTATATTTTTCTGCTGTTACTTTGAACTTTTGTAGTAGGCGTTGTAGGTCGTCCTCATTCTCGGCTATTAGTAAAGCATCATCTGCGTAGCACAGTTTTCTCATAGTTTTGTTACCCATCCTATAGCCTTGGTTCATTTGGTTAACACCTGCTATTATTTCATCCATGATTAAATTAATTAGGCATGGGCTGAGGCTGTCTAATGTCTACGTTAATTTTGATCTCGCTTGTAAAGTCCCTGTGTAGTTTTTACTTTCGTCTTATTAGAGTTATTTAGTTCTTTGATTATGTTTATGTATTTATTGCTTAAGTTTTTATTTCTAAGTTCATTCGAATTCTGTCGAATGCCTTTTCCAAATCTATAAAACATATAAACATTGGTTTGTCAAACTCTATGGACTTCTCCACCAGTTGCCGCAATATAAAAATTGCATCCCTTGTTAATCTATTTGGTCGGAATCCCTGTTGTTCTTCAGACACACCTACTTTGTCATATATCTTTTGCGATAGAATTTTAGTGAGTAGTTTCGATGCAGAGTTAAGGAGTGTGATGCCTCTATAATTAGTTGGGTTTGTCTTCACGCCTTTTTTGTATATGGGTATTGTTATGCTCTCTCTCCATTCTTCTGGTATCTCCTTGTTGTTTTCAATTTTTTGGAATTGTTTTGTTATTTCCTTTGTTATTTCTGCTCCCCGATATTTAATTAGTTCGTTATTTATGTTGTCCGGGCCGGGTGATTTTCTTTTTTTTAATTTATGGATTATTTGTTGTAGTTCTTCTAGGCTGATAATGTCATTTTCTGTTTCTTCGTAGAGTGTGTTTTGTTGTTCGATTTCTCGTTCCTCTTTGTTACCGTTATCATTATCTCCCAGGTATACGTTCTGGAAATATTTCACCCATTCTTCTGGTTTTATTACATTGATCTGCAGTTCTTCGGTGATTGGTTTTTTCCTGTTTCTCAACATGTTCCATACCTTTTTCTGTGCTCCTCGTAAGTCGTGTTCCATGTCATTTGTAAATCTTTCCCAATATATTTTTTTTAATTCTTTAATTTTGTTCGTTGCTCTATTTCTTTCTGTTTTATATCTTTGGTACTCTTCTGGTGTTCTGTGATTGACATATCTGATATATGCGTTCTTCTTTTCTTTTGCTAAATCTTTGATTTCCTCTGTGAACCATGGTTTATCTTTTGTATGACTGTTTATATCGATTCTCCGTTCCCCAATGGCTTCTTTTGCGCTGTTAATTATGTTGTTTTTCACTTTATTCCATGCGGCGTTTATGTTGTCTGTGTCTACTATAGGGTTAAGGTTGATCTTTTCCTCGAGTCGTGTTTGGTATAGATTCTTAGTACTTTCGTTTTGTAAAGATTCAATGTTGAATTTAGTGATGTAGTAAGGCGGTTTTTTTTTCTCTATTCTATATGACAGGCGGTACTTGCAGATAACCATTCCGTGCTGTGTTCCAACATTCGCTGATGTCAGTGTCCGTACGTCAAGTATTTCTCGTGGGTAAATTTCCCTAATGGTGATCACAAAGTCAATCATTGATTTTTGTCCTCTTGTATTGGTGAATGTGTATTTGTGTTGTTCTTTGTGGTCAAAGTACGTGTTATTTATTCGGAGTTCATTATGTGCACATATCTCGAGAAGTATGTCTCCATTTTCGGTTGTCGTCGCTTCATTAAACTTCTGCATAATTCCCGGGAGGGGAGTATTCCCTATTCTCGAGTTAAAATCTCCCATTCTAAATATTTTTTCTGTTTGTGGTATTCTGTCTAGTGCGTCTTGAAGTGTTTCGAAAAATTCTTCCCTTTCATTCTTTGGTTTACTTATATCTGGCGTGTAAATGCTGATAACATGGGTTTTTTTTTCCGCTAGCTTCATGGATAGGTGAAGTATATTTTGATTGATGTAGTTTACCTCTTTGGCTGCGTTTTCAAATTTTCTATGCATCAGTATACCAACACCCGCTTGAGCTCTTAGGTCCTTGTCTACTCCACTGTAGAATAGTGTGTAGTTTTGGTATCTCATGCTGCCTTTGCCCTTTTTCTTTGTCTCTGCAATCGTACATACGTCTTTTTTGTGTTTCTCTATTTCCAATATTACTTCCTGGTCTTTTGTGTTCCACGATGTAGTGTTCCAGCATGCTAGTCGCATGACGTTTTTCTTTTTTTGATAATCGTGTATACCGTTTTCTTGCCATGTTGTTATCGTTAATCCGTCCGTCATCCGAGGCAGTTGTAACAGTTCTTGGAGCAATTTTAGTTTTTTATAGAATGGTAGGGTGCTAACCTTGCCCTTCAACCCTCCTCCTTTATCCGGGCTTGGGACCCGCAGTGAAGTCGACTTTGGGCTACTCAATCCACCCATTGTCGACAACCCAGGCGGAGTTTATTCTCAGAATATAGGATTTTAAATTCTGAATTGAAAGAGTGACCATTTTCCCTAAGATGATTTGTTTTTCCATTGATGAAACTACGTTTATGTTCAGAGATTCTAACATTAAAATTTCTTCCTGTTCCACCTATATAAAAACAATTGCAATCTCCACAATCCAATCTATAAACACCTGATTTATTTTCTTTATTAATTGGAAATTTATAATTCCTGATAAATGAACCTAAATGAACCTAAATTTAGTGATTGTTTGAACGCTATATTTAAATTTGAATTTTTAAGAAGGGATTTCACATTATTGCTAATATTGCCTATATATGTTGAACTATTGAATTTCTTGTCTTGGTGTTCACCGATTGGATATATATGTTGTAAAGCTAATTTTTATTTTTCTTATGAAGTACGTTACTAACTAAATTTGCATGATAACCATTATTTATTGCGATCGGTTTTATCAAATTCAATTCTTTGAAATAATTATCATTAGACATCGGTGTGTTCAAGAGTCTATGTATATAGCTGTTAGATGCTGCAACTTTATGTTGGTGAGGATGTGCCAATGCATAATAAATTGTGATATCTGTATGAAAAGGCTAATTAAATACCACATTATGGCTTTATTAGATGTTTGCATATCTCAAACTTATTTTTTATTTAACGATTGTTTTATAGAAGTGATCAGGGACTTATAATGGGAAACCCCTCAACCCCTCTTTCAGCAGAAATCTTCATGGATAACATAGAAAAAACTATTCATAAACACCCGCTTAGTAAACATTTCCTATATTGGTATCGTTATGTCGATGACATTATTGTGTGTTTCACAGGAACAAACAGACAGTTCACTGTATTCCAAAATTTCATCAACAACCTGCACCCAAAAATAAAATTCACTTCTGTAATAGAACAGAAAAATTCGATCAATTTCCTAGACCTAACAATAACAAGGTCAAATAATAAACACCCGTTTTCAATTTATCATAATCCTTCTCTTAGAGATATCACAATTCATTATACATCGGCACATCCTTAACTTACGCGTTCCTCGCGCGAAAAATTGTAATTTTTGGGTATAAAATCGCGAATAACTCCGACACGATGCATTTTAGGTAAAGGATGTATGCAAAAATAGCTGGACTTTTGTACCTTGAATGTAGTACGATTTCGTATTATTTTCTCAAGTCTCGTTTTAAATGGAAAACTTTTTTTCGTGTCCTGTGTTTTTCATGTGGTATGCACATTTTTTATGAAAGAAAAATTATGTAAATACCTGCAACAAAAATTTCGAGAAACTGGGAATCGAAATCTTCGAAAATTGCGTTACGTAATACTGCATATCATAATATTTACCCTAGTATAGAATCAACTAATACAGATAAATACATTTCATTAACATATTTTAGCTCTATCAGCGAAAAGATTGCAAATGTCACTTCAAAACAGCATTAGAAAGTAGCTTTCAAAACCCACATGAAACCTTCCCGAGAATTGTTCAATAGTAAAGATAAAACTGATAGATTTGACAATACTGGAGTTTACAAGTTATCCTGTATATAGATCAAGATGGTCGTTCATTCAAAACGAGATACTTAAGGCATCAATCAGATTACAATAAGTAGAGAATCTACTTTCGCTCTAAATTGTATCGAAAATGGCCATCGTTTTTCATGATGATCAACTTACAGAATAACTCTAGGAGGACAGTTAGATTTCTTGAAATTCATCGAAATTTTCAAACTGCAACAAATTCCCTATAGAGAAAATCTTCCGAACGACCAGTATGACCTGGCTAATTTGTCCATATTTGATAACTTTAAATAATTACTGCTTTTATCACAATTACTTTATTACCTCTATTTGTACTCTTATTAATTTTGTATCTATCTGTTTATGTATGTGTTTCAGTACCTGTTGTCAGCTAAATATGATTAATACATAGTTGAATTTCTCATTATTATCATGATTAACTAGCACGTAGTAGTGGCGGAATTAATTAACTAGTATTGATAACTTAAATCTTCTAAACATTGCCTAAAGGGTAGACAACCCAATTACCTAGAATCAGTGTAAATTCTCAAACCATGGTTTAATGATATTAACTAGATAATGAACCAGACTGATCTATGTCAATCCCAAATTTTCGATGTATTAAATAATGCCATAACTAGTTTTCAATAGTTTTTTTTTAATTTTTAATAAGTAGGTAACTGAACTACGAAAATTTTTTATGTAATAAAATAACACTCTGTTAGCGGAAAAAGGCGGCTTTATCAAAGGAACGCGCGGTACTTGTCAAAGAAAAGCCGCGTTTGTTATTCTTGCCGCTTGTCTAGAAATTTCGGGCAGCGCGTTTGACGGGAACATTTGAGACTTTCGTTCACACCGATATAAATGTTATACCTGCGGAAAATGGGAGTCATTCTGAATTGTAACTTGAAGGCAATACTACGCCGATACAAAGTTCATTATCAAATGGTACACAATGAGTGCAGCGAAGAAATCTGAAACGTATCATTTTAATAACGATTAAGAGGAAAAATTTTTCATTTGTATAGGGAAGGATAAGTGCATTTGTCTTGTGCATCAGTTGCAATACCTAACTTAGAGAGGCATTATAAGGACATGACATAAACTAAAACATGATATTATGAAATGTACATACTTTTCTTCACAGTTCGATGAATCCACCGATATGACAGACACTGCACAGCTGTTTATTTTTATTCGGATGGTATTCAATGACATGTTGGCTAAGGAAGAATTTTTGACAATCATTCCTCTGACGGGGCAAGACCCGTGGCGAAGATATATATGACATTTTCTTCAATTTTTTAAGAAACTTCAAGCTACCAATATATAAATTCGTGTGTATTACAACCGATGGAGCACCAGCAATGACTGGAAACAAAAATGGTTTTGTGGCATTGTGTCGACCTAATAAGGATTTCCCTTCATTTTCTTCATTTTCTTCATTCCATTGCATTAAACATTAACAAGTTTTGTGTTCAAAAGTTTTAAACGCGGAGGAAATTATGGGCATTGCAACAAAAAATGTGAATTCCATCCGTGAACGTAGCTTGCAACGGCGGCTCTTTAAGTTGCAGTTGGAAGACAGGGAGTCAGCTGAACACACTGATTCATGACTTCAAGCGGAAGTCAGGTAGTTAAGTCTCGGAAAATTCCTAGAAAGGTTTCTAGAATTATTTCCCGAAATAACAGCTTTTCTAGACGAAAGACGCGATGACACTCAGATGTTGAAACACGAAAAATGGCTGACTAATTTGGCATTTTTGACTGACATCACAATGCACATAAACACCATTAACTTGGAGGTAAAGGAAAAACTATTATTGAGATGATTATCGCAGTAAACGCATTCAAAAGTGTGATGTATCAAAGAATAAAGTCCATAATTGATGGTAACTAATTTATTGCACATTTGAGACAATCTGCTTGTTTCGATGACCGATTGCGTAAGAAGGAGCATTTTGCTCCGTGGTCACGAGCTACGAGTAATCAAGAGGGGATGACATAACAAGCAGGTCAATTACTAATTATTATAAACTTATGATACATTACATCCTTCCCTACTTGTAAATGAAAATATAACAGAATTCAAATCTCAACATTTTTATCACAAGTACTATTCTATGTAATCCTTATTCCTATTACTCTCTTCTATAAACTACTATTTACAATTCAAGTATACAATAAGGTTGAAAACGATCAGTTGGTTCAACTTTTCGCTTAGGTCTAGATTGCAAAATTTGATTTTTATTTTTCTATTGATTAGAACCAACTGAAGATGTGGAACTCTCTTGAATATTTACAGATGTATTATCTATTGGATAAGCTATATCTGGCAAAGCTTTACTTAATTGATTAGCATGACGTTTTCAACGCTTTTCAATACCATTGATATTTACAAGAAATGTGACTCTAATTATCTTTTTACATATAATACCCTTCACCCAACTAGCTTTAGCAAGAATTCTATAGTCCTTTGCTAAAACTGTGTCACCGATTGCATATTCTACTCTATTATTTCCACGATAATTTTCTCTTTGTTTCTGTTGAGCTTTCAAGACTCTATCTTCCACCTTCTTTGGTGGTGAATAAACAATAGCATTGAATATAGTTCCTAAATTTCTACCAATTATTAACTCGGCTGGGCTAACGCCAGTGGTACAATGAGCAGTAGTGTTCTATCAAAAACCTACAGAGAATCGTATTACAGTCTGAAAGGGCGTTCTCAGATAAACCTTTTTTCAGGGCATGTTTGACAGTTTTGAATGAGTTTTCAGCTGCCCCATTGGATGCTGGGTGATATGGAGGTATCAATATATACTCTACGTTATTTTTCGATAAAAATGTTTCATAATCAACTGAACTTAAATAAGTAGCGTTATCTGAAACAAGAGTTTTTGGAATTCCGAAACTTGCAAAAGTCTGTCTGAGAAGTTGAATGGTCACATTTATGTTGATTGAGGATGTTTGAAATACCTCAAGCCATTTAGACTGTGAATCTAGGATAACAAAATAGTATTTCCCTAATTCTGGACCTAAGTAATCAACATTTGAATTGTGGAGACCGTTGCTTGATGTAGATCCATGATATAAATAAGATAAAAAACACAAGGTTTAACTTTAATCTACACTTTATTTGAAAAAAAATTCGACGACGTTTCGCTGACACAGCAGCTTTATCAAGAATGACAAACAGAATGAAGAGTATGGTATTATAAACAAATCGTAGAACAAGTTGGATGAATAACACGAAAATCCACACCAAATATTCCTAATAACACTCACCTTAAATATTTAGCATCTAACATTATAAAAATGAATCATTAGCTGACTTTAAACCGAGTAAAAAACAAAATATTTTGAAGGCCATCAAACAAAAATCTCAACTAATTGAAGTTATTTTCGAAAAAGCAGATAAGGGTAATACTGTTATTGCGTTAAATAAAATGACTACCTATTTAAAACTCTAAATTTCATTTCGTCCGGAAACTATACAATTTTAAACAAAGATCCAACTATTAAATTCCAGAAAATATTAAAATTGCAATAAATGACGCAAAATCTTTAATTAAAGCAATAGATGAATACAAATTAATTTTACCAAACTCTCAACCACCTCAACTGTATTCACTCATTAAATTGCATAAAGTAAATAACCCCGTTAGACCAGTCGTATCTTACGTTACAGCCCCAGCCGTGAAATTGTCGCACTACCTTATAGATATCATTAAAAATTATTGTTCATTCAAATCAAATTCAAATTTCTATAAAAATTCTTTCGAATTGATAAATAACATAAAAACGTTAACCTACCACCTAACGCAAAACTTATTTCGTTTGATGTTGAGAATTTATACCCAAGTGTTCCTCCAGGTGAATTCCAAATATTAATCGAAAACATGTTGAATTCGAACCATGTTAACCACATAATTAAATCAGAAATATTGAATCTGTTGGACGTTTGCATTGAACAAAATTATTTTTCTTTCGACAACATCTATTACAGTAGTGAAAATGGTTTGATCATGAAAATCCTTTGAGTCCACTTTTAGCAGAGATTTTTATGAATAATATTGAACAGAAAATTCATACACATCCACTCATTTCCAAATTTCTTTATTGGTATAGATATGTTGACGACATCTTAGTATATTTCATTGGAACTACTCGTCAATTAGACTTATTTCTTAATTTCATTAATTCTATCTATTTGAACATTAAATTCACGATAGAAATTGAACAGAACGATTCCATTAATTTTTTGGACTTGAAAACCACTAAACGAAATAATAATCATGTTTTTTCGGTCTTTCGTAAACCAACACATACTGATACAATTATACATAACTACTCATTACATCCAATTCAACACAAAGTTGCAGCTTTAAACAGCATGGTACATCGGTTACTCAATTTACCTTTATCAGTAGAAGATTATAATAAAGAGTTAAACATCATCAAAGAGATAGCCATTAATAATTCATATAATCCGGATATGATAGATCTAATCATTCGTAAAAACTATATCAGAAAGCAATAAATGAAGTATATCCTATTCATAGAGACTATAAAATATTCAACAGTTTAACATTCTGCGGTTCTGCAAGTACAAATATTAAATCCTTTCTCGTTAAACAAAATCTTAATATAACTTTCAAAACTTCTAATAACTTAGGTAAACATATTACAAATAATAAATCTCGTGTTGAAAAATCAAGTAAATCAGGAATCTATAAACTCAATTGCGGTTCTTGTGATGAAATTTATATCGGTAGGACCTATAGGAGTTTTGGCATAAGAACATCTGAACATAAACGTAGCTCCGATAAAAATAAATCTGATTCAAATTATTCAAACCACCTAATAAAAGAAAACCATTCATTCAATAAAAACTTTGACATAATACATATAAAATCAAAAGTTCAAAATTAGATCTCCTAGGAGCATTAGAAATAAATAGATACAAACATTCGGACAAGCTTTTGAATGAGCAGGTAGACGTGAATTATTCACCCCTACTTAACTTATTTAATTAGTTTTTATTACCTTTCATACTAACTGTACAATGGCTCGGTGTGGATTTTCCTGTTATTCATCCAACTTGTTCTACGATTTGTCTATAATACCATACTCTTCATTCTGTTTGTCATTCTTGATAAAGCTGCTGTGTCAGCGAAACGTCGTCGAATTTTTTTTTTCAAATAAAGTGTAGATTAAAGTTAAACCTTGTGTTTTTTATCTTATCTAAGTAATCAACATGAATTCTCTCCCATACCTCTTTCGGCCGAGACTTATTTGTCAGAGGAGCTCTTGCAGGAGTTTTCGAAAATTTGTTACAGCTGTTACAATTTTTTGCGAAATTTTCAATGTCTTCGTCTAATTTTGGCCACCAAAAATGATTTCTACCAATACTTTTCATTTTGACAACTCCCAGATGGCTCAAATGCAATTGTTGGAGAAAGTAGTTACGTAATTTTGAAGGAATTATAAGTATGGTTTGATTTCACTATCTTTAGTGTATTCTGGCCAACCTTTTTCAATATATTCTTTAACACGACATAAAATTTTGTCCTTGCCAGTTTCTACTTTAACATTTTCTAAATTCATATTAACTTCTTCGCCCTTTAACAGAAAATTACTATATGGATAATCGACATCCTCAGTGAATTTAAAAACTGATAAATTTTCATTTGGTAGTCTCGATAATGCATCCGCCATATTTTCTTTTGATTTGACATATTCCATTTCATACTGATAATTAGAGAGAACTACAGCCCAACGTCTCAAACGGTTTGCTGAGAACTGTGGAATAGGTCTTTTGTGATCAAAATTAGCTATAAGAGGCTTATTATCGAAAACTAGTTTGAATTTGATAATAAAAAACAAGTAATGTGTTTTTAGGAATATTACTTAATAATTGTAATTCGTAACGCGTTTCACTACACTGTAGCTTCTTCAGACGAATGAATGTACAGAAAATAAGAATGAAAATATAAATACAAATGTCCTTAAGTAATTAAAAGCTTATTGGGTTGCTCCTACTTAAGTGGTTATTGATGACAGGTATATCCAATAAAATTAAGGAATAGATTGCTCCCTGAAGAGATTCAATAGAGGTAAAGGGCTTATATCGACTTGTTCATTGATGAATCTACCTGAGTGTTTGTGTTTCTTGATTTCTAAAGGTTCCCAAAGATCTACCTTCCAATATTTATTATCCGTATGCAAAATTTCAAACTGTGGGTCGAAAGAGTTACTATTTTCTAGGAGATGATTCTGATTTTTTTGAAAACTGCTTTTATATTCCGATATTCTAATATTGAAATTTTTATATGTTCAGTCATTGCAATTCAATCAATAAACACCTGATTTATTGTTTTTATCTGATTTGGTTTTTTATTTTTATATATTTGCCTAAACTATTATTAGTTTGAAAAGCTATGTTGAAATTATTGCTACTCAAGAATGATTTCTGTTTCTCACTTGTAATGCCAACGTAGGTTAAGGTGTTGAATTTTTGTTTCAATTTATCGACAGGGTAAACTTCATTCAATGCCATTCTATTTTGTTTTTTATGTAATATATTATTTATTAGTTTGGAATTGTAACCGTTATTTTTGGCAATTTGTTTAATCAAATTTAATTCTGTGTTGAAATTTTCTGGTGATAACACGATGTTAATCAATCTATGAATACAACTGTTGAATGCTGACATTTTATGTTGATATGGATGACACGACGAGTTATGTATTATAATATCTGTATGCGACGGCTTAAGGTAAATTACGAAAACATATTTTCCATTTTCATTGGAAATTGTTACATCTAAGAAATTTATTGAATTATTGCTTTCTATCTCGGTTGTGAATCCAATTTCAGGATGTAATGAATTTATATGATTTTCGAAAATTTTTATTATATTCTTTGATAAAACGGCACCTTCATTCAAACTTTCAAAATTCCTTAACGAATTGCTAATAAAACATTGCAATTTTAAATCTAAATTTTCGGTCAAAAATTCATACGAACTAATAGCCAATATCAAAGATACCATTATACCGCCTAGTTCGAGACTCATTTCTTTCGATGTTAAGAATCTATTTCCAAATATTCCTCCGAAACATACGTACTACTTAGTTGAAAAATTATCAGAAAAGAATCATGACAATAAGATCATTAAATCAGATATTCTTTCATTATTACAAATTTATTTAGATCAAAATTATTTCCATTTCAATACAAATATTATACTAGTGAAGACGGCTTGATTATGGGCAATCCGTTAAGTCCTTTGTTAGCAGAAATATTCATGAATAATTCAGAGAAATTAATTCATAATCATCGACTTAGTAAATATTGGTACTGGTATCGCTATGTAGACGATATCATTATTTGTTTCACAGGAACAGATAGACAGTTAAAAATTTTCGAAAATCATATAAATTCATTACATCCAAGAATTGGATATACAACCGAAATAGAAAACAATAATTCAATAAATTTCTTAGATGTAACAATTTCCAATGAAAATGGAAAACATGTTCTTGCAATTTACCATAAGTCCTCACATACAGATATTATAATAGATAACTCGTCGTGTCATCCGTATCAACATAAAATGTCAGCATTCCACAGTTTCATTCATAGATTGATTGAAATCCCGTTATCACCAGAAAATTTCAACAAAGAATTAAATTTGATTAAACAAATTGCCAAAAATAATGGTAACGATCCCAAACTAATAAATAATATTTCAAATAAAAACAAAATAAAATCGCATTTAATGAAGTTTACCCTGTCGATTAATTGAAACAAAAATTCAACACCTTAAGCTACGTTGGTATTACAAGTGAGAAACTGAAATCATTCTTGAGTAGCAATAATTTCAACATAGCTTTCCAAACTAATAATAGTTTAGGCAAATATATAAAAAATAATAATAATAAAACCAAATCAGATAAAAACAATAAACCAGGTGTTTATAGATTGAATTGCAATGACTGTGATAATTTCTACATAGGTAGAACACATAGAAATTTCAATATTAAAATATCGGAACATAAACACAGTTTTTCAAATAAAAAATCAGATTCAAATTACGCGAATCATCTCCCTAGTCACTCTTTCGACCCACAGTTTGAAATTTTACATACAGATAATAAATATTGGAAGAAAGATCTTTGGGAAACTTTAGAAATCAACAAACACAAACACTCAGGTAGAATCATTAATGAACAAGTCGATTTAAGCCCTTCGCCTCTATTGAATCTCTTCAGAGAGCAATCTATTCCCCAATTTTATTGGCTATACCTATCATCAATAACTTAATAAGGAGCATACCAATAAGTTTTTAATTACTTAAGAACATTTGTATTTATATTCTTATTTTTATTTTCTGTACATTTATTCGTCTGAAGAAGCTATGGTGTAGTGAAACGCGTTACGAATCACAATTATTAAGTAAAATTCCTAAAAAACACATTACTTGTTTTTTATTATTGATAATGGAATTTTACCAAGTAAAAGCCTCCCAAATTCAAATAGTTTGAATTTCTTTGAATAAAGGTACTGATGAAATTTCAAAACTCCAAAAATAATTGCTAACCCTTCCTTTTCGATTTGCGAGCATCTCTTTTCAGAATCTGACAATGATCTTGACGCGTCGCAATTGGTCGATCTACTCCAGAAAGAAAAACATGACTGCACCAATGCCAAAAGGGCTTGCATCAACAGTAAGTCTGATATCAAGTTGTGGATCGAAGTGTACCAATACTTCAGAAGACACAAGAGCAGACTTGATATTTTGAAAAGCATTATTGCATTCTTTAGTCCATGTCCATTTTGAGTTTTCTTTTGAAATATGGTATAACGAATGTAAAATCGTTGAGATATTTCTTACAAATTTCCCGTAGTAAGTTACCATTCCAAGAAATTACTTCAACTCACTGACAGTTTTTGGAACTTAATCTTGCTCAATAGCAGTTGTTCTAGATTGGTTAGTATGTAGACATTCTTCGTCTATTGTAAAACCTAAGTATTCAGTGGAATTTTGAAAAATTTACATTTGAATGAATTCAATTTCAAACCCAAGTTGTGCAAAATTTCTAATACTGCTCCTAATCTTTTCAAATGTGCTTTTTCATCTCTACCAGTAATGTATCCTCATCGCCAAATTGTTGGCGATGATACATTACAAAAAGTAAATTTCAACTTATGACAGATCAACTGAAAAGAAAGGATCTGAAAGTTCTAAATGCGTTTTTATGAGTGCATTAAATTGGCAAATATATCATCATACATGAGTTATTGTTTTTCATGTATAAATATGGGGGAATTAGCTACTGAAATAGCAAGTCAGTTTAATATGAATTCATGTTCTGTTCAAAAGAGTTGGTGCAGATTATATCAGATATACCTCTCAAAGCTACAGCATCTGATACAAATTTCTGGTGTTTTATATCTGAAGATAAATATCCGAATCTAAGGCAAATCGCCCTTCAACTGACGCCAATGTTTGGGTCAACTTACTTGTGCGAGTCTGCATTTTCTGAAACGAAGATAATTAAGTCAAAATATCGCGATCGACTAACTGACGATCATATGTCATCATGCTTGCGATTAGCACTCAGTGGTTACGTACAATCTTATGAAAAGTATGCTGAGGACATTCAGTGCCACGGTTCAACATCCAAAGTCACTCCTTAGTTAAGTTTAACATCATATGTTACTCTTTTGTTTTGTTACAACTACTAAACTCGCAATTTTGAGTAACTATGAGTTTTTTCATTGATATTATAGAGAAGAACCTAACTAAACCTAATTCAAACCTTCACTAAAATAATGTATATTGTGCGGAAAGCTAATATCTATATATGCTATGGTACACCCTACCTAGGTAGGTAGGTACGTAGGGTGTATCGTGTTTATACGACAACCCTGCATCACACATACTTGCAGCCTCTCAGAGTCGATCATAAGTAGTCTAAAAAAATTGAGGTAGATCGCCAGCAGTTCTAGTTTGAGCACCCCAATCATATACAGTCCTAATTTCTGTTTTTTTTTCCAATCCATCATTAATCAATATATATTTCATGACGTTTGTTATATATCAAAAGTTCTTTGAAAGCCTTTCAGAGGGTTTTATGGTCTACGTATAATACAGCATATGCTATTTTTCTCCTATTTTCATCAATAATATCCAGGACCTGTTATCAAAAACTCCCAAATTTCAACTGAATGTGGTGGTTCCAATTTTATTGGCACTGAACTTAAAACTTGCACATACTCTTGCATGCACCAAGTAACCTTCTTTACACTACAGCTGCTACGACGAGCTCTGACATACTGGTCTATGTAATTCAATGTTTTAGCTTGAGCTGCTCAGTCGCCTAGTATGAAACTGATTAGGCATACTTTTAATATATTACAGAAAGAGTTACACAACCTCAACATGATTTTCAAAATCGGCAACAATGGTTTAATTCTCTCAGAATGACTGAACACACTATCCCCCATGAATATTTTAATAACTTAATTTTGAACGCCTTGGAGGTGCTTTATTCAATTCATTATCCCAACTAAAATCTCCTTAAGACTGAGTTAAAAGGATTTGTTTTTTCAATTATAATTTCAAGAAAAAATTATCAATTTTCCATTAATTTATTGTTTCTAGAAGAACATATCAATAAGGATAGTTTGAAGGTTTGTATGATTCTTTTATAAAATAGTTAACAACTGAATATTTATTACCAATTAATTCAATGCATAATTATCAACCTAATCTATTACTGAAACTTGTGCTATATCTCAATAAATTTCAAGAACACTCCACTATCTGGCTGCATCATGAAGCCTATGCGGTTAATTTTCAGTGGCTCTTGATGTTTCTTTGAAAGCTCCACCTTAAAATTCGTGAGAATGTTGGCAATGCAAATTTTCATGGTGATTTGCGCGAAGGTTTTTCCTGCAAAATGAAGAATAAATTTAAATTAGAAAAGGTGAAAACTGAAAACATCATCACTTATAATATCGATATACCAACGATTTCTCTCTTGTCTAAGGGTAGTGGTGTTTTCATCGCCGTTCGAAAACAACTCAAGGCCTCTTTAGTGCGTGAGTTTCTTAGTGACGCGGAGGATGTGTGGGTTCGCATTTCTTTGGGAAATTCACAGTCAGTTATACTCGGAACAATATTCAACCTTCCGTAGAATGTTAAATATCCTTCCTTGAAGGAGCTGGTTTTCCGATCCACCCTTCAAATTCACCGTCAACCGGGGCCACAGAAAAGTGGTACGGCCAGTTGTCATGAATAGAAGCAATGGACTGCAGTTTCGATCTTATTGGACCTCGTCAGCACTGCCCACCTATTCAAAACAACCCCGGGTTAGTTAGGTGACAGAATTTCACGGCGTATCAGTGGCCGAAAGGCGTAAATAGAGCACGTTAAAGTAACAGACAAACAAACAACTTCTTTCTTCAACTAGTTTGCCAACTTTGAGTCTGTTGTATCTAAAGCATAGCACGCATAGAACTAAAATTTTGAATTTATATTAAAAAATCATAGAGATTCATTTATAGTACTGATAGTTGATTATTGGTTTCCTCTATATACAAGCATGCAGAACATAAATGTCATCCCTTGTGAAGAACAGATTTCATCCTCGAACACAATAAATCAACAAACATATTAGCAAAATCTTTGCTAAATCTGGAAAATGAAGGAAAGTTGGAAGTTTGGAAATAAATAAAATCTGTTGAAATCCAGATTATACTATCACTAACAACCACTTATACACTTGTTAATTCCCACTACTAAATATCTAAGATAATACTTTTCTGCAGTTACAGGACGTTAAACATATCTGAAGTTTCCCCTCCTCTTAGATAGACTTTCTATAAGGTTGCGCCTTTAAATAGTGAGTTCATCTAAGCTCTGGCAGAGTGAACATCGTGCAACAAATATTTGGTAGTAGGTATTAGAAAATGGAATTCAAAACGAAAGAGGCGAATGAAGTGTTGTTGGGCCAATCTGGGGAAGTGATAGCAAATGTGATTCATTTTATGCTGCAAGAGGCAAGAAATGATGAACCATTATTAAAAAATGAGATAATTCAAGCATTGTGAAAAATTCTTATCTGAAGTTTAAATCGAACCCGAAGTCAGCTGACTATCACAGTGAGATGAATTATGTCAACTATAAGAAATAGCTGCAGGAAATGCAGGTACCTTATCTACCTGCCAAAAGTGTTCTTGTTATAGACAGTGCTCCACACCAACACGTTCAACTGAACGAATGTCCAAATTTGGCTTCAAGAGAAGAAGAAATGCAAGAATGGCTCCGACGACGTGGACTACCTTTCACCCAAGACATGTTGAAAATGGAACTAAATGACATCATAAAAAAGACAAACTACGACCTGAATCGGATAGAATTGGTATGGGCATCTATGAAGCAATAAGCTACAGAGCGGAATGTGAAATTTAACTTGATCTGATATGATGGCAAGTTTGCGTTTAAAACTCATAAACCCATGTCCCATCACCAGTTACAATGCATTTTATAAAGGTGGGGTCGGAATTAACTCGGTTTATAGTGTCTGCAGAGGCCTTTTCGCGATTCAATTTTCGAAGAAAATTGAGGTTTTCATATGGAGTTTTTCCACACAAATGGGAAACTGTTGACTGGTGTGGTGCTTCAATTCGGAAATCAGAAATCAGCTCACCGAGACATTCTCGTTGAGACAATTGTCTTCCAAATTTGTGGAAAATTAATGCGCGAAATTTCCCACTGTTTAAGTTCATCTTTTAACTAATTTGCCAACTCTGACAGTTTGTTGAGACTAAAGTATAGCACGCATAGTACTGAAATTTTGGATTTATATTAACAAATCATAGAGGTTCATTTATAGTACTGACAGTTGATTATTGGTTTCCTCTATATACAAGCATGCAGAACATAAATGACATCCCTTGTAAAGAACACATTTCATCCGATTTCATTCTCGAATACAATAAATCAGCTAACATTAGTTGAAAATCTCAAAATCTTTGCTAAAAGTTGGAAAGTTTGGAAATAAATAAAATCTGTTAAAATCCAGATTATACTATCACTAACAACCACTTATACACTTGTTAATTCCCACTACTAAATATCTAATATAATACTCTTCTGCAGTTACAGGACGTTAAACATATCTGAAGTTTCCCCTCCTCTTAGATAGACTTTCTATAAGGTTGCGCCTTTAAATAGTGAGTTCATCTAAACTCTGGCAGGGTGAACATCGTGCAACAAATATTTGGTAGTAGGTATTAGAAAATGGAATTCAAAACGAAAGAGGCGAATGAAGTGTTGTCGGGCCAATCTGGGGAAGTGATAGCAAATGCGATTCATTTTATGCTGCAAGAGGCAAGAAATGATGAACCATTATTAAAAATTGAGATGATTCAAGCATTGTGGAAAATTCTTATCTGAAGTTTGAATCGAACCCGAAGTCAGCTGACTATCACAGTGAGATGAATTATGTCAACTATAAGAAATGGCTGCAGGAAATGCTGGTACCTAATTCACCTGCCAAAAGTGTTCTTGTGATAGACAATGCTCCACACCAATACGTTCAACTGAACGAATGTCCAAATATGGCTTCAAGAGAAGAAGAAATGCAAGAATGGCTCCGACGTCGTGAGCTACCTTTCACCCAAGACATGTTAAAAATTGAACTCAATGACATCATAAAAAAAGACAAACGACGACCTGAATCGGATAGAGTTGGTATGGGCATCTATGAAGCAATATGTCACAGAGCGGAATGTGAAATTTGAATTGAAAACTGTAGAAACTCTTGTGATGACTTTTTCAATCCATTGCTGACAAACGAATAGAAATGTCGTTCTGAACACGCCAAGAAATTTGAGAAATTTTTTGAAGACGAGGAACCAGCAATGCACATTGCTGTTGATGACATAATTATACATTTACAAGCTGGAAGTTATACAGATAGTGATATTTTCTGATACCGATGACGAACTTCCTGGAATTGAACCTCTTTAATTCTTTATTTATGTTAATCAATAATTTTTTGTACCTATCTTATATTTCGTTTAGGTCTTCGTTTGGACTACTCTACTTGAGTTACATTTGTTGTTGATTATATTCGAGAAATATTTCTAAAACGTTGTTTGAGTTTGTGCCCGAACATGATTCTACAAATAGCCTTTAGTATAAGTACCTACATATGAACGAAATTATCTAAACTAATAATCTTTCAGGAACTTTTCGTTTATTATATATCTATTCATAAGTAGTTATCTATGCGACACAGGTTAGGAAGTAGTTTTAACCCAGATTTAATCAGAAAATCACAACTGCTCTGTATGTTCCTATCTGAATTCGTGTTCATCGTTATCCGTTCAAATTTATACCTGAAAATCTAAATGAGGATTGTACTTTGCCGATCTTCGGGCTATTCGTCCTTTCTACTTTCTTTACTGCGAATACTTTCTCTGTTTGTGTTTGGTCATACTCCCAATATTCACGACAGTTTTTTCTATGTTTGTGGGAATGTACATAGTAGATATAAACTTGAAGATAATCCAAGGGTCAAAACTAGTCATATTTGAAAAAATGAACAGTGGAAATTGGACAAAATCTTCTTATTGTGGTTTTATAATTAATATAGTGTCACCGTCTCAGCAAAACATTAATTTACATATCCGAGAATATAGTTCGCAGATCATATTACACATTCTGTCAAAATGTACCGGTAATTGGTCAATGAAACACGAATTATTTATTTTTAATCCAAATTCAATAATAAAAACAAGTACTGTGTTTTAAGGAATTTTACTTAATAATTGCGATTCGTAACGCGTTTCACTACACCGTAGCTTCTTCAGACGAATGATTATGCAGAAAAATGTAAATGAGAATATAACTATAAATGTTCTTGAGTAATTAAAAGCTTATTGGTTGCTTCTGCTTAAGTGATTATTTATGACAGGTAAATCCAATAAAATTAAGGAATAGATTGCTCCCCGAAAAGATTCAATAGAGGTGAAGGGCTTAAATCGACTTGTTCATTGATGAGTCTACCTGAGTGTTTGTATTTATTTATTTCTAAAGTTTCCCAAAGATCTACCTTCCAATATTTATTATCTGTATGCAAAATTTCAAACTGTGGGTCGAAAGAATGATTATTTTCTAAGAGATGATTCGCGTAATTTGAATCTGATTTTTATTCGAAAAACTGCGTTTATGTTCCGATATTCTAATATTAAAATTTCTATGTGTTCTACCAATGTAGAAATTATCACAGTCATTGCAATTCAATCTATAAACACCTGATTTATTGTTTTTACCTGGTTTGGTTTTATTATTTTTATATATTTGCCTAAATTATTATTAGTTTGGAAAGCTATGTTGAAATTATTGCTACTTAAGAATGATTTCAGTTTCTCACTTGTAATGCCAACGTAGGTTAAGGTGTTGAATTTTTGTTTCAATTTATCGACATTCAAAGCGATTCTACTTTGTTTTTATTTAAAATATTATTTATTAGTTTGGGATTGTAACCATTATTTTTGGCTATTTGTTTAATCAAATTTAGTTCTTTGTTGAAATTTTCTGGTGATAGCGGGATGTTAATCAATCTATGAATAAAACTATTGAATGCTGACATTTTATGTTGATATGGATGACACGACGAGTTATGTATTATAATATCTGTATGTGACGGCTTATGGTAAATTGCGAAAACATGTTTTCCATTTTCATTCGAAATTGTTACGTCTAAGAAATTTATCGAATTATTGCTTTCTATTTCGGTTGTGAATGCAATTTTTGGATGTAATGAATTTATATGATTTTCGAAAATTTTCAACTGTCTATCTGTTCCTGTGAATCAAATAATGATATCGTCTACATAGCGATACCAGTATGAACAATATTTACTGAATGGATGATTATGAATTAATTTCTCTAAGTTATTCATGAAAATTTCTGCTAATAAAGGACTTAACGGATTGCCCATAATCAAGCCGTCTTCAATAGTATAATATTTGTAATTGAAATGGAAATAATTTTGATCTAAACAAATTTTTAATAATGAAAGAATATCTGATTTAATGATAGTATTGACATGATTCCTTTCTAATAATTCTTCAACTAAGTAATACGTATCTTTTGGAGGAATGTTGGGAAATAGATTCTTAACATCGAAAGAAATAAGTTTGGAATTAGGTGGTATAGTGGTATCTTTGATATTGGCAATAAGTTCGTATGAATTTTGACCGAAAATTCAGATTTAAAATTGCAATGTTTTATTAGCAAGTCGTGGAGGAATTTTGAAAGTTTGAACGAAGGTGCCGTTACATAAGAAACAACAGGTCTAATAGGGTAATTAGGTTTATGAAGTTTTAACAACGAATATAATTCGAAGGATTGTGGATTGGAGTTAATGAATTTATATTTTCTTGGTCTGTAATCTGTATCAAAATTATTTCCATTTCAATTACAAATATTATACTATTGAAGACGACTTGATTATGGGCAATCCGTTAAGTCCTTTGTTAGCAGAAATTTTCAAGAATAACTTAGAGAAATTAATTCATAATCATCCACTCAGTAAATATTGTTTATACTGGTATCGCTATGTAGACGATATCATTATTTGCTTCACAGGAACAGATAGACAGTTGAAAATTTTCGAAAATCATATAAATTCATTACATCCAAAAATTGCATTCACAACCGAAATAGAAAGCAATAATTCGATAAATTTCTTAGACGTAACAATTTCGAATGAAAATGGAAAACATGTTTTCGCAATTTACCATAAGCCGTCACATACAGATATTATAATACATAACTCGTCGTGTCATCCATATCAACATAAAATGTCAGCATTCAATAGTTTTATTCATAGATTGATTAACATCCCGCTATCACCAGAAAATTTCAACAAAGAACTAAATTTGATTAAACAAATAGCCAAAAATAATGGTTACAATCCCAAACTAATAAATAATATTTTAAATAAAAACAAAGTAGAATCGCTTTGAATGAAGTTTACCCTGTCGATAAATTGAAACAAAAATTCAACACCTTAACCTACGTTGGCATTACAAGTGAGAAACTGAAATCATTCTTAAGTAGCAATAATTTCAACATAGCTTTCCAAACTAATAATAATTTAGGCAAATATATAAAACATAATAAAACCAAACCAGGTAAAAACAATTAATCAGGTGTTTATAGATTGAATTGCAATGACTGTGATAATTTCTACATTGGTAGAACACATAGAAATTTCAATATTAGAATATCGGAACATAAACGCAGTTTTTCAAATAAAAATCAGATTCAAATTACGCGAATCATCTCTTAGAAAATAATCATTCTTTCGACCCACAGTTTGAAATTTTGCATACAGATAATAAATATTGGAAGGTAGATCTTTGGGAAACTTTAGAAATAAATAAATACAAACACTCAGGTAGACTCATCAATGAACAAGTCGATTTAAGCCCTTCACCTCTATTGAATCTTTTCGGGAGCAATCTATTCCTTAATTTTATTGGATATACCTGTCATAAATAACCACTTAAGAAGAAGCAACCAATAAGCTTTTAATTACTCAAGAACATTTATAGTTATATTCTCATTTACATTTTCTGCATAATCATTCGTCTGAAGAAGCTACGGTGTAGTGAAACGCGTTACGAATCGCAATTATTAAGTAGAATTCCTTAAAACACAGTACTTGTTTTTTATTATTGATAATGGAATTTTACCAAGTTAAAGCCTCCCAAATTCAAATGTTAATCCAAATTTATTGTTTCGCCTTCGGAGTAGGCTCTCTTCCGAAATAATACAAAAAACGCTTTTTCCGGAATCGACTTCTGTTCTCGCTGCGAACTGTCTTCCATATCTTCTATCGATTCAAAACGGGTCCCTCAAAGTGGTAATTTAAGTTTTCGAAAAAGATAGAACTCGACCGGAATCATATCTAGTGAATACGGTGGCTGTTCGATGGTATTTGTTGAGTTTTTGGTTAGACATTAAAATAATGCAACCATTATTTGGTATTAGGTATTCGAAAATGGAATTCTGAACGAAAGATGCGAATAAACTGTTGTCGGATCAATCTAGGGAAGTGATAGCAAATGTGATTCATTTCATGGAGCAAGAGGCAAGAAATGAACCATTAATAAGAATTGAAAAAATTCAGGTATTGTGGACAATTCCTATCTGAAGTTTAAATCGAACCCGAAGTCAGCTGACTATCACAGTGAGATGAATTATGTCAACTATACGAAGTGGCTGCAGGAAATGCTGGTACGTAATCTACCTGCCAAAAGTGTTACTGTTATAGAAAATGCTCTATACCATAACGTTCAACTGAAAAAATGTCCGAATATGGCTTCTAGAAAAGAAGAAATGCAAGAATGGCTCCAAGGCCGTGGACTACCTTCTACCCAGGACATGTTGAAAATTTAACTCAAAGACGTCATAAAAAGTGACGACCACGACCTGAATCGGATAGAGTTGGTATGGGCATCTATGAAGCAATGTGTCACAGAGAGGAATGTGAAATTTAACTTGAAAACTATAGAAACTCTTGTGATGAATTTTTCAATACATTTCCGACAGACGGATGGAAAAGTCGCCAATTTTTTGAGAAAATTCAGGTCTTCTCGAACTAGTCAGGCGGCAACGTGTTTCATGCCCAAACAATCGTTCAAAACGTACGAATTAATTCGTGAGACCCAGAAAGTTCATTGCCTATTTCTCTGAAACTAAAATGACGATTTTCAATTACCACTTATTTCATTTTATCGATGTTTACTCCAGTTGAAGATGTTGATAGCCGACCACAGCGGGACAAATCTTTCACCACATCTCGGCCGCTATGTAAACATATCACGCATAGTTCTAAAATTTTGGATTTACATGAACAAATCATAGAGGTTCATTTATAGTACTGACAGTTGATTATTGGTTTCCTCTATATACAAGCATGCAGAACATAAATTACATCCCTTGTAAAGAACACATTTCATATGATTTCATTCTCTAATGCAATAAATCAGCTAACATTAGTTGAAAATCTCAAAATCTTTGCTGAATGTAGAAAAGCAAGGAAAGTTGAAAGTTTGTAAATAAATAAATTCTGTAAAACACACATTATACTATCACTAACAACCACTTATACATTTGTTAATTCCCACTACTAAATATCTAAGATAATACTCTTCTGGAGTTACAGGACGTTGAACATATCTGAAGTTTCCCCTCCTCTTAGATAGACTTTCTATAAGGTTGCGAAGTGGAGAACGCCTTTCAATGGTGAGTTCATCAAAGCTCTGGCAGGGTGAACATCGTGCAACAAATATTTAGTAGTAGGTATTAGAAAATGGAATTCAAAACGAAATAGGCGAATGAAGTGTTGTCGAGCTAATCTGGGGAAGTGAGAGCTAATGTGATTCATTTTATGCTGCAAGAGGCAAGAAATGATGAACCATTAATGAAAATTGAAATAATTCAAGCATTGCGGAAAATTCTTATCTGAAGTTTAAATCGAACCCGAAGTCAGCTGACTAACACAGTGAGATGAATTATGTCAACTATAATAAATGGCTGCAGGAAATGCTGTTACCTAATTTACCTACCAAAAGTGTCCTTGTTCTAGAGACTGCTACACCAATACGTTCAACTGAACGAATGTCCAAATATGGCTTCAAGAGAAGAAGAAATGCAAGAATGGCTCCGACGTCGTGGACTACCTTCCACCCAAGAAATGTTGAAAATTGAACTCAATGACATCATAAAAAAAGACAAACGACGACCTGAATCGGATAGAGTTGGTATGGGCATCTATGAAGCAATATGTCACAGAGCGGAATGTGAAATTTGAGTTGAAAACTGCAGAAACTCTTGTGATGACTTTTTCAATCCATTGCTGCCAAACGAATAGAAAAGTCGTTCTGAACACGCCAAGAAATTCGAGAAATTTTTTGAAGACGAGGAACCAGCAATGCACATTGCTGTTGATGACATAATTATACATTTACAGGCTAGAAGTGATACAGATAGTGATATTTTCTGATACCGATGACGAACTTCCTGGAATTGAGCCTCTTTAATTCTTTATTTATGTTAATCAATAATTTTTTTGTACCTATCTTATTTTTCGTTTGGGTCTTTGTTTGGTTCAATATTCTTTTCATGTTATCATAGTTTGATGACTACTCTACTTGAGTAACTTTTGTTGTTGATTATATTCGAGAAATATTTCTAAAACGTTGTTTGAGTTTGTGCCCGAACATGATTCTACTAAAAGCCTTTAGTATAAGTACCTACATATGAACGAAATTATCTAAACTGATAATCTTTCAGGAACTTTTCGTTTATTATATATCTATTCATAAGTAGTTATCTATGCGACACAGGTTAGGTAAGTAGTTTTAACCCAGATTTAATCAGAAAATCACAACTGCTCTGTATGTTCCTATCTGAATTCGTGTTCATCGTTATCCGTTCAAATTTATACCTGAAAATCTAAATGAGGATTGTACTTTGCCGATCTTCGGGCTATTCCTCCTATCTACTTCCTTTACTGCGAATACTTTCTCTCCCAATATTCACGACAGTTTTTTCTATGTTTGTGGGACTGTACATAGTAGATATAAGCTTGAAAATAATACAAGGGACAAAACTAGTCATATTTGAAAAAATGAACAGTGTAAATTGCGCAAAATCTTCTTATTGTGTTTTATAATTAATATAGTGTCACCGTCTCAGCAGAACATTAATTTACATATCCGAGAATATAGTTCGCAGATCATATTACACATTCTGTCAAAATGTACCGGTAATTGGTCAATGAAACACGAATTATTTATTTTTTAATCCAAATTTATTGTTTCGCCTTCGGAGTAGGCTCTCTTCCGAAATAATGCAAAAAACGCCTTTTCCGGAATCGACTTCTGTTCTCGCTGCGAATTGTCTTCCATATCTTCTATCGATTCAAAACGGGTCCCTCAAAGTGGTAATTTAAGTTTTCGAAAAAGATGGAAGTCGACCGGAATCATATCTAGTGAATACGGTGGCTTTTCGATGGTATTTGTTGAGCTTTTGGTTAGACCTTAAAATAATGCAACCATTATTTGGTATTAGGTATTCGAAAATGGAATTCTGAACGAAAGATGCGAATAAACTGTTGTCGGATCAATCTAGAGAAGTGATAGCAAATGTAATTCATTTCATGGAGGAAGAGGCAAGAAATGAACCATTAATAAGAATTGAAAAAATTCAGGTATTGTGGACAATTCCTATCTGAAGTTTAAATCGAACCCGAAGTCAGCTGACTATCACAGTGAGATGAATTATGTCAACTATAAGAAATGGCTGCAGGAAATGCTGGAACCTAATCTACCTGCCAAAATTGTACTTTGCCGATCTTCGGGCTATTCGTCCTTTCTACTTTCTTTACTGCGAATACTTTCTCTGTTTGTATTTGGTCATACTCCCAATATTCACGACAGTTTTTTCTATGTTTGTGGGACTGTACATACTAGATATAAACTTGAAAATAATCCAAGGGTCAAAACTAGTCATATTTGAAAAAATGAACAGTGGAAATTGGACAAAATCTTCTTATTGTGTTTTATAATTAATATAGTGTCACCGTCTCAGCAGAACATTAATTTACATATCCGAGAATATAGTTCGCAGATCATATTACACATTCTGTCAAAATGTACCGGTAATTGGTCAATGAAACACGAATTATTTATTTTTTAATCCAAATTTATTGTTTCGCCTTCGGAGTAGGCTCTCTTCCGAAATAATGCAAAAAACGCTTTTTCCGGAATCGACTTCTGTTCTCGCTGCGAATTGTCTTCCATATCTTCTATCGATTCAAAACGGGTCCCTCAAAGTGGTAATTTAAGTTTTCGAAAAAGATAGAAGTCGACCGGAATCATATCTAGTGAATACGGTGGCTGTTCGATGGTATTTGTTGAGTTTTTGGTTAGACCTTAAAATAATGCAACCATTATTTGGTATTAGGTATTCGAAAATGGAATTCTGAACGAAAGATGCGAATAAACTGTTGTCGGATCAATCTAGGGAAGTAATAGCAAATGTGATTCATTTCATGGAGCAAGAGGCAAGAAATCAACCATTAATAAGAATTGAAAAAATTCAGGTATTGTGAACAATTCCTATCTGAAGTTTAAATCGAACCCGAAGTCAGCTGACTATCACAGTGAGATGAATTATGTCAACTATACGAAGTGGCTGCAGGAAATGCTGGTACGTAATCTACCTGCCAAAAGTAGTACTGTTATAGAAAATGCTCTATACCATAACGTTCAACTGAAAAAATGTCCAAATATGGCTTCTAGAAAAGAAGAAATGCAAGAATGGCTCCAAGGCCGTAGACTACCTTCTACCCAGGACATGTTGAAAATTTAACTCAAAGACGTCATAAAAAGTGACGACCACGACCTGAATCGGATAGAGTTGGTATGGGCATCTATGAAACAATATGTCACAGAGCGGAATGTGAAATTTAACTTGAAAACTATAGAAACTCTTGTGATGAATTTTTCAATACATTTCCGACAGACGGATGGAAAAGTCGCCAATTTTTTGAGAAAGTTCAGGTCTTCTCGAACTAGTCAGGCGGCAACGTGTTTCATGCCCAAACAATCGTTCAAAACGTACGAATTAATTCGTGAGACCCAGAAAGTTCATTGCCTATTTCTCTGAAACTAAAATGACGATTTTCAATTACCACTCATTTCATTTTATCGATGTTTACTCCAGTTGAAGATGTTGATAGCCGACCACAGCGGGACAAATCTTTCACCACATCTCGGCCGCTATGTAAACATATCACGCATAGTTCTAAAATTTTGGATTTACATGAACAAATCATAGAGGTTCATTTATAGTACTGACAGTTGATTATTGGTTTCCTCTATATACAAGCATGCAGAACATAAATTACATCCCTTGTAAAGAACACATTTCATATGATTTCATTCTCTAATACAATAAATCAGCTAACATTAGTTGAAAATCTCAAAATCTTTGCTGAATGTAGAAAAGCAAGGAAAGTTGAAAGTTTGTAAATAAATAAATTCTGTAAAAACACACATTATACTATCACTAACAACCACTTATACATTTGTTAATTCCCACTACTAAATATCTAAGATAATACTCTTCTGGAGTTACAGGACGTTGAACATATCTGAAGTTTCCCCTCCTCTTAGATAGACTTTCTATAAGGTTGCGAAGTGGAGAACGCCTTTCAATGGTGAGTTCATCAAAGCTCTGGCAGGGTGAACATCGTGCAACAAATATTTGGTAGTAGGTATTAGAAAATGGAATTCAAAACGAAAGAGGCGAATGAAGTGTTGTCGAGCTAATCTGGGGAAGTGATAGCTAATGTGATTCATTTTATGCTGCAAGAGGCAAGAAATGATGAACCATTAATGAAAATTGAAATAATTCAAGCATTGCGGAAAATTCTTATCTGAAGTTTAAATCGAACCCGAAGTCAGCTGACTAACACAGTGAGATGAATTATGTCAACTATAAAAAATGGCTGCAGGAAATGCTGTTACCTAATTTACCTACCAAAAGTGTTACTGTTATAGAAAATGCTCCACACCAATACGTTCAACTGAACGAATGTCCAAATATGGCTTCAAGAGAAGAAGAAATGCAAGAATGGCTCCGACGTCGTGGACTACCTTCCACCCAAGAAATGTTAAAAATTGAACTCAATGACATCATAAAAAAAGACAAACGACGACCTGAATCGAATAGAGTTGGTATGGGCATCTATGAAGCAATATGTCACAGAGCGGAATGTGAAATTTAAGTTGAAAACTGCAGAAACTCTCTTGTGATGAATTTTTCAATACATTTCCGACAGACGGATGGAAAAGTCGCCAATTTTTTGAGAAAATTCAGGTCTTCTTGAACTAGTCAGGCGGCAACGTGTTTCATGCCCAAACAATCGTTCAAAACGTACGAATTAATTCGTGAGACCCAGAAAGTTCATTGCCTATTTCTCTGAAACTAAAATGACGATTTTCAATTACCACTTATTTCATTTTATCGATGTTTACTCCAGTTGAAGATGTTGATAGCCGACCACAGCGGGACAAATCTTTCACCACATCTCGGCCGCTATGTAGTACACTGTACCAGTAATATACACGTGCTTTGATGAAGATGATTCATCGTAAGCATTGTGCAACATTTCCAGCGATTCGGCACACGTAATTCCATTTGCAATACAAAATTTTGGGACGAATTCTTTTTCAATATTTTAATGCAGTGTACAAATTTCAAAACACATTTATGAGAACTGATACATTCCAACTTAGCAACAACAAAAATTTTGGCAATCCTTTCAATCAGATCTTTTAAGTAATCGATTCGAGGCACTTTTTTGAAAACACGTATATAGGGTGTTATGTAATAGTATGTAACAACTTGAGAGAGTAAATCTACGTACAATTTTAAGAAAAAAAGTTCATATAAGCTTAGGTCCGCAAAAGCTTCGTTACGGAGCTACAGGGTGTTGAATTTTCCGGAAGAAATTGGTTTTTTCTTCAAAATTCCTGCAGTCTTTGAGATAGTCAGCCCAGGTTTGGAATGCAGGCTATTTTTTACAGCCTCCATCATTATACGTCCTAAATTTTAACTAAATTCTACAAGGTGATTTCTTTTCCGGAGCCATGCCTTCTTTTGCCCTATCAAACTTGTTTACAGTACGCCACTGATCAGCGTACAATCAATTTTCGTCATTTTCGTTCAATTTAGAAACTTTTTTGGCACCTGTAATTTTTTCGTATCTCCGACCGTTCTCGAGCAAAAAATTATTAAACGAATGTGTGCATTCGCTGAATTGAAAGCACTTCTAATTAGAAGAATGCCTAGTAGGCTTTGATTTTTCTCATTTATTTCTTTATTTTTTCATTTGGACAGTTGGTAAAGTTAGAACAGGGTCTGCTCGACTTGCTCATTAAATTAACGATAGTTTTAAGACTTTTGAAGTTATTGCTGTAGAAAAAATGGCTAATTTTACTAACGCCGAGTTGGCTGATATCCATTACATGTACGGTCTGGCTGACGGAAACACAACAGAAGCTAGGCGATTATATCAGGTGCGCTTTCCAAATCGAATAACACCAGACAGACGAACACTTTCAAATATCCATAGAAGGTTGAGGGAAACTGGTACTTTTACTGCAAAAAATGATTTAAAAGGTGCAACTCAAACCATGAGGACTCCAGACATTCAGAAATCAGTTTGAATTGTATAAATTTGAATCCTTATGTGATTACAAGAAAAATTGGAAATCAGTTGAATATTCATAGCGTCCAAACGATACTTCCTCGAGATTTTCCTTCAAGACTGAATTTCTGCCGATGGTTCTTAGATAATATTAGAGAAAATGCTCATTTTGATAGTGAAATAATGTTTACAGACGAAACTTTTCGAGAACTGCTATCAAAAATTTTCACGATAATCATTATTGGGCTGAGGAAGTAGTAGTAGTATGAAAAATGAAGAAATATGCTAGTATTGGAGTAACGAAAATGCTGACAACTTGTATGATAAGCAGGCCAATTACACCCAAAACTTCAAAACTTCAAAACTTCGATCGATCTGAGCATGAAGGACGTCGTTAAGGTACGCCATCTATAAAAAAAATAAGTAATTAGTTTGAAATTGAAGAAGGCACCTTTATAATGACCAAATAAATGTTATTAGAGAGTTTTTGCACCTCTTATTTGGAGACCTCGTTATTTTCTGCGCATGCACTCTTCAAAAATAGTACCCGAAAACTCTATTAACGATGAAGAATTGATAATAACGATAAAGAATAAGAGCTGGTAATTATTCCCATTTGCGGTGTGCCACCTAACCTAACAAAAACAAATCCGCCGTAGTAAAATGACAAGTGACCATTTTTATGGTGACAAACTGACAATTGAATATCTACATTATTTTGTAAGGTTGCAAAAACTCTATTTGAAGTGAGCGTTGTTATCGTAAATATAATTAAAGTTAACGGTGAAATTAACGAAATCGTCTAAGTTGTAAAAACTCTCTATTAATTCACTAAAACTTCACGCATTTCGCTGAAATATCACAAGTCTATTAGTCATTCGATCGAAATGGAAAAACTACTAGAAGATATCAGAGCAAAACTGAAGATATAATGGACGAGAGAAATGCTAGAATAGAAGGTAAAATTGATGGCATGCAGAAAGAAATGGGGAATGTGAAAAAGGAAAATGAGGAACGTAAGTTAGAGAATCTCGAATGCAAGATCAGAATTCAGGAACAGGAAAGTAGAATAATGATGTTGGAAAAAGAAATTAGAAAGAAGAATATAATTATACAAGGATTGGACGAAGAGATAGGTGAAGATGAAGAACAGCTGAAAACCAAGATTCAGAAGGTAATGAACGATATGAAGGGGAATATCGACTATCCAAAAAGCGTGCTGAAACAAAGACAGATGTTCTTCAAATATATGATAGAAGCTAGAAAAGCTGGCGATATAGCACATATGAAGTATGATACGCTGGAACAACTTGAAAGGAATAACGAAAATAAGGAGGAAAAAGAAGGAAATACTGAAACAATAAGCAAGGAAAAACAAGGTGCGAGAACACTGAGCGAGAGATCACCTAGCAATGGTATAGAAGATGGAAGACCAATGAAAATCACCAGAGGTGAAAATATAAAAAACAAGAAAGGGAGGCAGGGGGAACTACAAGAACGACGAACACTGCAAAGATAATGGAACATGAGAAAAACGAATTGGAAAAGCAGAATGTAAAGAAGAAACAAATAAATATGAAAAACACTGTTAGAAATGAAAAGGAAGAACACCACAACGCACCAATAAATAAAGAAAGATCAAAAAAACAAAAGAAACAAGAAATAAGAATAGCTACATGGAATATCAGAACTATGCTTGCTCCCAGTAGAATGTAAGAAATAGGGGAAGAACTGAATAGGTACAAGGTAGACGTGGCTGCCCTACAGGAAATTCGATGGAAAGGTAATGGGAAAACAGATGAGAAATACTTCTCACTCCAATATTCAGGAGCCGACACACAAGGAAACCATGGAGTTGCATTCATAACAATGAAGATATTGAAAGACGAAGTTATAGCATTCAAGCCCATAACTGAACGACTGGCCTACTTAAGAATAGAAGCAAAACCCTTCAATATGTAATTGCTCAATGTCTATGCACCAACAGAAAACACTAATATAGAGGAAAAAAAAACTTTTACGAAAAAATCGAGGAGGAAATATAGAATATACCAAAGGAGGACACATTAATCCTATTGGGTGATTTCAATGAGCGAGTAGGGAAAGAGGATTACTTAATCCAACGAAAACGAACAAAGATTATGTAATCTTGAAGCAGAAATGGATCTGAAAGTGAGTAGTACGATGTTTCAGTACCCAACACATCACAAGGTAACGTGGACAACTCCTGATAGAAAGTACACAAATCAGATAGATCACATATTGAAAAATCGAAGAAAACAGTCTTCAATAATCGATGTGAGGTATTACAGAGGGGCCTGTGCAGATACAGATCATTTCTTAGTTATGGCGAAAGTGAAAAAGAAGCTGAAAATTATGAAGACAAGAGGAATGAGTAAAACAGTGGAATAATGAAAAACTTCGGAATGAAGAAGTGAGGTATGCTTTCGAAAATGAGTTAGACATGAGATTACCTGAAGAAAACACATTTGAGAATGTAGAAAGAGAATGGAACGAGATGAAACAATGTGTGGAAACAGCAGGTAGAATGCAATTGGGAGCAAAAACCAAGGAAAAAATAAAAGAATGGTTTGACGAAGAATGCAAACAGGTGTTAGGTTAGGTTATTTGATTGAGGAATCTCATCATCAAGAACAATTCTCACTAAATGTCTGGGTCAGAATAATTGGAAATTATTTGATTGGGCCATTTTTTTGCCTAACTTACTAAATGGTCCCGCTTATCGGAAATTTTTTGAGGAGGAGTTAACTTTATTGATCGAGGATGTACCACTTTTGGTGAGAAACATAATGTAGTTCATGCATGACGAGGCACCAGCACATTTCAGTGAAAAAGCTAGGTTAGGTTAGAACTCTTGAATAATACATTCGACAACCGATGGATAGGTCGGGGTGGGCCAGAACCATGGCCTCCTAGGTCCCCAGACTTAAAAGTTTATTTTATACCAGTCCAGTAAACACTATAGAAGAATTGAGAAATCGAATAATAACCTCTTGTGACACGATAAGAAATACTCAAAGAGTGCGTTATAATATACGAAGGACAGAGACCTGCATTCTTGCAGGTGGAGGACACTTTATTTACTTTTTAATTGTTGTTTTTTTCAGTTTCATATTGAATAACTATAAGTTGAGTCTCAGAACACGAGCTATCAAAGTAAAAGCAAATGTTGGACATACCTTGTGAGTATTTCTATTATTTTTTTCATTTGGCGAATAACATACAATTCAAATAATTCAAATTCAATAATTTTTCATTCGAAAACGGTTGGAGATACGAATACATTACAAGTGTCAAAAAATTTCTAAATTGAACGAAGATCACGAAAATTGATTGTACGCTGGTCAGTGGAGTACTGCAAAAACGTATGAAATGGCAAAAAGAGACATGGCATCGGAAAAGAAAACACCTTGTGAATTTCAGTTAAAATCTAGGAAGTGTAATGATGGAGGCTGTAAAAAATAGCTTGAATTCCAAATTGGGGCTGAATATCTCAAAAACTGTTTTGAAGAAAAACCAATTTTTTACGGAAACTTCAACACCCTGTAGCTCTGTAACGAAGCTTTTGCGGACCTTTGTTTATTGGAATTTTTTTTTCTAAAATTGCACGTAGACTTATCCCCTCAAGTTATGACATACTATTATGTAACACCCTGTATAAATTCGATATAGCAGCCACCAACTACTCACCAGGGCAAGCTCTTGGACCTAAACCGAATGGCAGGAAGCAAATATTGAATCTTTCTTGAACTTCCTCGTCTTCATACCTTTCAGGATTGAATTTTGTAGGATTTGGATAATACTTTGAATCATAATGTAAACCCATAACTGGAAAGTAAACTTTTTGACCTTTCTCTAGTATAACATCAGTTCCAGGTAGTTTATATGTTTCAGTGCATGTTCTGTCCAGAAAAGGTAGTACAGGATATAGACGCATTGCTTCTGAAATATCATATTATGCAAAGTTATGGAAAACATATGCAATTTCCCAATGATTTTCTATTAAAATCAATGTTCCTCTAACATTTTGTTGATTTTTAGAATACTCACCGTGTATACATCCTTGCAAATATTTCAGTTGATTCAAATTTGCATAAGTAATATCGCCATCTCTATTTTTGATTCTTAATATTTCTTCCCTAGCAAGCTGTTGGGCTTCGGGATTCTTAGCTAGTTCATATAAAGCGAAAGTCATTGTTGTGCTGGTGGTTTCAAAGGATGCTACAAACGCTGTGACAACCAAACCAGCTAGAAGATCAGCTTCTACAACAATTGATTCAAGGATTTTCTATTTCCGAAACCTGTTTGAATTTAATCATTGTCGTGTATACACACAACCAAATTTATATGGAATCACGCGGTAGTTCACATTATTTATTGTTTTGAACCATGGATCTTTGACTACTTGTGAAGAATGAAGTTTTTTGGTGTAAAAAAACTGGATAGTATGATAAGAGATGTTGAATTATCACCACATGTTCGGGATATTGTACTCAGTTGTCACTGAGATCTGAAACTGTGAATTTCAAAATTCAAAAAAGCCTATAATCATAATTGAAAACGTCTTACGTTGGATTGTCCGATGTGCAGAGGGGTTGAATAATTGCTCTCGTTGAAGAAGGGGTGATACAGAGGGATATAGCGGCCACAATGGGGGTATCACAAGAACAAGCCCATCTTTTGTGCCAATTGTAAGAAGTATGTGGCATCCCATACTCCAAAAGCAATTTCTGGAATCAGCAGGCATCAGTGTATCAATCGAAACGATACGTCAAAAACTTCGTTCAAGGGGTTTTTACAGCAGAAGGCCCTTAAGAGTTCCAGCGCTAACCAGACAACAAAAAATTAACAGACTTAATTGGTGTATCGAACACCTAAATTGAAATTAAGAAATGGCGAAATGTTCTTTTTTCGGATGAGACCAGAATTGATGTTCGATCAGATGATCGCCGGATTCGGGTGTAAAGGGGTCGTGAAGACAAGCTGGATTCCGAGCAGCAAGTGAAATTCCGAAATACCAAGGGAGCAGTGTGATGTTTTGGGGTGGCATTATGCTGAGAGGCAAAACAGATTCGATTTCGTTTCCTGTGAGTTTAACGGCTAGAAATTGCGTGGACCTAGTGCTGGAGCCCATAGTGAGACTCTGGCGAGGTTCCTAACGTGAGAATTTCACTTTTATGCAAGATAATGCTCCTCCGCATATCAGCAACCTCGCGCGATATTATCTTGAAACCAAGGGAATCGCTATTTTGGACCGGTCAGCTTGCTCTCCACACCTAAATCCTATTGAACATTTAAGGGATAATCTCAAAAGGAAAATTAGATCGCGCAAGGATAATCCAAGAACCCCACAACAGCTCATCTAAGCCGCCACAGAAGAGTGGCAGAATATCACCCCAGAGGAAGTCGAAAACGTAATCCAAAGCATGCCTAGACGGATTCAGGCTTGTATCAGAGCAAGAAAAGATAATACAAGCTACTGAGGTCGAGAAAAACACCTACTCCGTGAGAAAACAATTTTCAATATTTTTACTACATGCGGAAAGAGTCTTTCATTTTCTTTTATTTATTTCTTAAAATAAACCTAAATTTATTTCGGTTTCAATTGAAATATCTGAGAAAGGATCAATTCAAACAATCCTTCAAAATTTTCAAAATCCCTGAGGTAATATTCGGGTGATTCCATATAATTCGTTATACAGGGTCGAGTGATGACTCAAAAGAAAGGCGGTATCTTTGTCTACATCACTTTGAACGAATTTCTATTTTTAATTGAAAACTGTAAGAGATACAGGATGAGCAACTGAAAGATAGGGAAGAATATTTCCCTGAGACTATTCAAGTTTCAGTGAAGTGAAATGAAACAGATCGATGCTGATCAATGGCAGTCATCATCAAGTACCATCTTCATCTCGAATTTCAACCCCTAGAGCTGGGGTGACCACCCTTGAAAATTTGGAAGAGAGTAGATGGGTCGAGTGATACCTCGAATGAAAGGTATTACTTTTGTCTGCATCCTCGTGAAAGAGTTTTCATTTTTGATTGAAAACTGTAAAAGATACAGAGTGAGCTACAAGTAGTGCAAAAAATGGAACAGATTAATTCCAGATCAAAGGCTGTCATCTTCCGAAGCACCATTCACATCTCAAATTTCAACCCCTACAGCAGGGTTGACCACCCTGTGTTAATTTTTTTAAAGCAGAAGATAGGTCCAGTTATAACCTTCTGAGAAAGGATTTTTGTTTTTCTCCACAAGGGTGTGCAAGTTTTCGTTCTCTATCAAAATTACTGGGTGAGCAGCTGAAACATTGGAATGATTATGAAGGATTGTGAATATTGAAAGGAAATGATAAAACTATCAGTCATAGTAACCCCATTGATCTTTGAACATTCATTGTACGATATGCGAGCAATGCATCTAGAGTTGGGTTTACATGTACATGCGTTTTTATCAGTTGACTCAAAGGAAACTTTTTTGTTTTCACAGGTGATACTGTATGATCATCGTCCTCATGTGAAATGACTCTTATTTGACGATACGAATCAACACTACGAATCAGGAACGCAGATGTTACAATAATCAGATTTCTTCAACGAAAAAATTGATTCTCAATGTTTTCGTACTTTTTGTATTCAATTTCATCGTCCCAATTTTATTCCACATCAGTTGTGAGAATTCTGTTGCATTCATCACAAGTTTCTCTTCTATTCGAAATTTAGTTTTCATAAAATCGTCAGGGTTTACTCGATAGCTGAGAGAGTTGAAATGATTGAACTATATTTTAGTTCTGATAGTTGCGCGAACAGAACAGCCAATATCTTCAAACAACGCCACGAAGGTGCTAAAATGACTTCGAAGTATGTACTAGAATAAGTTGCCAAATTTCGTGAAATGAAGTTGAGAAAGTGGCGGTGCTTGGTCAAGCGGTGGTTGATCTTACCCTAAGCCTGCGGAAATTGGCAGATGTAAGTGGTGTAAACCAAACCAGTATTTTCCGCATTCTGAAGGGGCATAAGTTTCATTCATATAAAATCAAATTATTTCATGAATTGAACGAAGATGATTTCGATCGATGACTTCAATTCTGCGAGATCATAAGTGAGAGAGTCATGAACAATCCTCATTATTTATTTCACTTGTGTTTTTCGGACGAATGTACATTTTTTCTGGATGGAACCGTAAACCGCCATAATTGCCGTTATTGGGCAGATTCTAAGCCGCAAATATTCCACGAAATTCACACTCAGCAGCCTCAAAAACTGAATGTTTGGGTTGGTATTTATGGCGATCGCCTCATTGGACCATTTTTCATTCCTGGAAATATTATTGGAGAGTTGTATTATCAACTATTGGAAGAATTTATCGACCCAGCAATAACAGAGATCATTGAGAATGACCCCCGCTATTCGGAGAACGAGGTTGTATTTCAGCAGGATGGAGCGCCCCCGCATATTGCACAAGTTCGAGTATTTTTGGATGATCATTTTCCTGGTCGTTGGATTGGAAGGAGAGGCCCAACGAAATGGCTCCCACGATCTCCGGATCTCAGTCCATTAGACTTTTTCCTATGGGGCCACCTCAAAAGTATAATCTATAAAACTGAACCTGTTGAATTGAACAACCTGAAACAGCGCATCGTCAATGAGTGTGACCAAATCACACCTGGAATTTTACAGAATGTCCGTGAACGTTTCACCCAAAATTTGTTTATGTGCATGGAGGTTGGTGGCCAACAATTTACGTTGAGTTTTAGTGACTTCAGTTCCGTTCATTTTATCGGGTCTTACTCATTAATTTTCTCCTTTCGTTTATTCCCCTCTTTATTTTCAACCATTGTATTAGTTTTTTTATCTATAACATTTGAAACCGGATGTCTCAAACGAGTAACTGTCTTTCAAAAAGTGTTTATTCAGTGAAAAATCAACCCCTGTTTGATACTGGTCGAAGATAGATGGTATACCATGCATTGCATCTTCAGTCACTTTTCCGTTTTGCATCCTCTAACTCCTATGGAACTCAATGAGAATAGAATTATTGCGAGCAGTCATGAAGGCAATAGAAATCCTTTACTTGAAAGGTATCAATGGATCGAAATATTACCCCTACTCTAGGGGTTGAAATTCGAGATGAGGGTGATTTTGGAAGATGGCAGATTTTGATCTAAAATGAATCTATTCCAGTTTTTCGCACTAATACTCCAATAGTCTTGGGGCGATAGTCTTCCCTATTTTTCAGTGGCTCACTCTGTATCTTCTACAGTTTTCAATCAAAAATGAAAATTCTTTCACGGGAATACAGACAAAGATAAAACATTTCTTTAGAGGTATCACTCGACCCATCTACCTTCTTCCAAATTTTCAAGGGTGGTCACCCCTACTCTAGGGGTTGAAATTCGAGATAAGAATGGTACTTGATGATGACTACCATTGATCAGCATGGATCTGTTCCATTTAACTTCACTGAAACTTGAATAGTCTCAGGAAAATAGTCTTCCCTATCTTTCAGTTGGTCACCCTGTATCTCTTACAGTTCTCAATTAAATATAGAAATTCGTTCAAGGCAATGTGGACGAAGATACCAACTTTCTTTTGAGTCATCACTCGACCTATCTTCCCTATTCAAAATGTTCAAGGATTGCAACCCCGCTTAGGGGGTTCTCCTTGTCCTCCTTGAAACAAAAATCGACTTGTTTTTGCGTTTTGATCAGAAATAAATATCTTGGTAGATTCATTGAAGCACCTGTATATATATATATATATATATATATATATATATATATATATATATATATATATATATATATATATATATATATATATATATATATATATATATATATATATATATATATATATTATAGGAGTTTAATTTACTAACCCTTCCTCTATAAACATTTGATTATACTGGGAATATGGGTTAAAATTGACGAATATTATCTTTGGTTAATATATTAATCTGCAGAAATCTCGTTTACGTTTTTAAATATAATTGTCTTCAGATAATCTGATTTTCTGAAGATGGCAATGGTATTTAAAAACGTAAAATAGATTTCTGCAGATTATATATAACCAAAGATAATATCTGTCAATTTTAACCCATATTCCCAGTATAATCAAATACTTATTTATATATATATATATATATATATATATATATATATATATATATATATATATATATATATGTATATTTGAATTTGTTTGTGTAAATTTGCCTGCTTATTTGTGAAGTATAACTTTAACTTACCCTCAGAGTACTTATTTTGTATATTTTCATTTTTCTTAGTGTCCAATAAAGTATCAACTAGATCATTCATTTTGATATTTAGTTTCTCTCGTTCATTCATCAAATCCCATGCTAAATTTCTGAAAAATACAGTATTTGCTTCATTTATTATCTTCAATTTGAGAATTCGTGTAAAATGCGGGGCAAGGAAAAGATATGTAACTTGTATAGCATGCCATATATTCTGCCAATTAGCTATACTTCTCGTTAACTCAACAAAAGGAGAATCTTCCTGTTCAAAACTATTAGTTTCGATAGAATAAAACGAAGTACTCAAGACGTCTACAGTAAATTTAGCAAAGAGTGTTTTAACTTCAAAAATATTCTCGTGTGATTTGGATGATTTTCTCATCCAGTTTTCCATACTTTTTGTGCAGCTTTTCATTCTTTCAAATTTGGATCTCATCTTTGCTAAAGTGAATGACGGGGACAATCGTTTCCTTCCAGTGAACCAGGATTGACTTTTCTGGAAAAAGAGCATTTTATTCCCTAGTGAATCAATGTTTGGATCAATAACAGGAACTCTGTCCTTAAAGTTAGTGAAGTCCTTAATAAATATATGTTCAATCAAATTCAAATCGTTGATCATTAAAATTGGTTCGTCCAGTATAAAGAATCCAATATAAGGATGTACAGTATTTTCATACATTTCCCTTAATTTGTCTCCAATCGATTTTCTCCAAAGGAAAACATCTAAAAAATTCCCGAATAATGGTATTGGTTTCAAAAATGGAACTCCTTTTTTCTTCCAGTAAGTATAATTTCTTGACATATAAAGACATAAGAGTACCATCAATATGAAAAGGAGAATGAGAGTACTGATGATCATTATCTGGAACAAAGGCATATTATATTAATTGAATTATCAATTTTCAAATTTAAAATAGAAAGCTTTGATGTACAATCATAAGTCCGCATGTCATCGGACAGTTTTTTTTTCGAGCACGGGAATATATTTTTTAGTTTTCTTCTTGATCATCTGCAAGATTTGTTAAAAGATATGAGGATCGTGGTTTCAATTCGACTGAGCTTCTGCACATTTCATTACCCATGTGCGGAAATTCATGGCCAAACTTTCCTAATAAATGGATCGGCAAAGGTGGATTCCGAAATCGGCTTGCGAGATCGCTTGATCTAACTTGCCTTGACTTTTACCTATGAAGCTATACAGTGTGTTCCAACGAAAATTTGACCCCCTATAACTCCGAAATGAGTAACATTAGCGAAAAACACCAAGACACGTCGATTTTTGTTTCGAGGGGAGCATTTTTCGAAATAATTCGAAACTTCTCAGATCAACCCCTACCCCAGCAACCCTAATTTCGAAATTCATCATAGGGAATAAGGGTCGAGTGGCACCTTACTGTAAAGGTCTGTCAATTCTCCATTCTGATTTGTCATTTTAGAATTTTAAATTAACATACAGGGTGTCCCAACCGAGGGTAAAGTTGAATTCCTGCAAATCCCAAATACTAAATGAAATCGATTTATTTGGGCATAATGCAAGCGCAGGTTTATGCTCGGTCTAGAAAAACGACCTACACTTGTGAATTTGGAGTTGGTGCAATCAACCCCTATTTCCAGCATCCCCAACTCAAAAATCATTCGATCGAAAATAGGTCAAGTGGCACCTCGTTGGAAAGGTATTTCAATTTTCTCTTCGAATTTGGTATTTTCGAAATTCAGAATCAGCATACAGGGTGTCCCGGAGCAGGAACACTGAAAACCCAAATAACTTTTTGAAACTGGTTCATTTCGGTATAATACGAGAACATGTTTATGTTTGATTCGAGAATAAGACTCTCTTGCGTGAATATGGAATTTTTGCAATCAATCTCTTCCATTCAGCATCCCCAACTCAAAAATCATACAAGTGATTACAGGTTGAGTGGCAAAGTTCCAGAAAAATTTTTCTATTTTCTGAATCACTGAGGCATTGGTTTCAGTTTGGCAATCGAGGTTTTCTGGCGTGAGGATCAGGATGAGGGGATGATGGAGAAACTGATTGGATGCTCATCTAAACAGGAAAACGAGATTTATTGAACTTGTATTCAATTGAAAACAAAAAACTAACTTGATTATTACAACAATTGTTCAAAATCACCTCCGCCCACCTCCATACAGTTATACAGACGATTTTCGAACTCTCTTCTCACATTAGCGAAAACTTCAGGAGTCAAAAGTCGGCATTCTGTGATAATCCTCATCCGCAGCTCCTCCAGGTTTTCTGGTCTTGTGGCATAAACTTTAGATTTTAGATGGCCCCCAAAAAAAATCTAGGGATTTAAATCTGGTGACCTGGCTGGCCACTCAACAGGTCCTCTTCTACCAATCCACCTTCCTGGGAAATTTTCGTCGAAATATTGGCGCACCCGAGCATCATAATGCGGAGGAGCACCGTCTTGTTGAAAACGCATTTCGTCCTCAGAAAGAGTTGGATCGTTCTGTAAAATTTCTGTCAATCTAGGATGTATGTGTTCCTCTAACAACTGTAGATAGCCATTTCCATTCAGATCACCCTCAATAAAGAAAGGCCCAACTAGATGATTGCCAAAAATTCCTGCCCAAACGTTCAACTTCTGAGGCCTTTGCGTGTGGGCCTCTCTAAACCAATGAGGATTCTGTGTGTCCCAATATCGACAATTATGTCTATTCACTTCACCACTGAGCATAAAGGTGCTTTCATCAGAAAAACAGATGTTATTCAGAAAATTTGGATTAGCGTTTAGGTTTTCACTTAGATTTTCACAAAACTGTAAACGACGATCTGGATCATCTTCGTTTATTTCATGCACTAATTTTACCTTGTAGGGTGAAATTTGTGATGTTTCACGATTCTATGGACAGTTGTAGCTGATACACCAGTCAGACGAGATAGTTTTCTGATCGAAGTAGTATTCTCCATTTGTAGATGACCCACTACTGCCACTTCCGTTGCCTCATTTCTGACAGGACATGCCACTTCATGTTTTTGTTTGCAACCGAACCCGTAGCTAGGAATTTGTCAACCAAATATTTAACGTACTGGTGACTGACTCCTTTCTCTTTCAGGATGGTTCCTATCGAATATCCTTGCCGTTTCTTTGGCACAACTGTTATTTCGAAAATACGTCGATACAATTTCGACCCTTTCCTCAGTGAAATAAACCATTTTCAGATTAATTTCAACTGACGAACAACAACAATAATGAGGAACTGATCTGAATAATAATAATATTTCATTGCAAAATGAGAAATAACAGATGACTGCACGCCAGATGGAAATGAAAAAATGTGAACATTTTCAATGCAGAAATCAGCTTTATTTCTTCGTAATTGATGCTCAACACATCGTACTCCAATACTTTTAACAGTTTCGAATTAATTTTAGTTGATAATTTCAAATGACGATATTGAATTTTTCGAAAGCGACATCCTGTATGGAGAGCCGAACTGAATGAAATGCTTTAATCATTCTGGAATTCAAAAAACCTTTCTGAAGATATGCCACTTGAATTATTTGTATGATTTTCAAGTTGGGGATGCTGAATGGAAGGGGTTGATTGCAAAAATTCTATAACCACACAAGAAAGTCCTATTCTCGGATCAAACATGTTCTCGTATACCGAAATGAACCAGTTTCAAAAAGTTATTTGGATTTTCAATGTTCCTGCTTCGGGACACCCTGTATGATGATTCTGAATTTCGAAAATACCAAATTCGAAGAGAAAATTGCAGTACCTTTCCAACGAGGTGCCACTTGACCTATTATCGATCGAATGATTTTTGAGTTGGGGATGCTGGAAATAGGTGGTTGATTGCACCAACTCCAAATTCACAAGTGTAGGTCGTTTTTCTAGACCGAGCATAAACCTGCGCTTGCATTATGCCAAAATAAATCTATTTCATTTAGTATTTGGGATTTCCAGGAATTCAACTTCACCCTTGGTTCGGACACCCTGTATGTTAATTTAAAATTCTAAAAATGACAAATCAAGGTGGAGAATTGACAGACCTTTTCAGTAAGGTGCCACTCGACCCTTATTCCCTATGATGAATTTCAAAGTTAGGGTTGCTGGGGTAGGGGTTGATCTGAGAAGTTTCGAATTATTTCGAAAAATGCTCCCCCTCGAAACAAAAATCGACGTGTCTTGGTGTTTTTCGCTAATGTTACTCATTTCGGAGTTAGAGGGGGGGTCAAATTTTCGTTGGAACACACTGTATGACGAAAATGGTATTTCGTACTCCAACAACGACGGCTGGCGATATAAATAAGAGGATAAGAGAAGAATTGCGATAAGTAACAACAGACATGCGAAGTAACCTTTGAAGATAATTTGAAGACAGGTTAACATCGTGTATCGTTCAAAGTGGGAGTCAATGTGAAAATCTTATGTAAAAAAAGATATGGGTCTTTCTATCTTTATTTTGCAAATGATTCGTTTTTAATATTAGGTTCGGAGAAATTTCTAGTGCACAACATATGATGTGTTGTTTCGGATATGTACACTTCCACCAGAGTACCTATAGAAAGCGGTATCAGTCACTCTATAAGACTACAGAAAAGAAGTACTCAAAATGTTCAATTACTCAAGTTGGGATTTTCTATCTTTAAAAGGGTTAGCTTCTAGATCAAGGCCTGTCAACTCAAAGTCATCATATGAAACTACCAAATTTATTCAAGCTAATATTTATTCGACAGCCACAATTCAACTAGCAAAATTTAATACTATGAATAATAAATTAGATGATAAAACTCATGAAAGAGTAACTTTGAACTTGACTAAATTTGACGTGAAGCGAAATATTAAATACAAAGTGACGTTTGACAAGTAGGCACATACATAAACAAAATTGACTAATCTAACTTTACTACGATCAAGCGACATAAATGAATAAATAAATTAAAATACAATAATTGGTGAGAGACGTTCTTCAAACAGACAAAACAATTGAATAATAAAAAAAACAAGTACTGTGTTTTAAGGAATTTTACTTAATAATTGCGTTTCACTACAACGTAGTTCTTCTTCGTCTGAAGAAGCTACGGTGTAGTGAAACTCGTTACGAATCGCAATTATTGAGTAAAATTTCTTAATACACATTACTTGTTTTTTTTTTATTATTGATAATGGAATTTTACCAAGTAAAAGCCTCCCAAATTCAATACATTAAATTTCTCTTGAGGAAACAAAAACTAGCTTACTTCTGAGATTCTTAGGAACAATTAATTCTCTGATGGTTAGGAAATTACTTCGGAGCTGAATAGAATTGAAACTCAGCGGAAAATGGAAACAATTAAAATGACCAAGGTACTTATCTTGGCTTGATTGTCTTCAGGTAAAAATGGTCCCCAACGTATGTCACAAAGTTGACGGTAGAGTTTGCTAGTACTGTAGGCGAGGTCGGTAGGTTACAGGTGGATGGGTTCTATTGCTTAAACTATTGCTGCTGTGGGTGGGTAAAAGGTGAGGTGACAAAAAACGGTCTCAAAGTTCTATGTGGTCGGTTTATCCAGTTCCAGAGCCTACAAGGGCTTCCAGAAGTGGACAAATTCAAGAGGGGCTCAGAAAATAATTGATTCCAAGATCTATTCAATTGAATGAGAAAAAAAATTCTAATTTAGAAAAGATACAATTGAAAAGGTTTTGGCTCAACAAATCTCTGTACTCTGTAGCATAGGCTATCCTGACGAACAGAGTTAAACTAACGTCGCCTTACAGCCTGAATTGTTCGTTAAACCAAAGAAATATTCACTCGGGCTTCAGCTACCAGGTACTAAACGGAACACGAGTTGTGAGCTTTACAAAATGGTTGAAATGGAAAGAGGACGTTTTCTCATTTCGAATTCGACCGGATGCACGAATGACGAACTTTCAATCTCAATCAAACGTCAAAAGCAAACAGCTCAATAGACTGAAATCAATGAAGCCATAAGTATGAAAGTGCTGTCAAAAAAATGTTAAGGAGTTAATTTTGAATTTAGTGAATACTATACTAAGTCTATGGGTGTTTAGCGAAACTGAATTGAAATAATTCTAGAACTAAGTAGGAAAATTATTTATGTGATCACTGGAACCTTCGGCAAGTTTTTGTTTTCCTATGTCAGTTAGTTGAAGAGAACTGAGAAAGACAACCTAGAACTGCCGCTATCAAGGTAAAAGAATTGTCACCACAAAGAACTCATTGAACTCAAAGAACTTTATTGTTCCGAATATTTTAAATGCCAATGATTCAACAGGCGTACTGAGATAGTGAAAGACTTTAATTTTCGAATAGAATGAAGTGAAAGAAAGGTAATGATTATCACGAAAGGATTTACTATTGATTAGTCACTTGATTTTATTTGTTTTAGGTGCAGTGAATGAGAAAATCAATTTTGAAAGAGCTATGGACCAGAGTGACTAGGTTGTGCACTGAAGTGACTTTGGAATGATCAGTTATATGTGAATGAAATTATTGAAAAAGATTACTGGATGTGTATACCAAACTGCAAGGATTGAATTTTTACTGTATTATACCTGAATAAATAGTTGAGACTTTAGAAAACTGAAAAATTACTTTTGAAACATGGGCTATATATTTGCTCAAATTAAAAGGACTGTGACTGTGAAAAATCAAACTGTAACAAACACCTCGATAATCAATGAAAACAGTCAACATGACCTCGACTTTTCATCGACTCCGGCCTGATTTTCTAGGTTTTGGTTCAGTTGCAAGGCGCCATTCGGAAGCTTGTCACTGGTTTGCATGTCAGACTAATGAATCTATAATTCATCGCGAGGTACAATGCGTTTTATGAATGTGGGGTCGAAATTGTCTCGTTCGAGGATGTTTCCAGCAACCTTTAAGCGATTCAGTTTTTGAAGAAAATTCAGGTTTTTGTAATTAGTTGAGCGGCAACGCGTTTCAAGCCCAACCAATCGTTTAAAACGAGACGAATGGATTCGTAAGACACAAAGAGTTCATCGCCTATCTCTCTCAAACTTAAATAACGATTATAAATTACCATTCCCTTCATTTATTGATGTTAACTTCAGTTGAAAATGTGGCCGATAACATCGAAGCAAATCTTCTACCACATCTCCTCCGCTGTTGAATGCATATATGCACGTCTTTATACAAAATTTGAGACAAATTATTTGTTCGATATTTTTATCCATTGTAAAAAGCACACTTGTGATAAGCTGAATAACAGATCGCGTGCAAACTCCTCGTCATTATAGATAACAGTTGTGCAACAACTAAAATTTTGACAATCGTCTTAAGCAGATTTTTCAAATAATTAATTCCCGGTACTTTACTGACAAAATGTATGCGCGATCTGCTTTTCAAGTTCGTTTTCACAGCGAACATATCCTGAACCTATTTCGACACACGAGTAAAGAACGAACCGTTTCCTCGGTATGCTTATCCAAAATTGAAATTTCACAGTGGAACAGTCTCCAATTTGATATGATAGGCATGAGTCTCACAGAAACGTTGGGATTAAAACAGATTAAAACTTTCTAATGATGTATCGCACTTGGAAAATTGTTAATTGCGTGTTAGTTGTGACAGATGTCATCAAAAGAGAAAATAACTTCAATCAAAAGTTGAATAAATTAAAACAAAATTAACGTCTTCGAACGTTTCCAATAAAACTTCCCAAATACTAGGGAGGCCATATCTCTTCCACGCCAGAGAAAACCGGGACAACTTACCGCTACTTACTACAGTGTACTGGCTGTCCCAAATTAGATGTATCTAAATGAAATCTATTTCAATTAATTTTAGGATGGAGCCAAATTTCATACCAGTCACTATACCATTGATTATTTAAGACAACGCGTAGACGATATCATCGAACCAGAACAATAGCCTCCAAATAGTGCCGATCTTAATCCGTGCGACTATTTTTCTGTGGGGTCATTTGGAAGAAATGGTGTATAAAATGGTATTATTTTTAATGATTATCAGTGTATGGGTGGCATCTGTCCAGATCACACCTATACGATAAAAGTTAGAGAATTACCGCGTTTTATAGCGAATTTACGAACCTTTAACTATTAAATAGTAGATAGTTCATTAAGAAAACATGGAAATGGAAGTTGAACCAGGAGGAAGAAATAAAAGAACTGCAAGTGAAGCGGAATTATTGGGAACAATTCAAGATTTATCCGATGATGACATTGAAGAATTGCTTGGATTCACGAAAAAATACCGTGCAAAAAGTCCAGATGTCCGCGACAACGATAACGAAGAATTCATCGCCGTATGCCGTTCCAAACGCAAAGGTCAAACACCTGCCACACAAACAAAACAAGCTGCTGTTTATCAACAAACCCAAAACAAACTACCCACACAAAACACTGAATCACGACGAAATATCCAACACACAATTCCAAAACACAACAGAAATTATTCAGAATGAACGAAATTAAAAACACACAATATGATAATTTATTTTACATAAACGTTGCCGACTCCACAGTTACTGATAGAATTCAAATGGCAAATTTATGGAACTCGAAATTCCCGAACAGTAAGGACATAATTTTGAAAACTAAATTAGGATATCTGGTGAAATCAAACAACAAGAATGATTTAAAAAATGCATTAGAAGAACTTAAAATTGAACAAAAGATAATTATGTACAAAGAAACAGTTGCCCAGAATGAAAGCAAAGAGAAATCAGAACGGCCTCAAACTTACTCGGTGGTCATCTCAAATGTGGAGAAATTTATAAAAGACGAAGATATAAGCAAACAACTTACAACATTGAAACTCCAGCATAGATACTGCAAAAGGATAATATCAAAGGCAACAAACAACCGAACAGGATTAATAAGAGTTATTACAGGAGAAGTTACCACTTTTGAGAAACTTCTGAATGAGGGCCTCTTTTACAAAAATGCACACTACTCTATATTTCCCAGCCTTCCACCACAGCCAACCCCTGTACCTTGTGCGGTGTGTTTCAGTTTTGACCAACCTACTGAGAAATGTGACCGTACACCAAAGTGCACCAAATGATTTGGTCCACATAAAACTACCCAGTGTAAAACTCAGCTTTCACCCAGATGCACCTCTTGTGGTGATGAAGGACATGCAGCTTGGTCCCTGAAATGCCCGAAACATCCAAAGAAACCGCTGGAAGGAATCCCAAATGCACAGATTAAATCTCTGAACAAAAGAACCAGAGAAATAGAAGAAAATGATAAAAAACAAAATAGAATACATTCATCGATTACAATCCACGATGACATAATTAATACCTACATCCGCAAATTCAATAAACCACAAACTGTTGACAGAGAAGAACTAATGAAGAAGCTGAAAAAAAGGTTCATTAACCAATACAATATAGACACTACCGCAGTCTTTTCTGGAAACAGAGTCTATATTATGATGTTTGACCTAGAATGCCCAGATGAGCCATCTCCTACTGAACCATCGAGTAATAATAGCAGGCAAATTCAATTCAGAAATTAATATTTTCTACAACAATGCAAACAGTTACTGGGCAAAACGACATATAATAAACAATTTCATCGAAACTAACAATATTCCCTGTGCTATGTTTGTAGAAGCAAAGATCAAAGAAGAACATGTAATTTCTTATAAAGACTGGAAAATATTGAAGAAAGTTGGTGACTATCAACTAAACGTTAGGGGGGCAGTATCGCTATGTGTCATCCAAAAATAAAAATGGGTAAAGCCAATCCACCATCAGTGAATAACAGGCAAAATGAAGTACTTCACTTCACTATTCCCTTCAAAGACGACAAGCTGCACATTTTTTTGGTTTATATACATCCAAATTGCAGAATAGAATAAAATATTTTTACCAAGGCTTTACTTTACCAGCATGTAATAATTATAGAAGATTTCAACCCAAACCCTAGTAAGAAAAAACAAATAAATAGATTTCGACAGTGTGGTCTTTTCACCAAGGCAGATACAGCCCCTACTTTCTTGATGGACCATAACCCTGAAAGTACACCCGATTTAATATTTTACTCAAAAAATCTACAGAATAACATCAGAAGAATAACTTTAACCCCAGACATAGGATCAGATCATTTGGGCGTGTTGTTGACAGTTGATATGGGAGGTGATGTGGTGAAAGAGTCTATAACGCCTATATGCAATGTTAAAAAAGTGAATTTGCATATTAAAAACTTCATACAACAAAACATGGGAAAAGAAATTAATGAAGAATATATAGAGTCCTTCAATAAGACAGTCTCTACAAGCATTAAAGCCAACTGTCCAATCGAAAAACCAAATAACTTTAGACACGAACTTCCACCCTACGTGATAAAAACGATTAAAACAAAGAGAAAAATGTATAGGGAATACTGCCAGAATAGAGATCCTCTAATTAAAAATCAAATTAACATCTACAATAAAAATATACAAACAATGGTGCAGTATACAGAACACACATGGGTTGAAGCATGCAACAACATTAATCAAACCAAGGGTAAAAACTTCTATCAGGAGATCAAAAAACTTTCCAGATATAAACAGACATTCTCAGTACCTGATCTTGAAGAGAATGGAAAATGGTATGTAACAGAAAAAGATAAGGTTGAGGTATTTGAAAATTACTATGAATCTGTATACGCATATGATGATGACCAAGAATTCAGCAAAACAACAGAAAGATATATAGACAGATGGTACAACGAATTTGTGGAAGAAGAATTTACATATTCAGAGGAGGTTGTTAAAATAGAAGAAAGCGATTATTACCAACTACTGCATTCAACCAGAAATAGTGCTCCAGGCGTGGATGGCATTTAGTGGAGAATAGTTAAACAGTTTGACCCGGAGATACACTCACATATAATACAAATTTTCGAAGACTGCCTCAGAAAGCAACAATTTCCGCTCATATGGAAGTCAGGATGTATAATAACAATTCCTAAACCTAACTCAAACCACAAGTCAGTTAAAAACTACAGACCTATTACACTTCTACCGGTACTAGGAAAGCTTTTCAAGAAAATAATAAAACTGAAGATGGAAAAGCATATCACCAACATTTTGCCCACTTCTCAATTTGGATTTAGGAACAAGAGGTCTACCACACATCCACTGGCCGTTTTGGTATCGAACACACAAAATGCAAAACTAAAAAACTTTAAAACAGCGGCCATAAGTCTCGATATTGAAAAGGCCTTCGATAGCATATGGCACAGGGGTCTAATCTTCAAATTATACAAAATTAACCTACCGAGATTTCTTATACACATGATCATAAATTTTTTGAACGATAGAAAGCTGACAGTGAAAATTAGAAATACAGTGTCGGAACCATTCTTCCCCAAACAAGGAACACCGCAAGGTTCTAGCCTGTCACCATTTCTCTACATAATTTACTGCTATGACATTCCAAAAGAAAGAAACAACCAGCAATATTCTCTTCAGTATGCAGATGACACTTTTATAATTTCCCACGATAGCTCACTGACAACCTGCTTGAATGGATTGCAAAGTATGATGAACAAACTTGAAATGTGGCTGAGTAAATGGCGCCTGAAACCCAATCCAAGAAAATCACAATATATAATTTTCCATCATAAAATTAGTCAAAATTCGCCTAGTATAACAATTAAAGGAATCGCCAAAAAACCTACAGCGGAAATAAAATACCTAGGGGTTGAAGTCGACAACAAAATGAATTTCAACAAATATACCAAAGCGATTAAGAAGAGAACCATATCAAGAGCTAAAACTTTCACTAAACTAACCGTCAGGAACAGAGGAATAAACACAAATAATGCAGTTAAAATATACAAGACAATATGCAGACCTGTCCTGGAATATGCACATCCCATCTTTGCTAACTGTAGACGCCCAGCATTGAACAATCTAAAAACCGGAGAAACTCTTCGTACAATAACAAAGATTAGACACCCGGAAAACAGAATACATAACCCACCATATGAATTATTGTACCAGATAACGAATATACAACCGATAGAAGAAAGACTTAAAAAGTTGAACAAGAATTTTTACGCACTTCTTAAAGACTCGCAGGACATTCTGGATCTCTTCCACCATGAACATATCGCACAAGCAGCAAGAAAATACCCACCTAAGTCATTAAGACTGACATCGGAAGAACAAGAGAGGAACTGAAGAGGCAGAGATAAATTTTAGATTTTAATATAAAGTATATATATATATATATATATATATATATATATATATATATATATATATATATATATATATATATATATATATATATATATATATATATATATATATATATATATATATATATATATATATATATTATATATATATATATATATATTTATATATATATATATATTTTTTTTTGTTGGATGATTACTTAGAATAATTTTGTTGTAAAACTAGGCTAAAGGACCCAAGGTCGATGGCCATTTGCGCAGTGCGCACTTTTATTATTATTATATATATTATATATTTTGATGATTGTGAGGAGCTGAGGCAAAATTTCAAGAATGTTGAAACAATCTTGATCAGGAAGTAATTTCGAGATCCATAGAGAGCAGGAGAACATGGTTGCAGATGGATGTGGATGCCAATGGAGATCATATTCCATTCTCGATTCATTTTGTTGAATGTTTTTACTCATGTAATTTGTTAAACGAAATCTTGTCGTATTATTATTCTCGCAGATGTTTTTAATAGTTGGCATCACTGAGATATTTGGGAATCAGTCATTCTGATCTTGTTCCTAATGACCCTGCTGTCCGCAATTTTTCCTCAAGATCATAGATTGGACTTTTTTTGTAATTAGGGGCTGGAAATTGGCGTAATATTTGCCTAGCAGTATAGCCAAGCACGAATAAATATTCAATAAATCGCTTATCCTCATTCATTAAAACCATTGTTAACAATTTATAACGTCAAAAACAAGCAACACCAATATGAAATTCGAATTCAAACCAGATGTCGTTTAAAATTCGATGACATTTCATTGATTTTATGTATCATAGACTTAATGTATGCAGTCTATGTTCAGAGGTTTCACAACGGAAGGTGCATATGATAGTGAAGAAGAGAAACATCATTGACGACAATTGGCACAATTCTGAATCAATATTCGAGTTCGACCACCTCAAAATGATAGGAAAGGTTCAATCTAGTGATTGAATTACGCAGTTGATTCATTAGGACCGCGAAAAATCTTTTAATGCGCGAGGAAAATTGGTTATGTTTGAATAAGTCGGCCATTTTGAATTCAAACGGAAATCAAATTTTAGGTTGGTTTTAGTAAAATATGGTTCTTTGTCCTCTGAGAACATCCATGAAAAACACAACACCGCCATGAGGTGAAAAAAATATTTCGATTTCAGCTGAAAATCAGAGTGAAAAAAATTCTTCGAGCTACTTTTTTACCAATTCTTGGAATATTTTCAAGATCAATATGTCAAATTGTTCAGAATTTTCGAATGAGTCAGCCATATTGGATTTCACCAGTAGTGCAATTTCGATACAATTTCTGAAAAACCTAGTCCTTTGGCTTTCTAATGAAGCAAAAACGAATGATCTAGCTCAAAAATTGCAAAAGTTTAACTGAAAAAAAATTGCCTGGTTTTCTCTGGCGCAACCTGTATATCTTGTAATAATTCCACCGTGAAAGTTTCATTCATGACCAAATTAATTGATTAATCAAGCAAACAAATAAAATTCACTCACATTTTGACTGGAATGAACAGAATCTGAATCGAAACAAGGGAATTTCTATATTATGATTATAAACAATTATACACTGTTTGTAGAATATTGTCAAGTGAGAGAGCAACTTCTACTGATAAGTAATGGCCCCCAACTATCTCGTTAGCCTAATCTTCTGTTATCTATATAAACTGTCGGGAATAGAGTCCAGCAAATAGTATGATGTGCTGAAGGGACTTTATCGATTCAATCTTTTTCAGTTCCTTATTCAAACTCTTTCAAATGAGTTCAATGAATAGGTTTCCCAGAATAAAGTATCAAATACGAGGAATCAGATAAATGAAACGACAAATTATTTTTTTTCGTTGGATCCACCACTGCTGAGATATTCTCCCCAAAAGTTTAAAAGAAAAATAAAAAAATAAAGAATTGATATTGTCAATTGCTCGTTGACGACTTGAATTTTTTCCAAAAAATTGGAAGTTCACAACAACTGTTCCAAAAGTTTTGAACACAAGTGGATGTGAGGAGTTTAGACCTATTAATACTAGTCCACAATATGAAAAGTTGATGGAATTGGTGGTCAAGGCGCAGTTGATAAAGTATTGTGAATCCAAGAAAATTATTTTTCAAGGGACAATATTCAACCTTCCGTAGAATGTTAAATATCCTCCCTTGAAGGAGCTAGTTTTTCGATCTACTCTCCATAATCACCGTTAACCGGGGCCACAGGGAAGTGCTACAGCACGGTCAGATGTCACGAATAGGAACAATGGACTGCAGTTTCGGTCTCGTTCGACCTCGTCAGCATTGTATACCTATTCGTAGCACAAGGCTATGCCGTTACCTACTCATCTCAATTCATTGGAGCGAACGTAATAAAGTAAATGTCACTGCGCCCCCCAACGAACCGAAACAGAGGCTACCTCACCAACGCCCCGCGAAAGGGTGAAAACAAAAAGCAGATAAAACAGGAAAACGTTGAGTGGTCACACTAGTTCGCTAACATACCGCCATGCGACACTCAGGTTTGAATTATATAATCGACTACCAAAAAGTATTAAAAATTGTGAGTGTCAAACTAAATTTCGGAGGTTACTTTTAATACATATAAAGCGTACCTGATGTACAGTCAAGTGTTATTTTATTTTATTTTGTTTGTCTTTTATTCTTTTAGATCGAAAAATTTCAATATTATGTATATATAGTAAATATTTGTTATCATAGTAAATCTTTATATTTTTGATGTATATTATTTATTATCAATGCTAAATAAACGATATTATTATTATAATTTATTATCGTTGACTTATGCACTATCTCAGCTGTTAGCTGGATATAATTTACCTTTCCCAGATTCAGCAATCAAAGGGAATAGGCTCGATTATAATATACTTGACATAAATTTCCTAACTATCCTACATGTATTAAGAATTACAGCTTTTTGCATTTCTATATAGGTAATCTTATGCAATTCTAATTTCTTAAGACTATCATGCAAAGTTTTGGGTATTAACCCAGTCGAGGATACGATGACAGGAACAATATCTATTTTCTCGAGGTGCCACATCTGCTTGATCTCAATAGCAAGGTCAGTGTATTTGGACTTTTTCTCCTGGAACTTATTCAGCACATTGTTATTATTCGGTATGGCGACATCCACCAGCATTGCTGGTGGATGGCCTATCGTAGTATATTCTGATAGAGTGATTTTCCAATACGGGTGCCGGTTGATACTTGTAATATGGCTGGAAGGTGTTCAGAAGTCCGTACATGTGTGCAAGTTTCTGGTGGATAATGTTGCACACTTGATTATGCCTGTGAAGATAGTCCGTATTGGCCAGTTGTTCGCATCCGGACGTAATATGCTGGATAGTCTCCGATCTTATTTTCTGCACTTATCTGCTTGTAATGTTCCGTCCTTCATAATAAATTTTTTGTAATTGTTTGTAGCGATCACTTGGTCTTGGATGGCCATAAGGAATCCTTCTGTTTCTGCGAATAATTCTCCTTTCATCAATCATTTGTTGGAGGCTTCTTTGTCGATGTGTGGTTGATTAATCTCATGGTGATGTCGTCCATGCAATTCCTTTCTTGACCATTGCTCTTGTTTTTCAGTATCTGATAGGAATGTTAGATTCAGAAGGTCATCTCTGGTAGCAAGATTTAGAGGTGTATATCCCTTATCAGCCAACGATACCACTCTATGGAGGTCAGACGTGAGAGCTTTCGCTGAGAAGAATTCTCTGAGATTTTTTATCTGTTCGGTGTGTAAATTGACAATATCTATTAATCCGCGTCCTCCTTCTTTCCGTTTCAAAGTTGTTCGTATCACAGACGATTTTGGATGATGGTTGTTGTACTTTGTCAGCATCGTTCGGGTCTGCCTTTGAATATCATTCAGTTCTGTCTTAGTCCATCTGATTATTCCAAATGAGTAAAGCAACACTGGAATGGCGTAGGTGTTAATTGCCTCGACTAGATTCCCCGAGTTCAACATCGATTTCAGCACAGACTTCAGACGCTGACTGTATTCTGAACGAATCTTCTCCTTTGATTGTTTTTGTTCTAGCAATCTGGCGTCTTGGTATCCCAGATATTTGTATGTTTCGCCATCTCTCATGCACTGTATTATATCACCGTTTGGAAGTTGTGTTTCACCATCTATGACTTTCCCTATTTGAATGTTCAGGGTCTTACATTTTTCAATCCCAAACTTCATATGAACATCTGCCGAGAACTCACTGACAGTTTTCAGCAAATCATCCAATTGCTTCTTGTTCGAAGCATATAATTTGATGTCATCCATATACAGCAGGTGGGAGATTGTATGATAATTCCTTTCTGCTTTCATCCTAAATCCGTATCCTGTTCTATTGAGCATTGAGGACAATGGGTTCATAGCTAAACAGAACCATAGTGGACTCAAAGAGTCTTCTTGAAAAATTCCACGACATATGGATATCTCGCCGGTTTTAATTGATGTATTGTTATATATATTATTATAATTATTATTAAAAAATTGCTTTCATTATAAAACATCTGTTAAACAAGTTTTGATGGCATTCTAGAATCTATGGGAATGTTTGGAAATCAATAAACTTTGTAAAAATCCAAGTGAAATCACCCTCACTAGCCAGCTAGACATTAATACCTCTCCACTACTACATTTGTAATTAGGCTGGTAATATAAGTAAGTTTGTTTCCTGTAGTTGACGACTAGAAAATGACTTGACGGTCGAAACCGGTGGTGTTTGTGAAAATAAAATTGTGGAAAGAATGAAATATATTTCACTTCAACCTCTTTGAAAATTAATTTTCTTAGAATCAATAGAGCATCAATATTACCCAATGATTTTTATAATTATTAAGATTCTAGATATCTCTCTATCATTATCGTCACTTATAAGTAATTAAATCTTCAACAATTTCTACAATCAGGAGAGTAAAACATCTTTTAGGGACTCAGAAAGCATAACTCATATTTTACGCTAATTTCCACTACTCAGTTACCCATGGGATTATTTTGTGGGGTTCCGCTTCTAATGCTCACCTCATATTTTTGAAACAAAGAAGAGCGCTGAGTATTGTGTGGAGTTAAAAGAATTGCCGATTATGGGTAAATATATAAAAGTTCCAGGATACTCACTATACTATCTGGTTATATATTGTCTTGCCTCCTGTATATCTACATGAAGTGATTCTGACCTAGGCAGACAGACATCCACAATCACAATACACGATTCCATGATAACTTACGTATCCCTTCACATCGTTTAAAAGAAACGCAAAACAGTTTACTGAGAAATACAATTAGATTATATAAGAAACTATCAAAAACTTGGAAAGCAGCAAACATGATTGTCTTCTACTGTATGGAGGAATTTTTCGCAATTTGATTTCTTATTTCGGAACATGTTTTATAAACGAATTGTGTAATGCACTATAAGTATTTATGTAATTGCTTATTCATTTATTGATGATTTTGTTGATGTGTTCTCAATCTGTGTGACTACTTTTATTCTCTTGAATATTTTGACATTCTTTGTAAACATTTGAAAGAAATAAGGTATCTTTCTACCATTCCTTTTTTTTATGCGCGCTTTCCAGGAATAGGCGAACCGTTACACCACATGAGTCAGCGCCTGGAAAGAATTGAGGTGTCTTTTTACTCGCTTCTTGAAGAGGGTCAAATTGTAGGATGTTGGGAAAAAGTTGGACGAAAGCGAGTTCCACAGCTCACCGGCCCTGTAAACGAAAGAATTCTTATAGAGAGAGGTTTGAGGGGTCGTTACATATACCGCGATATGATGAGAACTCCTTACCAGCCTAGTGTTGCGACACAACATGAGTTTTCCCGAGATAAGGTCTCTCAGCTCCTTGGAGCATCTTCCGTGGTAATATCTGTAAAACAGAGAAAGGTCAGCAATACTATCCAACATCCGCAACGAATGATTGGGGGCAGATTCCCATACATGGGAACAATATTCGCCTTACATAGAAGCAACAGCTGAGATGACGTGAAGTATCGCTTAGCTCTGAAAACAAAACTAAGTTTAGTTGATGCCGACTTAGCTATTGCTAAGTCAACTCCAGCTGGCATGAATATGCCAGCAGAACCCGGAGTTGACCGTTATTCCGAGAAGGTGCATCGAATCTTTGGATGCAATTTGTTGGCCTTGCATCATTAGAGTAGGTTCTTCAGCGGTGACCTTTCTAGAAAACGTAGTTGCTTGCATCTTGCTCGCGTTGAAGATCAGGTTCAACAGACCCCTCTTAGATATCCTCTGTGAGTCAGAGTTTAAGTTAATAATTTGTTGATATCTCTGACGCTGAGATTTCCCAGCTGTAATCGGCCGCAGACTACTGAAAGACGAAACCAGGGTACAATCGTCTGAAAAACCGAAGATCATCTCTGTAGATGACAGAAGATCGGTTATCTGTAACGGAAAAAAAGTTTTGCGGAAGAATGGATCCCTGAGGTACTCCTGCTTTCAACTGGAATTGATCAGATGTTATACCGTCGACCACAACTTGTATTCATCTATTTGAAAGAAAGCTTCTCATCCAACCCCTCAATTTTTTGGGAAGCCCATATGCATCAAGTTTATTCAACAAGGCTGCATACCAAACCCTATCGAAGGCTTTGGAGATGTAGAGCGCTATTGCTCTAGATTCCTCATGTTTTTCCATCGTTGATGCACAAACATGAGTGACGTAGGCGAGCAGATCTCTTGTCGATCTTTGCTTGCGAAAACCATACTATCGGTAGTTAATAATTCCCTGTTAGTCAAGATATTGGACATAATGGGAAGAAGTGCAACAGGGCGGTAGCTTTGGGGTAAGGACTTCTTTCTTTTCTTTGGGATCGGTTAAATTCTAGTTATTTTCCAGCTGCTCGAAAAAATCTGGCTTTCATGAGAAATCTGAAACAGACGGTTAAGAATGGGTGCCACTTCAAGAGCACTTTTTCTCAGGACGATTGGCGGTATTTCGTCAAGGCCAACTGACTTCTTGCAGTTTAGCTGCTCGAGAGCTCGTCTCACAGTGCGGACACTGAAATTGATTCTACCATGGAAGAATTTGTAGGTGGTATTGCGTTAGATGAATCTAGCACACAATTCTTTGACAACAAGGGAGCAAAGAGATCGGCTCTCTTTTTCGGAGATGCTGCTATACTTCCGTCTACTCTAACAATAGGCGGAAACGCAGATTTGCAGAAATTGGCACTGAAAGTCTTCGCCATAGACCAGAATTGTTTAGTCTCGCTTGCCTATTCAAGGAGTTCATCAGTTACCCCTTCGCTGAAATTGGCCTTTGCTCTTGCAGTAAACAGATTGCATACGTTCCGTATTCGTACGAAGGTTGTTCTTGTTTCCTCTGTTGAATCCATCTTCCATGATTTGTAAGTTGTGCTCTTGGCTAAAGAGCCTCTCTCAGACTTTGTTGAATCATGGCTTTTATGCTGTGGTCCTTGCATGGAATGAGGGATATAGAGATCCCATCCTGCATGCATGAATGATTTCTGTAACAGATTCAATGCACACTTGATAAGAAGAATATATTCTAGAAGCTAATGATTACCTTCACTCTTGTCCATTGCAAAAGAGTCGTGCTCTTTCCCTGAAGAACTTCAGCAATTGATCAGCATCAATGGAGGTACGAATTTACACAATTTGCGTTTTTGGCTGCTCCTTCAATGGTCGTTTCTCGCTCAGGCTTTGGGCAGTTGGTCAACCAGAAGAATGCTTACGTGGTCGGGATTCATTGTTTTATTCACCGCCAAGCCTTGGCAGCAAAAACGCTTCCAAACGAACTCAATGCTGTTTTAAAGCTATTTATTACAGTAGTCAACTACGTAAAGAACAGTGCATTAAATACTCGACTGTTTCAAAGTATGACCACACAACGCTGCTATTTCATACAGAATAACGATGGCTATCAGATAGCAATAAGTTGAGAAACCATTTGAGCTCCGTGATGAAGTGATTACGTTTTTGGCACTGCAGAAACGAAACGAGCTTAGTGCAGAGTTCAAAAAACACAGTAACCGAGTAGTTTTGGCCTATTTACCAGACTTTTTTACACGTTAAATAACTGCAAGACTGCAAGGTGCAGACTCAAATATAGTAACACATCGGGATGTACGTTGAGAAACTACAACTTTTGATACGTAAAGTGTCAATGAACCGCAGTAACTATTCAAGTTTCAACAAAGTAGTGTCAGTCTCAGAAGAAGCATGTTTTGAGGATGTTTTTGAAGGACCGCTTTTGAAAAACTTGATAATTGACCATTTGAAGAACATCAAGGAGGAGTTCAGCAGATACGTTCCTAACTTATCAGAGGAGTTTTACAAACAGTCAACCGACCCGTTCAACATGGACAAACAGTTGCTGCCAGAAGAGCTGCAAGAGGAGGGAATAGAAATAAAAAATGACTCTGCTGCAAGATACGATTTTGAAAAAATGGACAAGCCCTCATTTTGTTTAAAGTACTCAAAAGTTTACCCCAGTGTCTTTCAACAACATACATGTGCGAAAAAGCGTTTTCAACTGTTGTGGCGATCAAAACCAAGTACCGCAACAAACTTGATGTCGAAAGCGACCTACGCTGTGCTCTGTCTGAAACTCAACCCAGGATCTGTCCACTTATCCAGAACATAGGCCTATTGCTTTACCTTCTTTAAATTGAAAATGTATCTGTGTTACAATGTTAAAATTTGTATCAGTAATTATAATCGTTTTTCATGTAATAATTTTCATCATACGTACGAAGGGGGCGGGAGTAGGGTCTCCAAACAGCCAGAGAGGGGCGTCATACAAAAAAAGTTTGGGAACCCCTGGTTTAAATAGTGAGAACTATTTGAAATTTAACTTGCCATAACTTTTCGAAAATTTCACTGACAACTCTGCAGATAATGTGGAAAGCATTTGAACGCGACCTATCATCACATAGAGAACCTATCATATGGCCACCTAGGTCTCTTGACTAGAATCCTATGGGTTTTTATTTCTGGGGCCACCTAGCTGATCCATGTTGTTCCCATCACAAACAGGAGAATGAAACATTACTCAAAAGAACAATCACCAATGCTATTTCAATATACAGTAATACCATATTGCAAGAAATCACGAATGTATCAGTGTTGAGGTTCTGAATTTAAACAACAAATGTGAATAACCAAACTTCTCTTTGTTTCAATGCTGAAATTTTGCGATATATATATATATATATATATATATATATATATATATATATATATATATATATATATATATATATATATAGGGTTTTACCCCGACGAGTTGCCCACATATATGTTCATGCAATCAAACTGATTTCATGAAAAATATAAATCCACCATATTAGGATAACGTTAAATGTTATGAGAATATATCAATCTACCAGAATATATACATACTATAGCATCATCAGACAATGATATCAATGTACCAACGAGTAGTGTCAGAGGCTTTCTCCCCGGAAGAATCCAGTGTACGGACCTTAGTCAAGTAACACTGAATGTTACTCATTAATAGTTTCCTTTCTGTGAAGTGGTGAACGATCGAATAGAATACTGCTCTGAATAAAAATGACAAAATTGTCAGTTAATTATATTACATTTATATAAACAAATAAATAAAATATGAAATGAGATTCTGAGCAGTATAAACTAAAGAGAAAACCTATGACTCTACCTCATTATTATTTTCGGAAAGAAACCTACGAAGAATATTACAAGATTTGATGACTGTTATCTTTTGTAACTGTTCAAACAAATTTTCTTCAGACCCAAAATCTCAATACTTTTGTGAAGATTTCTAGGAATAACACCTGTTGTGGAAATAATAATCGGTAGAATAAACATTTTCTTCATTTTCCACATTTTTTAATCTCGTCGCCAAGCATCATATATTTAGAAATTTTTTCATTGTATTTATTTTGTATTTTATGTGTGTCGAGTATAGCAATATCAATTATATATGTTATTTGATTCTGTTTATCATTAAGAATGATATCTGGTCTATTGTGTTTTACAGCTCTGTTGCAAAGAATTGTTTTATCAATATAAAGTTTATAGTTCTCATTTTCACAAATAATCTCAGGTTCATATTTGTAAAAATTTTTTCTTTTGGGAATTAGGTCATGTTTAATTCCTAGATTAAAATTAATAATATCAGCGACGGCATTATGTCTTTCTAAATAATCTGTTAAAGCAAGAACTGAGCAAGATGTTAATATACGAAAAACTGTTTCCGAAGAACAAAAACATCTACGGCAAAAATCATCTATATTTTGCATAATGATGTGTTTTCTATAATTCCTCGTGAAAACAACCTGATCCTGGATCGCAATTGCCAAGCCTTCTGTTTCAGCAAACAATTCTCCAGAAACTAAGCATCTATTTGATGCGATTTCATCAATATAATCATTTTTCAATTCTTTAGGGTGCTTTCCGTGTAATTCCTTCTGCATCCAACTTTCTCTAGAATTATCATCAAATATATCAAAATCTACCTTTTGCATTGTCAAGTTCAGATGTGTAAGAATATAATCTGAAGCAACAACAATATCATGTAATTTAGACGTTCTCTGTTTATCATGAAAATGGGAACGTAGATGAAAAATCTGTTCACTATGAAGATTATTCAAATCAGTTAATCCACGACCTCCAAGATGTCTGGTAGTGTAACTCTCTGAACAGCTGACTTTGGGTGGTGCTTATGATATTTACAGAGCATTTTCCTCGTTTGACATTGTAATTCATTTAGATCAGTTTTAGACCATTTAATAATTCCAAAAGAAGATGTAAGAATAGGAACTGCATAGGAGTTGATAGCTCTGAAAAGGTTTTTACTACTTAAATAACTCTTGATGATAATTCTAAGTCTTTTGTAATATGAACTTCTAATATTTTCTTTAGTGCTGCTATGGTTAATTGTCTTCTCTATATATATATATATATATATATATATATATATATATATATATATATATATATATATATATATATATATATATATTCTTTTGAAAAGAGAGGATTTTCAAAAATTTGAATAAATTGTATTTACTATAAATGATTATATCTATAATTTTGGTGTGTGTCAGAAAAAGCACAAGTGTGAGCTCAGGAAATGTAACAGGGGAACCATACTATCTTGTATATGATTCAATAAACGAGTGAAAAACCTGAGGAAAAAACTCGTTTGCCTGTAGCTATTGCACTAGCAATAGCTTGTCTGTTTATGTTGTGTGAACAAAAATAGTACCAAAGATTTTTCTGCTTAGCCGTTTCATTCTCCCTTGCATTCCATGATTTCCAAACGAAGACAAGGGTGAAAGAGCTGGGGTTTGGGACAGGAATCTATAACAATGGAAGAAGAAAACCAGCAGAAAAATATTTCAACAATCATACTTCTTATATGTCTAAACAAATCTGAGAAAAGATTTTACATAGCAAGCAAGGTCATGAAAAGGACTAAGGAGATAATAAAAAAATACATAACCTGCGATATTTCCTCAAATTCCATCTCTTTTTGACCGAGAAAGCCCCGATGGCCAGGTTCAGTCTTCCAAGTGATGCCGATTATGATCTATAGATGTTTTAGAATCATTATGGACCCAATAATCTGGGTTGACATCGCCCATATATTATTTCTTCGTGGAACTTGCTTAATTTTAAGAAAAATTTGCTAAATAATTTTGACAGTCTTTCGAAAAATATGACATTTGTCATATAGATAAAGAATAGAAATAATTCTTTCTTTGAACTCTGTTCGAATCCAAAGGATAGAGGTGGATCTTCATTGTAATTAAGATTAATCTCCCGTACTGATATTTGATTATTGGCGCCTATTTTGTTCCAGTATACGAAACTGAAAATATATCATCTGTAACAAATTTATCGATACGGATTGGTATGATTGATTTATAAAATAATTTGCATCTAAGTCTTTATTAACAATCTATTCATTATAGTATAATTATCAACGTAATAAATAACTGAATCTTAATGTCGAATTCCAATAAATTTCAAAAACACTCCACCTGCTGGGTACAGAATGAAAGCTATGCGGCTTATTCCTATAGACTCTTGTTGATTATTGGTAAGTTTCACCTCAAAATTCTTAAGAATGTTGGCAAAACAAATTTTCATGGTGATTAGCGCAAATGATTTTCCTGCAAATTGAGAAAAATTGAAAAAGGCAATAACTCAAAAAACTATTGAATGATTAGTGTTTGGAAACATCCAGTGTATGTTAGATTTTCAACTAACACTGAATCGAATTTTATAGTACGAAGCGTTAGATGATAGTTTGATAAAGCTAAAAATAGAAATCGTGAAAATTGAAGCAACTTATTTAATGAGCTACCCTTCAATACTCACCAGGACAAGCTCTCGGACCTGAACCAAAAGGCAGAAAGCAGTTATTGAATCTTTCTTGTACTTTTTCGTCTTTGTACCTTTCTGGATTGAATTTTGTAGGATGTGGATAGTACTTTGAATCATAATGTAAACCCATGACTGGAAAGTAAACTTTTTGACCTTTCTCTAGTATTACATCAGTACCAGGTAGCTTATATGTCTCAGTGCATGTTCTGTCCAAAAAAGGTAATATGGGATAAAGACGCAAGGCTTCTGAAAGATTACATTTGAGGCGTGGTTTTTAAGTAAATACCGTTTTGAGATATAAAGAAGACGTGCAAAGTTATTCTTATATTTGAGCATGTACCTTATTCTTCTAACATTGACGCACTTATTATAACGTTGTACCAGTTTTTGAATACCCTTCTCATAGAAGTTTATCGCCTGACTTCTTAACCTCTACATCACAACTGTTTCGGCTTCGTAATAGTCTTGAAGATGCTGACCGCTCAGGTGTTTCTTCATGGGTAGTCACTGGGTGCCAGATCATAGCTGATCTAGAGTTTCCCATCGAAAAGATGTGATGAGATCTAAGGTCTTATTTGCCACATGCGGACTGGAATTATCATGCAGCAAAACGATGCCCTTCCTCAGCTTGTCACTTCTCTTTTTCTGGATTGAACGACACAGATTGTTCAATGTCTCACAGTAAGCTGTTGCATTGATTGATTCGTTACGAGGCAAAGACTATACAAGCAATACTCCTTTTCTGTCCCAAAAAATTGTGCTCATCACTTTCCGAACAGAAATTGTCAGCTTGATCATTACTGCTCAATTTAATAGACTGTTATTTTGATTCTGGTGTTCCATAGTCCACCCATGTTTCATCGCCCGTAATAATTTGAGATAAGAAATCATCACTGTCGTTGTGGTACGACTCAAGAAAAGTCAATGAACTGCCCAAACGTTCGGTTTTGTGCATATCTGTCAACATTTTTGATACTTAAGACAAGTACAGTTTTTGGTGATTCCAGTACTCGTTCATAATGCTACAAGAAATATTAGCAACATCAAAACACAAGAAAGAAATCGTAAACCTGCTGTTTTGTCACCTTATTGTCCACTTCCAGCACCAAAATTTCATTAACGACCGAAGGACGACCACTCTGTTGTTCATCATGCACATTTATGCAGCCTTATTTAAATGCTCTCAGTCTCACCCACTATCTAACTATTCCATGTCTCATAATCTTTTGTACATAAATTGCAAGGATCTTATGATGAATGTCGATCGGTTTTAGGCCTTTACCACTAAGAAATCAAATAACAGCCCGTACTCCACAGTCTGCAGAACTCACGTTTATCAGAGGCATCTTAAACCTTCAGTAACAACGTAAACAAGGAAAAATCAGGCTACAATGGCGTAGACAAGAGATGTAATTACCCAGTGTACATGCGCAGAACGCAGACCGCAGCGCTGCGGTCCCGGTGTGGTAAAACGGTACTTATTTAACAAACACGCCACTTATTTGCTATGGAAACCAATGTTGCTCTTTCATCTGTCTTTATTATAAGCCATGTATGAATAGAGAAACACAGATTTGAAACACAATAAATCGAAATAATTTCTTAAAATATTAACCTAATATACATCCTTCCAAATACTTCAGTTCATTCAAATTCGCATAAGTAATATCACCATCTCTAGTTTTGATTCTTAATATTTCTTCCCTAGCAAGTTTCTGGGCTTCAGGATTCTTAGCTAGTTCATATAAAGCGAAAGTCATTGTTGTACTGGTGGTTTCATAGGATGCCACAAACGCTGTGACAACCAAACCAGTGAGAAAATCAGCTTCTATAACAAACGGACAAGAGATGAATGAATAGTAATAATACACTCCCCACAAAAATTGTCGCATCATCCTACTTTTACAACAAAACTATATAAACTTTTAGGTTGATCATTCACGAGTCGCTTGGTTACTTTCAGAAATGTAAAATAAGAAGATGTCATTCAAAAAAGATGAGTGTATGATGGAAAATATAAACAATTTTCGAGTTAGTGAAAAACTAAAAAATTCTACCATATTCAAACATTCGCGAAGAGACCAATCATCTAGCATTGAATGGTTATTAATCGTTTTCGAAATCGTTTCCTCCCCGAGCCCTAATTACTGCCAGTATACGTCTCAGAAGCCCCTCAAACAAATTTTGGATGTACTCTTGAGTCACTGAGTTCCAAATTTCAGGAGCAGATTTTCTAGTTGTTGGAGTGTTCTACAAGTCATCCTTCGTTGCTGAATTTGCCACCCCATGTTGTCCCAAACATGTTCTATGGTATACAAGTCGGGACTTCTGGCTGGCCATCTTAAAATATCAATTTCGGCATTTTGCAGAAATTCTGTAACTACGCTATCTGCATGAGACCGAGCATTATCATGCATATAAATGAAGTTTTCGCCAATCAATGGGCCAAAGGGTACAACATGGGTTCAAGGATATCTGCGATATATCTGGCTGCTGTAATTCTTTCATTATTCACTAGGACTAACACAGTTCGACCATGGAAAGAAATGACTCCCACACCATTGCTGAGCCCCCTCCGATGTTTTCGGTTTGCCGGATATTACATTGCTGATACCGTTCCCCAGGTCGTCTCTATACAGGCATGCGTCTATCATCTGATACTGGACTCGACCATTCTGGAATACCCCAATTTGAATGTTCCCTCGCAAACTGAAGTCTTGTAACTCGAGGCTCTCTGGTGAGACTCGGACTGGTAGAAGCTACCCTTGGTCTGATATCGTCTTCTCTGAGCCTGTTGCTAACAGTTTGCAATGAAATATGTACATTTCTGGAAAGTGCATTTCGTAAGATTCTAGCCGTACAGTGCCGAACTCTTAGTGCAGTTAAACGAAGTCAACGATCATCAACTGGTGTTGTTATCCGATTTCTTCCCTATCCGGCCCTTCTTCCATATTCCCCTGTTTCGTGGTACCGATTAATTGCTCTTGAAATAGTGCTTTGGTTAACATTCAACAACTTACCCACGTAACGTTGGCTTCGCCCCTCCTCTAGAAGTGTTACAATTCTTCCCACTTCATGATCACACAAATAGTATCCAGAACGTTCAGGAGCCATTACAAATTGAATGAATACTGATAGTCAAATAAACTCATTCTTGTTTCAGACGTGTTTGAGATGATATGGAAACAAATGTTACTACATAAATAAGATTTTTTCCCTCATATGTCCAAAAACAAATGTGGACAAAGAAACTGCGATCGAGCTTCTTAATCGATTGTGGAATTCAGAATACCAGATGATGTGACAGTTTTTGTAGTGTGTGTATTTTTATGATGCCTTCTAAGAGACAACCAAAACTCGCCAAATTCCGATTGAAAACTTCATATCCTCCTTTCGGTTGATTTCAGGTGGCAATGATATGATAAAAAATTGTTCAGAATTGAATTTTCTACAATAAATAAAATAGAAAGATACATTAAGCCATTTGAAATAATAAAGATGGTGTCAACTTCCAACTTAACCGGAAGTGCCACTTTCGGAACTTAGTTCGAATAACATTCAAGACAACAACAAAAAATTTCTTCAATCGGTCATTCCCTCTCCATATATTTAATGTCCCATCTCACGTGGACACATGGTATTTGGCTTATTGGAACAGTTAAGAATAACCTCGTTTCAGAGATATCAAATGTGTGAAATACTGCTTTAAGCTGCAATACATACCCTCAGAATACTTATTTCTGATGTTTTCCCTTTTCTTGATCTCCAATAGAATATCAACAAGATCATTCCTCTTGATATCTTGTTTTTCGCGGCTATTAATCAAATTCCATGCTATATTTCGGAAGAATTCACTATTTGCTTCATTCATTATCTTTAGCTTAAGAATTCTTGTAAAATGGGGTGAAAGATAAAGATAGATGACTTGTAGAGCCTGCCATAGATTTTGCCAATTTGCTGTTCTTCTCGTCAACTCAATGAAAGGAGAGTCTTCTTTTTCAAAACTATTAGTTTCAATAGAATAAAACGAAGTACTCAAGATGTCTACAGTAAATTTTGCAAATAGTTCTTTAATTTCTAAAGTATTCTTTTGTGAATTCAAAGATTTCCTTATCCAGTTTTTCATACTTTCTGCACAGTTTTTCATTCTTTCAAATTTTGATCTCATCTTCGCCAAAGTGAATGAACGAGACAATCGTTTTCTTCCAGTATACCAGAAATGACTTTTCTGGAAAAACAGCATTTTATTTCCTAGTGAATCAATGTTTGGATCAACAACAGGAACTCTGTCCTTAAAGTTAGTGAAGTCCTTAATTAATATATGTTCAATCAAATTCAAATCGTTGATCATTAAAATTGGTTCGTCTAGTATGAAGAATCCAACATAAGGATGTACAGTATTTTCATACATTTCTCGTAATTTGCCACCTATCGATTTTCTCCAAAAGAAAACATCAAAAAAATTTCCAAATAATGGTATTGGCTTTATGAATGGAACTCCTTTTTGTTTCCAGTAGCTATAATTTCTTGACATATAAAGACATAAGAGTACCAATACTGTAAAAAGAAGAGTGGGAGCAATGAAGATCATCATCTGAAACAAAATTTCCTCAATACAAACTTTATGAGATACTTTCAGAGGTAGTTCCCGAAAAAATTCTTTGACAAATTAATGAAACCAAACTCATGGTTCTGAAAACACAATTTTCAACATACGAGAGCGATTGTGTGGTGTTATCATAGGTGACATGAAATACATACCTTGTTACAAATACGAGTAAACGATGATTTCTACTGAAATATATTATTAAATGCTCGACGCATTTCGATACACAGTATCTGTATCAAGAGCGAATGAATACTACAAATATATCTTACTAACAAATTTTTATATATACTAGAGAGGCAATCCACTCAGAGCTATCCGTATTTGAACTAATGTTTAGGAAATAAATTAAATAAGGGTGAGTTATTTATGTCTACCTGATCATTAAGAATTTCCGGTGAATACCTAAATCTGTTAATTTCAAGGGCTTCCAGAAGGTTGAGTTTTATACCTCTTTTCTCATAATGTAGGATTTTAAATTCTGAATTGAAAGAGTGACCATTTTCCGTAAGATGATTAGACTAATTCGAATGGGTTTTTCCATTGATGAAACTGCGTTCGTATTCAGAGATTCTAACATTAAAATTTCTTCCTGTTCTACCTATATAAAACAAATGTAATCTGCACAATCCAATCTATAAACACCTGATTTATTTCCTTTATTAATTGGAGATTTATAATTCCTGATAACTGAACCTAAATCTGTTGATGTTTTGAACGCTATATTTAAATTTGAATTTTAAGAAGGATTTCACATTATTGCTAATATTGCCTATATATGTTAAACTATTGAATTTCTTGTCTTGGTGTTCACCGATTGGATATATATGTTGTAAGACTAATTTTAGTTTTTTCTTATGTAGTATGCTGCTAACTAAATTTGCATCATAACCATTATTTTTTGCAATCTGTTTTATCAAATTCAATTCTTTGAAATAATTATCATTAGACATCGGTGTGTTCAAGAGTTTATGTATATATATAGCTGTTAAATGCTGCAACTTTATGTTGGTGAGGATGTGCCGATGTATAATAAATTGTGATATCTGTATGAGAAGGCTTATCATAAATTGAAAACTGGTGTTTATTATTTGACCTTGTTATTGTTAGGTCTAGGAAAATGATCGAATTGTTCTGTTTTATTTCAGAAGTGAATTTTATTTTTGGGTGCAGGTTGTTGATGAAATTTTCGAATACAGTGAACTGTCTGTTTGTTCCTGTGAAACACACAATAATGTCGATACCAATATAGGAAATGTTTACTAAGCGGGTGTTTATGAATAGTTTTTTCTATGTAATCCATGAAGATTTCTGCTAAAAGAGGGCAGGGAAAATGGTTACTCATTCAATTCAGAATTTAAAATCATACATTCTGAGAATAGAGGTATAAAACTCAACCTTCTGGAAGCACTTGAAATTAACAGATTTAGGTATTCACCGGAAATTCTTAATGATCATGTAGACATAAATAACTCACCCTTATTAAATTCATTTCCTAAACATTAATTCAAGTATGGATAGCCCTGAGTGGATTGCCTCTTTAGTATATATAGAAATTTGTTAGTAAGATATATTTGTAGTATTCACTCGCTCATAATAAAGATACTGTGTATCGAAAAGCGTCGAGCATTTAATAATATATTTTAGTAGAAATCATCGTTTACTTGTATTTGTGAAAATGGATTTCTATCACGTAAAAGCCTCGTCAATTGAACATACCTTGTTGTTATAACTAGGAACCTCTGTCGACTATAAAATAAATAACGATATGGTTGACTGTACATCAGGTACTGACTCGCAATGATTTAGATCGACCGAAAAATATTATTACACATTATTGCCGCTGCGAAGATAAAGATTCGCTCTCTCCCAAAGAAGTCATTAATTTTTCCGGGTACTGATGCACCAATTTACTTAAACGAACACCTTACCACAAAAAATAAAGGTCTGTTCAGAGACTGTATTATTCTCCAAAGAAAAAAATTATAAATTCGTCTGGGTTCGAAATGAAGTATATTTCTGAGGAATGATGACAGGTCCAAGATTATTAATGTTAATGATGCCAACGTTTTGAGTAATATCTCCTAGCCTAATATTCATTGTGAAACAATCTTTTGAAATTTCGATTAACTCTTCATGTGTTCTAAGAATAGTACTTTTTATCCGAACGTCAAAGGTCTGAGAACTAAACTGGAAGATCTTAGTACTCGGGCAAATGATTCTGATATACTCTTTTTCACCGAATCATGGCTTGATGGCAATGTTTCGGACAGTGAAGTCATTGAGTTGAATCAATATGATCTATTTCGGAGGGACCGAGAATCAACAGTTTCTCTCTTGACCAGGGGTGGTGGTGTTTTCATCGCCGTTCGAAAACAGCTCAGGACCTCTTTGGTGCGTGAGTTTCTTAGTGATGTGGAGGATGTGTGGGTGCGCATTTCTTTGAGAAACTCAAAGTCAGTTGTACTCGGTTGGGTTTATTTGCCTCCGGGCTCCGATGGGTCCCTTGTATCGTTTATTTCGAAGCTGAACCCTAGGCAACCGAAAGAGAGACCACGTCAAAACAAATACAGCAGACGCCAGAAGATTTAGTAGCTCTGTAATTGGCCGAATCATGTTTAGGAGGTGGGATCTGAATGTTAGCAGTCTGTACATGTACGGTCTCGGTCCATCGGATAGAAAATTAAATTTTCATTATTGTTTAGGAAGTGTTATCGATCGAGTGTTGAAAAGTGAAAATATTGTGTGTATAATGTTGTCTACGGATACTGCAGATGAAAGTACTGTTGAAAATTATTCTCCGAAAAAGCGGCCTAAGAAAGGTCATTTTACTTTGAATCAAACGTTTTCAACTGGAGCAGCTAGTGATCAACGGCCAACTATGCTCTCCGATACTTTGCCTTTCTGTGGGCTTCTGACGGTATGGTGTCTCTATCTCATTGTGCTTCGATGGTGATGAAAAGGATAAGTATCATCTTTCTGTCGAATTTTCTCTTGTTTTTGATTCAATTGAACCTGTGAGTGTTCCGAACCATAAATTTCCAAACTTTCACAGAGCTGATTATAATTTTATAAACCAAAATTTTAGCAATATCCGTTGATATATCATACTTCAAAATGAAAATCTCAATACTTACATAAAAACATTTTACAAATTAATTAATAATGAAATATCTGAAAACGTACCACAAGGATTCCGCAATTATAAATATCCTGTTTACGAGCTCCACTATTAAAGTTATAAAGGAAAAAATTAAATTTAACATAATTTAATAACAGTAAAAAGGTCTGGCATTTTGTGTCTTCAAAAAATTCTACGAATATTTCATCTAATTACGCTAACCTGAGATGTTTGTTTAGTTTGAGTGCTGATACTCGTTTGCGCCGTCATCATCTGAAGCTGAAAAAAGAAAAATTTTCGTCGAGACAAAGACAGTATTTTCTTGTGAATAGGGTGTTCGATGCTTGGAACAGGTTTTCTAGTGATGTGGTGGACTCAAATTCGTTTAATGAATTCAAAAATAAATTGGACTTTCTTTTGTTTAATTAGATCTCGTTTTTGTCATAAGTGGATTTAGTTATTACATATGTGTGCATATTTAATTATGGCTAAGCTGTGCTTGCAATACTATAGAAATTATTTTTTGTTATTACGCTTTTATAGGACTTATCCTCAGCCTTAAATTACTTCAATAATAATAATAATAAAAGACTCTTTGAGTCCACTATGGTTCTGTTTAGCAATGAATCCATTGTCCTGAATGCTCAATAGAACAGGATACGGATTTAGGATAAAAGCAGAAGGGAATTATCATACAATCTCCCATCTGCTGTATATGGATGACATCAAATTATATGCTTCGAACAAGAAGCAATTGGATGATTTGCTGAAAACTGTCAGTGAGTTCTCGGCAGATGTTCATATGAAATTCTGGATTGAAAAATGTAAGACCCTGAACATTAAAAGAGAGACAGTCATAGATGGTGAAACACAACTTCCAAACGGTGATATTATACAGTGCATGAGAGATGGCGAAACATACAAATATCTGGGATACCAACAAGCCAGATTGCTAGACCAAATACAATCAAAGGAGAAGATTCGTTCAGAATACAGTCAGCGTCTGAAGCCTGTGCTGAAATCGATGTTGAACTCGGGGAATCTAGTCAAGGCAATTAACACCTACGCCATTCCAGTGTTGCTTTACTCATTTGGAATAATCAGATGGACTAAGACAGAACTGGATGATATTCAAAGGCAGACCCGAACGATGCTGACAAAGTACAACAATCATCATGCAAAATCGTCTGTGATACGAACAACTTTGAAGCGGAAAGAAGGAGGACGCGGATTAATAGATGTTGTCAATTTACACACCGGACAGATAAAAAATCTCAGAGAATTCTTTTCTGCAAAAGCTTTCACTTCTGACCTCCATAGAGTGGTATCATTGGCTGATAGGAGATATACACCACTAAATCTTGCTACCAGAAATGACCTGCTGAATCTACCGTTCTTATCAGATACTGAAAAACGAGAACAATAGTCAAGAAAGGAATTGCATGGACGACATCACCATGAGATTAATCAACCACACATCGACAAAGAAGCCTCCAACAAATGGTTGATGAAAGGATAATTATTCGCAGAAACAGAGGGATTCCTCATGGCCATCCAAGACCAAGTGATCGCAACAAACAATTACAAAAAATTTATAATGAAGGACGGAACATTACAAACAGATAAGTGCAGAAAATGCCATATAAGATCGGAGACTATACAGCATATTACGTCCGGATGCGAACAACTGGCCAATACGGAGTATCTTCACAGGCATAATCAAGTGTGCAACATTATCCACCAGAAACTTGCACACAAGTACTTCTGAAAACCTTCCAGCCATATTACAAGTATCAGCCGGCGCCCCTGTTGGAAAATGACTCTATCAGATTACACTACGATAGGCCTGTTATCACTGACAGAATGGTGACGAATAATAGGCCGGACATAGGGGTGTATGATAAGAAAGCCAGAACAGCAAGGCTGGTGGATGTCGCCATACCGAATAACAACAACGTGCTGAACAAGTTCCAGGAGAAAAAGTCCAAATACACAGACCTTGCTATTGAGATCAAGCAGATGTGGAACTTCGATAAAATAGATATTGTTCCTGTCATCGTATCTTCGACTGGTTTATTACCCAAAACTTTGCATGATAGCCTTAAGAAATCAGAATTGCATAAGAATACCTATATAGAAATGCAAAAAGCTGTAATTCTTAATACATGTAGGATAGTTAGGAAATTTATGTCAAGTATATTGTAATCGAGCCTATTCCCTTTGATTGCTAAATCTGGGAAAGGTAAATTATATCCAGCTACTAGCTAAGATAGTGCATAAGTCCACGATAATAAATAATATGATGTCAACGCTATCGACACACCTGACAAATATAATCTCTTTGCCGACTATTTCAAAAGTGTATATCAACCTAAAAGTACATCTGTATTCTGCGTTCCGTCTGATGGTACTACAACTTTCAAAACATTAAATTTAACTGAGAAAGAGGTATTTGATGTCTTATAATAATAAGTTCTTCATTTCCTACAGGTAGAACCCAATTACAGCAAAAATTTAAATATTTATATAACAAATCAACAACTTAAAGCGTAATCATAAATAATGAGTTAATATTAGTGAAAACCATGCAGCTATTCTAAACTTACTTGGTACAGAAAACGACAAAAATAAAATGAACAAATCAAGAAAAAAAAATTGAAAAAATGCTGTGGCATAAAATAAAATAGAAAGGAAACACTCATGGCGTGAGTAAAACTGAAAATTTTTGAAAAGTAGAAAAATGAAAAGTATGCAATAACTTAGATGCGCTTCATAGAACATTGTCCAGATATACACTACTAAAAGTGGTAAACGAATCGAAATTAATATCACATCATCTCGAGATGGAATTATAAGTTGTACACATAAATAATATTGGAGATTGTGTGAGTGAGTTTGTTCTGGGCGTGCTCAGGAAAAACAGACGCCCTTGAGGTCAGTTTCGGAACTGAAATTTTCAGTTGAGCTAAAATAGAGTGACAATCCGAACGATTATTCAAGAGGTTAAACAAAAATTTTAAGGCAAGAAAGCCTCTTCTTATGTTCAGGGTTGTCGCTCTGAACCTACTTAAGAGTGCACCATGATCATACCCTCTTACAGGGTAGGCACCATCTTCTCGCCAGACAAGGTATTTAAAAAATCTTCTCTGATAATCATGACAATAATAGATGGGATGCCCAATAATCGACGCATACTCCAACTTACTCCTAACAATAGTTTCAAAATGACGAATTAAAGTCTTAATTTCGTGAAGTGCTTTCCATTTCGAATTATGAACCCATATAATTTCGAGGCGGATGTAAATAAATAGTTGATATGGGGAACAAAAGTGAATTTTTGGTCGAATATAAGACCAATATCTCTTATATTAGTGGAACGTATCAATACACCATTGTTTATAATATAATCAGAAAAAATGATGTTTTTCTTGCGAGAGTAAGTAACGACAGTGCACTTAGATACATTCAAGTCCAAACGATTAATCACACGCCAGTTTGACACGGAACTTATGGCCTTCTGCAAGACCTCACAATCGCGCAATCTTCAGATATATTTTCAGATCATCCACATACATCAATTTGGGTATATTAATTATGTGCATGAGATCATCAATCACGAAAGAGCAAGTAGCTATGGCAATAAGTAAACTTAAAAATAGGAAAGCTCCAAATGAAGATAAGATAACAGATGAGATGATCAAATATGGCGGAGAAGCCATGAGAGAAGAGTATACAAAACTGTTTAACATCATAATTCAACACGGAAAAATACCAGAAGAATGGAAAAGAAGTGTAACAGTGCCTATCTTTAAAAAAGGAGACAAAACCAATCCTGCCAACTATCGCGGAATAACCTTATTAAGCACCTCTTTGAAACTGCTTACAAAGATTCTTGCCGATGACATAACGTCAACAATGCCAATCAGCGAAGAGCAACAAGGCTTTCGAAAAAACCGGTCCACGGTCGATGCACTATTTATAACAAGGCAATTAGTAGAAAAGTCTCTTGAATATAACACTCCAGCATATCTTTGTTTCTTTGTCCAACTGAAGGATGTAATCAAGATACTGGAAAACAAAGAGGTATCCAAAAAATATATAAGACTCATAAAAGATCTGAACACTAATACAACAACGCAAATACGAACAAACCTCACCCTAACACAGCATTTCGGAACAACGTGGGGCATCCGCCAAGGTGATAGTCTTAGCCCTCTACTATTTAATACTGTTATGGACCAACTTGTAGAGACCGTTAAAAACTTGGGACTAGGATACCGCATGGGAACCTACAAAATTAACATCTTATGCTATGCCGATGACGCCGTACTCATTGCAGAATCAGAAGACGACCTACAAAGAATGTTATACGCCTTTAGCAAACGCGCAAAAAATTTCAATATGGAAATCTCAACAAGTAAGACAAAATGCATGACCATAGCTAAGGAACCTCTGCGCTGCAAGTTAACAACAATAGACAACTCCACTATAGACCAACTCATGTCATTCGAATACTTAGGGTGCAAAATAACAAGCACAGGATACCTTGAAGATGAAGTGAGGAGACAAGTGAATAAAGCAGCTGCAGTATCGGGACATCTTGAACAACCAATTTGGAGAAATAAACACCTCAGTATACCATGCAAATCCAGAATCTACAAAACATGTGTGCGACCAATTATGACATACGGGGCAGAAACAAGAGCGGAAACGTCGGTAACAAAGAGGATACTAAGAACTACAGAAATGAAAACGCTAAGAACTATAACCGGTTACACATTGAATGACAGACAAAGAAATACCGACATAAGGGAAAAATGTGAAACAGACGATATTGTAAGATGGGTAAGAAAAAGAAGAAGAGAATGGAACCAGCATGTAAACAGAATGACCACAGATAGAATAGCCAAAATCGTATATAACAACATACCACACGGAAGAAGACCCGTTGGACGACCACCAAAACGATAGCGGGACAGTTGGCAATCAACTTCACAAGAACTGCTGCAGGGAAACCGGAACTGAACAGGCGCTACGCCTTCTACACGGTGAAGAAGATCATCAATGAACATTATTAACAACAATGGACCAAAATTGGACCCCTGCGGGACACCTGAAGTAGCAACAAATTCGCGGGAACGAAAACTTTCGAGCTGTACGAACTGTCGGAGGCCGACCAAGTAAGACTCCAAAAGAGTAGATAAGGCTTCCGAGAAACCGAATCTGGACTTCAGCTTCCACAGCAATATACGATGATTTACTTTATCGAATGATTTTTGAAAATCTGTGTAAATAACGTCAACTTGACCGGAACAGTCCAAAATCTCGAGTATATACTGTGACAACACTACCAGATTGCTGATGTAGGATCTCCCAGGCATGAAACCATGCTGCTCATCATGAATCCTCCCCCTGATCGCGGGAAATATAGCGTTGTATAAAATAATCTCGAGAAGTTTTGAGGAATTGGATAGAATCGCGATGGGCCTATAGTTACCTATGATGGTAGAATCTCCTTTCTTCAAAATAGGAACAATCTTAGCTACCTTCCACGTCGAGGGGTAAACTTCACTCCTCAAGACAATATTGAAAATATGACATAAAGTATGTGCAAAGACACGTTTACAGTCCTTAACAACAAAGCTGGGTATACCATCTGGACCAGCGGTAGGCTTACTAGATAGTTTTCTCGCAGCAGAGATTATATCTTCCACAGAAATTGTAGTCAGATTGATGAATTCAGTACCAAGAACTTCGCCATCATCAACTAACACATCTCCATTATATGCATCATAGACACCACCAAAGTACTCCGCGAAAGAACCAACAATGTCTCCAGGCTTCTCATATGTCCTCTCATCATCTTTCATCTCTCCTGGTGTACGTGAATAGCCTTCTTTTGATTTAATGAATGACTAGAAGTCAGAAGGATCACTGGAAATTCGCTCTTCAGATGTTCGAATAAAGTTCTCATAAGCTGTGTTCATTTTAGATTTCACAATATTCCTCAAAGACTTGAATTTATTGTAGTGAAACTCGGTCCTATGCTTTCTATTATATATAACTATTAAAGGCTTTTTCTTTAGTTAAAATACTTTCAATTAAATCCTAGGTATACCATGTTAGAAAACGGCGCTTGCGCCTGGACTTGAGAGGTACTATTTTTTCGAAAATTTCCCGTAGAATGGAGTAGAACTCTCGACAAGCCTCACCAGGATCGTCCGCCACTTCAATAACTGTTGACCAATCGGCATTGAGAATCATTTTATACATCACAGTAAAATTTGCTTCTCTAAAATTGAACTCCTTCCGAACCGCGTGATTCACACCCAAGTCTGGTATACTTTGCACTCGCATATCAAAGATAAAGTTGATGGGAGGGTGATGAGAATCCCTTTTTACCAGAGGGGCAAAATCGTCCAGTATTCAGCACTCATTATTGGAGAAAATGAAATCTTGGATTTTGTTATTATCATTCTTTACATGATTAAATTGTTTTAGGGCGAGGATTCTGCAAAAGTTTCAATGATATAGATCTAGTGTCTAGTATTCAACATACGTCTTATGTTCACTCGACCCTAAGAAGGGCGCTGGACCTGATGGTATCCCTACTCTTTTTATCAAAAGATGCGCCACAGGTCTTTCGCTTGCGCTTTGCTTCTATTCAACTAATATCTGCGTGTTGGCATTTTTCCTAATCTGTGGAAGAAGGCAACAATAGTCCCGATACATAAATCTTGTGATAAAAATGACGTTAAAAATCATCGACCAATCTGTAAGTTGAATATATTCACTAAAATATTCGAAAAACTCATCTATAAATATCTTTTTTCCACTGTTAAAAATATTATTGACACAAGGCAACACGGCTTCTTCTCTAATCAGGCCTTTGACGGGATAGGTCACAATCTGCTCTTGATTGGGTTATCTGGGGTCGGGGTGGGTGGTGTCGTTCTGGACTCGTTCAGATCCTACTTATCGGATCGAGAACATCGAGTTGCTGTAGCAGGCTGTACCTCTGAATCCTTTATTGCCACTTCCGGAGTCCCCCAAGAGAGTCACTTGGGGACGTTGTTGTTTAGCATATACATAAGTAAAGTTAGGCACTTTTTCAAACACTCAAAATATTTATTTTACGCCGACGACCTAAATATTTTCAGAAAAATTCGAACTGTTGGAGATTGTCTTCTGCTGCAGTTGGACCTTGTTAGATTTGAGGAATTTCGTAAGCTAAATAGTTTATTCATTAATGCCGATATATGTTTCATTATCTCTTTCACATGAAAACATAATGAATTTCAATTCAACTTTGTGTTGAATGGCAAAACTCTGAAGCGCGAAGACAAAGCTAGGGACCTCGGGGTCATCATTGATAGTAAACTACTTTTCAACCGTCATATCGAGAGTATCTTCGGTTCAGCATTTCGAATGTTGGGGTTTGTGAACAAGAAATGTAAAAATTTCCAGAATAATGATACATTACTCTCTTTATACTATGCTTATGTGTTCGGTCGTTTGAACTTTACATCATCAGTATGGAACCCGCAGTAAAATATTTATAAGACTCGCCTTGAATCAGATCAAAATATGTTTTTGAAAAGCTTGGCTTTCAAGAATAATGTGTTGTTTGATAGAGATTATAATGGTAGAATGGTAGAGATCCATTCCAGCATGTAACAGATTCAGTGCACACATTGATGTCAGAATATGAAAGGCAAACATCACTGAATAGGAAGCACGAAAAGAAATCGCGCAGCTCATCCAAATTAGCACGATTATATTGCCAAATTGTTCTGGGTGGCTTAGGTTCTTGGTTTATCGGCAGCACAATGGTTCCAGTAGAAGATATAAGGTTGTGATCTGAGTTGCCTTGCGATGCTGAGACCTCCACTCCAAAATCATCTGGATCTGAAATCAAAAAGAGATCCAAGGTGTTTAGGAAGTCAGTTGGGTGATCAGGTATTCTTGTGGGTTCGTCGAAACGCTGCGTTAGATTATGGCTGAAAGTTTCAGCTTGTCTTCCCGCTTTATCTGTTCTATTCGAACGTTGAAGTAACCTAATACAATAACCTCAGCTGCCGGATAATGTGATAAATGTCACCTAGATACTGAAAAAGTCTAGGGAAGTGAATATCATTCGGCGAGCTATATAGACAGCATAAAAACAGTGTTTTATCCTGCAAACAGGTTGAATCTGCTAGAAGTGTTCTGCAATGTTGCTTAAAATGAGAAACGTGAATTATCTTACATTTCATGGTTAAATTATTGTTCCGCGAAGTTTGGCAATAGTGATGATATCAATTACAGAACCAACTAACCCTGATGTCGCCAATCTTATGACAAAGCCCATAGAATTATGTGATTTTGTCTCCCAAAAATGAAAACGCAGCCACAACAAACGACCTTTTACTCAAGTCATTTGAAGTGGTTGAACTACAATATAAGTCAATGGATTCCGTACTACAAACTGATGATCCAGTTCCGTGGGGTCGCTTAATAATTCCCAGCAGGTCTTCCATCACAATATTTCCTTCTGAAAGTTGGATATTAGGAAACACTAAGTATTCAAAAGTATTGGTGATTGATAATAATCACCAATACTTTTTTGAAATTACATCCCCGACGGCTGTATACATGGAGATCTCCAGCTGACAGAGAAGATCATTTGATTCGAAACCAAATAGATTTCATTCTCATCAGATCCGAATTGCGTAAATTTGTGAGATCTACCAAAGCATTTCCTGGCGCTGACGTTTCCAGTGATCACAACCCGGTTGTAATGAACATACAAATGCACCGTTTTATACCAGTAAGCGGCCAGAAAAAATTAAACATATCAACGTGGAGAGCTTAGACGATAGTGAAATAAGGGCAAAAGTAAGTCGACGACTTGAAGAAAGACTGGAAGCTGCTGAAACATCTGAAACAACTGACGTTGAGCGCCAGTGGAGGGCTTTGAGAAAGCGCTTACAGTCACCCAAGAAACCGACATAAGACTAACCAGCACAAAAAGAAAACAACCTTGGATGACTGACGAAATTCTTCAAATGATGCGCAATAGAAGAGAACTGAAAACAAAAAACATCGAACGATATAGGAAACTGAACAAAATAATTCGACGAAAATGTAGGGAGGCCAAAGAGCAATGGCTAATTAACCAATGCACAGAAATTGAAAATCTCCAAAAAAAGCATGATCTATTCAACATGCACAAAAAGATCAGGGAGATAACAGGAAGACAACACAAAGCTAACAGTGGAATGTTAAAGGGGGCCAACAACGAGTTACTGATCGGGGTCAAAGAAAAGCTGAAACGATGGAAGGACTATATTGAAGAACTTTTTGGGGAAGATCGAACGGAAAGCCCGCAACCTGAAGAATTTAATGAAACTAGTCCTTGCATTACAGCGGATGAAGTTATACGAGCAATAAAGCTTCAAAAAAATGGTAAAGCTATTGGCCCCGACGGAATCTATGCAGAGACGCTTAAGCTAATGACACAGCAAGAAGGGGCTGGCCTTAAGCTCTTAACAGCACTGTTTAATAACATCTATAGAGCCGGTAAAATCCCAGCAGACTGGCTCAAATCTGTGTTTGTCACCCTGCCCAAAAAGACCAATGCGACAAATTGTGATGACTACAGAATGCTTAGCCTAATGTCGCATGTTCTGAAAACCTTTCTACGAATTATACATACTCGAATCTACACCAAATGCGAGCGAGAAATCGATCCAGTTCAGTTCGGTTTCAGAAATGGTCTAGACGCGTGAGGCTCTCTTTTCTCTTAATGTACTCACCCTACGATGTAGAGACATGAATGTCGATGTTTACGCCTGCTTTGTTGACTATCCGAAGGCTTTTGACTGCGTTTCACATAAAAAAATGGCGGAAATTCTAAAAAATACCGGGGTTGATGCAGAAGACTTACCCATTATTACAAACCTTTATTGGCAACAAACTGCACAAGTGAGAGTTAATGGGCTAACATCTGAACAGGTAGCAATACGGAAAGGTGTACGTCAAGGCTGTGTGCTGTCGCCTCTATTGTTTAACATTTACTCAGAAGCAATATTCAAAGAAGCACTTGAAAACATAGACACAGGCATTAGAATAAATGGAAAACTACTTAGTAATATCCGCTACGCAGACGACACCGTGGTACTAGCTAACAACCTTCAAAACTTGCAGAGAGCCATGAACCTTATTGTAGAGCATAGCCAACGCTTTGGACTATCTGTTAACGTTAACAAAACTAAAAGTATGGTGTTTTCTAAGCAAGCAGTGGAGGCTGTAATACGCATTAACAACCAACCTGTGGAACAAGTGCATTCGTTTCGGTATTTAGGAGCCACGGTGAACGACCAAAGTGACCCGAAAATAGAGATCAAATCTCGAATCGAACAAGCCCGTAAAACTTTCGTTGGCATGAGAGACCTTTTCGTCAACCGCGGATTTAATCTTCGGCTTCGTATGCGACTACTTTGTTGTTATGTTTTTCCTGTCCTTACTTATGGATGTGAAAGTTGGACTTTTAATCCAGAAATGGAGAGACGCATAGACGCTTTCGAAATGTATCTATACCGTAGAATATTGCGTATCTCTTGGATGGAAAGACGGACAAACATCGACGTCCTAAATACAATGGGAAAATCACGAGAGTTGATGAGTACCATCAAAGAAAGAAAGCTCCAGTACATCGGGCACATCATGCGCGGCAAAAAATATGAGATCCTTTGCCTGATTATTGAGGGGAAAGTCCAAGGAAAAAGATCAGTTGGACGACGCCAGAACTCATGGCTGAAAGATCTACGGAGGTGGTTTGGAAGAACGTCCACTAAAATTTTCAGAGCTGCAGTGTCGAAAACAATTATTGCCAATTGGATCGCCAACCTTCGTTTGGAGACGGCGTCATAAGAAGAAGAAGTATTCAAAATTGTGCAATGCCACCAGACTGCTGATAAGTGTTCTCCCTCTGGATGTGCTCAAGTAAGAACTGTATTCATAAGATAAATGATCTGATCATCGTGTCTTTGAATATTCCCACGCATGCTTTGAATGCGTGGTTGACTTTGATTTTACTGAATCCAATATCGATTTTTTTTTGTATCAATATCGGTTAATTTCTCAGTTTCACTGAGGTGATAAGTTAGTCCACCTGAAAAAAATATTTGATATGTTTTCGTTGTCTCCATCACCAGTTGGTTACATGATTCTGCAAAAATGAAAATGATTATTTTTTGAGAAAAAAATTCCTCGAAATTACTCAATCCCTTTGTCCAATTCAATTTTAAATTTAAACGCTCTTTCTAAGGGTTCGCTTGTAAAAGCCTCAAATATACGTCAAATATGTCCCCGAAACAAAATCATTCGACGTATTTCGGCAAATTGTGTGAGTGGGTCGTTTGACATGGAACAGCCTGTATACACCGTGCACGAATTGTCTCATCTTTCACGGATTAAACATAAAATTCACTACGTTCGAGATCACTTATCTTATTCTTTGATACTTTTCTTTCAGAATTGAAGTTTAAGAATGTCAAATTGAGCTTATATTTGAAGCAATCAATATTTTAAGATTTTCACTATGAAAATGAAAACCTATAGTAGAAATAAAATGTATTTGATCTACCCAAGTTAAAGAAGCTGCAATAATTACTTCTTTGGTTATACTTCCTGAAATATCGGGAACATTATAGAAAAAAGTTTTGAGCGTTATGTTATTCTTGAACCAAAATAATCACAATGATGAAAAGTAAACATTCGACAAATTATTTTCAGGGTAAATGGAAGAATATATTATTCTACTCGCATAACATGGTGATTAATTACACTTGCATTATATATTACAATCTTTATTATATGCTTGTTGAATTCTATTTCCATTTTATGTATTAGTTAATATTATTTAAATTGACTTTTCATTTAAGTCCATCTTTCTTAATTAAGCATATGAAATACAAATCACTCACGTGTTAACGAAAATGTACAGAATTCAAATCGGAACAAGGGAGTTTATATACTATGATTGTTATAAACAGTAAGTCCCTGTGAATAGAATCTAGTCAACTGAGAACAGAGGCTATACTGATAAGCAGTGGCCCATAACTATCAAGTTAGCCTAATCTCTTGTAAATAAAAAAAAAACTTTTCTTGGAAAAAATATTATGATGCACTGAAAGCAATATATGGCCTCATACTTTATTCAATGAATCTTTTTCAGTTCATTATTTCAGCTCTTCGTCTTTCAAAATCCTTTCAAGATTCATTAAGTTTATTCAAATTAAAGTTATTATTCCTCATTACAGCAATTTGCTCGTTTTAAAGCACGTTGAAAGAGCGTTTCATTCGCGATGCCTTGTCGATACAAACGTTTTGGATATAATTTATGTTCTTGATATGCTTTTTCTTTTAACGGAAAATGTACATTTCCAAAATCACTATTTGTATATTCAAATATACACGATTTGGCGTTTCAATTTGTTGGAGAAATTTGCCGGGAAATATTATTGCTGGGATCTTAACCTTATTACCCCACAGGATTTTTTGTAGTGCGCCACTGAGCATTCAAATTATGATGAACAGTTTCTTATTTGAAGCTTTTCTGTTTCCTACAAAATTTTGATAAATTGTCCGGTTTTTGACAAAAAAATCAAATTTTCTAAGCAATATTTTTCTGTTCAACAACAAATTAAATACATACAAAAAAGATACCAGTCTGTAGTAGGATATACAGGTGTTAAATAATCGTTTGTCACAACTCGAGGGGGTAAATCTACGTGCAGTTTTACAAAAAGCAGTTCATATAAATATAGGTCCAAATAACCTTCGTTACGGAGCTACAGGGTGTTGACAGTACCAGAAAAAATTGGTTTTTCTTCAAAACTCCTGCAGTTTTTGAGATATTATGCCCAAATTTGGATTGCAAGCTATTTTTCTCAGCCTCCATCATTACAAGTCCTAGATTTTTACTGAAATTGACAAGGTGTTTTCTTTTCCAAGGCCATGTCTTCTTTTTCCCTTTCAAACTTTTTGCAGTACGCCACTGATCAGCGGATAAACAATTTTCGTCATCTTCGTCAATTTTGAAACTTTTTGCATTTGAATAATACTTTCAACAACCGATGGATAGGTCGGGGTGGGCCAGAACCATGATATACATATATACATATATACATATATACATATATACATATATACATATATACATATATATATATATATATATATACATATATACATATATACATATATACATATATACATATATACATATATACATATATACATATATACATATATACATATATACATATATACATATATACATATATACATATATACATATATACATATATACATATATACATATATACATATATACATATATACATATATACATATATACATATATACATATATACATATATACATATATACATATATACATATATACATATATACATATATATATATACATATATACATATATACATATATACATATATACATATATACATAGATACATATATACATAGATACATATATACATATATACATATATACATATATACATATATACATATATACATAGATACATATATACATATATACATATATACATATATACATATATACATATATACATATATACATATATACATATATACATATATACATAAATACATATATACATATATACATATATATAGTTTATACCAGTCCATGCTAACGTGCTGTCTCATCACAGAATTAAAAGAGGCAATCATCTCCACATCTCCTGTAGTTGACCACTTGAAAATGACCTGACGGTCGAAATCAGTCGAGTATGTAAAAATAAAATTGGGGAAAGTATGAAATAAATGTTACTACATCTTCGTGAAAAATTAATTTCCATAAGATAAATATATCATCAATATTACTCATTTTATTGAGGGATGTAGTGTATCCAGAATTCAGCTTTCTATCCGTTCATATGCCCCTTCAAAACAGCCCCAATGAGGACCTCAATAGTATCTAATCGAACGTTATGCGTAGAGGGTAGATGCTTAGCAGAAATACCGTAGGCCGTAGGTGTCGATCTCTAGGCCCTCTTGACTGCTTGGCACTATTGCTCCTGGATCTTGGTGCTTTAAATTCGTTTGGTTTCCTTATTCAATGTAGGCCACTTTACGATAGCCGCATAGGCTCCTGACCTATGCGGTCTAATTACTGTCGTGTATAAACAGAATATTATGTTTGGTTTGAGTCTCCATCTGGACCTTAATAACTTGGACAAGAACATAGAGTTCCTAGTGCTTATCTTTCGATGTGGTTGCTTCAATTGAACTTGGTGTCAAGCATCACGCCTAAATATTTCACTTATTTTACTAGTGTTAGTTTGTTGTTGAATAAAAAGCCTTGAAAGATGGTAGTTTTTTTACGAGTAAAAATAATCATGTTGGGATTAACATTGCTCTGTCATTTGCAGAGTATTCTGGGTAATTTAATTATTTATATATAATTATTGGATTTCTCAATTCTTCTACAGTGTTCACTGGAGAGGTATAAACTAAACTTTTGAGATATCCCCATAAGAATATGTCTAAACTATTTAAGTCTAGGGACCTAGGAGGCCATGGTTCTGGCCCACCCCGACCTATCCATCAGTTGTTGAATATATTATTCAAGAATTCCCTAGCTTCTCCACTGAAATGTGCTGGTGCCCCGTCATGCATGAACCACATTATATTTCTCACCAAAAGTGGCACATCCTCGAGCAATAAACGTAACTCCTTCTCAAGAAATTGCCGATAAGCGGCTCCGTTTAGTCTGTTAGGCAACAAAAATAAATGGCCCAATCAAATAATTTCCTAATATTCCGACCCAAACATTTAGTGAGAAGTGTTCTTGATGATGAGATTCTTCAATTAAATGGCCCAATAATGATTATTATGAAAATTTGTGATAGCAGTTCTCGAAAAGTTAGCTTCGTCTGTGAACATTATTTCACTATCAAAATGAGCATTTTCTCTAATTTCATCTAAGAACCATCGGCCAGAAATTCAGTCTTGAAGGAAAATCTCGAGGAAGTAGAGTTTGGACGAGTTAAATATGAAACGGGTACAATAAAAAGTCGTGGAGAATCCTCCAAACTAGAACATTTGAAATGTTCAACTGATTTCCAATTTTTCTTGTACTCACATGAGGATTCAAATTAATACAATTCAAAACTGCTTCCTCAATATCTGGAGTTCTCATAGTTTGAGTTGCACCTTTTAAATAATTATTTTCAGTAAAAGTACCAGTACCTTCTGTGGATAATTAAAAATGTTCGTCTATCTGGTGTTACTCAATTTGGAAAGCACCAAGCTTCTGTTGTGTTTCCGTCAGCCAGACCGTACATGTAATGGATACCAGCCAATTCGGCTTTAGTAAAATTAGCCATTTTTTCTTACATCAATAACTTCAAAAGTCTTAAAACTAAACGTTAATTTAATAAAGAATTCGAGCAGACACTGGTTCAACTTTAGCAACTTTCAAAATAAATAAATAAATTTGAAATCTAATCTAACCTAGCCTACTAGTCAAGTTCTATTTAGAAGTGCTTTCAATTCAACGAATGCATACAATCGTTTAATAATTTTTTGCTCGAGAACGGTTGGAGATACGAAAAAATTACAGGTGTCGAAAAAGTTTCTGAATTGAACGAAATGACTAGAATTGATTGAACGCTGATCAGTGGCGTTACAATCTATCCAGTTTTTTCAGGAAATTTCAACGCTCCGTAACGAAGCTTTTGCGGACCTATGAATTTTTTTTTCTTAAAATTGCACATAGATTTACCCCCTCAATTGGCATACTATTATGTAACACCCTGTATAAATTCGATATAGCAGCCACCAAATACTCACCAGGGCAAGCTCTTGGACCTAAACCGAATGGCAGGAAGCAAATATTGACTTTTTCTTGAACTTTCATCTTAGGGGGACTGCCTGTAGTGGATGTACTCAGGGGAGAGTACCTACTTTCTCTTATCCCCTTGAGTCTTATGCTTTGCGGTGGGATATACTCACCATTTTGAACTCCTCGTTTGTAGAAAAAATCTCAGCACCATATGCGAAATTACCCAGAATACTCTGCGAATGACAGAGCAATGTTAATCCCAACAAACATACATGATTATATCTACTCGTAAAAAAAGTACCATCTTTCAAGGCTTTTTATTCAACAACAAAGTAACACTAGTAAAATAAGTGAAATATTTAGGTGTGATGCTTGACACCAAGTTCATTTGAAGCAACCACATCGAAAGATAAGCACTAGGAACTCTATGTACTTGTCAAAGTTATTTAGGTCCAGATGGAGACTCAAACCAAACATATTATTCTGTTTATACACGACAGTAATTAGACCGCATAGGTCAGGAGCCTATGCGGCCATCGTAAAGTGGCCTATATTGAATAAGGAAACCAAACGAATTTAAAGAACCAAGATCCAGGAGCAACAGTGCCGAGCAGACAAGAGGGCCTTGAGATCGACACCTACGGCCTTCATAGTATTTCTGCTAAGCATCTACCCTCTACGCATAACGGTAGATTAGATGGTATTGAGGTCCTCATTGGGGCTGCTTGGAGGGGCATGTGAAGGGATAGAAAGCTGACTTCTGGATACACTACATCCCTCAATAAAATGAGTAATATTGATGATATATTTATCTTATGGAAATTAATTTTCAACGAAGATGTAGTAACATATGTTTCATACTTTCCCAATTTTATATTTCACATACTCGAGACAGCACGTTAGCCGAGTGTATAACTCCCAAAAAATCTGTTGAAATGACTCAATATTTATGCGTGCAAATGCAGAATGAAATAATTGAATTATTGTCGTCCGAAGTAAGAAATAATATTTTAGAAATGGACTCTATAGAAAAAGGAATAGATACATTTGTGATAGAAAATTTAGAAATAAAACACATTAGGGGACAAGATGATAATGGGATAAATATGAAGGGAAAACATGTTGGGTTTCAAAAACGCATTCTTGATGTGAATCCGAAAGCCCTTTTGGTTCCTTGTGCGGCTCATACTTTGAACTTAACAGTAAATGACGCTTCTAAGGTGTCAGGTGCTACAATTAACATTTTTTCAATCTGTGCAAGAGTTATATAATTTTTTTTCGTCATCCACAAAAGGGTGGTATGTTTTGAGAAAAAATGTCTCCGAGATAAGTTTAAAGCCTCTAAGTGAGACAAGATGGTCTAGCAGAATTGACGCAATAAAGCCCTTAAAGTTTATTTAATTAAGGTTTGCGAAAGTCTTCTAGAAGTGGCTGAAGATAATCCCTTTCACATTGATGCAAGACATAAAGCGAGTTCCCTCTTAACGTCTGTACAGAATTTTCAATTTATTTGTGGAATTATTATTTAGCATGACGTTTTATTTCATATAAATATTGTCGGCGACCAAAGGCGAATTGCTACAATTAATATTAAAGTATGCCAAACCTATCTAAAAAATTTAAATGGTCACTTCCAGCAATATAGATCTAACCAATCATTTCAAGAAATTCTTGTGCAAGCGAAAGAAGTAGCATCCTCTCTCGAAATTGAAGAAGACTTCCCACCATTAGCAACGGTTAGGGGGAAATTCAAACCAAAACTGTTTGACTATGAATACCGAGATGAGACCCCTAATGATCCAAAAACCGCCTTTAAAATTAGTTTTTTCTTAAAAATTATAGATCAAACTATAAGCTCTCTAAAAACCGATTTGATTTATTAAATGAGTATGATAATATTTTCGGATTTTTTTAGCGACATATTCAAATTAAGTGACATCGATCTTTTAAAACTTTTAAAACATTGTTGCATTCTTGAAGAGCAACTGACAGATCAGGATAATAAGGATATAGACTCCAATGATCTGTTTAACGAAATTAAAGCGTTAAAGTTGTTTTCATTACCTGATGATTATCACAGCTCTACAAAAAAATTTTTTTTTATTGTTGCCCTGGATATCATCGCAAATTTTTATGTTTTTAAGTGCCCAGATTACGAATATATTCATGAAAGTTCTCAATGTGTTCGTATTTTCATGATTTTTGCATTTCTTATATTTTGAACAATTATAAGCTTGTTAGAAATAAAATTTAATTTTCCAGTCATGATTAGGCTTCTGCGCAACTTTTTCGCGCATACAAACATCACCTGATCCCCACTCTCAGACGCCTTGCTCCACAGAACAGCTGAGATCTCAGTTATTTGACAATATTGGAGTACATATACACGTAAATCTGGATAAAGTGTCATGGATTAATATTTTGTTTCAATAACTGAAGTCCATTCTTATATATTTGTCTTCTAGTCTAAAATATGAGTTCGTCACGAAGAAAGTGTAAATATTGTAGTGATTTATTTTGTTATATTTGCGGTGTTTATATACCAAAAAAAAAAATATCACAGACTTTGTCAAAGAGACTTATGTTGAATATTTTGGTTTCAAAATGGACAAATTAGGTAAACCATGGGTTCCTAATAAAGTTTGTAAGTCCTGTGTTGAGTCTTTACGGTTGTGGAAAAAAGGTGAACGTTCTGGATTAGACTTTGGTATTCCTATGATCTGGATGGAGCCTACGAATCATTTAGATGATTGTTACTTTTGCGTAGTAGATGTTAAAGGTTTTAATCGAAATCAAACGTCGAGATACCCAGACTTACAGTCTACGAAATGTCCGGTTCTACACAGTGAAGATCTCCCTCGGCCCATATACATTTTAAAAGTAATTCGCATGCCCTCAGAAACAATGATGTTACCAAATTCACAGAAATCGGGACCATCCACTAGTGGAAGTGTATGGGAAGGTGAAACATCTACGCCAAAGTTATTTTCTCAAAATGAACTCAGTGATTTAATACGTGATCTCAATTTATCAAAACAAGGATCAGAACTGTTAGCCTCAAGATTGAAAGAAAAAAAATTATGGGCACCAACAGTAACAATTACAACATACAGAACACGAGAAAAAGAGTTATTACAATTTTTTAGTGAAAATGAAGGATTAGTGTATTGTAATGATATCGCGAAGCTGCTTATAGACATGGGTTTAAAAGAGTACAAATCTACTGAATGGCGCCTTTTTATTGATAGTTGCAAAAGAAGTTTAAAATGCGTCTTATTGCACAATGGAAATAAATTTGCATCAATTCCAATTGCCCATTCAACGAAACTCAAAGAAGAATATGAAAATGTAAAATTAGTTTTAGAGAAAATTAAATACTCTGAGCATCAATGGCCGATCTGTGTGGATTTAAAATGGTTAATTTTTACTTGGCCAACAAAGTGGATATACAAAATACCCTTGCTTTATTTGTATATGGGATAGTAGAGCAAAGCAACTTCATTGGGAGCAAGATGTTTGGCCTGTAAGAAATTCTTTAACTGTCGGTAAAGCCAACGTAATAAGGAGCCGCTGGTGAGCAGAGACAAAATCATACTTTCACCATTACATATTAAGTTAGGTATGATTAAGCAATTTGTAAAAGCGTTGAACAAAGACGGAAATTGTTTTAATTACATTTGCAGAAAATTTCCGAAGCTTAGTATGGAAAAATTGGAAGGTGGAATATTTGATGGTCCTCAAATACGGCAATTGATGAAAGACTCAGATTTTATCAAAGTTATGACTGTTCCGGAAAGTAAAGCTTGGAAAAATTTTGTGTTGGTTGTCGAAAATTTCCTAGGTAACCATAAAGCAGCAAATTATGAAGAAATTGTGCAAAATATGCTGACAAACTTTCAGACTTTAGGAGCAAATATGAGTATTAAGTTACACTATCTCCGCAATCATCTAGATAAATTTCCGGATAATTTAGGAAATTATAGTGAGGAACAGGGAGAGCGGTTTCATCAAGATCTAATAAAAGTGTTGGAAGAAAGGTATCAAGATCGATGGGATTGTCACATGATGGCAGATTACTGCTGGTCTCTGAAAAGAGATTGTCCCCTGAAAAATTATAGAAGAAAAGCTCATAAAAGGCGTTTTATGGAAATATGAAATATATTCTCGACATTTTCCTCTTTATTTACTTCGATGTATCCGAATTTCTCAAAACATAACTGACATTATAAATATATCTGTTATTTTGTTTCTTGTTTTACGATTTTTGTTATGTAAAATGAAAATAAAGATTTAAAAGAAATCAGAGCCAATCCTACAAAATCATTGATAGTTTCACGAATTGTGTGCATAAATAGACCCGAAATCATTTTCATATCTAGGGCAACAAAACCATTGTAGACCAGAGTTACTGACCCCTTAAGTATTTATTAATATATATTTGAAAACAATTTAATCTCCACTTTTCCGACCGTAAGCATTTCACTAAGAATTCTTTTAACAATGCATGTATCTGTAGCTTCTGGCGAGCGATCTTTTTCAAAGTTAAAAACCATTAAAAATTATTTAAGATCGACAATGATTCGAGAAAGATTGTCTGGGCTAACAATATTAGCAATTGGACAAGAAATTTTTGACGGTATGAATTTTAGCGATGTAATAATGAATTTGCAACAGCAAAATCTCGGAAAATATCGCTACTACAATAGCTATCTTTCATTTTTCTATTGCACTTAGACCTAGCTATCATTTTTGATTTTAAAACGAAGTTAAATTATGTAAGCTAGAGTAATTAACCATGAAAATCAACTTTAATTCGAAGATTCTACAGAATTGTTTCACTCAATATTCTACTTAGAGCACACTTCCAAGTTTTGATAAAAGAAGACTTTTAGAAACAAAAGTATTGGTGAATGAGTTCTGTTTATTATCAAAGTAAAGTTTCGAACCACCATCAACTTTTTCTTTACTCTCTTTGGAGACAATAATTCAAAAGACGCATTTAATTTTATTTTTTGAAGTACTCAAAATATGCATTCTTTTATACGAAATCAACGTAAGAGGTTGACTCATTGAATTGTATTATATTGTATATTTATTGAAAAGATACTAGTTCTTCATTTTGATTGTATAACATTCAGTACATAAGAAAAATAAGTTTGTACATCTCGATTCGAATAACGAATTCATTGTAAACGTTAAAAGGTCAAATTAGCAAGCTTATAATTAAAATTATATCTTATATTCTTTACCATGACAAAAAATATACTTCTACTTAGAAACTGTAGTATTTATAAACAACGAGTCAACGTGTCTGTATCCCATTACTTAAGTAAATGTTTTAAAATGTGTTTGAACAAGAATTCATTTTGTTATGATTTTGTTCTGTTTGTTTCATTTTGATATTTTAGTCTACACATAAATATGACTTCTAAAGTTTAGTTTTTTGCTTTATTTAAAGCACCTACCTACCCACCTCCTACCTTAAAAAAAATAAAAAAACATGATCCAAAATGCCTTAAGGGGCACCAAAATCCTTTTTTGCACACAAGCGTCAGTAGCCCTCACGGGGGCCCTGACAGAACGTATTATTCATCTTACTTCCTCCGCTTGCTACCTCTTCAGTTCGTCTCGCATCTTATAAAATCTCAACCGCAGAAATATTCTTGTCGATTTGTAGTTCCTGTTGGAGATTGAAATATATCAATATTCGCAGTTGTTTACGCCAAGATAACTTATATCAATATGATAAATATTGTGGAAAAAGAAAATTGGAACTAAATTGTGTCCTCGGTGATAACATTTACGTTTTTTACGACCTCGTGCATATTTTATTGAATTCGAAATCAGCTGAATTGGGATTATGTTATAATAAATACGTTGAGAGGAAGATCGCCATTTACAACAGTTGATTGTATCAAGGGTTCGGCAATATCATGAATAATTTAGACCGATAGTTACAGAACCGTTAATGTTGTGGGTAGAAATTTACAATTATCAACTGAGAGCCCTGTAAGTTATCCTGGTTGTACCAGGGTTTCCGACACAAAAAAACGATAAACTTTATAGGAATTGAATATGAATTACCTGACATTACATTAGCGTAGGTGTAGGAAATGGACAAATGTGAACACAACGAAAGTTTGATCCATTCTCTAACTCTGAAAAATGTAGTGGAATTTACCCCTACCCCCAGCATCCCTCAATTTAAAAAGCATTAAAGCGAAAAATATCAAATGGCACTTCTTTAAAAGTTCTTTCAATTACTCGAACATTCAACTTTTGAAAAGTTGTATTATTTTACAGGATGTTCTCTTGCAGCGAAAGTTATTATTCATTATACCCGAAATACTTCTGAAAACTCATTATTTTCGAAAAATATCAGAATGGACTCAAGTCCATATCATATGAAGAATTCTCAAACATGAATTTGTGGCTGTAAACCTCTCCTTATTACTTGAAAATCTTATGATAATAATAAGAATCACAAGAGATTTATTGAAAATTGGGATTGCAATGTCGGTCTCTCGACCATCTTCAGCTGAGAACAAGTACTGAACTAAAATTGAAATACATACTGGTCCTTCAGAAGATTATCTTCATGGAGAATTTGTTGTAGTTTGAAAATTTCGATCCTTTTGGTGTTCTGTGAATCATTTCAAGCTGATCAATGGGTGGAAAATGATGACCATTTTCGTAACAATGTGAGACTGAAGTAAATTCGTCGGTTATCTGGTTTCTGTAATCCGATTGATGCTCTTTGTATCTAGTTTTGATTTAACCATCCCCTATATATACCTCTACAATCCATACAGGACAACTTTTAAAGTCCAATATTGTCAAATCTATCAGCCTTATCTTCACTACTGAAAAATTCCTGGGGGAGTTTGATGTGGGTTCTGAAAGCTACTTTTTTATGCTGTTGTGAAATGATATTTGCAATCTTTTCGCTGATAGGGCCAAAATATGTTAATGAAATGTAATTATCCATATTAGTTGATCTCATACCTGGGTAAATACTATGATACACTCGATTCTCGATAACTCGAATTTCAAGAGGACATGGTATTCCTTTGGAGTTACGTAGAGTTCGAGTTACAAATAGCTCGAGTTGTGGAGGTAGTTTTTACATAATTCGACTTATAGAGTGATACATAATAACATGATAGATAATTAAAAGAATATAAAGAAAGCTCAAACATGAGAAAAAACTTGCCTAACATTATTGTAGTCTTCAGTTTTCAAAAAAGGCTGTAATCTTCTTCTGTTTGAGAGTTATAGCTTCTTGCGTGTCTATTATGTTTTATATAGAAACAATGCTAGAAAACGCACTTTCTGGGACGTTACCGGTTCTGTCCAAAAAGATACGTGAAGTTTGTGCTGCAACTCTTGCTTGTTTAGTAGTGACATCTGCCAGATCATTCATCCCTTCATCATCTTCTTCTTCAACCAAACCTTTCACTTTTGGACTACTCATGGCTACGTTAACACTCACTCAATCGGAAGCACAAACCAAGAATGCAGCCAAGCCAACAGGCATACGCAGATGACTCACCCACAAGTTCAAGCATGATCCTGTACTATCCTACTGTATGTACGATTTTTCAACTCACGGAGGTCTGATGAGAAAACTTCGAGTTTCAGAGGTAGTTTCATTTGAGGCTTTAGCTTAGATATTATTCTTCCTCTTTCCCCGGATCTCACTGCTAGTGATTATTTTTTGTGGCGAAACATAAAGGCTAAGGTCTACATCGATAAACCTCGAAATTTGCAAGAATAATTGTTAGACGTGAAAATTTAATGTGATTATCGACTTCTCTCTCTATTTTGAATTTAATTTTGGAATGAATGCCATAGATGTGACTTAAAAGTCCAGTTGTCTCTATTCCAAAAATGTACTAATTTTGATTTGGAAGGAATATGATATCTTTAATATACGCCATGAAAATGTCAGCTTGTAAAGGGCTCAATGGAGATCCCATCGGTAGACCGTGAGGATGTTTGTTATTGAATTTGAAATAATTCTGTTGTACACTTGAACAAGAAAATGAAATCCTTTTGTAGGGACAAATGGAAGGCATTCATCTCCTGGGATGTGTGAAAACATTTTATCTACATCCTAACTAATTAAATATGATTTCATTGGGGTTTGAACCTGCTTTGATTTTTGTGTTAATTGAATTGAGTTTTTATTGAATATTTAAGTGTGAAGTTCGTTGAATTTTTGGATACAAGATTCAATTCTCCTTCAATTTTATATATTGGGCTGTTCATGAATGGCACAACTCTACGTATTGGAACATGGTCTTTGTAATTTTTTATTAGGACGTAATGTTCTGAAGGTTTCGAGGTTTATACTTGTGAAAGAATTCACTGTTCTTGTTAGTTTTCTTGGTGAACTTATTTTAGAGCTGTTTTTAATGCTTTTTGTATATATATGGTTCGATCTTTGGGTATTTCACGTATGTTCTCTTTTTGAAGAAAGTCTGTGATTTTTGATGTATGAGTAACATACTAGGTGGTGATTCACCAGTCGCGCGGGGCTCTATAGCTCGTACACTCTTGAAGATTTCATTTTTGATCGAACGGTATTGTATTTAGAAAGTAAAAATCTACGTCAGAAATTTATTTTGAAGTAAACAGGATGTCCCAATTATCTATAAAAGAATCTTGGGAGGTTTTTTCAGATTGGAAGACCACTTTTTTGTTGAAGATTCAAGAGCTCCTAAACTCTGCTCTAACGTCTTTAAGTATTGAGTTTTTTTGGTGAGTAGCTTCGTCACAATATTTTTTTTCCGTAAAAATTCATGAGAATAGGCTCTTACATCATCGCATGCTCCTTCGGCCAGAGAAGATGAATACTTTTTCCTTCCTAACTAAATTAATGAAATCAGAGGTTGCCAAAGAAGAGTCTAATAGTACATATCATTATACTTGATCAGAGAAATGGAGATATTTTGAGGTAGTCGTGTATGAAATACGTAATAGATTGGTTTTTGGTGAGAATATCTAGAAGGTGTTGAACTATTTCAATAAGTGTTCGAAATGTTGCCTGTTTCTTCGTAGACACAACTTAATCCTTCTGAAAAAAGACCGTTGAACTTTCGACAACATTTGCGGATTAACTTACTCAAAGGCGTCGACTATTCTCTGTCTCATATCCAACTGTGTTGTAGAAGGAATCTGGTAAACGATGCCCTCAATATAACCCCACAAGAAAAAAATCTAGACTTGTGAGGTCCGGAGACCTAGCTGGCCATCTAACAGGACCACCAAGTCCTATCCATTTGTTTGGAAATACATGATTCAAATGCTCCCTAACCTGATGTGAGTAATGTGCCGGTGCTCCATCCTGTTGAAACCACAAATCTTGTCTTATATGCTCTGGTACATCGGCAAGTAACACTAGTAGATGATTTTGTAGAAAAACTAAATACATTTCACTATTAAGGTGCCCGTCGAAAAAGTGCGGCCCAGTAGGATATCCATCTACTATAGCGGCCCATACGTTCAAGGACTAACGATGCTGGTGATCTATTTGTCTCATGAGGTATGGATTTTCCGTGACGTAATAATGAAAGTTCTACCTGTTAACAAGCCCATTCTTGGGGAAAGTTGCCTCGTTCGAGAAGAGAACTCTGCTAAACATATTTGGATTTTCCGTTACCTTGTCATTTGCTCAAATGCAAAAATTGATTCGATTTTCATAGTCTTGATTGTTCAGTTCCTGGTGCACCAGTATATGATATGCATGAAATTTATTCACTTTCAAGATTCTCTGGACGGAAGTTTGACTCATATCTCTCTTTGGCTTTTATATGGGTCCTTTGTCACTGTCAACAAAACTGATAACTAGATGTCTTCAGCTGTAGCAGTTTTTGGTTTTTCATGTTTTTTGCAAGCAATATTACCCGTTTCGATAAATCTAATTAGAAGTTTTTCAAAGCTTCTTGCATCAGGATGCCTCTTTTCAGGAAACCTTTGTGCATAAACTCTACTTGCCAACAAAGAATTTCTATCACACTCACCTAGAATAACAATCATTTCTTCTTTGGAGAACTTCATGGCAGTCAATTGAGAAAATTGAGTTCTAACCTCACTTTAACAATGTTTAATAACGAAACCCTAATAAGTTCATCATGTAAAATGCAGAATATGATATGTCCGGACACCTGACAGAAGGCACAAATAAAAAAAAATGTCAACACATACCTCGATTTACGTTTTAATCATCTTGATTTTATCATTCGTTTAAAGAATTTTCTTGTTTAGATTTCATTTTTTACCACTTGAATAATCACTGAAGAAAAACTTCTATGCGAATAATGATGCATGTTGATGAGTTTGATGCGGTTTGTTGAATTTTCATCAACAATTTTACAAATAATCGAATATTTCGAAAACGATCGAAGATAAAGATAAGGTTACTTTTGCAAAAATATAGCACAATATTTTATGCGTTGACATGAATAATAAAATACAAGATGTTCCATTTGAAAAAATCAAGATATGATATTTATAAAATTACAATATGGAATAATTTTTTTGAGTCATTCCTGTATAAAATGAGGATAATCTATTTCAATTCATCAATGAAGCTATCCTTGGGCAATAAGAAAACGAAAGGAAAAAAGTATTCATCCTCTCTAGCCGAAGAAGCATGCGATGATGTGAGAGTCTATTTTCATGAATTTTTATGGAAAAAAAATTTTGTGACTAAACTACTCACCAAAAACCTGAATCTTGAACAGAAAAATGGTCTTCCAATGTGAAAGAACCACTCAAGATTTTTTCAAAGAAAATCGGGACACTCTATTTACTGCAAAATGAATTGCTGAAGTAGACTCTTCCGTTCTAAATACAATACCGTTCGAACAAAAAATCCAAGAGTGTACGAGCTACTGGTGAATCACCCAGTATAATGAAAACCGTCCCCTCATTACATATACTATTGGAAAGTGGTACGTGTTAGAGCCTTAGGAGTAATATCCATTTAAAAAATGAGTATCTGCTTTGTGTTACGAAAATCTTGTCGGCCTATTCTATTAAAATGAATTAAAAAAAATTATTCGCAAATATTCCTCATTTAGCTAAGAATCTGATGTCCGCAGTTTAGGACATACCCAGTATATAAATAAAATAAATTCACTACTTTTTGATGCATATATAACTGAATCTCAAATTTTTATATTTCCCTCGTACAAGCAGAAACTGTTAGGGTGGTAACCTAGACTAGGGTCGGGTAACTATAAAAGTTAAGACGTTATACATATTGATAGATCAATTGGATTCGAAACGATTACTCGATAAAGACAACCTCTAGGGAAGTGGCGTATTCGACGGGGTGATCCATGGCACGGTCTCCCTCGGCATTTGAATTCACTTCTACTTGCTGAAAATCTATTACGCTACCGTGGAAGGTCTTTCTCCTTCACACTCCCTTTGATGAAAATGTTGAGATAGATTAACAGCTATAATAGTTTATACACGACCAGAATATTTTAAGATTATATATATATATATATATATATATATATATATATATATATATATATATATATATATATATATATATATATATATATATATATATATATATATATATATATATACTGGGTGATTCACCAGTGGCGCGGTGGTCTGTAACTAGTACCCTCTTGAAGATTTCATTTTTGTTCGAACAGTATTGTATTCAGAAATCTAACCCAATTTTCTATAAAAAGATCTTGGGTGGTTTTTTCAGATTGGAAGACCACTTGTTTCTTTAAGATTCAGGAGCAGCCTAAACTCTGCTATAATGTCTTTAAGTAATAAGTTTTTTTGGTGAGTTATTTCGTCACATTGTTTTCTTTCCGTAAAAATTCATGACGGCTCTCACATCATCGCATGCTCCTTCGGCCAGAGAGGATGAATACTTTTTTCCTTTCGTTTTCTTATTGCCCAAGGATAGCTTCATTGATGAATTGAAATAGATTATCCTCATTTTATACAGGAGTGACTCAAAAAAATTATTGAATATTGTAATTTTAAAAATATTATATCTTGATTTTTTCAAAGGAATACCCTGTATTTTATTATTCATGTCAACGCATAATATATTGTGCTATATTTTTGCATAAGTAACCTTATCTTTATCTTCGATCATTTTCGTAATATTCGATTATTTGTGAAAATTTTTGGTGAAAATTCTACAAACGAATGATAAAATCAAAATGATTAAAACGTAAATCGAGGTATGTATGACATTTTTTTATTTGTGCCTTCTGTCAGGTGTCCGGACATATCATATTCTGCATTTTACATGGTGAACTTATCAGTGTTTCGTTATTAAACATTGTTAAAGTGAGGTTTGAACCCAATTTTCTCAATTAACTGCCATGAAGTTCTCCAAAGAAGAAATGGTTGATGTGATTTTATTCTGGGTAAGCGTGATAGAAATTTCTTGTTGGCAAGTAGAGCTTATGTACAAAGGTTTCCTGATAAGAGGGAACATGAGCCAAGATGCTTTGAAAAACTTCTAATTAGATTTATCGAAACGGGTAATATCGCTTACAAAAAACATGGAAACTCAAAAACGGCTACAGCTGAAGACAACCAGTTATTAGTTCTGTTGACAGTGGCAGAGGACCCCTATAAAATCCAAAGAGAGATTTCTCAGTTAACAGATATAAATCAAACTTCCGTCCAGCGAATCTTGAAAGTGAATAAATTTCATGCATATCATGTACAGCTGCACAAAGAACTGAATATTCAAGACTATGAAAATCGAATCAATTTTTGCAATTGGGCAAGTGACAAACTATCGGAAAATCCAAATATGTTTGCCAGACTTCTTTTCTCGGACGAGGCAACTTTTCACAAAAATGGGCCTGTTAATAGGCAGAACTTTCATTATTACGCCACGGAAAATCCACATCTCATGAGACAAACAGATCACCAGCATCGTTGGTCCTTGAATGTATGGGCAGCTATAGTAGATGGATATCTAATTGGGCAGCACCTCAATAGTGAAATGTATTTAGATTTTCTGCAAAATCATCTACCAATGTTACTTGCCGATGTACCTGAGCATATAAGACAAGATTTGTGGTTTCAACAGGATGGAACACCGGTACATTACTCACATCAGGCTAGGGAGCATTTGAATCATGTATTTCCAAACAAATGGATAAGACGTGGTGGTCCTGTTAGATGGCCAGCTAGGTCTCCGGACCTTACAAGCCTAGATTTTTTCTTGTGGGGTTATATTAAGGGCATCGTTTACCAGATTCCTTCTACAACACAGTTAATTATGAGACAGAGAATAGTCGACGCCTTTCAGTCAGTTGATCCGCAAATGGTTTCGAGAGTTCAACACCTTGTAGATCATCTCACCAAAAACCAATCTATTACGTATTTCATACACGACTACCTTAAAATATCTCAATTTCTCTGATCAAGTATAATGATATGTACTAATAAACTATCCTTTCGCAACCTCTGATTCTATTATTTTGGTTTATTCTCTTTTCATTTCGAAAATGGTCGAAGATTAAGATAAGTTTACTTCTGCAAAAATATGGCACAATATTTTATGTGTTGATATGAATAATAAAATATAGGATATTCCATTTGAAAAATCAAGATATGATATTTTTAAAATTACAATACTCAATTATTTTTTTGAGTCACTCCTGTATAAAATGAGGATAATCTATTTCTATTCATCAATGAAGCTATCCTTAGCAATAGGAAAACGAAAGGAAAAGAGTATTCATCCTCTCTGGCCAAAGGAGCATGCGATAATGTTAGAGCCTATTTTCATGAATTTTTACGGAAAAAAAATATTGTGACGAAACGATTCACCAAAGAAACTTATTACTTAAAGACATTATAGCTGAGTTTAGGACGCTCTTGAATCTTCAACAAAAAAGTGGTCTTCCAATCTGAGAAAACTTCCCAAGATTTTTTTTATAGAAAATTGGGACAATCTATTTAGTTCGAAATATATTTCTGAAGTAGATTTTTACTTTCTAAATACAATACCGTTGTAACAAAAATGAAATCTTCAAGAGTGTACGAGCTACAAAGCACCGCGCCACTGGTGAATCACCCAGTATATACAGTCAATAAGACTTATCTTGGTGAAATAGATGAGGTAGAGGTCGTCTATGTTAGAGTCTCTAATCACTTAGGGAGTTCAAATTACAAAAAGTTCTTGTATTTTACTGCTGCATAAGGGGGAAAACCTCTATTTCAGCTTAGTATTAATCTGGATTTCTGGACTCCAGATAGAATTTATAACTCAATCTCTGAGCTCCACCTACGACCTTCCATCTACGACTCTCCTCCTAGGAATCTCTATCTACGACTCTCCACCTAAGAATCTCTATCTAGGATTAAGATATATCTCTAATTTTCACTAGAAAATTTTGATATAATTTAACTATTTCAAATACAATTAAAGAGGATTTTCAAGAACTAATTGGCTTGAAGGTCTGCGGCAGAAAGAAAAGTGCTGGGGAAGGTTCAGAAGCCGGTAAGACATATCATCTGATATCCAGATTATGCGCATCAGACTGTTAGCCAGTAGCGTGACACAGATAGAGGGTTGACTGGAATCAGGTGTTTCAATTCAAATTGTTGTGACGTGATTTTAGCTTGTTACATCGGCACACGAAATTCCATTTGAATTACAAAATTTTTCATATTGTAAAAATCGCAAAGCACACTTGTGTGAACAAACCAAATGCTAGATGACGTTCAAACTCCGCGTTATTATAGAAAGCAGTTGTACCAACTTAGCAACAACAAATGGTGACGTTTTAAGCAGATTTTTCAAATAATCAATTCCGGGTACTTTTTGACAGAATTTATACAAATCAGGCTATATTTCACTTCCTTTTTCTAAATCTACGGGATGCATAAAATCCATTCTCTTATTTTAGTGCTTTCTCTCAGAGTGACTATGATAAATTATCTGCAGTTCCTCAAAATCTTTATATTACTTTTTTTTCGACTTTAACTTATGTTCCGTCTGAATTTCTTACGTGATCTATTCTCCAACAGCACCCCGAACTGCATTATTTAAATATGGTGATTCTCCCATTCGCAACTCGTAAAGAACAAATCGACTGCGAGGGGTTACAGCAATATTTCTTAGTCGGCAATTTATTTCAAAAATCTCAAGAGTGTCGTTGTGTGACAGTTACACATCATCATGATTGAAATAGATTCATAGACCAAAATTAAATTAAAATAGTGGGAATTTGTGTTTTTTCGTGAATTATAAGCGTGCTTTATAAGGAAAAAACCAAATATTTGATCCCCCGACGCTAGAGCCTAAATTCAGAAAGTTTTATATTTGATTATGCTCGTATACGGAAGAAGGCTGCTTCGTGTAAGAATAGAGTATGTGCGACAATGTTTTCATCTTTATTACGAATGAGTTGCCTAATCACAAAATCGCAATATCCGGTCGGAAGTATTTTTTTAAATATTTCATCACACTGTATACAGTGTAGAAAAAAGGGTGAAGCTTTTATTTTATCTCAAATTAAAAAGAAATCTAAACGATTAAGAGCACTTTCTGTTCCAATAGGGTAAAACTTTGCTAATCTAACCTATCGCCGATTAGTAACGGTCATAGTTAGATTTTCTCAGCATAGAATTATATTTAGAGATCATATTTTTGAATTTGGGAGGCTTTTACTTGGTAAAATTCCATTATCAATAATAAAAAACAAGTACTGTGTTTTAAGGAATTTTACTTAATAATTGCGATTCGTAACGCGTTTCACTACACCGTAGCTTCTTCAGACGAATGAATATACAGAAAAATATAAATGAGAATATAACTATAAATGTTCTTGAGTAATTAAAAGCTTATTGGGTTGCTTCTTCTTAAGTGGTTATTTATGACAGGTATATCCAATAAAATTAAGGAATAGATTGCTCTCCGAAAAGATTCAATAGAGGTGAAGGGCTTAAATCGACTTGTTCATTGATGAGTCTACCTGAGTGTTTGTATTTATGGATTTCTAAAGTTTCCCAAAGATCTACCTTCCAATATTTATTATCTGTATGCAAAATTTCAAATTGTGGGTCGAAAGAATGATTATTTTCTAAGGGATGATTCGCGTAATTTGAATCTGATTTTTCATTTGAAAAACTGCGTTTATGTTCCGATATTCTATATTCTATATTCTCGATAGAATATCGGAACATAAACGCAGTTTATATATGCAGTCAGACTTTGCGATGAATTTATTGTTGATTGTACTTGAGCTTTCCCAGGTTTCAAAAAGTAAATAATTTTATCATTTGGAGTCCGGGCAGTCAGTAATATCAACAAATCAACATCTTCTCCAACAACGACTGTTGTACTTGAACTTTTCCATTGTTCTATTGCTGTTACACAATAAAACTTGTATAAATTCAATGAGTATTTTAATATAAGAGACTATACTGTTAGTCCCTCATTCCCTTCGGCGGTAACCTTGAGCAACATCTGCTAGCTACGTCATTGTCCGAGTGTTTTGATCGATCTATGAAAATTCCAACAAACCAACAACAATTTCTTGCAAATACTCACAATAAGTCTCACTTCATTTCAAGGTTATGTGAAGAATTTACAGATGCTGGTATTCCAATAAAACAAGCTGATAATGATGCTGTTGTCCTTATAATTGAAACAGCAATAGAACAATGGAAAAGTTCAAATACAACAGCCGTTGTTGGAGAAGATGTTGATTTGTTGATATTACTGACTGCACGGACTCCAAATGATAAAATTATTTACTTTTTGAAACCTGGGAAAGCTCAAGTACAATCAACAATATATTCATCACAAAGTCTGACTGCATATTCGAGATGTCAAGCTCATATTTTATTTTTACATGCAATAACTGGTTGCGATACTACATCAGCAATTTTTAAAAGAGGTAAAATAGCAGTATTTAAATTGTTTGAAAAACGTAATGATTTAATTGATTGCGCAGAAGTATTTACAAAGATTGGTTATTCTCCACACGACATCGTTACAAATGGAATTCGTTTCCTTCTTGCAATGTATGGTGCTCCAAAAAAAATTGATTCCATAGACAAATATAGATATTTGAGGTTTGTAAAATCTGCTTGGAACAATAAAACAGTACAGTTGTCTTGTCTACCTCCAACATCTACTTCTGCCTTTCAACACTTGTATCGTGTGTATTATCAAGTTCAAGTGTGGCTAGGCAATGAGCTGGACCCAGAAGAATGGGATTGGAAATTAACAGACAATTATTTGGAGCCAATTCAAACTCTACTCCCGCCTGCTCCAGAAAAACTGCTTAATACTATTTTTTGTAACTGCAAGACGGATTGTAGTAAGAATTGTGGCTGTCGAAAAGTGGGATTATTTTGTTCACCAGTATGCATCAACTTGTTCCAATATTGAAGAAAATATGACAGATGAAAATATTTATGATATTAATGAAGAGACAGTTGAAGCATCCCTTTTCTTAGAACAGCGAATAGAAATTCTACAACAAGAAAATGAAGACGAAGAAATAATTGTCGACGTAGAATTAGACAGTTATCTAATATAATAATATTTAGAAAAAAAACCTATTCCACTTTAATTATTAGCAATATTACCATTCTTTCAATCAATAGGATATGATCTGATCGAACTTTTTTTATTACAATAGATCGTGGAGTATACCTACTGGGGAAACCACGTTAAAAAAAATGCGCCAAGTACATTACCTCATAGGTGGTGCGGAAACGTGTGCGTATTATGTAAAATATGAATTTTCTAATAGTTAAAACCGCGATATCTCACGAATGGTGAGTTGTAAGAGTGAAAGTGACGGAACCATTTTTGTAGAGAATAATATGATCTACAATTTTTCTGGTTTATTTTTACGATAAAACTTACCGTTTTGGAGAAAAATGGAAAAAACCTAAATTTTGCATGTTTGACCTTCAATAAAATTTTTTGCAGAAGTAGGATCGAAGGGGAATTTTAACATTTCATTTATAATGATGTATTTAACGTCTCTGAAAATTTTCAGCTCTATGCTAATTTTGGCTAGGTCAAATGTCTATTTTGACTGGACTACTGCTTAATAAACAGCAAGTGTTAGGGCAATTTGCATCTATCACCGACTAACCAACTATCACATAATAGCCAACTTTTACCCTACAACTTTGAATGTTTTCCAAACATGTAATAAAAATCTTGAAAGTAACTCTCCCTCAACGTAAGCTTTTTACGTGATCAAAAAAAGTTCGCTCCAAGCTTTCGTAAATTTCAGCGTATTCAGATTGAACAGCAAATGATAAATGGTGCTTGAAAGAGAGATGCATGTTTTTATAATGTTTCAATCAGTTTGATGGCGAACTCCCCAGTAAAACATGAAGTTCAGATTTCCCACCCAAGACATGATCTCAGGGAACGTTTGTAATATATTACCTGTAAGTTGCGGAAGCGATTATCATGAAATATTCACGTGATGGAAAATGAGTTTTACTGATTTCGTTCAGAATGATGAACAATGATGAACGGTGCCATAGCAATTCGATTTTCAGACGTTCAGATTCGTTGCAATTTCTTCATGTGTTTCTATAAATTTCATCGTTTTGCGATCGAATATGTAACGATGCATGAACATACAGGGTGACCACTTTTCTATTTTTCTTATTGTAGAGAATCATTTTTCAAACAGTTTTTCCTAAACTAAACCATGAAAAAGATATGATGTTTTAATCAGAATTTTAGAAACTGAAGTGTTGGTTTCCTCATCCTATTCAGGAAAATTTTATTTCTATAGGATTACTTTGTTCATTCAGTTTTGAGAAAAAGCTTTATTATTCAAAATAATGTACTTTTTAGGGTCTTTTTGTATACAAGGTGTTCGAAAGTACTCCTAATTTCCACTTTTTTATTATAGAGAATGATTTTCTAGAATTTTTCGTCTGAAATTAACCATGGAAATATATATACATATATATATATATATATATATATATATATATATATATATATATATATATATATATATATATATATATATATATATATAAAAAAAAAAAAAAAAAAATTTTGAAGTTTCAGATGAAAACCTAGTCCCATTCATGAAAAGCATCGAAAATAAATCAGAAAATTCATCTAAAAATAATGATAACAAAGATATAGAAAATTCATTTCTCAATCAAATGAATTTATTCATTGACCCAACTTTAAGACCTAAACTTCCTAAAATTCATTATTCAAAGAAAATTTTCGATTGTATAAACGAGCTTAATGAGAATATTCTTCCAAAGCAACTTGTTAAAGTAATGAATATCTATACACTTCATCTGATTATATATTGTGCCGCTATTACAGTAGTTAAACATTCTGGATACAAATTAGAAAATTTTGGATCTAATTATAATATCAAGAAAAACCTTCATGGCAAAAAAGGTTAGAAGGTAAAATTTCTTCTATCAGATGTGATTTAGGAAGATTGACTCAATATTCCAGAGGTAATCGATCAAAAAACTCATGGCACATATTGGAAAAATATTCCTCAAATATAAAACCCATAAAAATAATGAGATAAGTAATGGACAATTGATAGAATACATCGATACTTTAAAACAAAAACTTTCAGTATACTCCATTAGACTACGTGAATATAAAATAAATTCAGATAGAAAATTCCAAAACAAACTATTCAAAAATAGTGAGAAACATTTTTACAAATTTATTTCAGGTTCAAATGAAAATATTTCTGGAAATGGAGTTCCTAAAATTGATATTTTAACTGATTATTGGTCTTCAATTTGGGCAGTGCCAAGGCAACATAATTCCAATGCAAGTTGGATTTTAAATGAAAGGTCTCGATTTTCTAAAATAGAATGCATGCAATTTGAAAAATTTTCAAACGAAGATATAACATCAGTTATTAAACACACAAAAATTGGAAATCTCTAGGTGTTGATGGTATTCATAACTTTTGGTTCAAGAAATTCTCTTGCGTTCATGAAAAATTGGCTGAATATTTTCATTTATAATAAAGAACCCTCAGCTACTCCTTTATTTTTCACACAAGGAATTACTTATTTAAAACCGAAAAGTGATAATACTATTGATCCGTCTCAATATAGACCAATTACTTGCCTTCCAACAATATATAAAATTCTAACTGCATGTATTACCCAAAAAATTTATGCACATTTGGAGAATTATAATATTCTTTCCGAACATCAAAAAGGATGTAGAAAAAAACACCTTGGTACTAAAGAGCAACTTGTAATTGATTCTGTTGCTTTGAATCAAGCTCAAACTAAGAAGAGAAATATTCATACAGCCTTCATTGATTACCAAAAGGCTTTTGATAGTTCTCCCCATTCATGGCTTCAAGAAATTTTGGAAATTTATAAAATTGATAAGACACTTCGTCATTTTCTTGAATTCGTAATGAAAAATTGGAGAACCAATCTTCATTTAAATATTTCAAAACAATCGTTAAAATCCGAAGTAATTCCAATCAAAAGATGCATTTTTCAAGGTGATTCTTTAAGTGCTCTTTGGTTTTGTCTTTGCCTCAATCCATTATCTCATGAATTCAATGCTACTAGTTTCGGCTTCAAAATGAAGAGTTTATTAACTGAATTCAAATTAAGTCACTTAATTTATTTAGATGATATTAAATTATATGCCGGAACCAGATCTCATTTAAAAGTCTACTTGAGATTACTTTCAACTATTCCAATGATATTCATATGAAATTTGGGCTTCCAAAATGTAAAAATCTTTCTATTGAAAAAGGAAAGATCACCTCTGATTATATAAAGATTTCCAATATCGAAATCGAGCCAATGCATCAAGGAGATACATATAAATATCTTGGATTTTGTCAAGAGAAGACAATTAACCATAGCAGCACTAAAGAAATTATTAGAAGTTCATATTACAAAAGACTAAGAATTATCATCAAGAGTTATTTAACTAGTAAAAACCTTTTCAGAGCTATCAACTCCTATGCTGTTCCTATTCTTACATCTTCTTTTGTAATTATTAAATGGTCTAAAACTGATCTAAATGAATTACAATGTCAAACGAGGAAAATGCTCTGTAAATATCATAAGCACCACCCAAAGTCAGCTGTTCAGAGAGTTACACTACCTAGACATCTTGGGGGTCGTGGATTAATTGATTTGAATAATCTTCATAGTAAACAGATTTTTCATCTACGTTCCCATTTTCATGATAAACAGAGAACGTCTAAATTACATGATATTGTTGTTGCTTCAGATTATAATCTTACACCTCTGAACTTGACAATGCAAAAGGTAGATTTTGATATATTTGATGATAATTCTAAAAGAGAAAGTTGGATGCAGAAGGAATTACACGGAAAGCACCCTAAAGAATTGAAAAATTATTATATTGATGAAATTGCATCAAATAAATGGTTAGTATCTGGAGAATTGTTTGCTGAAACAGAAGGCTTGGCAATTGCGATCCAGGACCAGGTTGTTTTCACAAGGAATTATAGAAAACATATCATCAAACAAAATATAGATGATTCTTGCCATAGATGTTCCTGTTCTTCAGAAACAGTTTTTCATATATTATCATCTTGCTCAGTCCTTGCTTCAACAGATTATTTAGAAAGACATAATACCGTCGCTAATATTATTCACTTCAATCTAGGAATTAAACATGACCTAATTCCCAAAAGAAAAAATTTCAAAAATATGAACCTGAGATTATTTGTGAAAATGACAAATATAAACTTTATTTTGATAAAACAATTCTGTGCAACAGAGCTGTAAAACACAATAGACCAGATATCGTTCTTAATGATAAACAGAATCAAATAACATATATAATTGATATTGCTATACCCGACACACATAATATACAAAATAAATACAATGAAAAATTTCTAAATATATGATGCTTGGCGACGAGATTAAAAAATGTGGAAAATGAAGAAAATATTTATTCTACCGATTATTATTTCTACAACAGGCGTTATTCCTAGAAATCTTCACAAAAGTATTGAGATTTTGGGTCTGAAGAAAAATTTGTTCGAACAGTTACAAAAGATAACAGTCATCAAGTCTTGTAATATTCTTCGTAGGTTTCTTTCCGAAAATAATAATGAGGTAGAGTCATAGGTTTTCTCTTTAGTTTATACTGCTCAGAATCTCATTTCATATTTTATTTAATTGTTTATATAAATGTAATATAATTAACAGACAATTTTGTCATATTTATATTCAGAGCAGTATTCTATTCGATCGTTCACCATTTCACACAAAGGAAACTATTAATGAGTAACATTCAGTGTTACTTGACTATGGTCCGTACACTGGATTTTTCCGGGGAGAAAGCCTCTGACACTACTCGTTGGTACATTGATATCATTGTCTGATGATGCTATAGTATGTATATATTCTGGTAGATTGATATATTCTCATAACATTTAACGTTATCCTAATATATAATTACTCCAGGATATGTTTTGATTATAATCATTGCCTGGCAGTGGTATGAATTACCGGGTGGTGGATTTATATTTTTTCATGAAATCAGTTTGATTGCATGAACAGATATATGTTCAACTCGTCGGGGTAAAACCCCCTACATATATTATCATCTTGCTCAGTCCTTGCTTCAACAGATTATTTAGAAAGACATAATGCCGTCGCTAATATTATTCATTTTAATCTAGGAATTAAACATGACCTAATTCCCAAAAGAAAAACATTTTACAAAAATAAACCTGAGATTATTTGTGAAAATGACAAATATAAACTTTATTTTGATAAATCAATTCTTTGCAACAGAGCTGTAAAACACAATAGACCAGATATCATTCTTAATGATAACAGAGCTGTGAAACACAGTAGACAATAGAATAGGATCAAGGAGTTTTTTAAGCAATCTACACAAGTCAAATGTTTATTGCGTTGTTTTGTATGATTTTTTCAATTTGGCCTTTTTCAAACAGCAATAAATCAATTTCTTCAAATTGCACGTTCCAATTTTTATATCACCATCAGATGAAGCGTCAAATTTCAGATTGAATTGTATCAGCATGTACTATACCCATCTCTTATAGTTCCGAAATAATTTGGGAATATATTGAATTTTGATATTTCAACAAGAATTGTCGTTATTTCAGATTGAAAATATCCAAAAATACAACACATTTGGAATAAAACCACTGATTATTCAAACGAAAATATATGTAATCGATTTTTAATTCATTTTAGAATGTCAAAAAGTAGTGGATAGAAATTGCAGGCGATTTCCAAATTTACCTCTATGAGTAAAATAAAATTTCGAAGCATCAGAAGCAATTTTCTACAATTCGGATGAAAATTGTAGGAACTAAGCGAAAACCAATCATCGAAGATAATTACATTAATACGAATAAATGATAGCAAACATCATAGGAGAAAACTAATTTACGATTTGAAAAAATGTTCAATAGGGGCCCCATTTTGCTCGATACACTTGACAGCTCGTATACGAAGGAGTTGCCCTCCTAGTTTCCTCAGGATCAATATTACGAAAAGCATAATGAATGCGCTCTAGTAACTCTTCTTTACTTCTTACAGGAATAAGATACACCTCACTCTTGATTTTGCCCCATAAATAAAAATCAAGGGGCGTCAGGTCCGGAGAACGCGGAGGCCATAAATTTGGTCCTTGAATAACCCACCATCTATCCTCGAACATTTATGTTAGCTGCCGATCTACAGCTCGTGTTTTATGTGGTGGTGCACCATCCATTTGGTAATAGCAATCCCTCAGAATGTTAAGGGGTAATCCATGTAAAAAATTTGCTAATGTTCCTCTCAAAATTTCCAGGTATCTTTGTCCATTAAGATTTTTTTTTATCACCTTGTACCAATTAGCGCGCTGCCACTGGTAATGAACAGTGATGCTGAAAAAAAAATTGCTTGTTTTTAATCGACAAATTCCGTTACATAATGGCCACTTATCGTATCTATCAATGCCTCATTCAATCAAGTAAGATTATTTCAGCTTTGACATTCAGAAAATCTAGATATTTTTGTTCTGGAGAATACAGACTGATTGTAATTAACATCGTGTATTCAAGTGAATTAATTAAACTATGTTAATCTATTTTAATCAAGTCCCAATAGTAAAAGAGCTAACATTCGTGGAAATTATGACATCAAATGCAAATTTCCTTAATTTGAACCGTTCCTAGTACCCGGATGAAGTTTTATGGCGACAGTTAACAATCCAACAAAGAATAACTCACGCTATTTTGCCGGAAAATCGTATGAATGTTAGTATTAATAAAATTTAAATTCTTCCATTTGCTCGTCAGTGTAGATCTACAGTTCCTCACGTAAATTGACGAATTTGTATGCAGAAATGAGAAGCCCAATTAGTCCTCGAAGAAATCTACCCATTCGTTTTGTTTAATCCGGTATTTAATTATTGCGGGATTTTCCTAGTCTTTTCCGGCTAATTTCATACAGACAGACTGAAATTGCTATTGAAATTAATACAGCGCTAGTATGGTATTTATTTAAGACGAGGCGTAAATCCAAATTACCTAAATCAAATTGAATAGGTAATCGACAAAATTTACTCAATTTGTATGGAATTCTCGCTTAGCACTTGGTGAAACATAATGAATAAATGATTGCTTTATCACTAGGCAAAGGTTTCATAAATTTTTATTAAAATATTCGACATATGATTCGGGTTATCAAGAGTAATACAATACTCAGAGACTCTTGACTCTTGACTCTTGATAATAGGATAACAACCCGAAAGAGTACTTTTGTACTCGAGTACAGTAACTATGTAACAACAACATAAGATATGCGGACGACACAGTAATCTTAGCGGAGAGTATCGAAGCTCTGCAGAGACTAATGACCAGAGTATCTACTTACAGTGAGGAATATGGGTTATCACTAAACATAAAAAAGACAAAATTCATGGTAATCTCAAAGAACAATCCAGTAAATGTTAGTCTAACTATAAACGGCAGAAATGTAGAAAGAGTGGAGCAATATACTTACCTTGGAGCAATGGTGAACAGCACAAATGAATACACCCAAGAAATAAGAATAAGAATAGAAAAAGCCCGAGCCAACTTCATAAAAATGGACAAAGTTTTTCGTAGTAAAGATCTAAGTATGGCATTAAAACATCGTTTAGCTAAATGTTATGTTTTCTCTACTCTCCTTTATGGAGCGGAAGCATGGAAAGTGAATGCCGCAATTCTTAAAAAGATTGAAGCATTTGAAATGTGGGTGTATAGGAGGATTCTTAGAATGTCATGGATGGATCGAGTAACAAATGCAGAAGTTCAGAGACGCATGGGCAGGGAAAGAGAGGTTGCTAACACACTCAAGAAACGTAAATTGGAATATCTGGGCCATATTATGTGAGGTGAAAAATATAAATTCCTACAGCTGATTATCCAAGGCAAAATACAGGGAAAACGAAGTATAGGAAGGAGAAGAATCTCATGGCTGAGGAACCTGAGAGAGTGGTTTGGATGCACTTCGAACCAACTTTTTAAATCGGCCGCTTCTAAAGTAAAAATAGCGATGATGATTGCCAACCTTCGACTCGGAGATGGCACTTGAAGAAGAAGACAGTAACTAATTACTTTTAGTGTACTCAGTATTCGGGAATTAATTCTTTTTGAGGAAAGTAACTGTATTCTGTATTCGAATACTTTTTCAGGAAGTAACTGTATTCAGTACCCATGATTACAAAATGTACTCATGAGTACAGTTTGCAACCATGAGTATATAACCATACAACCCCTCCCACGAAAAAATTCTTTGAATGAACCGACGTGATTCGACGTCGAATTTGAAAAAACTTTTTCTGAAGTTCAACACAGTGCTACCTTCGTCAGCACCTGTTGAACGAATGTTTTCATTCGCATCCATAGTAAACGCTCTACGCCGTAATGCTCTAAGTGACGATAATTTCGAGAAACTAGTCACTGTTAACCCATTATAATGATACATAATAGTAATAAGTGTGCTTCACCCAACACAAAAAGGGTTAGACAGAGAACTCTGTGCTCACAAAAGTATTCATATAAATATTCGAACAAGTAATCGTAAGCAGTACTCAATTACTTTTTCACGAAAGTAATCGAGTACAGTATTCGAATACTATTTCGAACAAAGTAATTGAACTCATACTCGAATCCTTTTTTTGTACTCATCCCAGCACTGAACATATGTCGAGTAGTTTTAATTAATATTTATGAAATTATAGATATATATATATATATATATATATATATATATATATATATATATATATTTATATTATATATATTATAATATTTCTTTAAATTAAACAAGTTCCAAAAAGAAATGATATATGGGCGATGTCAACCCAAATTATTGGGTCCATAATGATTCTAAAACATCTATAGATCATAATCGGCATCATTTGGAAGACTGAACCCGGCCATCGGGACTCTCTCGGTCAAACAGAGAGGAAATTGGAGGAAATATCGCAGGTTATGTATTTTTTTATTATCTCCTTAGTCCTTTTCATGACCTTGCTTGCTATGTAAAATCTTTTTTTAGGTTTGTTTAGACATATAAGAAGTATGATTGTTGAAATATTTTTCTGCTGGTTTTCCTTTTCATTGTTACAGATTTCTGTACCAAACCCCTTCCTTTCACCCTTGTCTTCGATTGGAAATCATGAAATACAAGAGAGAATGAAGTGGCTTAGCAGAAAAATCTTTGGTACTCTTTAGGTTTGTTCCTACAGCGATCAGAAACAGTCACGGACTATCACGAATGTGCGCAGTGTGTTAAAGTACGTTCCAAGAGCGTTTCTGGTATTTCTCAAACTCGGCTCAAACTATGAAATGGGTGTTCCAACTGAATCTTCGGACTAAATTATGACTGTCAGACGAGTTTGCTGACGAAAAGCAAATCCAGTGTCGCAAACCTGCGCAATGAGCAGTGCAACAAGCTAAATTTGTTCTGTGGTTGAATTTTTCTTCGGGGGGAGAACTTGTTTATTGTGTTGTAATTTTGGGGTTTGGTAGTGTTCATTTTTTGGAATTTTATTGGCGTCGAAATGAGAGATATTTCATCATCTTCAGATGATGAATCTGAGATAAGTGATTCTGGAAGTGATCTGGAAGATCTACTTGAAGAACGGTGGAGACCGAAAATTGAAAATTATTTAGAAGAAATAGTTCCCCTAATGGATAATACTGAGTTTATGGAACACTTTCGAGTGAGCAGGGAAGTTGCTGCAGATGTTGCTCAACGATTTAGTATCAGTGATTATTTTCATACGCAATCAGGACCTAATAGATAAATCGACCCACAACAAGATACACATATTTTCTGTGGTTTGCAGGACACCAAACTGCAAGCTTTCGTGATGCTTTCTTCATAGAATATTGAAGAGGATGATATATTTGTTGAGCAACCTCGATCCATATAAAATAAAATGACCAAGGACCAAGGAGTAAAATATACAAAGCTAAATACTTACATTCGTGATCCATGACGTTTATTGTTTGTAGTGGTAATTTAATGAAAACGAAAAGTATCTACATAGACCAATTCCTTTACTCAATGTTTATTGTTATGTCACAGAATCCGTGTGTTCCAAGAGGTATTCCTTACTAGTTTGAAGTTGATAAATATTTACGCCTGCGCACTGCTACTGTGTGAGAAATGTCAGGAGCGCATCAGAAACAGGTCTGTGATTCTCGGTTGGTACAAACCTTTTGTACACACGACACTAACACAACATAAACAGACAAGCTATTGCTAGTGCAATAGCGAGAGGGAAATGAGTTTTTTCCTCAGGTTTTTCACTCGTTTATTGAATCATATACAAGATGGTTCCCAAAAAACTGTTATATATATATATATATATATATATATATATATATATATATATATATATATATATATATATATATATATTGACTGATAGATTAATTTATGCCAAATTTTGATGTGACTTAAAACACGATAGGAAGAAAACATACAAGCAGGCTAAGCATTCCACGATCCCCCTTCGCGTAGAAGCACAGGAAAGTCAGAAGAAACAGTTGATCATACATAATCTTCTATATGATTCAAGAAAATTATTATGTTGTGTTTGTTTAAATGCTCAAACGAGAAAGGAATCCGATACCTTCTGTATAAGTTGTAAACCATCTGGATATTGGAACTTATAGTTTCCTCAGCCCCATCACTACTCTCTACAGAGTTCCATTCAAAAAAAACTATTCAGGAACATTTTGAGTAGGATCTAGTACAAGAGCTAACACATCGGAAGAAGTCAGCAGAAAACCAAATCGGTTTTCGAGGTTCAGTCTCAAAACAAGTGGACACCGATGTTTGTGGATGATTGGGAAGGGTTCCGGAAAGGTGATACTTATCTCTATTCTTTTTCAGGGCAGAATTAGGGTGGAGCTAGTGGTACTTACAATTCTCATAGCATAATTTACATGAGCACAATTTTAAGTAGACAAGACAATAGTACTTAGCTGTAGAAAAGACCAGAGCAAAAGCTGTGAGATTTGACACCCCCAAGTAAACCTAATTAATTTTTGCCGAATATTGGTCCTTGTTTTCAACTTTTGACTCGGTTTATCGATGAGGGATTTGAAAGCCAATAAGGAGCCTTGGTGTCACTCTGTGTACCAAGATATTCGAAAGTACAGCGATTATAAAACATGAAGACGATAATGGTACCAATTATCATCATTGTAAGGACATATTCTGGCTTGCCCTGAAATAAATTCCTTCAAAGTTTGCAAATCAAGTAGAGTATTAATGACACCGGTAGATGTACTGCTTAAATCAACTTGTTCATTGATGAGTCTACCTGAGTGTTTATGTTTGTTGATTTCTAAATTTTCCCAAAGATCTACCTTCCAATATTTATTATCTGTATGCAAAATTTTAAACTGTGGGTCGAAAGAGTGATTATTTTCTAAGAGATGATTCGCGTAATTTGAATCTGATTTTTATTTGAAAAACTGCGTTTATGTTCCGATATTCTAATATTAAAATTTCTATGTGTTCTACCAATGTAGAAAATTGTTACAGTCATTGCAATTCAATCTTTAAACACCTGATTTATTATTTTATCTGATTCGGTTTTATTATTTATTATATATTTGCCTAAGCTATTATTAGTTTGGAAAGCTATGTTGAAATTATTGCTACTCAAGAATGATTTTAGTTTCTCACTTGTAATGCCAACGTAGGTTAAGGTGTTGAATTTTTGTTTCAATTTATCGACAGGGTAAACTCCATTCAATGCGATTCTACTTTGTTTTTATTTAAAATATTATTTATTACTTATTTCATTATTTTTAGCTATTTGTTTAATCAAATTTAAATCTTTGTTGAAATTTTCTGGTGATAACGGGATGTTAATCCATCTATGAATAAAACTGTTGAATGCTGAAATTTTATGTTGATACGGATGACACGACGAGTTATGTATTATAATATCCCTATGTGACTGCTTATGGTATATTGCGAAAACGTTTTCCATTTTCATTTCAAATTGTTACGTCTAAAAATTTATTGAATTATTGCTTTCTATTTCGGTTGTGAATTCAATTTTTGGATGTAATGAATTTATATGATTTTCGAGAATTTTCAACTGTCTATGTGTTCCTGTGAAGCAAATAATGATATCGTTTACATAGCGATACCAGTATAAACAATATTTACTAAGTAGATGGTTATGAATTAATTTCTCTAAATTGTTCATGAATATTTCTGCTAACAAAGGACTTAACGGATTGCCCATAATCAAGCCGTCTTCACTAGTATAATAATTGTTATTGAAATAGAAATAATTTTGATCGAAACAAATTTGTAATAATGAAAGAATATCTGATTTAATGATCGTATTGACATGATTCTTTTCTAATAATTCCTCAACTAAGTACTACGTATCTTTCGGAGGAATGTTGGGAAATAGATTTTTAACGTCGAAAGAAATGAGTTTGGAATTAGGTGGTATAATGGTATCTTTGATTTCATTGACATTATACTTACTTAGTTGAAGAATTATTAGAATCATGTCAATACGATTATTAAATTAAATTGAATGAGATATTCTTACATTATTACAAATTTGTTTAGATCAAAATTATTTCCATTTCAATAACAAATATCATACTAGTGAAGACGGCTTGATTATAGGCAATCCGTTAAGTCCTTTGTTAGCAGAAATATTCATGAATAATTTAGAGAAATTAATTCATAACCATATAATGGAAAACGTTTTCGCAATTTACCATAAGCCGTCACATACGGATATTATAATACATAACTCGTCGTGTCATCCGTATCAACATAAAATGTCAGCATTCAAGAGTTTTATTCATAGATGGATTAACATCCCGTTATCACCAGAAAATTTCAACAAAGAATTAAATTTGATTAAACAAATAGCTAAAAATAATGGTTACGATCCCAAAATAATAAATAATATTTTAAATAAAAACAAAGTAGAATCGCATTGAATGAAGTGTACAATGTCGATAAATTGAAACAAAAATTCAACACCTTAACCTACGTTGGCATTACAAGTGAGAAACTGAAATCATTCTTGAGTAGCAATAATTTCAATATAGCTTTCCAAACTAATAATAGTTTAGGCAAATATATAAAAATAATAAAACCAATAAATCAGGTGTTTATAGATTGAATTGCAATGACTGTGATAATTTCTACATTGGTAGAACACATAGAAATTTTAATATTAGAATATCGGAACATAAACGCAGTTTTTCAAATAGAAAATCAGATTTAAATTACGCGAATCATCTCCTAGAGAATAGTCACTCTTTCGACCCACAGATTGCATACAGATAATAAATATTGGAAGGTAGATCTTTGGGAAACTTTACAAATCAACAAACACAAACACTCAGGTAGACTCGCATTAACGAACAAGTCGATTTAAGCCCTTCACCTCTATTGAATCTCTTCAGGGAGCAATCTATTCCTTAATTTTATTGGATATACCTGTCATCAATAACCACTCAAGAAGAAACTCAATAAGCTTTTAATTATTCAAGAACATTTGTATTTATATTCTCAATTGTATCTATATATAGTTGTCATAATTTCTGTACATTCATTCGTCTGAAGAAGCTACGTTGTAATGAAACGCGTTACGAACCACAATTAATAAGTAAAATTCCTGAAACCCACATGCTCTCCTTCTTTCAAAACTAGAACACCAAAGGGTCCTAAACTATTGTGCAGGAAATCTAGAGACCAACTCAATAAACACCCGCTCATAAGACGACCAGATTGGACCTAGTGCCTGAATGCCCCCTACAATAGTCTTGCAAACACCGCAAATAAAATGAGCCAAAGGGCCTGAAAACTGCACATAAAGGTGCCATGCATGAAGAAGGAGACTACTTATATTTAAGAATCTTTATTTAAAAAATTACATCCATCTAATTCTCATTACTGCTCGAGTCATCTGAACTCGTGTCCTCATTTGCTTCTCGACAAAATATCTTGTTACTAATATATTCGTCAATAATATTATCAATCAAAGATTCTCGGGATAAAAAGAATTCTTCATATTTCTTAGCATTTTCACATGAAGCAACCCACTTATCTTGAAGAAATGTTTTCAAGAAATCTAAGAAAATTGTCACTAATTCAGCTACTTTAGAACATGTTTCTTTACTTTCTTCAAACCTTATTTTAAACAAAGCGAGTAGAGTTTCAACAGGACTCAAATCACAATGATGTAGCGGAAATGAAATAATTCTGAATTTATTTTCAATTAAAAAATCATCTATTAAATTTGTTGTGTATCGATCTTTAACAGAAAGAATTTTGTCATACAAATCTGTTTTTAGAGAATTAGATTCAAAGAAAATATTATGGCTAGAAAGCCAATCCTCCATTTGGGATCTAGTCGAATATAATGGAGGCACCTTTTCTCCTTGAAAATATTTATATAAATTATGGCTGATAACAAAAACACTATTCCCAGATACCTTTGGCAGCACATTAGTCGACATCCACTTTGTAAATTGTGAGAAACTAATATGATATTTAATTTTACCATTCAAATTATAAGATACAAATAATAAGCAATTGCCTGATATCAACCTTGCTTCATCCATTGCTGTAATAACTTCAAACTCTACAGCTCTAGCAACCCTTAATTCATTCAATGGTATATTTAAATTTTCTTTTAATTTCTTATGGCTATTCCAATTTGGAACATACGGTAACAAATTAACTGCACTAAGATAAATAATATTACATTTCTCATCACGAATTTTCTTCATGGAAAAAAGATAATCTAACCGAGATTTTTTAATTTTATGCTGCTCAGCTAAGTACATTTGCCCTGAAGTCATCCTTCCTAATCTAAATCCAATTTTCTTGAGCAGAGTTAAGAAGGCACCTGAAGAACCTTGATATCGCACAACATCCTTATATAAATTATACACTGGTACTCGACTAATAGGAGTTTTTTTATCCATTATTAATTCAAAATATATCCTTCTTATCATTGATTTCTCTAATTCGCCTTGATTACTCAAAGGTGACGGTTTTCTCCGTTTTTATGAATATAATGTGAAGGGTTTCCTAAAAACACAATTTATCATATAATATACTGTATGATGATCCAAATTATCTACCATCCCGTATCCTTTTCAAATCACTAATAATCCTATATATTCTGCTTCTAGGCATAGCTGTTGCTTGAGCTACACGTTTTCGTACTGCTCTAAAAGGAATACTTGGTTCCTCCAATACAGCTTCTTTACTCATAAAGTTATAAATGTTACAAATTAGTTCACAACTTTGCGGATGAATATGATCATCTCGTATTTGTATTTCTGATTCCATTGGAACTAATACATATGTAAGTAACTCCTCAAGATATATTCATTTTAATGTTTCTATCCATTATTCAGTCCTTTGATAATTTAAAGGCTAGCAAAAAGAGTCATTGTATCTATTTAGAATATAATTCTGTATTTATGTTATGAAAACCAGAATTTTATACAAGAACAAGGTTGATGCAAACATAATTTAAACTAGACAATGGTTCATAGAAGCAGTCAAAATAGATTCAGCAGTCAAGAAGAAGAACAAGTAGATATGAGACCCATATCTATATTGCAGCGAAATGTTTGGAATTGCTCAATAAAATTGATCATGTAAAGACGTATTACGCAGACAAATATTGTGCAACCATCTTCATCCCTTTATAGGCTCAATTTTTGCAAAAATCCAAATATTGAATCACATTGCCCAATATTTTCATCCGTCCAGCCAGCTTTACTATGTGGTATGTTGGAACTACAAAATCTATTCCGCATGAACTTCTCGATCATGTTCTCTATGGCTCTGACAAGTGTCAGAGCCACATAACCAATAAAATTAGAAACAGTCATAGTACACTAGTAAACATTGCTTATTTAGTTTTATTAACTTAACAACTGAAAAATATCTTCAGGGAAAGTTGTGATTTGACAAATTAAATCATCAATTAACTACAGCGTTTATGCTGAAGAAAAATCTAGAGAAATAATATATTTATTCAAGTATATCATAATGCCTAAAGTTGTATCAAGGAGTATTGCCTGTTCTGATACAAAAGATCAGGAGGAATATGGAGATGAAAAGCCATTGCATATATATTATTGCCTTTGTGGACAAATGACACTCATTCTCGGTAATTATATATAAAATTTATATATTATAATTGAATTGAGCATGTTCATACCTTTCTTCTCTTATAGATTGTTCTATTGAAAAATTACCACTGAGGAAAAGAGATGGAGCAAGAGTATTAGATGGCACTCATCATGCACATAAAATTACATGTGATTCCGATGAAACAGTTTATCTAAAAAGACCTGAAGGAATAGAGAGACAGTATCGGCTTAAATGTAAAAAATGTGGATTACTTCTTTATTACAAACATAAACAAGATAGTCCCGTAAATTTTATAGTTAAAGGGTCTCTCATAGAATCAACTAAAGAGGGACCAATCACCGACATATACAATCAAGTAGCAATTGAGAAACCAAAGAAGATAATGGTCACCAAACATACTAAGAATATGGGTAAATTCAGTTCAGTTACTGTTTCCACAATTGATGAGGAAGAAGATGAAATAGAAGCTGTGAGTAATATGGAAACTATTCATACACTTTTCAAAAATTCATTTAAATCTCATTTATGTTCTTCAAAGGGAAACTGTTATTTTATGTTTTATTGTCTTTCTTTCAGAGAGAAGTAGCTGACAGTTATGCAAATAATGCAAGAATTATTGAGAAGCAGCTTGAAAGAAAAGGAATGAATAAAAGGAAAATTGAACAACACAAAGCACAGGAAGTGAAGAAAATCAGAGGAACTCTAATAGATAAATGAAAGTTGTGATATATGTTAAAAGGTGTTTTGTTCAGATCAGAGTTTAATTTATTAATTTTAATAATGAGAAAACAGAAAAAAGTCATTTGTTTTATTTCTATTTATTTGTTCGATAGCAAAATCTTTCATGTAAACAGAAATCAAATGTTCATAGTAAAGAACAAAATTAATTAATTTTTCTACATGTTTGTAAGTCATGATTTGCAAAGAAATTAGAAAAAAGTGGTAGTAGGACTTGTTCATTGTTTCGATGAGCCAACCAGAATCAAATCATGTCTCGATAATATTTTCACCAATGTACTTGACAAAAGAGAAGTGAGGCAAATAAATGGGAACATTCTTAAAAGTCTAACTGATGAGCTAGAACAAGTAGACTGGAAAAGTATAACTGAAACTCCAGTTCCCAAGTACTCATTCAATAAATTTTTTGAAGTCGTTAATGCTGAGTTTAAAAAGGCATGTTCTGTTAAAAAAATTAAATCCAGAACAAAGATTCAATGGTACACCAAGAATTTAGTGTAGATGAAGAAGGCTTGGATGTGGTGAACACAGTGAAGAAGACAGTCAATAGCGCAGAATTAAACAACTATTATAAGATCTTGAAGAAGGAATAAAGCCATGAAATACTGAAAAGCAAAAGGCAGGCGAACAATGACCATGCTCAGAGAGCCACAAACAGACAGAAAGCTATTTTTTAGGGTTATGTATAACGAGAATTCTAAGACAAAACGTGAAGTTGAATCAACTAAGCTAAGAGCCAGTGATTTTAACAACTTTTTTGCAAATATTGGTAATAAGATAAAAGCACAAATGGTTATTGCGAAGTGCACTCCCAGTCAACTTTTAAGAAGTCAGAAGACAACAAGCAAATCCTTTTTTCTTTATGATGCTATAGAGGAAGAACTTCTGAACATAGGAAAACAGCTGAAGTCAAAGAATACTAGGGATATTTACGAGCATTGCACAGTAATGCTGAAAAGTATTCTACCTGTGATCAACACCCCATTAACACACATAGTCAACAGATGTTTTAATACTGCAGTTTTTCCGACGTGTATGAAAGCAGCAAAGGTGGTGCCCATCTTAAAGACAGGACACAGCGATGATGCTCAGAACTATAGACCGATCTCGATTCTTCCGGCGTTGTCCAAAATATTAGAAATTCTTCTCAAGAATAGATTGATTGACTTCTTCGAACGGTACAACTTGTTCTCACCATGCCAGCATGGCTACAGAGTAAAGAAATCGACCATTACGCCATGATTAACCTGATAGAGTATGTGCTAGATGGGTTTAATGAAAAAAGTGTTATTCAGATAGCCTGCTGCGATTTGAGCAAGGCTTCGACACAGTGGATCATAGTATTCTGCTGGAGAAACTGGAGTATTATGGAGTTAGAGGTTTTCCATTGAAATTTTTCACCTCCTACTTCAAGGAGCGAAAACAGATTGTGAAACTTGGAGCAGACTATTCCACTGAAAGTGAGTTATCATGCGGAGTGGCCCAAGGCTCTGTATTAGGACCGGTTGTGTTCCTGATATATATATATATATATATATATATATATATATATATATATATATATATATATATATATATATATATATATATATATATATATGACCTGAGCTCAAATTTACCATGTTTGGGAACGTGTAAATTCGCTGATGACACTACATATATTAACAAAAGAGAGGACTCGCAGCAGGTTACCATCAAAACTAAAGCTACACTGAGAACTGCAGAAAACTTGTTCAGTGCAAATAAACTCCAGCTTAATGGAGCAAAAACTCAAATTCTTGCATTCTCCACATCTTCATCAGCTGAGGAACAGTATATTAAATTTTTGGGGGTTACATTTCAGCTGAACTTGAAATGGGACAAGCACATGGAAATTCTTACCAGGAGGTTGTCTACAGCGGTGTTTACGGTGAGACGAATGGTCCAACTAGCAAATATTCAAATAGCACTGGCTGCTTACTACACTAATTTTCACAGCAGAATGGCTTATCGTATCATCATCTGGGGAAACAGTCCACACGTCGAATCAGTGCTGAAACTTCAGAAAAAATGTGTCAGATTGATCTGTAATGCCAGGACTCATGATACTTGTCGGAGTTTGTTCAAACACCTTAGAATACTCACCGTGAGCGCTCTGTATATACTTAACTGTGTTCTCTTCGTCGAAAGTTCCAGCGGAACTTCACCATAAGTGACGTACAGGTATCGGATGCCAATGCTTTCAACGCAGCTTGGCTATCGGTGAGGTTAGCACAATGGTCAATAACGAATATTTCTGCTTAAAAGACAGTCGCATGCCCACCAAGACAGATCGACTGTTCCTTGGCGGCACCTCGACTGTAGACACCAGCTCCTTTTTCAGTTTTTGAGCCAACTGTGTACCAACAGAGACCCTCAAGTAGACGGTCCTTGGAGCTGATCCATTCCTATCTATAGGGAATGATGATCTAGAATGGCCTCTCTATGTTGGTTTTAGGTGTTGCTATGTGCGATCTCATACATACACACCTTCATTGTCCCGATTTCAGACTGTAAGGCGCCTGGTAAAAAGCCAAAGTTACCCACTTCATTACGGGAAAGATGATGGAATCTGTAGAGAGCCATTCTAGCCACACCTCGAAAGTCGAAAGAATGTCCGTGTCTCATGAAAAAATTAAATGAATGATGTTTCAGTTCTCATTCAAGAAAATTATTCTGGGGCCAAGCAAATATCGGAAGAGGAGATCGATCGCATTTCTGTTGAAAGTGAAATTGATGATAGTGATCAAGACCGAGCTTTGTGGCTTCTGAGGGAGAAACAACAAATTCTGAAGAGATGCCGTTGACTAGATTGAGACAGAAGACAGATCATCATTCTGAAAACGAAAAGAGGAAGGAAAATTTCAAAAAGTGATACAAGAGAAGAAAGACGTAAGAGAAAAGTTTACAGGAATTAGGGAAAAGAGTACAAAAGTTTGAAAGGAAGCCAAATAAGAGGTTGGAAGTGGAAAGAGCTAGAGAATTGTAGACGTAAATGCATAAAACTAACCGAAGATTCACAAAAAAAATATTTGACGAGTATTAGCAACTGGGTGATTTCAACTAACGAATTGCGTACACTTCGAGCCTCATTTTAAGAATGGAGAAAAAAACAAAAGAAAATTCATCAATCCTTAAGAAAAAACGAACCTGCAGTTACAAGTACCATTTGAAAGTGAATGGAAATATGCTGGAAATTTGCAAAGGGTGTTTTAAAAAAACATTTGACTTATCTAACAAATATATGGAAAAGCTAATGAAGAAAACAAATGTTTCAGGAATTACAGCAGATGACTCAAAAGGATGTCCTATTCCGGCTAATAAAATCAGCTCTGAGAGGCTAGACTTGGTGAGAAAGCATATTTTATTAATAACGACTTACGGAAGTCACTATTGTCGCGAAAAAACTTGGGACCGGCGATTTTTGCCTTCACATTATACTCTGACAAGAATGTCACCAGTGAGTAGAAAAATATATGACCGAGTTTTTCATACAATGAATATTTCAATAAAAAAATATAGCAAGGATACATGTCAAACAGTATGATAAATAATGCGACAGGTGAACAGGAGAAAGAAAATCTGAAGTTAGACTTAAAGAAATACCAAGAGGAGGCAGAAAGAGACTATGCTGCGAAGAAAAAAGATAAAGGGGATGCTCAAGCTGAAAGCTGTGTACACTTTCGATCTTCAGCTTTGCCTGCCAACCCCCTATCTGACCACATCAGTGGCATTTTACAAGAGGCAGTTGTGGACTTATAACCCTACATTACATGAGTGCGACGAAGGTAAAACGACATGTTGTATGTGGTACGAATCGGTTTCTGGAAGAGGAGCAAATCAAGTCGTCTCTTGTTTGTATAAGGAGCTAATAGCTCTACCCCAAAACAATAATCACGTGACATTATATTCAGACACCTGTGGGGGTCAAAATAGAAATTATCATTTGGTAGTGATGGTCATGCTATTGATGCAGAACTCCCACCTTTGTGTTGTGGATCATAAATTCCTAATAGCTGGTCGCCCAAGAATGGATTCCGATGCAGACCACAGTAATTGAGAAGAAAAAGAGAAAATACGAACACCTCATAGAACATCCCAGGGACTGGAACCAATTGGTGAGATTATGCGGTAAAAAGAATCCGTTTAAGATGGTTGAAATGTAAAAACATGATTTCATCGACTTTGCAGCCTTTGAAAGTAATCGTTTCATTCGGCAAAACGTGAAATGGATTGGCTACAAAAAGCAGTTTGGAGAATTCCAATATAAAAATAGTCATTATGAAAGCGAGCCCTTCAAAACTATTTCTTTTGTTCGACGAGGTATTTCTCGCCCTCCGGAAAATCTACCGAAGTGCAAATATCCAAACCCCATATCAGTGGAGAAGGAAAATAGTCTGATTGAGCTTCTGCCTTACGTCGATGAAATTTTTCATGAATTTTACAGAAAAATACCAACTGAACAAGACATTAGGGATACATTATCAGATGAAGATGAAATGGATGATTAGTGAAGAAAGAGATGTTTATATATTTTCAGTGCTTTTGGATGTTTTTTCTCTCGAATTTTGAAATATTTTTGTCTTTGAATATTGTGTTCTGTTTTTACCTTTAAATAATCGTTTTCGTGCAAGAAAGAATGAGTTAACACTTAAATGACAGTAGTTATAGAAATTTCAAATTGTTGAAAAATTTCTAATGCAAATATCTCGAAACTACATTTTCGGACTTGTCTCACTTTGCACGCGCAAAAGCGACACATAATGCGGCAACCAAAATAAAACTTCTAGATAAAACACAAACTCTGGTCGATTTTTATTTGGATAAGGGCATCTTTCAGCATAAGACCTATAGTACTAACTCTTAAAGCAACAGCGCGAAAGTTAAGCACTTAATAATTTTAAAAAGAAGAAGACGAGAGAGACTACCTAGAGTTGGTGCCCCTGATTTTTTCTACCTACTACATTTCTTATTTTGAATGAAGCTTTGTCTTTAAAATGATGCTTTGCATAAATGTATGCTTCTAAATAGTTTTTGCAATTCAATTTCTTCAGATTCTAGTGCTTATCAATTGAAATTGAAAGATTGGCATCTTTAACAATTTAAAAAAGGGTAATCCAGCTGTTTACGCTGACCATTTTCGCGCATCCCGTACCGAGTTGATCTGATGTTTCCCGAAAGTATTCAAATTGTAGCCAGTGTTGCCACAATTTATCTCACGTCGGAGATTTGATTACCAATCCTTGAAAATGAAATAGCGGAGAATAAGATATACTATTGAAGTGGAACCGATAGCAAAAACTCATAATCAGGGCCGTAACTTCTCTTGAGCGGAAGGGACTCGTACTTTTTCTCGAGTGGGCTCAGAGAACCGCACTTGATTATACAAATAAACATATACAGGGATATCCACCGGGACGGTCCGTTAAAAACTTTTTAAGTTCCAATTACAATATCAAGCTGAAATTTTATACGCGGCCATAACTAGCGATTTCCAATTGGAGTGAAATATTTTCCAAGTGATACCATTTCCGATTATACCGGAAGTGGATCATCACTTTGTTATTTCAAATGGCAATCTACCTTTTTTATTATACATCTAGAACCGACATTTGAGCAAGGCATAAAATACCCAAGTTGTTGGCACTTATCTGTCAAAACTTTTGACTGATTTAATTATTTTTGTTATAAACTCGATTTTTGAGGAACATTTAAAAAAATTGTAGCTCGTAGATCTTTTGCACTACAGACACAATTTTTGCTTTGGTGGATAGAGGAAGGATCAAGGAATTTTTTGAGCAATCTACACATGTCAAATGTTTATTGCGTTGTTTTGTATGATTTTTTTCAATTTGGCCTTTTTCAAACAGCAATAACTCAATTTTTTCAAATTGCACGTGTCAATTTTTATATTGCCATCAGATTCAGCGTCAAATTTCAGTCGGAATTGTATAAGCATGTACTATATCCGTCTCTTATAGTTCCGAAATAATTTGGGGAATATATTGAATTTTGATGATTTTGCAAGAACTAACAGAGAATGCTTTGAAATATTTGAATCAAGTAGCTGAACTGGCTACGAAATCTAACCTGACAGGAGCCTAAAATTAATGTACTTGTCACTTCGTTCATTCGAATTTGATATTTCAACAAGAATTGTCGTTATTACAGATTGAAAATATCCAAACAATACAACACATTTGGAATAAAACCACTGGTTATTCAAACGAAAATATATTTAATCTTTTTTAATTCATTTTAGAATATCAAAAGTAGTGGGTAGAAATTGCAGGCAATTCAATAACCAATTTCCAAATTTACAGTCTATGAGTAAGATAAAATATTGAAGCGTTAGAAGCAATTTTCTACAATTCGGATGAATAAAAATTGTAGGAACTAAGCGAAAACCAATCATCGAAGATAATTACATTAATACGAGTAAATGATAGCAAACATCATAGAAGAAAACTAATTTACGATCTGAATTAATGTTCAATATGGGCTCCATTTTGCTCGATACACTTGACAGCTCGTATACGAAGGAGTTGCCCTCCTAGTTTCCTCAGGATCAATATTACGAAAAGCATTATGAATGCGCTCTAGTAACTCTTCTTTACTTCTTACAGGAATAAGATACACTTCACTCTTGATTTTGCCCCATAAATAAAAATCAACGGGCGTCAGGTCCCGAGAAAGCGGAGGCCATAAATTTGGTCCTTGATTACCCCACCATCTATCCTCGAACATTTCTGTTCTGCGAATCTACAGCTCGTGTTTTATATGCTGGTGCACCATCCATTTGGTAATAGCAATCCCTCAGAATGTTAAGGGTTAATCCATGTAAAAAATTTGCTAATGTTCCTCTCAAAATTTCCAGGTACCTTTGTCCTTTAAAATTTTTTCCTCATAAATGTGATAGCCAACAAATCATTCATTGAAATTGCAAAATAGTTCACGCTACATTTATTTTGGAAATCAATAACCTCAATGAAATGTGGATTTTCTGTGGTCCAAAAATGTCGATTTCTCCTGTTGGTTATTCCACTTTCATTGAACTTGGCTTCATCAGACCATATAATTTTTTGCAGAATTGTCTCATCTTCTTGAAGCCGAATTAATAAATTTTCACAGAAATTTAGCCGCTTGGGAAGGTTAGTTGGTTTCAATTTTTGTAGTCTGATAAAAGAATACGGGTGAATGTTTTATTTCTTAAGGATCCTTTGAATGGAAGTATAACTTAATCCAATATCCATTGATGCTGACTTAATGGACGCATGTGGATTGGCACGAAAATACGCTAGCGTATTAATTTGATTATCGTCGTCCTCGAGAATTGGTTTTCTTCTAGTTTCTATGTATTTTGTTCCTCCAAATTGCAGAAAATTGCTTTTAATCCTTCGAAATTTTGTTTTACTCATAGGCGCCAAATTTGGAAATTGGTTATTGAATTACCTGCAAGTTCTATCTACCACTTTTTGACATTCGCCAAGAATTAAATAGAGATTAAACATATCCTCGTTTGAATAATCAGCCATTTTATTATCAATCTGGTGTTTTTCAAAAATTTTCACTTCAGTTACCAACAATTCTTGTTGAAATGAATGAACGAAGTGACAAGTACATTAATTTTAGGCACCTGTCAGGTGAGCGTAGCCAGTTCAGTTACTTCATTCAAATATTTCAAAGCATTCTGTTAGTTCTTGCAAAACCATCAAAATTCCCAAACTATTTTGGAACCATAAGAGATGGGTATAGACATGCTGATACAATTCCATCTGAAATTTTTTAAATGTTCCTCAGAAGTCGAGTTTATAACAAAAATAATTAAATCTGTCAAAAGTTTTGACAGATAAGTGCCAACAACTTGGATATTTTATGCCTTGCTCAAATGTCGGTTCTAGATGTATAATAAAAAAGGTAGATTGCCATTTGAAATAACAAAATGATGACCCACTTCCGGTAAAACCGGAAACGGTATAACTTCGAAAATATTTCACTTCAATTGGAAATCGCTAGTTATGGCCGCGTATAAAATTTCAGCTTTATATTGTAATTGGAACTCAAAAAGTTTTCTAACGGACGGTCCCGGTGGATATCCCCGTATATATTTGGACTTCTTTCACGCAGGGTAGTGCGATATAACACAAGATGTGCTAAAGAGTTTCCGAAATATTTATATGATATTCGAATCTGACCTCTCATTTCAGTAATTCAATAAGTTCACCGACTTTGTGGGGATTGAACCCAGGTTACTTTGCGCAGGGGACGAGCATTATATCCTCTACGCCACCGACCCGGTGGTTTGCGAGATATAGCATTGAAAGTGCTCAAAGTGTAACTCAAATGACATTGACGTTAATCTTTTTTGAACAATTCTAGGACTGAGCACAAAACAGGTATTATCAATGGAATTGCAAGGATTTCTAGGAAACTTTTGGACATTTTTTTACTGAAAAACTGGGCGTCATACAAAAAAAATCCTGAGAGCGTTTTTCTTGAAAGAAAAAAGTAAAATTCAAAAATATTTTTATTTTCGAAAAAATCAGCGTCTTAGTTTTTCTTTGAGAATAACCTGCGTTATGCCCGTACGCCCGCCACTGGTGAGCCCAAAATATTGTTTCGTGTTAAAAATTATGCGTCTTTGATAGTTTTCTACACCCCCAAAATTTTACCTCAAGATCTCAAGCGGTTTATGAAGAATTCAAATTTAACTGCATGCTTCAAATCGGTAACGAAATATTCGCGGACCAATTTTTATATGAAATTTTTTGATATAAGTGCTTCAGGAACAAAAAATGTTCCATTCACTGCAATGTGCAATCCATTATCAGAACAAATAAGTTCTCTAAATAAATTGGAATATTGCTATCAATCAAGAGTTTTTAAATAATAATTTTATAAGAAGAAACTTTTATTTATCATTATGACAATCCTGTCAGATAGTTTTAAAAATCTAGGGTATTAGAAAAATTAGCCCAATCATACAAAAATTTAATCATCACTAATTCCAATAAACCCTTTTATGGGTTAAGAACTAACAAAAACTCTCATCTTATAATCGACTTAAATATTGAAATGTAGTTCCACAATAATTCACTCAACATACTTTATTGTAAAACAATTTGAAAACAATGCTATTCTTCGATAATTACTATACAATGGCAGCTAACTTGAAAATATACACTCACATTTGTACACCTGTCGAAAAATTAGGAATTAAAACAGAAGAAACACAAATGCGATTTTGTCACTTTTCAATCAATTTTCAAATTAAAAGCCAATTAATTCAAAACAATAATTAAGTCGAAACCTATCGAATTTATCACTAAAAATGTTGTTACCACATCTCTTTAACATAATTTCGAATTAATAAAATTCCGAATTATTCAAAGAAAATCGTTTCAAAACAAACTCATAATCCTAAAACAAAATATCTATCTTTCCATATAGGAGATTCTTTGCACATATGAATATTTCATTATGACTTTTGTTTCAATACTTTCTAACTCCCTCAGATTTTTAACATTTCTTTAATATTTACAGAGGCGTCAAATAATTCACGTTAAAACAAAGAACTAAGATACCATATCAAGCAAGATGATTTGAAATTCAAATGAGTAATAATTCTTCTCACCAATAAATTCATCATGATGAACATTTGGAAATTTAATCCAAAATATCAATTGAAATAGTAATTTTTCTATTTGTGCCAGAAATCTTTTATTTTTAACTATTTTGATGTGAGACTGACATGAAGATCAATTTTCAATTAAAAATGTACTCAAAGAAACGTTATTTAGTAATAATATAGATATGTTTTTCTTTGATTTGAATCATTTATTAATTATAGAACATGAAAATGTAAAACTTTATCTCAAGTTTAAATATTATTTTTGCAACTCATTTTCTCTTCTAAAATTCATCACATAAATACGTCAGAAATGAGATAAAATGAAATGAACATTTGGAATTAGCTCGTTATTGTTGAAAATACAATATATTTTCAATGAAAGAAAACTATAGTATTTAGATTTTCACTATATTAACAAAACTATGACCGGTTTAATCACACTGTGGCTTCATCAGATAGATACAAACTAATGAACAAAGTTATTTATTCCTTATATAATATTCTTAATTCCTACTTAATATTACAAGAGGTACAAGTACAAGTGGTATGTTGGAAAACCCTTCGGAATTGCTTACTTTATGAATTGAAAATATTGAGTAGAGGGAATGATAGAGATTTAATTGACTATTAAGTAACCTACCTGAATTATTTTCTATGTTAATCTCTAAAATTTTTGTCTATTATTTTCATTGTGTAAAATTTTTAAATTATCATTAAAGTTATGGTTTTCTTCGAGTAAGATAATGGGAATCTGATTTATGATAATTAGAACTACGTTTGTGCTCGGATAATCTAACTTTGAAATTTCTAAAAGTTCTACCAATATAAATTTTATTACAATCCCGCAAGACAGTTTATAAACACCGGATTTATTACCTTTATCAATTTTAGATTTACAGTTTTGATATGTCGTCCTAAAAATTATCAATTCGGAATGCTATATTGAAATTATATTACGATAGGAATGATTTTAATTTTAGACTAGGATTACCAATATAAGTTAAGCTGTTGTATTTTGTGTTAGAACTTTTTATACTTGGAAATACTTCCTGGATTGCTTTTGAAATTTTTTGCGTGAAATCATGTTCTCAATCATACTAGGACTGTAACCGTTATTGACTGCTATTTGTTTAATTATATTTTGCACTTTTATAAAATTATTTTGTGACATTGGGATATTAATAGTCTATGTACCATACTATTGTAAGCAGCTAATTTATGTGGATAAGGATGTGTAGATGAGCTGTGAATAGTAATATCTGTATGCGATGGCTTATGAGAGATAGAAAAATCATGTTTACCGTTAATTTTAGTAATAGTTAAATCCAGAAAGTTAATGGAGTTTTCTGTTTCTATCTCTAACGTGAATATATCGTTAATTTTTTGATAACATTTGTTGACTCTAATTGTCTGTTTGTGCCAATAGAACAAATATATCGTCGACATATCAAAACATTCGTTAACAAAATTAACGATAATATTAAATTTGAGATAGAAACAGAAAACTTTAACTTGGATTCAACTATTACTAAAATTAACGGCAAAAATGATTTTTCTATCTTCCATAAGCCATCGCATGCAGATAATACTATTCACAGCTCATCTAGACATCCTTATCCACATAAATTAGCTGCTTACAATAGTATGGTAAATAGACTCATCAAAATCCCAATGTCACAAAATAATTTTATAAAAGAACAAAATATAGTTAAACAAATAGCAGTCAATAACGGTTACAGTCCTAGTATGATTGAGATCATGATTTCACGCAAAAAATTTCAAAAAGCAATCCAGAAAGTATTTCCAAGTATAAAAAGTTTTAGCACAAAATACAACAGCTTAACTTATATTGATAATCCTAGTCTGAAGTTAAATCATTCCTCTCGCACTAAAATTTCAATATAGCATTCGGAACTCATAATTCTTTAGGCCGACATATCAAAAGTCTAAAATTGATAAAGGTAATAAATCCGGTGTTTATAAACTGTCTTGAGGGGATTGTAATAAAATTTATATTGGTAGAACTTTTAGAAATTTCAAAGTTAGATTATCCGAGCACAAACGTAGTTTTATTTATTATAAATCAGATTCCCATTATTCTTATCATTTACTCAAGAAAACCATAACTTTAATGATAATTTCAAAATTTTACACAATGAAAATAATACAGGAAAACTCTATCTATGGCAAATTTTAGTGATTAACAAAGAAAATAACTTAAGTAGGTTACTTAATAGTCAAATAGATTTAAATCCTTCTCCATTACTCAATATTTTCAATTCCTAAAGTAAGCAACTCCGATGGGTTTTCCAACATACCTCTTATACCTATTGTAATATTAAGTAGGAAATAAAACCAATATATAAGGAATAACTCTGTTAATTAATTTGTATATATCTGATGAAACCACAGTGTGGTGAAAGCGACATAGTTTTGTTAATATAGTGAAAATCTAAATACCATAATTTATTTCATTGTAAATATGTATATCGATTTTCAGCAAGTAACGACCTCCTTAATCAAATTAGAAAATACAATAGCAGGTGCAACAAATATAGTCCTTTATTCATTTAGCTTCAATACTTTTTCTTCTTCAATTTCAATCTATAGTCATATAAGAAGTATATTCTTCAGTATAAAATATTCAAATGCTTATTATTTCATACTTTCTGGATATAAAAATCAAATAAAAACTTAGACTTCCAGAAAAAAAATTAAATTTTCTCTTTATAACTTTATAATCGAATTTCAAGGCATCTTTCTAACCTTAGATTAGTCAGTTCCGAAAAATCAACAAATTTGAGGAGAAGTAAATATTAAATAATCACTAAACAATTCGTAATCCTTAAAAAAATTCTTAATATTCAAAACCTTGAATAGTCGAAAGAGATAATAAGCAAATTTCATGAAACCCGTGGAAAATTGTTTGTCCATTTTCCGATTTCCCACCAATATAACATTGCAACTTCAATATCACTGAAACACCGAGAAACCCTTCTCACCAAATCCCTATTTTCCGACACAGTATATTTGTACGACTAGATTAGTGATTGAACAAAAGAGGCGTGTTCTCCTGAACGTTGACCCTCACACGACCCTGCTCGTACAGTCGGTTGTGCCTATCGTGCAGATACTTGGTACTGAAGCTCATGTCTCGCGCCGATGAATCACTCGGACCCTCGATTCTTGAACGGTGCATAGACATCGACATGTTGTCCGATTCCAATCTCGAACTGAACCGCAAGGAACTGTCGTCCAATCTGTCGGGCATGGTACTGAAGTGATCCGGCATACTGGTTGCCAAGACACTACCCTGCAATTTGATAATATATATATATATATATATATATATATATATATATATATATATATATATATATATATATATATATATATATATATATATATATATATATATATATATATATATATATATATATATATATATATATATATATATATATATTATTGTATAACCTTCAAATTAGACTCCTTCCGACATAATACATTTACCCCAACGAATTATCCGATCATCAAAACATGTTCTCGCCGCGAATTCTCTTTTATGTCTTCTATCGATCTCTCGGGTACCTCAAAGTGGCAAATTGAACCTTGTGAGATGGTGCAAAATCCATGAATTATCTTTCCACAAATCTGGCCATTTTCGGCGAATTTGCTCTACCAAACGCCACATAAGATAATGTTATTTATTTACCGTCAGACCATCTGGCAAAAATTCCGAGTGCACAACACCGCGATAATCAAAGATAACAGTCAACATTACCTTGACTTTTGCTCGACTTGGTAATCTGTATGTTACCATCCCTGTTTTATGTCTGTTATGAAAGATTTGGTTGGATCCCTAGGTATTTCTGTTATGTGCAGTGTTTCCAATATAGCTTGCATTTTTTCCTTATATTGGTCTTTACTGAGGTAAAAAGTATATAAAGAAGAAATCCAAAGTTATACGGACTATAAAACTGCACAAAGAACAAAAATCCGCTATAGTGGATTTGGTTAAGCCGAAGAGTGATGAATCTGTAGATGACAGGATGGTCATAGACGTGCCATTAATTATATTCTTCTTACATATTATAATCCTGGGTACCTGGGTATAATATTGGCAATTCAGGTGAGTTTCATCTCTATTTTTCTCTACAACCTATAAGAACTTAGTTGAATACCCATTAACTAATATGGAAACCATTTTCTTCCTACACATTAACCTGTATATGAGACCATTATAGATGTAAATTTGATGGGTAATTCCTATCATGAATGATTTATAGTGAACAAAACAGTTTTGATTACTCAGTGGTACACAGGTACCACCGCCCACCAGGTATGTTGAGACAAATGTCACTCGGATAAGGGTTATAGGTATTATTTCAAGTATATTCCCGAATTTAACCCCAAGAAAGTTAATTATTACATATTATTATTATTATATATATATATATATATATATATATATATATATATATATATATATATATATATATATATATATATATATATATATATATATATATATATATATATATATATTGATTGTTGAAATATTTTTCTGCTGGTTTCCTTTTTCCATTGTTACAGATTCCTGTCCCGAACCCCTTGTTTTTGGAAATCATGGAATGCAAGAGAGAATGAAGCTGCTAAGCAGAAAAATCTTTGGTACTCTTTATGTACACACGACACTAACACATCATAAACAGACAAGCTTTTGCTAGTGCAATAGCGACAGGAAAACGAGTTTTTTCCTCAGGTTTTTTCACCCGTTTATTGAATTATATACAAGATAGTATGGTTCCCCTGTTACATTTCCTGAGCTCACACTTGTGTTTTTTCTGACACACACCAAAATTATAGATATAAGCGCTTATTGTAAATACAATTATTCAAATTTTTGTAAATCCTCTCTTTTCAAAAGAATATATATATTAGGAGCTCATCAGTGTCGCATATCGCTTCTCAGCATCCTACCAAGCTACATCGGGATACCCTATCAATTCCAGAAAGGACGCACCTCGTACATACGTATGAGAATCGCCCTCTATGGACCGACATAGCGAACCCGCTACCGGACTTCGAAAAAGATACGAACAATAACAAACAGATGTGGAAACGTTAAAAATTCCAAACATTTGGGAGACATCTTTCGCCGTTCCGTGAATCACGTAGAAAACGAGCAAAATAATCCCGCTGGAATAGTGCTCTTTTCCTCTCAAGTTTACATATGTAAACTCCTCGCGAATATATTCCCAGATTTGGGAACTAGCTCTTGTCAGGAGGGATTATTCATTGATCTACGGAATTTTGAATAATTCGACTTGCCTCAAGTTTACATATGTAGACTCCTCATGAAACTATTGCGGAAGATATTTGACCCACTATATGTATACACATATATATATATATATATATATATATATATATATATATATATATATATATATATATATATATATATATATATATATATATGCAGAATCCGAAAACGAATAACCTGCAACAAATTACAAAACGCGACAAAAAGAATTAACACATTAACAATTCTGTTGTAGACATTGGTGGACATATACAGGAACTTGATAATTAGGAATGTTCATCAGATACTTCAAAGATTTTTTTCTCCAAACAGTTTGCATATGTAGAAGTACACTCGTTGCGAGGCGTATATCGCGACGTATCTGTTTTCAGACATTACAAACATATGAACACGTGGAACTGAGGACACTTCAGACCAATTTCATCTACGCCTTGTGAATACATGGCACCGCTTATTTGTTTCTTCCAGAAAGGAATATTTGAATATTATAGGATTTGATGATCATTATCGTTTGCTTATCATATAAACTTTACCCAAAGTTCTAAAATAAATTACCTGAACATGTACTGAATCAACAAATGATTGTGCCTCCGGTGGTGGCTTCCAGCTAGGGTTAGTGTGCGTGAAATGAATAAGAGACAATTCCACTTTTCCCTCCTCTCCCTGAGTGTACTGATCAGGTTGTCTAATATCACCCATCCCAGTATCTGTGGTGTCATGCCATTCGGGATTCCCGTGCTTTCTTATGTCCATCTGAGCAAAGCTGCACACGTCTCCTACTCCCGTTACCGAAACTGTGAAATTGTAGAAGAAGTTCACGATATCCTGAGATCTGGGTGCTAGGTAGAATGCTAGAAGAAGCGGCGTCAAAACTGGTGACAAGAGTTCCTCTATGATACCTGTAACGAAAATAAAGATACGCTTTTTCTTAATGAGTATTTTCAATTGATTAAATACATTGTGTCAAAGAAGTACCGTGAATTGATTATTTAAAAAATCTGCCTAGAACGATTGTAAGAATTGTTGTGACCAAGTTGGCACAACTGTTTTCTATACTGACGCAGAGCTGAACGCGATCTGTCATTTAGTTCGTTTACAGTGATCGATTATGTCAGTTCGCACAAGTGTGTTTTGTGATTTTTACAATGGATAAAAATATAGAACAAAGAATTTGTCCCAAATATTGTATTGCAAATGGAATTTCGTGTGCCGAATCACTAAAAATGTTGCAGAAGGCTAACGGTGAATTTACTTTATCAAAAACACGTGCATATGAGTACATGAGTAACGATGATCACCGTTACTAACGCAGCGCAGGGTCAGAATGGAAGGTGATGCGTACGCCGACAACATCGGTATAAATTCCGCAACGAAAAGTTCGGAAATTACATATTTAACAAAAGGGTTAGAACGTAACGGAAAGGTCCTCCGCCTTACAGTTTTCTATTTTTTTTCTTATTATCACATAGAAAAATTGATATCTCGCTTCCCAACTACTTGAAAAAATATATCGTTTTATAGATTTCGTAGGAAATTGAATGTTCAAAAAAAGCCTCATACGATTTTTTCGTAAACCTAACCGATATTATCGGTTGAAATTTGATTGTTTGAAGGTAGAATTTTTCTTTTCTTATGAATTTTATAACTCAATGAAAAAATCATTTTGAATCATAGTTTTGTAAGAAATTTACTGCTCTACAAAAATGGTATCATAATTTTTCGATTTAGTTAAGCGTATACGAGATATTCATCGTCAAACATCAATACCTATCAATCTTTCCAGTTTTTGATCAGTAATTCAAAAATTTTAATTGAATTTATGAGTTCTGGGGAAATTCAAACAAATTTAGATTTTAGGAACAGAAAAATGTTATGAACTATTTTTAAATTTTTTGTTTAGTAATGAGCATGTTGGGTTAGGTTAGATGTGTATAGGTATACCAATAAAACGGATTTCTTTATTCATTGTAGGTTTATACATTTATGTGATGATTATAAGATTCATTTGAAATGAATTAATTTTATTACGTATGCAAGATAACCAGTGAAATACGGTACTAAACGGGTAGATAATGAAGATAGTTAAAAAAATAGATGGTGTTAGCTTCAAAAGACAAACGGAAGTAATGGATTTCGAAATAAAAATCCCTCGACAAAAATGTAATGTATATTTTGTGGAAAAAATTAAAATTCGCACTGAACGTCATAATAATAAATAAGAACACGACCAAGATTTTGAATTATTATAGATAAAATTGAAAAAAGTATCATAAGAATAAAAACATTCAAATAAATTTTGAACATAAAACTTCTATAGAAGTTACTTTTATAATAAAAACTCTTTGTGTAAATTTCCCCAAATCTCATAAATTAAATTAAAATTTTTCGAATTTTGATCAAAAATGGAAAAATTGATAGGCATTGGGGTTTGACGATGAATATCTCGTAAACGCTAAACTTAATCGAAAAATTATAAGAGACCATTTTTATAGATATGTGCTGTAATTCCGGATATTTTTCTACGAATGCAAGATGTAACGCGTACCAGTATGCTGTCATTTCTGATTCCAAGTTTGTAATCTTGTAATAAAATCAGAATTGTGGAGACTTGTGTATTCGAAGAACCGCTACTGCTCTACAATAAATCAAAGTGTGAATCTTCTCCAAGGTGTTCTGGTCGGTGTATTCTTCAAACACTGAGTTTACGCTTGCTAGGGTGATATTGGTGTTCTTGTTCGTCTTGAGTTTGGGCAGTTTAGGTCGTTTAGTTGGGTTACTACCACTGAATTCAGTTATTGCTCTGTTCAGTTCTGATCTTGCTAAATACATAAATTCGTTGTGAGAGCTTTGGCAGAGAAAATTTTTTTATCTGTTCGGTGTGTAAATTGACAACATCTATTAATCCGCGTCCTCCTTCTTTCCGCTTCAAAGTTGTTCGTATCACAGACGATTTTGGATGATGATTGTTGTACTTTGTCAGCATCGTTCGGGTCTGCCTTTGAATATCATCCAACTCTGTCTTAGTCCATCTGATTATTTGAAAAGAGTAAAGCAACACTGGAATAGCGTAGGTGTTAATTGCATTGACTAGATTCCCCGAGTTCAACATTGATTCAGCACAGTCTTCAGACGCTGACTGTATTCTGAACGAATCTTCTCCTCTGATTGTTTTTGGTCTAGTTTGTTGGTATCCTAGATATTTGTATGTTCCGCCATCCCTCATGCACTGTATAATATCACCGTTTGGAAGTTGTGTTTCACCATCTATGACTTTCCCTCTCTGAATGTTCAGGGTCTTACATTTTCCAATCCCGAATTTCATATGGACATCTGCCGAGAACTCACTGACAGTTTTCAGCAAATCATCCAATTTCTTCTTGTTCGAAGCATATAATTTGATGTCATCCATATACAGCAGGTGGGAGATTGTATGATAGTTCCTATCTGTTTTTATCCTAAATCCGTATCCTGTTCTATTGAGCATTGAGGACAATGGGTTCATAGCTAAACAGAACCATAGTGGACTCAAAGAGTCTCCTTGAAAAATTCCACGACGTATGGGTATCTCGTCGGTTTTAATTGATTTATTGTTCATGTTACCTGCAGAGACGTGCGCCAGTCTGTCATTGTTGTCTTCAAGAATTCTACTAGGGCTGGGTGAATTTTGTATATCTGCAATACTTCAACAAGCTAAGAAAGGGCGGTACTATCGAATGCCTTCAGATGATCGAGAAAAGTTGAATGAACATTCCGATGCCCTACGTGTGCCTGTTTCATTATCACAGAATCGATGATGAGTTGTTCCTTGTACCCGTGGTGTTTCTTTCTGCATCCTTTCTGCTCCTCTGCTAATATATTGTTGTCGTCAAGGTGTTGGTATATTCGATTGGATATGCATGAGGTGAGTATTTTGTAGAGTGTTGGCAGGCAAGTGATTGGCCTATATTGAGACGGATCCTGTGTACTATCGCTCTTAGGTAGCATATATGTTAAGCCTTGCGTTAGGAGAGTCGGTGTTTTCTTGGGATGTTGAAGAACATATGTGTGTTGTTTCGCTAGGTCTCCATGGAGCTTATCAAACTTCTTGTACCAGTAGTTGTGGATATTATCTATACCTGTGGCCTTCCAATTGTTGGTCGCTCTAACTACTGTTGTGATTTCTTATTCCGTTATTCCTTCGAAGTCCATATGTTTGATATCAAGGCGTTCTTTTTCATTCGTGATCCATTCCGCATCTCTATTGTGTTCTTTGGGGTTCGACCATAGTGATGACTAATAATCGGTCAAGCACTGTGCGTCAGGTACTTGTCTGTTATTGTTGGTCGCAGTTTTGTTATTTCCCTTATGAAAATTGGCCGCGTTTTGGAGGAACCTTTGGTTTTGGTCTTTCCTTTCAGTACACTTCACGTATCTTGAAAGCCTCTTTGCTTTTGCTTGAACTTTCTGTTTCAAAGTGTCCATATACACGTCGATGTGTTGTTGGTGATCAGGGTGTTTTGTGTTTGTACCAATTTTCCTATAAATTTTGCGTATATGTGATTTCAAGCGCCTTGAGGGTTTTCTGTTTCTCAGGAATTCTGTGAGGCGACCGATTTCTGCTCTAATATTATCACTATGCCTTCCAGTCCTTATTGCCATGGTGGTTTTCTGATGCTTTTTGACTCAGCTTGGATCAGAGTTGTGGAGATTTGTTGTTTGTGAAGTCGAAGAACCGCTACAGTATATCAAAGTGTGAATCTTCTCCAAGGTGTTCTGGTCGGTATATTCTTCAAAAACTGAGTTTACGCTTGCTAAAATGATATTGGTGTTCTTGTTCGTCTTGGGTTTGGGCAGTTTAGGTCTTTTAGTTGGGTTGCTACCACTGAATTCAGTTATTGCTCTGTTGAGTTCTGATCGTGCTAAATACATATATTCGTTCTGCTGATTCGGCTCAGGAGGGCGTTCCATGTTAATATTCGTTTCCGTGGATTCGATGTTATCTGTAACAATTTCATTGACTCTGGCAGGTATACCGTTATGAGTATCATTTTCGCTTCTGAGTTCCATTATGACCTCTCCTCGTATGCTTTGCAGCGTTTCTGAAGAAAGTAGCCTGTTTTTAACGATTGTTCTTCGTTGATCCGAAATTCTCTGCTCGGATATGTGCTGTAATTCAGGATATTTTTCTACGAACGCAAGATGTAACGCGTATCTGTATGCTGTCATTTCCGATTCCAAGTTTGTAATCTTGTAATAGAAACGCATAATGAAGGAATTCATTTCTGGGGTTCACTTCATGCGTTTCCTAGGGAGTTCGGCTCACGTGGTCGTAGGCATAATGGCTTGCGCCACCGTTGAAACATCAAGAGTCGGTTGGGAGGTATTGATGTTATTTCCCACTTGGTTTTGTGTTGCAGTATCCCTACTCGATATCACGCTGCTTCCGTCGCTAACCGAGGGAGACTGTGACTCACTTTCCGAACAAGACCCTCTTCCTAAATCTCGAATGCGACAAGAGGTTATGGTGGTACAATGTCGATTCACCCGTTTATTCCTTAGATTGTACATCATTGGATAAGTTGCATTTCATACATACTGCCAGGTTCAGCTTGGGTACCTCGGGTTCGCTAAGCCCGTACTCAGAAACAATTATTATTTATTATCGTGGACTTATGCACTATCTCAGCTGTTAGCTGGATATAATTTACCTTTCCCAGATTTAGCAATCAAAGGGAATAGGCTCGATTACAATATACTTGACATAAATTTCCTAACTATCCTACATGTATTAAGAATTACAGCTTTTTGCATTTCTATATAGGTATTTTTATGCAATTCTAATTTCTTAAGGCTATCATGCAAAGTTTTGGGTATTAAACCAGTCGAGGATACGATGACAGGAACAATATCTATTTTCTCGAGGTGCCACATCTGCTTGATCTCAATAGCAAGGTCTGTGTATTTGGACTTTTTCTCCTGGAACTTGTTCAGCACGTTGTTATTATTCGGTATAGCGACATCCACCAGCATTGCTGTTCTGGCTCTCTTATCATACACCACTATGTCCGGCCTATTATTCGTCACCATTCTGTCAGTGATAACAGGCCTATCGTAGTATAATCTGATAGAGTCATTTTCCAATACGGGTGCCGGCTGATACTTGTAATATGGCTGGAAGGTGTTCAGAAGTTTCTGGTGGATAATGTTGCACACTTGATTATGCCTGTGAAGATACTCCGTATTGGCCAGTTGTTCGCATCCGGACGTAATATGCTGTATGGTCTCCGATCTTATATGGCATTTTCTGCACTTATCTGTTTGTAATGATCCGTCCTTCATTATAAATTTTTTGTAATTGTTTGTAGCGATCACTTGGTCTTGGATGGCCATAAGGAATCCCTCTGTTTCTGCGAATAATTCTCCTTTCATCAACCATTTGTTGGAGGCTTCTTTGTCGATGTGTGGTTGATTAATCTCATGGTGATGTCGTCCATGCAATTCCTTTCTTGACCATTGCTCTTGTTTTTCAGTATTTGATAGGAACGGTAGATTCAGCAGGTCATCTCTGGTAGCAAGATTTAGTGGTGTATATCCCCTATCAGCCAACGATACCACCCTATGGAAGTCAGAAGTGACAGCTTTTGCAGAGAAGAATTCTCTGAGATTTTTTATCTGTTCGGTGTGTAAATTGACAACATCTATTAATCCGCGTCCTCCTTCTTTCCGCTTCAAAGTTGTTCGTATCACAGACGATTTTGGATGATGATTGTTGTACTTTGTCAGCATCGTTCGGGTCTGCCTTTGAATATAATCCAGTTCTGTCTTAGTCCATCTGATTATTCCAAATGAGTAAAGCAACACTGGAATGGCGTAGGTGTTAATTCCCTTGACTAAATTCCCCGACTTCAACATTGATTTCAGCACAGTCTTCAGACGCTGACTGTATTCTGAACGAATCTTCTCCTTTGATTGTTTTTGATCTAGCAATCTGGCTTGTTGGTATCCTAGATATTTGTATGTTTCGCCATCTCTCATGCACTGTATAATATCACCGTTTGGAAGTTGTGTTTCACCATCTATGACTTTCCCTCTCTGAATGTTCAGGGTCTTACATTTTCCAATCCCGAATTTCATATGGACATCTGCCGAGAACTCACTGACAGTTTTCAGCAAATCATCCAATTTCTTCTTGTTCGAAGCATATAATTTGATGTCATCCATATACAGCTGGTGGGAGATTGTATGATAGTTCCTATCTGTTTTTATCCTAAATCCGTATCCTGTTCTATTGAGCATTGAGGACAATGGGTTCATAGCTAAACAGAACCATAGTGGACTCAAAGAGTCTCCTTGAAAAATTCCACGACGTATGGGTATCTCGTCGGTTTTAATTGATTTATTGTTCATGTTACCAGGAGAGACGTGCGCCAGTGTGTCATTGTTGTCTTCAAGAATTCTACCAGGGCTGGGTGAATTTTGTATATCTACAATACTTCAACAAGCCAAGAATGGACGGTACTATCGAATGCCTTCAGATAATCGAGAAAAGCTGAATGAACATTCTGATGCCCTACGTGTGCCTGTTTTATTATCACAGAATCGATAATGAGTTGTTCCTTGCACCCGTGGTGTTTCTTTCTGTATCCTTTCTGCTCCTCTGCTAATATATTCTTGTCGCCAAGGTGTTGGTATATTCGATTGGATATGCATGAGGTGAGTATTTTGTAGAGTCTTGGCAGGCAAGTGATTGGCCTATATTGAGACGGCTCCTGTGTACTATCGCTCTTAGGTAGCATATATGTTAAGCCTTGCGTTAGGAAAGTGGGTGTTTTCTTGGGATGTTGAAGAACACACGTGAGCTGTTTCGCTAGGGCTCCATGGAGCTTATCAAACTTCTTGTACCAGAAGTTGTGAATATTATCTATACCTGTGGCCTTCCAATTGTTGGTCGCTCTAACTACTGTTGTGATTTCTTCCTCCGTTATTCCTTCGAAGTCCATATGTTTGATATCAAGGCGTTGTTTTTCATGCGTGATCCATTCTGCATCATTATTGTGTTCTTTGGGGTTCGACCATAGTGATGACCAATAATCGGTCAAGCACTGTGCGTCAGGTACTTGTCTGTTATTGTTGGTCGCAGTTTTGTTATTTCCCTTATGAAAATTGGCCGCGTTTTGGAGGAATCTTTGGTTTTGGTGTTTCCTTTCAGTACACTTGACGTATCTTGAAAGCCTCTTTGCTTTTGCTTGGAGTTTCTGTTTCAAAGTGTCTATATACACGTCGATGTGTTGTTGGTGATCAGGGTGTTTTGTGTTTGTACCAATTTCCTATAAATTTTGCGTATATGTGATTTCAAGCGCCTTGAGGGTTTTCTGTTTCTCAGGAATTCTGTGAGGCGACCGATTTCTGCTCTAATATTATCAATATGCCTTCCAGTCCTTATTGCCATGGTGGTTTTCTGACGCTTTTTGACTCAGCTTGGATCAGAGTTGTGGAGATTTGTTGTTTGTGAAGTCGAAGAACCGCTACAGTATATCAAAGTGTGAATCTTCTCCAAGGTGTTCTGGTCGGTATATTCTTCAAAAACTGAGTTTACGCTTGCTAAAATGATATTGGTGTTCTTGTTCGTCTTGGGTTTGGGCAGTTTAGGTCTTTTAGTTGGGTTACTACCACTGAATTCAGTTATTGCTCTGTTGAGTTCCGATCTTGCTAAATACATATATTCGTCCTGCTGATTCTGCTCAGGAGGGCGTTCCATGTTAATATTCGTTTCCGTGGCTTCGATGTTATCTGTAACACTTTCATTGACTCCGGCAGGTATACCGTTATGAGTATCATTTTCACTTCTGAGTTCCATTATGACCTCTTCTCGTATGCTTTGCAGCGTTTCTGAAGAAAGTAGCCTGTTTTTAACGATTGTTCTTCGTTGATCCGAAATTCTCTGCTCGGATATGTGCTGTAATTCAGGATATTTTTCTACGAACGCAAGATGTAACGCGTATCTGTATGCTGTCATTTCCGATTCCAAGTTTGTAATCTTGTAATAGAAACGCATAATGAAGGAATTCATTTCTGGGGTTCACTTCATGCGTTTCCTAGGGAGTTCGGCTCTCGTGGTCGTAGGCATAATGGCTTGCGCCACCGTTGAAACATCAAGAGTCGGTTGGGAGGTATTGATGTTATTTCCCACTTGGTTTTGTGTTGCAGTATCCCCACTCGATATCACGCTGCTTCCGTCGCTAACCGAGGGAGACTGTGACTCACTTTCCGAACAAGACCCTCTTCCTAAATCTTGAACGCCACAAGAGGTTATGGTGGTACAATGTCGATTCGCCCGTTTGTTTCTTAGATTGTACATCATTGGATAAGTTGCATTTTATACATACTGCCAGGTTCAGCTTGGGTACCTCGGGTTCGCTAAGCCCGTACTCAGAAACAATTATTATTATTCTCATTATTATTATTACTACTAATAAATAAAAAAAATGTGAATGATTCTCGAAGAGAGTAAAGGGGGTGGAAAATTGGTGAGGGGACCTGGCCGTTGAGGGTAAAATGTAATATTCTGAATTTCTTACCTGTAGAACGTAGTTGAAATAGTTGCTGAAACCCTGTTCTGATTCTAGTAGTATGAGCTTGCCCCTTCCAACCATGTGGTAAATAATGGGTATGCGCCAACACATTTGACAATAAGGTATCAGGACACCATGGGATTGTTTCATCTGGTATGAGACTTCTGCAGATTGCGACAATAACCCCCAAAATAGAAACAATAGATAGTAAATGTTCAACTCCAAGTACATCTTCATCATATATTGTTAAAAATATAATAACAGCTAGTATTGCTCCAGCCATAAAACCTATATAGCGAGCTATAACAGCACCCAAAGGATCCGTAAAAGCTGCCAAGTATCTAGTTGCCAATCTATGCGCCCTCATTAATCTTGTATTCAATTCATGATCTAATTCATTAAAATGGCTCAGATACATGCGCCCATAAGGTGACCAATGTCTTACACTCAAATGATTAGGTTCTCTTCGAACGATTTCAGCATTTTCAAAGATAATATACACTAACTGCCACATGAATATCAACGGACAAAAAATTACATTAATCAGAGCTAACCACAAAATTGAATTCTTTAATGTTTGCGCTAATTCATTCTTTAAAGATACTTTTCTGTATTCCTCTCTCAGATGCCAAGAATCCTTGAATGGTCCCCAAGGTGACTGAAATAACAACATTTTAACATTGTACTGAAGTCCTTGTGTCCAATACACAATTTCCCCAAGAAAAGGTAAGTTAAATCTTGGCGGAATCAAACTCTTATTAACCATAGCTATGAAATAGTTTCGCTGCCTTAAAATCCTATGGTAAATATCTAGCTCAGTTAATTCACGTTTGTGAACACACATTGATTGCTCCGTTTGCACCAAAATTACTTTTTTCTGTATATCATGCCATGTCAGATTATCTAAATTTTTATCTTCTATTTTAAGGGCAGTATTGTAGAATTGCTTCATGTCATAAAAATGTTTGCTTTGCAAAGTCGAACGAATCACTTTTCCAAGACCATAAAATAATGCTACCGTCAGAATCACCCATGCCCAAAAACTGATGTTTTGTATGATTTCATGCGGAGATTTGATAACATCACTCAATGTAACCTTAGTGGCATTATTCTTAAGCGGTTTATCTTTGAATAATATCGGATATTCTATTCCGTAAACTAAAATCGTTGAGAAGAAAATTATGAATATAAATTGAATAAAATCGAAAATTTCCTGAAGTAATATGCACATGAATCCATGTCCTTGATGGTATTCATAAACCCTCTTGAGGAAAGAATCAAGATCTTCTATATGGTTCCATCGAGTTCTAGAAGTTTCAGCAGTATGAACTAATACTTTGGGTTCATCATCCACCTCAGTTACTTCTTGAAGCGATGCGTAATTGTGTCTGGAATTTTGCATTGTGTAGGTGACTCTAAAAATAAAAACTTCACTATATGATTCTGAATAAAATTGATATAACGTACATTTCAACTAAGATTTATTATGAAAATTCTTTCATGCAAACCCCCCTGGCCCTAATCTAATAAATAATTAAAAAACTTCACATTTTCTGATATACAGAACAAAACAAAATTTGTTCGGTCATTATACTGTCAAGGTTTCAAAATTACACAACAGAAAACAGCTGATATTTACCAACAATAAATGACACTCACCTGTCTGCCATTATAAACAAAGAGTCAAGCTAAATTCTAAAGTTTGTTACAGAGAAATGTTTGTTTCGCTAAAACTCGGAAGCATTTTGATATTTTGAAGAAAATGTGCTATCTAATAAAAAGTATCAAAGCTATATACAAAGGATGCATCGAATACATCCTCCATTTGTACTTTTTTTATTTTGGTACAAAACAAATGCCTCCATTCGTACCAAGCGTGATAGTTTTTGCGCAGTGGATAAATTATTTCTTTTTCTTGATTGTTGGATAACTACTGATTTCGTTACTATTTCAAAAATTGAATCGAACTGAAATATCAACAAAGGAAGAATAATCATTCCAAAAATTGTACTTGATCTGTTTCTTAATTTGAAGAATTGTTAATAAATATGTTATACGAATTTAGTCCAATAATATTCAAAAGTGATGATTTACTTTCCATCTTTACGATTGAATATATTCACTAATATATGAGAAAATTAAGCTGAGCATGTTGTTTAGATTAAGTTGAGGATTTTCAAAACTTTGTGTAAATTTCTATTTGAACTATTTTGACAACGGTGCAAGTTTATTTGGATTATAATCCATTCATGTTAAGGACAATGTAGTTAGATTTATCCTAACTTCATTGTCAATTTTGAATTATAAATGATAATTTGTTGATCATTGTCATTCAGCAGTGAATTCTGAAATTTGTCTATAAACATAATGTACCTGTTAATTTAATTGAGAAAATGCATATTTTTCATCTTATTCATTCGAAGGAAATTGCTTAATCCCTTTAATTTCACGAAGAAATCTAACCTATACACTATATGCTGGGAGGTGAAGTTTGTAATATTACCGATCTGAGCGCCCATAGTGAGCACAGTCGGAAACATTGAACAACCGTTTGTCGTTTATATCAAATCGTTTTCTAATATAAAAATAAATATGAGCTAAACAAACCATTTAAAGATTCTTTGTGTGTTCCTGCCTGTCATGTAGATGATGATTTGCCTATTTCGGAATTCTAAATATAAATCTGCATAAGTAATTAGTCAATTGTCACAAATTCGTAGCCAACACTTCGTAGGAGATGAGAAATCAGTGCACCCTAATAATTCTGCATACATTCCAACAATATTCCTAGAAACGTATTATGCTAAATAGAAGAATAATTAGCATTAGAACAGCAAGATAGATATTTTATTCATGAATTCATTCAATCTGAAAATTTGTGAAATCATTTTTTTATTTAACATTATGAACAAAATTGGACGTACTTTACTATCACAGGTTTGCAAAAGTAATACAGAGGAGTAAAAATCTGATTTACTGTGTGAAGAAAAACACTAAATCGACTAATTCAAGTACATTGAATGATAAACCGAGGAATGATATCTAAAATACTATACTGCAAGGTAGAGTACTTCGTGTTCCTCACTTGTTTTCTGAACTTATTGATACGGTGAATCAGAGCAGCTACATTCGCCAGTTTCTTTTGTCTTGCATTATTAATTTGAAAAATTAATTACTCGATGATTTTTAAAAAATCGATTAACGATTTCCAAACTCATTGTTATCTCTAATTTATATGGAATTTAGATAACTGAAGTTTGCGTGAAACATTTCGCAACTATGCGGTTATCAACATTGATCGACGACATGGTTGGAGAGAATGTTGTTAATATAAGACAACAATTAATTCTTACTATGCTTTATGACTTAGAATAATGACTTCTTACATATCTCTTATCCTAGATCCTTAAAAACATTCTCCTACAATTAAATTTAAAATTATATGTTTATATAACAAGTCTGTCGTATAACTACGTAACACTTGAGAGTAGTTCATTTTTTTTTTATTTTCCGCTAGCGGCGCTAGTAGACTTCGTGCACATAATCTTTATGGACTAATAAAAACAAGAAATGTTTTAATTTACTGAACAATTGTGATTCGTAACGCGTTTTGCTCCCAGAAGAGATTCAATATAGGTGAAGGGCTTAAATCGACTTGTTCATTAAAGATCTACTTTCCAATAATTATTATCTGTATGTAAAATTTCAAACTGTGGGTGGTGATTCGCGTAATTTGAATCTGATTTTTTATCTGAAAAACTGCGTTTATGTTCCGATATTCTAATATTGAAATTTCTATGTGATCTACCAATGAAGAATTGTTACAGTTATTCAAATTATGCGAATCTTCTCCTAGAGAATAATCCCTCTTTCGACTCACAGTTTGTCATTTTACATGTAGATAATCAATATTGGAAAGTAGATCGTTGGGAAACTTTAGAAATCAACACAAACACTCAGGTAGACTCATTAATAAACAAGTGGATTTAAGCCCTTCACTTCTGTTGAATCTCTTCAGGGAGCAATCTATTCCTTAATTTTATTGGATATACCTGTCATCAATAACCACTTAAGAAGAAGAAACTCAATAAGCTTTTAATTACTTTAGTAGAACATTTGTATTTATATTCTCATTTTTATCTATATATAGTTGTCGTAATTTATGTACATTCATTCGTCTAAAGAAGCTACGGTGTATCGAAACGCGTTACGAATCACAATTATTCAGTAAAGTTCCTCGAAAATATTACTTGTTTTTATTATTGATAATGGAATTGTACCAAGTAAAAGCCTCCCAAATTCAAAAACTTTATGGATTATATTGAAATATATGTTGTATTGTGGATTTCTCAATTCTATGTCTCCAGTTTTGAACACACTAACATTAACCTAACATCAAATTTCAAAACAGCTGATTGATTAGTGATTCTACAAATTTATGCAGTGATTTTTCATTTTAAATTTTCGCTGACAATAGCCTCAACTGTAAACATGAATATGAATATGTATAATTTATTTCTGGATATTACGAAATTAAAAATTATGATAAGGGATTGTTGATGTCAATCAAATCTATAATATAAAGTACTAATAAATTTTCTCCATTCAGTACCTTCGTATCTGATGGCATTGAAACTTCGAAAAAAATTTCTTTAATTGAATTTTTCAGTTATTTCGAAATGAAATATTTGATTATCATGTTGCTTATGCTGAATTTCAAAGGGAATTCAGCATATAGGCCAGTGTATTTACTGCATGGTATAATGACGGGTAGTTTAAGTATGGAACTTATCAAAGAGAGAATTGAAGAAGTGAGCAGTTCATATTACTGTTATTCGAATACTTTAACGTTCATTATTGTTTATAGTTACATCCTGGGACAATTGTTTATAATACAAACCTATTCAGTGGGTGGTCTAGTCTAGAAAGCATGTGGTATCAAGCTCAACAACTGATATTAGATATCAAGAATATTACTGATCAACATCCTGAAGGAATTCATTTATTAGGTAACTAACAAAATTAAAGTGATGAATAATCATATTGTTTGAAACTGTCCAATGTCTTTTATCACAGTGTAACTTGATATTCAGATATAATTTGCCTGCATAGTTCATATGTTTATTCTATCCAGAATCCAATTTTCTCAAAGTAGATTAAGTATATTTTCAACTTTTATAAGTGTCTTTGATTTTTCAGTCAAATTAAATATTTGATAATATAAGTATTTCAGATTTCCGTAAAATGGGGTCACATTGATATTTTTTTTTGTGTTTTCTCGAATATCTCGTTTATCTGAGACTTTATTGTACTTGTCGATATGATAGTGCCTTTTAGAAATCCAGAGTGATGTGTGTTCAACCATTATTTGGCCAAAAATGGAAAATATTGCAGGAAAAAGAGCCTAGCAGATCCACACTCAAGATGAGGTCACTTTGATAAGCATTCTGAAAATGTATTGACTGTGCATATGAACGCATGAGAAACTCTCAATGTGGCCCCAACTGCATTTCCATCCAGGATAGAAATTGTCAAATTCAAACTACTTAGACCAGGGGTGCTCAAACTTGAACTGCTGGCGATCTTCCTCATTATTTTTAGACTACTTTCGATCGACTCTGAGAGGCTGCAAGTATGTGTGATACAGGGTTGTCGTACATACACAATACACCCTACCTACCTACCTACCTACCTAGGTAGGGTGTACCGTAGCATATATTAATATTAGCTTTCCCCACAATATACATTATTTTAGTCAAGGTTTGGGTTAGGTTTAGTTAGGTTCTTCTCTATAATATTAATGAAAAAACTCATAATTATTCAAAATTGCGAGTTTATTGGTTGTTACAAAACAAAAGAGGTACATATACTGTTAAACTTAACTAAGGAGTGGATGTGGTTGAAGGGCGATTTGCCTTAGATTCAGATATTTATCTTCAGATATAAAACACCAGAAATTTGTATCAGATGCTGCAGCTTTGAGATGTATATCTTATATAATCTGCAACAACTCATTTTCAACAGAACATGAATTCATATTAAACTAACTCGCTATTTCAGTAGCTTATTCCTCAATGTTTCTACATGAAAAAGGATAACTCACAAATGATGCTATATTTGCCAATTTACTGCAATTATAAAAACACATTTCAAATTGTCCCAAAATATTTGATAATTCAGCATTCAATTGACACTAAAATATATTAATAAATGCTCGACGCGTTTCGATACACAGTATCTTTGTCAACAGCTAACGAATACTACAGATATATCTTACTAACAAATTTTTATATATACTAAAGAGGCAATCCGCTCAGAGCTATCCATACTTGAACTAATGTTTAGGAAATCTTTGTCAAGAGCGAATGAATACTACAAAATTATCTTAACAAACATATACTTATATAGACTAAAGAGGCAATCCATTCAGTGTTATCTGTATTTGAACTAGTGTTTAGGAAACAAGTTCAATAAGGGTGAGTTATTTATGTCTATCTGGTCATTAAGAATTTCTGGGGAATACCTGAATCTGTTAATTTCAAGTACTTCTAGAAGGTTGAGTTTTAAACCTCTATTTTCAGAATGTAGGATTTTAAATTCTGAATTGAAAGAATGACTATTTTCTCTAAGATAATTAGAATAATTCGAATCGGTTTTCCATTGATTAAACTGCTTTTATGTTCTGAGATTTTAAGATTGAAATTTCTTCCTGTTCTACCTATATAAAAAACAATTGCAATCTGTACATGCCAATCTATAAACACCTGATTCATTTTCTTTATTAATTGCACACTTATAATTTCTGATAAATGAACCTAAATTTGTTGATGTTTTGAACGCTATATTCAAATTTGAATTTTTAGAAGGATTTCCCATTATTGCTAATATTGCCTATATATGTTGAACTATTGAATTTCTTGTGTTGATGTTCACGAATGGATAAATATGTAGTAAAGCTAATTTTTGTTTTTCTTATATAATATGCTGCTAACTAAATTTGCATCATAACCATTATTTATTGCGATCTGTTTTATCAAATTCAATTCTTTGAGTTAGTTTTCACTAGACATTGGTGTCCTTAAGAGTATATGTATATAACTATTAAATGCTGCTATTTTGTGTTGGTGAGGATGTGCGATGTATAATGAATTGTCATATCTGTATGAGATTTATGATAAATTGAAAACATGTGTTTATTATTTGATCTTGTTATTGTTAAGTCTAGGAAATTGATCTAGTTGTTCTGTTCTATTTCAGATATGCACCCAAATATAAAATTCACTTCTGAAAGGAACAGAACAACTCGATCAATTTACTAGACTTAACAATAACAAGGTCAAATAATAAACACCTGTTTTAATTTATCATAAACCTTCTCATACAGATATCACAATTCATTATACATCGACACAACCGTACCAACACAAAGTAGCAGCATTTAATATTTATATACATAGACTCTAAGCACACCATTGTCTAGTGAAAATTATCTCAAAGAATTGAATTTGATAAAACAGATCGCAATAAATAATGGTTATGATGCAAACTTAGTTAGCAACATATTATATCAGAAAACAATAATTAGCTTTACAACATATTTATCCAATCGGTGAACATCAAGACAAAAATTCAATAGTTTAGCATATATAGGCAATATTAGCAATAATGTGAAATCCTTCTTAAAATTCAAATTTGAATATAGCGTTCAAAACATCATCAGATTTAGGTTAGGTCCAATTAATAAAGAAAATAAATCAGGTGTTTATACATTGAATTTACAGATTGCAATTGTTTTTATATAGGTAGAAGAGGAAGAAATTTCAATCTTAGAATCTCAGAACATAAAAGCAGTTTCATCAATGGAAAACCGATTCGAATTATTCTAATCATCTTAGGTAAATAGTCATTCCTTCAATTCGAATTTAAAATCCTACATTCTGAGAATTGAGGTATAAAACTCAACCTTCTAGAAGTACTTGAAATTAACAGATTTAGGTATTCCCCAGAAATTCTTAATGACCAGATAGACGTAAATAACTCACCCTTATTGAACTTGTTTCCTAAACACTAGTTCAAATACAGATAACTCTGAATGGATTACCTCTTTAGTCTATATAAGTATATGTCTGTTAAGATAATTTTGTAGTATTCATTCGCTCTTGACAAAGATACTGTGTATTGAAACGCGTCGAGCATTTATTAATATATTTTAGTGGAAATCTTTGCTTAATTATATTTGAGGAATCCTTGCTTTCAAAGCCGCCAAATGTTTCAGATTCTTTCTTTTCAGTTGATCTATCATAAGTTGCAATTTACTTTTGAATCTAATCATCTCTATAATAGTTTTTCTTCACCTTGAAGCTTCAAGTTAATGGTGTTTAAGTGCATTGTGATGTCGGTCAAAGATGCCAAATCAGTCAGCCATTTTTCGTTTTTCAACATCTGAGTATCATCACCTCTATCGTCTAGAAAAGCTGTTATTTCGGGCAATAATTCTTGAAACCTTTCTAGCAATTTTCCGCGACTCAACCACCTGACGTTTGTGTGAAGAACTAAATCAGTGTATTCAGCTGACTCCCTGTCTTCCAACTGCAACTCAAAGAGCCGCCGTTGCAAGCTACGTGCACGGATGGAATTCACAATTTTTGTTGCAATGCCCATAATTCCTCCATGTTTAAAACTTTTTAACATACAACTTGTTGATGTATAATGCAATGGAATGAAGAAAATGAAGGGAAATCTTCATTTGCTCGACACAATGCTACAAAACCGTTTTTTTTTCCAGTGATTGCTTGTGCTCCATCGGTTGTAATGCACACTAATTTATATATTGGTAGCTTGTAGTTTTTGACGAAATTGAAGAAACGTCATATATATCTACGCCACGGGTCTTCACCTTCAGAGAAATTATTGTCAAAAATTCTTCTTTAGCCAACATGCCATTGAATACCATCCGAATAAAAAGACACAGCTGGGCAGTGTCAGTCATATCGGTGGATTCGTCGAACTGTAAAGAAAAATTTGTGCATTTCATGATATCATGTTCTAGTTTATCTGCCATGTCCTGACTCATGACTTCAATACGCTTTGAGACAGTCGAACCAGATGATTGAAGTTCTCTAATAGCAGACATGATTTCTGTTTTATTTTCAAAATCTCCAAATAAAGTCTCACTCGCTTCAATAAATGGTTCACAACCGGTCCATCTTGTGTTTCGCCAATATATGAGATATTTTAAATGACGCGATCGTAGCAGCTTTTGATTGTTTGGCTGGTCTTGTGAATAATAATAATAATAATAATAATTTATTGATCCCTTAAGACATCACAAGTATGTATAGGACAGGTCAATAGAAAAGACATTTAGACATTATCTAAATCAACACATAGAAACTCATTCACAGTATAAAAACATTTTGCTAAAAGTAAATTCTTAACTGCTACCTTAAATCTATTTACACTTAGACCCTGTATATGCCGTGGAAGATGATTGAACAATCTGATACCCTGGTACAGGGGCGACATTTCAAATCTAGAAGTTCTGTGTTTAGGGATACATAATGTTTCCTTATTTCTAGTATTGTGGGAATGAAAGTTAGAAAGTTTAGTCATGTTACTTTCATTCTCTTTAATATAAACGAGGCATCTCAAAATGAAAATAGACGCCAATGTGAGGATACCATTCTTCAGGAACAACGGTCTACATGAAGATTGTGGAGCTGTATCGAACATCATTCGCAGAATTCTTTTCTGGATGATGAAAACTCTACCTACGTCTGAGGAATTTCCCCACAGTAAGATATTATAGGACAGGTGACTATATACCAAACTGTAATAAACGTTCACAAGGGAACTTAGAGGTAGTGAACTCTTGATTCTATTTAGGGCATAATAGGAACTATTCAGCCTCTTACAAATCGCATCGATATGTGCACTCCACTTCAGATTCCTATCGATGTGAACGCCGAGGAATTTAGTGGTGTCCTTCGAAGAGATGACTGTATCTAAATACCTTATTGTTATGCTACCCTGATCACAAGACGACAGAGTGAAGTGAATGCATTCCGTCTTGTTGACATTGATCATAATAGCATTAAAATGGCACCATTCTACGAAACTCTCCACCAGCAGCTCGCATAACTTTTGAAGCTCCTCAAGAGTCTCAGCAGTAATAGCTATGGAAGAGTCATCAGCGAACAGTATCAACCAGATTATTTTTGATAATAAATTGCGAATATTAGATTTTCTGTAGAATATTTTTTCAAATTTGGTGGCAGATCGTTGATGAATAACAGAAATAGAAGTGGCCCCAAGACAGAACCCTGGGGTACTCTAATTTACAGTACTGTTCATTTGAGAACGAGTCGTGAACCCTGATTGAGGCAGTTCTGTCCTCCAGATAACTACGAATCCAGTTCAAGAACACGCCTCTGAATCCAAGATTATAACATTTATCCAATATAAACTGGATAGCAAGACTATCAAACGCTTTAGACAAGTCAAAGAACAATCCAGCAACATATTGACCATTATCAAGGCAACGATAGACGAACTCCACGAACTGCAATGCTCCAGTTTGAGTCGAGCGGCCAGTTCTGAAACCATGTTGTGCAGTATCAAGTATTTGAAATTTATCTAGGTACTTCATCATTCTATCAAACACTATTCTTTCAAAAACCTTGGAAAAGACACTTAAGATAGATATAGGTCTATAGTTCATGATATCGTGTACATCATCCTTTTTATGAATAGGAATGACGATTGCTTTTTCAGAATACGAGGAAATACGCCTGTGCTAATTGACAGGTTAATAACATGAGCGAAATGTCGGCTGATATCGGTACCTATCATCTTCAGAATTTGTGCTGAGATGAAATCAACACTAGAACCTTTGTTGTTTTTGAGTGATCTTATAACATCATGGATTTCATGCTCCAGGACTGGGTGGAAGAAAAAGGTTGTGTCTAACATACGTGACGTCGTACATGAGGATGACATTGAGTCTTTATAATAACTGTTGAGGGAAGATTCGGCAACTGTAGTGAAATGATTAGCGAAAATCTCAGCCAAATCCTTGGGATCGTTATGCGTAACATTATCAATAACCAGTGCAATAGAATTTTGTTCCATACGTTTTCGACCAGTCATAGTATTTACTAGATTCCACACAGTTCTATTTTTATTTACAGATTTATCAATATATGGAATATGGTTTGTTCTTTTTCAAACAAGATATCAAATCACGTATTCTTCGTTTTCTTAATTCACTCTGTGGCGGAAAATACTTTTCATAATTTTTATGAACCGTTTTATGATGCCTCTCTAAGTTACCAGGCATTGCAACTGACGCACGACAAATAAGACAAATGCACTTATCCTTCACCATACAAAAGAAAAATTCTCTCATTAAAATGTTACGTTTTAGATTTCTTCGCTGCACTCATTTTGTACTATTTAATAATAAACTTTGTATCGACGTCGTATTGCTTTCTAGTTACAGTTCAGAATGACTCCAATTCCTGCAGGCGCAACATTTATATCGGCGTGAACGAAAGTCTCGAATGTTCTCGTCAAACGTGCCGTCCGAAATTTCTAGAAAAGCGGCAAGAATAAAAAAGCGGCTTTTCTTTGACAAGTACCGCGCGTTCCTTTGATAAAGCCGCCTTTTGCCGCTAGCAGATCGTTATTTTATTACGTAATAACCTCTGTGGTAGGGTATCAAAATCACCCCTAAAAGTCAAAGTCGCCCCATTTTACGGTACCTTGCATGTGTATTTTTCAACAATAGGCAGCTATTTATGTAAGTTATATTTGCAGGTTATTCTCAAGGGGCTTTATTGGCTCGCTCTATTCTTCAGGCCTATCCAGAACATAATGTACGAAATTTTATTTCACTCAGTGGCCCCCAAGCTGGCCAATATGGAAGTAAGATTAAAATTAATATCTCACGACAATCTTTAACTCACTTTTGATTTGGTTTGCAGCAAAGTTTTTACATTTAATATTTCCCGGCTTAGTTCTTGAAGAGGCATATGAATTATTTTATTCCAGAGTTGGGCAACATACTTCTGTAGGCAATTACTGGAATGATCCTTTTCATCAAATGCTGTATCGTAACTTTTCACAATATTTACCTTTTATCAATAATGAATTGAAATCTACAAGAAGTGCTCAGTTTAAATATGCCATTACAAAGCTCAATAAAATGGTTTTGATTGGTGGTCCTGATGATAACGTTATAACTCCGTGGGAATCCAGGTAAATTATATTCTAATTAATAATCTATCGAACTTTATGTACCTTTCAAAGAAAAATATTATTTATGGGTATTTCTGGTGTTTACGCTGACTACTTTCGCGCATCCAGTACCGAGTCGACGGGAAATGTCTCCCGAACAATTTAAATTTCAGCCAGTGTTGCCAGATCCCTTTTCCTGGTGAATTTATTCAATTTCAGTAATTTTTGGGTTATTCAATATCTCGGTTATTATTGAAGTTACGTAAAAAGTACTTTAACATTGGAATTAACACATGAACATTCTTGTGCAATGATTTTTTACGATTTTCGACGTGGATTAACTCGACAACAGTGCAGCGATCAACTATCTACCCAATCTATGGGGGCCCTGCTTTACTCATTGACGAATTTCGTGCAGGTCTTCCAAAATCAGTTGTTTTGCCACAAACCATCTATGCAGTGCGCGAAATGATACACGATGATTGTCATGTGACTTACCGTGAGATTGGGATAACCCTAAACATTAGTTCTACCAGCGTACATTCATTATTGCATGAACATTTGCCTGTCAAAAAGATTTGTTCGCGTTAGATCCCACACAACTTAACAATTGCTCAAAAGAAGGCTCGTGTCGTTTGGTGCAAAGAAATGTTTGAGAAATTCGACCGCGGTGCTTCAAAAGACGTTTACAAAATCGTTTTAGGCGACGAATCTTAGGTATAAGCGTACGAGCCCGAAACTTAACAAGAATCGACAGTATGGGTCTTCCAAGACGAGCTAAACGCAACAAAAGTTGTTCGTGCACGAAACACTACGAAGCAAATGGTCGGCCGTTTTTTCACCGGACATATCGCCACCAACCACGGCCCTCACTATACAATGTTGGAGCTGCTCATGTGGCAACATCGCGTGACGTCACACTAACAGGGTTACTCGACATTGAACTAGCACAGAGTTTATTTGGCGCGGGTATTTTAAATTGAATTCGCATGCATTTAAATGATACTATAATATGAAAACTCTTGGAAACATGCACTTACAATGACAGAGAAATGTCTAAGAAAAATATTAATGATCTTAGTAGAAATAGGTAACTGAAAACAACAATAGGTAAATGATTTAAAGTACAGTAAGAAGTTTCCGCTTTTTTGGAGCACTCAATTGACTAATGGAGTTATTTTTTACTTTAGTATAATTATTTAGCAAGATGTTAGACATAGTTTTCAATAACTTGTTGATAACATCCTTAAACTGTGAGCCACAAACACAGTTATCATAATATATTTGGGAGGATAGCCTGGTGTTGAAGAGAGTAAAATCAAAACCTTTATTTGTTAATTGAATGAGGAGTTTACGTTTATTTTCGCATTTTAGAAAATCCATTTCAAATTTTTTCGGTATTAAATGATTCATTACATAATATATATGCTTACCAGGTAAAACCACTGTATCAGATGGAATAGAAAGCTCTCCCCTATTCAAATCATTCAAATATTTGAAATTATCTAAATCATCCTCAATTTGTGACTGCGCTTGTGTAATAAAATTCGTGCACATTTCACAGAAAGCAAGTTTATTTTTTATTTTGAAAGACGCATATCCACATATGTATACTAAAGAAGGTTCACTTAAAATTCTGCTGTCATCAATAATAATTTCATCTGATGCGTTAAACATTTCAACAAATTCATGATCATCTATTTCTATATCATCACAATTTTTTTTGTGGACTTACACACTGTCCCGCTTCTGCCAAATTTTCTACAGACAAAGTAATTGGCCCATATCTGGCCGAATTCAGTCCTAAAATACTTTTTACTCTCAATTTTTTCTCAGATTCTAGGATTTGGGTTAACGAAACATGATAATTTCCCCCTGACAGTTGCCTGTAGCGACTAAATCTTCCCTCCAAATTATCAGTTTGTAATTTTCCTGGCAAAACATAGGACATCCTTAATTCTGACAAAGAGTATTTTATGAAATTTATTGTTACCATAGTGTTCTGATACAAAGCGTTGAATGTGTCAAGTGTTAAAAAACCATGTTGTAAAATCAATGATTTCCATCAGCAGAGCCAATATGCAAAATCTTTCAAAAATGTTAATCTTAATGTATGTACTACTGTGACAAAAACGTATACGGAAATTGTCATTTAAACTGCCCGCGTTCAGTATTTTAAAGTATTTTAAGTTTATGTATGTTGGTAGGACTGTTTTCAATTACTATTTCAAACATGAGCGCGATCTATCAACTAGTTTGTTTACGACAGCTGTTGAAACCAGTCGCACTTATTGGTACTCTGCGAATTTTACAGTGGTAAAAAATATTGAAGAGTTTGTCTCAAATTTTGTGTTTTTAACGAAATTCCGTGTGCTGAAACATTGCGAATGCTGGAAAAGGCTTATGGAGACTCTGTTTTATTGAAAACCCAAATGTACGAGTGGAACAAAGTCTTTGAAGACGGTCGGGAGATCGTCGAAGATTTGTCTCGTTCCGGACGACCTTCGATTTCTTGAACCGACGATAACGTCCAAAAAATCAAGGAAATGGTGCTCGAAGATCGTCATGCCAGTGTTAGAGAGATAGCTCGTGATCTCAACATCTCTTGTGAAACCGCTCGTTTGATTTTGGAGAACCACCTGGGCATGCGTCTCGTCACCACTCGGCTCGTTCCGATAGAGCTGAAGTTTCTTAAAAAACGGTACCGGATGCAGGTATGTAACTGCAGTTATGCTGGATCGTGCGAATTCTGATCCCACGTTCATGGGACGGATCATAACTGGTGACGAGACATGGATGTATGAATACGACACACTAACGAGCCAACAATCATCGGAATGGGTGCGAAAAAATGAGCCAAAACCGAAAAAACCTCGTCAAAGTCGTTCGAAAATCAGGACGATGGTGATTGTTTTCTTCAATATTCATGGTGTGGTTCATCATGAATTCGTTCCACTAGGTGAAACGGTCAATAAGGACTTCTATTTAACCGTTTTGAGACGCTTGCGTTAAAATATTCTCCGTAAACGACCGGATTTGTGGCAAAAGAATTCGTGAATTTTGCATGACGATAACACACCATCTCATGGAGCCACGGTTATTAATGACATTGAGATCAAACACTCGATAAATACCATCGAGCAGCCGCCTTATTCGCCTTATCTAGCTTCTTGTGATTTTTTTCCCCAGACTGAAATTGCTGCTCCGGGAACCAGATTTGTTTCCATAGACGTCATAAAAGAAAAATTCGCAGAAGGGACTGAAGGCCATACCTGAAAGCGCCTATAAAACATGTTTCGATGATTGGAAAAAAACGATGGCACATGTGTATCGCTTCAAATAACGCTTATTTTGAAGATTCAATAATTATTGAAGCTGATTAAGATTTTTGCGTTTTATTTCAAATTTTCGGTTCCTTTTTTGTCACAGTGTAAACATATACATATACTTGATGCGCTCTAACGGATTGAGATGAGTACGTGGTAGTGTGGCCTAGTGTTGTTCAAAACATCAACAAATTTAGGTTCATTTATGAGACATTATAAGTGTCCAATTAATAAAGAAAATGAATCAGGTGTTTATAGATTGGCATGTACAGTTTGCAATTGTTTTTTATATAGGTAGAACAGTAAGAAATTTCAATCTTAAAATCTCAGAACATAAAAGCAGTTTCATCAATGGAAAAACCGATTCGAATTATTCTAATCATCTTAGGGAAAATAGTCATTCTTTCAATTCAGAATTCAAAATCCTACATTCTGAAAATAGGGGTATAAAACTCAACCTTCTAGAAGTACTTGAAATTAACAGATTTTGGTATTCCCCAGAAATTCTTAAAATGACCAGATAGACATAAATAATTCACCCTTATTGAACTTGTTTCCTAAACACTAGTTCAAATACAGATAACTCTGAATGGATTGCCTCTTTAGTCTAAATAAGTATATCTTTGTTAAGATAATTTTGAGACGCTTGCGTTAAAATATTCTCCGTAAACGACCGGATTTGTCGCAAAAGAATTCGTGAATTTTGCATGACGATAACGTACCATCTCATGGAGCCACGGTTATTAATGACATTGAGACCAAACACTCGATAAATACCATCGAGCAGCCGCCTTATCTAGCTTCTTGTGATTTTTTTTCCCCAGACTGAAATTGCTGCTCCGGGAACTAGATTTGATTCCATAGACGTCATAAAAGAAAATTCGCAGAAGGGACTGAAGGCCATACCTGAAAGCGCCTATAAAAAATGTTTCGATGATTGATAAAAACGATGGCACATGCTTCAAATGGAGCTTATTTTGAAGAAGATTCAATAATTATTGAAGCAGATTAAGATTTTTGCGTTTTATTTCAAATATTCGGATCTTTTTTTGTCACAGTGTAAACATATACATATACTTGATGCACTCTAACGGATTGAAATGAGTACGTGGTAGTGTGGCCTGGTGTTGTGAATGGGTGTGCAATAATGAGGAGGTCAAACGAAACCAAAACTGCAGTGTATTACTCCTATTCATGACGCCCGATCGGAATGTACCACTACTGTGTGTATAAAGAATGTATCGGAAAACCAACTGCTTCATGGAAGGATATGTAACATTCTAAGAAAGGTTGAATATTGTTTCCTGAATAAAAGTTTTCAATGTGAAAAAAACATAATAAAAGACAAGTACTGTGTTTTAAGGAATTTTACTTAATAATTGCGATCGTAACGCGTTTCACTACACCGTAGCTTCTTCAGACGAATGTACAGAAAATAAGAATGAGAATATAAATATAAATGTTCTTGAGTAATTAAAAGCTTATTGGGTTCCTTCTTCTTAAGTGGTTATTTAGGACAGGTATATCCAATAAAATTAAGGAATAGATTGCTCCCCGAAGAGATTCAATAGAGGTGAAGGGCTTAAATCGACTTGTTCATTGATGAGTCTACCTGAGTGTTTGTAATTATTGATTTCTAAAGTTTCCCAAAGATCTACCTTCCAATATTTATTATCTGTATGCAAAATTTCAAAGTGTGGGTCGAAAGAATTATTATTTTCAAAGAGATGATTCGCGTAATTTGAATCTGATTTTTTATTTGAAAAACTGCGTTTATGTTCCGATATTCTAATATTAAAATTTCTATGTGTTCTACCAATGTAGAAATTATCACAGTCATTGCAATTCAATCGATAAACACCTGATTTATTGTTTTTACCTGGTTTGGTTTTATTATTTTTATATATTTGCCTAAATTATTATTAGTTTGGAAAGCTATGTTGAAATTATTGCTACTTAAGAATGATTTCAGTTTCTCACTTGTAATTCCAACGTACGTTAAGGTGTTGAATTACAAATATTGAAATTTCTATGTGTTCTACCAATGAAGAATTGTTACAGTTATTCAAATTATGCGAATCATCTCGTAGAGAATAATCCTCTTTCGACTCACAGTTTCTCATTTTACATATAGATAATCAATATTGGAAAGTAGATCGTTGGGAAAATTTAGAAATCAACACAAACACTCAGGTAGACTCATTAATAAACTAGTCGATTTAAGCCCTTCACTTCTATTGAATCTCTTCAGGGAGCAATCTATTCCTTAATTTTATTGAATATACCTGTCATAAATAACCACTTAAGAAGAAGCAACCCAATAAGCTTTTAATTACTCAAGAACATTTATAGTTATATTCTCATTTATATTTTTTCTGTATATTCATTCGTTTGAAGAAGCTACGGTGTAGTGAAACGCGTTACGATCGCAATTATTAAGTAAAATTCCTTAAAACACAGTACTTGTTTTTTATTATTGATAATGGAATTTTACCAAGTAAAAGCCTCCCAAATTCAAATGAAAAAAAAACATCTTAAAAATATGGAAATTCATTCAAAATTTTTTTGAAGAACGTCTGTCGATCAGCTAGTGCTCTGATAGATATATGGTAGAACATTTGGTGATATTTCCTTTGAAATGCCTGTTTTTGTAACAGTAGCCGTCGTAAAATAAAAAGAAATATATGGTGTTAAATTTCTTCTACAACTAAACTCCATTTATACTTACTGAAATTATTAAACTCTTTTTCTCAATTATCAACTTTTCATAAGCAACAAAATTTGCAAAACGAATTATTTTTCATGTGTGTATTTTTTTTAGTCAATTTGGATTTTACGATGATACCATGACAGTAATAAATTTAATGAGTCGTGATCTCTATAAAGAAGACTCAATTGGATTAAGAACTCTAGATGAGAGTGGAAGACTGGATCTCATAACTGTTCCTGGAATAGATCATTTCATGTGGCATCTTAATGTCTCTATCGTAGATAATTATATTATACAATACCTCGATTAGGTGGTGAATATATAGAATCAAGCGGAATCTTTTATATGAAATTATATTTTTATACTGTGAATGTTAAAATAATATAAGTTCTGATGTTAACCTTGATTCAAATCGAATTGTTTGCGTTTTTACAATTTATAAAGCGTAAAGTATGTCTGACAATATTGGCACAAATTATTTTATGAAATCATATTACGAAATCAAATATAATTTTATTAAAAATCTTATTGTTTCTTTTCAAATATTTCTTAGGGAATACCAGAATTGTTTGTGTTCAACCACCAGGAGTGGAGCAATCTAATTTTCGTTCTGTTGCTCAAATCATACCATCTATAACCAATATGAATTTTGTTGAAATTAATTTTTTCTGGAAAAAGTCTATCTGAATGTGGTATTCTGTGGAACATTTGAAGGAATGATTTAACTAAAATTGATAAACATGTTCTATAGTCTATTTGGTAAAGACGTAAAGTAATAAGAGCTCTTCAAATTGATAGACTTTTGTCACAAAAGTGTCTCATTTCGTTTTACTTTAAAAATTAATTTCCATAAAATGAATAAATCATTAATACTATTAATTAGAACAGCTTGTCGATCAGAATTGGTGAACATGTACTATCGACTACAGATGAAATACAACAGAGTGTCCTTGAATTTGTGGTTCAACAAAGAGTGTCTGAAGCGGAAAGTGATACCTAACTATATCAAGTTCAAAATGTTTATTGACAATGAAACAACCTCTAAAATTAAACCAAAAATGGAACTTCTCTGGCTCAAGTAAGAAATTAAAAAGTGGTATAAGGTACGTGATAATATAGAACTTCACATCAAATCAGTTCAAGACGAATTATTTTATATTTTACATATTGAATTTGAGTGCCTTGTATATAAAATTAATATGAAAATAAGTGAGATTTCAAAAGAAAATTACGAAAACCTACATAAAAAACTTTCAACCTTAAAAACAAAAGCCTCAGCAACCTATGATCCAAACAGATGTTATCGAACGATCAGACATAATTTTTTATCCTAGATTCATAAATCTATCGAACAAATTCTTTGATGAAGTTTAAACGGATCTGCTGAGCAAAGGGCCACAGTTCACTCCGGAAAACGGCAAATTCAAAACAGACAAGGAAATAACCGGAGTGCAAACAGATCTGGCCATCCAAAAACACAAATATATCATCACCAACCCAAGCCTCCATAAACACAAACTCACAGAAATTATCAGAAATCTGACATAAAAACTAACAATCAGAATCAGCTGAAAATAATAAAGTCAAATCAAGCAAAATCCAAACCGAAGATCTCATAATGACTAAAGCTGACAAAGGCAATAGTATAGTATGCCTCAATAAAGACCTATACGAAGAAAAGATGCAGGATGTACTGAAAACAATGGATATCCCCGAAATACCAAAAGATCCAACCAAAGTTTGTGAGAACACCTAGCACACACAGAATGGGAGAAGTCGCTGAGCATCATATGCCCGATATCGTGAAAGAGGCTAGGCGCACCCTTACATCAGACAAAAAAAGGAAGAGGAAAATAATATCCGGGAATGACAACTTCACGGCGCAGGGATAGCTGATTGAAGGTAAAAAAAATTATTAATCCTGCAGTAGTCGCGCTACGTCTGACAGACTCAGCCCTCCGAATATCAGCGAGCATTTCCGCATACTTTCGAATATCTCGTCGCGCCACTCAGTACCTTCTTGACTTGGTCAACAGTTTAATATACTCTGTGAGTTTGTTTCGAAGTGTCACTGGTGTTGAAGTTAGAGCGTCAAAGAGTCTCGTAGACTCCCCGTGACCAGTTGTGTACCTAGAATTGAAGGCGAGTTCTTTTGCTGAAATGAAATATAACTATAATTCTACTTCATTTATCTTTTGTTTTCAGTATAATATGAGTTACTAAGAGCAACAGAAGATTACTTCGTCTTTGGGAAGAGGCTAAGTCAGATGATGCCGATATTTGAGACGACAGTTCAGATCAAGAGGAGGACGTGGTGGAATATAGATCTGATGAAAGTAACACGGAAGTAGAAGCAATTAGCTCCGTGAAAGAAGGAGAAGGAGGAGAACAGGATATAATACCTGCAAAGAAGCACAGAGACCTTTATTTCATTGATAAGGATAATTAATTCAACAAAATGGTTGAAACACATGCCCACTCAGAATGTTCGAACTAGATCCTGGAATATAATTAGTAAATTTCCTGGTGTAAAAGGATAAGCGAAAATGCCAAGACTCCTATTGAATGTTGGAATGTATTCTTTGACAATGAAATATTGGAAATCGTCATCGAGAATACCAACAAATATTACATCATTTTTCAATAATTACAGTAGAGAACGCGTTTGCAAACTCACGCATATGGCAGAAATAAAAGCTCCCTTAGGACTTTTGTACTTGGCGGGGATATTGAAGAGTAGCAAGCTCAATGTAGATGAATTATGGGACAGAAAAGGGACAGGAGTAGAAATTTTCTGACTGACAATGAGTAAACAAAGGTTTCTATTTCTTCTACGGGACTTACGTTCTGATGACTGTCACAAGAGAGGAATGCAAGAAGACTGATAAGCTGGCACCAATTCGTACATTATTTGATTTGTTCACAGATTACTGTAAAAAGCATTATACTATCTCAAAAAACGCCATAATAGATGAGAAGCTTGAAGGATTTCGTGGCAGGTGCAGTTTTCGTCAGTATATACCCTGGAAACCAAATAAGTATGGAGTCAAACTTTTCGCATTAGTTGACTCGAATATGTATTATACTTCACAGGAAGTTTATGTAGGGCAACAGCCTGAAGGACATTATCAGGTCAAAAATGATGCTTTGGCAATTGTCGAGCGTTTGGTGTCACCAATATCTGGAACTTCAAGAAATCTAACTGGGAACAATGGGTTTACCTCTGTTGCTCTAGTGAAAAAGTAACTTTCAGAGCATAAGTTAATTTATATTGATACAATTAGAAAAATGAAAGGGATGAAATAAAAAACACAAGGTTTAACTTTAATCTACACTTTATTTGAAAAAATTCGACGACGTTTCGCTGACACAGCAGCTTTATCAAGAATGACAAATAGAATGAAGAGTATGGTATTATAAACAAATCGTAGAACAAGTTGGATGAATAACAGGAAAAACCCACACCGAGCCATTGTACAGTTAGTATGAAAGTTAATTAAAAACTAATTAAACAAGTTAAGTAGGGGTGAATAATTCACATCTACCTGCTCATTCAAAAGCTTGTCCGAATGTTTGTATCTATTTATTTCTAATGCTTCTAGGAGATCTAATTTTAAACTTTTTGATTTTATATGTAATATGTCAAAGTTTTCATTGAATGAATGGTTTTCTTTTATTAAGTGGTTTGAATAATTTGAATCAGATTTATTTTTATCTAAGCTACGTTTATGTTCAGATGTTCTTATGCCAAAACTCCTATAGGTCCTACCGATATAAATTTTATCACAAGAACCGCCATTGAGTTTATAGATTCCTGATTTACTTGATTTTTCAACACGAGATTTATTATTTTTAATATGTTTACCTAAGTTATTAGAAGTTTTGAAAGTTATATTAAGATTTTGTTTGACGAGAAAGGATTTAATATTTGTAGTTGCAGAACCGCAGAATGTTAAACTGTTGAATATTTTATAGTCTTTATGAATAGGATATACTTCATTTATTGCTTTCTGATACAGTTTTTACGAATGATTAGATCTATGATTATATGAATTATTAATGGCAATCTGTTTGATGATGTTTAACTCTTTATTATAATCTTCTACTGATAAAGGTAAATTGAGTAACCGATGTACCATGCTGTTTAAAGCTGCAACTTTGTGTTGAATTGGATGTAATGAGTAGTTATGTATAATTGTATCAGTATGTGTTGGTTTACGAAAGACCGAAAAATTATGATTATTATTTCGTTTAGTGATTTTCAAGTCCAAAAATTAATGGAATCGTTCTGTTCAATTTCTATCGTGAATTTAATGTTCAAATGGATGGAATTAATGAAATTAAGAAATAAGTCTAATTGACGAGTAGTTCCAATGAAACATACTAAGATGTCAATATATCTATACCAATAAAGAAATTTGGAAATGAGTGGATGTGTATGAATTTTCTGTTCAATATTATTCATAGAAATCTCTGCTAAAAGTGGACTCAAAGGATTTCCCATGATCAAACCATTTTCACTACTGTAATAGATCAGTCGTATCTTACGTTACAGCCTAGAGGAACACTTGGGTATATATTCTCAACGAAATAGGTTTTGCGTTAGGTTAGATTAGGTTAGTAGGTAGTAGGTTAACGTTTTTTATGTTATTTATCAATTCGAAAGAATTTTTTATAAACATTTTTATTTTGATTTGAATGAACAATAATTTTTAATGATATCTATAAGGTAGTGCGACAATTTCACGGCTGGGGCTGTAACGTAAGATACGACTGATCTATTACAGTAGTGAAAATGGTTTGATCATGGGAAATCCTTTGAGTCCACTCTTAGCAGAGATTTTTATGAATAATATTGAACAGAAAATTCATACACATCCACTCATTTCCAAATTTCTTTATTGGTATAGATATGTTGACATCTTAGTATGTTTCATTGGAACTACTCGTCAATTAGACTTATTTCTTAATTTCATTAATTCCATCCATGAAATTGAACAGAACGATTCCATTAATTTTTGGACTTAAAAATCACTAAACAAAATAATAATTATGTTTTTCGGTCTTTCGTAAACCAACACATACTGATACAATTATACATAACTACTCATTACATCCAATTCAACACAAAGTTGCAGCTTTAAATAGCATGGTACATCGGTTACTCAATTTACCTTTATCAGTAGAAGATTATAATAAAGAGTTAAACATCATCAAACAGATAGCCATTAATAATTCATATAATCCGGATATGATAGATCTAATCATTCGTAAAAACTGTATCAGAAAGCAATAAATGAAGTATATCCTATTCATAAAGACTATAAAATATTCAACAGTTTAACATTCTGCGGTTCTACAAGTACAAATATCAAATCCTTTCTCGTCAAACAAAATCTTAATATAACTTTCAAAACTTCTAATAACTTAGGTAAACATATTAAAATAATAAATCTCGTGTTGAAAAATCAAGTAAATCAGGAATCTATAAACTCAATTGCGGTTCCTGTGATAAAATTTATATCGGTAGGGCCTATAGGAGTTTTGGCATAAGAACATCTGAACATAAACGTAGCTTAGATAAAATAAATCTGATTCAAATTATTCAAACCACTTAATAAAAGAAAACCATTCATTCAATAAAAACTTTGACATATTACATATAAAATCAAAAGTTCAAAATTAGATCTCCTAGAAGCATTAGAAATAAATAGATACAAACATTCGGGCAAGCTTTTGAATAAGCAGGTAGATGTGAATTATTCACCCCTACTTAACTTGTTTAATTAGTTTTCAATTACCTTTCATACTAACTGTACAATGGCTCGGTGTGGGTTTTTCCTGTTCTTCATCCAACTTGTTCTACGATTTGTTTATAATACCATACACTTCATTCTGTTTGTCATTCTTGATAAAGCTGCTGTGTCAGCGAAACGTCGTCGAATTTTTTCAAATAAAGTGTAGATTAAAGTTAAACCTTGTGTTTTTTATCTCATTTATAACATGGATCTACATCAAGTAACGGCCTCCACAATTCAAAAAAAAAATGAAAGGGAGTTTCCAAGAGAATTTCTTGAAACGAAACAACGTCCAGCCACGTCGAGTATCTTTGGTTGTCAAGAAAATATGACCATACTCTCCTATGTACCTAAGAAAACAAAAACGTTCTGATGATATCGAGTCTGCATAAAAGTGATGCAATTGATCACAGCACTGGTGATCAAAATAAACCAGAGATGATAACCTACTATAACTCTACGAAAGGGGGTGTAGATACAGTGGACGAGCTTTCTGCAATATATAACGTAGCAAGAACAACTAGACGTTGGCCCATGGTGATCTTCTGTGCACTGATGAATATAGCAGGAATAAATAGTCATACTGCAGACAATGAAGATCCTGGAAATGATTTGAAGAGAAGACATTTTCTGAAGAAAATAGCTCTCGATTTATTAGATCCTAATTTGAAGCTGCGTGCAACAAAAACCAAGTTCAACAGAGAAGGCAAGAAGTTGCTGGTACATCAGCTAATAATAATCAGCAATTAGAAATGCCGGGAAATATCAGAAAATATTGTATCGAGTGCAAAAAATAAAAATAGATCAAGATATTACGGCCAAAAATGTCTAAAACATGCCAAAATTTGATGCCGTCTCCGTAAAGAGAACTTCAACCAACATGTGTAAAAAGCATATATACTAAAAATTCAATTTCACTATTGTTTTGGAAATTTTTTCGTATTTCATTTTTAGCATTTAAAAAAATCATGAAAAAACAAACATATTTTTAAGAATTTTATTTCATGTTGAGTTTGATGTTAATTCCAACAAAGTGCAATACAGTTATGTTCAATAACAAACGTTTTTTCATATACTGCATTTTATTTAGTGAAAGGCTCATTTTTTCCTTAATTATGCACTGTCAAAATTTGGGAGTCCCCCAGACTCACCGCGACTACTGCAGGGTTAAGGACTATATTATTGCGATTCTTAAGATTTATAGCATTTTGGCACTTTAACCACGTTTTTCTCAAAACCATATTTTCAAAATCGGCGAGCAGTAGAACTGAAAAAGTTCACATTCGATTGACTTGAAATTTTAACTGTAGTTTCTTCATTAGATTATCTAGTGAAGTACACACGATTTTAGCGACTGATTAACAACAAAAAAAGTTATAAACAATTAAAGTCGATTTTTTTTGTTGAAAACATTGTTTTTCAAACCGTCGCCATTTTGCGAAGAAAAATTGGTAATTGTTTGATATAGTATCGACAGTCAAAATTCACTGAAAAAGTGTTTACTTACTAATTTTGGGTCCCAGAATCCAAATCTGAAATCGTTTTGCCCCGTCCGGCTATCGTTCAGGAAAAAACAAACACCAACATTTCCTTGAAAGTTCTTTTGTTTATATCATTCAAACTCTATACTATTACAATGGATAATATATACACACATGTACCATTAATTAGTAATTCTACGCTCAAATATACATTAATTTCTTATCAAAATGCTTTTCCATTCGAATGTTTATTTTCTTGATAGTTACCCTGCCATATTTACTCTCCAGATATGATTGCCCCTTATTTATAGGCAACAATTTTATACATTTTTAGTGCAAGACCTACGTGACAAGAACCCGTTGACGTAATCGCAATCTCCCGTCATAACAGAGAGGAATATTCAAATGGAAATCTCTTCAAACCGAACCTAAGTAACATAACCGAACCACAAACATAATTTAAATTTATAATTTTGAATTGAATAGGTTAGTAGATAGATTCTATCTCTTTCTTGCATCATTTTCATTTTAAATATGGCGGGTGAACTGCCTAGAAAATAAATATTCGAATTAAAAAGGATTTTAATAAGAAATTAATGTATATTTGAGCATATAATTACTGACTAATGGTACATGTCTATACAGGGTGTCTACTATAAAAGGTGCCAAACTTCAGTAGGTGATATTACAAGTCATTTGCAACAAAGAATGTCCTATAACATTTTTTCGAAAAGTTGATAATTATCGAATTATTTAACACTTCTTGATTTTACTAAATTTTTTGCTCCTCTCTATAAAAACAAAAGTATCTCTGTTACTTCTACAGCTACATCAAATCTGACCATACCATCCGAAAGAGCATTGAATTTGCTATAAGATAGGTAAGTACTAATGGTAAAAAATGTTGTATACCAGGCCGAATTAAAAAATTGCGAAATGAACAAAATTAGTGGTATTTTCTTGTTAGCTGTACCACTGAAAACTGATCGATAAGTAGCTTTTTTTTTGGTAAAAACTTCTAGGGAGAGGGGGGGCACATTGATTCACGGGGCACATTTTTACAGTATCTATATCTCAAAACCGATAAACGCTACACAGTCCGGCACATCACTAGAATGCTCAAGGACATTCACAAGAATGACAGTTGTGACGTCGCTCGCCGCCAGTTTGCCGTTGGGCCTCAACGGTCACTAACGTGTTGGAAGTGGCGTGCGCGGCTGCCTACAAAAAAAATACGTGAAATGTAATTGTGTCTCAGGAGGACACTCTTAGTTGTTTTTGTTATTATTTGATACTAAAGGTAAGTAAATATAGTTATTATTGTATTTTAAAATGTTTTTGATTGCAAGATTATTATATATTTGATAAAATTAATTGTTTGTGGAAAAAGTCCTTTGGGGCACTTTGATACGGTAATGTGCGGGGTACAATGATACGTATCAATCTGCCCTCTAGTGTATTATAGTGCCCCGTCAAAAATAATAGTTTATTTTATTGTTTTTTTCTTTTTTCAGAAAATGGTGCGCACTTACAAACCCAAAACTGATAGAAAAATATCAATGAAGAAAGCATTGAAGATGCAATACGTGAAGTATTGTCAAAACTTTATCTATACGCAAAGCAGCCGACAAATATGGCATCAAAACTGCAACCCTACAACATCGCATCGAAAAGGCCCGAAAATCATTTGAAGCTACCAGACCATTATCTACAATTGAAGCATCCTCTTCATTACAAGCAGAATCTTCTTTATCACAAGCAGGTCCATCTTCATCACAAATAGCACCATCTATGGAGATGGCACAAATAGCATCATCTTCAGCACACACTACTACTGCAGCTTTATCACCACACACTGCTACAGCTACTTCATCAAACATATATGGTTCCAAGTATACCGTTGCACAAGTTTTTCAACCGAACAAGAAAAGGCATTGACTCAATATTTATTGAATTGCAGTAAAATGCACTACGGCCTTTCATTGAAACAGCTTTTGACTTTGGCATACGAGTACGCAGAATCCTCAGGGTGTAATTATCCAAAATCCTGGAAAGAAAACAAATGCGGTGGAAAAGATTGGGCAGCTGGCTTCAGGAAGAGAAACCCAGAATTGAGTCTACGAAAACCAGAAAACACAAGCGCAGCAAGAAGCTTTGCCTTCAATAAATCTGCTGTAGCTCAATTTCATGATAATTACGAACGCATAATGAGACAATACAATTTTACACCTGATCGAATAATAAACTTAGACGAAACAGGCATAAGCACAGTCCTTTCTACTCCTAAAGTTATTGCTGGAAGAAAACAAAGACAAGTGGGACAAATAGTTTCTGCAGAACGCGGAGAGTTAGTTACTTTCTGTGGTATTATTACTGCAACTGGTTCTTCCCTTCCTCCAGTATATGTCTTTCCAAGAGTTCACTATAAAGATCACTTCCTAAATGGTGCTCCTGATGGAAGTCTAGGGTTGGCAAACAGAAGCGGCTGGATGACTTCAGAATTGTTTATAAGAGTTTTGAAACACATTCAACGCCTTACTTCGAGCAATAAGGATAACCCAATCCTAATCATTTGTGATAACCACGAATCTCACATTTCAATAGAAGCTGTTAACTACTGTCGTGACAACGGTATTGTTTATTTGAGTCTTCCCCCACACACGTCGCACAAATTGCAACCGCTTGATGTCAGTGTGTTCGGACCCTTCAAAGGCAAATTGAAGATAGCTTTCAACGACTGGCACATTCAAAATGTTGGAAAAACTTTGACCATATACAACATTGCTGAACTGTCCAAATTAGCATATTTGGAATCATTTACACCAAAGAATATCATAGGTGGTTTTTCCAAACCTGGAATATGGCCAATTAATAAACTGGTATTTGGCGACGACGACTTTGCACCGATAGACATTTTCAGCACAGGTTATCACGATTTGACAGATGAGAACACTCACAACACACAAGATTTACATTTTGTAGACTCAGAAGCAAGTCAAAATAATGAGGTTGTTGATAGAGAACAAAATAAAACTCCTACTTTGGATGCCGACCCAGTTTCAGTGTCTGATGCTGACGATCCTTTACATGTTTCTTCATCAAAGGCTATTCTTACTCCTGAAGTAGTTAGACCTTATCCAAAAAAGGCGATTACTGACAGTGTCTTAAAAAGAAAAGGAAGAGAAAAGGGACGATCAAGAATATACACTGAAACACCAGAAAAAAATAGATTAGAAAGCTTACGTAATGAAAAGAACAGGAAAAGAGAATTACAAAAAGCAAAACAGCATGCATAAGAATTGAAAACAGCGAAAAATCTGTTGGGATTAACTGAGCCAAAAAGAAAAAGAGAGTGACTTCTTTGCCTTCAGAAATAGATTCCGATTCTAGTCAAGATGAAGTCGTGATGACGAGTGATAGTGAAGACATTGAAATGCCGTCGGAATCGGAAGAAGAGGTAATTAATGAAGAACCAGTTAATCCTGAACACATAAATATTGGAGATTTTCTGCTAATTAAATTTGAGAAGAAGAAAACTGTGATTCACTACATAGCCAAAGTTGTATTTAAGTATAGTGTGACAGAATATGAAGTATTATATCTCAGAAAAAAGCAGGGTCTTCTAAGTTTATATTTCCAATTGTGGAAGACAAAGCAAGTGTGGATGTTAGAGATGTAGTTTTGCAATTACCAAAACCAACTTTCTCCAAAGGCACATCTCGAACATCGTCGCTTTATTCATTTTCGGTAGGTTTAACTCGATATAATGTCCAGTAGATTGTTTTGTAATTTTAATATGAGAGTTTTATGATTATTTTTGTTAAATTTTTGATGTTTGTTTAATTTTTAAGAAAAACATTGTTAATTACGATAGAAGGTTTTAATATTATATTTTCATTAACAATATTCAATGTTAAAGTCTGATTACTTAGTAAGTATATAACTGATTATATAATTAAGAAAATAACAGAGAATTTAGTTTTGTTGTATGATGACAATATTGTTTTTTGTGATTTTATTCCTTAAGTAACTTAAGAGACTGATTATGGCTAATGTGCACTCTGAATAAAAAGTATTTTGCGATCTCAATCAATAAAATTGTTTTATTTCTTAATTTTAAGTAAAAATACAGTTTATATTGGGTTATTAGTCAGTTTAAATTTGCATTTCATATGGATCTAAAATACGTATCAAACTGCCCCACCCCGTGTATCAAAGTGCCCCACTGGTGGGGCAGAATGATACAAAATGATTTTTCTTAAAATGAGTATATCTCTATACGTTGCCAGTTTTGCGGTTTTGCGTAGCCAAAATATAAGCTGACATATCAGCCAATGCACACATCAAAACAAATATTTAAATATAATGGTTTATGGTCCTCAAAAATGAGATTGAATTTTTGTGTATCAAAGTGCCCCCCTCCCCCTACATGTAACTGGCTTTCAAATGCCAATATATCAATTTTTGAGCTAACTATTTTTTTTCCAGCAATATCATAGGTAAGACTAATAAGAACATAAAATTCGAAAACGCAAATATCTTATATTACTTAATGAAACTTGAACAGGAACCAGAAAAAATTAATGAATCATATTTTCTCGAAAGAGATTTAAAAACTGTAACAGGTGTTCAAAATGTCTTCCTCTTTCTTGAATGCACTTAACACATCTTTTTCTTAGACTATCAACTACTCTTTGAAGTTCAATGTGTTTTTGACTCATTTAGTTGCAGCAGATTCGAGTCCTTTCAATAAGTTCTTCTCGAGTATTAAAGGGAATTCTATAAACACTAGTCTTTAATGAGCTCCACACATAAGAATCAAGCGGCGAAAGGTCAGAGCTTTTGGGTGCCCGAATCGACCTATCCATTTCTCTCCAAATCTCTGTCATCCAGTTCTGGACCATTCTAAAATTATGGTAACCGTCCATTTAAAACCAAAGGTGATGCCGAGTAGCTATAGGCATTTCTTCCAGAACATTTATTATTTCGTTATTTAATTGATTTAAAATTCGTTTGAATTGAGACGATCGGGAAGTATAAGTGGTCCGACAAGCTAACCCCAACCACACATTTACTCTAATCTCGTGCTGAGAGTGTGGCACAATAGTGCCATGAGGATTTGCTGTATCTCATATATGAGAATTTCTCAAATTTATCATACTAACTTTGGTAAAAGTTGCCTAATCCGTCCATAGAATTTTATTTGATCCCCAATCCTGTAATTTATTCATGTAACAACTACAAATTTACAATCTCACCGCCCTATCCACTGGCAATAGGTCTTGAACCTTACTCAAATAGTAAGGATTTAAATTATATCACTCGAGAACTCTATGAACCGTGGAATAATAATGAAGTCTCAATTTAGCACCAATTGTCCGAGTACTTGTTGTAGGGTCCTCGCGATTGCTGAGCATTTCCACTACCTTCTCTAATTCTTGAACCAGTTTCACCGGAGTTGTGCTGTCTGTTTGGAAAGCGCAATGCATACTCCCGCACCGCTGCACGGGAATTTTCATTAGCGAAGCCATAAACAAATAACATATCCCGATATTCAATATTTGAGAAACTAGGCATGTTTTTTTTTCGAAAAAGAAAATGGAACCGTAAATGGGGAAAATATAAACTTCAATTCATTAATTCATTGAATGAAAGTTCCTGTCAAATTCTAAATATTTTTGTTTTAAAATCAAGTAATATAAATAAGCCTTCTGTGATTTATTCTTTTTCTAATTTTCTTCGTCTAATCCGAGAAAAATGAATTTCTAGTTTCTTAAACATTCAATATCCAGATATGTTATTTGTTTATCGCTTATTATTGAAAACTCATTTGTGGAATTGTTTACACGCTCCGGTGAAACTAGCTCATTTGTTTTTTTTTAATTTGGGAGGCTTTTACTTGGTAAAATTCCATTATCAATAATAAAAAACAAACAAGTACTGTGTTTTAAACAATTTTACTTAATAATTGCGATTCGTTACGCGTTTCACTACACCGTAGCTTCTTCAGACGAATGAATGTACAGAAAATATAAATGAGAATATAAATATAAATGTTCTTGAGTAATTAAAAGCTTATTGGGTTGCTTCTTCTTAAGTGGTTATTTATGATTGCTCCCCGAAGAGATTCAATAGAGGTGAAGGGCTTAAATCGACTTGTTCATTGATGAGTTTACCTGAGTGTTTGTATTTATTTCTAAAGTTTCCCAAAGATCTACTTTCCAATATTTATTATCTGTATGCAAACTTTAGAAATAAATAAATACAAACACTCAGGTAAACTCATCAATCAACAAGTCGATATAAGCCCTTCACCTCTATTGGATCTCTTCGGGGAGCAATCTATTCCTCAATTTTATTGGATATACCTGTCATAAATAACCACTTAAGAAGAAGCAACCCAATAAGCTTTAATTAAGTCAAGAACATTCATATTTATATTCTCATTTATATTTTCTGTACATTCATTCGTCTGAAGAAGCTACGGTGTAGTGAAACGCGTTACGAATTGCAATTATTAAATAAAATTCCTTAAAACACAGTACTTGTTTGTTTTTTATTATTAACTCATTTGTGATTGAAGGATAAGAGAATTCAATGTTCTTACCCTTACTCTTACCCATGATATTGCTGGTAAAAAATGGTAAGCTCAAAAGTTGATATACCGTTTAAAAGCCAGATCAATGTAGTAGTTTTTTCCAAAAACAAAACGGCTACTTATCGATCAGTTTTCAGTGGTAAAGCTAACAAGAAAATACCACTAATTCAGTTCATTTCACTATTTTTTCATTTAGCCTTTTACAACACCCGGTATACAAATTTGTTTACCATAAGTACTTACCTATCATATAGCAAATTCAATGCTCTTTCCGATGGTATGGTCAGAATTGATGTAGCTGTAAGCGTAACAAAGATATTCTTGTTTTTATAAAGAGAAGCAAAAAATTTCATAAAATCAAGAAGTGATTAATAACTAGATAATTATTAACTTTTCGAAAAAATGTTATAGAACATTTTTTGTTGGAAATGACTTGTACCATCATCTACTGAAGTTTGGCACCTTTTTTAGTAGACACCCTGTATATTACCCATTGTAATAGTAACAAGGCATTTTAATGAAGCAATTATAGAGTTTGAATGATATAGACAAGAGGACTTCCAAGGAAATCTTGTTTTTTTTTCCTAAACGATAGCCTTCCAGGGTAAAATGATTTCAGATTTGGATTCTGGGACCCAAAATTAGTAAGTAAACATTTTTTCAGTGAATTTTGACTATCGACACTATATCAAATAATTACAAAAAAATTCTAAAAATATAATCGTCAGTAGCGGACACTCATGTAGATAATGAAAAAAATTTTTTTTTGGTATAGGTGGAGTTGGGTACGATTTCTACTGCTCGCCGCGGAAGAACTTTTTAAAAAAGCGGTTCACGGAAATCGCTGCACAGCCGCCATTTTGTAAAAAAAACAGTAAACATTTTTTTTACTCTCCAAGAGTTGTATCAAAGAAAATTATTTTTCAAGGGACAATATTCAACCTTCCGTAGAATGTTAAATATCCTCCCTTGAAGGAGCTAGTTTTCCGATCTACTCTTCATAATCACCGTTAACCGGGGCTACCGGGAAGTGGTACAGCACAGTCAGATGTCACGAATAGGAATAATGGACTGCAGTTTCGGTCTCGTTTGACCTCGTCAGAATTATCTACCCACTCGTAACAAAAGGCCGTTTCCTACTCATCTCATTTCGTTGAAGTGAACGCAATAATATAAATATCACTGCGCCCCCCAACGAACCGAAACAGAGGCTACCTCACCAACGCCCTGCGAAACGGTGAAACCAAAGAGCAGATGAAACAAGAAAACGTAAAGTGGTCACAATAGTTCGATAACATACCGCCATGCGACACTCACGTATCAGACAGAAGCCGCCGTCGAAGGACCGACGCTCCAACGAATTGAGATGACTAGATAACGGCATGGCCTTTTGTTACGAGTGGATAGATAATGCTGACGAGGCGAACGAGACCGAAACTGCAGTCCATTATTCCTATTCGTGACATCTGACCGTGCAGTACCACTTCCCCGTGGCCCCGGTTAACGGTGATTATGAAGAGTAGATCGGAAAACTAGCTCCTTCAAGGGAGGATATTAAACATTCTACGGAAGAGCGAAGATAATTTTCTTCGATATGTCTACACATTGCGAAATCTCGCATTTAGTAACTTTTTGTTTTGAGATGCTCCAAGAGTTGCTTAAGCCAATGATTACCGTTTAAATTCATCCCTTTTATAAATTCAAGGGGCATGAAGGATTCCTTTATGCTATAAGGCAAAAATAGATTGTCTGTAGAGTTGACAAAAAGAAATCTTGGCAGAGAGCACAATACAAGTATTGAATACATTGGGTTTGTTAATCGCTTTCTGAATGTTCATTCGAAGTATCTCCATGCGTCATACCATCCAACTGAACCTGCGAATTGTCAATAAATTCATCACTCACTGCATCCACAATTGGCTCAACATCAAGATAATATTTTTCGCAAGTTTCAACCTCTTCCCATGCAATTCTCCATTTTTCAGCTGGAAACTCCGTAAAAAATCTTTCACAAACAGTTTTTAATGTCTTGGTAGAATAACTCGACAAACTTTGATAAATATACTCTTTGAGACATTCACATATATTGTCAACAGGATTGAGGTCTGAATGATTTAATGGTATCCGTAAAAAATCGATATTACGATCTTTGAATATTTCATTGAAAGAATGTGCTTCAATTTCAATTTTTTTTTCTAAAATTATATCTACTAAGTATGTTTTCATGTCAGTTTTGTTAAAAGGTATTTTGTGATATTCAAGCCAATTTATCAGTCCTTCCCTTGTGATATCTTCTGTATACGGTTCTATTCTTTGAGTACATTGAAATACAGATTCTGGTAACACTATAAGGGATTTAACCGGTAACTGCTTCACTACGTCATTTTTGATCCAATTCAAATATAACGAGGATAATTCACTGTTGTTACTAATATTCGTTACTTCATATACTAAAGATGTAGATGGCAGCAATCCATCCTCTGAAGCAGCAGTTACGATTGCAAATCGATTTTTTATTTTACCCTTACTTGATAGTTTTGTGGTATCATCCAAGTCTAAATGAATGTATAAATCTCTTAAATAAATGCACTTATATCCATTCTTTTTGTAATTGTTTATAGAACGTATATAATGTAAACGCTTTTTTCGTACTTCATGATCTTCTATTAGCAGATATTTATGTGTACCTATATCTTTCCAACGAAAACCGATATTACTCAGAATTTCATGACAGGAACCCTCAAATTTCGAAGTATTTTTGAATTGATTGAAAACGTCAATTTTCATAGGAACAGCTCTGTCATTTACAAATTTATCAAGAATAATTCTCCTTAATATTGTTTTATCTTCATCACTACCTTCAATTTTTGTTTTAACTTTCTTTGGCCTTGATGTTGAAAAACCAGAAATTTCTCCTGAAACAAGAATTCAGTCTTCAACTGATATTAGAGACAATAGAAATTTGCGAAATTTGGGTATAAAAAATGATAACAGCATTACCTTTGAGAATTTTTTTATATTCGTTGATGATGTTTGTTGCTGCATCTTCTGAAATACCCGTTGCAGCTGATAATCTTGGAATAACTTTATTAAATCTAAGGAGAGGTTCATCAGCATCATCTTCTTGACGCATGAAATAATAAATATTGTTGATGATTTGTCTACATTGAGGATGAAGCCTGGTACCAAAACTAAAATTGTTACACGTTGTTTCTTTTTCATTCATTTTCCAAATGTTTTCATTATCTTTCAAGTAGTCAATTCAAAACAGAAAGTTGATTAAAAGTATTTTCAGTTTTTCATTTATTTGTAAAGTTAAATTTATAAACCGAAAGTTAACCTTACTTCCTTTCTTTCTTCTTTCTTTTCTATGGATCTACAGTTCATAATGGACTACGATCTTCTCACCTAAACTATGCAATGAGAACTGCCACCACAGTCCCTGAACAGACCATAATGAGTCTGTTCTGTGACTGCCACCACTCGGATTCGAACCAGGCACCTCGACATAGCAGTTCCAATATGCTTGCACACTAACCGTGCAGCTACCGAGGTGGTGCCTCACTTCCTTCTTTCTTTTCTCTTTTCTACTGTGTGGTCATTTACGAGGGAAGTTTTAAATGTTTCATAAATGGCCAAAGCAAACTATTTCATCATGATCTAATGCATTTTTCAAAAGGGTATCCTTGCAATAATATTATTTTCATAGTTCGATTTGTGAATCTATTGAAAAATCATAATGCATGAGTGAATAAATAAAATGAATAAATCATGGTTGTTTTAAATTTTCACCTCAAAGAAAATAGATCACTGAAGGTTATAACAGTTGAACAAAATAGATTAGTTCAACCTTCCTATTCTTTTATTTATTTTCTTTTATCATCAATCAACGCAAATAAACAAATTTGGCATCCCAAATTTTTAGCATATGTTCTACTACAAAACCACTAATATAAATAATTATTGAACACTCTGTTAACATTGCAAGCTTATTCATCATCTAGCTCTGGAGTTCAGCTCTTTTCGTCATCCTTACTTCTTCTTGGAATTAGAAGTAGTGTAGTAAAGTATATAGTTAATAATATTTTGTACAAGAAACTCAAAATATCTTATTTTTTAGGTTATAATCGTATGGAACGTTCTAGAAAAATAGTGGACACATCTCCACCGAATCTGTGAATCTTGCGAATCCATTTGGTAGAAAAAACTTCTCCCAAAATGAAGTGAACATTTGCAGTAATAGTAGTTGGACTCCAGTCTGAAATATTTATATTTTTGATCCACTATGCATTCCTATGTGGATCTGTTGAAAATCTGTAAATCGATTATAATGAATGAAAAAGCGGCTCAGCATTGGTACCTGAATTTAATTTTTTCATAATAAGGTAATTTCAGTTTGAAACTTCACCACAGTTGAAAAAAATGTTTTAGAAGGGATATCATGAAAACATCATTCATTCAAATTCTCATCATCTAAGGCACATGCACACCTGTCTTATCTATCTAATTTTTGTCAATTTGATTTTAAAGTTTTACTAGTTATAATAAAAATTTCATTTAAAAATGTTTGCATCTATCTCTAAAGACTAATTGAATTATTTACTTGTGAAAAGTAATTTCAGGCCCTTTCTTCTGAATATGGCTCTTAGACCTGAAAGCCGCACAGTTCATCATGTTTCAATGATAAAAACTTCTTATATTTACTCAAACACCAAAGTTTCTACACAAAAATTGCAACGATATTACAGGTATATTTGCCACCATAAAAATGGCCGCCAATATAGAACACAGAACTGGTCCGTCTATAGTACTATAGTTACGTATCCCTCCTACACCTTGGTAAACTTCATCACTTGCAAAGATAGCTAGATAAAGTTTCGATAAACATTGTTCTCCCCTGTTGAACTAGTCAATTGTAAGTAAGTAGTAGTTTAAAATTACAGACCCGATATTGCGATCTTTGACTTCAGAGAGCAAACCGCTACACTGCTAGATATAAGTATACCTACCGACGAAAATGTCAACAAATCATATACGGAAAAGGTGTCTAAGTATCAGAACCTTGCATTCGAACTGAAGGAGATACACAAATTAAAAAAGGACACGATCCTACCTATCATCATATCAGTTAATGGATTAATCGAGGCCCATCTACCTGAAAACAGGTTGAAATTGGATAGAAAAATAGTATCCAGCGCACAAAAGGAGGCAATTCTAGGAACAACAAGAATTGTTTGAATGTTTTTACATGCAGAATGAACCTACGTTGAGAGTAGACGGCTTGGCAAGTTATCGATTGATTCTCTGGTTATTGTAATCTGATTGATGCTCTTTATATTTTGTTTTGAATAAACGACCAGTCTGATCTATATAAACTCCTTCACAATCCATACAGGACAACTTGTAAATTCAAGTATTGTCAATACTATCAGTTTTATCTTCACTATTGAAAAATTCTTGGGAGAGTTTCATGTGGATTTTGAGAGCTACTTTTATGCTATTTTGAAATGTCATTTGCAATATTTTCACTGATAGTGCTGAAATATGAAATGAAATGTATATATCTGAATTAATAAAAAAACGAGTACTGTGTTTTAAGGAATATTACTTAATAATTGCGATTCGTAACGCGTTTCACTACACCGTAGTGAATTATTAAGTGAAATTCCTTAAAACACAGTACTTGTTTTTAAACGAGATAAAAAACACAAGGTTTAACTTTAATCTACACTTTATTTGAAAAAATTCGACGACGTTTCGCTGACACAGCAGCTTTATCAAGAATGAAAAACAGAATGAAGAGTATGGTATTATAAAAAAATCGTAGAACAAGTTGCATGAATAACAGGAAAATCCACACCGAGCCATTGTACAGTTAGTATGAAAGGTAATAAAACTAATTAAACAAGTTAAGTATATTATATATATTTTATTTATTTATACCCAAGTGTTCCTCCAGGTGATGTCAAAATATTAATCGAAAACATGTTGAATTCGAATCATGTTAACCACATAATTAAATCAGAAATATTGAATCTGTTAGACGTTTGCATTGAACAAAATTATTTTTCTTTCAACAACATCTATTACAGTAGTGAAAATGGTTTGATCATGGGAAATCCTTTGAGTCCACTTTTAGCAGAGATTTTTATGAATAATATTGAACAGAAAATTCATACACATCCACTCATTTCCAAATTTCTTTATTGGTTTAGATATGTTGACGACATCTTAGTATGTTTCATTGGAACTACTCGTCAATTAGACTTATTTCTTAATTTCATTAATTCCATCCATTTGAACATCAAATTCACGATAGAAATTGAACAGAACGATTCCATTAATTTTTGGACTTAAAATCACTAAACAAAATAATAATCATGTTTTTCGGTCTTTCGTAAACCAACACATCCTGATACAATTATACATAACTACTCATTACATCCAATTCAACACAAAGTTGCAGCTTTAAACAGCATGGTACATCGGTTACTCAATTTACCTTTATCAGTAGAAGATTATAATAAAGAGTTAAACATCATCAAACAGATAGCCATTAATAATTCATATAATCCGGATATGATAGATCTAATCATTCGTAAAAACTGTATCAGAAAGCAATAAATGAAGTATATCCTATTCATAAAGACTATAAAATATTCAACAGTTTAACATTCTGCGGTTCTGCAAGTACAAATATTAAATCCTTTCTCGTCAAACAAAATCTTAATATAACTTTCAAAACTTCTAATAACTTAGGTAAACATATCAAAAATAATAAATCTCGTGTTGAAAAATCAAGTAAATCAGGAATCTATAAACTCAATTGCGGTTCTTGTGATAAAATTTATATCGGTAGGACCTATAGAAGTTTTGGCATAAGAACATCTGAACATAAACGTAGCTTCGATAAAAGTAAATCTGATTCAAATTATTCAAACCACCTAATAAAACAAAACCATTCATTCAATAAAAACTTTGACATATTACATATAAAATCAAAAAGTTCAAAATTAGATCTCCTAGAAGCATTAGAAATAAATAGACACAAACATTCGGACAAGCTTTTGAATGAACAGGTAGATGTGAATTACTCACCCCTACTTAACTTGTTTAATTAGTTTTTATTACCTTTCATACTAACTGTACAATGGCTTGGTGTGGATTTTCCTGTTATTCATCCAACTTGTTCTACGATTTGTTTATAATACCATACTCTTCATTCTGTTTTTCATTCTTGATAAAGCTGCTGTGTCAGCGAAACGTCGTCGAATTTTTTCAAATAAAGTGTAGATTAAAGTTAAACCTTGTGTTTTTTATCTCATTTATATCATGGATCTACATCAAGTAACGGCCTCCACAATTCAAATGTACTTGTTTTTTATTATTGATAATGGAATTTTACCAAGTAAAAGCCTCCCAAATTCAAATATATCTGAATTAGTTGATTCTATACGTGGGTAAATATTATGATATGCTATTTGTGTTGGTTTCATTCTGATCAATCCGATTATTATATTTGAGGGATAACAAATGTTCTTAGCTATTTCCTTAATGGTTGCCATTTCCCTGGCCATCTTTTCTTCGTATAATGGCAGAGAGAAAGCCCTATGAATCATTGAATTAAGCGACTTTATTATTTTCAACTGATTCTGAATGTAAGTTTTTATGTTAGATATTGTCTGTGAGTTTGTGTTTATGGAGGCTTGGGTTGGTGATGATATCTTTATGTTTTAGATGGTCAGCTCTGCTTGCACTCTGGTTAATTCTTTGACTGTTTTGGTCCTTTGTTCAACAGATCTGTTTGAACTTCATTAAAGAGTTTGTTCGATAGATTTATGAATCTAGGATGAAAGGTGATATCTGTACTTATCTATGTTATATTGTTATTCACTTGAAAATGACCGTAAGGTCGAAAACGGTCGTGATTATTAAATAAATTGTGGAAAAGTGACAAAATTTATTTTGAAGATGAAATTCCATAAAATGAATAGATCATCAATACTATCAATAATAATTTGGCCATGTAGGATTCAGAAATTGTGAAAAGATTAAATATCTCTTCTATAATTCCTTGTTACTTAATGGCACTGTTTCAATTCAATTTGTTTATAGCTTAAATTGTTGCATGAGCTCTAGTTATTCAATGTAAACAAATGGGTTCAACCGATTATATCACTGATTGAAAAATTGACCTATTCTGGTATTTCCAGGGCATTTTAACAAATAAACAACCTCCATCTGTGCCGAAATAAATTGGCAACGGAGAATGTTCTAGACTCCTCCTAATTTTAAATGATGAGTAAAATCGAATTAGACGTGAATGTTATTATTATTATCATGGTATGTTTTATTGCTGTCTATAAGGAAACCGTATATAAATATTGACGATTACTGAGAAAATTATTCTGCAATCAAGCTAACACTTTGAATGTCTAATAAACTAAGTTCTTAAATGTCAAGAGTCTATTACGAAATGAAGGAAAGGGAACTACACAATTTCAAGTATTGATAAACCCTAATTCTGTACCAAATGTCAGCTCTCTGAGTTTATGGGAATCACTAGTTCTATTCTGATGATCATGAATGAGTTAGTGAGTGAGTGTCATAAATTCGAAACTTTGCTTTCGCTTAACTTCGGAACTAAATGACCTACAGATTTGAAATTTGGATTCAAGTATGTGATTATTGCTTACTGGATGACAAAAATTTCTGCGTTCTGGTCTTATCCAGAGGTTCTCAAATAGGGGCCTAAAAATGCGCCGAAATGGTTCCAGTAAAAAATGGTACGGTAGTGTTTGCTTCATGCTCGACTTGGCGGGGGCACTGTCGTGCCCCCTAATTTTTAGTATTGTTAAATTTTCGTTGAAATACAAACGTTCGTTGTGTTTGAACTGTCTGTATGATACTAAATATTCATACAGATACTATTTTTGAATAGAGAATTAAAAGACCCTTCCAAAGATATGTCTCGACCCACTTTCCCTATGATGAATTTTGATCTAGGTGCTGCTGAGGGTAGGGGGTTGATTTTACATGCTTTGAAATGAACCAACTCAGAAATTGATCCCTCTACAAAGAAAAATTGACGTGTCACAGCTTTTCCCGCCAAAATCACTCCATCTTGAGATAGAGGAGGCAAATTCTCGACAGATCACAATGTACAAGGTGTAAAACTTTTCTTCCGCCGTTTGCAATAGGTGGCTGTAGTGGTGAGTGGTAGTCGAAATATATAGATCATAGATGTCATATAATATGTATTTTATATATATATATATATATATATATATATATATATATATATATATATATATATATATATATATATATATATATATATATATATATATATAAACACCTCAAAAAGTCTAGGAACACTTACCAATAACAAAATAATATTTGACTTCTCCAAAGCACCTATTATAAAAAAAAAATTGAAATTTGAAAATGACGAAATTTGGTAAATCACAAAAAATAATCCTGAACTAATATTTTCGAAACGATAGGGAAGCACTTATATTTTTCAGTACCCAGAAGGTCCACCTCTGTTATTAATGACACTTTGGCATCGTCGCGGCATGCTCAATATCAAATTGTCTAATATATTTTGGCATTCCAAGCCCCCTGAACTGCTAATCGAAACTCCTGTTCATGATGGAAGACGTTTTGACGCAGGAGATTCCTTTTTAGGGTGTCCCACACATGCTCGATGGGATTCAGATCTGGGGAGCAGGATGGCCACGGTAGAAGATCGATATCATTTTCTTCAAGAACGTTCAAGAAAACTCTTGCACGATGAGGAGGGGCATTATCTTGTTGGAAGAGTGGATTTTGACCCATTGTTTGGAGATACGGTGCCACTACAGGTAAAACTATCTCATTTGCGTAAGAATTTCCCGTGAGTTTGTTCTGTATGAAAACGAGGTCAGTTCTTCCACCAAGGCGTATAGCTCCCCAAAACATCACTGATCCGCCTCCCTGTCTAACAACTTCTCGAGCATGCTGGAGACGGTTTTGCTTTCCAGGTTCTCTCCATATTCGAATTCTTCTCGAATCGGGATAATAACTAAATCTTGATTCATCACTGAAGAGAACTGTGGCCCACCTCTCTTGATCCCAGTTTACGTGCACTGTTAAACGAGCAGCGCGATTTCCATGGGTCAGTTGTGAAACTCTTAAAGGACGTCTGTACTGGAGTTGACCTTCATGCAGTCGATTTCTCACAGTTTGATCGGAAATTTGTACATTATGAACTCGTGATAGCTCTTGAGCTAATTGGGATGCTGTGGTAGCACGATCTCTTCTGGCTTGTAGAACTAAAAATCGGTCTTGGGCGACTGTAGTAATCCTGAAACGACCTGTATGGCGTTCTTCTACGCTACCTGTTTCATTGAAACGCGACCATAAACGGTTTATGACACTTGGGCTACTTCCCAGAACTCTGGATACTTCCCGTTGTGAGCCCCAGCTTGGAGCATGCCAACGGCTCGTAACATCTCTTCTCTAGTCAAATGTCGTTTTTCCATGGTCGAATCACAAAACTTGAATCTTTTATTTGTGCTTACAACAGAAACAAAGTGCCAACTAACTGATTTCAAACACTGAATACATGAAATGATTATAATCAGCGTCGCATCTGCTGCATTTTTAGTTTCTTATAAACAAAACTGAAATATGTGTTCTCTAGACTTTTTGAGGTGTTTATATATATATATATATATATATATATATATATATATATATATATATATATATATATATATATATATATATATATATATATATATATATATATATATAGATCCATCGGTTGTTGAATGTATTATTCCAGGAATTCCCTAGCTTCTCCATGTGCTGGTGCCCCATCATGCATGAACCAATTTATGTTTCTCACCAAAAGTGGCACATAAAGGTAACTGCTCCCCAAGAAATTGAAAGCGGGACCGTTTAGTCTGTTAGGCAAAAAAAATGGTCCAATCAAATAATTTCGAATTATTCCGACTCAGATATTTAGTGAGAATTGTTCTTGTTGATGAGATTCTTCAATCAAATGGGGGTTTTCCTAAGCCCAATATTGATTATTGTGAAAATTTGTGATAGCAGTTCTCGAAAAGTTAGCTTCATCTGTGAACATTATTTCACTACCAAAATGAGCATTTTCTCTAATTTTATCTAAGAACAATCGGTAGAAATTCAGTCTTGAAGGAAAATCTCCAGGAAGTAGAGTTCGATCGCGTTGAATATGAAACGGGTACAATAAAAAGTCGTGAAGAATCCTGCAAACTAGAACATGTGAAATATTCAACTGATTTCCAATTTTTCTTGTACTCACATGAGGATTCAAATCAATACAATTCAATATGGAATTCTCATAGTTTGAGTTGCACCTTTTAAATGATTATTTGCAGTAAAAGTCCCAGTTTCCCTCAACGTTCTGTGGATATTTGAAAATGTTCGCCTGTCTGGTGTTACTCAATTTGGAAAGCGCACCTGATATAATCGCCTAAATTCTGTTGTGTTTCCGTCTGCCAGACGTAATGGATATCAGCCAATTCGGCGTTAGTAAAATTAGCCATTTTTTCTTACAGCAATAACTTCAAAAGTCTTGAAACTAATCATTAATTTAATAAAAAATTCTAGCAGACACTGGTTCAAATTTAGCAACTGTCAAAATAAATAAATAAATGAAAGAGATCAAAGCCTACCAGTCATTTTTTTAATTAGAAGTGCTTTCAATTCAACGAATGCATACAAACGTTTAAAAATTTTTTGCTCGAGAACGGTCGGAGATACGAAAAAAATTACAGGTGTCAAAAAAGTTTCTAATTTGAACGAAGATGACGAAATTGATTGTACTCTAATCAGTGGCGTACTGCAAAAAAATTTGAAAGGGCAAAAGAAGACATATCTCCGGAAAAGAAAACACCTTGTAGATTCTAGTTAAAATTTAGGACGTGTAATGATAGAGGCTGTGAAAAATAGCTTGCATTCCAAATTTCAGCTGAATATCTCAAAAACTACAAGAGTTTTTGAAGAAAAAACCAATTTTTCCGGAAATTTCAACACCCTGTAGCTCCGTTACGAAGCTTTTGCGCACCAATGTTTATATGAACTCTTTTTCTTAAAATTGCACGTAGATTTACCCTCTCAAGTTGTGGCATACTAATATATAACACGCTGTATACTGAGAGACAAATTTGATTTGTTTATAGATATTGCAGGGAGATTTATTATTTAGGTACTAATAGTAAACTAATTAGAATGTGAGATGGTGTTAATATTTCTACCTTTACCGGTAAAATTATCTCATATCTGTATTGAAAAATGTCTACAATAGAAGGAGAACTATAGCTTTTATGACGGATTGACGATTTCGGATTATCAGTGATTCTGGTTTTGGGCAACCTCGATTTGTAATCCTACATAAAGATTTATTGCCTGTTTATGAGAGTAAACAAGGCAATTGTATTTATATGTATTTATTATTATTATAATAATTCCAAATAAATACTTGATTACTAGATCTAATAAAATACAGAGGTACAAAAGAAATGTATGTTAAAAAATACAATTAACAATTCAAGACGTGGGGAATATCACTATTTCAATTCTTTGGATTTCATAAGTTTCCACTTTATTCCAGTCAAAATTCAATTAACGAAAGGAAGAATATGTCAAATGAGGTGAAAAGTCTAACGCTCTGATATTGAGGAGTTCTGTTGTCCATGAAATTCCTTCAAGATGATTATCAGCTTGAAGTTATGTATCCAAGAAAACGTTTAGAAATTCAGTATAATTCAAGGATAACCATTTCGATGTTACGAATATGTTCTATAAATCTTTAATTGAAGAGGTTATGTGCCAAAATATTTCTGACCTTACCTTCGTGGTGTTTATTAGCCATGTAGATAGATTCTTTATAATTATTAGTTATATCTAATAACATTTATACAGTGCTTTCCAAAGAAAACGAACCACTCTGAATAACTCGGCTGGTTCTTTTTTTTTAACTTTCCTGAAACAGTTAGATTTGCGATATGAAGGCGACATTTTTGTTACATGTTTCGTTCTCATCTATTAACCCTCTTGCACTGGCGGCTTCTTCCCCAAAACTTTAAATAGGGAAAAGGGGTCGTGTGATATCGTTTTGAAAAGGCGATTATATTCTCTATACGACTATTATTTACATTCTGAAATTACATTCGCGAATTGAAACGGAAAATTGTTTGGAAAAATTCCAGGTTGTTATGAATCCATTCGTCTTTATTTGAGAAAAATATTCGATCAAAATCGATTTGGTTCAATTGGAGAAATTTTGTTCATTATTTCTTCTTATTATTATACGTTGGGTATCCACCCCTACCCTAATTAACTGCCACCCCAAATTTTATAGAGAGAAAGGGGTTGTGTGACCTAACCTAAAATGTGTGAAATCTAACCTAATCTATAAGTCGACAAGAATATCTGTGCGGTTGTGATTCTTGAATATGCACGAAGAACGAAAGAGATGGCAAGCGGAGGAAGTAAGATGAATAATACGTTCTGCAATGAAATGTCAAATTACTATCGTCGACTTAAGGACTTTTTGAGAAAATTATACCTTTTATTCAACAAAATAACTCTAATGTCAGATTTTGTTTGAAGCTTCCGGAATACACTAAACGTTTTTAGCTATTATATACCTGTTTGAAAAAATTACAGTTTTCTTGAAATTTCATCTATACTTCTTCAGAAAATTCATCTCAGGAAATTTGAGCAAAATCTGAATGAACTTGCCGATTAAGGTGATACAGATTCTATATCATTTAAAACTCATAATCAGGGAATGAAAAGTACCACTTGACTCAGTATCAAAAAAGAGATGAAAATCATATTTAATCCAGTTGACAAGAGAAATGCCCACTTGAAATCGCCAGAATAAGTAGTTCGATAAGGATAAAACGACATCAAAATCAGACAACTCTAGAAAGCTTCTAAACTCAACTCTGAAATGAATGAGATATATAAAATTGAAAAGAATTCAACCTATAGGAATATATATAATAAAAACACTTCATATTTTTAATTGCAAATATATTGGAAATACATGTGATATCTATGAAATCCCATTATTGAAATTGCCAGTCATTACAATATCATGCATTAGAAATGATTCAATAAATTATTCAATGAATAGTAATTATAGTGTAGGAAATCTTATTGTATCTTGGAAAATAAAGGATGCTTATAAGTCGAACCGAATACTCTCTTCGTTGAGTTTCCATCTCTAATATAACCCAACTAATTTAAAGAGAAATTGCACATCATTAATATAAATCTACAGGGTTAGGCAAAAGTACCGGAACGGTTAATTTTGAATTTCAATGTAACACCCTATATGTTTATATATTTTTAGATTCAGCTCTCGTAATGGCATCTACTTGCTTTCTGCCAGCGGTAGCCATGATTTTTTGAGGTCTTCAGACAGCAGACATCCCCGATTCGTCAACATTGTAGATCCAGTTTGCGTTGAATTTGTATTTGTCAATGTATTCTTGATAGTTATCAAAAAACTTTTTACCTGGGGTCGATTAAAAGCTTGGGCTCTGGCAGCGGAAGTAGGCTCGGGTTTACGTAAAGATATGTCTTTATGGCGCCTTAAAAATCCATCTAGCCACGCCTGGCCAGCTTTACCCTTATTTTTATTGAAACGGCAAGCAGGCCATTCTTTTCTGCCAATTCGAAAGCGAGTTCTTGGAAGATTGTACGCGTTAATCCAAATATGCGAGATAAGTTGCTTGATTGCTTATCCAATTGTCTCTCGATTTCAAGAGGAAATGTTAGCTGAAATCGGCCCAAACCTTTTGCTGCAGGTGAAATTATTTTATTTTGTTCCAAAGCATGACGCCTTAATGTAGCTTGTGGCACTTTGAAGGTCTTAGAAGCCAGAAGCCAACCCATTTTTTTCTCCTTTACAGATTCAATAGCTTTGTTCATCGCTTGAGGACTCCATGAGTGCCTATTACTTATTCTCTTATAATTCCGTGGCATATTGTCAGAGATTCATGTAGATTTAGATATTTTTATTATTCACTATCTCTATGGACAAAACGACACATTATGTTGTTTTGTCCATAGTGGTTGTATGTCATTTCGTACTTAGCATCAAAAATTTATATTACTATTCGATGAATAATCTTGTTACAGTGACTATAATATAGAAAATTTCACACGTTCACCTCAAACACAAAATTATTGAAATTAGAAAACAGTAACATAACAAAAGAAAACTTACCGAAAAACAAAACACTAACGACTACTAACAATTTTCATTTTAAGCTCGTGTCCGTTCTGTATTTCAAACGTCTCTTTCTAATTGGCTCATTTTTGACGGTCTAAACTGCGTCAATTTTTGAATATCGCTAATGTGTCGTTTTGTCCATATATGTCATTCTGGACATACTTCCCCTACTTGTTTGCAGAATCAGTGCTATTGATTGAATTGAATATTGCATTTGTTTCAAACACAGAATTGAATGAATCTATTTCAATAAGATTGAATAGTTTAGTGTCATAAAAGAAATTAAATCTATGTTCAAAGGGTTAACTCTATTTCTTTTCAACAGAGAAATGAATGAAATCTATTTTCTAAGAAGTGAACACAGAATTGAATTATTGGGATCTTTGACGCATAAAGACAAGCCTCTTCTACCATAGAATTGTGAATATCTTCTATGTTCCGAGTGGATATCTATGAAATTTCGTTTTTCTTTATTTCTGAAATTGGCATTAGTTGAAGGAATTGATATAGCTTATAATATAATGAATTTATTTGGGGAAGTGCCAGTAAAATGGGAAATTATTCTTTATCTTCTTCTCATAGCGATAAAGAATACCTTGGATGCAAAACAGGTGGTAGATCTCCAAAGCGACGCCGAGGGTCGAAATTAAATAGGGAACATTAAATCACTACTTTGTTGCGTTTTCCTCCCTCCTGGGGATTCAAATGCAAGCACAAGTTTCGCCTCAAAGTTTTGTGAAATTAAGGATAAAATTGAAAATAAGATCTTATTAATTTGCGGTGACATGAACTTCTCATCTGTTCGGTGGGTGCGTGATACGGACTCGAACTTCTCATTCCTCGAACCGCGAGAAGTCGATTCGAATTCTTCCACTGTTTTGAATTCTATATCTATTTGTGAACTTATGCAATTCAATGGAGTTGCTTATTGCTCAGATAAGACTCTCGATCTAATTCTCTGTAATAAATTTAGAGTATCATCTCTAGTGCGATGTGATAACCCTCTAGTACGGGAGGATGAATAGCATCCTTGTATTGAATTCCTTTTCAATTTAAACTATAAATATTTAGAAACTGGCAAGAATACGCAGGCCTTCACGTTCCACAAAGCTGATTACATAACTATTAATCGAAGAATCTCAGATGTACCTTGGTCAGAAATATTATCGAATGGTGATATAAAAGCTGACCTGAAAACCTTCTATGTCATACTCAATAATATTTTCTAAGATCCTGTACCTAAAGAGTCATTGGGTAAAAAATTTCCGAGTTAATGTGTCGTTTTGTTCACTTCTCCAGAAACACTATAAAAATTATCAATCGAAAAAACAAAATTCACAAGAAGTGGAAAATTTATCAAAAATACGATGACTTCCTAAGTTTCAAACATTTGAAAAGGGAAAGTAAAGCTCGCATTTTGGCAGATTATAATAACTTCATTTCAAATATCGAAAAAGGTGTCGAAACCAATCCAAAAAGAATATTCAGTATCTCTTCTCCTAAGCGGCTCGGTAGTAGCTTGCCGTCGCCAATGCACTATAACAACGAAACCGCTAATGGTGCTACGGAAATCTGTGAATTGTTCGCTAGTTTCTCTTGCTCAGTATTTGTGCCCCCTGCTTATCTTTCATTAATTTCGTTAACTCCAAGGAAGATTGAGAAATCAATAAGAGCTCTTGATTAAAAAAAAGAGCTGGACCTGATGAAATACCTTCTCTTTTTGTAAAGTCTTGCCCTGAATTATGTACACCTCTTTCTCTTTTATTTAATGCATCACTCAAAGACGGGGTTTTTCCCGATCGTTGGAAATGCGCGAGTGTGACACCTATTTTTAAAGGTGGAGACAAAAGCAATGTCGAAAATTACAGGCCCATTAGCAAATTATGTATCTTCGTCAAACTGTTTGAATAATTGATCTACAAATATATTTTTTCTGTCGTCAAATGGATTCTTCAAAAATAGGTCAATCGAAACTAATTTATTGACATTTGTCGAGCTTATTTTGAGTGCTATGGATGAAGGCTTACAAGTGGATGTCCTCTACACCGACTTCGGAAAGGCCTTTGACAGAATTTATCATAATATTGTTAGTTGTCGGGTCGAGGAGGCTGGTGTGGGTGGTTCACTTTTGCGATGCGTTGACTCTTATGTGAGAAATCGACAACAGTACGTTGCTATTGGTGGTAGGCATGTTCATCTGGGGTCCCCCAAGGATCACACCTTGGTCCGCTCCTGTTTCTCATATATGTAAATAATATAAGATATATTTTTAGAAAATGTTAATATTTTTAGAAAAAAAGCTCTCGCTTTTTTTAGAGTATTGCGAAACCAGTAGCCTTTTCCTGAATTTGCAAAAATGGCAAACTATCACGTTCACTCGAAATTCGAAATCCCTCAATTTTTTTCATCGACAAGATAACATATCTTTAATGAAAGTGTCACAAATTCGAGATCTTGGAGTCATCCTAGATTCAAAGTAGGTTTTCGATCAACACATTGATTGCATAGTCAGCTCTTCAAGTGGAATGTTGGGGTACACTCTCCTATAAAAACTATAAACAAAAATTCTACTTCTGTTCTCAGTGTTTACTATGCCTACGTATTCAGTAAACTCAACTTTGCCTCCGTTATATAGAATACTCAGTATAAAGTTTACATCTCGCAAATTGAAACAATTCTGAATAAACTTTTAAAATATCAGGCTTATTTGTGTAATTTCACGGCGGTGGAGGGGGAAGAAGCAAGAAAACAATTTCACTTGGTTTCACTTGAGGACGAAAGAAAGACGAATGATATCCTAACTCTTCAGAAGGTATTGGCTGGGGAGGTTAGTGCACCAACTTTTCTGGAAAATATATTCTTCAACTCTACTAATTTTCACTTGATTTCATTGCCGATTTCAACTTGAGTTGTTCTACATTCCTTTAAAAAGAACTAACTATTCCAAGTAAGCGCCCTAAACGAGAATGCTACGCATGGGCAATGAATTTAATCAGTCTGTTGACAGTTTTTCAAATAACATAGCAGGATCTAAAAAAATCTGAGAGACTTGTTCTTGATGTAGTTTTTTTTTGTACTTTTTTTTCAATTATTCATATTTTCTATTTCTATTTACTAAATACCTAATCTTTTTTCTTAAATTGTACTTAGTGAATACTCTTTTATGGATAATAAAAAACAAGTACTGTGTTTTAAGAAATTTTATTTAATAATTAGTAGGTAACGTAGGTTAAGGTGTTGAATTTTTGTTTCAATTTATCGACAGGGTAAACTTCATTCAATGCGATTCTACTTTGTTTTTATTTAAAATATTATTTATTAGTTTGGGATTGTAACCATTATTTTTGGCTATTTGTTTAATCAAATTTAGTTCTTTGTTGAAATTTTCTGTTGATAACGGGATGTTAATCAATCTATGAATAAAACTATTGAATGCTGACATTTTATGTTGATATGGATGACACGACTAGTTATGTATTATAATATCTGTATGTGACGGCTTATGGTAAATTGCGAAAACATGTTTTCCATTTTCATTCGAAATTTTTACGTCTAAGTAATTAATCGAATTATTGCTTTCTATTTCGGTTGTGAATGCAATTTTTGGATGTAATGAATTTATATGATTTTCGAAAATTTTCAACTGTCTATATATGATAAATGATAATAAATGATAATAATGATATCGTCTACATAGCGATACCAGTATAAACAATATTTATTAAGTAGATGGTTATGAATTAATTACTCTAAATTATTCATGAATATTTCTGCTAACAAAGGACTTAACGGATTGCCCATAACCAAGCCGTCTTCAATAGTATAACTTTCGTTATTGAAATGGAAATAATTTCGATCTAAACAAATTTGTAATAATGAAAGAATATCTGATTTAACGATAGTATTGACATGATTCTTTTCTAATAATTCTTCAACTAAGTAATACGTATCTTTCGGAGGAATGTTGGGAAATAGATTCTTAACATCGAAAGAAATGAGTTTGGAATTAGGTGGTATAGTGGTATCTGTGATATTGGCAATAAGTTCGTATGAATTTTTGACCGAAAATATAGATTTAAAATTGCAATGTTTTATTAGCAAGTCGTTGAGGAATTTTGAAAGTTTGAACGAAGGTGCCGTTACATAAGAAACAACAGGTCTAATAGGGTAATTAGGTTTATGAAGTTTTATCAACGGATATAATTCGGGGGATTGTGGATTGGAGTTAATGAATTTATATTTTTCGTGGTCTGTGATTAATGATTTTGCTGTCGAAATTATGTTTTTAACCACTTTCTGAAAATAACCAATATTATACTATTGAACACGGCTTGATTATGGGCAATCCGTTAAGTCCTTTGTTAGCAGAAATATTCATGAATAACTTAGAGAAATTAATTCATAATCATCCACTCAGTAAATATTGTTTAAACTGGTATCGCTATGTAGACGATATCATTATTTGCTTCACAGGAACAGATAGACAGTTGAAAATTTTCGAAAATCATATAAATTCATTACATCCAAAAATTGCATTCACAACCGAAATAGAAAGCAATAATTCGATAAATTTCTTAGACGTAACAATTTCGAATGAAAATGGAAAACATGTTTTCACAATTTACCATAAGCCGTCACATACAGATATTATAATACATAACTAGTCGTGTCATCCATATCAACATAAAATGTCAGCATTCAATAGTTTTATTCATAGATTGATTAACATCCGTTATCAACAGAAAATTTCAACAAAGAACTAAATTTGATTAAACAAATAGCCAAAAATAATGGTTACAATCCCAAACTAATAAATAATATTTTAAATAAAAACAAAGTAGAATCGCATTGAATGAAGTTTCACTACACCGTAGCTTCTTCAGACGAATGAATGTACAGAAAATATAAATATAAATGTTCTTGACTAATTAAAAGCTTATTGGGTTGCTTCTTCTTGAGTGGTTATTTATGACAGGTATATCCAATAAAATTAAGGAATAGATTGCTGCCCGAAGAGATTCAATAAAGGTGAAGGGCTTTAATCGACTTGTTCATTGATGAGTCTACCTGAGTGTTTGTATTTATTGATTTTTGAAGTTTCCCAAAGATCTACCTTCCAATATTTATTATCTGTATGCAAAATTTCAAACTGTGGGTCGAAAGAGTGATTATTTTCTAAGAGATGATTCGCGTAATTTGAATCTGATTTTTTATTTGAAAAACTGCGTTTATGTTCCGATATTCTAATATTAAAATTTCTATGTGTTCTACCAATGTAGAAATTAGCACACTCATTGCAATTCAATCTATAAACACCTGATCTATTGTTTTTACCTGGTTTGGTTTTATTATTTTTATATATTTGCCTAAATTATTATTAGTTCGGAAAGCTATGTTGAAATTATTGCTACTCAAGAATGATTTCAGTTTCTCACTTGTAATGCCAACGTAAGTTAAGGTGTTGAATTTTTGTTTCAATTTATCGACAGGGTAAACTTCATTCAATGCGATTCTACTTTGTTTTTATTTAAAATATTATTTATTAGTTTGGGATTGTAACCATTATTTTTGGCTATTTGTTTGAGCAAATTTAATTCTTTGTTGAAATTTTCTGGTGATAACGGGATGTTAATCAATCTATGAATAAAACTATTGAATGCTGACATTTTATGTTGATATGGATGACACGACGAGTTATTTATTATAATATCTGTATGTGACGGCTTATGGTAAATTGCGAAAACATGTTTTCCATTTTCATTCGAAATTGTTACGTCTAAGGAATTTAACGAATTATTGCTTTCTATTTCGGTTGTGAATCCAATTTTGGATGTAATGAATTTATATGATTATACTTAATAAGAAGCAACCCAATAAGCTTTTAATTAGTCAAGAACATTTATATTTATATTTTCTGTACATTCATTCATCTGAAGAAGCTACGGTGTAGTGAAACGCGTTACGAATCGCAATTATTAAGTAAAATTCGTTAAAACACAGTACTTGTTTTTTATTATTGATAATGAAATTTTACCAAGTAAAAGCCTCCCAAATTCAACTGTTTTATGGGTTTGAACCTGTTTGTATTCTCGAAACAATAAACAATATCGTTACATTTCGTAATCCTGAAAAACCAGAATTCCGAATAACACGAAAACTGAAAAAGATCGATGATATCCGTTTTCACCAATAAGTTTTTCCCGATAATCGAGATTGAGAAAGGGTGATCATTTTTTCTCTATTCACAAAATCACATAGCTACCGTTCTAAAATATCGAATATGGTCCGCCTGTACAGGATAGACTAAATCCGATATATACTGAAGCCATCTTCTTAACCGTTAGAGCGAGAAAAAAATGAATGGCACATTTTCCAGTCTTTTGGACGAAGCGTCAGCCTGATCAGACTTTCCATTCTCGAGTTCAGTGAAAATGGAGTTTTTATAATTTTCCTGATAATTTTGTTGAAATCATAGGAATTTTCGGAGTTAGATCTTCAAAACGAAAAATTCTGCAGATACTTTTTCATGTAAAATGTGATGGAGGAAGTGAATATTTATTGTAAAGTTTCGTCCTACAGTAATAACAAGAAGTTGTTTTCAGATGCGAAAACGATTTTCGAAATTTTTATGTTGATAAGTTGGCACAAGTGTTTCTATACTGACGCGATCTGTCATTTAGTTTGTTAACAGTGCTCCATTTTATCAGTTCTCACAAGTGTGTTTTGCGATTTTCACAATGGATAAACATTTCTTAAATTTTGTATTGTAAATGGATCTTTATGCGCCGAATCGTTGAAAATGCAACAGACGGCTTACGGTGATTTGACTTCATGAAAAACACGTGTTTATGAATGGTACAGTGCATTCACCAGCGTCCGAGCTGTGGTGAAAAATTTGCCTCGCTCTGGTCGGCATCAACATCTTTTTCTGAAATTAACGTTGATAAAGTGAGGAAAATGGTAACTGAGTATTGATTTAAGTTTGAGAGAGATAGGCAATGATCTTTCTGAGTCTCACGAATCACGATTCGTACCATTTAAAAAGATTACTTGGGCATGAAACGCATTACAGCACAACTAGTTCTTCGTGTTGAATCGCGTAAAAGTTGCTGAAGACATGCTAGAACGAGTCAATTCATGAAATGCATGGTGACTGGCGATGATACATAGGTTTATGATAGGGGTGCTCAAACTTGAACTGCTGGCGATCTACCTTAATGTTTTTAGGCTATTTACTATCGACTTTGAGAGGAAGTATGTGTGATGCAGGGTTGTCGTACATACACGATACACCCTACCTACCTACCTAGTTAGGGTGTATCGTAGCATACATAAATATTAGCTTTCCGCACAATATACCGTATTTTAGTCATGGTTTGGGTTAGGTTAGGTTAGGTTATTCTCTATAATATCAATGAAAAAACTCATAGTTATTCAAAATTGCAAGTTTATTGGTTGTTACAAAACAAAAGAGTTACATATGGTATTAAACTTAACTAAGGAGTGACTTTGGATGTTGGAGCGTGGCACTGCATATCATCAGCATACTTTTCATAAGATGGTAAGTAACCACTGAGTGCTAATCGCAAGCATGATGACATATGATCGTCAGTTAGTCGATTGCGATATTTTGACTCAATTATCTTCATTTCAGAAAATGCAGACTCACACAAGTAAGTTGACCCAAACATTGCCGTCAGTTTACGATTTGCCTCAGATTCGGATATTTATCTTCAGATATAAAACACCAGAAATTTGTATCAGATGCTGTAGCTTCGAGATGCATATCTGATAAAATCTACACCAACTCATTTTCAACAAAACATGAGTTCAAATTAAACTGACTTGCTATTTCAGTAGCTCATTCTTCAATGTTTTTACATGAAAAAGGATAACTCATAAATGATGCTATATTTGCCAATATACTGCAATCATAAAAACGCGTTTTGAGTTGTCCCAAAATATTTGATAATTCAGCCTCATACGTATCATAATTCAACTGAGGAATCCTTGCTTTCAAAGACGGAAAATGTTTCAGATCTCAACATCTGAGTGTCATCACCTCTTTCGTCGTTATTTCGAGCAATAATTCTTGAAACCTTTCTAGGAATTTTTCGCGACTTAACCACCTAAATCAGTGTGTTCAGCAGACTCCCTATTTTTCAACCGACGTTGCAAGCTACGTGCATGGAGGGAATTCACAATTTTTGTTGCAATACCCATAATTTCCTCCGTGTTTAAAACTTTTTGCAATGGAATGAAAAAAATGAAGGGAAATCTTCATTAGCTCGACACAATGCCACAAAACCGTTTTTTTTTCCAGTCATTGCTGGTGCTCCAACGGTTGTTATGCACACTAATTTATTTATTGGTAGCTTGTAGTTTTTTACAAAATTGAATGAAACGTCATATATATCTTCGCCACGGGTCTTCCCCTTCAGAGGAATGATTGTCAAAAACTCTTCCTTAGCCAGCATGTCATTGAATACCATCCGAATAAAATACACAACTGAGCAGTGTCTGTCACATCGGTGAATTCGTCGAACTGTAAAGAAAAGTTTGTAAATTTCATGATATCAAGTTTCAGTTTATCTGCCATGTCCTGAATCATTACCTCAATACGCCTTATGACAGTCGGACGAGATAACTGAAGTTCTCTAGCAGACATGATTTTTGTTTTATTTTTAAAATCTCCAAGTAAAGTCTCACCCGCTTCAATAAATGCTTCCTTCACAACCGATCCATCTTCAAATGGTTTCTTGCGTTTTGCCCATATATGACATATTCTAAATGACGCGACCGTAGCAGCTTCTGATTGTTTGGCTTTTCTTGTGAACATGGTTTGTTCTTTTTTCAAACAAGATATCAAATCACGTACGTTTCGTTTCCTTAATTCACTCTGTGGCAGAAAATCATTTTCACAGTTTTTATGAACCGTTTTATGATGTCTCTCTAAGTTACCACGCTTAGGTATTGCAACTGACTCACGACAAATAAGACAAATGCACTTATGCTTCGCCATATAAAAAAAAATTATTCCTCCCAATCGTAATTAAAATGATACGTTTTAGATTACTTGTACTATTTAATAATAAACTTTGTATCGACGTAGTATTGCCTTCAAGTTACAATTCAGAATTACTCCAATTCATGCAGGCGCAACATTTATATCAGCGTGAACGAAAGTCTCGAATGTTCCCGTCAAACGCGCTGTCCGAAATTTCTAGAAAAGCGGCAAGAATGAAAAATGCGGTTTTTCTTTGACAAGTACCGCGCGTTCCTTTGATAAAGCCGCCTTTTGCCGCTAGCAGAGTGTTATTTTATTATGTAATAAATTTTTGTAGTTTAGTTACCTACTTATTGAACATTTTTTTTCTTCTCAAGATCCTTCTTTTTCCAAAAGTCAAATTACCACTTTGAGGTAAACTAATCTAACCCCATCGATAGAAGACATAAAAGAGAATTCGCGGCGAGAACTGTCGATTCCCGGACAAAGCGTTTGGAAAATGTTTTGATGATTGTATTATTCGTTGGCATATTATGTCGGAAGGGCCTTATTTGAAAGCGATACAATAAGTTTGGGTGAAAAATGAATATTTTGTGTTTTATTGACGAATTTCTGATACTTTTTTGATATATGTATATGAACATTTTTTCTTCAAAAAAAGCAAATCTTTGGAAATGAAATCAACTTTTCTGAACATTATAATTTCCAACGGAATGACAGATTTAAATTTAAAGAAATACCAAATCATTAACAAACAAACAAGTACAAAGTAATTGTTGGTAGATCTTTATAAAATAGTCCAGGATCAATAATTCCTGAAAATTTCAAAGAAATCACAATCTTGAATTGTTTTCTTCTATTTTGTAGCTTAATAATTGTTATCATCTCATTGAGGCCAATATATCGCATAATTCAATTTTATCGTCAAGTAAAACAAGTAATAAAATCAACCGAAATGGTCTTGCATTGCATATACTTAGTTCAATTCTTCAATACCACTTCAAAGAGAAAGGCAAGGTTTATTTAAATATCATAGCTGTACATCTTCTTGGAAGAGATACATTTCACTATAGCAGGAGATGATATCTAGGTAATATCTGCACATGAAAAAAATTAAATTTCTCTTAACGAAGTTTCGTTTGAGAATATTCAAGATCACATACAACCAAATAAACTGGTTTCTCTGCCTCTATTTTCTTTCCCAGAATAGAATGACTTAAGTCAACTAACGGCCTTTCCTTTATTGCGGAAGCGTTGATAAGATGTTTGTGTCTTTCTGTAGGAAGGTTCGATGCGTGATAAAATATTATTGACTTGTTACCAACGGAAGAATGACAAAGAAGAGTGAGCAACTATTTCAAGATAACCGTTCTTTTTTTTCAATATAACTAGCTGCGGACGATATTTGTAAGCAAAATAATGAAATCTTTAGAGAGCTTGTCGGTTATATAGAAATATTTCAATACGTACATATGATTAAAACAACAGAGAATTTCCGCATTTAAACATTGGTTTTATTGATACACACACACCACAAAAATTGTCGCATCACCTGGTATTCCGAATTCCACAATCGATAAAGCAGCTCGATCGCAGTTTCTTTGTCAACATATCTTTTGAACATACGAGGGGAAAAAATCTTATCTATGTAGTAACATTTGTTTCCATATGATCGCAAAAACATCTGAAACAATTACTCTTCTTGTTGAATGTTAACCAAAGCACTATTTCAAGAGCAGTTAATCGGTTCCACGAAACAAGGGAATATGGAAGAAGGGCCGGACAGGGAAGAAATCGGATAACAACACCAATTGATGATTGTTGGCTTCGTTTAACTGCACTAAGAGTTCGGAACTGTACGACTAGAATGCTACACAATGAACTTGCACTTTTCAGAAATTTGCATATTTCATTGCAAACTCTTAGGAATAGCCTGAGAGAAGACGAGATTAGACCAAGGGTGGCTTCTACCGGCCCGCGTCTCACCAGAGAGCGTCGAGTTGCAAGACTTAAGTTTGCGAGGGAACATGCAAATTGGGGTATTCCAGAATGGTCGAAGGTTCTCATTTCCGACGAGTCCAGGTTCTGTTTAGTGTCAAATGATAGACGCAGGCCTGTATACAGACGACCTGGGGAACGGTATCAGCAATGCAATATCCGGCAAACCGAAAAATTCGGAGGGGGCGCAGTAATGGTGTGGAGAGGCATTTCTTTCCATGGTCGAACTGAGTTATTCCTAGTGAATAATGGAAGAATGACAGCGGCCAGATACATCGCAGATATCTTTGAACCCCATGTTGTACCCTTTGGTCCATTGATTGGCGAAAATTTCATTTATATGCATGATAATGCTCGGCCTCATGCAGCTAGAGTAGTTACAGAATTTCTGCAAAATGCCGAAATTGATAT